>CM057340.1:92527032-93777032 GCA_030015575.1 Agapanthus africanus | reverse complement strand
ACACGTGCATATTATGGCCGTGGAACCGCGGCAGAAAGGCCTGTTTGGCCGCGGTTCCGCGGCCATTTGGTGGGTTCTTGGGCCCATCTCTTCAGAGTTTCTCTGTGTTGCTTTTATCTTCTGTTTTCTTTACTTGGTTTCTCAGAATTTCTTCTATTTCCTTCCAGATTTCCAACAGTGCAGAATGATGTGGACTGTTGCCTTGAGCTTCGTGTTGAAGTCTTGAATCTTGTGCTACTCTTGTGCTTTGTGCATTGAACTGTCTAATGATTTTCATTTGTTCCTTCAACTGGTAGGCGGCATCATACGGATTCATCTATTGTTGGTCGTAGTCTCACTTTTGTAGCGATTTTTCATGAATTTCACTGTAACGATCTGAGAACCTGTAACCTGCAACTATTTAGCAGACATGGATCAAAAGCACATATTTATATGTAATGTGATTAAGAATGGACGATATACGAATTCAAAATTCTGATATGAACAAATACCCCCAAACTTATCTTTTGCTCGTTCCGAGCAAAGCCAATTTATTCTCGAAAAATCCTCACCTCACTTTCACAGGGAACGCGATTGCACTGAGCTCGTGCAATAAGCCGTTAAACCTCTAGGTGTCCCTAGTAGGAGGAGTGTTGTCTGCTGAGGGTTTTCAGCGGATACTACCCACAAAATCCGATCAATTTGGCATGTTGACTCTAATTCAATTCAGTATTCTAGCAAGAAATTCTATTATCTTCAACTTGGAAATTATCAACTCATATTTTTCACACTCAATTTTCATTTAACTTAAGATCGTATATGTTTTGCAAATTTATTAAGCTTTCAGTATCTTTTGAATTTTCCTTCTAAGGTCAATCTTAACTCAGGAATTTTTATCATCTCTACTGAAGATATAAGCCCTATCTTTTATTCCTATCTCTCATCCAAACCTCAATCATATACCCCCACGTGTGTGTAATTTTTACCCCTACACTTGGAAATTCAATTCTACCTATCATACTCTTGTCCATGTCCAAAGTACTTTTAGTTGGTGAATTTTAAATGAAATTGCTCACACATTCTTCATGCGACCGTTAATACTTCTTGAGGTACTAGACGACCGATTACAAAATGTGCTTGCGCATTTAGGCGTAATTCCTCGTCTTGTAATTCCTAAGGCATAGCAGTGACTCCCAAACCAGTTGGTCTAAGACACTAGGTGATAAAGCACCCTTGCTATATTTTTTCATGCTGCCTTAAATAATTACAAAACCAGTGTTCATTTTTTTATCTCTTTATTCACCACTTATACTTTTATTTTATTTTCCTTCATACTGAGGATTTTAGACAAGAGCATTTCAAGGTATTCTCTACTATCCCAAGTTTCAAGGTGCGTGTAAGTGCGTATAATAGGGTATATATTTTCAGAATTTGGACTTAAGGTTCGGAATTATTTTTCAAACTTATACTTCAAATAGAGCTTTCAATACTCTTTTCTTATTTCGATTTAGCTCAAGAACTGAACTCAAAATTTGCCTAATTTTAAATAAACTACAAGGACGTATATTTTCTACAGTTAAACTTTAAGAAAGGTTATTTTTAGGGTTTTTAATTTACTAAGTTTACGATCTAGTTTTTCCTAACCAGTCAACCGTCATGTTAAATTTAAGTCAGATATGGCCAAAATTGAAATTTTCAATTTTTATAATTTTTTAAAAATTTTCAATTTCTATGGGTTTTAAAATAAGTATGCAAATGCAAAAATATACATATGAATGCGAAGGAAGAAAGCTTACCGAGCACACCCCCAAATTTAAACTTGACAGTGCCCTCACTGTCAAGCTACACTAAGAGGGTCAAAATTGCTGGCACTCCCTTTTTTTTAAATTTTTATTTTTATTATTAACAGAAAAAGAAAACAAAATATATATACACAAAAAGGTTCCCCCCAAACTTAAGTGAAACATTGTTTCTACTGATGCCATTTTTTAAATCTCATAAACTTGTAAACTTGGAAGGAAAAATTTATTAACAGGGACATGAAATATGATCGTGAAAATCTCCCCCAAACTTACTTTTGGCTCACCACTTTGAGTTAGAAAAAATTATTTTCGAGAGCCAAATTATACCCCCCCCAAACTTGAGTTAAACAATATTAAGCTTTTAAAGAGGGGGTTCAAAGTTATTGGTCAATACCAAGTTTTGCAAAGACCAAAAGTCAACACCAACCATTTGAAGAATTTATCAATGTAACGTATAGGTCGGTGGAAGAACATGTTATATAGAGTCAAGAAGAAGTGGGGAAGAGATAAGTGGTGGTATGAAAAGGGTTTGCGTGAATGTGAATGTGAGGAGATAAGAGGCGATGATAAATAAAAGCGAGAATGTGAATGATCAGAAATGAGTGGAATATTGGCATTCTCGTATTTTATAAGAAGAAAGGGTGGTGGTTCAACTTCTATAGGTAGAGGTTGATTAATCACAAAATCCTTGTTGTTTAGGAATGTAAGTTCGTCAGTGAAAAGTTCTTCAAAACTCTCATCGATGTAATTGAACATTTTACTGTCAGTAAGTTTTATGCCAGAATTTATCATACTTGATTTGTCAAAAATTATGGAGGTAGGAGACTCGAAAAACTCATCTACCTCATTTTCAAAAGTATCCAAATCAAGTTGGCTTTCTGGAATGATCAAACTTGAATTATCGGATTGCGATTCATCAACACTCATTGAAATTATAGGAAGAATAGAAGAAGAACCTGAGAAGGTGGGAGAAAGAAGTTGAATACGAACTTGAGGGTGGAGATGGAGTGTATACATTAGCATAATTTGTAATGACCGATGTGTAAAAAGCGATTGTGCTAATCTATCAACCCACTGAGAAATGAGGTCAAATCCCTCAAGATTCGTGAGAAAACATGGGTACGTCGAACTTGGTAAACCAAACATAAAAAATGAAAGTGTAACGGTTTCTTGCAAAGTCGGAACGAGGATGGAGGGAAGTGATTGAGGAAGGGTATCGGTTAAAGATTCAGGAGGGTGTGTGCAGTCAATGAAAGGGATAGAATGAATTTGAAAATCCGACTCCTCAAGTAAAACTGCTTCATCCTCAATAATTTCCTCAATACTCTCCTCAAAATTTAGCTTATCCATGCAATTCTCATCAAAATCAAGACGCATATGAAGTTCGGGAAAAACAGTTAATGACTCGGGATGATGAATTGGAGAGAGAAACTTATCTAAATCTGTGGGTTCATCATCCAAAATATTCCCAGCGTCTATATCCTCAATCAAGTGAAAATCAATTTTTTCAGACACCTCATCAAAAGCATGGATATTAATCAATTCAGGTTCTAGAGTGGAGGTGTAGAGGTCAAAAGGATTGGTGATGGTTTCACTCGAAAGGGACCTTTCACAATCAGGTAAATCAAACACTACAAAGTCGCACAACTCATTAAACGTTTTATTTTCAACTGGTGAATCATTTTGAACACTTGATAGACGTTCAAAACCGGAATTGTGGGATTCAATTGGGGATGGGTAGGTTTGATTTGGAAGGGTGCACAACTCACTCTCTCCATTCAAATTATCAATCTTTCCAACCGCCTCATCATACATTGGAAAATTTGGAGCTAGTTGGAAACTAGCTACCGGGTCACTAGGTTGTATAAGGGCGGCCATAGACGCATTCAAATCTCTCGTCTGTTGGCATGACGCTACCATAAAGTCTTCCAACGACTGTTCCAGACTAGACATGGGTTGTGACGGGGTTTCAGTAAAAAATTCAAAGTTGTTTGGATACGTGAAACTCCCAAATGGCTGTGTAGAAGTAATGTCTAGGGAAGGTGCAAAAGTCGGGTAGGACTGGTAGGAATTGAATGGTTGGACAGGAATAGAATTAATATTTGGATAAGAAGGTGAATGGAATTATTGATCCAAAGAATTCGCAGTGGTGAAAGGAGTGAAAGATCGGTTACGAGATTATTCAATATGTTCAACAATAGATATAAGTTTCGGAGTTACAACAGGACTCGAAAAAGGGGTATCAACGTAAGAAGGTGGTGAAGGTTGAAATGGTTGATATAAGGTGGATTGCGGAGTCCAACTAGTTGTCCTAGACGTGTCTATTCGATCTTTCAAAAAAATTTTGGGCATGGAGGGGTCGTTCGAAATTCGACCAAAACAAAAACCGTAGAAAGTAATGTCTGGTTGAGGGTACCAAAGTTCGGCAAGAGTTTTGCGAGGTGGGGTACCCATGATGTGATGAGAGAAAGGAGAAGAAAAAGAATATGATTTTTTATTTTGTTTTATTTTATTTTATTTTTTTTATACTTTTTGTTTTTTAAAAAAATTGTTTGTTTTTGGAGTTTTGAAATTTTTGAAAGTGTTTTTTTTAGAAAGAGATTTTGCAGAATTTGTACGGAACTACGGCACAATTTCAAACAATCACAGTTTAAAGATGCACAATCAAACCTAGATCTAGGGTCTCCTAAGTCAACTAGACTGCTTCTAACTGTTCCAAAGTGACAAGTTGTGAGATATCCCTCAAATCGCCTCTTCACCGCCAATTGTGGCCAGGTAAGCACAAATGAAGAAAGGAGGGATCCGCTCACGAATCACCGTGAGACGGGCCTTTTAAAGTTACCTTTCTTACTTGTCTAGCCTAGGCACCACAATGTTAGGTTTACATAAACGACTGAATGCCCACAACCTTCCTTTGTCCTAATGAGCGCGACAGTCCTTAATTGGCTGAGTCTAGATATTTTTTAATTAGCTCAAGGGTGATGCATATGTTTTTAGTGATTTTTGGGGTGTTAGGAAGGGTAATGAAATCCCCACCCAATCTGAATTGGTGTTATAGCCCCTTAAAAGTCCGTATTAATTATGCAAAGCAGTTAACACACCAAAAAATCTAAAACACTTGCAAAATATTTTTTTATTTGGCGGCGCAAAGAATCCTGCACAAAAACAATTTATTGGAGAGGGAGAAGAAGTTGTTGTGCAAAGAATACCTGCAGAAAAAAAATTTCAGTGGAGTTCTGGGGGTAGGAGGAGAAAAAATATACTCACAGAGAGTTTTCAAACAGCTGACGTCATTTATTTGACCGCGGTTCCGCGGTCAAACCCCTGCTTATGCCGCGGTTCAATAGCTGGTTTGGATCTTCAAAAATTTTCTCTGTGCTGATTTGGTTCTCCTCTGTCTGTTCAGATCCTCTGTTTCTGTATTTGTTCACTGGGCTTGCTCCAGATCTGAATCAGTGTTTGCTCCAAGCCTGCACACTTGCACAAAAACATTTCAAAAATAACAAGATGATTTTTATTTTAAAATTTTTCAATTTTTTAATAATTTTTAAAAAAAAATTATTTATTATTAACCCGAAATTACACAAAGAAAGAGACTACCGTCTCCCCGGCAACGGCACTATTTGATTGATGTGAGGATTTTAGTACGTGCGTTTTAAAATTTAAGAATACCGCAATCAAGACGGTGTCGCTTGGTAGCTAGCCGGTTGAGTACGAGTCGATCCACAGGGAGAAGGAGTTCTTTTCTTTATGTTCTAACGAGTTAAGTCCAAAAAATTGGTGGTTTGTTTTAAGATCTATGAATGAGAATAAGTTGATAAAAAACCTTGCTAGGGTTAGGATTAGGTTAGTTCGAAATAGAGATCTTCTCACTTCTTTCAATGCCTTAGTTGTGAATAAAGGTGTTAGGGGAATCGGCAACAACGGGGATTAGCACGACTGGGAAGAAACTTAGTTTCTTCCTTTTGGTCCTTGTCCGTCCGTTCTTGGCTCTTAGCCCTAACCTCTGGTTAATTCAAGTACAACCGGTCTAACTAGGGAATCACCGCTATCATGTAGGATAGGGTGTCGTAGTGAGCGGAATGTGGTTGATTTAAAGGGAATCCTTTAAATAAAATTATTTGGGAAAAGAGAGGAGTGGGAGATTTCCTTCTCTCAAATCTTCCCTCTCATATCCCTAACAAGTGAGGAATTACTCACTCATTAGGAAGATGACAATAAAATTCAAGATAAGAAAAAATGCGGATTAAATTCTACAACTAGATTAACAAATAATAATTGCAGAAAATAAAATACGATAAGAAAAATGCGAGAAAAATAAAGGAACTTACTTTTTATTGATACCTCTTAAAAGCTCATTACAATGGAGAATTAAATTCTAGATCTAGAAATAAAAGGAGGCATCCTCTAAAGAGGCACACCAAAAAGAGGCACACCCTTATTTGGCTTTGAGCCCTCCTATTTATAGATAGGAAAAACCCTAGGCTTACATTCTGATCCATACATGAAATTACAAAACAACCCCAAAGACCGAGTCAAAGCACCGACACCCCACCGACACGTGCATATTATGGCCGCGGAACCGCGGCAAAAAGGCCTGTTTGGCCGCGGTTCCGCGGCTATTTGGTGGGTTCTTGGGCCCATCTCTTCAGGGTTTCTCTATGTTGCTTTTATCTTCTGTTTTCTTTACTTGGTTTCTCAGAATTTCTTCTATTTCCTTCCAGATTTCCAACAGTGCAGAATGATGTGGACTTTTGCCTTGAGCTTCGCGTTGAAGTCTTAAATCTTGTGCTGCCCTTGTGCTTTGTGCATTAAACTGTCTAATGATTTTCATTTGTTCCTTGAACTGGTAGGCGGCATTATACGGATTTATCTATTGTTGGTCGTAGTCTCACATTTGTAGCGATTTTTCATGAATTTCACTGTAACGATCCGAGAACCTGTAACTTGCAACTATTTAGCAGATATGGATCAAAATCGCCTATTTATGTGTAATATGATTAAGAATGGGCGATATACGAATGCAAAATTCTGATATGAACATATGTGTAGTGGGGTTTTTACGAGTTATGCACGTGTAGACCCTTGGACTTCTAAAAATTAAAAAAAACAATATTAAAAATAATGTGGGTGATGGGATTTGAACTCTGGTGCTTTGGTTCTAAAAATTAAAAAAAACAATATTAAAAATAATATGGGTGATGGGATTTGAACTCTGATGCTTTGGTTCAGCAATGCAAGATCTTACCAATGAGCTACAAGCTCTTTCTTGCTATTAAAAAGCAAAACAAACTTATAACTTGTACTCAGGCAAAAATACCCCTTTCTGTATTTTTTAAAAAATTTATACAGGAAGTTTAGGGTTGTTACATTCTACCCTCCTTATAAAAATTTCGTCCTCGAAATTTGTAAAAGGAAAGTATAACAGATTCAAGGAAAATTTGGTGACTGAAGTACTGATAGTGTATTAAGAATAACAAAGTGATACAAGGGTTTTAAAAATGTGAAAGAGACTTACTAGTGTTACCTTGGTCAACTGTCTTGGCTTCTACGGCTGCTAAGGTATAAGCCTGTTGCCGTGGCACATTCCTCCTAGCTGGAGGCACATTCCTCTGTCCTCGAGGCATGTTTCTCAGTGCCTGATAGAATTGGCGATCTGGCTGTGCAGGAGTTCTACGTGGAGGTGGTACTGGGAGTGCAGGACGAGTTGCAGGAGCCTGGATAGCTGGCTGCTGTGGGTAGTTGGTGGGTGTTTTAGCTGAGTTGCGTCTATAGGGACAGTTTCCAATTCTATGATCGGATGCGCCACAAACTAGGCACAGGCCTTTTGCGCGCCTACAGTCCTTCCACAAGTGTCCATCCCTATGGCAGTAGTAACAAAAACCTGGACTTGACTGGTTAATTGTTTCTTTTTGTCTCTTGGGTTTTGAAGGTTGTATAAGGTAGGCTCCTCTTGCCATCTGGGTGAAAGAGCGCTTTATACCGGTTGCTTCTGCTTCTGATCGGTTCACTAATATAGCAGTGTGCTGCTGCAGTCCTATCAGGAGGCTGCGGATCGCCTCAAACAGTACCGTTTGCTCATTGATCGGAGCAGGGACGGCAGGTGCGATTGGTAGTGGAGGTGGAGTGTTGTTGATGTTGATGCTAGTGTTGTTTGGGGAATCTATAATCTTGAAAGAAAATTAGAGTTATGATAGATTCAAAGAATATGAAGTTGAGAGATTCAAGGAATATGAATTGTAAAGAATGTTTTAGTTGCTGGTTCTTGTGTTATATTGTTTAGGTTGTTCACGCAGAACAGAACTGCATGATAGGGTTCCATACAGTTCTGACCTGCATGGGCCGCCAACAAAACCTGTCACGCCCCGCTTCCCAGTATACGGGCAGAGGACGCGACGATGCCGCTACGTATTTACTCTGAAGTAAATATGCTAAGTGTATCTAAGCAATATAAAATAAATATATACAAGAGACAAATGTAAATAAACAGCAACTTTAGTTATTAATATTCTTTTGTACAATGCATGGAAAAGTAAATACATCTGAATGAAAGCAATGCCTAAACAATGGCATAACAGAAATGGAAATGAAATGTGTACAGGTGGCTACAGCTCTGGGTCTTCGGTGTACTACATAAGGGCCTGCTCCGAATGCTCCTGAATGGTCTCGTGCTCTAGTGCGTCCGATCCACCTGACAACATTCCAAAGAAGAAAGAGAAGGAATGTCGTCAGCGAACAAATCGCTCGGTAAGTCCCAAAAATAAGGGAGAAGTAGAATAGGCAGAGAGAGAGAGTATAGATTTTAAAGTTGTATTATTTTGTTATACTGTTGTATTTACTGCTAATGCTGTTATTAACGTAAGTTCAAGGGTGAATGTCAATCAATTTCAAGAGTGTTTTCGAACCCAACAGGCTGTAATCCAGGGGTAGGGAACTACGGGCCCGAATCAAATGTTAGTAACGGGACTTCGACCGTCGTCGAAGTATTCTAAACTCAACAGGCTGTAATCCAGGAGCATGGAAACACGGGCCCTCATGATAGCTTGGTTGTGTTAGTAGACATGGATTCATGATCTAGGGGGACTCTTGAGATTCTGTTGGATTCACGAATGAACTACCCCAATACCCCGTGTATTTATTAAATTGATAGTAATGATTGTACTGATGGTATTGAATTATATTGTCTTGTAAATTGAATAGATAGATGACTTACCGAAACCATGATACCAGTAAATGGATGTAACTGGAGAATCATGTAAATGGAATTATATCCATGGTTCGGTTAGGTCAATATAGATTGAATAAAATTGAACAGGTTGATTATATGGATTCGTGGAATCATATTGAATTGTAGTTTGTACTTGAATCATATTCAAGTCAGATTATTATAATGAGACTCAATCTGAGTCAGACAATTAGAAAAGAAATTGAATTCTGAATTAGGTTTTGATGTTATCGGTAACCGCTGTATATGGGCGGCAGGATTTGTGTCTTTTTCAAAGACGATTACCGTGTTGATAACACCGTTTATTAAGTTGTCTATCTTAAATAGGCAAGCACCTACTTCTCCGGCTCCCTGAGGCTCAAGAGATTGGTCCCGCTTAAACCTATATTTACTAGGGTCCTTATTGTAATTTATAAAACTCGAGGGGGTTTTATGTAAAAATAATTTTGTATAGTTTTCAAAATACACCTCAAGTAATTTATTATCGTCTTTAGAATTTTCATAGATGTAGATTTTATATATGTGACATTTCTAGTGAATAAAACCTATTTTTCATAATATATAGTATTTAATTGTAAAGTATTGAAATTGTATGGAATTGCATGGTATTTTCATGTAAATTGATTCTTTTGACTTAGAAAAGTTTGAATATTTATATTATCACAAAAATAGATATTTTGATGATACATATATATATATATATATTTATACGAAAATAATTTTAATTTATTATATTTCTACAAATCTCATTTTCTTAAGATATTTGTATTTTTAAATCTTTCGAGACCGAATGCTCCTTGTGGAGGTCTGCATCTCGCACTACTAAGGCCGAGGATGTGTGATAATCCGCACCATCCCGAACGGGTTCCCCAAATGGGTTGTAGCGGCGTTTTGCAAAGACTTGTGTAAAATACATAATCTTGTAGAAAACGGTTTTAATAGTAAATAGTATTTATATGTAAAGTTTCGTTTTCCCGTATTCTATATTCCGGAAAGGTATTGTGCTATATTACATATGAGTGTTGTGAGGAGGTAGGTCATTACCTCGTGATCTATCTAAAGGTATAGCAAGATTAATGATGTTTTAAAGTCGAAACTAAACTACATGGTATTTTACTGAAAAGAGCAGTAAAAGTTACAGAATGAAATATTTTGCTATGAAACTTATTCATCATATTTTTTTAATGATTAATAGTCGAGATGTAAGAGTTTAATATGGTTGTGTTAAGAAAAATTGAACTTTATAAAGGAAACTGAATCGGAAATCGGGTTTAACTCCGCTTCCGTCGGGTTTTAATAAAAGAAGTTTTAAGAATGGATTAGAGAGGAGAGAGGTGAGACTTACGGGATTTAGATTAGAGGTGTCACGCCCCGCTTCCCAAAATACGGAATACAAGGGTGACAAGACCAGCCATGCTCCTGTTAGGTCCACGTTACCTTTCCCGGTTCTTTCGGGGTTGCGGAAACGGTGAAAAACAATTTTTAGGGTTTTGGTAACATGGACTAGAAAACCCGGATCTTTGCTAAACAACACACTAGCAACAACTACGAGCTTTAGCTACTCGGTTATGGGGTTATACCTAGTCTTGAACTCCTTCTCTTCTTGTTGTTCTCCTCCTTGCTTGCTCCTTGTGGTAGTTTGAACGGCTCATCCTCGTCTTCTCCTCTTTACCGAAGATAGATCCACCCGAGAGCCTCGAACTTGAGCTCCTACCTCAACCTAGAGGTAACTAAAGTATTAGGCTTGCTAGACCTTCAACCTTAGGATGAGTAGAGATGAGTTTTGGTGTTTTATCTTGAAGGCAAATGTTTCTCAACTCATGAGAGGGATTTTGCCTTGAGAGAGAGGAAGAGGATGAGAGCTATGGATGAGAGAGAAGATGCAAGTAAGAATGATACCATTTTTACAACCATGCTCTCATAATTTAGAAAAATGATAATAATAATAATAATTAACAATTTGTGATGGTGAGTTGATGAATGACCATTATCATTTCATTCATTAAATGCTTTTGCAAAGAATAAGAAGCATCTTTGAAAACAAATGATGATGGTCAACTAGTCCACTTTGGTCAACCGGTCAACTAAGTCAACAAGTCAACAAAAGTCAAGAATTCAAACTCAACCATGGCACAATAATTGTTAACTAATATTATTAATCATATTTCCTATTCTCATTAGGGTTTGGAAAAAGACAACAGTCAACCGTGCATACACACCCGTACCATAACCCTAATGAGAATCCTCTGCCTCCGCCTTAGTCAACTGTGCATACACACCCGCATCCGTGATCCGAGGAACACGAATACAATGAGATAAAACTAACCCCAAAACATATACTAGGATCTGGCTTAAACCAAAGCTCACTAGTAATAACTGTCCGGACACCAAACGTGCACAAGTGCGCGGATGTGAACGAACCTTGTCGCAAAACCATGCGACCTCTACTCTGTTTTGCCCAAAGGCGAATAACCCTCTGTGTGGGACTCTAAAGACTCAACACTACGCTGGCAGTGGGGTTAACCACAGACCGCAAGCGGCACTAGCTGTACGTAACGGTCCCCAGGTAGATGCCGATGAGAAGACTGATGAGGTGAACCCATCCGAACTCCTACTGAGCCTGTATGTGACAATCTCCGTACAGTCCGGTCTGTTCGTCTAAGAGTATCGCATGGCGGGCCTAGGGGGTGGCAAACGTCAGTCCCCTAATAGTGGTACAAGTCGTGTCGGAGTATAGCCCAAAACACCATGAGAAACTACTGGTAACACTACCAGCAAATCTCGCTTGCCCTGGCCAGGGACGACTATGTGTAATGGCTCTCCTAGACACAGCGCGATATCAACCCCCAATACCGGGAGAGACGAATCCTGTCTAACCGTTACTGCCTCCAAGTGCTTCGGGACTGCTCCCAACTACTACCTGTTTGCACGACTCAGTAGAACCGTGGTAGGGTAGTAATCAAAGAACAGTGGGAACACACTCGAGGCGAAGTGACAATGTCAAGTCAGCGGACTAAGCTGTACTCATGTCACCTGGGAACTGTTAACTGACGATAGGTATAATACTAACCAACAGTTCCCGACGAGTCCTGTCCAGTGTACTCGTAACCTAACGAGCACCCGCATACTATCTCAAGTACGACGTATTGACGGCTATGGGACAGACCGTCTCCCCTGCTGGGATGAGAAACGCATACGCTAGTCTACTCCGGAGTATCGATGCCCTGTCTCGATAGTCTTACGACTAGGGACCTGCATAAGGATGTGCTTGTGGATTACCCAGCCCCCACGAGTGTGATCGCCACCACAACGCCGGTAATCAAGCAAAGATCCTAAGGGCTCTACTAATGTGTATAGGTGATATGTTAAAAGAAACACATGTACACACATTGAAGTAGAAACAAACCAAGTAGCATACTACTATTTTGAGCAAGATTGTGTATACAATGGTGAATATCCCAAGCTTCCATTAAGCAATATACAAACTAGTATGATACAGTAATGGCCTCTAGGGCATATACACTAACAATCTCCCACTTGCACTAAGGCCATGTACTGGCGTATTGAAGACCTATCATCTCGATCAGCCGCTCGAACTGAGTCTGGGGTAAGGCCTTCGTGAATGGATCCGCAGTGTTGTCTTTTATGTCCACTCTCCGTATCTCGATCTCCTGGCGATCAATGATCTCCCTGATCAGGTGATACCGTCTTAAGATGTGCCTGGATTTCTGATGGGACCTTGGTTCCTTCGCTAAAGCTATAGCCCCATTATTATCGCAATACAAAGGTATTGGGTCAACAATAGATGGAACCATCTGAAGTTCACTAATGAACTTCTTCATCCAGACCGCCTCTTTTGCGGCATCGCTTGCAGCAATGTATTCAGCCTCCATCGTCGAGTCTGTGACGGTATCCTGTTTGGAACTCCTCCAACACACCGCCCCTCCGTTGAGGGTAAACACAAAATCCGAGACAGACTTGCTGTCATCTTTGTCACTCTGGAAGGTTGAATCGGTAAAGGACTCGACCCTGAGGTCTCCATTACCGTAAACCAGGAACATCTCCTTAGTCCTTCTCAGGTACTTGAGAATGTTCTTCACTGCCGTCCAGTGGTCCTCACCTGGGTCTGACTGATACCGGCTCACCACGCTCAGTGCGTAAGCTACATCTGGTCTTGTACATAGCATCGCATATATTATAGATCATACCGCCGAAGCGTAGGGTATAGTGCTCATGCGAACTCTCTCCTCGTCGGTCTTAGGAGACATCTTCTTGGAGAGGGTAATTCCGTGCAATGCGGGTATGTTACCGCACTTGGAATCCTCCATACTAAATCTCTTTAGTACGGTCTCTATGTACCTGGACTGCGAAAGTCCCAGTAGTCTCTTGGATCTATCTCTGTAGATCTTGATCCCCAGAATGTACGAGGCATCACCCAGGTCTTTCATTGAGAACCGTTGTGACAAAAATAGCTTGACCGATTGTAGCATAGGAATGTCATTTCCTATCAAAAGAATGTCGTCCACGTACAAGACTAGGAACACAACAATTCGTCCTACAATCTTCTTATAGACACAAGGTTCATCTTCGTTCTTGATGAAATCAAATTCCTTGATTGCCTCATCAAAACAGATGTTCCAGCTCCGCGATGCCTGCTTTAATCCATAAATAGATTTAAGCAACTTGCACACCTTCCCGCTGCTCCCACTGTCTACGAAACCTTCTGGCTGATCCATGTAAATGCACTCTTCCAAACAGCAGTTTAGAAAAGCCGTTTTAACGTCCATCTACTGGATTTCATAGTCATGGAAGGCAGCAATGGCAAGTAGGATCCGAATGGATTTGAGCATAGCCACTGAAGAAAAAGTTTCGTCATAGTCCAAATCAGGTCTTTGACGAAAACCTTTTGCAACGAGTCTAGCTTTATAGGTTTCCACCTGCCCATCCACACCAAGTTTCCTTTTGTAGATCCATTTGCATCCAACGGGTTTTACCCCAGGTGGAGCAATATCCAAGGTCCACACTTTATTGGCATAAATAGACTCCATTTCGGATTGCATTGCTTCCTGCCACTTATCAGAGTCCCTATTGATAATGGCCTGCCTGAAACTGGTAGGGTCATCTTCTTCCAAGATGCAATCCTCTCGATCCCTGTCTATGAGAAAACCGTAGTATCTTTCGGGCGGATGAGAAATCCTACCAGATCTGCGGAGTGGCTGAGGTTTGTTGGGTGTAACTGAATCTAGCGGTTCCTCCAAATCTTTAGTTAAAGTTCGTGTTTCTGGAATTTTATCCAGTTCTACCGTGCTGCCACTAATATTTTTAACAAGAAATTCTTTTTCCAAAAATGTGGCATTTCTAGAAACAATTATCTTCTGTTCCTCTGCATGGTAGAATAGATACCCACTTGAATCTTTTGGGTATCCCACAAACTTACATAAAACTGCCTGTGCCTCAAGTTTGTCTGGGTTCTGCTTTTTGACATAAGCTGGGCAACCCCAAATCTTAATACGTTTAAGATACAAACTCTTGCCACTCCATATTTCATACGGAGTCTTAGGCACGGTTTTGGATGGAACTTGATTCAATAGATGCGCTGCAGTCTGAAGTGCATATCCCCAGAATGAAAGAGGCAACTCGGCACTACTCATCATGGAGCGAACCATATCCAATAGGATACGATTTCTCCGCTCGGATACACCGTTGTGCTGTGGTATATAAGGAGGAGTAAGCTGAGAGAGAATACCATTCTCTTTTAAGTAATCTAGGAATTCCGTGCTTAAGTACTCCCCTCCTCTATCAGACCGGAGGATCTTGATACTTTTGCCAGTCTGGTTCTCTACTTCATTTCTGAATTCCTTGAATTTCTCAAAAGCTTCAGATTTGTGTTTCATAAGATACACATATCCGAATCTAGAGAGATCGTCAGTGAATGTGATGAAGTACGAGAACCCACCCTTTGCATGTATAGACATCGGACCACATACATCACTGTGTATGAGTCCCAAGAGCTCTGCTGCCCTTTCTCCATGTCCGGTGAACGGAGATTTGGTCATCTTCCCTTTGAGACAGGACTGACAAGTTTCATAAGATGAAAACTCGAATCCATTCAAGAGTCCATCTTTATGCAACTTACTTAGTCTTTTCTCTCCGATATGACCAAGTCTACAATGCCACAAGTAGGATTCATTCGTATCTGAATTCTTCCTCTTGCGTGTGTTTTGTATATTGAGAACTGTATTCTGATTTAGAACGTAGATACCATTACACAGTGTACCTTCTGCAACCAATACCTTATGAAGGTAAATGTTCATGATATTTCTATCAAGAACAAAGTTATATCCATCTTTATCGAGTAAAGAAACTGATATGATGTTGCAAACCATGAAAGGTACATAGTAGCAATCGTTCAAAATCATAGTATTGCCATTTGGCAACACAAGGTGATATTCACCGATGGCTGCAGCATTAACTTGTGCTCCGTTCGCTACTCTGAGCGACATATCACCAGGTACAACTTTCCTACTTTTTCTTAGTCCCTGCAATAAATTACAGATATGAGATCCTGATCCGGTATCAAGTACCCAGGAGGTAGGGCTGACCGTAAAGCAGTTCTCAATTACAAGAACACCTGAAGTAGATGCAAAACCATGCTTCTTCTTCGACTGGGTATCCTTGGAATCCATACAATCCTCTTTCCCTTGCTCATACTTATGATTGTTGTCACAAGTTAGAACCGAACCAACGTTCCCCAGCCCTGAATAGGAATTCGGATCGGTCAAGCGATACATTTTATTATCTTGATTAGGGCGTGAAATGGTTGCTACGTGGAGAGAGAGAAAAGAAACACTCAGCGTGCGCTCTTGCAAGATTAGATTGGTTTATTGATTTATCTAACCAGGATGGCTCCCACTGTTTCCTCAAATTCTTCTTCAAACCCTAAAAGAAGAACTAGTCAGGATTAATCGCACGTCACAATACTTGCTTAACCTTTCAGCCAGGCTGGTGTTGGTACTTCGAGAGAGGTTTTCCAACGCTTTCGCGAAGTTCCTTAATTAAATAACCTCTTTTCCCTGGAGGCGTAACCCCGCTAACACTGTTCTAGACACCTACTTGGTTTATAACATTGATTGTTAAGTGAAATAATCTCCCGAGAGTAATCCAACTCATCAGTGGGATCGGGATCCAACTATCATTGTGCGATGACCTAGATGGAATCCACTCTAGTCACCACACTCCAGAAGGTATGCTAAATCTGCAAGTTTCAGTTTCTTTAGAAACTCCCGATGTGGATTTTTGCCCCTAGGACCCAAGTGACCTTCACACAGTCAACAAATCAAAGAGTCATACTCAAGTTTAACCCGTCATTATCTTGATTGCATTAAACCCACCCGCATAACCCTTGACACAGTCAACAAGGTTACACGACTATCCTAACCAATCACATTGTATCCAGCAGATAAGTAATACTCAGCTACCGTTCACTGCGCCTTGACACGGTCAACAAACGCAGCACGAATACTAAATATAACTTATAAGAAATGACGGAGGGCTACGGCTTGGGTTTTGGCGAAAACCCGTTAACGTAATGAACTTGATATCGTTGAAGGAACGTGATACCCTTTTGAAAATATAGTGGCGAAAACTTTTGCTAAAGAGGTCACTCCCTGTGAAGGGATCTCGGCTCTTTCCTCGTCGAATGAGGTGCAGGATATTCCAAACTGAATACCTCGATGCAAAGCAAGAATAATCGACTATAGTGAAGTTATTACCCTGATGCAAACTTTTGTCCAAGGGGTCACTCCCGATGAAGGGATCTCGGCCCTTGCCTCGTCGAATGAAATGCTGGGCATTCATAACCGAATACTTCTGTGCAAAACAAAAGTGAACGTCCTTACAACAACAGCTTTTTGAAAATTGTTCCAACAACGTCTTTTAGGTTTATTTTCTTGCATTAATTTAATGTGTCCCATCATTTAATCCTACCATTGCAGAAAACAACGAAAATATGACGTACGCTTATTCCATCCGCATTCGCCACGGGGTCCCGTCATCACCCGTTAGGTTACTTAACTAACGACAGAGCGGGGGCTGGGCTAGCGCGGATGCAAAACATAAGCAACGCCTAAATAGATATCATATATAGATATATTCGCATTCGTCAGATGCAATGATAGCCATTCCAGATCACAGATGAATACTTTGGATATACTAGGAATCTGCATTTCGTTCGAGCCTGCAACGAAGGACAGATTACACGGTCGCGATGAATAGCCAAATACCCCACCCTAGACCCTACGGGTGCTGCAAACTACCCGCCAAATACCCGAAGTGAAGCAACCTCCCTCAACAACGTGAGTAGACCACTCGGCACTTCGAGGTACCCGGTAGTTTGTGCACCCTTCCTTGGGTCTATCCTAGGAGCAAAAACAGTAAAAAGAAATTATACAATGGCGGCTACAACCTCATCCCGGATGTGCGGCCATACAAATAATATTACATCAATTTACATATTATATGAATTGAAAGATAAAGAAAACTCTCATCTCACAACCCCCGGCTATTCATCCGCGACAATCCAACGAATTCATATACACAAACCATCCACATTACAGATCACAGATATGTATAACCCCCAATAATCGACGTATAGCGATTAGTAGACGTTCAATACATATATCACATTACAGATACAATCCATTAGCCAAAGTCTATAGAAATTCGATCAAAATACGGATTTGTAACCACCCTAAAAACAAATTTTGTTCTCTGGAAATTCTGGGCAGAAACAAACCATCCTAAAAATCACAAAACACCAATATAAGAACACTGCAAGAAGTTTGACCCACGGCCGAGTTAACTCGGCCGCGGTTCCGCGGCGCGTTAATCGACTCACTGGACCAAATTTCTTCTGTGTTCTGTAAAAACCCTGAGCCGATTTTTAGTATGTGATTTATTATTTTTTGAACAGATCTAAAAATCGGCAGAAAGTTAGCTTTTTCGGCGTGTTTTGAGCTTTTTTGTCCGATCGAAATTCTAGATACTTTGCTAATATGCTAGTGTGTGTTTAGATAGGCTCTGATACCACTGTTAGGTCCACGTTACCTCTCCCGGTTCTTTCGGGGTTGCGGAAACGGTGAAAAACAATTTTTAGGGTTTTGGTAACATGGACTAGAAAACCCGGATCTTTGCTAAACAACACACTAGCAACAACTACGAGCTTTAGCTACTCGGTTAGGGGGTTATACCTAGTCTTGAACTCCTTCTCTTCTTGTTGTTCTTCTCCTTGCTTGCTCCTTGTGGTAGTTTGAACGGCTCCTCCTCCTCTTCTCCTCTTTGCCGAAGATAGATCCACCCGAGGGCCTCGAACTTGAGCTCCTACCTCAACCTAGAGGTAACTAAAGTATTAAGCTTGCTAGACCTTCAACCTTAGGATGAGTAGAGATGAGTTTTGGTGTTTTATCTTGAAGGCAAATGTTTCTCAACTCATGAGAGGGATTTTGCCTTGAGAGAGAGGAAGAGGATGAGAGCTATGGATGAGAGAGAAGATGCAAGTAAGAATGATACCATTTTTACAACCATGCTCTCATAATTTAGAAAAATGATAATAATAATAATAATTAACAATTTGTGATGGTGGGTTGATGAATGACCATTATCATTTCATTCATTAAATGCTTTTGCAAAGAATAAGAAGCATCTTTGAAAACAAATGATGATGGTCAACTAGTCCACTTTGGTCAACCGGTCAACTAAGTCAACAAGTCAACAAAAGTCAAGAATTCAAACCCAACCATGGCACAATAATTGTTAACTAATATTATTAATCATATTTCCTATTCTCATTAGGGTTTGGAAAAAGACAACAGTCAACTGTACATACACACCCGTACCATAACCCTAATGAGAATCCTCTGCCTCCGCCTCAGTCAACTGTGCATACACACCCGCATCCGTGATCCGAGGAACACGAATACAATGAGATAAAACTAACCCCAAAACATATACTAGGATCTGGCTTAAACCAAGGCTCACTAGTAATAACTGTCCGGACACCAAATGTGCACAAGTGCGCGGATGTGAACGAACCTTGTTGCAAAACCATGCGACCTCTACTCTGTTTTGTCCAAAGGCGAATAACCCTCTGTGTGGGACTCTAAAGACTCAACACTACGCTGGCAGTGGGGTTAACCACAGACCGCGAGCGGCACTAACTGTACGTAACGGTCCCCAGGTAGATGCCGATGAGAAGACTGATGAGGTGAACCCATCCGAACTCCTACTGAGCCTGTATGTGACAATCTCCGTACAGTCCGGTCTGTTCGTCTAAGAGTATTGCATGGCGGGCCTAGAGGGGTGGCAAACGTCAGTCCCCTAATAGCGGTACAAGTCGTGTCGGAGTATAGCCCAAAACACCCTGAGAAACTACCGGTAACACTACCAGCAAATCTCGCTTGCCCTAGCCAGGGACGACTATGTGTAATGGCTCTCCTAGACACAGCGCGATATCAACCCCCAATACCGGGAGAGACGAATCCTGTCTAACCGTTACTGCCTCCAAGTGCTTCGGGACTGCTCCTAATTACTACCTGTTTGCACGACTCAGTAGAACCGTGGTAGGGTAGTAATCAAAGAACAGTGGGAACACACTCGAGGCGAAGTGACAGTGTCAAGTCAGTGGACTAAGCTGTACTCATGTCACCTGGGAACTGTTAACTGACGATAGGTATAATACCAACCAACAGTTCCCGACGAGTCCTGTCCAGTGTACTCGTAACCTAACGAGCACCCGCATACTATCTCAAGTACGACGTACTGACGGCTGTGGGACAGACCGTCTTCCCTGCTGGGATAAGAAACGCATACGCTAGTCTACTCCGGAGTATCGATGCCCTGTCTCGATAGTCCTACGACTAGGGACCTGCATAAGGATGTGCTTGTGGATTACCCAGCCCCCACGAGTGTGATCGCCACCACAATGCCGGTAATCAAGCAAAGATCCTAAGGGCTCTACTAATGTGTATAGGTGATATGTTAAAAGAAACACATGTACACACATTGAAGTAGAAACAAACCAAGTAGCATACTACTATTTTGAGCAAGATTGTGTTTACAATGGTGAATATCCCAAGCTTCAATTAAGTAATATACAAACTAATATGATACAGTAATGGCCTCTAGGGCATATACACTAACAGCTCCTACGATCAAGGAAAAATCCTGTCGTAGTCGCATTTCGGCTTCTAGCATTATATGGTAATCAGTAAAATACAGTAGGGTAAAGAGAATGCAGTCATTGAAACTATCGGATATAAAGAAATCTTAGCTCAATGGAAGTAAACAAGAGGACAACTAATCAGGGATATCAATGAAGAAATGTAACTGGTTAACTGGTCTGGATCTTCACGGTCTTCTCGAGATCAGGAGAATCCACCTCTATCACTGAGCATGCATACTCAGGTCGTCAGAGCGACACAATAGCCATTTTATAATAATATTAATGAGGCAAGAAAAATAAAAGTAATAATGGTGGAGATAAATAAATGCAGGCAATCGATATGTCAATAAACAAATGCAATGTATGACATGTGTTCCTATCGGTCTCTAAGTCACATTGAAATCGAGTTGTGGAAAGGAGTGATCATGTTTAACGAGGGTCTCGTACGTACCCGAGACTACGGCCCACGATGCCCGGGACATAACCCTGTCAGCCGGACTGCTAGGTCCAACCTAATATATATAAGAGTCGCTGTTCGAATGATCATCCTCTAAAATCGCTATCCTCGCTAAATACAATTTTCTTTCCACTTTGATTTCCCCTTTTTGCCCAGGTTTCACTATTTATGAGTATGGGCTAGTTGTGTACAAGTACGCACCAATAACACGGTTTTATTCACTGTTCACTGTATTGTCACTATCACGAATCACTCACTTTTCACTGGCGTACTTAAACCAACTAAACCGATACTATTCACGTCCAAAAATGCATTGTACACTGAAACTTAATAATGACGCACACTATCACTAGAGGTATTGCAGTCGGGTATAACTGTGAATCATGCCGCTAAACAGTTTATATGCAGTAAAGTCGTTATGCATCTTATGAACATAGAAAATTCGTATTAAATCATGCGTTCAGAATTTAGTAAAATAATACAAAAGCAGTAGCTAGTAAATTCAGTCAGCAATTCAATGAAATTGGTTTCAAGTCAATCGAGTTTCGTGTTCGCAAATTACAGTCGTTTCATTTTAGGTGTTCGCTACTGGAAATTCAGTTCCTGAACTGAAAGTACATTTCGTAACACAGTTTTTATCCTGTTGAGATCAAAATTAGGAGACACTATAGTTGAAAAATATTTAGGGTTATTAGTTAGGTTTCCAACGCAATTGGCGGATCAGTAATATCCTATATCAACAGGGAGTTATGGTCAGGTTAAGTTCGATGTGTAAAATCTGTCACTGCAGAATTCAGCTGGACACATCGGTATTATAAAATGTGTTAAAATATCATACAGAATAGGAATCCAGTGAAACCAGTGGGGTAAGAAAGATAACTCAATTTTATACATAACGATATAGGGTTCCGTACATTCTCGCATTTGAACAAGGATATACGGTGATTTAAAAACAGGGGTTAACTGGGATTACTGCTCTGGACTGCAGTCCAGAGTCGTATTTCTCCTCGGTTTTCTCTATCATAACTTGTTAAAATTCAGAGATAAATTATAAAGCACTGTAGTTTAATCTGTTATCTTCGATACAAGCCATGGAATGATAAAATCCGATTTGTAAACGATTTAATATGAATTTAACGGTCTAGTGTGTTCAGGAAAATTCTGATTTCGCAATGATTATCGGGGTTAATATTTTATAGGTGATACGATATTAATTTGTAACCAAATTTCAGCAGTACCTCTATGAACAGTAAACGGGTTTAATGATTACAAGTTCTCCTTTTAAAGATGGATTTTCACTTAAAAATTTAATATCGAATACTTGTTTATACGTATGGTAAAAATATAAATATATAACTATGTGTAATAAAACTAATAGCATATAAAGCCAGTCTTTGGACTTGCCTGGCAACGACTTGACGACACTGTCGTGAGCGAGGATGGCAGCAACGACAACGGTGGCGGTACAGATGGCGTGGGCGTGACGAGGCTCAGGTTTGGGTTCAGCCTCGGGCCTTGGACTCGGCTGGAGGTGGTGGCGCCGATGGAGAGGTGGTCGGAGTTGACGTAGTTGATGATTGGAGGTTGGAGGAAAGGGTGGCGGTGGTTTGGAGGAAGAGAGTGATTGAGAGAGAGAGGGAGAGTGTTGTGTTTGTTTTTCTTGTTTTTTTTAAAAGAGGAAGAGAGAGTGAACGGGAGAGAGACGGGGAGGGGGGAATTATTAGGATTAAGAGTAATTAATAGGATATAATGAGGAGATTTATTATGATTAATAAGGAAATAAAGGAGAGTAATGGGAATATATAATTATAAGGTTTTTAATGAAATTAATTTGTGTAGGATTTGGGTTTAAATGAGGATATAAAATTTTGAATTTTGAAAAAGAGGAAAAAGTAAATAATTTGAATATAATTTGTTGTTTTAAAATGAGGTCTTGGATTGTTGGGCTTGGGCTTAGGGTTGGGTTCATGGGAAAGCAAAATAATTAGAATATAATATAAAATATAAAATGGGTAAAATATTTTATTCGAATACAGGTATTGGCGTAGATGAAGACCGGGTATTACATCATACCACCCTTATAAAAATTTCGTCCTCGAAATTAAAGAGACGAAAAGAAAACGGCGATACAAAACGGTTACTCGAAAAGATGGGGAAATCGTGAACGGATATCCTCCTCACGTTCCCAGGTAGATTCCCCCGGTGAACGGCCGCCCCAAGACACTCGGACTAACGGAATGACTTTACTCTTCAGCACCTTCTCTCTACGGTCGAGTATGGTAGTAGGCTGCTCTACATAAGTCAAATCAGCACCCAAGGTTAATTCAGAATGATCGAGAACATGATTGTCGTCTCGAACGTAGCGCCGCAACTGTGACACATGAAATGTGTTGTGTACGCCGGCTAACGAAGGGGGTAAGGCAAGCTGGTAAGCCACTTCTCCGATCCGTTCCAAAATTTTGAATGGTCCGATGAATCGGGGACTGAGTTTCACGTGACTTCCGAACCTGATAACACCGCGGGTAGGAGAAATCTTCAGAAACACATGATCTCCGACCTCGAATTCTAGTGCTCTCCTGCTGACATCCGCCCAACTCTTCTGTCGGTCCTGAGCCGTCTTAATGCACTGTCTGATCATCTGAACCTTGTCTACTGTCTGAACAATAAGTTCGGGGCCTAATAATCTTCGCTCACCCACGTCATCCCAACAAACAGGAGATCGACATTTCCGTCCATACAGTGCTTCGAATGGGGCCATCTAGATGCTAGCTTGGAAACTGTTGTTATAAGAAAACTCCACTAGATGGAGGTGATCCTCCCAAGAACCTTGAAAGTCAAGCATACACGCCCTCAACATGTCCTCGAGTGTCTGAATAGTACGCTCGGACTGTTCGTCGGTCTGTGGATGGTAAGCCATGCTGAACTTGAGACGTGTACCCAGACTCTCCTGTAAGCTCTTCCAAAAGTGCGAAATGAATCTAGTGTCCCGATCTGATACTATACTTACCAGAACTCCGTGTAGTCGCACTACCTCCTGCATGTATTTCTCCGCAAGCGACTCTGTCGATTGTCCCACCCGGAAGGGTATAAAGTGTGCTGCTTTTGTAAGACGGTCGACGATAACCTAAACGGCGTTGTTGCCTCGTGGACTCTGCGGCAAAGCAGCCACAAAATCCATAGTGATGTGCTCCTATTTCCATTCTGGTATTGGAAGCGGTTGCAACAGTCCAGCCGTTCTCTGGTGTTCATCCTTTACTTGCTGACACACTAAGCATTTGGATACAAACCGTGCAATCTCTCGCTTCATCCCGTTCCACCAATAATGCTGCCTCAAATCTCGATACATCTTCATGCCTCCCGGATGTACAGAATAAACTGAACTGTGAGCCTCAGCTAGTACTTCTTCTTTAACATCTCCCTTGGGAACGCAGAGTCTGCTACCGAATCTCAAAGAACCGTCTCGATGTATGAGTAAGTTTGTCCTCAGCCCGGCTTCCACCTGCTCTCTGAACTTCTGCAGTCGAGGATCGTCAGCTTGTGCAGCTTTAATACGATCTACAAGAGAAGACTGCACCTGTAACTGCCAAAACTGTCTGATTGCACTTGGTGTAACAACCTCTAGTTCGAGCTTCCGAAAATCCTCAATGATGCTCCTTTGCCTGGTGTTCACACCATAATATTGCATTATTATATTCCCCATTCTTATTCTTTTTATAAATAAACAGGTGCTTTTGACGCATGTCTGCTGCATGTTACAGGTTACAGGTTCTTAGACAGAAAACAGTACAAATGATGTAAAGACGATGAAAATGTGGACTTTAACCAACAAACAGAGAATCTTAATCAAGCCTACATAAGGAACAATTCATAAAGCAAGATTCAAGACATCGACTCAAAGCGAACGGTTAAAAATCCATTGCAAATTGTTCACTGAAGATCTGGAACCAACCTAGAAGCCCAAATGGAAAAAGATATATAGAAATAAGAAGCCCAAGCCAACAGAAATCAGCCCAGGAAAATTGATGGCCCAACTCAATCTTTTGGCCGCGGAACCGCGGCCAAACCAGGCCTCGGGCCGCGGTTCCGCAGCGGTCCTGGACGATTAGATGAAATAATTTTTACCAAAATGTGGCGGCGGCTTTGACTAGTCAACTTAGGGCTATTTTTGTAATTGTAGACATGCGGATCAAAATGTAACCTAAGGTTTCTATTTCCTATAAATAAAACTCTAAAGATTGTAAATCTTATGCCTCCTTTTAATAAAAATTCAGAAATTCTTTATGGAGAGCATCGGTGCCTCTCTTCAATTCAGAAATTCAGATCTGACAACCCTGCATTGATGATTGGAGAAATGCATCTGTAAGTAGATTTAATTCCTTGCCCTAGTTTAGATTTCAATTCTTTGCCCTAGGTAGATTTATTTCCTCGCCGTAGATAAATTGTTAGAGTTAGCTTTGAGGAAGGATTTTGAGAGATGAGATCTATCATCCCTTTCTTACCCATAATACATTTTGAATAGGACTCCATGCATACACGCACACACCGCGCCCTACGGCACCCTATCTCTCGAGGTAGCGGTGATACCGTAGTGTAAAGGCCCGGTTGCGCGCGTTTTCCATGGAGGTTAGGGTAAGGATCTCTAAAGGAAGGACAAGAACCTAGAGGAAGGAACACCTTCCCGAATAGATCTAATCTCCTTTATTGATAATTACCATAACTCCTCATAGATCTTCTTTCGGGTATGAAAGCGTTGAGATTTACTTGCATTTCCAAACCATCCCTAAATCTAACCCTAGCAAGACTAGATCTAGATAGATTTAGATTTTAGATTTAATAATCAATCCGAACACCCTTCGGAATTAACTCGTAAGCGCGATTAGGAGATTCACAACATCCCTGTGGACCGACCCGTACTCACCGGCTAGCTTCATGCGACGCCGTTCTTGATTGTGCTAATAGATATAGTTTTCGACACAAAATCAAATGGCGCCGTTGCCGGGAATGGCGTAGAACTTTCTTTTTTGCGATTTCGGGTTAATCTTAAATTTAAAAAAATCAGAAAAATCAGAAAAAATCACAAAAATATAAAAATATATATAATCTGTTATTTTTGGAAAGGATACTTTGTCGTTTGAATTTTGCAGGATATACAAATTCGGATCTGGAAATTTCCAGAAAGCAAAACAGGAAACAAAACATCGGAACAGAAGCGATTTTAAATAACAGAACAGTGAAAATTTTCTGGAGATCTAAATCCACCATCATGCCGCGTTTCCACGGCCAAAACCCACCTTAGGCCGTGGAAACGCGGCCGTCTTGTCGATTCGTCGCACCAAAAAATTTGTGGGGATCTAAGCCATCAAGAAGACCGCGGAACCGCGGTGTTAGAGCTCTATTGCCGCGGAAGGGCGGCGATCTGGTGGCATCTTCTTCTGAAAATTTTTCTGTAAGATCTTCTGTTCCTCCTCTGTAATTTTTGAAATATATTTTCTGAAAAATGTCTGCAGGATTTTGTGCACTTTAAAAATATATTCCCTTCCGAATAACGATCTTGTACAGGACTTTTGGACCCCGCTTGAAATAAAATAGATTGCAAGTAATATTTTGCTGTTGTGTATCTTTTCTCTAAAATCTTTTTGCAACAAATTTTTCCAAATAAAGAGAAAAAGAATAAAAATAAAAAGGACAAATCTTTTATAGAAACTTGCAAAAATTTTGGCTGCAAATAGATCCTTGTACCACAAACTTTCTTTCTTTTCACCCTTTCTTCCAACATGGGTACCCCACATAATAAATCATTAGCCGAACTTTGGTATCCCGAACCTAATTTTGCGTCGTATATCAATTTGTTCGGTCAATTTAAAGACGATCCCTCCTTGCCAAAAATATCTTTGAAAGATCAAATAGAGACGTCTAGGAGAAAGAGTTTGACTTTTCAACCCACTTTGTGTCAACCAAGTCAACCTTGACCATCTACATATGTTGATACCACTTCTTCAAGTCCTTCTGTCACTCCTAGGCCGATGTCCATTGCTGAGCATATTGCTCAATCTCACAGCCGATCTTTCATCCCTCTCTACTCATCTAGTTCTAGGGATCCACACGATTATTCACCTTGTTATCCACATGTTGATCCTACCCCTGCCCAACTACCCACTTCCTACCAGTCCTACCCGACCTTCCCACCTTCACTAGACACCGTTTCTACTCAGTCTGTTGGGAGTTTTGCATATCCACACGATTTCGAATCTTTTACCGAAACCTCCTTACCACTCAAGTCTAGTTTGGAAGAGTCGTTGGAGGCGTATATCGCAGCAACAAACAAAATGACTAGGAATGTGGAAGCGTCCGTGGCCGCCCTTATGCAACCTAGTGAAACGGTAGCTAGTTTCCCACTAGCTTCAAATTTTTTAATGTATAAGGAGGTGGTTGGACAGAGTGAGAATGAGAAAGGATTTCCAAATCAAACCTACCCTTACCCAATTGAAGCCTACAACTCCAGTTTTCCATCGAATGTCCTAAATGATTCACAAGTTCAAAATAAAAACGAGTTGTGTGATTTTGTAGTGTTTGATTTGCCAAATTATGAGGAACCCCTTTCGAGTGAAACCGCACCTAATCCTTTCGATTTTTACACCTCCCATCTAGAACCTAAATTGATAGATATCCATGCTTTTGATGAGGTGTCTAAGAAAATTGATTTTCACTTGATTGGGGATATAGACGCCGGGAATATTTCGGATGATGAACCTATCGATTTAATTGAAATTTTATGTGCAAATCATCATCCCGGGTTATTAAATGTTTCTTCCGAATCTCATATGCGTCTTGATTTTGATGATAATGGCATGGATGAGATAAATATTGAGGATAGTATTGATGAGAGTTTTGAGGATAATATTGAGGTTGAATCATTTTTATTTGATGTGTCTGATTTTCCAATTCATCCTCCTGAACCTTTGACTGTTATATCACCCTCCCTCCTTTCCATCGTTCCGACCCCGCTTGAAGACTGTGAGCTTGAAAAATTTTCCTTTGAATCTGACACAGTTCTCACAGACGATAACACCTACGAGTGTTTCACTTTTTCGGACGATGTTGATGCCTCACCGCCCGAGTTTGAGTACTTTACATTTTCAGATGAGTTAATTGAACTATCAGACTCGGTTGCTTACAGTAGTTTCGAACCATTAATGGAATCTTTCAAGTTCGAGACAGTTTACTACGGTGAGAATGATACTATCCCTAATTCCCTTCCTTTCGTCATTCCTATTGTTCCGACCGTACAAGTGACCGTTACGCTTTCATCACCTATACCAAGTTCGGCGTACCCATGTTTCCTTGCGAATCTTGAGGGATTTGACCCCATTTCCCGACGGGTTGATAGGTTAGCGAAATCGCTTATAATATATCGGTCATCACATATTGCGCTAATTTATTCACTCGATTTACACCCTCAAGATCGCGCGACCCTTCTTTCTCCTTTCCGCCCTTCTTCTCCCCCACCGAGACCATATTCTACCATTCTTCTTTCCACACGGTCTCGCGTGTTTCTCATTTCTTTCCTTCACACCCCATTCTTGCACCAACTTTACCATTACCATGATAAGATTTTTGAATGGTTGGTGCTAACCTTTGGCTTGTGTAAGGCCAAGCTTAAATTTGGGGGGACCTTGTTGTATATATGTATATATATTTTTTTGTTTTCTTTTTCTATAAAAAAAAATTCAAAAAAAATTCAAAACAATAAAAAAAATATAAAAAAAATTGTAAATAAATAAACAGGGGAGTGCCGACATTTTGACCCTCTTGGTTTAGCATGACAGTAAGGACACTGTCAAGTTCAAGTTTGGGGGTATGCTCGGTACGTCTTCTTCCTTCGCATTCATTTGTACATATTTTTGCATTTGCATACTTATTTGAAAACCCATAAAAAATTGAAAATTTTCAAAAATTATAAAAATTATTGTATTCAATTTTGGCTAATTGACTTGAGTTTGAAAAATAGGTTAACTGGCTAGGAACAACTAGATCTTAGACTTAGTGAATTAAAAACCCTAAAGATAATCTTCCTTAAAGTTTAACGGTAGAAAGTATATGCCTTGTAGTTTATTTAGAAATAGGCAAATTTTAGGTTCACTTCTTGGGCTAAGTCGAAACAAGGGAAGAGTATTGATGTTCTTATTAAAGTATAAGTTTGAAAAATAGTTCCTAACTTAAGTCTAGATTCTGAAAATGTATACCCTACAACTTGCACAATCACGCACCTTGAAACTTGGAATAGTAGAAGAGACCTTGAAATGCTCTTGTCTAAAGTCCTTAGTACGAAGAAAAAAAAAGAAAAAAAAAGTGTGAATAAAGAATAAAAAAATGGACACTGGTTTTTGTGATTACTTAAGGCTGCAAAAATAGAAAAATATTTAGCGAGGGTGCTTCATCACCTAGTGCCTTAGACCAACTGGTTTGGGAGTCACTGCTAAAGCCTTAGGTGTTGCAAAACTAGGAAGTACGCTTTAAAGGGGCTAACGCATCTTGTAATCGGTTGTTGGTACTTCAAGAAGTATTAACGGTCGCATGAAGGATGTGTAAGCGAAATTCAATTAAAAATGCACTAATTAATAAGTGCTTTGGACAATGGACGAGAGTATGATTGCTTGATTTGAATTTCCAAGTGTAGGGGTAATTTATACACACACACGTGGGGATATGTGATTGGAGTTTAGATGAGAGAAAGGAATGAAGAATAGAACTTGTATCTTTAGTAGAGTTGATAGAAATTCCTAGGTGGAGATGGAACTTTAGAAGGAAAACTTAAGAGATGCCGAAAGCTAAGTAAGTCTATAGAACATATATAATCTTAAGTTAAATAATGAGGAAGTGTGAAGAATATGGGTGGATAATTTACGGGTCGAAGATAATAGAATTCCTTGTTAGAAAACCTAATTGGAGAACAAAAGTTAATGGGCCGAATTGATAGGATTTTGTGGGTAGTATCGCTGAAAACCCTCAGGAGACAACACTCCTCCTACTATGGACACCTAGAGGTTTAACGGCTTGTTGCACGAGCTCAGTGCAATCGCGTTTCCCTGCGAAAGTGCGGTTAGGATTTTAGTGAATAAAAATAAGTTTGCTCGAGGACGAGCAAAAGATAAATTTGGGGGTATTTGTTCACACTATAATATTACATTATTATATTCCCCATTCTTATTCTTTTTATAAATAAACAGGTGCTTTTGACGCATGTCTACTACATATTACAGGTTACAGGTTCTTAGACAGAAAACAGTGCAAATGATGTAAAGAGGATGAAAATGTGGACTTTAACCAACAAACAGAGAATCTTGATCAAGCCTACATAAGGAACAATTCACAAAGCAAGATTCAAAACATCGACTCAAAACGAACGGTTAAAAATCCATTGCAAATTGTTCACTGAAGATCTGGAACCAACCTAGAAGCCCAAATGGAAAAAGATATATAGAAATAAGAAGCCCAAGCCAACAGAAATCAGCCCAGGAAAATTCATGGCCCAACTCAATCTTTTGGCCGCGGAACCGCGGCCAAACCAGGCCTCGGGCCGTGGTTCCGCGGCGGTCCTGGGCATCAGATGAAATAATTTTTACCAAAATGTGGCGACGGCTTTGACTAGTCAACTTAGGGCTATTTTTGTAATTGTGACATGCGGATCAAAATGTAACCTAAGGTTTCTATTTCCTATAAATAGAACTCTAAAGATTGTAAATCTTTTGCCTCCTTTTAATAAAAATTCAGAAATTCTTTATGGAGAGCATCGGTGCCTCTCTTCAATTCAGAAATTCAGATCTGACAACCCTGCATTGATGATTGGAGAAATGCATCTGTAAGTAGATTTAATTCCTTGCCCTAGTTTAGATTTCAATTCTTTGCCCTAGGTAGATTTATTTCCTCGCCGTAGATAAATTGTTAGAGTTAGCTTTGGGGAAGGATTTTGAGAGATGAGATCTCTCATCCCTTTCTTACCCATAATACATTTTGAATAGGACTCCATGCATACACGCACACACCGCGCCCTACGGCACCCTATCCCTCGAGGTAGCGGTGATACCGTAGTGTAAAGGCCCGGTTGCGTGCGTTTTCCATGGAGGTTAGGGTAAGGATCTCTAAAGGAAGGACAAGAATCTAAAGGAAGGAACACCTTCCTGAATGGATCTAATCTCCTTTATTGATAATTACCATAACTCCTCATAGATCTTCATTCGGGTATGAAAGCGTTGAGATTTACTTGCATTTCCAAACCATCCCTAAACCTAACCCTAGCAAAACTAAATCTAGATAGATTTAGATTTTAGATTTAATAATCAATCCGAACACCCTTCGGAATTAACTCGTAAGCGCGATTAGGAGATTCACAACATCCCTATGGACCGACCCGTACTCACCGGCTAGCTTCATGCGACGCCGTTCTTGATTGCGGTAATAGATAGTTTTTGACATAAAAATCACCTGGTCAACATCATGATCGCTGGTTTGCGACTGAGTGTTAGTTATATGTATGCCCTAGAGGCCATTACTATACATAGGATGTATATTGTAATGGATGCTGGGACATATATAGGGAGGACTTTCTTGCTCGACATGATAGTATGCTATCTGGTTGATCTTTACCTTAACGTGTATACTGATTGTCTCTCTGTTACATGTTGGTAAAGCCCTTAGGATCTGTACTTGACTACCTGGACTATGATGCGGATCATACTAGTGGGGACATGGTAGTCCATAAGTACATCCTTCAAAGTCCCTAGTCGTGGGTGTATCGAGACGGGGCATCGATATACCAGAGTAGACTAGCGTGTACCTTCTCGACCCATGTAGATGGGCGATGGATGATCCCATATCCATCGGTGTTTGACATCAGAGATGATATACGGGTGCTCAGTAGAGACTGGGTATACTGGACGGACTCGCCGAGAACTCCCAGATGGTATTATACCTCACGTCAGATGGCAGTTCTCTGGTGACACTGGTACAGAGTAGTCTGTTGACCCGAGATCGTCATAGAGTCTTGTGTGGTTCCCACTGTGCTTTGATTTCCATCTTACCACGTCCAAGAGGGCGTGCAAAACGGTGGTTTTTGGGTACAGTCCCGAGTCACATGGAGGCAATGAGCGATAGGAGGGGATTCGTCTCTCCCGGTATAGGGGGTTGATGTTGCGCTGTGTTTCGATTGGCTATAACAGGAAATCCCTGGCCAGGGTTGCTGAGATTTACTGGTAAGTGTTACCAGTAGTTTCTCGAATGGTTATAGACCTCATATCGACACGACTTATTGAGCTATTGGGGTCTGACGTTTACCACCCCTAGACGAGATATGCGACATATCAGACGATCAGACCGGACTGTACGGTAGTGTTACTGGTCGGATTCACTGGAGTGTGAGCGGGCTTGCTCGTCGATCTTCAGATCGCTCAATACCCGGATGGCCGTTACGTTTAGCAGACCGCTTGCGGCTTGTGGGTGTTTGATATGATCATCACCTGCTGCCGGCGTATTGACGAGTCTTTAGAGTCCTACACAGAGGTTTCCTGGCTCAAGCGAAACGAAATAGGAGCGCATATGTGATATGTGCGGGACCGAGAATAATGCGTGTATGTGATACCGTATTCTATTCTCGCGATAAATATATCGAATGGTTGTATGCGATATAACCTAGTTATCGATTCAAGCGTTGATTCGATAAGCCGATATATTGTATACTAGTCGGTTGTGTGCGACATAACCGGGTCATTGAATCAAGTGTTGATTTAATGATTTAATGCATATTTATATATTTGATATATTACTTTGCATCAACTAGTATCGGTTTACTTAAGATGGATTTTCTCACTCGGATGGGCGCATTGTATATGCGATATACTTTTGTGCACTTGATTGTATCATGTTTGATGATACATGTCATGCTAGGGTTCAAGTGTAAAGATTAAACCTTGGTTAATGAAATGGTTAGGGTTTATTATTTATTATTCATTTATCTTATTTAATTATCCTTTTTATTTTTGATAAATGAATAAAAGAAAAGAGAAAAGAATGGTGGCTTATTTTGTTCTTTAGTTGAAGCTTCATGAAGCTTTGTTCAAGTCAACCATTCTTATCTCATCCTTAACCCTAACCATTCCCACTAACCATGATTCATTCTCTACACTTGACTCTAGTTAAAATTATGATAAGAATTCATTTTCTTTTCTTATTCTTTTAACTTATCATAACATTTCTTCTTCTTCTTCCTTGCTTCAAGAGAAGAAAGCTTACCTCATCAATGGTGATTGATGAATTAGAGTGAGAAATCCAATTCTAAAGTTAACCCAACTCCTATTTCTTCATCCTCTACCTCTTGCCAAGTAGTAGAGTATGTTTTCTTCACAAGTTTCATGACTTGGTGAAGTGAGAGCTTGATTTAGCGATGCCTCGACGTAGATCATCTTCGGCATGGACATCGACGACCTAGCTCGCTTTTTCTCCGACGAAGCCGACTCTAGAGCCCGGATTCCTTTTGGACAGCGGAGACGACTTCGTTGCGGAGCTATAGAGGTGGAGCACCGGATCTACAAAGGTTGTATTTCCGATATCTCATAGTTAATTGTTAACTAGTTATCTTTTCGCCTAGACATCTAGTTATCGATCCGTAGTTTAGGGTTTGTAGGCACCATAATTTTTGAAATTGCCATGGTTGATGGCTTGGGAGACCTCACTTGCGTGCCTAGGAACCCTACAGTGGTATCAGAGCCTAGCTAGAGCCTTAGGCGAAGTCCAGACGGAAATTGAAGTCCGAACGAACCCGGAACTCCAAAACAAATATGCTCTCTGTACTTTTTCCAAAACAGTGCATTTTTCCACATTAAAAATATTCAGAAAAACATGCAGGAAAATATAAGAGTAACTGTGCAACCCGTAGTCCTAACTCCATTAAAGCGCCGCGCTTCCGCGGCACGAGCATGGCTCGTGCGGCGGAAGAGCGGCCGATTTGTCGTTTTATGTGGGGAAGTTTGCACAGTAACTCCTATTTAACTGTGGTGAGTTCTCTGGATATTTTTAAAATTTTATTCAAGTGTTGAATAATCTGGAATGTTTTGGAGCTTCGGTGTTTCGATCGGGGTATCAAATTTTGTCTGTGTGGCTTTCCGGATAAATTTTAGAATATGTTAAAAGGTTCGACCGGATATAAATACCCAATTTTTCCCCTGTCGGGAAATTTCCAAGTGTTGGATTTTTCCGTAGTTTAACGACGTTCTAAGTAGTGCAAGTAACGCGATGGTCCCTCTAGAAGACACAAACCTTAACTCGATTATGTGACCGTCTTGAACTGCCCTTTGAACCTTCGGGTTTGGGGCAGTACGGCGTGCCACATGTGAGGCGTTGGCTTGACCCTTCTACGGCTGGACCGTTGGTACTGAGGTACGAACTGAATGTTGTTAGACTAGTTTCATGTGTTGATCTGTATCGGGAAAACTTGGGTGTTCGATTGTTCGATCGGAAAGTTTAACATTTTCTGTTTATCCGGAATGGGATACAATAATTGGAATTCACAAGTAGTTATGAGATAACTAAATGAATGTTATAAACGTAGCAATTTAGTCTCACATGATCGGTTGCCACGGAATTTTGATGTGATCAAAAGTCCGTCGCAATCACGTAGCGTACGCGGATACTCGCCGGGTAAACTTAATAGACAGCCTCACTCCATAGCCCCGACCAAGTGACTGTAGGAGAACCCCGTCGCCGAAAGCATCCGTTCGGGTGCTCGCGGTAGCGGTGTTCCGCCTTGGTGCACTTCGTCGACGGTATCAGGGGTGCGGCCGCCTACTAAAGTTTGCGACGAGTATTCTATCAGGATGTCGGGAATCTTGTTGAATTGCCCGACTTGATATTGAAAAGTGTTTTCGATAATGAGACTAAAATGCGGGGTTTATAATTGTTAGGCATGTGATGTCTAAGGTATTCATTTGATTAGGCATGCAATGTCTATGCAGATTGCGGATTCCAACTGTTGTAGTTTTACACTTTCTTTTCTGTGACCGTAAGTGTAATATGTGATATCGCCGGTTTCGTTGCTATATGTCAACGACAATTGGGATGCGCATATTTACTTACGTTGATGACATATGATGTTATGTGTTGCTGGATATGTTATATTGGATCGTCGTGTTTGAATAGCCGGGGGTTTTTATGTGAGATGAGTGTTTTTCATTTTCATTCATGTAAAAACTTGTATGTAATATTCTTTTATTGGGGCGCTTCCAGGTTGCGGGAGTTGTCACCTGTTGTATATTATTTACTTTTCCGCACTAGGATAGACCCAAGGAGGAGGGCACAAGTAACCGGGTTCTGGAGTCCAGTGGGAGACCAACTCGAGGAGTCGAGTCTGGGTCTCCTAACTCTAAAATTGGTAGGGTTGCTTGCCGCTCTCGTAGGGGTCTTGGGGTGTGGGTTTGGCTATTCATCACGACCGTGGAATCCGTGTTTTATACTGGCTCGTATTGAAAACACGGACGTCCTAGTATATCCAATATTTCATATGATTCTTCTGCTGCGATATCTGTGATGTGATCATGTGATGTTCTGTGATAGATACAGTATATAGTATATATGATATATTATATAGACGTTACTTATGTTTTACACCCGCGCTAGCCCTGCCCCGCTCTGCCGTTAGTTACCTAACCTAACGGTGCACGAGGGGACATCGAGGCGAATGCGGATGGCATAAGTGTACGTCGTATTTATCTGTGATGTTTAGGTACTTAAATGATGGGACTTCATTAATGTGATTAATGAAATAAAAGAAACCTAAGATGTTGTAGAATTGAATTTCAAAATAAAACAGGTAGCTACAGTTCTTGCTTTGCACAGCGGTATATGTGATATATCCTGCACCTTATTCGATGAGGAAAGGACCGAGATCCCTTCACCGGGAGTGACTCCTTTAGCAATAACTGGCAGATGCTACACACTCGGTTTGTATTTTGATTGCTTTTAAGAGTTTTTGCTTTGCACGGTGATATATATGATATATCCCGCACCTCATTCGACGAGGAAAGGACCGACGATCCCTTCACCGGGAGTGACTCCTTTAGCAAAACTAGAAAAGCCTCAAAAACACTCCATTCAAAATTCATTCGATCCTACAACGATATCAAGTTCATTACGCAATAGGTTTTCAGAAAAACCTGTCGTAGCCCTCCGTCATTTCAGATACGTACTAGTTAGTATTCGTGCTGCGGTTGTTTGGCCTCCGTCAAGGCGTAGTGTACGGTAGCTAACTAGTGCTTATCTGCTAGCATATGATGCGATTGGATTAGGGTATTCGTACGGCGTTGTTTGGCCTCCGTCAAGGGTCGTGCGGGTGGGTTTAATTCAATCAGGAAATGACGGGTTGAACTTGACTAGCGGACTATGGGTTGTTTGGCCTCCGTCAAGGTCATAGCGAGCTAGGGGCAAAACATTATCGGGAATTTCAAGTGTTGAAATTTGCAATGAGATTGCATACCTTCTATGTGATAGTTGGATCCCGATACCCGCTGCGAGTAAGTGTTACTCCTGGGAGAGTTTTATACATTACAATTAGCCGATCAAGTAGGTGTCTAGAAAGGTGTTAACGAGGTTACGCCTCTGGGAAAACGAGGTTTACATTAATTAGGTTCGTGCGAAAGCACGGGGACCTCCCTCAAAGTACCGACACTGGCCTGGCTGAAAGATTGGCGAACTTGTAGGGTGTAATTAATCCCGGCTAGTCTTTCCTTTTAGGGTTTGAAGGAAGATTTGATAAAAAGCAGTGGGAGCCATCCTGATTAGATAAAATAATAACCAATCTATTCTTGACAGAGCGCACGCTGAGTGTTTTCTTCTCTCTCTCTCCAGGTAGCGACCATATCACGCCTTAATCAAGATAATAATACGGAATATTGACCGAACCCGCTTGTTATACTGAGCTGGGGAACGTTGGTCCCGCTCCAACTTATAATTGTTATAAGACAGAGCAGGAAATTGGGGATTACCAGAATTCCCGTGCCGCCCAAACGAAGAGAGTGCATGCTGATGCATCATCTTCGGGTTTGTTCATTATACAGAACTGTTTCTCAGTATCCTTTACGTCCTGGGTATATGATACCAGATCAGGATCCCAGATATGTAATCTGTTACATAGGGCTACAGAAAGGTAGAGAACTGAGAACGGGTGATAAGTTTCATGAGACAGAAAACGGGGCAAGTGTTGCAGCCAAGTCTGTCGGTCACTATCACCCTGTATTACCAATACATTGATTCTGAACGAATGTTATTAGATACCGAACCTGATATACAAAATCATATCAGTCTCTTTATCTGTAAAGAAATGATAAAATTTTGTATTGTTGGATAATGTTTTGAACATTTCCTATATCAAAAGTTGATCGGTTCAGGCACGTTGTCTAAAAGCATTGAAGTTCTAAATCAAACTACAGATCTAAGTATACGGAACACACACAAGAGGAAGAGTTCAGAAATGAACGAATTCTTCTTGAGGTATTGTAGACTAGGTCAGATCAATGCGACCCGACTGGCTAGAGTTACATATAGATGTATATTTAAATCAGTTTGAATTTACATCTTGTGAAACTCGCCAGTCATGTCACAAAGATAAGATGACCGTAGCTCCGTTTATTGGAAACAGAGAAAGAGTTAGTGAACTCTTGGGATGATACATGTTGATGTATGTAGGTCCCCAGTCTGCACATGCCAGGACCGGTTCTTTTACTTCATTACGTTCTCTGATGATCTCTTTAGATTCAGACATATGTTCCTGTTGAAACACAAGTCCGAACCTTTTGAGATATTCACAGAATATAAGTTAGAAGTAGAGAACCAAAATACGGGTATAAGTATTATGTCCTTTGATGAGATCAAGGAGGAGAATACTTGAGCACGGAATTCCAGGACTATTCTAAAGGAGAATGGGATTCTCTCTCAGCATTACTCCTCCGTATACACCATAGCACGATGGTATATCGGGGCGGAGCAATAACACCCTATATGATAGGGTGTGCTCTATGATGAGTACTACTGAGTTACCTATTTCCTTTTGGGAGTTATGCACTTGAGAAGCTGCATACCTATTGAATAGGGTTCCAATCAAATCAGTTGCCTACCGCTTCATATGTGATATGGAAAGGGAAGAGCCCATATCTTAAGTTGGTTAAGATTTGGGGTTTTCTGGCCTATGTCTAAAAGCAAAATCCGGACAAGCTCGAGGCAAGGTCTGTTATGTAGAACTGGAAAAGTTCCAGCTCTACGAAGTACAGCAGATGATTTGATAGAACCAAGGGATTCAGTAGATACCAACGAACCTCAGCCTCTCCGCCGATCTAGTAGGGTTCCTCACCCACCTGAGAGATACTTCGGTTTCTCTATGACAGTGGGAGCGAGGATTACATCATGAGATGATGACCCAACTAGTTTCGAGCTGGCCATCAAGAGTAAGACTCTGTAAGAATGGCTGGATGTTTATTGATCTGAGATGGAATCCTTATACACCAACAAAGTATGGACTTTGATTGCTATATCTGAAGGGTTAAATCCCCATCAGGAGCAAGTATATCTTGAGAAGATTACTTGGTGTACATCGAAAAGTTGAGACTTTCAAAGCTAGACTTGTTAAAAGTTTGCATCATTTACCAGGCGTGGATTATGATGAAACCTTTTTCAAGTAACCAAGCTTAAGTCCATCCAGATCCTACTTGTCACGGCTACATACCATGACTGCGATATCTGGTGGTTGGGTGTCTTGACTGCTTTTCTAAATGCTGATTTAGAAGAGAGTGTCTATAAGTACACAGCCAGAGGGCTTCGTAGACAGTGGGAGCAGCGGAAACGTGTGCAAGATGCTTTATAGGATAAAGCAGGCATCGCGGAGTTGGAACATCTGTTTTGATGAATTAGTCAAACAGTTTGACATCATCAAAATGGTAGATGAACCTTGTATATACAAAAAGGTAGTAGGTAGTATGGTGATGATCCTCGTAGAGTACGTGGATGACATACTCTTGATGGGGAAGGAGTTTCCTATGCTACGTTCGATCAATCTCCGCTTATCACAATGATTCTCCACATAGGATCAAGATGATACCTCCTAAATCCTGGGTTTTGAATCTATGGGATAGATCTAAATGGATGTTAGGATACTCACTAGTTGTAGTGAGACGGTATCAACCGATCCTGCGGAGAATCACTGGAAGGGTTCCAGGGTGATAAAGACGACTGAGTGTCAGTCACAGGCATTGTCTTTACCCTCAGTAAAGGGACGGTATGGTGGAAGAGTTCCAATCTAGATACCGTGACATACTAGACGATAAAGGCTAGATACATCGCTACTTAAGATGCTACCAAAAAGGCAGTCTGGATGTATATTGGTTCATAAGATGAACCATGTTCCTCCCATTGTGTGACAATGGAGTTGTGGCTTATGCCGAGGAACGCCGGTCCCATCAGTGATCCAGACATATTCTAAGGCAGTATCACCTGATCATGGAGATGGCTGATCTCTAGGGAGATCGAGGTTAGGAGAGTAGACTCAGAGGACAACACAGCGGATCCACTCACAAAGGCCTGTTCCCAGAGAGAGATTTTTATGGGATGGTTGAGTATGGGATACTACAACCACTGCTATCAGATGACCCTAGTGCAAGTGGGAGATTGTTAGTTATATGTATGCCCTAGAGGCCATTACTATACATAGGATGTATATTGTAGTGGATGCTGGGACATATATAGGGAGGACTTTCTTGCTCGACATGATAGTATGCTATCTGGTTGATCTTTACCTTAACGTGTATACTGATTGTCTCTCTGTTACATGTTGGTAAAGCCCTTAGGATCTGTACTTGACTACCTGGACTATGATGCGGATCATACTAGTGGGGACATGGTAGTCCATAAGTACATCCTTCAAAGTCCCTAGTCGTGGGTGTATCGAGACGGGGCATCGATATACCAGAGTAGACTAGCGTGTACCTTCTCGACCCATGTAGATGGGCGATGGATGATCCCATATCCATCGGTGTTTGACATCAGAGATGATATACGGGTGCTCAGTAGAGACTGGGTACACTGGACGGACTCGCCGAGAACTCCCAGATGGTATTATACCTCACGTCAGATGGCAGTTCTCTGGTGACACTGGTACAGAGTAGTCTGTTGACCCGAGATCGTCATAGAGTCTTGTGTGGTTCCCACTGTGCTTTGATTTCCATCTTACCACGTCCAAGAGGGCGTGCAAAACGGTGGTTTTTGGGTACAGTCCCGAGTCACATGGAGGCAATGAGCGATAGGAGGGGATTCGTCTCTCCCGGTATAGGGGGTTGATGTTGCGCTGTGTTTCGATTGGCTATAACAGGAAATCCCTGGCCAGGGTTGCTGAGATTTACTGGTAAGTGTTACCAGTAGTTTCTCGAATGGTTATAGACCTCATATCGACACGACTTATTGAGCTATTGGGGTCTGACGTTTACCACCCCTAGGCGAGATATGCGACATATCAGACGATCAGACCGGACTGTACGGTAGTGTTACTGGTCGGATTCACTGGAGTGTGAGCGGGCTTGCTCGTCGATCTTCAGATCGCTCAATACCCGGATGGCCGTTACGTTTAGCAGACCGCTTGCGGCTTGTGGGTGTTTGATATGATCATCGCCTGCTGCCGGCGTATTGACGAGTCTTTAGAGTCCTACACAGAGGTTTCCTGGCTCAAGCGAAACGAAATAGGAGCGCATATGTGATATGTGCGGGACCGAGAATAATGCGTGTATGTGATACCGTATTCTATTCTCGCGATAAATATATCGAATGGTTGTATGCGATATAACCTAGTTATCGATTCAAGCGTTGATTCGATAAGCCGATATATTGTATACTAGTCGGTTGTGTGCGACATAACCGGGTCATTGAATCAAGTGTTGATTTAATGATTTAATGCATATTTATATATTTGATATATTACTTTGCATCAACTAGTATCGGTTTACTTAAGATGGATTTTCTCACTCGGATGGGCGCATTGTATATGCGATATACTTTTGTGCACTTGATTGTATCATGTTTGATGATACATGTCATGCTAGGGTTCAAGTGTAAAGATTAAACCTTGGTTAACGAAATGGTTACGGTTTATTATTTATTATTCATTTATCTTATTTAATTATCCTTTTTATTTTTGATAAATGAATAAAAGAAAAGAGAAAAGAATGGTGGCTTATTTTGTTCTTTAGTTGAAGCTTCATGAAGCTTTGTTCAAGTCAACCATTCTTATCTCATCCTTAACCCTAACCATTCCCACTAACCATGATTCATTCTCTACACTTGACTCTAGTTAAAATTATGATAAGAATTCATTTTCTTTTCTTATTCTTTTAACTTATCATAACATTTCTTCTTCTTCTTCCTTGCTTCAAGAGAAGAAAGCTTACCTCATCAATGGTGATTGATGAATTAGAGTGAGAAATCCAATTCTAAAGTTAACCCAACTCCTATTTCTTCATCCTCTACCTCTTGCCAAGTAGTAGAGTGTGTTTTCTTCACAAGTTTCATGACTTGGTGAAGTGAGAGCTTGATTTAGCGACGCCTCGACGTAGATCATCTTCGGCACGGACATCGACGACCTAGCTCGCTTTTTCTCCGACGAAGCCGACTCTAGAGCCCGGATTCCTTTTGGACAGCGGAGACGACTTCGTTGCGGAGCTATAGAGGTGGAGCACCGGATCTACAAAGGTTGTATTTCCGATATCTCATAGTTAATTGTTAACTAGTTATCTTTTCGCCTAGACATCTAGTTATCGATCCGTAGTTTAGGATTTGTAGGCACCATAATTTTTGAAATTGCCATGGTTGATGGCTTGGGAGACCTCACTTGCGTGCCTAGGAACCCTAAACTGAGGGCGTCGGGTACAACATTTACTTTTCCCAGATGATACTGAAATTCCAAGTCTTCATCCACTCTTTGTTATAGCTATTGGCGTTGTATCATATTCAATTCTCTCTGAGTGAACATGTATTTCAGACTCTTATGATCCATATACACTTCCACCTTTTCGCCCCGTAAGTAATGTCTCCATATTTTTAATGCGAAATCCACTGCGGCTAACTCCGAGCCGTGTGTTGGGTAGTTCCCCTCATGATTCTTCAGCTACCTTGAGGCATAAAAACTACCCGACCGTGTTGCATCAGAACGCAGCTTAAACCTTTCCCTGAATCATCGCTGTGTATCACCAAACCATCTGAATCGTCTGGCACTTGTAATAATAGGTGTCATGGTCAATTTCTGTTTCAGTATCTCAAAAGCCTGAGTACATTCCTCTGTCCATACGTAAGGCACTTCCTTCTAAGTCAGCTAAATTGGGGGTCAGGTAATTATAAGGTTCAAGGATGAGATAAAAATAATTTATGGTAATAATGGAAAGAAATGTTGTAAGAAGGATCAATTTATGAATCAAGCGGGCTTAAAGGTACAATAGTTCAGGAAAATTTTTGATTGAACCAGAACTTTATTATTCGGAAAATCTTGACAGGGTGCAATTGAGAGATAAACGTGGCCCTAAACTATACATTGTTTTTATTTGGCTCTAAGAAAAGAAAATAAGCCGCGTCAGTCGCGATTGTGGAAGTTCAACAAGTTGCGATAAGTTCTCGTGCTAAGATGGAGGCGTCCATTCCCATAGTGTCTTGCCTGAATATCTGCTTGAGATTCTTCAGCCTCGAGTTCCTCTTCACTTGAGGTTTCGTCTTCCCACTCCTTCTAGATTGGAGCTTCGTCTTCAGATTCCTCCACTATAGGGTTTTCTTCCACTGGCTCTTTCCCTTCAGCGGGAGCTTCCTCATCGGAATCCTCCACCATACGTTCTGCCTCTTCCGGGTCCCTTTCTGGATCCTCTTCCATAGAGTCTTCCTCAGGATTATCCTCTTCACGATCCTCATCTGGTTCCTGCTCTACTGCATTTTCCTGTGGATCCTCTTCTATTGGATCTTCTTCGGGATCCTCTTCTTCAGGGTCCTCCTCTTCATCGTCAGAATCATTAATCATATTGATCTCTGGAGCTGCGACATCGACTCCCTCGTCCTCGGATTCCCTGTCGTCGAAAATGACCTGTGGGCCATTGACCTCGTCATCTGAACCCACTAATATACAGTCGAAAGAAACGCAGGACTGAGTATCCTCATCGAGAAGCGGTGCTGCCCCAGGGTTGGCCATGGCCTAAAACGCAAGGGTCATAATCAGATAGTGGAACACAAAGGAAAATAACGATTAATGATGCGGAACACGAGGAAAGGATAAATTAGATAAGATTCAAAACATGAACTTGAGTGGTGATGCACAAGTAGTATATGGAAGTGAAAGCAAGGAAACAAAGTATGATTCAATGGATCCCTAAATTGAACTGCAATCTTATTCTAAACCCAGGGCTCTGATACCAACAAAACCATGTCACGCACCGCTTCCCAAAATACGGAATACAAGGGTGACAAGGCCAGCCATACTCCTATGATCAAGGAAAAATCCTGTCGTAATCATATTTCGGCTTCTAGCATTATATGGTAATCAGTAAAATACAATACGGGTAAAAAGAATGCAGTCACTGAAACTATCAGATATAAAGAAATCTGAGCTCAATGGAAGTAAGCAAGAGGACAACTAACCAGGGATATCAATGGAGAAATGTAACTGGTTCACTGGTCTGGATCTTCACAGTCTTCTCGAGATCAGGCGAATCCACCTCTATCACTGAGCATACATACTCAGGTCGTCAGAGCGATACAATAACCATTTTATAATAATATTAATGAGGCAAGAAAAATAAAAGTAATAATGGTAGAGATAAATAAATGCAGGCAATCGATATGTCAATAAACAAATGCAATATATGACATGTGTTCCTATCGGTCTCTAAGTCATATTGAAATCGAATTGTGGAAAGGAGTGATCATGTTTAACGAGGGGCTTGTACGTACCCGAGACTACGGCCCACGATGCCCGGGACATAACCCTGCCAGCCGGACTGCTAAGTCCAACCTAATATATATAATAGTCGTTGTTCGAATGATCATCCTCTAAAATCGCTATCCTCGCTAAATACAATTTCCTTTCCACTTCGATTTCCCCTTTTCCCTCAGGTTTCACTATTTTATGAGTATGTGCTAGTTGTGTACAAGTACGCACCAATAACACGGTTTTATTCACTGTTCACTGTATTGTCACTACCACGAATCACTCACTTTTCACTGGCGTACTTGACACAACTAAACTGATACTATTCACGTCCGACAATACATTGTACATTGAAACTTAATAATGATGCACACTATCACTAGAGGTATTGTAGTCGGGTATAACTGTGAATCATGCCGCTAAACAGTTTATATGCAGTACAAGTTGTTATGCATCTTATGAACATAGAAAATTCGTATTAAATCATGCTTTCAGAATTTAGTAAAATGATACAAAAGCAGTAGCTAGTAAATTCAGTCGGAAGTTCAACGAAATTGGTTTCAAGTCAATCGGGTTTCGGATTCGCAAATTACAGTCGTTTCATTTTAAGTGTTTGCTACTGGAAATTCAGTTCCTGAACTGAAAGTCCATTTCGTAACACAGTTTTCACCCTGTTGGGATCAAAATTAGGCGACACTATAGTTGAACAATATTTAGGGTTATTAGTCAGGTTTCCAACGCAATTAGAGGATCAGTAATATCCTATATCAACAGGGAGTTATGGTCAGGTTAAGTTCGATGTGTAAAATCTGTCACTGCAGAATTCAGCTGGACACATCGGCATTATAAAATGTGTTAAAATATCATACAGAACAGGAATCCTGTGAAACTAGTGGGGTAAGAAAGAAAACTCAATTTTATAAGTAACTATATAGGGGTCCGCACATTCTCTCATTTGAACAAGGATATACAGTGATTTAAAAACAGGGGTTAACTGGGATTACTGTACTGGACTGCAGTCCAGAGTCATATTTCTCCTCAGTTTTCTCTATCATGACTTGTTAAAATTCAGAGATTAATTATAAAGTACTGTAGTTTAATCTGTTAGCTTCGATACAAGCCATGGAATGCTAAAATCCGATTTGTAAACGATTTAATATGAATTTAACGGTCTAGTGTGTTCAGGAAAATTCTGATTTCGCAATGATTATCGGGGGTAATATTTTATAGGTGAAACGATATTAATTTGTAACCAAATTTCAGCAGTACCTCTGTGAACAGTAAACGGGTTTAATGATTACAAGTTCCGCCATTTAAAAATGGATTTTCACTTAAAAATTTAATATCGAATACTTGTTTATACGTATGGTAAAAATATAAATATATAACCATGTGTAATAAAACTAATAGCATATAAAGCAAGTCTTTGGACTTGCCTGGTGACGACTTAACGACACTGTCGTGAGCGAGGATGGCAGCGGCGACAACGGTGGCGGTACAGATAGCGTGGGCGTGACGAGGCTCAGGTTTGGGTTCAGCCTCGGAGCTTGGACTCGGCTGGAGGTGGTGGCGCCGATGGAGAGGTGGTCGGAGTTGACGAAGTTGATGATTAGAGGTTGGAGGAAAGGGTGGCGGTGATTTGGAGGGAAAGGGTGGCGGTGAGAGAGAGAGGGAGAGTGTTGTGTTTTTTGTTTTTTTTAAAAGAGGAAGAGAGAGTGAACGGGAGAGAAGGGGGGGGGGGAATTATTAGGATTAAGAGTAATTAATAGGATATAATGAGGAGATTTATTATGATTAATAAGGAAATAGAGGAGAGTAATGGGAATATATAATTATAAGGTTTTTAATGAAATTAATTTGTGTAGGATTTGGGTTTAAATGAGGATATAAAATTTTGAATTTTGAAAAAGAGGAGAAAGTAAATAATTTGAATATAATTTGTTGTTTTAAAATGAGACCTTGGGTCGTTGGGCTTGGGCTTAGGGTTGGGTTCATGGGAAAGCAAAATAATTAGAATATAATATAAAATGTAAAATGGGTAAAATATTTTATTCGAATACAGGTATTGGCGTAGATGAAAACCGGGTATTACAAGAGGAGAGGGAAAGGGATCGGTAGGAGGTGCCGGTGCGTCGTTTCGTCGTCGGGAGCTCCTGCGGTCATCATCGGAAGATCGCCGGAGTTTCGCCCTTCGCTAACTCCAATTGTACACAAAAGTTCTATAGATTTTCTTGACATTTTTGGACAGAAATTTGGAGTGAGGAGGGTGTATTTTGGAGTGGTATTTATAGGGTAAACCCATTATTGCCGGTCCCAAGTCCGGATGAGAAAGGGTGAGGGTTGTGGTAGGCTTGTGACAGCCAACGTAAAACTTTGTCACGTTCTATGACATGAACCATAATAAGAATATTGTTGGGGCATCCCCTACTCAGCGACGCGCTACATCGGATCCCGGGTGTAGTGTTAAGTATGCAAGGGCTTCTAGGTCGTCGTCCAGATGCGGCGCGCTACATCGGACCCCGGGTGTAGTGACAAATAAGCAAGGGTCGTCGTCCAGAGACGGCGCGCTACATCGGACCCCGGGTGTAGTGACAAATAAGCAAGGGTCGTCGTCCAGAAACGACGCGCTACATCGGACCCCGGGTGTAGTGACAAATAAGCAAGGGTTTCATAGGATCCGTCTAGCTTCCTGGAACATAGGTTCCCTTACGGGTAGACTAATAGAATCAGTGGAGGTGATGATTAGGAGGAGAGTTGGTATTATGTGTTTACAAGAAACTAAGTGGGTAGGTGAAAAGAGTAGAGTCATAGAGCCTTGGGTTATAAGCTTTGGTATACAGGTAGAGATAAAAATCGTAATAGGGTAGGCATAATCATAGATAGACGGTTGCTTGAGGATGTAGTTGAGATTAGGAGAAAAGGTGATAGAATTTTACTGGTTAAGCTTATTCTAGGTGGAGAGATCCTTAATGTTATTAGTGCTTATGCACCACAGATAGGTCTTGATGACGCTAGTAAGCATCTATTCTGGGAGGATTTAGACGAGGTGGTGCAAAGTATACCTAGTGGAGAGAAGTTATTTATTGGTGGTGATCTTAATGGACATGTAGGTACTAGTCGTAGTGGGTTTGATACTATCCATGGAGGTTTCGGTTTCGGACAAAGGAATGAAGCAGGTGACTCGATTCTAGATTTTGCTTTATCTTATGACTTGATCTTAGCAAACACCTGGTTTAGGAAAAGAGAGTCCCACCTTATCACTTTTAGGAGCGGATCAAGTGCTAGTCAAATATACTTTTTTCTGACGAGAAGAATAGATAGAGCTTGTTGTATCGACTGTAAGGTAGTGCCAGGTGAGAGTGTAACCACTCAACATAGGCTTTTAGTTCTAGATTTTCGATTTAGAAGAGAACCTAGGAAGATTAGACGTAAGGTAGAGCCTAAAATTAAATGGTGGCGATTGAAAGAAGATAACCAAAAGGCTTTTATAGATCGTGTAGTACAAGAAGCGGATTGGCAGTCAGAAGATGATCCAGACAAAACATGGAACAAAATGGCTAGTTGTATCAAGAAGGTAGCTAGAGACCTACTTGGTGAGTCGAGAGGTGGTGCTCCACCATCTAAGGACATATCGTGGTGGAATGAAGATGTAAAGGCTGCTATTAAAATTAAAAGGGATTCTTATAAAGATTTGAAGAAAAGTAGAGATATGGAAAGATTTGAGAAGTACAAAATGGCTAAAAAGGAGGTTAAGAAAGCTGTTCGGGAAGCTAAATCTAAGGTCTACAAGAAGGTGTACGAGAAATTAGACACTAAAGAGGCTGCAAATGATATATACCGGATTGCTCGGATGCGGGAAAGGAAGACTAGAGACTTATGTGCGGTGAAATGTGTCAAAAATGAAAATTAGAAGGTTTTAGTTCGAGACAAGGATATCAAGGAAAGATGGAGAGATTATTTTGACAAATTGTTCAATGAGAGCTTTACTAAGAATTTGGATGGACTTGTCATTCAATCTCAAGATATAAACCGTGATTTCATGCGTAAAATAAGACTTCCTGAGGTTAAAGAAGCTTTGAACAGAATGAGTTTAAGAAAAGCGGTTGGTCCTGACGGGATTCCTATCGAGATTTGGAGATGCTTAGGAGAAATAGGCGTTAAATGGCTGACAGATCTGTTTAATAAGATTTGGCAGACAAAAAAGATGCCAAATGAATGGAGGAAAAGTATCCTTGTACCTATCTACAAGAACAAGGGTGACATTCAAAGTTGCTCAAACTACCGTGGAATAAAACTGATGTGTCACACCATGAAACTTTGGGAGAGAGTGATTGAACACAGGCTAAGAAAGGCTATTAAGATAACAGAGAACCAGTTTGGGTTCATGCCTGGACGATCGACGACAGAGGCTATTCATTTGCTTCGTCAATTTGTCGAGCGTTTTCGAGAGAGGAGAAGAGATTTGCATATGATATTTATTGATTTAGAAAAAGCGTACGACAAGGTACCTAGAGAGGTATTATGGGGGACAATGATGAAGAAGGGGGTCCCCGTCAAGTATATTGACATAATCAAGGATATATACGATGGAGTAACGGCAAATGTCAGAACTTGCGGCGGCTTAACGAGTGATTTTCCGATCACTATTGGTTTACATCAAGGATCTGCATTAAGTCCATTCCTGTTTACCATCGTGATGGATGAGCTTACTAGAACTATCCAAGATGAGATACCTTGGTGTATGCTATTCGCTGATGATATTATTCTAGTAAATGAGACGAAAGCAGGGGTTAATGCCAAATTGGAATTATGGAGGCAAACATTGGAATCTCGGGGATTCAGATTGAGCAGGTCCAAGACAGCATATATGCACTGCAAATTTAGTAGCCAGAGAAGTCAAAACCATATTGGTATAACATTGGAAGGGCAAGAGATATCACCGAGCGACCAGTTTAGATATCTAGGTTCCATCATCCAAAAGAATGGAGAGATCGATAGTGATGTTAATCAAAGGATCCAAGCTGGTTGGTTGAAATGGAGGAGTGCAACATGGATTTTGTGTGATCGTAACTTTCCGTTAAAATTGAAAGGGAAGTTTTATCGGAGCGCTATTCGGCCTGCCTTATTATATGGTACAGAATGCTGGGCTCCTGAGAAGCATCATACACAGAAGATGCACGTAGCGGAGATGCGCATGCTTCGTTGGATGTGCAGTAACACTAGAAAAGATAAGGTGCGAAATGAGGATATTCGTGCAAAAGTTGGTGTAGCACCTGTGGAGGAGAAGATGCGGGAAAACCGGCTAAGATGGTTTGGTCATGTGCGACGCAGACCTATGGAAGCACTGGTTCGACGAATAGATACTCTCGATATGGGCAATGGCAAAAGGGCAAAAGGGAGATCGAAGAAAACATGGATGGAGGTGATACGAAACGATATGGTTGCCAAAGGACTCAATGAAAGTATATTGTTCGATAGAAGTGAGTGGAGACAGAGGATTCATGTGCTAGACCCGGCGTGATTCTCATGTTGGTTCATGTAGCCTACCCCATATGCTTGGGATAAAAGGCTCAGTTGTTGTTGCTGTTGTTATAGGGTAATCTAGGGTTTTAGGGTAGGTGAAATGTTGTATTGAAAATGTATTAAAAATTATATTAAAAATATGGTTTAATGGAGTTTTAATTGAATTTAAAAGGCTCTGTTAATTTTCAGAAAATTTAAAGTGTACAGGGGAGTTAATAAGACCAAAAGACAGAAGTTTCATGTTGGAAGATCGACGATCCGACTCGGTCCGGCAGACGGCGGCGGGCCGAGTCGGGCCGGGGCTCGCCTTCCCTCATCGTTTGGTGTAGCCCCTGAGACAGTTTATTTTATCTGTGTAGTGGTTTTTTTACGAGTTATGTACGTGTAGACCATTGGACTTCTAAATTTTTTAAAGAAAACAATATTAAAAATAATGTGGGTGATGGGATTTGAACTCTGGTGCTTTAGTTCAGTAATGCAAGGTCTTACCAATGAGCTACAAGCTCCTTCTTGCTGTTTAGAAGCAAAACAAACCTATAACCCGTGCTCAGGCAAAAATACCCTCCCATTTGGATGAAAGTAGCCGGCTTTTAGCCGACCCAAAGCTGCGTTTAGCTGACCCTCTTTGGTAAAATAATCTCAATTTTGTTCTAGAGATTTGTATTTTCATTGCAATCCTGTTAGTACCCTGTATTCGATTCGATGAAAAGGCTATAAAAAGGCATCGCTAAAATTATCCTCTCTAGAGGGGATCCTCTCTCTCTCATCTTCTCTTTTATTGTTTTTGAAGGTTTGGGTTTTCAAGAGCAAGATCTAGGTTGTAAATAACTTACCTTTACTTTATTCTTAATTATGTCTCTTTTAATCTCTTGTTTTTATTTTTATGCTATGAGTAGGTAATTTTCTATTTAGGGTTTAGATCAAATTGAATCTATGATTGGTGTTTGTTTCTAATGTTCTAGTTTTTCTTCCATGATCTTAATGACGAATATTTGATGATAAAAATAAGTTCTTTGTTTGCAATTATGATAAACTAGATAGATCGATGAGTGATTGACGACCATGATGTTTATTTAGGGAAAAAATACGCATGCTGATAAACTAGATAATTTGATGATCGATTGGCAATCATAAAATTTATCTAGGGAAAGTAAAGTTCATGTTTTTATTTTTTGTATTTGATCTAGTTAATTAGAGTTAATTTTGACTGGTCGATGAAGATTGGTAGATCTTTACTTGACAACCGTTAGGTTTGCATAATAGAAGGATAGATTAATTTAATTCTTAATTCACTAGTAATTAATCTTTATAATAATTATTTTCTCTTTTGATTTGATATTCGTTGTAAAGGTGGAAATCAAGAAAAACGTTTTTATTTAATAACATTGTTATTAGGTTTAATGGATTCGAAAACCCTGGTTTTTCTTTATTCATATTTTTACCAAACTTGTTTTTATTTTGCTTTAATTATTTTCCTTAATCTTTGCAATTTACTTTCTTAAATATTGCATTTGATTTATTAGGTTAATTATTTCAAATCAAGTTATCTCCTTTAATTTGTTTAATTCAACTAAAATCACCATCTTCTCTGTGAATCAACCCACAAGTGCTATATCGATTGATCGTACACTTGCAATATAAATTTAAGACAAAGAAATATCCCAACAAAAAGAAAATGACAGTTTCTGTCACAGGCCGAAACCCGAGTGGAGTTTTTGGTAAATAATCCTTATAACAAACTAGATAATAGATGATAAGTCGTTCCAATAGAACTAAAAAGGAAAAAAATAATCCGTAATTAACTTATTCGTATGATGGGCTAATAAACTAGTCCATAGATTATAAATACTAAATGATATACATCAGGTGAGGGGTGTTATTCGATATAATGAAGAAAAAATCTTCTATGTATACTTGATCATGAGAGATAAAGCATCACGATCATAGGGCCCTGCAAATTAGCCCAAAACCAAAACATGCCCCAAAAAACTCCATCTTTCTGTGTCTAGCCTGGTATTTGTGTACCTAACATACCGAGTAAATTTTTCTATAGAAATCCCCTCAATATGACATAATTTATTGGTATAATTGTCCGAAAACTCTCGTATCGAATCATTCTCAGCATATCCGGTTATATTAACGAAAGGTATCAGTGTGCAAAAATGGAAAGTTTTGATACAAATATTGAAAGTTAGGTGAACAATGAGGGATTTTTGCGTAATTCACACAAGAAAATAATATCCGACTAACAGAAGGGATCGGAATACAGAAAGGTAGGTTTGATACAATTATTACATGTTAGGAACACTGAGCGATATTTCTGTAATTTACAGCCAAAAAAAGCATAAAAAAATGCTTTCCCTTCTGACAAAAAAGAGGCACCGTCTCTTCCCTTCCGAATACCCAGAGGTCAGAGTACAGTCCCCCGCTCTCTCTATCCCCCTCCCCTCCTCTCTCTCTTAAAAACCCTAATCCCAATGCCCAAAAACCCTAGTGGCCTCCGGCGATCTTCCACCTCCTCATCCGCCTCCTCCGCCACCAAGCGCCGCCTCACATTCCCCTTGGGGTCGGAAGTGGAGGTCCGATCCAACGACGTAGGGTTCAAAGGCGCGTGGTTCGAGGCCACCGTCACCAAAAGCCCTGACCCTAACAGCCGCCGCTACTGCATCACCTACAAAACCCTCATCGCCGACGAGCGCCGCCAGACGCCGCTGGAGGAGGTGGTGCATTCCTCTTTCATCCGTCCTCGGCCCCCTCATCAGCGTGATTCTAACGCCGTGTTCGGAATCTATCAGCAAGTCGAGGCCTTTCACAACGATGGCTGGTGGCCTGGGGTTGTGGTGAAGTTGCCGGCAGAACGTGGGAGTGATGGCTTGTATTCTGTTTGTTTTCCGACGTCGAGAGAGGAGTTTCGGTTTGCGGCGTCGGCCTTGAGGAGGAGGCTGCAGTGGGTCAAGGGAAATTGGGTCTCTTTTGAAGCAGCTCAGTTTCAGGTGATCATTTGTGACAGAAGTAAAATTTCATTTTAAGTATCATGGCATTCTGAAATTTTGGGCATTTTAGCATTACTTGGTTGTTGTATTGCTGTTTAAAGATCACTAATTTTGGATATGGGTTTGCATACAACCAAATTGAACCTAAAGATAACCGTCTTCGAGTTGAACAATCTCAGTTACGGGGTGTCAATTGGCTGGTGCCGGACTTGCTTGGGTCAAGTTTGATAAGACCCATATCTGGTTGACTCTAACCTGATTAGCTTAATAATCGGTTAGGATTTACGAACCCAACCTGGGTCCCGGCCAGGTCGGCTTGACCTGATTGATCGGTGGCTTAGGTCAGTTTGGGTTGGATCGGCCTTGGGTTTCACCTTTTTATTATTATTTCTAAACGAAATTTCAATTTGAGCACAAAAATCTTAGGACAAATTATTATCTGGAAATGATATAACAACTAATTTGGTTTACTGGGCAATCGATATATTGGTTTTTTGTACAAGGAATTGAACTTGGGCTGTTCGGCATGGGAACTGGGCTTGAATTGGTGGTAATTTTAATTTAATTTGAAATAGTGTGTTTCAGGTGAAAAAGGTCGTATCAAGTTAGGATTCACAGCCCTAACCCAATGTGGAACGAGTCAGGTTGTTGATTATAAAATTTTCGGGTCCAGGCAACCTGGCAATTTCGGGTCAGGTTATTGGGTTCGGTTATTTTTGGTGCCTCTACTCTTTAGTTATTTGTTTTCACTATATATGCCAAGTAGCTGCAGAGTGAACTTTAAATTTTAAGCACTTGCCTTTATTGAGTTACAACTTACAAACAATAGATATTTAGTAGTTTTTATCCGGTTTTATTTGATTTGGTGTTGTGGATGTAGAGAAGTTTTAGTTTAAATCTTCAAATTTGTAAATTTGTGGTTCTTCGACATTTTCTTGTCCTCTTATTTTGATATAGCGACTATGATTGTTATGCTTATTTCTATTTTATTTTGTTCACTTGCAGTATCGAGTAGTTGTGCACACTTATATGGTGTTATCCCGGCATTTTTTACCGAGTCAGTAAATTAGTATCGTATCTTTCATAAATTTCCTCATCACTTTTCAGCATAAGTAATCTCAATAATTGACAATTCGAAGCATTCGGTGTGGAAGTTTTTGAAAGGCAAAATTATTTAATAAGCTCTTGAAAGTTGTTCATCAACTCATTAATGACTTAAAAACTTTGGAAATTGCTCAAAAGTTGGTTATTAGCTCAATGGCATACTCTGAGGACTTTAGAAATTGCTCGTTAGCTGGCCATCAACTCGATAAGATACTGTAGAAATTGCTTTACAACAACTGAGCCTTTTATCCCAATCATATGGGGTAAGCTACATGAACCAACATGAGAATCACGCCGGGTCGAGCACATGAATCCTCCGCCTCCACTAACTCCTATCAAACAATATACTTTCATTAACATCTTTGGCATGCATTTCTTTTCGTATCGTCTCTATCCATGTTTTCTTCTATATCCCTTTCGCTCTTTTGACTAGGCCTAAATCGAGAATATCCATTCGTCGAACCGGTACTTCCGTAGATCTGCGTTGCATATGACCAAACTATCTTAGATGGTTTGCGCGCATCTTCTCCTCCATGGGTGCTGCACCCATCTTTGCACGAATAAGCTCATTTCCTACCTTATCCTTTCTAGTGTTACCACACATCCAACGAAGTATGTGCATTTCCGCTACATTCATCTTCCGTATATGATGTTTTTTAGGAGCCCAGCGTTCCGTACCATGTAATAAGCCAAGCCGAATAGCGTTTTGATAAAACATTCTTTTCAACCTTAACGGAAAGTTACGATCGCACAAAATCCTTGTTGCACTCCTTCGAAAATGAGTAGGGAAATGCAATGGGTAAATTAGCTTAAGGCTAATTTCTCTCTTTATATAGGCAAATACATTATCCAATTACATCCCTATTATTACCCTAATTACATATAACCCCGTATATAATACAGGTTATTCTTAACCCCCGCAAGCTGGAGCATACATATCAAACATGTCTAACTTGTTACAAAGAAATTGCACTCTATTCTTTTCTAGGGGTTTTGTAAATAAGTCGGCAAGTTGATGTGCCGATTGAACATAGTACGCATCAACAATTCCATCTTCAACTTTCTCCCTTACAAAGTGGCAATCCACCTTAATGTGCTTTGTTCGTTTATGGAACACATGATTGGAAGCAATATAAATCGTAGCCTTATTATCACAATATAGCCTTATAGGTAAGGTGGGCCTAAAACCAAGCTCTTCCAATATAAATTAAATCCACACAAGCTCACAAGTGGTTTCGCCATGGCTCGATATTCTGACTCGGTGCTGGAGCGGGACACAACACTTTGTTTCTTACTTTTCCAGGAGACTAAGTTACCTCCTACAAACACGCAGTTTCCCGTAGTAGATCTGTGATCAGATGAAGATCCGACTCAATCTGCATTTGTAAAGCCCTCCACTCTCGAATGACCATGATCTGAGTACAATAGGCCCTTTCCTGGAGCATTCTTCAAATAACGAAGTATGTGAATCACTGCATCCCAATGAGTCACTTGAGTATCAGCCATAAATTGGCTCATAATGCTAACAAGATATGAGATGTCCGGTTGAGTGACGGTGAGATAATTTAATTTACCGGCCAATCGTCGATATCTTTTAGGATTTTCAACCAAGTCATCTTATTCTGAAAGTAGTTTGGTATTTAGATCTATTGGAGCTTCTATGGGTTTGCATCCTAACATTGCAGCTTCAGTCAACATATCCAACACATATTTTCGCTGTGAAATGTAGATGCCCTCTTTCGACTGAGCAATTTCGATACCCAAAAAGTACTAAGGCTCCCAAGGTCCTTAGTCTGAAACTTCGTTTGCAGGTGATGCTTAAACTATGCAATATCAGCTTCATCATTGCCAGTTATCATTATGTCATCGATATACACCACCGAAAGAAAATGAAGACCATTGGTGTTATTACGATAGAACACCGAATGGTCATGTGCACATCGGTTGAGGCCAAACAAATTAACCGCCTCAGTAAATTTCCCAAACCAAGTTCGAGGGGACTGTTTCAAGCCATATAATGACTTCTTCAATCGACAAACGAGACCACTCTTCCTGAGCAACAAACCCAGGTGGTTACTCCATATATACCTCCTCAACCAAAGAACCGCGAATGAAGGCATTTTTCATATCAACCTGATGCAATGGCCAATGATGAATAACGGCAAGAGACGTAAATAGATGAACATAAGTTATTTTGCCACTGGAGAAAAAGTCTCCTCATAATCAACTATATAAGTTTGCGAATACCCTTTTGCAACCAAACGTGCTTTCAAGCGGGAAAATGTCCCATCAGGATTAAGCTTCACAGTGTATACGTATTGACACCCTGCAGCCTTCTTTCCAGCCGAAGAGGAACCAAATCCCATGTCTGATTCAGTTCGAGAGCAAGTATCTCATCAATCATAATATCGGTCCACCCTTTATGAGACATCATCCGAAAGAGACTTGGGTAGAGTATGAAAGTCGAGTGAGGAGATAAATGTGTGATACGTCGAAGATAAGTGAGATGTGGCCACATGGTGAGCTATAGGATGAGAAGTGCAGCTCCGTGTGCCTTTCCGTAAGGCAATAGGGAGATCAATATCACTCTTCGGCGGAGCTTTAGACTCTGGAAGATCAGCAACAAGAGGCCGGGGCTTAGGAGCAGGCTGAGGTTCGGGAACCGTACGGGCTCGACGAGCATATACTCTCGTAATCGGTGGTGTGGGATCCAATAGTGGAGAATCAGGAGTAGTAGGTGGCTCAATAGGAACGGTGCGGGTGATTTCCAATATAGGAGGTGGAGAAGCAACCGACTCAAACGAGATGTCATGTGACGAAAAATATGAGAAATCTAAAGGAAAGTCACTGTCCATGTCTACAGCCCATTTCTACAGAAATGTGTGATGAAGAGAAGTATGGAGTGGACTCATGAAAAGTCACGTCGGTTGATATAAATCGACGACGTAATTCAGGACTATAGTAACGATATCCCTTTTGAGCCAGAAAATACCCAAGAAAAATGCCCTTAATAGCCTTGGGATCTAGTTTAGAACCCCTGATAGTTGATCATAGACAAAACAAACACATCCAAATACCCGCGGAGGGATAGAATAAGAACAGACTATTGACGAGAACAATATGGAAATATGAATCTGTCCATCGAGGACCGACATGGGCATACGATTAATCAAGTGATTAGCAGTAAGGACCGCATCTTCCCAAAATGATTTAGGCCCTCGCATATGAAACATGAGAGTTCGAGTAATCTTTAACAAATGCCGATTCTTTCTTTCCGTCATCCCATTCTGTTGAGGGGTATAAAGACGAGATAATTCATGAATAATTCCAAGTTGCAATGTATATACCCGAAAAGATGTACTAAAGTACTCCTTGGTATTAGCACTCCTCAATGTACCTACACTGACTTCAAATTGAGTATTCACTTCAGAACAAAAAATCTGGAAATGAGAGAACACTTCATCCCTGGATTTCATCAAAAATAACTACGAGACTCGAGAAAAATCATCGATGAAGGTCACAAAGTATCGAAATTCTCCATGTGCAACAGGTATGACCCCCAAACATCAGAATGAACTAAATCAAAAGATTTGTCCACTCTCTTATTAATACGAGATGGGTAGCTAGAGCGATGATACTTGCCTACTCAAAATTCACATTCTAGAGTAGACAAAGAACCAAGAGATGGAATCATCTTCTTCAACGTTTGTAAGGACGGGCGACTAAAACGGCAATGAGCATCAAAGGCTGTTGTAGGGCTCGATGTTGGACTGCAATAAGACGTGGAAGCTCAGCAAGATGGTATAGTCCATCAATCTCTGTCTCAGTGCCAATCGTTCGCTTCGTCTCAAGCTTTTGAAACACACATCCACCAGGAAAAGAGGTGACGCTACAATTCAATTGTTGAGTCAGTTGGCTAACGGATTGTAAGTTGAAAGGAAATCGAGGCAAGTATAGCATAGAGGTCAGTGGTAATTGTGATGTAGCTTGAACTGAACCCGCTCCTACAATTTCAGCTGTAGTGTCATTTGCTAAAGTGACCCGAGTGGTTCCATGTCTCTCATTATAGGAAGAATATATTTTGCTCCCCTGTCATGTGATCTGTAGCGCCAGAATCAATAACCTAAGGACGAGGAGTATTTGTTGGCGAGAGACGAGATATATGATTGCCTCTTGCCTCGATTAAATTTGAAGTGATTGAAGACACAAGGAGACGAAGTCTTTGTATTTCATCATTTATGCAGAACCCTTCCAAATTAGGAAACGATGTAGCCAATGTCATTATAACTACTCGTAAACAACAAAGGTTCTCAATCAATCTATCAAACACCTGATAGGGTTGTTTAAGCTCACCGGTTTCAACCACTAAATAACAAGAAATGATGCTCTCGAAATCGAGGCAACCCTCAAAATAATGCTTATATATGCAAACGAGCTTAAATTTACGCACCAAAAGAAAGAGATTTCTAAAGATCTCATCTAAATACAATCAAAAATGCCAACCAATCAAACAAGTAAAGAAAGGAATCAAAAACAATTCCACCCAAAAGGTTAGGATTGATCCTCCAAGATCTAATCCACGATCAATCAACCACAAATCAATTCAATCGGATCCGAACACGGACTCCGAGAACTCCAAAACTCCGACGATATAATCAATCGAGCAACTAATAATGAAAGCAGACGTAATCGACATAAAAAGGCGAGAAATTACCTCAAATCCTTGTTTTACTATAGCAAATAGTGAGAATAAACCTCGAACAGCTAAAAAGGGCGAGAAATTCGACCAAAGACTGATCAACCAAGCCCAAATCGCCAAGAACAGTAAGCAAAACACCAAGTCAATCAAGAGCAGCCCAAATATTCTCAAATCTACCAAAAACAGCGCCCAAATCTGCTCAAATCTACCAAAAACAACACCCAAATCTCCTCCAATCGATCAAGAACAAGAAGTTAAAAGGCAAAGATTACCAAATCGAAGCGAAATCTTCTCAAATCAACATCAAATCTGCCAAGTCGAAGCAAAGAACAGCAACTCGAAGCCAAATCTCAGCAAAGGACACCAAGTCGAATAGAAGTCGAATATTTAGATCTGCCGAGTCGAAGTCGAGGAGGGGTCGATTGAAGAAGGGAATTGCGTTTTCGAAGTCGATTTAAGATTTCAGATTGAATTCGACGTTGAGGAGAGGCTTTTGGACGAGATTGATGTCGAGGATGGGTCCCTAGTCGAAGTCGATGCTCCCATGATGAGAACAAAGTCTTCAGATCCGGATCTGAGCCATAGCAGCCATCGATGAGATCTCGGGAGCTCCGATGAATTCAATTGGCCTAGAGGGAGCTCTGGTGAGATCCGGTGGCGGCTGTGAGGTCCGGCGATGTCGAAGGCAGTGGCTGCGAAGTGTAGGCGACGTCTGAGGTTTAGGGTTAGGTTTTTTTAATGTGTTTGAATGATGAAGGGTCAGGATCGCATCTGAGAATTGGATGGTTTAGATCTGCTCTGATACCATATTAGAAAATGAGGAGAGAGAATTGAGAGTACGATTAGGGAAATATAATGGATAAATTAGCTCAAGGCTAATTTCCCTCTTTATATAGGCAAACACATTATGCAATTAGATCCTTATTATTATCCTAATTACATATAACCCCGTATATAGTACGGGTTATTCTTACCAATTTCAACCAACCAGTCTGAATTCTCTGGTTGACATCGCTATCGACCGCCTCATCCTTTTGGATGATGAAACTATATCTAAACTGATCGCTCGGTGTTATCTCTTGCCCATCCAGTATTATACCACCGTGATCTTGACTTCTCTGTTTACCAAATTTGCATTACATATATTTTGGCTTGGACCTACTCAATCTAAACCCCCAAGATTCCAATGTTTGTCTCCATAATTCTAATTTGGCATTAACCCTTTGCTTTCGTCTTATTTACCATAATAATATCATCGACAAGTAATATACATCAATGTACATCATTCTGGATAGTTCTGGTAAGCTTATCCATTACTATGGTAAAAAAGAATGGACTTAATGCAGATCTTTGATGCAAATTAACTGTGATTGGAAAATCTCTCGTTAGGCCACCGCAAGTTCTTATATTTGCCACTACTTCATCATACATGTCCTTGATTATGCTAATGTATCTGATTGGGACACCTTTCCTCATCACTGTCCGCATAATACCTCTCTAGATACCTTGTCGTAAGTTTTCTCGAAGTCAATAAAAGCAATATGCAAATCTCTTCTCCCTTTTCGAAAACGTTTGATAAGTTGAAGCAAATGAATAGACTCTGTCGTCGATCGTCCAGACATGGACTCAAATTGGTTCTTTGTTATCTTAACATCATGCCTTAATCTGTGTTCAATCATTCTCTCCCAAAGTTTCATGGTGTGACACATGAGTTTTATTCCACGGTAGTCTGAACAATTTTGGATATCACTCTTGTTCTTATAGAGAGGTACAAGAGTATTCTTCCTTTATTCATTTGGCATCTTTTTGGTTTACCAAATCTTATTAATCAGGTCCGTCAGCCATCCAACACTTATCTTTCCTAGGCATCTCCATAACTCAATAGGAATCCCGTCTGGACCAACAACTTTTCTTGATTTCATCCTCTTTAAAGGCACTGTAACCTTAGATATTCTTATCCTACGCATGAAATCACGGTTTATATTTTGAGATTTAATGACAAGTTTATCCAAATTCTTAGTAAAACTCCCATTGAACAATTTGTCAAAATAATCTCTCTACCCTTTTTTGATTTTCTCATCTCGAACTAAAACTTTATGATTTTCATTTTTGACACACTTCACCGCACAAAAGTCTCTGCTCTTTCTTTCCCTCATCCGAGCAATCATGTATATATCATTTTCAGCTTTCTTGGTGTCCAATTTCTTTTATATCTCTTTGTAGGCCTTAGATTTGACTTTCCAAACAGTTTTCTTAACCTCCTTTTTAGTTTTCTTATACTTCCCAAATCTCTTTACATCTATGCTTTTCTTCAAACCTCTATAAAAATCTCTCTTGATTTTAATAGCAGTTTTTACTTCTTCATACTATCATGATGTGTTCTTAAATGGTGGAGCACCACCCCTCGATTCACCGAGCATGACTCACTAAGTAGATTTTCAGCTACCCTCTTAAAGCAACTAGCCATCTTATTTCATGTGTCTGAATTGTCTTCGGAAGGTTTTAGAAATTGCTTTATCTTTCTAATTTGCATTGTTGGTATAAAAATACTATTGTTTTATTCATGTATATTAATAAACAAATATTAATACCTGAATAAAGACTATCTTCAGTTAAATGAGTGATGCAACTGGGAAAGTAGTGCTGAGGGAAGAACATAAGAATAAAGTGAGTAGAAGTGTAACCTTTTTGAGAGAAGCTGAGAGAGAGCCCAATATGGTAAGGTAATTAATTATGTACAACTAAGTGTTTGGATGGATGCGTGGTTTAACTTAGTAATAGATGCCAAGGAATCAACATATAGACCAGGTAATCATGTGACCAATTCAGGATAATTTGATAGAGATCTGCACGCACAGTGTGTGTTGGGTTCTTGATCATTTCTGGTCCCCTTATTTTAGATTAATAATGAGATGAAGTAACATTGTGTTTAATTTTGAATTTATGTGCATGTGTTGCTTTTAAGACTAGATACATTATGTTTAATATTTTGATTTGACGAATTTTGAATTAACGTGCACGTGTTGCTTTTAGATACGTACAATTTTCTGCTTAGGTAGGCATCAGTGCGCATGTCACATGCACATCCTCTTGGAAATATGAGTATTGTTTAGCTCTAATTTGCTTATATATTTAAAAGAGAATTTACTTAATGCTGAAGAAATACTACTTGAGAAATAAAGAAGAGAGGCAATATTAAATTTCTTTTTCTTTGGATCTCAGGGCCTACATCTACAATTGAAATCCCTCAAACCAAGTCACTCGTATATTTTGTTGTTTCTCATCTACTCAATATTTAGAATTTACAGCGAGCACAATAAAAGAAATTTAAAATAAATTTGTAATACAATGAATGTGGGAGTAATTGGTCATATGAGTTGCTCCTTAATTGATGCGGTGATAAATTCAAGGTTTGGATTTGATATAAATTGACATGTGATAAATGTTAGATTTGAATATGTATACTAACATTACCCCTTAAGTTGGAGAATGAATATCATGAAATGCCTAACTTGCTTTGTAGAATGTTTTTCGCCATTCTATTGAGATGGGAATGCGCTTGCTTGTCAGGCGCAATACAGATTCTCCTGTTTAGAATAGACGGGGGTTTATTGATTGTTGGGATCTTAATCTCCGGCAACCGCGGACTAGGCTGCCGTTAATTATCCCCCACTCCGAAGCGAGAACCTCCGTTTGACGGGTCATACAAATCATGCAAACTCAGTACGGAACGTTTGTGTTTGAAAATAAATGTGTATACACGATCATTTCATTTTTCGTTCACTTATTCATGTTTTATTTCTTTTTTATCTATCTATCTATATATATTTATATATATATTTCCCATGTATATGTTTTTTCCTTAATTTTTTATTTTTTAGTGGAGATTTCCCTTAAGGAATTTCCCTTGAGGGAAATCCCCGAGATGGGGTTGGCGGCAGCCTCCCAATTGGTTGGGAGGCTCCATGTGAGCGGGCCCATCCCAAAACAAAGGCGGGAGCCTCCCGAAGCGGGAGGCTCCAAATGATTTTTTTGAGAAGCGGAGACCTCTCCGCTTGTGGGAGGTCCCCGACGGTTGAAGCCCAATTTTGATTTGCATTTTATTTTATTTTTAGGAAAAGTACACATGTATATTTTATTTTATTATATTTTTTGTTTTGTTTAACTTTGTAAATAGGTGCAAACACACGTATATCGATAGCACTACTGCTGCGCCCGTCGATATATCGTACGGATACTGAAAACTCCATACCTGCCAGAAAGGAAATACGAACCAAGATCCATATTCCAAAGTTACCGAAAGGGAAATACGGATCGAAATCCATATTTCCAAGCCACGGAAAGGGAAATACGGGTCGATTCCCATTCCCGAGGTTTTCCCTGAGAAAAAAGCCCGACGACTTTTCCTTTGATGGGGTTACCCTCCGATTCTGACTAGGGCCTCGAACAAAATATTTTTTTACAAAAACGTTGATGTTCAGATCTAAAAAAATGTGATTTGATCTTAAAAAAAGTTCTGCCCCTTTAACAGATGTATGTTTCCTTTTTTCTTTTGATTCCTTCTGTGCAATGGGTTTTTGGATCGTGACCCTCTCCTCTGCCTTCTTCCTCTGCCCTTTTTTATGAACTTTTGTGAAGGTGGGAAGAAAAAGACAAGAAAAAGATCCTTTCTTTTGTATATAAATCTATATAAATGCATTTAAAAAAATATAGAATTTTTCTTAGAAAAGAGAGAAGAAAAGAACCCACGTGAAAGAAAAAATGTGACGGCTCAAAACCCTAGGCAAATGAGGAGAGACATTTTTTTATTGATTCATGGGTGCCTTATATAGGCATTACACTTTACATTTGGGTCCCTAGGACTTTACAATTTTTTGCCTTTTGCCCTTTCCCATGTTCATGTGCTTATTCATTTTTGCACATAAGTCGTGGGTTTTACAATTATTTGGATTTTGCCCATTCACTTTATATTTATTCATAAAGAAAATTACATTAAAATTTATTTATTACATAAAAAATTTTCTTCTCTTCGATGGTTGGCTGCTCTTGAGCTCGAGACGTCTTGGATATGGATCCAGTTGTTTGGGGTCGGACCCGGAGTAGTCGGACCCGTTTTGACTTGGGCGTTGATTTTGACCCGTTAACTTTGGCTTTTCTGCTTTGATTTTTATTTTGGCAAATGGGTTGTAAATTTTGATCCCAACAAAGTGCCCCTATCAATGAATGCACACCATGTATATGGGTCGTGTGCATGAAATTGATGGACCTTCTTTCGCGGGTTTGACTTTTGGAGTGCTTGACTTGGTTCTCTTTTTGCGACATAGAGCTCGATGTCACACTTTTCTCGACATAGAGGTCGATGCCTCTCTTTTTGCGACATAGCGGTCGATACTTAGTTCTCTTTTTGCAACATAGCGGTCGATACTCTTTTTGCGACATGAAGTTCGGTGCTCCTCTTTTTGCGACATAGGGGTCGATGCTCCTTTTTCGCGACAGCGGTCGTTGCTTATGCTTGACTTGGTTTTCTTTTTGTGACATGAAGGTCGATGCTCCTCCTTTTATGACGTAGCGATCGTTTCTTGGCTCTCTTTTTGCGGCATGGCAGTCGATGCTTCTTTTTGCGACAGATGCTTGATTTGGTTCCCTTTCTACAACATGAAGATCGATGCTCCTCTTTTTGTGACAACGGTTGATACTTAGCTCTCTTTTTACGACAGAGCGGTCGATGCTCTCTTTTTGCGACTCGGCGATCATTGCTTCTCTTTTTGCGATACAACGGTCGATACTTGACTTGGTTCACTTTTAGCGACGTGAAGGCCGATGCTCCCCTTTTGCGACATAGCGGTCGATACTCCCTTTTTCCGACAGCGGTTGATGGTGCTCATGAGTAGGGATTCCCCAAATAAAGGCACGCGGCGGATGGCAGGTCTCCCACGTGCACCAACTAGTTACTTGAAGTCTACGGAGTTGAGATAAGTGCCGTGCAAGGAGGACATTCCTCGGCACCTCGCCTCCGAGGTAGCATCCAACCTTTTGGGGCCTCTCCTGAATACGTTCACTCTCCGCCTAACCATTGGCCAATCGCTCATCTCCGAGCAATCATATAGCCGAGCTTTCTTGCTCGTTTCCGAGCTATCGTATAGTTGAGATTCCTCAGCGCCCATGGAACACGGGCATCCCCGTAACGGCTCTGTGTATCTCGCCACGACGAGATCTCCGCCGTTCCACGTTCCGCATCCTACGCAAGCTCTGTTAGTAATATATGCCCTAGAAGCCATTATTGTATCATACTAAATTATATATTACATATTGGAAGCTTGGGATATTCATAGTTATAATAACAGTCTTGCTCAAAATGGTAATATGCTACTTTGTTTGATTCTATCTTAATATGTGCATGTGTTTCTTTTAGCATATCGCTTATACATATTGATAGAGCCCTTAGGATCTTTACTTGACTACAAGTGTTATGCTGGCAGTCATAATAGTGGGGGCTGGGTAGTCTATAAGCACATTCTTATACAGGTCCCTAGTAGTAGGATCATCGAGACGGGGCATCGATACTCCAGAGTAGACTAGTGTTTACGCTTCTCATCCCAGCAGGGGAGATGGTCTGTCCCACAGCCATTAGTACGTTATATTGGAGATAGTATACAGGTGCTCATTGGGTTATGAGTTACACTGGACAGACTCGTTGGGAACTGCTGGTTGGTATTATACCTATCGTTAGGTAGCAGTTTCCGGATGGCATGAGTACAGATTAGTCCGTTGACTTGATATCGCTATTTGTCTCAAGTGTGTTCCCACTGCACTTAGATTACTACCCTACCACGGCTCAAAGGAGTCATGCAAACAGGAAGTAGTTGGGTGCAGTCCCGAAGCACTGGGAGGCAGTAGTGGTTAGATAGGATTCGTGTCTTCCGGTATTGGGGGTTGATATCACGCTATGTTCGGAAAGCCATTACACAAAGTCCCTGGCCAGGGCAAGTGATATTTACTTGTAGGTACTCCAGTAGTTTCTCAGGGTCTATTGGGCTCTATCCGGCACGACTTATTGCACTATTAGGGGTCTGACATTTACCACCTTCTAGGCCCGATATGCGCGTATCTTAGACAAACATATCAGACTGTACGAAGATTGTCACATATAGGCTCAGTAGGAGTTCGGATGAGTTTGCTCGTCGGCCTTCTTATCGACAGATATCTGGATAGCCGTTATGTGCAGCTAGTACCGCTGACGGACTTGTGGTTAAACCCACTGCCAGCGTTCTGTCGAGTCTTTAGAGTCCTACACAGGATTTCCCTGCTTCGGGCGAAACGATGTAGGGGCTGTATGGTTTTACGGCAGGGTTTCGATCACATACGTGTACTGGCTACACGGATGTTGTTCGGACGGATAATACTAGTGGGTTTTGGTTTAAGCCGAATCTTAGTATTATATTATTGGATTGTTATCATCTCATTGTATTCGTATTTTTCGGAATACGAATACGTGTATGTATGTACGGTGAGGGCATTCTTGTAATTTTACATGACATGCTTCTAGAAGGGGACACCTTATTATTTGGATTATCTATTTTGAGAAATAGATTAATGAGGTTGAAATTGAAGACATACATTGCATGGGGTGAAGCATTGCTCTTTGTATTTGTTTATTAGTTTGGACTTACTATTCAAGCATGGTTGATATTTTCTATTGGAAAATATTGCATGTTTGAATGAGTGAAGTGAGAGCCATTCTTCAACACGGGAAGTAAAATATTGCATGTTAGGGTGGGTTAGGTTCTTAGCCACTTCTTCACTTGCCATAACCCTAGCTCATTTGTTACTTCTCTTTCTCTCTCCAATATCTCCTCCTTCCTCAATGACCCTAACCCACCCTAACCCTCACATAAGTTGTGAATCGTAGGGTCTCATGAGATAAAACACTCCATTAGATACTCTACATCTTCAAGGTTATCTAGTTTAGCGAACTTGGTATCCTAGTTACTTCGGTTTAGAGGTTGGAGCTTGAGGTATAGACTCTCAGATGGATCATCTTCAACACGGGGAGGCCGACGATCAAGCGCGATCCGGATCTTCAAGGAGCTCAAGGAGAGGAAGAGAAGAAGACCCGAAAGACTTGGTTCTAGGAGGTATAAAACTCTTCATAGTAGTTAAACCTCAAAGTATATATAACTAGTTAAGATTTTTGTTAAGATCCTGGAGTTTAGTCGGTGTTGCATAGTATATAATTTTTTTTTTGTAAATTCCGTCTCCTCACAAGTGCGTGGGGTGTGCGACATCGACTTATAAGCGCATCTTGTCATTAATGAGTGTATCTACCATCAATGCGGATGTTACGTATGGGCGGAACAGACGGCGAGAATCTCGTATCGGCTCACCCTTAGACGACCCTTATATAAACTCCTTCAGACGATTCATGTAACTTGAACCGATTCCAATACGCCGCTACTCTGCTAAATATTCCCCGGTAGTTGAATGTTGGAGGGTCCTACGGTAGTCTTCCAACAAAGGACTTCTTTGCAGGTAGCTTGGCATCAACATTAAGCAACCACCCATTGAGATCTACTCTCTCCAAATCATAACCCTTCAACCCCGCTGGCCACACGATCGACAGAGGACAATATCTGAGAGAGATTCCGACTTCCTTCAGTTGGCGCCGTCTGTGAGAAAGAGAAACTTTTCCACCCAAAAAGTTGCTCATGCGCTTTCGATTCGATGGCCAGCGATTATCGCAACGAAAATCCTAGCACGAGCCATCTCATCTTCCGCAACGGAGGCGGGGACAGTTCCATTTCTCCTCCCAACATCGTCGAAGCCTTAACGGCACGGATCGACCGACTGACAACGATGGTGGATGCGCTTGCTCGTGTTCAAACTGCCAGCCACGCCCGACAGACCGCCGTCCCTGCTCCCCAGAATGGCGGCATGCACGAGGCGATAGATGGATGCGTTCAGGTCCTCGGCCTCGCTTGTGCCAATCCTGACACCACGGAATACCGGCGTGCCAATTCCGGCAGTCACGACCCCATACGAGGAATGATTCCATGACTCGTTGGGCATCGGACAATCCAACACCGAGGTTTCAGGACCAACCGAACCGTAACTTCAACGCTTGCCGCGCTTCCGCGCCCTCTGAGGCGACGTCGGTCAGTTCGCCTGATTTCATGGAAGACCAATGTCACCATAATCATCGAGGCCGTGCACATGGCGCACGCCAGGGGGAGTCACAAAGGGTTCACCCCGAGGATCTGAGGAACGTGATAGAGCGAAGCCGAAGCCGCTCCATCGTCCAAGTCCGAAGCAGAGACAGCAGGGATTCTGATTACGGAGAATCCTCGGGATACCAGCAGTGAATCGAGGTCCTCGAGAAGAAGATCGAGAACATGCGACCCGCCATCCGTTCGCCCAGCAGATCGGCAAAGTACTCCGCAGCCCTTCTCCCAAAGCCCTTCACTGACCAGTTACTGAGGGAGCGGGTCTTATCCTGGAATAAACCGCCCAAAGTGGTTCTCTTTGACGGGAAGTCGGACCCGAAAGACCATTTTGACGCGTTCACCGCGGGCATGAGCTTTCAAGATAACTCGGACGTGGCTCAGTGCCGAGCATTCCCCACCACTCATCCGGGCCGGGTGAGATTGGTTCCGCAGCCTGACTCTGCGCTCAATCTCAACTTTCGACGAGTTGGCTACTCAGTTTCTTAGCCACTTCGTCGGCAACCGACGATAGAAGAGGTAGGTGGACTACCCGTTTACCATCAAGAGTGAGGATAGAATCTTTCAATAGCTATATCACCCGGTTCTACAATGCTCTCCTAGAGGTATCTGAGCAACGGGACGAGTCGGTCATCACCGCCGGTCTTAGGAACAAAGAGTGGCTCCGCTCTTTTATATTGGCATAACTTAGGACCATGGCCGAGGTAAAAGTCCGGACTGAGTGAGAAATCCAACTCGAGACTGAGGTGAACACTAATCTTCCCTGTGGAGACCGGACAGACCGAAAGAAAATGGACCGGGATGAGAAGAAGATTGATCGTTCGAAACCCTTTTCTCCGAGATTTCATGAGTACATTCGTCTGAACGTCTCTCAGGCCGAGCTGCTAGAAGAGGCAAAGAGCAATAGATTCTTCAAGCTGCCACCAATACAAAGGACGGGTAAGCGACTTCGCGGCCTATATTGTGTCTTTCATCGGTCACAGGGACACCTGATCGAGAATGGTAAACAGCCGCACGATTACATCGTGGAGCTGATCCGCTCCGGTCACTTGGCAAAGTACCCGCGGGACAAACATCAAGCGAATAGGGAGCAATCAGACCAACCTACAACCGGGGAGCTGACAGTCGAACAGGTCATGGTCGTCTCCGTTAGCTCGACTCCGAGCAATGAAGACACTCGCCGTATCCGGCCGGTCATGACCTTGGATGCTCCCCTTCCAAGAAGTACAAGAAGATTACTCCCATCACCTTCACCGACGAGGACCTGCATGGTATACCAGTCCTGCACAATGATCCCCTGGTGATCATGGCCCGGGTAAATAGGTACAAAGTCAGGAGAATTCTCGTTGACTTGGGAAGCTCGGCGGACATCCTATTTTACAACTTCTTTCAGGGTATGGGATTAGACCGGTCCGATCTCCAGCCTGCCTCGCATGTTCTCTCCGGGATTACTAACCACTTCGTTCAAGCTGAGTGAACGATCATCCTCCCTTTCAATATCGGGGAGGCCGGAAGAACCCGAACAACGTCGATGAGTTTTTTCGTTGCTCGGGTTCCTTCCTCTTATAACATCCTCCTGGGTTACCCACCCTAAACGCCTTTCAAGCTCAGATATCGACCTACCACCTCTGTTCAAGTTTTCTCTAAGCGATGGTGGATAGGCTGGGCCTTTGAAGATCAGCAAATCGCCAGGGTATGTCTCGCCACGACAGTTCTAGAGGACAAGAAGTTGATCTAACCGACGAACCGTGTGATTCTTAGGAATCGCTGGATACCCGTGATGACAAGGAGATCAGGGGTTTCCCGGTAGAAGCCCTATCCGAGGTTCCCCATAAAAAAGGAAATAGCAGCCGAACTGTTCAGATCGGCTCCCTCTTGATCGGGGAAACCAGCGACAACCTTATCTAGTTTCTCCGAGACAACTCCGACGTGTTCGTTTGGACTTCCGCGGACATGCCGGGGATCGACCTTAAGGTGATCTCTAATAGGCTCGGAGTTGATTCAAAAGCCTGGCCGGTACGACAAAAGAAAAGGAGTTTCGTGCCCCTCAACCAGAGGGCGATTGAGGAAGAAGTGGACCGACTGCTTGCGGCAGACTTCATCAGACACCTGGACTACTCGGCTTGGCTGGCCAATGTAGCCATGGTCAAGAAAGCGAATAGGAAGTGGCACATATGCGTCGACTTTATTGATCTGAACAAGGCCTGCTCAAAAGACAACTATCCGCTTTCCTCAAATAGATCAGCTGGTGGATAGGTGCCGGTCATGAGCCGCTAAGCTTCATGGACACATTCTCTAGTTATAATCAAACTGGTTGGACCCGGCCGACGAAGAGCTCACCGCTTTCACCACTGATCGAGGGGTTTATTGTTACAAAGTAATGCTCTTTCACCTCAAAAATGTTGGGGCAATTTATCAACGGCTGGTCAACAAGCTGTTCAAGCCTTAGATTGTGCGGAACATGGAAGTCTACGTCGATAACATGCTTGTGAAGTCCATCCAGTCATCCGGGCATACCATGGACCTTGGCGAAACCTTCGAGGTCCTGTGAAAGTACATGATGAAGCTGAACCCGGCTAAATGTGCTTTCGGCGTCACAGGCGGAAAGTTCCTCGGGTTCATGGTCACCCACCGAGAAATTGAAGCAAACCCGAAGAAGATCAAAGCCACCGTTGACATGACGGCTTCCAAGAACAACTTGGAAATTATGCGACTCATCGGTAGAGTGGCTGCTTTAAGTCGTTTCATATCCAAATCCGGGGAGAGGTGCTTACCTTTCTTCAAGGCTTTGAAGAAGGGTTCGAGTGGTCCGAGAAATGCCAAGTCGTCTTCGAGCAGCTCAAGACGCATCTGTTGACGCCACCACTGCTCACCCGACCAGCCGAAGGAGACGAGCTACTGCTGTACCTTGCCATCTCCGGCCAAGCAGCTAGCTCGGTACTCATCAAAGAATTCGAGGGAATACAGAGACCAGTTTACTACGTCGGCCACGTTTTCAAGGACGCAGAGACAAGATACCCGGCCATCGAAAAGATAGTCCTAGCGCTTGTCGCCACCTCCAAGAAACTTCGGCATTATTTCCAGGCCCATATGATCACCGTCCTCGCTGATCGACCTTTGGGGAGCATCCTTGGTTTCCCCAAGTCATCGGGCCGCTTGAAGAAGTGTAGATGGGAGTTGTCGCAGTTCGACATCCGGTACCGACCAAGGAAAGCCATCAAAGCGCAGGCTTTAGCCGACTTTGTGGTTGAATGCGCCATCCCCAATAAAGGCAAAACACCGGAGTAAGGCCCGAGTCCAAGAAGCTCGGTGGAAGAAAGCTCGGTCGGCTTCTGGACTGGGTGCTTTATGTGGACGAGGCCTCCGCCGATCAAGGAAGCGGAGTAGGGCTCGTCATTCGCGGTCCCAATCAAAGTCGAGATGGAGTACTCTCTACGGCTCGACTTTAAAGCCTCGAACAACGCCACGGAATACGAAGCCCCACTGGCCGGCTTACAAATTGCCTCAGGGGTAGGGGTAAAGAAAATTAGAGTCTGCATCGACTCCGTATTGGTCTTGACCGGACGTTTCGAAGCCCGAGAATCCCTCATGATGAAGTATCTTGCCGAGGTAAAAAGTCTAAGGAAGAACTTCGACGAAGTCTAGTTGGAGCAGGTTCCTCGAAGCCTGCACGTCGAAGCTGACGCATTGAGCAAACTTGCTTCATACTCGGCCAATCACAAGAGGAACATCCTCTTCGAAGTCTTGTCACGGCCCAACATCGAGGATACGGAGGTGGTCAACCGAGTCTACGTGACTTAAGAAGATACCCCGGACTTGAGAAAGTCCCTGGTAGGGTACCTCAGAGACGGGACACTTCTTGAAGACTGAGCAGAGGCCCGAAAGCTCCGCATTAAAGCTCGTCACTTCGTGTGGAGCAAAAGCTACTTATATAAAAAGTCGTATACCCAACCTCTGCTCACATGTGTCGATTCTGACGATGCTGAGCACGTTCTCTAAGAGATCGCACGTTCTCTAAGAGATACACGAAGGAGTCGGCGACATGCATCAGGGGCCCACAATCTGATTTAACAGACGCTGCTGCAGGGCTATTATTGGCCGACGATCCACGCCGATGCAGAGAAACTCGTACGGAGGTGCAAGGTGTGTCAACTTTTTGGCAGCCTTGACTTCCAGCCACGGAGCTGATGCCGCTGAGCTCCTCTCGACCATTTGCCCAGTGGGAAATGGACATGATCGGCTAGCTCCCCACGGGCATAGGGCGCACAAGTATATCCTCGTTGTCGTCGAGTACTTTACAAAATGGGTTGAAGCCACACCGACCAGAAAGGCCGACGCTGCCTCCACAGTGAAGTTCCTGCAGAACACTATAATTGCACGGTTTGGAATTTTGAGGCGCATCATCATCGACCACGGAACCAACTTCGAGAACGACAAAGTCATAAATTTTTGTAACGATTACCACATATTGATGAAGTTCTCGGCGGTCGTTCATCCCCAGTGCAACGGACAAGCCGAGGTAGCAAACCGAGATGTCATCCGGGGGCTCAGAGTCCACCTGGAAGGAAGTCTAGGCCGATGGGTCGAAGGACTGCCCCGGGTATTCTGGGCATTGCGAACGTCGAGGAAGACACCGACGGGAAGACCGCGTTCAGTCTCTGTTATGGCACCGAGGCAACTGTCCCTTAGAAATCGGCTACCCAGTTACCGGGTCGAACACTTCAACGACGAAGCCAACATCTTGGCCCTTCAAAGCAACCTGGACATCTTGCTGGAGAAAAGAGACCGGGCACAAATAAGGATGGCCGCATATCAGCAGCAGACCGTCCGGTACTACAATGCTAGGGTCAAACACCGAGCGTTCAAATCAGGAGATTTAGTCCTCCGACGCAACGAATTCGAGGGTCAAGGGAGGCTGCATAATTTCTCCCCGAAGTGGGACGACCCTTTCCTCGTGATCGAGGTATTGCCTGGAGGAGCATACCGCCTCCATGATTCCTTGGGACGTAACCTTCCACTGCCATATAATGTAGAAAAGCTTATAATGTATTGTTAAACTTGTACCCTTTTAATAATAAAGATTCTTGCTTCTCTGCGATCTGGACCGTTTCTCTCGATTCTAAACTAAGACACCGCGTAAGGCCGGTAGGCAGCCTCCTGTCCGTCGTGCCTATTCATAACGGGTAGTTTCCTGCTCGACCTAAACTGCGGGTCTGAAGCCCTCTCATGTGCTTACAGGCTGTTCCCAGCGCAGCTCAGAGGCAAGGAAAGTATCCCAGGCAGCCCTTTACTTAGGTAAATAAAATACGGATGCACCTATAGGTAGCTGACCCAAGTCTCGCTCCGCTCATCTTACCTCGACTTCGGGGTGAAGGAGGGGCACTAATCTACCTACATTTGGAAAACAGAAATAGAAATTTTCGATATTCTGACATTCCGAGCAAAGAAAAATTCATTAATAAAAGGTATTCTCGGCTTCTCAGCCTTGCAAAACTTCCCGGGCTTCCAAAAGAGAACACTATTTTGTTGCTTAACAATTACAACAAAGGAGGAAGAGGCTCTTGAACACATTGGTCATGGTACTTGAAGCAGAGTCCGCCAGCCGATCCAGGACAACATCCTATCGCTCCCTCTGCATATGTCCATGGACCCGAGCCGTTACGGTGTCGTCGGAGACTCTCACCATCGCACATGAAGCTATGATCAATCTCTGTTGGAAAGATCGGCGCAGGAGATCTATTGAGCGATCTCGTCCGCTCTTTGAGATCAGGTCCAACTCATAGGCCGTGCACATCTTATCGACGGCTTCGTCCGACGCTTGTTGAGACAACACCCTAAAAAGGCTAGGGGAGGACCTTCGTTCGCGTGGACAAACACAATGTTTTAAATGCGGAGCGGTCGAGAAGCCAAAACGTTTAAGCCCCGCTTAAGCGGTCACTCAGGCGGCTTAGAAATCAGAATAGTGCTATTAAGCTTTTTGATGCCCAACTTCAAGCATCATAGCTCAAATCAGTAAAAATATTCACCAAATTATTAAAAAAAGTATCTAAAAGATTGTAGCTCGAAAGCAGATGGAGTCAAAATTGAATTGGAATTTCATGATCGAAATTCAAAAACTACTCGAAATTGATTTAGATCTCGACTTCTTGAAGTTGATAAACCTAAAATTTGGAGCAAATCTTGAAGTGTCTCAAAGTCGTCTCGACAACCGTGGGATTTATCGAGTCAAGCACGAATGATAAAAATGTAGAAAAATAGAAAAAGAAAAGATATAATGTTGTATTAATTGGTATTTGTGTATTCTTACTCTAATAACAATAGTTTATATCCTTTATAACACTTATGAGATGTATACATTAATAAAATAGGTTATGCAATATCACCCGCTTAAGCGGGATAAAGAGGAGCGGTAAAACCCGCTCGGCCGCTTAAGCGGCCGTTTTTTAAAACACTGGACAAGCATATGCAGGAGAGAGGATCGGTGTGGAAGTAACCGCCTATAATGGTGTTGCAGCCGACCTATCAAAGCCTCATATGTGTCAATAGAGCTGTCGTGGTCGTAATAGTTGACATCGTCGCGAGAGATTTCTCAAATGTTGTTGCCGGCTATCGGAAAATGAATCGATTACGAAGGTCGGAAGGAGAACAAGGGGTGGAACCGAGCTAGTGCAAGACAACTAAAAGCAAATGAGTGGAAGTGCTTTTAGGGAGGCTGAGACCCCACTGTTTATAGCCTCAACAAAAATTCCTTCGCGGCCGAGATTCTCTCCCGCCAAGACCTGAATTACGGAGCATTGCATCCATCAAATGAGGCGTCGCCATGCGGCTTCCGGTTGGTCGCCTCCCTTTCACTCGGATCTGGGCAGATTGAACGACGCCACCAGAAGAAACGCGTGGATTCCAGGATACCTGCTATTCGCCACGTGGCCCCGTACATCGGGGAAGCGCAAATATCCATGTCACGGCGATCCGACCTTCCATAGATCTGAAGCCTTATCACGAGGCCGTTGGTAAGCCTCCTGCTCGGCCGATTCGCAGCGAGTAGATTCCTGCTCGGACTAAGCCGTGAATCTCGAGTCTTCGTGCGAGTAGATTCCTGCTCCTCCCGGGTAGCCTTCTGCCTGACCAATTCGCAATAAGTAGATATCACGCTCCGCTTCCCAAAATACGTAAACACGGTATGTGACAGAGCCAACCATGCTGCATATAACTAAGAATAATCCTTCCATAGTCATATTACGGTTATCAAGAACAATAAATAAAATCTAGCTAACACATGTCCATCTGCCACAATAAATAAAATCAAATGTATATAGCGGAAACGAATCAAGATCCAATAAATAACAATATTTGAATCACGTTCCTTATGAGATCACATCGATAAAATAAAACTACGGAAATAAAAGAAACTAAGCATCTCAAAATTAAACGTCTAGCTCCTCATTGCTCGACTTCCTTGCTAAAATACTCCTGATCTACCTGCGATAGTGTCAAAGGAACTGAACCATGCAAAACCCAAACGTCAGTGCATTATAGATATCAAAATAATAGTAATAACCAGAATAAGATGCTATGATTAAACATGAGTATAGATAATAATCACATGTATAAAACAGTGAGGTATATGTATGTGTTGTGTATCCAAAATTCTGTGTTTCTAGCTTATCTATTCTACAAGTCTTTGAAGTCAATTTAATGGAATCTTTGATATAACCCAATAGTATTCCGTGCGTGCCCGAGACCACGGTCATGATTCTCGGGTTGAATCCGAGATGTGCCGCTAAGCAGTAAACATGTAACATGTACAGATGAATGATGTCAGCATCATCATTCCGGAGCTGGCCGAGCCCGTAAAGACTGATTAATATCTGGAGTATCGAACTGCTGAGTTACAAGTTAGTTTTCATTATCGATTTCCTCTTACCCCTAAGGTTTTGTGTTCAAGTCAGGTATGGATGATATAAATCTAAAGCCAACACAGGATCAAGCAGATACAGGTCTTGTCTATGTAGACAACAAGTCACATCCGTCAGGACAATAAATTAGGATTGTCGGTATTAGTAATAAGATCCAAGCAACAAGTGTGGTAGTGGGTCGTGAACATATCATGCAATGTATATTAACCAGAATAGACACCAAATGTAAAACTGTAACCAAGATCGAGACACACTAACCATAATTAATGGCAGGATGTATATGTATCTATCTGTAATAACCGTCATACGTCTATTACTATGTATATTGCAATCTAGATAACATATTGAACTGATATAGTATTATAATAATATTGTGATTATCCGGCATGCAACTAGATAAACCATTATCGGTACGGATATAGACAGATACTATAAAACTGTAAATCACTCTTACTTGCTGAATATTAAAATACGTATACTATCATTAATCATATAAATATAAATAAAGTAGCATGTTGCAAGTTTAAAACTTGCCTGATCGGATCTCACTTCGAGAGACGGATGTCACGTTCCGACTCCGAAAGACGCCACGACGCAAAACTTACGCACGCAGGATTTGACTGAGCAACCGCGTGACGTGGTAACTGGTTTAGACGACGATGGTGACTGGGTCGTCTGGATTGTCGGCGACGTGCGTAACTCCGTCGAGTCGATCGGAAAAAGAGAATAAAAGAAAGAAGAGAAGAAGAAGAAGAGATGACCGTTGGGGGTTGCTGGGTTCTCTGGATTTGGCAAGGGCAAGAATAGGAAAGAGGCGGTCGACGACGAGGTGGATGGCCGTGAGTGTTGGTGGTGAACGAGGACGAGCAAAAGAAGGAGAAGAGGGTATGATGGTGGTGTGTGGGTGCTCTGCGGTTTTTGGCGAGACGAGGAGGTGATGGAGGTGGTCAGGTGGTGGTGGGTTTCCGACGATGAGGTCGGCGACAGAGGTGATGGGTTCTTGGTGTTGGGTTATGGGGTTGGATAGCGTTTGGGAAAGGAGGAGGAGAGGATGTCGACGAGGTAGAGTTGAGGGCGGGGACGAGAGGACGACGACGACGCTAGGGGCGGCGACAACGGGGGACGGCGACAGGGTTTGAAGGTGGGTTTTTGCTTCGGGTTAGGAGCTTGGGTGGTCGTCGGGAAGAAAAAGAGGAGGTGATGGCGAGGGAAGGGTTCATGCGAGGAGTTAAGGTTCGGTGATGAGAGTGGAGACGGCTACGAGAGGTGTGTGTTAGGGTTCGAGGTTAGTGACGAGGACGAGGAGAAGGAGAGGTTTTTTGTTTTTTAAATAAATATTATATTATATTATATTATATATATATATATATATATATATATATATATGAGAATAATGGAGGAAAGATGCCATAGGAGGGAATTCCCTCCTATGGCGTCGAAAAAGTACGCCCTTACTCATTTTTTCCGACGATCGGCTGAGAATCTCCGTAGACACAGCCGAGCGATCTCTATTTTTATGGCTAGCTCGAGACAACTTCATATTTAGTCTTGTTCTTTGTGCGAGGCTCGGTAAGAGCGAAAGAATGTTGTAGGGTCCCTCCTGATGGTGTGATGAATACCAATACTATCCCAGATTTTATCTGCGGGATACTTAATTTGTTGGAAGACCTTATTGATGAAGCTCCATCGAAATAGAGCTCCTAGCATGGTTCGTTATCTTCGAGGTGCAACGTTTATTCATCGGGTAGCTCAAAATTTAGCAGTGACCCTTCAGATATGAGATGAGCAGCGAGGAAGTCGTGAGGGCTTGCCCTTTTATTGCATATATGGAGTATAGACTATCAAACTTAAACATCATGATAGCCCATCTGGCCATTCTACCGATTAGATTTTCTTTGGTCATCAAGTATTTCAGCGGGTCGATCTTGGAGATCAGGATAACCCGGTGAGAGTAGATAATGTCTCAGCTTTTTTACGGCAAATTTCAGAGCCAAACACCGATTTTTGATCGTGGAGTATTTATGTTCTACCCCGACTAATGTTCGGTTGAGATAGTAGAGAGCATTTTCTTTTCCCTCGTTATTTTGGGCAAGGAGGGCGTCGACAGACCCGTCTAGCACGACAGTGTAGAGGATTAGCGGTTTATTTGGAATGTGCAGCGAGTATTGGAGGGTGCATCAGGTACTGCTTGATGCTTTCAAATACATCTTGACATTTGACGTCCCATACAAAAGGAGCTTCTTTCTTCATGAGTTTTGAGAAAGGTCGACATCTTCCTGACATGTTTGAGATGAACTTTTGTATGTAAGAGAGTTTGCCTTGGAAGGATTTTAGCTGCGTCAGATTCTTTAGAGCAGGCATCTCCATGATTGCTTTTATCTTCGATAGGTCAGTTTCGATCTCTCGATGTTGGATTATGAAGTCCAGGAATTTTCCCGATGACACGCCAAATACGTACTTTAGAGGATTCATCTTTAGATTGTACTCTCTCAGTCCGGTGAAGATAGTTTGGGGATCTTGGATGTGATTGGGTTTGGTTTTAGTTTTGACGTTCAAGTCATCGACGTAGCAATAGATGACTTTGTGGATTAGGTCATCAAAGATCTGTCATTGTTCTTTGATATGCGGCGCCCACATTCTTTAGATCGAATGACATCACTTTGTAGCACGGGGTTCGAAACGTTGTGTGTTTCTCATTCTTGGGCGACATCTTGATCTGATTATATCCAAACGAGCCATCCATGAAGGAGAACAACTCGTAATTTGAGGTATCGTCGACCATTATTTCCATGACCGGAGTAGGAAATCATCCTTAGGGCATGCCTTGTTAAGGCCCTTGAAATTGACACAAACTCGGATCTGCCCATTTTTCTTCTTTACTGGAACAATGCATGCGATCCAGTCTGTATATTTCTCTTCTCGGATGAAACCGACATCGATGAGTTTCTTGGTTTCCTCGATGATCTTTTCTTCCAGCTCCCTTCTCGTTTTTCGAGGAGCCTGCTTGACCGGCTTGGTATCGAGAGATATAGCTATCTTATGCTCGGCCATCTCTGGAGAGGCTGGGCATTTCTTTATACGTCCATGCAAAGCAATCGATGAACTCAAGCAGCAGGGCGATTATCTGCTCTTTTACTTCCTCTGGTAAGAGTGAGCTAATATAGGTCGGCTTTGGGTTATTCGGTGTTCCTAAGTCGATTTCAGTTAGCTCGTCAAAAGTTTCTTGTCCGTCATCTTCGAGCTCTTAGTGGAGCTTCCGTCTTTGCGATTATTGTCCTTCCGGTTTCTCCAAGATTTTTTGTTAGTTTAGGGGTCCAGAGTACTCTTGTTTTGAGCGTTTCAACATTTGAACCTTTTGGTTTACTCCTGGAACCTGGAACGTTTTAAGACCTATGGTGATAGAAACAGAACCATCCAATTGCTGAGATTTCCAATGCGGAGGCTGACAGATTGGTCCTGCTTTAATAGCGGTTCGCACTTAACCGTGAGATTGCGCCATCGGGTTATGAAGTTCGTGTTGCTTTCGTTTTTTTCTGGCTTGGTACTCACATGTCAGCAATGGTGAATTTGTCGCTGACACTCATGAATCTTTGCCTAAATAGAGACTTTTTTTGGGCAAACGTAATAATGGCGCCTTCGGTATGCTTGCGTACCAGTCGAAGACATCAGTCAAGCTATTAACAAACCGTCGAAAGAGGAGCACATCGTTGCCCCCAGTATTCCCGCACGATGCTTTAAAGTGGGCAATGTACTGATTTGCATTTCCTGTCCAGTCGAATCTTCCAAATTTGGGGATGACGTAGCCTGTGGGAAACTCTATAAGATCATATTGTGCAGGGTAGGGCCTCCCCTACTACCGACATCTTTTTGTGCTTCGGCTTCGGTCACGAACGTTTTGACTTTGTTGGTGACCAAATCCATGATCCGATCTTACGTAAACGGGCTGTTGTCATCGAGAGTCAAGACGTTTCCTGAAACGGAATGTGGTCGACTTTTATGTGGCCCGCTTCTCTTTGGACTTAGAGGAACATGCGTCGCTTGCTTCGGTTCATTGTCAACCGGCTCATGAGTAGAGCCTTGTGTTTGATTGGGCGACGACCGAGTAACTTCGGTCATGAGCTGCATGATGACGTTTGTTAAATTATCAATCTTTGGGTAGAGCTTGGTCATCTCTGTCTTTGTTTTTGAGCTACTTCTGGAGTTCTTGGAGAAGCCACTGCTCTGTGGTTTTGGAGCGGAAAATCGGCTCCTCTTCGCTTTCCGAGCCGGACTCCTTATATGAACTAAGGGCTCTTTCTGCTTATCAGTCTCACCGAAAGGGTTTTCGTTATCTTCCGGAAGAGACTAGTCTTAGGAAGTGGTAGCCACATTCAAACCAGATTAGGCTTGGGATGTGGTGGCCCCATCCTTGCTCTTGCTGCGTGTGTTTACCATATAGACCGTTTGGACCACATATCCGGCTGTCTTCATCGTTGGTGGTTGACTTTTTGGACCGTCGTTGCGACCCTTCTTTTTCAGGAAAGGACAATCGCCTTGACTTGGTTCTCGGGTAGCACTGGTAACCCATTTCTGGCTTTTCCTTGTTGCTTACGCGCGGCCCAAAGTGCTTGGTAGACTCTTGAAGAGATGGTGTCATGCTTTCTATGTTGGGGCTTGGACACATCTCTTCGTAATACCGTTCGAATCGATGTTTTCTTGATTTAGGCGGTCATGTCATTTTTCTGAACCCACTTTAAGGGTTTAAAGAAGTTGTGGACTTTCACGGCCGATTCGGTTGTCGTCGCGGGGTAACCCTATTCCTGGAATCTCACGAAATTTATCTTGCCTGGAGTTCTAGCCTTTTTGTTGGCTATATATCTGAGCCGCTTTTGTCTTAGCTTTTCCGTCTTGAGAGCTTGGCAGGCAGCCGCTCTCCGGAAAGCCGCCGTAAGTCGATTGATAGAGAGTCTCGAGAAGACGTTAGATCGTGCAATTATCGAGGGCACCGCTTGAGCTTGCCCGCGACGCCTTGTGGCTTCTTTGGTTTCGACGTTTTGGCCCCCAGTTGGAGCAACAGAGTCACTCGAAGATAGACTTGCACTTGGACTGGGGTGCCCTCGCGACCATTACATTTGGCCTTCGGCCCTTTGAGGCTTTAGCCGCTTTGCTTAATGGGGCCTCTTTAACAGGAGCATCTTCGGCCAGAAAGATTAAGACGAAACCGAATTGATGTGGCGACTCCTTCCACTGCCCCATAAGACTCGTGAGAACTACCCATGCATTCATCTTGACAACGTACGAAATCAGAGTTGCATCGGAGACAGAGTTCGTTTTGGGAGACATCGTCGTTGTGTTTGAAAAATTGCTAACTTGCACAAAGAAGCATGATTTCAATACAAACAACAAAGTATATATCAATTGAGTTCGCATGAACATTTGACCCGAAGTATGAGGAGAGATGGTCTCACCGGGCGTGCCATAATCTGTTGAGTGTTTTTTTCCACCCTATTGAGATAGGAACGCGATCGCTTGTCAGGCGCAATACAGATTCCATCTGCTTAGGGTAGACGGGGTTTATTGATTGTGAGGATCCTAATCTTCGGTAATCGCGGACTAAGCTGCCGTTAATTACTTCTTAATCTGATGTGAGAGAATCTCCGATTGATGGGTCGTACAAATCATGCGATCTCAATACGGAACGTCTGTGTTTGAAAATAAATGTGTATGCATGTTCATTCATTTTTCGTTCACTTATTCATGTTTTATTTCATTTTCATTTATCCACACATTCTCATGTATCTGTTTTTTTCCCTTCATTTGTAAAATATTTTAGTAGGGATTGATTTCTCATAAGGGAAATCCCCTAGATAGGGTTGGCAGAAGCCTCGTAATTGGGAGGCTCCATGTGAGCGGGCCCTCCTTATGGGGAGGGGCTCACGCGAGGGGGCTCACGTGAGGCGGGGCCTTCCCAGGTGGGAGGCTTCAAAATAATGGCGGGAGCCTCCTGCTTCGGGAGGCTCCAAATGATTTTTTTATTTTAATTTTATTTTTTGAGAGGCGGAGACCTCTCCACTTGTGGGAGGTCCCCGACGGTTCAAGCCCAATTTTGATTTGCATTTTGTTTTATTTTTAGGAAAAGAAAACACATGTATATTTTATTTTATTATATTTTTTGTTTTTCTTAACTTTGTAAACGGGTCCGAACGCATGTATATCGACAAAATTTCGGTAGCGCGATTGTTGCGCCCATCGATGTATCGTACGGAGAGGTGAAATACGGAAGACTGCATACCCACCAAAAAGGAAATACGGACCAGGATCCGTATTCCAAAGTTACCGAAAGAGAAATACGGATCGAAATCCGCATTCCCAAGCAGTTGAAAGTGAAATACGGGTCGATCCGCATCCCCGAGGGTTTCCCCAAGGGAAAAGCCTAATGACTTTCCCTTTGATGGGTCACCCTTCTCCGATTCTGATTAGGGTCTCAAAAAAAATATTTTTTTACAAAATCGTCGATGTTCAGATCTCAAAAAAATGTGATTTGATCTTAAAAAAAGTTCTGCTCCTTTTACATATCTATGTTTCCTCTTTTCTTTTGATTCCTTCTGTGCAATGGGTTTTTGGATCGTGACCCTCTTTGCCTCCTTTCTCTGCTCTATGTTTTGAACTTTTGTAAAGGTGGGAAGAAAAAGACAAGAAAAAGGATCCTTTCTTTTGTATACAAATCTATATAAATGCACTCCCAATGAAAGAAGTTTTTTTTAGAAAAGAGAAGAAAAGAACCTACATGAGAAAAAATGTGACGGCTCAAAATCCTCGGCAAATGAGGCGAGACTTATTTTTTTTATTGATTCATGGGTGTCTTATATAGGCATTACACTTTACATTTGGGCCCTTAGGGCTTCACAATTTTAGACTTTTGCCCCCTCCCATATCCATGAGCTTATCATTTTTGTACATAAGCCATGGGTTTTACAATTATTTGGCTTTTTGCCCATCTCTTTACATTTATTCATAAAGAAAATTATATCAAAATTTATTTATTACATAAAAAAATTTCTTCTCTTCGACGGTCGACTGCGCTTAGGCTTGAGACGTCTTGGACACGGATCCAGTTGCTTGGGGTCGGACCCACTCTGACTTGAGCGTTGACTTTAACCCGTTGATTTTGATTTTGACTTTTTGCCTTGATTTTTATTTTGGCAAATGGGGTGTAAATTTTGACCCCAACATGCTTGATACATTAAAGGATACTTTTCAGAGGTGATGGGTATAGTTGATGACAATTTGTGAAACTTGAGAGGAGATAATGCCTTACAAGTATTATGCCACTTTACACCTTCTCACAAATTATATGACATGAGATGGAATATGCGTCAGTGCACTCGAAATATAAGAATCCCATTGTTGATTGAAAATCAGGCGTTAAATTTGAAATATTCTTTGGAGCATTTCTTGGAGAATTACGCTTGTCACATTCTATCCAGAAATCTTGGAATGTCTCTATTATATTAATGTTACTAAGTGCAATATTAAATGAAAAAAAGTATTCAAGAATCATATCATTGCATCTCTCCTAAACGGCAACATTAATTCAGAGGAAGTTTGGGACTTATATGATTGATGTAGCATAGCTAAGTTTTAGTCAAGGGCCATGCACATAATTTTGCCAAAGAATATATTTATTTCTATTAAGTATTAGGTTATCAAGAGACATGCATGCAAGCGTCTTTATACAACATGTGAGTATTATTTTGGTGTCCTCACTCACATGGTTATGCATTTTTAGAGAAGAGGGCAATGATGCATTGAAGTTCATTATCCTCGCTGTATATCATAAATTAATAATCTGTCTACACATTTGGGGATATTGTTGAGAATGTGAGAATGTCGTCCCACATCACGAAAATTGTGGGATGCATATGGATATAAGACATAAGATGGAACAACCAACTATAAGGCTTGAGTCTTTTGGATGGAATCTCACTATATTAAAAGCCCATATGCGTTCATGTGTTGTGGGCCCAAACCGAGTTTTATATGGTATCAAAGCACGGTTGTTGTTTGTCCACGTTGCATATGAGGTCTGAGTACCCATTGCACGTGAAGTTCTTGTTGCACAGGAGGTGGAGCTCGTCCACGTTGCATGTGAGGAGTGTTGAGAATATGGGAATATAGTCTCAGGGAAAATTGTGGGATGCATATGGGTATAAGATGTAAGATAGACAACCCACAATAAGGCTCGAGTCTTTTGGATGGAGTCCCACTATGTTAAAAGTCCATGTGCATCCAATTGTAGGCCTACGTGTTGTGGGCCCAAACCGAGTTTTACAGGTACATGAGGAAAGTTACAAGTTTCGATACTTCTCACATGTTGAGGGTCCAAATAAGTGAATAACAATCAATTATACAAATGATGGACATAATAGCCACCTGATGGAACTGATCAACAATCTTTATACTATTTAGTGTACTTTTGTTTACTTTTCATATGATCCGCCATCTTGTTTTGTGATAATGCAAACATGTTCATTTTCCCCTGCACAACCACATATGCTGAGGTGCATGTTTGCTTATGGAAAATATACATTTGCAGGTGTGGCTATGCTAATATTCTTATTCTGTAATTTTGTACAAGTGTGCTTTGAAGCATTTTGAATTAGTTCTATTAATATTTAGGTTTTCTTATATAGGCCCCATAAAATATTGTTATTTTGAAAAACACCCCCAAAAACTTCATATTTTTAAATACATCTCCTAAAACTCGTAATTAAACTAAATCGGCCCCTATGCTTAATTATCATCCCTAACACCTTTAGAAATCTCCGCTAATAAGCAAAAATGATAACTTGAAGATGAGAGTTCGGAAGAGTAAGACCAATAGATTTTGCACAAAAATAAAACGAGATGAGAGTTTTGATGTTACATAAGACTTTTTATCTCACAATTCATTATATTAACTCAAATCCAATCATTAATCCTAATTAACTTAAGTAAAGTGCCGTTTTTAGTTAACGGAGAGGTCTTAGGGGGTGTTTTTAAAAATATAATGTTTTAGGGGGCGTTTTTCCAAAATACCAATGTTTTAGGGATCCTATATCAAAAAAACCTTAATATCTATTAGTCTCAGCAGGAAACTATGCAACACTCATAAGTATAACAATGAATCATTGTATATATGAATATTAAATTGTTGGGTGATCAAGTATTTACTACTTATATTGGTTTCAAATTAATTTGATTGTGCTCCACACCCCTCCCCCCTCTCTTCCTCTTGTTAATTGTATTCAGAAAACTACATAGATTCCTTTACCATCTTGTAAGCTTTCAGAAATAAGCATAACTGCCTCCTATTGTTTTGTGCTTTCTCAAGCATAATAAGTTCTATGTAATGTTGTGTTATCCATCATCATTGTCATTGTCATTGTCCATATTTCTCGTGTATTTACGTTTTGATGTCCTGGGAATGCTTTCCATACATTCATAGGAGCCAAGAAGAGAAACATGTCTTATTTGCCTTTTTTTTCTTTTTCGAAACATTTGGTAAAGTTGAGTGTAATATATTTGTTTCTTCTCTCTCTCTCTCTCTCTCTCTCTCTCTCTCTCTCTTTCTCTCTATATATATCTCTCACCTTCTCTACTCTAAATCCATTCCATGTTGTCTGAATATCCACAATCTTCTGTTATCAATCCCTGTCTTATAACCTTTAATGCCTATTCTGCTCTCTCTTCTGTGAACCCTTTGCAAATTATAATGCATATTGACTGATTCATACAATATGTTGTTCTTTTGCAGGAAGGAGAGAATGCGATTTTTGGTAAGGGAACATGGGTAGAAGTAAGCGGTGACAGAGAGAAGTATGGGACAACTTGGTTTATTGGAACCGTTCAGAAAGTTATAGGGAAGAGCTATTTCTTGGTTGAGTATGAGAATTTAAAAGTAGATAGTGATGGTCGTACTGAATCTTTAATGGAAATTGTTGACGAGCAATACATTAGACCTTGTCCACCTGTGTCCGAGTCTACTAGTTTCGATGTTATGAATGAGGTCGAGGTATTCAATGAGGGTGGATGGTATTCTGGGGTGGTCTCGGTGATTTATCCTGGGCCTCAGTATGTCGTTAAGTACAAGAATAAAGAGGAGTTGGTGGTGTTTGATCCCAATTTATTAAGGCCCCGCCATGAATGGACTGATGGCAAATGGGTTCAAACTTCTAAGGTATTGAGTTACTTCCATCAGTTCCTAGTTCCGTTTTTCAATTTTGTCATCCTCCATGGTATTGTTATTTGTATGCTGATCATCATTTTGGTGAAGTACACAGTTTTTGTTTCAACAACGTTGTTCTTCTCCTATGCTTTGAAGTTATCTGTATTTATTCTTAGAGAAGTATGTCATATGTACATGCCATCTTGTAATAAGAAAATATTTTAGTTTCATATATATAAGATGCTGTATAAGCACTTTCACTTGTTGGTTAACAGTGCATATCAAGCAATCTTGATACTCCTTGCGACCCTATTCAACATTGCAAATGTGTTGAAATATATGATGTTTCGGGATAATGATGAGAAAAAAATACTGATAAAATCCAATATTGCAAATTTGAAGGTTAAGGGCATGACGAGACCCGGTCTTGAAAGTGGGATCGAGTTATCTCAACCTTGCAAGAAATTGAAGGAAGGAAATTTGCTAGAAGAGGACTCAGAGTTGGTATCTGAAACCTATTCAGTTTTGCAACTTATGAAGAAACAAAGATCCGCCATGCGTACCCTTAAAAAACGCTGTCTTCGTCCTCATGTGTCGGATCTTACTTGCAGCAATAATGATGGTAAAGTTGCTGACATATCTGGTGTATCGAGTTTGAAGGATGTACAGGTTGAGAAGCGAAACTCTGAAGTCAAATCATCTCGACGTAGTAACAATGATGGTAAGTGTTGTAATTGCCATTGTAGTTTATGGCCGATATCTTTTTAATTGCAAATTATATTTCCTCGGCATTAAATTGAACAGGTGTTCTGAATAATCCTGTTGACTCTTAGTAATTTAAATAAAGCTTATTATCCCCGTACTGCTTTCCAGGCAATACTCCAGGTAGCAGCAGTATTTCTGTGTCCAACAAGCAGCCAGGCCTCACTGAAGATGCTCATTCACTGCCTCAAACGGAGTCTTCAAATCCAAATGCCAAATCGCTTGAGCACAATGTAGTCCAACAATCACCAATGTCAAGATATTTCCTCAAGAGCAGTGTTGATAAGCTTGCTAAGGCCGAAGCTGAAGCACAAACACAGATCCGCCCTTCTATAGAAAATATCGTTCATGAGAAAAATAAGCATATTCCATGCCCATCATATACGGTGGCTGAGATGGAGACGGCTCCAATTGATCTTACACTCAGTGCATCATCACTTTCCATGGAAGATGTTATTGGTAATGTGAAAGAGTCTGATCCAAGCAAAGATGTTTCTGATCACAAGGAGTTGACTCCAAATGGGGCTCTGCTTGAGATGCCTATAGCTGAGATGGAGGCGGTGCCATGTGATCACCCACGTAATGGGGCATTTCCTTGCAATGGACATATGTTGGATCACTATGAGCATAGTCCTAGTGTGTTTCCTTCTGTATCCTGCTCCTTCGCCAATAGTATTGAAGACAATCAGAACTGTTTCAATGAACTTGGTGGCAATGTTGCGGAAAGTGATGTCCTTACTCCACAAAATGACAAGGTTGTTAAGACACCGACATTGATTGATCCCTTGCCTATGGAGTTTTCATCCGAAAGGGAAGAATTGCCATTCACCAAACAATCGGAGTTGTGGAATTTTGTTGAGTCAACCGAAGTATTCCGTGTATTGCCTCAACATCCCCATTTCCGACCATTGCTACAATATGATGAGGAGTTGCGTGAAGGAGATGCGTGCGGTTTAATGGTGACTTTTACTCGCGTAGTGGCCGGCGTCAGCAGCTTGCACGTCACTGATCCTGAAGTGAATTTTGAGGGGAAATTGAAAGCTCTGGATCACTTGGAAAAACATGGATTCAATATTCAGCCAGTTCGTGCTCGTGTTGAAGAGTTGCTTGAGATACGTCGAATGTTAAGTCAATCAGAGTGCAAAAAGAATTCACTGGGATCAAAAGTGCTGGAGTTAGAAAAGGAGAAAGGAAAAAATAGTCTATTGCTGGTAGACTTGGAAGAGCGTCTTGCCCGACTTCAGGAGGAAAAGGCATCCATCTTATCAAAAATCAGTAAGAATGAATCTGAGATCGTTGGTCTGAAAGCAAGTGTGCAGGAAGCTGACGAGGACAATATTTCTGCTAAACTCAAGTTTGAGGCTTCGCTAACTGCCCCGTGGTGAAGAAGATGACCTGACTTATACTGCAGAGTTGCCTGCTTTTTGTGTAAATGAAGCCGATAGGTTGGAAATGCTCACCCATTTGTGTTCTTCTTTTTTAATGGTGAGCCGTTGCCCTTGGATTCTCAAGTTCTTTTTGGGAGGTAAAGAAGTAGTTCATCCTAGTATCGCTAGACATGTACAACTGATTGTAATATGCCAAATCCTTAGGAGTGCTGTCTTTTATATACCGTGAACGATAAGTTATTTTATTATCACCTACTTGTCACTTATATCAGCAGTGTTAAATATTGGGCAATATATTTAAACAGTTTTTGCTGATGCATTTACTCTTAAGAAGTTTATATAATAGCAGGTAATATAGATTGCTTACCCTACGCTTCATCAGGATTTATATTTCTTTACATGATTGGTTTTATTGTTGACAAGTATAATCTAACATCCATATGTCTGTAAGTACCTGTCTTGATTTTCCAGTATTACTTGGCAACTTTACCAGTGTTTTAAAAGCAGCTGCTTAAGAGGCCGAGAGGGTTTTGCCGTTTTGTTTTATCCCGTTTAAGTGGGTGGTATTGCATAATCAATTTTTATTGATGTGTACATCTCATAAGTGTTATAAATGGTATACAAGTATTGTTATGGGTAAGAATGTCATAAATACCAATTAATACAACATTCCATCTTTTCTCTCTTTTGCCATATTGTTTTTAGCCTTCGTGCTCGAGTCGATAAAGGCCCGGTTGTTGAGCTGCTCGACTTTGAGATGTTTCAAGATTTGGGTTTCAAAATTCCAAAATTTTAGGTTTATTAACTTCAAAAAATCGAGATGTGAATCGACTTCGAACAATTCTAGAGTTTTCTATTTCGATTTCGAGTGGTTTATGAATTTCGATCTTGAAATTCTAATCTGATTTCTCGACTAGTTTCGATTTACAATCTTTTAGGTATTTTTTAAAAATAATTTGCGAAGGTTCTTTTACCGATTTGAGCTATGATGCTTGATGTTGTGCATTGAAAAGCTTATAAGCAGTATAAGCTAATAAATTGTAAGAAAATTTCAATTTTATATTGAATTATTTGAGCATATTCTAGCAAATAATATATTATGTGAGCAAATTTGTTAAATATTAGATTATATTTAGGTATTTGTTAGTATAAAAGTAACATAAAAATAGTTAGAACCTAATGAAAATCATTATTTATTGACAAGAAAAAGGAAATTGATGAAACACCATTGTTCTGAATTCTGAGCGTTTTAAGCGGCCGTTGAAGTGTTTTGGCTTTCCAGCCGCTCCAATTTTTTTTGTCGCTTTTAAAACATTGAACTTTACATATGGCTTTGGTCAAGATGTTGTGTGTCGCTGTAACGACCACATATACCTTTTTCTTTTTGTATATCCTTTTCTTCAATAATTTTTTTTTTACTTTTCTTTAAACATCTATATGTATATTTTCTTTTCAAAATCTATATATGACCACTATTTGTATTTTATTGTTGAGACACTGTATTCTCAAAATCTATTATTTTTTAGTATTTTATTTATCTGTTTCATTTTTTTGGCCACATTACTACATACACTGTTTATTGTACATATTGACATCAGTTTGATATAATATAACTATTTTCTAAATATTATACTATATTAAGGTCTGCATGTAAAAAGCACTGTTAGCGCTAGCAAATAGTTTATGCAGTTACAACCGTCAGATCATATCTTACATACATATATATGTTTTTATTTTTATATTTTTGCATATTATTTTTCTTACAGTAGTTAAAGTTATTTAATTTTGATATGAAAGCTAAACAAATCATAACAATATATATCATAAATCTTCCTTTCTTTTCACTGCCGTATATTTATTCTTCCTTATCATCATATACTCATTCCTTAAAGGATTAAGGAGACGACCGCCAAGAGAAAAGAAAGAGTCGCTGGTTCACCGACGAGAGTCTTGAAATCGAACTTCAAGGCTAACTCTACATGTTTTTAGGAATTTGATATTGAGCTATTTGTAAGTTACACTCAAATCTCTTGTTTGTTTTGTATATCAAGAAAAAAGAAATCTAGATTATTTTATGAAAAGAAAATTGTAGGCTTTATTTAATTATTACTAACCTTTGGTATCAAAGCGGGATTTTGATCTCGATCTAAATTTTATTCTTACATTCATCTCTCGGTCCATGTGAACCATCGAAGAGAATTTCTTCTGTGTTAAAAGTGTTTCCGGTCAATATTAATTGAACTTAGGGCATTAATTATATATAAGAGAGAATTAAATGTTAAGCATATCTTGATTAAATCATATTCTTGGTCACCTAAATTTTTTTATGCAGCTCTTGTTGTCTTCTTATATGTGTTGTATAGGAAAATTAAAACCCCCTCTTAATACATATATATAATTCATACATGCCAAAATGTTTATACTTATATGATACCCAATACAAATCCCATGCTAATTTACTCATAGAATTATATCACATGCATGCCTGCAACCTTGATTAAATTCCTTTGCTTATTGTGATATTTTAGAAGACCCTGTTTAATTAAGTTCTGTATCGCCGGTTTATGGAAAAACGGGTTATAGAGATCTCGAATTGGGTCTGATTTCTTGGGATCCAAACTATTGTATCCTATATTTTCTATCTTGAGATTTGTAAGCCTGAAATGTTTCTGCAATGTTTGTTTATATTGGCTTTTATTATGTTTATAGCATTATCATCACTTGCAAATTTAGTAGATTAATCTATTATTTAGTATCCCATTCAGATTAATGTACTCAAGTCCTATATGATAAAACTTGATCAATCCGTTTCTTGTTTAGGAGTAAAGCTATTATTTGTTTATTATGTAGTAGTAGTTAGCATATGAGGATGGATATTTCATAAATTTAGTGCTTAATCTAAGCCATGATGGTTCAGTTGTGACAATTAGCATGCATTTAGTTGTTTCATATTGTTTTCTAAATCACTGCAAATTCATGGATTTAAAGAAAAGTACATGCTTTAAAGTTTAAGAGTTTATGTATATTGTTATTAAATCCCTTAAAATTAATTTTAGACCTAAATGTCATTTTTGAAATTATCTGCACTGTTTCATAATTATACACTGCGTTCCTACAACTACATAAATATAATGTTCTTAATTATTAGAGATCTACTATATTTTTGTTGTACATAAATATAATGTTCGTAATTATTAGAGATCTACTATTGTTTGTAACTCAACTAAAATTGTTGATCTCAGTCGTTCATCTCATCATATTAGATCACAATCAAGATTTATTCTTAATTAATGCCATTTAAGATGTTTGTCGGGTCTTGGTTTTATTATGACAAAGTGATTAATTCATTTAATAGCGTTTAATTTAATCTGGACCTGTAACATGTGTGCCTAATTAGCTTATTAAATTAGAGAATTCAATTTATCTGCATGGGTGCGATGTGGTTTTATTTGAATGGCCAAATCTGTTTTCATTTATTTGCTGGAAATTGTTGTAAACCGTGATTCAAATGGTCATGATTACTAATTAGCAAACTCAAGTTTCTGGAATATTTACATAGAATTAACTACATTTTATTTCTAGATTAATTTTCTTGAAAAGTTACACAAGTTTATGAAAACAAGATCCTAACAAAATGTGATGAATCTGGTCAGCAGCAGAAATTATCTGCACGGTTGTAGTAAAATAGGTATAACTTTGTACTCGATGACCGTAATTGGGATTTTCTTATTATGAATCATTCACGACCCGCAGACTCTTAATTTTCTGTCAAATAGGGAAAATGAGAATATGAACGAAAACCTACAAAAAATGAAAAATTCTATCGCTGTATGGATTCTGAAATCTGTATTAACTTGCTAAACGCAGCGTTACGGAAACTTCCGTAACTCTCTCATAGTGAACCCGATCGAGACAAACCTAGTCTCGTTATTTACACGAAGTTTTGAACTACAAATTATTCCTGTAAGATCCCCTATTTCTAAACTAAACCTATAGATTTCTGCACGCGAACTTATGATTATTTTTTGCCTTATACTGATTTATTATCACATGCTTGTTATATATATATATATATATATATATATATATATATATATATATATATATATATAAACACTTAGAATTATATCTAGGACTTGACCTGTATTCTCAGGAGTCCCATGATCAACTCATGAATGAGCCCGTGTTTCCTGGTCTCCGGATGATAGCTTTGGGTCTGTGAATAATCTGGCGATGGTTGGAGTCCTATTATATGATCGTGCCCGTGTTTTCTTGCTCCTGGATGATAGCTTTGGGTCTGTGAATACTCATGCGTTAGATTATGCTATCTTGACATGAACCCGACATGATTCCATAAATCTTGAATCTCATGAATCTAAAGAATATCTTGACTCTTGTGAATCTCATGAACATGACACACGCGCGCGCAGACACACACACACACACTATACACACACACACAATATATATATATATATATATATATATATATATATATATATATAATAGGAATGTGGTAGCTCGAAAATGGGATATTTATGTGTAACAGAGGATCATATCTTGTTTCTCGTGGTACCGAAAAAACGGTATATTGCATTATATACATATATCTTGAATCTCGTGAAGCTCGTGTTGTTGTTCCGTGTCATTACGGAATATCCTGATTACATAATAAAACTCCAGCAATCGAGCTTATATTTATACTTGTACCTATGCTTATGTTTATGGTTATGCTTATATTTATAGTTGAACTTGTATTTATACTTACACCTATTCTTATAGTTACTAGCACTGAAATACCGAATGCCATGATACTCTAGTTATCTTGCACTGATTAAAACATGCTATTTATTTGACATGCATATTACAGTTTACTGTACACAATTATTCTCATGTCTAATATTATATATATGATGTTTCATTTCAAATATTTGTTTTATATAAAATAGGAACTTACCGAACTTTAGTTCGCCGACGGCATTCCTGTTTTCATGTTTTCCTTTTTTTATAAATGTCGTCAGACAACTTTGGGACTTGTGACGAGGCTAGGTACGAGATGGTACCAATTGAGAAGGATAGTCAATATCTTTCAAGTCAGGCCGAGTTCTAATTTTCCTTTTTAGTAAGCATGACTCTTGTTTAAGTCTATATTTCATTATTAATTTCTTGAATTTTCGAACTGTGTTCATTTTTGGGACTATTATAAATATTGTTGGATATTTTATAAGTTTTAAAAATTCTTGAACTATAATTTTCTTTACTGTTCATATAAACGCTTAGCGTATTTATATCGAGAAAGAGTTATTCTCGATATGAATATGTTGCGGATTTATCACTCGTTTTTGGGAAACGGGGCGTGACACATAATAAAGAGGCCTTTTTCCTGCAACCAAAAGTAGCATCGAATCGAGGGAGACGATCTCGATCGGAGAGATAATTAGAAGTAGTCTATGTTGAAAGGATGCTACTTTGCAGCTAATCTTGATCATGATGCATCTTATTTACCAACAATCATTTATTTCGTATATTTAGAATTTATTCTGGAATTTTGATATTTTGAATTTCTCATATATATAGAGACACAGGGTAAATTTTATTTAACACCATTGATTTTTCAGCTTTTTCAACATTACACCATGAACTTTGACAATGCTGCGAAACGTTGATGAACTAGCGATGTTTGAAGAAACTGTTTGGTTTGGGTTTAATTTAAGAAAATTTAGGGTTTGATTTAAGAAGAATTTGTGTCTCGTTTTCCAAACTAGTCATTCTCAATACGTTATATCTCATAAAACATCCTAGAAAATTCTCTCTCTAATCAAGAGGAACCAAGTGGATCACCTTGTCACTGATCTTAAATTCTCACTAGATAATTTCCATCAACACAATTTTTCACACCTTTTCTAGATTTTAGAAAATGATGTGCCTATTTCTCAATTTTTTGAATTATTTTTTTGCCAAAAAAAAAAAAGGATGAAGAAGAAGAGAGGAGTACATGCATGCGTGCCCATTTAAATAATAAACTTGCATCCTATTAATGTTTACAAACATAGTGTCAAATAACTGTGGTGTGAATTGCTAAAGCTCCCATATCTACCACCTACGCAACATTATATTTCTGAATCCAACCTTCATGAAAGTCAAGAACAGGCATGAGATAATCCGGCGCATTTTGCAATATCTGAGCACCCAAGGCCTCGTCGAAAAGGGCGAAGGGATGAGCAAATTGGTTACAACTAGACTCTGCACTGAGTTTTGCAGCAGGGTTTACTACGATAGCAGTGCCCGCGATCTCAGATCCCATACAAATTTCCTGATCCATCGATTCTTCGCCGGAGCTGAACATAGAATATTTCTCAATGTTATCAATAACATCGGAGTATTGTCCGGTGAGCTGCTGTACGAGAGCTCGGAACGTCGATGCACTAGTTTTGATTTTCAATGGGCTAGAGATGTACACCACCTTCGTAGGCTTCTTTTGAGACTTGGTTTTATTAATTGGGCTCTTCTGGTTCACCCTAAGCTTCTCCATCTTTATAAATCGAGGGAGGAATATATATAAAGTATAAGCGATGTTCTTTTTGAGATAAATATTGTAGTGGTGTTGCCAATAGAAACAATGCTAGCTATTATATAGACTAGGGTATTTGGTGAATCAAAGAGTTGTTTCCTAGAAAGGAAAGAAGGTGGAAAACCCCCGTATAATTAAGTATTCGACGACTTTTGGGTAAGGGATGAATATAGAAGTTTCCGAATATAAATTACTCGTAAACAGATATTTTTCAGCAATTACAAGGGATACGAATATAATACTTTGTGGATTAAAAAAAGCAATACATGATAATTTCATACGACATGGCCTATTAGACCCCATCTTTAAAATTTATATTTACCCTGGATGTTCCAAAGATATAAATAATCCCTTAGTTTCCTAATTCAAGGATGGTTGTATAGAATTTTGAGCGTATCTTATGATCTATTCTAAGCAGAAATTCAAAATAAATTAATAGAATAAATAAAATTTCTACAATCTATTTTTTATTTTAAATTTGTACATCATCATTCACGCTTCTCTCTCATCCCCCTCCCTTCAAAAAAGAAGTATCTATCATGGAACTCCAAACTTTAAAAATGAAAAATATTACAAAACCCTCTTAATATTTATTTATTTATGCATTTTATTTCTAATAATTCAATCCTTTCTTATCTCTCACACGCATCATCGTATACTCTAAGTGTGTATATAGTAATTTTCTAGATAACTTTTACGTCTCTTCGACAACGATTGTCCATAGAATTTAACATCTCAATAATTTCAATATAGTGACCTATAAATAAAGACATTTCCACTTGCCAATTGGCTAAATCATGCAAGATGATGCCACCATTCCTTTCTCTAATGACGTAATAGGAAAATAGATTGGTGCATATACTGAGACCACCAATTTATATTCTATCATTCTCGAAGACTAGGGGTTAGTTGCAATTGAGGTTCATGGTCTTCTAGATCTTTTAATATAGAAAAAGAAAACAAGAAAATTTCCTTCATCAAATTATTGCAGCTCATAATCCAAGCAAATATTCCTATCATCTTATAGCTAACCCCAAAAGTATTAAACACAGCATGTTATATCATTCTTTTGAATATGGTATTTCAAAATGGAAAAGAGTGCGAAATGATAAGAGGGAGAGAAGCTTTCACTTTTTTAAAAATTCCAATTGCAGAGTCAGTTACAAAACATGTAATGCCTAATTTCTAAGTAACCTTATAAACAATATAAGATATGCGGAGATAATCCAAAATCTGAATCTATACAAGAATAATTTCAAAAAAGGAAAGAAATTAAGGAGTTAACAAAAGAATTGATAGGTTTGTCACAATATTTATTTATTTGTAGATAAATTAATTAATTGACTTTATCACAATATTTATCTATCTTATTTGTGAGCAAATTGATTGATTGATTTGTCATAAATATTATTTTCTTTATTTGCATCAATTTGCTGTAATTGGTCCTTTAATTAAGGATCTAGCATAATCTTGTAATGCGTATAAATTGTATGAAATGAAAATAGAAAAGTACTCAGAATTTTCACAACATTTTCTATCTTTTGCATACTATCAGAGATACCCCTCAAACTCCTAGCTGTCGTCCAACCAATACCCGTGTTCCTCCATCATCTTCGAGTGTTATAGAAGTTAGTTGTTAGATTGTGGCAAAGCTCGCCACACTGTGTTGAGGTGTTGGCATCGGTTTAATTACACTTATCAGCCCCGAGGATATCCCTAAGGCCCTTGCTACTATGACTATTGCTGATACTCAGGATGCCGAATGGTTTCCCGACCCTGAGGTCTCTTTTATATGACCAGTAGTGATGCATGTATACTCTTAAATACAATTCCATATCATGGTAAAGACTCTGTTATGGTTGGAAATGGAAATCGATTACCTATTACACATATTGGTGATGTTTCTATTTTTAATGGCCCGTCTAAAATTATTCTCAAAAGATACTCTGCTTGTGCTTCATATTAAAAAAGAACTTGCTATTTGTCTCTAAACTTACCCGTGATTCTACTTGCAATATTGAATTCACTGCTAATGGTTTTATTATCAAGGATCCTCTGAGCCAGAAAATCCTAGCAACGGGGAGTGAGAGACAGCCTTTATTTGTTGGATGGTGGTCCCAAAACCGCTTTCTTTTCTATTTTCGAACTACTTCAGAGGCCCCAACATTTGGGCCATCCAAATAACCGTGTTGTTCGCTTTCTTAATGAGAGTAAATTTATTCGAGTCAATAGTTGAAATAAAAAGTCTTCAAATTGTTGCACTTGTCAAATATCAAAAAGTTGTAAGCTTCCTTTCTTAGGGTCTTCTTCAAAGTTTGATAAGCCTATCGATGATTCATTGTGATCTTTGGAGACCTAAACTCTCAGAGGTAAGTAGACCGCCCAAGGAAAAGTCGGTCTATCAAAGCATGTAGACGGCTTTCTCTTAGAAGTATTATTAAAATACAAATCCACGGATGTTATCAACCTAGCTCTGATACCATATTAAATTTAAATATATTCACGAACGAGGGGGTGATTATATGTTTATATATATGAGGGCATACACAGGTTTTTGATATAAGTGAGTTTCATTAATAAAACTCAAGCCTTGTTGAGTTTTATCCCATCTTATATTTTATACCCATGTATCTCTTATAGTTTTTCCAATGTGGGATTATTCCCAAACACATCTCAACACTGTGGATGATTTTTTGCATTATATATGGTTTTATCCCTTAAAAAGAAAATCAGATTTTTCCATTGCTTTTTAGTATTTAAAAAGCAAGTTGAGAAACAATGCAGCACTAAAATAAAATATTTTCAATCGGATGGAAGGGACGAATCTTCTCGTAAAGAATTTATTGGTTTTCTTGTTCAAGAAGGAATAGTCCTTCGGCTATCATGTTCACATGCCTCTCAGTGGAATTAGGTTTTCGAGAGACGAAATCGTTACATAGTTGAACTTGGATTGACCATGCTTTACAATAGTTGTGTCCCATACAATTTTGGGTTGAAGTTTTTCCACGACAGTGTTTCTAATCAACCGGCTTCCATCGAGCGCTTTAAATTTGGATTGTTCATATTATCTTTTATTTGGAAGAATACCAGATTATTCTTGTCTCGGAATATTTGGATGTTGTTACTATCCTAATTTAAGGGCATATGCTAAAAATAAATTGCAACCTGGCTCACTTCCATGTGTTTTCTTTGGTTATAATGATAAGCTTAAAGGGTATAGTTGTTTCCATCCACATACTGGGAAAATCTATATTTCTCGAAATGTTGTTTTTGATGAAACTTTATTTCCATATTACAGCGAGAAATGCTCCGACTCTTCAATAAATTCTATTGATCCTGAATCTTCATCATATGCTATTGATAATAATGATCTACGGTTTTTTTCTGGGGATGAAAGTTTTGCAGGAGAGCTTTAAAGGCAAGAGCCATCCTCTTCACCCAATGATGATATCGTAATGTTCTCTTCTGATGTTGCTGGTTCTAATATTATTCAATCATATTCTAATCATCATTCGATATAAACACACGATATGTCATAGGCTATCCATGAATGTCATAGGCTGTACCAAGAAATTAAGGAGTTAACAAAATAATAATTTCAAGAATTCCATGTGGGAGCTTATACCGAGAACCCTATTCATTAATGACTTTCGTTGGGTTTGTAAAACCAAGCACTGATGGTGCTGTGGAGCGTTTGAAAGCTCGCCTGGTAGCCAAAGGCTATAAACATCAAGAAGGTATTGATTTTTCAGAAACATTTAGTCTAGTTACTAAATTAAGAAGCATTCGTCTTATTTTAACTTATGCCACAATTAAGCAATGACCAATTCAACAATTAGACGTAAGAATTGCGTTTTTGCATGGTTTTCTAACAGAACCGGTTTTCATGGATCAACCATATGGATTTATTGATGCTCAATTTCCTCCACATGTTTGTAAATTGAAAAAGGATCTTTATGGCTTAAAACAGGCACTACAAGCCTGGTTTGATATGTTCGTGACTTTTCTTCTCACTTTGGATGTTTTTAGTTGTGTCCTTGATTCGTCTCTATTTATTTGTCATAATGAGCATGGTAGCATATTGCTTCTTTTGTATGCAGATGATATAGTACTTACTTGGAGCAATCCTATTTTCTTGCAATTATTTATTGAGGATCTTGGATCTGAATTTGCAATGAAGGACCTTGGTCCTATTCATTATTTTCTTGGAATTCAGGTCACTCAAACACCTTACAGATTATTTTTATCACAATCCAAATATGATAAGGATATTTTTCGCCCTGCTCAAATGGATACTTGCAGTTATGCTTCGACACCTATGGCATTAAAACCCAATCTTCATTTTTCAGATGAATCATACTCTGATCCAGCGCATTATCACAGTATTGTTGGGGCTCTCCAATATTTAACATTGACATGGCCGGATCTTTCTTATTTAGTGAATATGGTTTTCCAGTACATGCACTCTCCCATCATGAGACACTTTGTTGCTGTTAAACACATTCTTATATATCTTCATAGCACTCTTAAAGGATTACGCATATTGGCTAATAGTTCAATCGATTTATATGCATTTGCTAATGCAGATCGGGACGGATGTCCTTCAACACGTAGCTGGGTTGTACATTTTTTCTTGGTGGCACATGCATCTCATGGAGTGCAAAGAAGCAACACATAGTTGCTAGATCTACCGCTGAAGCTGTGTATAGATCCATGGCGTCCGCAGCCGCTAAACTTCCGTGGCTTGGCTTTATTCTTCGAGATATTGGTGCTTGTTTAACTAAACCGCCTACCTTATTCTCATATAACATGAGCGCACTATATATGTCCATGAACCCAATTTTTCTCGCTGAACAAAACATATCGAACTTGATTACCATTTTATACGTGAAAAAGTTGCCTTAGGACTTCTCCTTACTCGATTCATTTCTTCAAGGCAGCGATTAGCCGACCTCTTCACCACATTGCCACGAGAAGTTTTTCGAGATCCGGTTTCCAAACTGGGCTTAACTGCTGAGCCCTAGCACAGTTTGAAAGGGAGTTTAGAAGAAAAGATATGTGAAGATAATTCAAAATCTGAATCCATACAAGAATAATTTCAAAAAATGAAAGAAATTAAAGAGTTGACAAAAGAATTGATTGATTTGTCACAATATTTATTTATTTGCTGACGAATTAATTAATTGACTTTGCCACAATGTTTATCTATTTTATTTGTGAACAAATTAATTGATTGATTTGTCACAAATATTATTTTCTTTATTTGCATCAATTTTCTGTAATTGGTCCTTTAATTAAGGATCTAGAATAATCTTATAACGTGTATAAATTGTATGAAATGAGAATAGAAAAGTAATTTGTATTTTCACAACATTTTCTATCGTTTGTAGAGTGACGGAGGTCGGAATCTCCTTTAAATGTTGTCCTCCGTCGATCTTGAAGGCCAGCCGTGTCAAACGGTTGAGATGTGATGTAAGGATTGAACGTTTGGGTGTCAATGGGTTGTTGGTTGTCGTTGATACCGAGCCACCTGCAAGGGAAGTCTCGGGGTGGGAAACCACCGTAGGACCCTCCGACGATCAAGTACTGAGGAGTAATTGGGCAGAGTAGCGGTATATTGGAAATGAGTCCGACGTAGCTGAGTCGTATGGAAGAGGGTTTTTTATAGCGGTCAACTGGAGTGAGACGACGCGAGATTCTCACCGTCCGTTACACCCCCACGTTACGTTCACGTTGATGGCGGGATACGCCCATAAATGGCGAGATACGCTAGCGTGGGAGGCGGGATATGGAGCGGCAGAGATCTCGCTATGGCGAGATACACGAAGCCGTTACGGGGATGCTCGGGCTCCGTGCTCCCGGCCAAACAGGGACGCTGATGAATCTCAAATATAGGATAGCTCAGAGACGAGCAAACGAGCAGAGGAGTCTCAGCTATAGGTAGCTCGGAGATGAACTATTGGCTGTCGGTCAGCCGAAAGGGGAACATACTCTGGGGAGGTCTTCTAAAAGGTCGGGCGCAACCTCGGAGGCGAGGTGCCGAGGAATGTCCCCCATGCATCATACTTATTCCAGCTTCACGGCCCCCAGGAATCTAGCGGGCTTACGTGGATGACACGTCATCCACTACGTGTCGTGATATGGGGATCCCATTTATGAGCATCATCATTAGCCCCCACTCTCGTTCCGGCCTATTTGGCCAGATTGAGAGTGATCGTCATCCCGGTTTTTAATAATTCAGCTCGGTGCCGATGATTCTCCATATAGAGTTCGTTGAGGATGACGCGACGTTTGGCGACCGTGCCTCCCCGATTCCTAACCCCATGTGGTGGTTCACGAAGCGCCCTGGTTCCCACGCGTATCTTTGGTGATGTTAACGGATCAGAAAAATGATTGCGCTTTAAAGAAGACGCTGCTTCGCTCACTCGGTCTGTTGGCCTTCGTGCCATGTGTCCGCTGCGAGGTGACGGGATATAAGGAGTCGTCAGTTGAATCCGAGTGAGGGGGAGGTGTCCAATGGTCTGTCGCCACGTGGAGTCCTCGTGGCTGTTGGGTGCGGCGCTTCATTTCGGCGGGAACGGATTTCGGCCGTTACATGGTTTTTTGCCGAGTGTATAAATAGGGGAGGCCATCCCTTGGCAGACATTTTGCTCTAGTCATTTCTTGCCATCTGAAGATTGCCCGGCGCACCTTTGCTTAGGTCGGACCTTCAGCCAAAAACTCTTCCTCGGCCAATCCTTCCTTGAATCAGGTTAGATGTCTACTTCCGAAGTATCTATTGATGTAGCTATGGTTGAGTCGGACGATGAGACTTCAACTTCTGAAGCTGAGTCCAGTAGGTCTTCTACCTCCTCGGCTTCCGATAGCCGAGTAAGTTCTTCTTCTTCGTCTTCTATGTCGGGCTCGCCCCTGAGAGGGGGCGACGCCTTTGTACTTCGTCGTCGAGCGGCGAAGAGGGCCCCCAAGGTGCGCATCGAAAATACCTGCGATGCGCCCTCGATATTGAATTGCTTAGACGAGCTTTCCGATATCCGGGCTCATTTCCATATTCCCCCCTGGCTATTCGCTTCGTCTGGCCAGTAAGGGTGAGCGGGTAGACCAAATGTAGGGAAATGAGATTGCTTTATACCTGAAAATGTTCCAGGCAAGGATGCGTCTGCCCTTCTCGCCCAAAGTTCGTGCTGTACTCCATTGCTTCCATCTCGCTCTGGGCTAGTTAGCGCCGACCTCGTAGAGAATCCTTCTCGGGTTTCTGGTCTGGTTGAAGATTGATCGGATCCTTTTCGACATGAGTCTTCTCCTCTCCTTTCTTTGTTATAAAAATCACCCTGGTACCAGTAAGGATGAACCGAGCTGGGTGTACCTTTCTTTCAAAAAACATAAGGGTAGGGCGGCCGGGTCTGGGGTAGTAGTCGTCCCTTCTTCCATCCATGAATGAAAGGAGAAGTTTGTCTTTGTCGGGCCTCCAGAGGGAGAGGATTGGCCAGTGCCCACCAAGTGGCATAAGGCCGATTACCCTAGGGTCAAACAGTTGAGTGCTCCAGAGACGAGGTGGTGTCGTAGTGTGTCACGACTCGAAAAGTACGGAACATGACCGGCACTTAAATTACGAAACGTCTCGAGGCGTATGTAATCTAAGTAAGCCAAAACCCAGAAATCAAAACCAAAGAAGAGTAGAGTGAAGGAAAAACCAATTTAAAGCAAATAGTTTTAATCAACATAGGTCGAAGTATGTATTTTTAAAATCTCAAGTATTTTTTGAAAATTTCGGCAAAGTCTCCTTTGTAAATACAGGCCCCAAACGGGATACAACATGAATAGTATACGAAATGAAATAAAAGGCATCCCCAAGCGGGAGCTAGCTCTTCGTCAATCGACGGCCACAACCACGCAAGCAATATAATATACAACGCCGAAGGGCAAGGATCAAAACTCAGAAGAAAACCCAAAATCAGCATGGAAACCATAATAATACAACGCACGACTCTAAGGTCGAAAGAATAACAGGTCTGGTTTTCTATCCCTCTCAAATATACAATCTGGTTGATGGAGTTTCTAGATACAACTGAAATAATAATAAACAATGATGGTCCTGATGCAAAGAACCCACCTGCCAAACCAATCACCCGGAAAGAACAGTGTGCCAGCAAAGCCGCAAAGAACCTGTACGCCAAAACCTGTAAGGAACTGTGGCACAACGGGGGTGAGTTGCCAACTCGTGAGTAGAAAACATCTACGAGAAGAAATCGCATGCATAACGCTATTCTAGGTCATATCAGGTAATATCCTCAAATAAAAATCCTGGTCCAGCTATGTATAGTGTAATACTACCTGCTCGTGTCAGTGCCTCAGATAGCAACATATCAGACATATGATGTATGAATGCATTACGAATGGAAACAAAATATATCATGAGTGACACAACCGTTTTCTTTAATCAATGAGATTTCTATATGTATGTCAATCACGTCTCATTAATGAATGCAACAGAGAAATCGCTGTCAAGCATCGACATAAAACATAAGTCTCAGTATCTCAGTATCAAATCTCAATAGCTGAAATCTCAAATCAAGTCTCAAATATCAGCCACTAAAGGGGAGGAAAAATGGGGGTGTGTGAGTGTGGGTGTGTGTGTAGCAAGTTCCAAGTGAAGGAAATACCTCCATACCTCAAGTACTTAATTAAATTCACAATTTTAGCCTTTTTCTTTTACATTTTCTAAACCATCTTGACAAATTTCTTTTCATTTCAAAAATAACTTGTTATATTTTGGTTTAATGTGTCATGATGCACACAACTTGCATTAACCCATTTCAGTTTGTAATTATCCCTAATTAAATGTATTAGTGACGGCTTAAAATAATATTAAAATAATTAATTTCGGAAATTTTTTCAGAAAATTAGAAATTTTACCAGTGGCTCAATAAACACCAAATACTAGCAATTATATAGCTAGAATATGTATATTTAATTTTATATTAAAAGATATTTATATTTCTACTTTTTACGGAAACCCCCCTTATTTTACTGATTTTCCGAAATTTCACCGAAACGATTTTCAAAACGTTACATAGTGGGAACCAATCTAGCAGGCCGATGTCTTGCTTTCTGAGAAGGCTTTGAGCTGGGTGGGACTCAATCCTGCACGCTTCATAGGTAAGTTAGGATTTCGTCGATCAATTTAGACTTAGCATAATTCTAGCATAATTTTGCTGTTTTAGTTGCTGTCCTCCTCCCCTCTTTTTCTTATGTATATTCCGCAGAGCCGATGGATCGCTCGAAGATCATGGCTGCCATGGTCTCCATGGCGCAGGGGAGGAAGGGCGGTGGCGCTTGCTCATCTAAACCCGCACCGAGCATGGTTCCCCGGCAAGCCTCTTCCGCCAGGGTTCCCATAGCTCCTCCCGTCCCGAAGGAACGCCGTGGTGGAGGGAAGAAGAATGCTCGGGATCCGGCGCCCCGGGCCAGAACAGAGGTGCCGTCCTCTGCCGAGTCTTCGATCAAGAGGCAGAAAAGAGTGGTTTCCTGGACACCCCCGCTCGGGATACAGGTGCAGGAGGGCGACTTCTGCATCGAGGTGTCTTCGGAGCTTCTGTGGCCGATAGTTTACCGGCGGACATAGAGAAGGCGGCAGGGGCCAAGATTCGCCGAGGCACCCTGAAGGTCCAAGTGGCGGCGATAGCTCAGGAGGCCGTTCAGGTTGGCAACTTTTCTAATATTTCTCCAAGTGTTTTTTCCTCTGTTTAGCTCCTTAAATGGTTCGTGTTTTTCGCAGGTCCTCCAGCATTGCGCCCTTCTTGCCGCCATGGTGGCCGAGGAGGTGGCCCCGATGATAAAGAAGGCCGGTGAATCTTCCTCGCATGAGGAAGAGCTCCTCACCTAGCTGAAACATGCGGAGGATAAGGTGGCATCCCTAGACTCGAGGCTGGTCGTGGAGGGCCTGATGGTCGCCAAGCTGAAGGAATCTCATCGGCTCCTGACCGAATCAAACCAGGCCATTCATGCCAAGATGGAGGAGGTCAATAGGCTCTATGTCGCCATGAAGAGGCAGAGGGACTCGTTCAAGAGGGATGCCCGGACGGCCCATGAGGCGGCGAAGCATGTCGAGGGTAGGGCAGAAAAAGCCGTGGAGTACAAGGATTACGACCAATTCTACGTCGACTTTGCAAACTCCACGGCCGTTGGGTGGCACAATAACCTTTACGCTGTTAAGGAAGCTATGCCTGGGTTCGATGACCAGGAGCTTCACGCGTGGTATCCCCTTTGTGAGGAAGTGCCCCAGGGAGGTAGCACCGAGCCGGTAGGAGGAGGTAGAGCTGCAGGCGGAAGCGCCGAGCCGGAGGCCGCAATCGAAGCTCCTGGCGGAAGCGCCGAGAAGGGGGAAGTGGCGGCCAAGAAGGCAGCTTGAGCCCCCCTTTTGTTATTATATTTTTGTAAGCCTCCGAGCATCTTGTAAGGCTAGGGAGCCCATAATACCTTGTACATAACTCGGAATATCAATAAAGTATTTTTAGCTCGCCTATGCAATGTTTTTTCTCTTGCAAGTGTAGATAGGCCGGTGTCCCATGAACACCAAGTATACATAGAGTCGGGGTGATGAGCGAGTGTGACATATGAACGAATGATCGCCAAGTACAGGTAGACCAGCGTCCCTCCTCACCCCGTAGTCAAGGTGACGAGCGAGCGTGACATACGAACTAACGAACGCCAAGTATAAGTAGATCGGCGTCCCTCCTCATCCCGGAGTCGAGGCGACGAATGAGCGCGACATATGAATGAATGAACGCCAAGTATAAGTAGATCAGCGTCCCTCCTCACCACGGAGTCTAGGTGACGAGTGAGTCCGGCATACGAAAGAATGGATGCCAAGTATAAGTAGATCGATGTCTCCTGGACTCGGCCTTGGATGAGCCGAGCAGGAAACTACTCGGTTGCCTTGCGATGAGGGCTTTGGATCTGCAGTATAGTCGGGCAGGAAGTTGCCCCCCAGTGGATGAGCCAGGTAGGAACTACTCGGCCGCCTCGCGATGAAAGCTTTGGATCCGCAGCGTAGCCGGACAGGAAGCTGCCCCCCGCGGATGAGCCGAGCAGGAAACTACTCGGCCGCCTCGTGACGAGGGATTTGGATCCGTAGTGTAGCTGGGCAGGAAGCTGCCCCCCGCGGATGAGCCGAGCAGGAAACTACTCGGCCGCTTCGCGACGAGGGCTTTGAATCCGCAGCGTAGCCGGGCAGGAAGCTGCCACCAGTGGATGAGTCGAGCGGGAAACTACTCGGCCGGCGAGGGTTTCCATATCTTAGCCTCCTTGATTCTCAGGATTTCTTAGAGATCTCGTTCAACCTTCCTTGACCCGCATGGGAGGGAGCGTGCTAGTAACTGGACACTACATGGCCGTGCCTAATCGGGAAGATATGATAATCCGTGATTTGCGCTGTGGCGTGGGAAGATATCGGTCATTGGGAAGACTTCTGTTGAGGCTATAAATAGAAAAGGCATGGCCTCCCTGTTTCCCCGAATAAAAGAACAAAGCTTTGTTCAAAATTAATGAAGCAACGCCTCACGTGCCCTCCACAAGGGCGCCAGCACCAGAGCCAATTTTATAGGATTAAATCCTATGGTAGTGCCTCACGTGCTCCCCACACGGGGGCCAGTGTGCAAAGCCCAAAAAAGAATCTATTAAATTAAGTAAGAGTTAAAACTCTCATATAGTACCGCACGTGCTCCTCACGCGGGCGCCAGTGTGCAAAATACAAATGAATCTATTAAATTAAATAAGAGTTAAAACTCTCATATAACGCCGCATGTGCTCCTCACGCGGGCGCCAGTGTGCAAAGCACAAAAGAATCTATTAAATTAAACAAGAGTTAAAACTCTCAGATGGCGCCCACGTGCACAACACGTGAGCGCCGACGCCCAAATAGAATTAAATTCTACACTTTGTTAAATAGAGCCGTTGGATCTTTGATCCAACGGAGATGATAAATCATCAAGATACAGAATTAAATTCTGTTGGGAGAAAACATTCCCCAAATTGGATCATAGAATAAAATTCTATTTTGGGATATATTCCTTCAATCTTTCTAAACAAGAAAGATTGCCCTCTTTAAAACAGAGAACCCTTGGATTAAAAATCCAATGGTGATTAAAAATCACCATTTCACAGAATAAAACCCTGCATATGGAATATATTTCTCCAATTTTGTTAAAAACAAGAAAATATGTTCTGTAAAACAGAAACCCTGGATCAAAGATCCAATGGTGGGTAAAATTCCCCAAATCAATTGGGATCTCTTAATGAGAGATTTCTTCAAATCTAATTAACAAACTTGCCTCCACTATATAAAGGACCGAAGACTTCAAGTCTGATATAGAGGAACCCCCCATAAGCTTTTAAAAAAAGGAGACGGAAAGCTTCAAAAGGAACAGAGCATTAAATTCTCAAGGAAGAAGATCTCCTTTCTCAAAAACTCTAGGTAAATAAACAAATAGAGATCAAAAGATCTCATTTACCTATTGAAGGGTTTAACCATTTTAAAAGAACTTAGTTGTTTCTATGGATGTGAGATCCGCGAGGCAAGTCTCCCACAAGTTGATAATTTAATTCTCATCGGGAAGAACTTGTTCTTAAGAGTCAAAGATTCAGAAAAGAACCAGAAATTGAGTTCCTAAAAAAATGCATACAAGAGAAACCTAGTTCTTAAAAAAGAACTTAGTTCTTAAAAATGAAGCTTGATCTTAGATCTTCAAAACAAAGATCCTTTTGATTATTAATGGGCAAAAATGCTATCGGCAGAGGAGAAAAGCACCCAGCGCCGCACGTGTTCCTCACGTGGGCGCCATAGAAGAGTGCTTAGCACTCACTAGGTAGCGCCCATCGCCGCACGTGTTCCTCACGTGGGCGCCACAGAAGGGAAGAGTGCTTAGCACTCACTAGGCAGCGTCCATCGTCCAGCACCTCACGTGCTCCCCATGTGCGCGCCGCAAAAGAGAAGAAAAGAGTGCTTAGCACTCCCCAAACAGTCCAAACCGGCTGAGTGTTCAACACTCATTGGGCAGCGCCCCGCACCTCACGCGCTCTCCACGTAGACGCTATAAAGAGTTCCTAGCACTCCATAAAAAACAAAAGGAGTAAAGTGTTCAACACTTATTGGGCAATCCCCATGACTGAAAGCTCCACATGATCATATGTGAGCGTCAGAACTCATATAAGTGCTCAACACTTTTTGCATAAAAAAGGGGACTGATTAAACATAGCCCAAACACGTGCTTAGCACTTTCTCAAAAAAAGGGGGACTAAGCAGACTAAAGCCTAAATTGGCTAAAGTTGCTAAAGTCTTGCAACTGAGTCCAAATGCTCTGTTGCTGGGTCTTAAAAAAAAGGATGATCCTAAAATGTTGTTAAGTGGATCTTAGTTTCAAATTGAACCAACGTATCCTTAACAAAGAAATCAATCGAGCCAATATGCTCTCGATCTCCAAGGTCTCAAATATGACCAAAAATTCTTAAGCCCACAACAAACCCTTTTCCCTCAAATACAGGATTTGGTTCAAGGGTACATCTTTTCATACCTCTGATACATGTCGTTGTAATTCTCCAATGTCTTCAGAGAGGTGGTGGATCCCGACGACCAATAACTTCTTCATGCATTGACGTGCATGCCTCAAATTAGATTGTGCCCCAAATTAGGCACATTCTATATCTCCATTGTTCACTCTGCCACGTAATAAATACACGTGCGCATTGGGTGAATGATGGACTGAAATGTCCCTAAATTAATATTCGCCTCTAAAATGGCGATAAAGGACCGAAATGTCCTTAAAACTAACATTTCGCCTCAAACACGGCAATAATGGACTGCGATGTCCTTAAACTAAAATAATCGAGCCCAAATACTCATACATTTAAGTTGATCTTAATCTCAAAATAGATTAACGATCCTTAAATCAAACCAAACCCAAATCTAAGAATATACGGATTTGGACTAATCCACGCCCTACGGGCGACGACATAAATTAGTCTCCATATACAATCCACGGGCAACCAAAATAAAACAAACATACACACGACACGAAGTGAACCTTCGGAACAGGAGAAAGTGGTTATCGCGATGCGGTAACGTAATTAACTGAAGGAGCTTGCGCCTGCAGGGAAGAGCGTCCCCACAATCAAAACCCCTCGCAAACTAGGGGAATCTGACGAAGTCCGCTACAACGGCCGCATCCGTCTAAACCTCCGATACACGGTGCCATAAATCAACTTGAAATCTTCGGAGAGGTGGACGGATAAATCAAAATAGCATATTCCCCCAGGACTCAGGCAAGACGATCCATCCTAGTTCGTCTCTGTTTCCGGCAGTAAACAGATTCTGGCACGTCCGATGGGACCTTTTCCTCTTTCCATTCAACACTTCGTGTGTCGTGTTTCACGAACAAAATCACGGTTCGTTATGGTTGACCGTGGATTTAAGGTACTAAGATTTGGTGTCTTGCTCCTATGTAGAAAAAGAAGAAAAATCAATGGCTTCCAGCTGCATAACTTGCAACAGCAACTCCCGCTCCGCCCCAACCGGAGGAGTGACTTACGGGTCTAACACGGCCTCCATTTTCTCAATGCCGGTGGGGCAGGTTACGCAAGCCACTACTGGACTATTCTTCGGGACCATGCTCCCACCAATGAGCGTCGGTGCCTCAACGCCGCAACCCGATGTTTCCAAGAAGTCGGTCTTCCACCGACTGACGACCGCAACGGCTCCTCTCAATGAGCCGTCCAAAAAGGGGGTCTCAGTCTTTAATAGGCTGAGCCAAAGCTCAAGCGGGCCCGCAAAGAAGCCTATGATTCCCGAAGGGGCTAATGAAGCCATTAAAAGTGCTTCACCAGTCAGGTGATCGGTCTTCGAGAGGCTGACCATCTCCAATTAAATCTTGCCAAGGATATCGGTCTTTAACAGGCTGACAACTGCTGGAGCTCCTCAAAAAAACCAGGGGTAAGCCACAGCCACTTCCAAAACTGAGGCGGTCCCGTTTGCAAGACATGCTCGACGTTGCCACTGGCGCCGAGTGAGAAATGCTGGAGGCAACTCCCCCTATGGATTCACTCCGCCGGCTCCAATAGTGGAAGTTGACGCTGCTGTTCCAACCGGGAACAACTTTGATTTGCTAAGGAGGATGCGAAAGAACTCTCCGATCGTGGTGTTGAAGAAATCTCCCCCGCCTGTAGAAGCCATAATGTAGGCAAAACTGGAGCTGTCCCACCAACGGCTCTCCTCCCAAATTCACAGGGTCTGGCGGAAAGTCCAAGACTCTGTAATTGACAAAGACTACTCTCGCCGACTGAAGAAAATAAAGGTTCGGTAAGAGAAATATCATCCCTCAATCATACAGCGAGGGGTGTCTTCTACACGGGTTCCTGTTACAACGGCTCCTTCAACTTCGACCTTCCACAAAAGGAGGAGGCCGAAGTAAATTCCATCGCCAGCGGAAAATTCCAAAGGCGCTGGACCTAAACGCCCCAAGTCTGGGGGCATGATCATACACATGGTTTACATGGCTTCCAGGAAAGAGGAAAGCCATGCTTCCGTGGGCCATCGGCTGCAAACTCGGTCGTTAACAAAAGCTCAGGAGCAACAACAAAAGCTCCAGGAAATGCTGATCAAAATGTCAGCACTTACTGGGAAGAAAGAAAGCCTGGAATCGACATCTGAACAGCGTCAAGAGCAGGAGACCGATACAGAGTTCCTGCGAAGGGTGCTTGAAAGGAAGGATAAGGAGGCCGCGGAACAAGCTGCTAACATAAAGCAGATGGCGCTTCTGTTCCAGGACATGGTTGGAATGATGATCCAGCCAGAACCTCCAGCCGAAGATCCACCGATAATCGTCGAGGATGATAGAGGGGAAACTTCAAACCCTTTTCCGGCTCTATCAGTGGCCAGGGAGGAAACGATCTCTAAGGTTGCTCTTGATGATTACATCACTCAACAAATACGAGTTCATCAAGCGAATGAAGCGGTGATCAGTCGAAAATATTGCATATTTTAACCGGCAATTTCCTTATCATTTGCATCCATATAGAAGTGTACGGTATTCATAATTCACATATTAGCAAATCGGTCGCAAAATATCAGATTACATGTATTCGACCTTAAAACCGGCATTTCTAGGGAAATTGACTGCATTGCATCACATGGCATATTTTCTATATCTTGCAACCCGTGTTTCGAAGTCTGTGCAGGAAAAGAAGCTTGCTCGACCATTACACCGCTCGTAAACTCACTAAATTCAAATCTGGTACCAATACAAAGGAGCAATTGAAATTCAACATATCAAAGGAAGCTACAAACATCAGTACAAAGCTTCACCAGAAGAACCAAGGCCCAAGCCTCCACATTGGCCGCGGATCCGCAGCATGGGCTTGCTAATGCCGCGGTTCCACGGTTGACCCAGGGAATTAGTCCCCCAATTTTGGTGCAAAACACCTGACTCAGGGCCCACTGCTCAGAAATGCACTTCAACTTTCAGAAGACTCCAGATACTTCTACCAGATCAGCAAACACCTTGAGTTTCACTAAACTAGCCTAATCATTCTAGAACTTTCCCTAAACCCTAGCTTAAACCCTAAGCTAGCTCCTAACAAACTCCTTCTAGAAACTCTTCAACAAACTTTGGGAGGGAAAGTTCCAATTCAAACCTAAGCCTAGGGTTTGGGAGTTCTATAAATAAGACCCTAGGCTCACTCATTATTCACGTTGAATGTTGGGAAATCTTGGAAAATTCAACCCATTTTATAGTTTTAGCCAATCTCTTTCTTCATCCCCTCTTCCTCAAGTTTAGTGAGAGAGCTTGTAGGAAACCTTAACCCTAATTCCAAGCCAACATCAAGAATCCCGAGTACCCATTAAGCAAGAAGCCTTACAACCTTTAGGAGCGGAGCCGATTTCAACGGAGTAAGCGATCCGAAGCCGATCCACGACTCACGAAGCCGAGCGACGCCCAATCAACAATCTAGATTCTTCTTCTTGTAGTTCTTGAAGCAAATGTAATCAAAATTGTTGAGATCAATAAAGGTGATATCCTTTTATCTTGTTTTCTTTAAATTCCGCATCATGTTATCTTTACAAATCTTTAATATTGTCTTTGTGGTGATGTGTGAATAAAACTCCGCTTGTTAAGGAGTCGAAACGATCTTTAGTATGATGATGTAACAAATTTGCAATCGATTCTTGAATCCCACGAGTTTGTAAACCCTAGCAAGTTCAAGAATCGACGACCCAATTCGTTGCGATGCTTTCTTGATCGACATCGCTCGAGATTGGGGAGTTCCGATCGTTTCTTGAAATTGCTAGAGGCTAGAATATAAATGGTATCCTCGAAAGAACAAGGGTTAAGAGATGAAACCCTAATTTCATCAAGAAAGCCCTAACTCTCGTCGATCACCATTGATCTAGTATCAATTCTTCGAAGGACAAGAACACGAAACCTTTTAGATTACATCACGTCTAAGATCCGATCGATTCCTACGAGCCTCTCTTATATTCTTGATTGTTGATTGGAAATATTATCGAAACACCGATTCTTGATTGTTTATAGTTTCTTGATTCTTGCATAAAGAATAGTGACACTCGAATACAAATCATTCTTGAATCATGCTTTCTTTTATTGTTGCTTAACTTTTCATTTCAAACGTATTAAAGATATAAATGAATCGTGCAATCCCTGTGGACGATCCGCACTCATTCATGAACTACAATAGACACCGTAGTTTGATTGCGGTCAAAATAATTTTTGGTTGTGATTTCTTTACAATTTTATACAAACACAACGGAAAATCGATCAATCAAAATGGCGCCGTTGCCGGGGACATTTTGATTAGATACTCTTTTAAATAATAACCAAGAAATTGTTTCAATCAAAACGGTGCCGTTGCCGGGGATCGCGCGCTAATTCGTTTACATTTTTAGTTTGAAGTGAAAGAATTATTACATTCTACTTCTTGAAATCAAAATTCGTATAAACTCTTATACGTGTGTTGTGATTGATTGCAAGGTGATCTGGAGCATTATGTGCTGTGGAAAAATTATTTGGGATATACTAGAGAGCTGAGGGAGCCAAGATAAGCTCTCTGAAGAAATTCTGTACAGTGATCTCACTGTTGGAGCGCGTTTCCGCGGCCTGAACCCAGTGTATGCGGCGGAACCGCGGCTAGGTTGGGGGATCTCTGAAAATTTTTCAGTGCAGGTAACTTCTTGCTCTCTCCCCTCTCCTCTTTTAGCTCCAACTAACACTTTGCTGCAGGATTCTTTGCAAATAATCGCAGCGCGCAAAAGCAAAAATTAAATTTGTGTGTGATTTTTGATTTCTTGGTTGTTTGCATTCTAATACGGAAATTTAAGGGGCACGGCCAAATCCAAATTAGGTGGGGATTTCATTACCCTTCCTAGGCCCCGAAAATCGCAAAAATTGCATCCGCATTACCCTCATTAACTAAAAGAAATCTAGAGAAGACTCTAAGGACTGTCGCGCTCAATTAGGACAAGAGAAGGCCGTGGATAATTCATTGCTTATCCGCGTTTTCTTGTGGTGCCTAAGGCGAGTGTGTCTAAGGCTAGTGGTTTTTAATTAGGCCCACTACTTACGTAGTGGAGTACCTTCCCACTTACCTGGCACTTATCCGGCCACAGGGGGACAAAGAGGCAGTGGAGGATTCTATCCTGCGACTTGTCTTTTGGCAGTTAGGAGCGGTCTAGAGCCGGACCTAGGTGACTACTAGATTCTAGGGTTGTGTGCTGCATTTGTTTTGTCGCATCATTTTTTCAAAAATCCGTCCCTTTTTCAAAAGCAAGCACCGCATTCATTTTACCCCTAATTATAAGTCAGCGCTGCCACTTGTACTAACCCATTTTAGTGCAAGATAGGCTGGACACGGGATTCTAGTGCCCGTTTAGTCCGCGTACCCTTTATCGACTCCGAAGTCGATAATTCTCCATTTACCTTTTCTTTACCCACTACCACACCCACACCGATGGATCCGAATCCATCAAACTTCTTTAACCCTAATCTGCCGCCGTCCGTTGGTGCGCAGAATCCACCCCACATTTCTCTCCAGGAAAGATGCTATCCACATAGAGGTCCTCTTTCGACCTGCTTATCCACACCACCAGCCAATGGGGATAATTTTGAGATTAAGCCCCAGTATATCAATCTTTTACCCAAATACCACGGACTCGAGACCGAGGACGCTTACGTTTTCATTACCAAATTTGAAAACGTATGCGCAATGATGGGTACGTCACAACTTTCAGTGGATGCGATGCGTCTACGACTTCTTCCATTTACTTTGTGCGATATAGCCGAGAAGTGGCTATATAACACTACCGCACATTCTATTACGAATTGGGAAGAATTCGTCGCTGCATTCCTTAAGAAATTTTACCCAATCCAAAAGACGGCTCGAATCCGTAGCGAACTGAACCAATTTGCCCAGCTCCCTGCTGAACCATTCTCTAAATACTTTGAACGTTTCAAGGATTTATTGGTTCAATGTCCTCATCACGGCATCCCGAGATGGGAGCTTTGCCGAATCATATATGAGGGCAATAACCCTAGCACTAAACAGAGCCTTGAAAACATGTGTCAAGGTACATTTATGACTAAGGATGATGGGGAAGCTTGGCGATACTTAGAAGAGTTCGTTGACAAATCACTAATTTGGGAGAGTGGAACCCAACCATTGAATAGGGGTGGCGTACACCAAATAGATGTGTCCATAGGTGTTCGAGCTGAAATGGCAGCAATGCAAAAGAAGCTTGACGCTATGGAACACAAATTTTCTGCAGCCTCCCTAAACCCAATGTCACTCCCCAAAACTATTTGTGGGTGCTGTTCTGATCCGTCACATTTAACGGAAGAATGTCCATTAAACTCTGCGTTTCAAGGTCACGAGCATTCTAATGCCGCATTTCAAAGACCTCGAAACGATCCATATTCTTCCACGTACAATCAGGGTTGGAGGAACCACCCGAATTTTGCTTGGAACCAAAATCAATCTCAAAACACGGTTCCAAACACGAATAATTTTCAAAGGGCTCTTCCTCCACCACAACAGCAACCCCTTCAACTCACTCAGCACCCCTATCAGTCACAAAATTTCCAAAATCAGGGCAACACTCCTGCACAGTCTAATCCTATGCAGCCCTGTTCTGACGATTTCTCTCAATTCACTCAAACCATGAAATCACTTTTATCAAATTTCATGGAGGTTTCGACTGAGGTTAGATCTTCTGTCAATGAGATAAAGAAAAACTCAGCGTCCCAAGCTGAGAGTATCAAATCGATGGAAGCTGAAATCGCACGCCTAAAAGCCGAAATGAGTGCGAGAGAAAAAGGGAAACTTCCCTCTCAACCCCTACAGAATCCTGGGCATTACAATGTAAATGCCATCACAACGTTGAGATCGGGAAGAGTGCTGAATAATAATGTCGGGGAAGATATTGATAATACTGAAAATCATATCAACACCCCGGCTGAGTCTTTTCCACACACACACACTTCACCTTCTGATCCTTCTTCTTCTACCAAACCACCTTCGCACGAGCCTATTCTCCATTTCCCTTTAGGCTCAACACCTTCACCCAACCCTTATAGTTCTCCACAGACAGTCCCCACACCTCCTTTGGGACCTCGTCTACCCCCCTTTCCTTCTCCTATGATGGACCCTGCGCTTATTGCGAAAGCTCCTTACCCGAATCGGCTAAGGGCAAATAGAACGAGTCCTCATATGGAGAAAATTTTAGAGATGTTCAAACAGGTTAACATCAATATCCCTCTCCTAGATGCGATTCAGCAAGTCCCCGCTTATGCGAAAATTCTTAAGGACTTGTGCACTAGGAAGAGGAAGACTCAAATTCCAAAGAAGGTCTTTATGTCTAATAATATCAGCACTGCTTTTATACCCCAGCTTCCAAAGAAAAGAAAGGACCCAGGTTGTCCTACAATATCGATTTCGATTGGGGGTAAAAACATAAATCGCGCTCTTTTAGACCTTGGCGCAAGTGTTAACCTGCTCCCTTATTCTGTCTATGAGCAATTAGGGATTGGAGAGCTGAAACCTGCTCATTGCACTCTCCAGATGGCAGACCGATCTATCACCAAACCAAGGGGTGAATTAGAGGATGTGTTGATAAAGGTCGGGGAATTTGTTTTCCCTGTAGACTTCATTGTGCTCGACACACATCCTGTAGCAAACCCCCGGGGCCAAATTCCGGTGATTCTGGGTCGTCCTTTCCTTGCCACTTCCAACGCTGTTATAAACTGTAGAAATGGTTCAATGAACTTATCATTTGGAAATATGACCATTGAACTAAACATCTATAAAGTTGGAAGTCAGCCATCAGAACCCTCTGCTCATATTTTAGATGTGTGCTCTGTCCATGAGATCGCTCCCGATAGTTGTGGAGCTGAGGATCTTTGCTTTACTGATCTCGATGATATTAGCACATCTCTGTTTGACTTTGCACAAGATCTTAGTGAGGACACTTTACCTACACATGAGTCCTGCACTTCTGACTTTTCTCCACCCGAGTCTGTATCTTTCACAGGCTCTGAGCTTCTTTGTAGATCCAAAAATCAATCTATGACCCTTCCTTCTATCATTTCTCCGCCTGAGTTAGATCTCAAAATTTTACCTTCTCACCTGAAATATGCATATCTTGGTGAGAACGAGTCATTACCGGTTATCATATCCGCTTCTCTTGCATCAGAGCAAGAGAATGCCCTCTTATCGGTATTGAGATCTAACAAAGAGGCGTTTGGTTGGAGTATGGCGGACATCAAAGGGATTAGTCCCTTGATAGTTGAACATCATATACATGTGATGGATGATGCCAGACCGACCCGAGAACCACAGAGACGGTTGAATCCCGTCATGAAGGAAGCTGTCATGAAAGAAATCGTCAAATGCTTAGATAATGGTATCATATACCCCATCTCCGATAGCCAGTGGGTGAGTCCTATACATGTCGTTCCTAAGAAATCCGGCATCACAGTTATCACAAATGAGGCGAATGAGTTGATTCAGACACGCGCCCAAACTGGGTGGCGTGTATGTATCGATTATAGAAAACTCAACGCTGCTACAAGGAAAGACCATTTTCCTCTACCATTCATTGATCAGATGCTGGAACGCTTAGCAGGACGACAATATTATTGTTTTATGGACGGATACTCAGGCTATAATCAGGTCCCCATCGCCAAAAAGGATCAAGATAAAACCACTTTTACTTGTCCTTTTGGTACCTTTGCTTACAGTTGTTAGTGTATATGCCCTAGAGGCCATTACTGTATCATACTAGTTTGTATATTACTTAATGGATGCTTGGGATATTCACCTTGTATGTACAATCTTGCTCAAAATAGTAGTATGCTACTTGGTTTGTTTCTACTTCAATGTGTACATGTGTTTATTTTTGTATATCGCCTATACACATTAGTAGAGCCCTTAGGATCTTTGCTTGATTACCAGCGATGTGATGGCCGTCACACTAGTGGGGCTGGGTAATCTATAAGCACATCCTTATGCCGGTCCCTGGTCGCAGGACTATCGAGACAGGGCATCGATACTCCGGAGTAGACCAGCGCATGCGCTTCTCATCCCAGTGTGGGAGACGGTCTGTCCCACAGCCGTCAGTACGTCGTACTTGAGATAGTATGCGGGTGCTCGTTAGGTTACGGGTACACTGGACAGGACTCGTCGGGAACTGACTAGTTGGTATTATACCTATCGTCAGTTATCAGTTCCCAGGTGACATGAGTACAGCTTAGTCCGCTGACTTGACACTGTCACTTCGCCTCGGGTGTGTTCCCACTGTACTTTGATCACTACCCTACCACGGCTCAAAGGAGTCGTGCAAACAGGTGGTGGTTGGGTGCAGTCCCGAAGCACTTGGAGGCAGTGACGGTTAGACAGGATTCGTCTCTCCCGGTATTGGGGGTTGACATCGCGCTGTGTCTAGGAGAGCCATTACACGAGTAGTCCCTGGCCAGGGCAAACGAGATATACTGGTAGGTTTCCAGTGTTATCTCAGGGTGTTTTGGGCTTCGCTCCGGCACGACTTGTACCGCTATTGGGGGACTGACGTTTACCGCCCCTAGGCCCGCCATGCGATGTATCAGACGAACAGACCGGACGGTACGGAGAATGTCACACTCAGGCTCAGTAGGAGTTCAGATGGGTTTCGCCTCGTCGGTCTTCTTGTCGGCATTACCTGGGGACCGTTACGCACAGCTAGTGCCGCTTGCGGTCTGTGGTTAAACCCACTGCCAGCGTAGTGTCGAGTCTTTAGAGTCCCACACAGAAAGCTTTTCGCCTTTAGGCAAAAGAGTAGAGGTCGCATGGTATTGCGACAGGTCGCATGGTTTTGCGACAGGGTTCGGTCACATCCGTGCACTTGTGCACGTACAGTGTCCGGACAGTTTACACTAGCGGGCTTTGGTTTAAGCCAGATCCTAGTGTACCTTATGGGATTGGATTTATCCAGTTTGCATTCGTGTTCCTCGGAACGCGGATGCGGGTGTGTATGCACAGTTGACAGGGAGGCAGAGGCTGCGGATTCTCATTAGGGTTGTTGACAGTTGACCGTTGACTATTTGACTTTATGCTCAACCCTAATGAGAATATGATATGTGATTAACTATTATATTAATTAAGTATTATGGTGATATGGTTGTTGACTTGTTGACTTTTGTTGACTTGTTGACTTTGTTGACTTGTTGACTTTTGTTGACTTGTTGATCGGTTGACTAGGCTTGACTAGTTGACCATCATGATAACCATGGTTATCATTTCATGCCAAAGACTTTTTCTTGCTTGCTCATTTGAGCAAAATGAGTGCATGACATGATAAGGTTATGGTTGCTTCTAACTATCACATAAGACTTTTTTGATATGATGAGTTATGATCACTTTGGATTATGAGAGGGTGAAAGACAAAAGAGTTGCTCATTCTTTCTTGCTCATTCTCTCTCTTGTTCTTGAGCTCTCCTCTTGCTCTCACCCTCAACCTCTTGCTCCCTCTCTTGATCTATGGTTCTCTTGTCTCATGAGTTGAGAATCAAGAACCATAGATAAAATCCCATTCTAAATCATCTCTACTCATTCTAGTTCACTAGGTTTAGCAAACCAAGTGAACTAGTTTCTTCAAAGAACAAAGAAGGAGCTAAAGGTTGGAGCTTTCAAGTGGATCTATCTTCGGCGTACGGAGACAACGAGAAGGAGCCATCGAACCACCATCGGAGCTTGAAGAGAAGGAGTTCAAGTTTAGGTATAACCATCTTCATCCGAGTAGCTAAATATCTTTAGCTTAGTATGCTAGTTTTAGTTTAGGTAAAGATCCCGACCTAGCTTAGTCCATGTTGCCTCTTGCGTTAAAATTTTGATTTTATACCGTTTCCGCCTCCCCGTAAGAACCGGGGGTCGCAACGTGGACTTACAGTGGTATCAGAGCCTAACTAAACTTAAACTAGCTTGGTAGTAAAGTGTAACGAAGTTCGGAACCGAAAAAAATCCAAAAACCTAACTTTTGCAAAACCTGAGTTTCTGTTGAAATTTTTTTGGCTCAAAATGAAAAACTTTACACTTGTAAATTCGGCTCAGGGTTTTGTGTGAACACCCAAGAAAAACGATACAGTAATTCGTCCAAACCGCCGCCCTTCCGCCGCTAGAGCTAGGCATCCGCCGCGGAACCGCCGCGTTTTGTCGTCTTCTGTGCATCGTTTTTCGTGCAGTGTGTGTATGTGTTGGTTTTGGGATTTTTGAAATATATTATATGTGCCCAGATTTTCCAGAAAAGAAATTTCATTTTGGGGTCCTATAATTCCGTATTTTTCCGAACTTCACTGCACTTTGACTATGATGGTTATATCTGTGATGTTTGCATGTATTGAACGTCGGCTAATCGCTATAAGTCGATTGGTCGGGGTTATACATGATCTGTAATGTGCTGGAATGTGTATATAAATATGTTGGATTGTCGCGGGTGAATAGCCGGGGGTTGTGAGACGAGAGTTTTCTTTTCTTGCAATTCATGTAAATTTGTAAATTGATGTAATAATTATTTGTATGGCCGCACAACCGGGTCGGGGTTGTAGCCGTCATTGTATAATTTCTTTTTACTGTTTTTGCTCCTAGGATAGACCCATGGAGGGGTGCACAAACTACCGGGTATGCCGAAGTGTCGAGTGGCCTACTCATGGAGATGAGGGAGGTTGCTACGCTTCGGGTACTTGGCGGGTAGTTTGCCGCACCCGTAGGGGTCTTGGGTGGGGTTTTGGCTATTCACCGCGACCGTGTAATCTGTTTTTGTTACAGGCTCGTACAAATTACAGATTCCTAGTATATCCAATGTATTTATCTGTGATCTGAAATGTTTATCATTGCAGTATATCTATATATGATATTATTTAGGCGTTGCTTATGTTTTACAGACGCGCTAGCCCAGCCCCCGCTCTGTCGTTAGTTAAGTAACCTAACGGGTAATGACGGGGCCCCGTGGCGAATGCGAATGGCATAAGCGTACGTCATATTTTGGTTGTTTTCTGCAATGGTAGGATTAAATGATGGGACGCATTAAAAGAACTAATGCAAGAATATCACGCATTAAAAGAACTAATGCAAGATAATAAACCAAGTTAAAGTCGTTGGAACACTTTCGAAAAACCACTCGGTTCTTTTCAAAAACAACTTTTAAATGTGGAGCTTGAGCCACTCCTTTTAAAAGCTATCTCGTTCCATCGACCATATCAAGTTCACTACGTTCACGGTTTTGCCAAAACCATCCGTAGCCCTCCGTCGTTTCACATGAATAGTCAATAGTATTCAAGCTGTGTATGTTGGCCAAAGTCAAGGCACAGTGATTGGTAGCCATTGGGTGTTCATGTGTAGCATAGATAGATGCGTTGGTTTGGGACAGTCGTACTGCCATTTTGGCCAAAGTCAAGGGTAGGTACGGATGGATCCAAATTAACCTGGATAATGACGGGTAGAACTTGACATGTGACTTATGATATTTTGGCCAAAGTCAAGGTCATAAGAGCATGGGGCAAAAATCCACATCGGGAGTTTCATAAGTACTGAAACTTGCTAGATTTGCATACCATTTGGAGTGTGATGATTCTGGTAGGATTCCTTCAGTTTCGTCACGCAATGATATTTGGATCCCGATCCTACTGTGAGTATATGCTACTCCTCGGGAAATTTCTCACTTAACGATCAATGCTATAAACCTAGTAGGTGCCTAGAAAGGTGTTAGCGGGGCTACGCCCCCAGGGAAAAGAGGTTCTTTAATTAAGGAACTTCGCGAAAGCGTTGGAAAACCTCCCTCGAAGTACCGACACCGGCCTGGCTGAACGGTTAAGCAAGTATTGTACGGTGGGATTGATCCTGACTAATTCTTCCTTTATGGTTTGAGGAGGGATTCGAGAAACAGTGGGAGCCATCCTGTTTAGACAAACTAAAAACCACTCTAAACTTGCAAGAGCATCATGCTGAGTGTTTCTTCTTCTCTCTCCTAATTGCAGCGACCAATCAACATGACTGGACTTAAGTTACTCCTAGATAAAAACAAACTGACAGGGCCAAACTATAAAGATTGGCTCAGGAATGTCAAGATAGCAATCACTTATGACAAACTGGGGTATCTTCTTACCACCAAAGCTCCCCCTGTCCCTGGTCCAACTTCCAGCGTCGCGGATAAGGAAATCCGTAAGACTTGGGAGATTGATAGCGCGAAGGCCAAATGCCTCCTGCTTGCCTCGATGGACAACGAACATCAGAGGAGGCATGAGAATATGGACATGGAGTCCATATTGCTCCATACAAAAGAACTGTATGGAGAGCAATCACGTATCGCAAGATACGAAGCGTCGAAAAAGTTATTTTCGACAAGAATGGCCGTCGGATCATCAGTAGCCGAGCACGTGCTAAAGATGATCGGCTTCATTGAGGAGCTCGCTGACCTAGGGATCACATTGGAGAGTGAGCTATATACGGATATAGTTCTCCAGTCCCTTCCTTCCACTTACGCCCAGTTTATACTGAACTTCAACCTACAGGAAAAAGAGGTTGAACTTTCAGAGCTCCTCAACATGCTGAGGAGCGCAGAGGGCACCCTACAGAAAGGTAGGGAAACATCCACTTTGTTTGTAGGAGGATCATCTTCTTCTAGGTCCAAGGCGAAAGCCAAGGGAAAGAAGAAGAAGGCCCCCGCCAAACCAAGGGGTGGTGTTAGTAAAGTGGATACGAAGGGAAAAGGTAAAGCAACAAAGATAGCGGGGAAGCTTGTGGATAAGGAAGAATGCTTCTATTGTCATAAGAAAGGACACTGGAAGAATGATTGCAGGGCCTGGAAGGCCAGAACACAGGAATTGAAGCAGGTTGCAGCTTCAGCTTCAGGTGTGTATGTTATTGAAAACTGTCTTTCAATAAACTCTACTTCCTGGGTATTGGATACCGGATCAGGATCTCATATCTGTAATTCTTTGCAGGCGTTGAGAAACCGTAGTGTTTTGAAAGCAGGTGACATGACCCTCAGAGTTGCAAACGGAGCTAGCATGGATGCTAAAGCCGTGGGGGACTATCACCTGGGAATGTCAGATGGACATGTTTTGGTTTTGCGTAATTGCTTTTTTGTACCCAACGCAACTTGTAATATCATTTCTGTATCTTTAGTTTCTAAAGAAGGTTATGAATTTGCGTTTGTAAGTAATGTTGTAAACATTCACCTTAATCAAGTATTGATTGGGTCAGGTACTCTGAGTAATGGTATATACGTGTTAAACCAACCACAGATTTTTAATGTCCAGAATACACACAAAAGAAAGTCTCCAGAAATAAATCAGACTTTCTTATGGCATTGTAGATTGGGTCACATCAATGAGAGAAGGTTGACTAAGTTGCATACAGAAGGATATTTGAATGCGTTCGAATATCAATCATATGCCACTTGTCAATCTTGTCTCAAAGGAAAGATGACAAAGACTCCGTTTACTGGACATGGAGTAAGAGCGAGCGAGCTCTTGGGACTCGTACACAGTGACGTGTGCGGTCCAATGTCTACACATGCCCGAAGCGGACATTCTTACTTCATTACTTTTACGGATGACTTCTCAAGGTACGGTTATGTCTTCTTAATGAAACATAAGTCCGAGGCCTTTGGAAAATTCCAGGAGTATAAGAATGAAGTAGAGAAACAGACCGGCAAAAGTATTAAGATTCTAAGATCGGATCGAGGTGGAGAATACTTAAGTGCCGAGTTCCTGGACTATTTAAAAGAGAACGGAATTCTCTCTCAGCTTACTCCTCCATACACCCCGCAACATAACGGTGTATCGGAGAGACGGAACCGCACCCTATTGGATATGGTGCGGTCCATGATGAGTAACGCTGAGTTACCGCGATCATTCTGGGGGTATGCGCTAGAATCAGCCGCATACCTTTTGAACCGAGTTCCCACTAAGACTGTGCCTACCACACCGTTTGAGATGTGGTGTGGGAAGAGACCCCATCTTAATCACATTAAGATATGGGGAAGTCCATCTTTTGTCAAAAAGCAGCATGCGGACAAGCTCGAGGCACGCTCAGTACTGTGCAAGTTTGTGGGATATCCAAAGAATTCCAAGGGATATTTCTTCTACTGTGAAGAGGAACAAAAAGTTCTTGTTTCTCGTCATGCCCACTTTCTAGAACACCAGTTCATAGAAAAAGAAATAAGTGGGAGCGCAGTAGAACTGGAAGAAATTCCAGAACCACAGACTGTTACTGAAAGCTTGGTGGAACCAGAGGGTTCAACAGAACAGGACATTCCTACGCCGCTCCGCAGGAGTAGTAGGCAGTCTCATCCGCCCGAGAGATACTACGGTTTTCTCATAGACGGGGATAGAGAGGATTGCATCATAGATTATGATGAGCCTACTAGCTTCCAGCAGGCCGTTCAGAGCGTTGACTCAGTGAAATGGCTGGATGCAATGCGGACCGAAATGGAGTCCATGTACACCAACAAGGTATGGACGTTGGACATTGCTCCAGACGGGGTAAAACCCGTAGGATGCAAGTGGATCTTCAAAAGGAAGATTGGTGTAGATGGACAGGTTGAGACCTATAAAGCTAGGCTGGTAGCAAAGGGTTTTCGTCAAAGACCTGGCTTGGACTACGACGAAACCTTTTCTCCAGTAGCCATGCTGAAATCCATTCGGATCCTTCTTGCCATTGCTGCCTTCCACGATTATGAGATCTGGCAAATGGACGTAAAGACAGCTTTTCTAAATGGAAATTTAGAGGAGTGTGTCTATATGGACCAGCCAGAGGGTTTCATTCAGAGTGGGAGCAGCGGAAAGGTGTGCAAGTTGCTTAAGTCCATCTATGGACTAAAGCAGGCATCGCGGAGTTGGAACATCTGCTTTGATGAGACGGTCAAAGAATTTGGCTTTATCAAAAATCCAGATGAACCATGCATCTATAGTAGATTTGTAGCGAGAACTGTAGTATTCCTCGTTTTATACGTGGATGACATTCTCTTAATAGGAAATGACATTCCTATGCTACAATCTGTCAAGGGGTTCTTGTCACACAGGTTCTCCATGAAAGACCTGGGTGATGCCTCATACATTCTGGGTATCCGGATCTACCGTGACAGATCCAAGAGGATATTAGGACTTTCGCAGTCCAGGTACATCGACACCATACTGAAGAGGTTCAGTATGGAAGATTCCAAGCACGGTAACCTACCGGCTTGTCACGGGATCACCCTCTCTAAAGAGATGTCTCCCAAGACTGATTTGGAGAGGGATCGCATGTCTATTATACCCTACGCTTCTGCGGTAGGCTCTATAATGTATGCGATGTTGTGTACCAGACCGGATGTAGCTTATGCACTGAGTGTGGTAAGCCGGTATCAGTCTAACCCTGGGGAGAAACACTGGATAGCGGTAAAGAACATTCTCAAGTACCTGAGAAGGACTAAGGAGATGTTCTTGGTGTATGGCGGAAAAGACCTCCAGATCGAGGCCTTTGCTGACTCCAGCTTCCAGAGTGACAAGGATGATTCTAAGTCCATGTCGGGTTTTGTCTTTACCCTCAATGGAGGGACGGTGTGTTGGAAGAGTTCCAAACAGGAAACCGTTGCAGACTCGACGATGGAAGCGGAATACATCGCTGCATCTGATGCCGCAAAAGAAGCTGTCTGGATGAGGAAGTTCTTGAAAGAACTTCAGGTGGTTCCGTCCATTGTTGATCCAATACCTCTGTATTGCGACAACAACGGGGCTATAGCATTAGCGAAGGAACCGAGGTCCCATCAGAGATCCAGGCACATCTTGAGGCGGTATCACCTGATCAGGGAGATCGTGGATCGCCAGGAGATCGAGGTTCGGAGAGTCGCTTCAGAAGACAACACTGCAGATCCATTCACCAAGGCCTTGCCCCAGACTCAGTTTGAGCGGCTGATCGAGATGATAGGTCTTCGATACGCCAGTACATGGCCTTAGTGCAAGTGGGAGATTGTTAGTGTATATGCCCTAGAGGCCATTACTGTATCATACTAGTTTGTATATTACTTAATGGATGCTTGGGATATTCACCTTGTATGTACAATCTTGCTCAAAATAGTAGTATGCTACTTGGTTTGTTTCTACTTCAATGTGTACATGTGTTTATTTTTGTATATCGCCTATACACATTAGTAGAGCCCTTAGGATCTTTGCTTGATTACCAGCGATGTGATGGCCGTCACACTAGTGGGGCTGGGTAATCTATAAGCACATCCTTATGCCGGTCCCTGGTCGCAGGACTATCGAGACAGGGCATCGATACTCCGGAGTAGACCAGCGCATGCGCTTCTCATCCCAGTGTGGGAGACGGTCTGTCCCACAGCCGTCAGTAAGTCGTACTTGAGATAGTATGCGGGTGCTCGTTAGGTTACGGGTACACTGGACAGGACTCGTCGGGAACTGACTAGTTGGTATTATACCTATCGTCAGTTATCAGTTCCCAGGTGACATGAGTACAGCTTAGTCCGCTGACTTGACACTGTCACTTCACCTCGGGTGTGTTCCCACTGTACTTTGATCACTACCCTACCACGGCTCAAAGGAGTCGTGCAAACAGATGGTGGTTGGGTGCAGTCCCGAAGCACTTGGAGGCAGTGACGGTTAGACAGGATTCGTCTCTCCCGGTATTGGGGGTTGACATCGCGCTGTGTCTAGGAGAGCCATTACACGAGTAGTCCTTGGCCAGGGCAAACGAGATATACTGGTAGGTTTCCAGTGTTATCTCAGGGTGTTTTGGGCTTCGCTCCGGCACGACTTGTACCGCTATTGGGGGACTGACGTTTACCGCCCCCTAGGCCCGCCATGCGATGTATCAGACGAACAGACCGGACTGTATGGAGAATGTCACACTCAGGCTCAGTAGGAGTTCAGATGGGTTTCGCCTCGTCGGTCTTCTTGTCGGCATTACCTGGGGACCGTTACGCACAGCTAGTGCCGCTTGCGGTCTGTGGTTAAACCCACTGCCAGCGTAGTGTCGAGTCTTTAGAGTCCCACACAGAAAGCTTTTCGCCTTTAGGCAAAAGAGTAGAGGTCGCATGGTTTTGCGACAGGGTTCGGTCACATCCGTGCACTTGTGCACGTACAGTGTCCGGACAGTTTACACTAGCGGGCTTTGATTTAAGCCAGATCCTAGTGTACCTTATGGGATTGGATTTATCCAGTTTGCATTCGTGTTCCTCGGAACGCGGATGCGGGTGTGTATGCACAGTTGACAGGGAGGCAGAGGCTGCGGATTCTCATTAGGGTTGTTGACAGTTGACCGTTGACTATTTGACTTTATGCTCAACCCTAATGAGAATATGATATGTGATTAACTATTATATTAATTAAGTATTATGGTGATATGGTTGTTGACTTGTTGACTTTTGTTGACTTGTTGACTTTGTTGACTTGTTGACTTTTGTTGACTTGTTGACCGGTTGACTAGGCTTGACTAGTTGACCATCATGATAACCATGGTTATCATTTCATGCCAAAGACTTTTTCTTGCTTGCTCATTTGAGCAAAATGAGTGCATGACATGATAAGGTTATGGTTGCTTCTAACCATCACATAAGACTTTTTTGATATGATGAGTTATGATCACTTTGGATTATGAGAGGGTGAAAGACAAAAGAGTTGCTCATTCTTTCTTGCTCATTCTCTCTCTTGTTCTTGAGCTCTCCTCTTGCTCTCACCCTCAACCTCTTGCTCCCTCTCTTGATCTATGGTTCTCTTGTCTCATGAGTTGAGAATCAAGAACCATAGATAAAATCCCATTCTAAATCATCTCTACTCATTCTAGTTCACTAGGTTTAGCAAACCAAGTGAACTAGTTTCTTCAAAGAACGAAGAAGGAGCTAAAGGTTGGAGCTTTCAAGTGGATCTATCTTCGGCGTACGGAGACAACGAGAAGGAGCCATCGAACCACCATCGGAGCTTGAAGAGAAGGAGTTCAAGTTTAGGTATAACCATCTTCATCCGAGTAGCTAAATATCTTTAGCTTAGTATGCTAGTTTTTGTTTAGGTAAAGATCCCGACCTAGCTTAGTCCATGTTGCCTCTTGCGTTAAAATTTTGATTTTATACCGTTTCCGCCTCCCCGTAAGAACCGGGGGTCGCAACGTGGACTTACAACAGTCGCATGCCCTTCGGGCTATGCAATGCTCCCGCTACCTTTCAGCGGTGTATGATGGGGATATTCTCTGATATGGTAGAGAATTTTCTGGAGATCTTTATGGACGATTTCTCGATTTTTGGAGACTCTTTTTCAGATTGCCTAGCGAATCTTGACGCTGTTCTTACTCGTTGCAAAGAGAAGAACTTGACTTTAAACTGGGAAAAATGCCATTTTATGGTCCAAGAAGGAATAGTCCTTGGACATGTCATTTCACAGAAAGGCATTGAGGTTGACAGAGCTAAAGTAGATGTCATTCAAAACCTCCCTCATCCCAAAAGCGTCAAAGATATTCGCTCTTTCCTTGGCCATGCGGGCTTTTATAGGAGATTCATTAAGGACTTTAGCAAAATTGCTAGACCTTTAACACTACTCCTGGCCAAGGATACGACCTTCCATTTTGACTCGGATTGCGAGACAGCTTTCGACTCACTTAAACACTCACTCACTTCAGCCCCCGTTTTATCATCACCACCGTTTTATCATCACCAAATTGGGACTACCCCTTTGAGCTGATGTGTGACGCATCTGATTTTGCAGTAGGTGCAGTCTTAGGACAGCACATCGAAAAGATGCCACACATGATTTACTATGCAAGTAAGACCCTGAATGATGCGCAAATCAATTATACAACCACCGAGAAAGAGCTTTTAGCGGTTGTATTTGCTTTAGAAAAATTCAGGCCTTATTTAATCGGCTCACCTATAGTTGTGTATACTGACCATTTCGCTTTAAAACATCTTCTGGCGAAGAAAGATGCAAAAGGTCGACTAATACGTTGGATCCTACTGTTACAAGAATTTGATCTTGTTATCAAAGATAAGAAAGGATGTGAAAACGTAGTAGCTGACCACCTTTCACGCATCATTTCTTCCCCTGTGACCCTGCCGATTAATGACTCGTTCCCTGATGAACAACTCTTGAGCATATCCACTGAACCATGGTTCAGGGATATTGTGAACTATCATGCCACGGGACTGATACCGAGCGATTGGTCAAAACAGGACAAATATCGTTTTCTTTCCCAAGTAAAACACTTTTACTGGGACGAGCCTTATTTGTTTAAATATTGTCCTGATCAGATCATTCGCCGGTGCGTCCCAAATGAAGAGTTCAAGAGTGTTCTTTCATTTTGTCATGATCAGGCCTGTGGGGGTCACTTTGGTCCTAGAAAGACAGCGGAAAAGGTTTTGCAATGTGGATTTTATTGGCCGACCTTATTCAAGGACGCATTTGAGTATTGCAAAACCTGTACACAATGTCAGTATACGGGTAGAATATCCCAGAGGAATGAAATGCCTCAGCAACCCATCTTGGTTGTTGAAATATTCGATGTTTGGGGCATAGATTTTATGGGTCCTTTTCCCAACTCCTTTGGGAATCTGTACATATTGCTGGCGGTTGATTATGTCTCAAAATGGGTAGAAGCCATTCCATGTCGCACTAATGACAGGAAAGTTGTCATTAAGTTCTTGAAAGAGAATATCTTCTCGCGATTTGGACACCCACGCGCTATCATTAGCGATAATGGGACACACTTCTGCAACAGGTCTTTCGAGACTCTGATGCGAAAATACTCAATCAACCACCGAATTTCTACACCCTATCATCCCCAAACAAGCGGGCAGGCTGAAATCTCAAACAGACAAATCAAACTTATCCTGGAGAAAACTGTTGCTAAAAATAGAAAAGACTGGTCGACCAAATTGACGGATGCTCTTTGGGCATTCAGGACTGCATATAAAACCGACTTAGGAATGTCTCCATATAGGATAGTGTTTGGAAAAGCATGTCATTTACCTGTCGAGATAGAGCATAAAGCATTGTGGGCTATAAAGGAAATAAATTTTGATCTAAACCTTGCTTGCAACTTTCGGAAGCTGCAACTTAACGAGCTAAGCGAACTCCGCGATGAAGCTTATGATAATGCTGTAATCACAAAGAATAGGACTAAGGTTTTTCACGATAAAAGCATTTTAAGGAAAACATTTTTACCTGGTCAACAAGTCCTTCTTTATGATTCACGATTACACCTTCACGCGGGTAAGCTCCGATCTCGTTGGAAGGGACCTTTTGTTGTGCGGTCTGTATACCCGCACGGGGAAGTAGAAGTAGAAAATGTTAAAAACGGCACCTTTTTCAAAGTAAATGGACATAGACTTAAGCCGTATTTTTCCACTGACCCCACGGAGGAGCTCTTGTTCTTACAAGAGCCAGTTATTTGGATTAAAATTCCTCCGTCTCACCTTCATATCCTGTATATCATTGCATCATTTTTTGAATGAAGGTGAGTGAAAGATAAGTTTGGGGGAAGTTCTTCACTTATATATTTTGCCCCCACTAATAATTCTCCCCAGATTTACAGGTTTTATAGATATAGCTGTCGGCAACAGTGAGGACACTGTTGAAAACAAGTTTGGGGGAGGTTTGTGCTTATTTCTGCATCATTTGCATATCATCTGCATAAGCACAAAACATTTCTTTAAAAATCTATAAAAATTGAAATTTTTTCAAAACCCATAAAAATTTAAAAATTTTCAAATATAAAAATAATTTTAATATTTACACTTTTTTGTATATAAATAAGATAATGAAAGTTTAGATAGTGAAAAATTACATCCATGAGATTAGAAAAATTCTAGAAAACTAAGAAAATTAGAAGTTTTCTTATACGAACTAGTAATAAGTAGTTATGAGCCGTTGTCCCAAGGGTTAGTAAGATGAAGGACGTCACTAATCTGAGGATAAAAATAAGTCTGAAAAATAGTTCCTATTCTGGAAGCCAAACATTTTGAACGTGGCTACCCTGCTATCCGCACTTACACACGTCTTGAAGCCTGGGATAGTAGAGGATACCTTGAAATGCTCTTGTCTTAAAGCCAAAAGTATGAAGGAAATAAAAAGAAAAAAAAAATGAATAAAGAAAATATAAAGTGGTGAGAAAAATGAACACTGGTTTTGTTATCACCGAAGGCAAGAAAAATGTATAGCGAGGGTGCTTCTTCACCTAGTGCCCTAAGGCCAACTGGTCTGGGAGTCACTGCTATGCCTGAGGTGGTGCAAGACGAGGAAAATACACCAAGTAAGCAAGCACAGGAGTAATCGGTCGGTTAGTACCTCAAGAAGTATTAACGGTCGCATGAAAGTGTGTGAGCAATCTCATCTAAATATTCATTAATTAAAAATTACTGAGGCTGATGGGCAAGAGTATGATAGCTTGAATTGAATTCTCCGGGTGTAGGGATGTCCTTTACACACACGCAGGGTTATATGATCGATGTTTGGAAGAAAGATAGGAATGAAGAATAAGACGATGTTTTATTGAGGGAAGACGTGATTTCTGACATCTTTTCATGACCATTAAGATAGGGCTCATGACAACCGAAAAGCTAGCTTAGTTGAAAACCCTAATTTTCAAGGCTTTTCTTTTACGATTCTTTTCTTTAAATGTAATATTCATGATCTTCCTTTTATTATTGGATTTTGTGGGTGCAATCCGCTGAAAACTCTCAGGAGACAACACTCCTCCTACTAGGGACACCTAGAGGTTTAAAGGCTTGTTGCACGTGCTCAGTGCAATCGTGTTGCCTACGAAAGTGTGCTAGTTAGTTTTTCTCTTTCTTTATTTTCTCCTTCTCTTTTTAAGAAAACATTCGCTCGAGACGATCGAAATTAAGTTTGGGGGTATTTGATCAGTCGAAAATATTGCATATTTTAACCGGCAATTTCCTTATCATTTGCATCCATATAGAAGTGTACGGTATTCATAATTCACATATTAGCAAATCGGTCGCAAAATATCAGATTACATGTATTCGACCTTAAAACCGGCATTTCTAGGGAAATTGACTGCATTGCATCACATGGCATATTTTCTATATCTTGCAACCCGTGTTTCGAAGTCTGTGCAGGAAAAGAAGCTTGCTCGACCATTACACCGCTCGTAAACTCACTAAATTCAAATCTGGTACCAATACAAAGGAGCAATTGAAATTCAACATATCAAAGGAAGCTACAAACATCAGTACAAAGCTTCACCAGAAGAACCAAGGCCCAAGCCTCCACATTGGCCGTGGATCCGCGGCATGGGCTTGCTAATGCCGCGGTTCCACGGTTGACCCAGGGAATTAGTCCCCCAATTTTGGTGCAAAACTCCTGACTCAGGGCCCACTGCTCAGAAATGCACTTCAACTTTCAGAAGACTCCAGATACTTCTACCAGATCAGGAAACACCTTGAGTTTCACTAAACTAGCCTAATCATTCTAGAACTTTCCCTAAACCCTAGCTTAAACCCTAAGCTAGCTCCTAACAAACTCCTTCTAGAAACTCTTCAACAAACTTTGGGAGGGAAAGTTCCAATTCAAACCTAAGCCTAGGGTTTGGGAGTTCTATAAATAAGACCCTAGGCTCACTCATTATTCATGTTGAATGTTGGGAAATCTTGGAAAATTCAACCCATTTTATAGTTTTAGCCAATCTCTTTCTTCATCCCCTCTTCCTCAAGTTTAGTGAGAGAGCTTGTAGGAAACCCTAACCCTAATTCCAAGCCAACATCAAGAATCCCGAGTACCCATTAAGCAAGAAGCCTTACAACCTTTAGGAGCGGAGCCAATTTCAACGGAGCAAGCGATCCGAAGCCGATCCACGACTCACGAAGCCGAGCGACGCCCGATCAACAATCTAGATTCTTCTTCTTGTAGTTCTTGAAGCAAATGTAATCAAAATTGTGGAGATCAATAAAGGTGATATCCTTTTATCTTGTTTTCTTTAAATTCCGCATCATGTTATCTTTACAAATCTTTAATATTGTCTTTGTGGTGATGTGTGAATAAAACTCCGCTTGTTAAGGAGTCGAAACGATCTTTAGTATGATGATGTAACAAATTTGCAATCGATTCTTGAATCCCACGAGTTTGTAAACCCTAGCAAGTTCAAGAATCGACGACCCAATTCGTTGCGATGCTTTCTTGATCGACATCGCTCGAGATTGGGGAGTTCCGATCGTTTCTTGAAATTGCTAGAGGCTAGAATATAAATGGTATCCTCGAAAGAACAAGGGTTAAGAGATGAAACCCTAATTTCATCAAGAAAGCCCTAACTCTCGTCGATCACCATTGATCTAGTATCAATTCTTCGAAGGACAAGAACACGAAACCTTTTAGATTACATCACGTCTAAGATCCGATCGATTCCTACGAGCCTCTCTTATATTCTTGATTGTTGATTGGAAATATTATCGAAACACCGATTCTTGATTGTTTATAGTTTCTTGATTCTTGCATAAAGAATAGTGACACTCGAATACAAATCATTCTTGAATCATGCTTTCTTTTATTGTTGCTTAACTTTTCATTTCAAACGTATTAAAGATATAAATGAATCGTGCAATCCCTGTGGACGATCCGCACTCATTCATGAACTACAATAGACACCGTAGTTTGATTGCGGTCAAAATAAATTTTGGTTGTGATTTCTTTACAATTTTATACAAACACAACGGAAAATCGATCAATCAAAATGGCGCCGTTGCCGGGGACATTTTGATTAGATACTCTTTTAAATAATAACCAAGAAATTGTTTCAATCAAGCGGCCGGCCAAACTGTCAGAACTGGGCGACCGTACCCAGGATGGTATGACCAAATCAAGTACCCGCCGGGATATATGATCCCTAAATTCCATGTGTACATGGGGACAGGCAACCCCTATCAGCACGTCGCGCAGTTCAGAGCTCTGTGCGGCAACACTGGAGGTGATGACAAACTGTTACTTTGCTAGTTCGTTGGTAGCCTGTCAAAGACGACCTTTGAATGGTACTCGGAGCTCCCAAACAACTCAGTGAAAACATTCACAGAAATGGAACTGCTGTTCATACAGCAGTTCGCCAGCGCAAGCGAGTGCACCCCGATCACGACATTAATCAATTCCAGGGTAAAGCTGGGAGAAACCTGGGTCCAATACGCAATCCGGTGGCGGAACCTATGGTCAAAGTGCGAACAACGCATCGAAGAATCCCCTGCCGTGGGCATGTTCATCGGGACCTTAGATCTGCAAACGACTGTGTCCCAGTTTATGATGTTATTCAAGCCGACTGCCTTCCAGGCCCTGATTGACAAGCTGGTCTAAATGGACTAGATGGGACACGGGCCTTCCTCCTAAAAAATGGAGCCTCGAAATGATAAGGGTAAAGGGAAAGCGGCCTTCGTTGCCAACACTCAACAACAACTGAGTGACCCGAAACTGGTTGCTCGCTAAAACAATATGCGTTCACGCCTATCCCTGAAAGAAAGTTTAGGACGCGCTTACTCGTTTCTCCGTGACAAGATGAGGAGACTGTTCGAGCTGGCAGTATGCAACAAACTCATCATATTGCCAGACCCACGATGTCCACCGCAATCCGGCGATGTCAACAACCCCAACTACTGCTCTTATCACAGAACGGTGAGCCGCCTAATTGAGGATTGCTACGTCTTCAAGAACTGGGTCGAGGACCAATATCAATAGTGGAAATTCGCGCTGTATGAGAACTGGAGGGTGAACCCGCCACAAAAGCACACTCCCAAAAAGGTGGATGCACCGGGGGCATCATGCTCGCTCATGGAAGAAACTCCATGGGAAATCGTTCTCTCAGCTAAAACCAAAGAATGCTGAAAGATCTCAAGGCATGTCCGGCAGTCAGATGGAGAAGCCCACTTGAACCGGAAATCATCGAAGAGATGCTGAAACCGCGTCCCGTACCGAAAACTGTCGACAAAGGGAAATATCCCTAAGTCGATCCTTCAAAGTCTTCAAAGAAAATGAAGAAGACCAAAAAGCCTATGCAACTTGCCGAGTATGATGACAAACGTACAGACTTAGAAAGGTTCATTGATGCGCTGGAGGAGTACAACCAGAAGGCGCGGACACCAGTCACCCTTGAAGAGTTCCTCAAGCATATTCTTGAGAACAAGGATAGTGACAACGATGAGGAAAATGACTCATCAGAAGAAACTGAAGACTATGTAGCAAGTTGCCATATGGTCTCTCATTCATCGTTAAATGGTGAAGAAGCTCCCTCAGTGTCAGAAAAAAATGCAGAGGAACTGGTGGCAGGATCGATGCTAAAATCCCCGGAATTGCCAGAAGAAGACCCGATCGATAGGCTATTAAATGAAGCCTTTCGGAAATGCAAAGCCGATCGAGAATGCAAAACAGTCATATATGAAAAGGCTAAGCGTCAACGTCAGGGTAAAGAAGCTGCTGCGAGAATAAGTCATAAAATATTCCAACCAAACTGAAACACACCTACCATAAATAAGAGCAGGATCATAGCAGAGAAGTGGTTCGCCAAAGCCCTGTCAGTGGGAATAAAGCTTCCACCTCTGGTAGGAAACACTCCAGGGGTCATACGCCTCGACGGAGAGGATTCACATCCAAACTACTGCCTATATCATCGGAGGGTTACCCATCCCACCGAAGAGTGCAGTGCCTTCAAGAAGTGGTGATAAGGATATGTTGCCCATCAAAAACACTTCAAGAGGATGAAGCATGAAGCTCGTCGACTGCAAAAAAGTGTGGCAAGTGTGTTAGTGTATATGCCCTAGAGGCCATTACTGTATCATACTGGTTTGTATATTACTTAATGGATGCTTGGGATATTCACCTTGTATATACAATCTTGCTCAAAATAGTAGTATGCTACTTGGTTTGTTTCTACTTCAATGTGTACATGTGTTTATTTTTGTATATCGCCTATACACATTAGTGGAGCCCTTAGGATCTTTGCTTGATTACCAGCGATGTGATGGCCGTCACACTAGTGGGGCTGGGTAATCTATAAGCACATCCTTATGCAGGTCCCTGGTCGCAGGACTATCGAGACAGGGCATCGATACTCCGGAGTAGACCAGCGCATGCGCTTCTCATCCCAGTGTGGGAGACGGTCTGTCCCACAGCCGTCAGTACGTCGTACTTGAGATAGTATGGGGGTGCTCGTTAGGTTACGGGTACACTGGACAGGACTCGTCGGGAACTGACTAGTTGGTATTATGCCTATCGTCAGTTATCAGTTCCCAGGTGACATGAGTACAGCTTAGTCCGCTGACTTGACACTGTCACTTCGCCTCGAGTGTGTTCCCACTGTACTTTGATCACTACCCTACCACGGCTCAAAGGAGTCGTGCAAACAGGTAGTGGTTGGGTGCAGTCCCGAAGCACTTGGAGGCAGTGACGGTTAGACAGGATGCGTCTCTCCCGGTATTGGGGGTTGACATCGCGCTGTGTCTAGGAGAGCCATTACACGAGTAGTCCCTGGCCAGGGCAAACGAGATATACTGGTAGGTTTCCAGTGTTATCTCAGGGTGTTTTGGGCTTCGCTCCGGCATGACTTGTACCGCTATTGGGGGACTGACGTTTACCGCCCCCTAGGCCCGCCATGCGATGTATCAGACGAACAGACCGGACTGTACGGAGAATGTCACATTCAGGCTCAGTAGGAGTTCAGATGGGTTTCGCCTCGTCGGTCTTCTTGTCGGCACTACCTGGGGACCGTTATGCACAGCTAGTGCCGCTTGCGGTCTGTGGTTAAACCTACTGCCAGCGTAGTGTCGAGTCTTTAGAGTCCCACACAGAAAGCTTTTCGCCTTTAGGCAAAAGAGTAGAGGTCACATGGTTTTGCGACAGGTCGCATGGTTTTGCGACAGGGTTCGGTCACATCCGTGCACTTGTGCACGTACAGTGTCCGGACAGTTTACACTAGCGGGCTTTGGTTTAAGCCAGATCGTAGTGTACATATTGGGATTGGATTTATCCAGTTTGCATTCGTGTTCCTCGGAACGCGGATGCGGGTGTGTATGCACAGTTGACGGGGAGACAGAGGCAGCGGATTCTCATTAGGGTTGTTGACAGTTGACCGTTGACTATTGACTTTTTGCTCAACCCTAATGAGAATATGATATGTGATTAACTATTATATTAATTAAGTATTATGGTGACATGGTTGTTGACTTTTGTTGACTTTGTTGACTTGTTGACTTTTGTTGACTTGTTGACTTTGTTGACCGGTTGACTAGGCTTGACTAGTTGACCATCATGATAACCATAGCCATCATTTCATGGCAAAGACTTTTGCTTGCTTGCTCATTTGTGCAAAATGAGTGCATGAAATGATATGGTTATGGTTGCTTCAACCATCACATAACACTTATTTGGTATGATGAGTTATCATGACTTTGGATTATGAGAGGGTGAGAGACAAAAGACTTGCTCATTCTTTCTTGCTCATTCTTTCTCTTGTTCTTGAGCTCTCTTGTTTTGCTCTCACCTTCTTGCTCTTGCTCCCTCTCTTTAATCTATGGTTCTCTTGTCTCATGAGTTGAGAATCAAGAACCATAGATAAAATCCCATACAAACTCTTCTCTACTCACTCTAGTTCATAAGGTTTAGCAAACCGAGTGAACTAGTTTCTTCAAAGAACGAAGAAGGAGCCAAAGGTTGGAGCTTTCAGGTGGATCTATCTTCGGCATACGGAGACGACGGGAAGAAGCCAATCCGGACCACCATCGGAGCTTGAAGACGAAGGAGTTCAAGACAAGCAAGGTATAACCCCCTAACCGAGTAGCTAAAAACTCGTAGTTAGGTTGTTAGCTAGATGTTTAACCAAGATCCGGGTTTTAGGTCCATGTTACCACCTCTATAAAAATCGTTTTTTACCAAATTCCGCATTCCCGAAAGTACCGGGAGAGGTAGCATGGACTTACAGTGGTATCAAAGCCTAGTTAAACTCTATCTAACATGTTAGCAAGTAACTAGAAGATCGATCAAAGAAAAAGTCCCGAAAACGAACCTCGAAATTCGTAGTTTCTGTCGATTTTTATACTGTTCAAAAGTTGATTATTTTCACACCTAAAATCGGCTCAGGCTTTTCTGTGAATAACCACCAAAGATGGTCCAACGATCGAGTCAAAGCGCCGCGGAAATGCAGCGGGAGCACGCTCCCGCCGTGGATCCGCGGCCGAGTTGACTCGGCCGAGGTCCATCTTTGGTGCAGTGTTATTCTGGGGGTATTTTGGGATTTTTGATATATGTGTTTTCTGCCCAGATTTTCCAGAACGAAAATTTTATTTTTGGGGTCCCGAAAATCCGTATTTTTGATCGAACTTCTAAAAGACTTAAGCTAACGGGTTTTTCTGTAATGTGATATTTGTATTGAACGTCTACTAATCGCTATATGTCGATTAGTGGGGGTTATACAAATCTGTGATCTGTAATGTTGCTGGAATGTGTATATGAATATGTTGGATTGTCGCGGGTGAATAGCCGGGGGTTGTGAGACGAGAGTTTTCTTTTCTTTCAATTCATGTAAATTTGTAAATTGATGTAATAATTATTTGTATGGCCGCACAACTGGGTCGGGGTTGTAGCCGTCATTGTATAATTTCTTTTTACTGTTTTTGCTCCTAGGATAGACCCATGGAGGGGGTGCACAAACTACCGGGTATGCCGAAGTGTCGAGTGGCCTACTCATGGAGATGAGGGAGGTTACTACGCTTCGGGTACTTGGCGGGTAGTTTGCCGCACCCGTAGGGGTCTTGGGTGGGGTATTTGGCTATTCACCGCGACCGTGTAATCTGTTTTTCGTTACAGGCTCGTGCGAATTACAGATTCCTAGTATATCCAATGTATTCATCTGTGATCTGAAATGTTTATCATTGCAGTATATCTATATATGATATTATTTAGGCGTTGCTTATGTTTTACAGCCGCGCTAGCCCAGCCCCCGCTCTGTCGTTAGTTAAGTAACCTAACGGGTAATGACGGGGCCCCGTGGCGAATGCGAATGGCATAAGCGTACGTCATATTTTGGTTGTTTTCTACAATGGTAGGATTAAATGATGGGACGCATTAAAAGAACTAATGCAAGAATATCACGCATTAAAAGAACTAATGCAAGATAATAAACCAAGTTAAAGTCGTTGGAACACTTTCGAAAAACCACTCGGTTCTTTTCAAAACCAACTTTTAAATGCGGAGCTTGAGCCACTCCTTTTAAAAGCTATCTCGTTCCATCGACCATATCAAGTTCACTGCGTTCACGGTTTTGCCAAAACCATTCGTAGCCCTCCGTCGTTTCACATGAATAGTCAATAGTATTCAAGCTGTGTTTGTTGGCCAAAGTCAAGGCATAGTGATTGGTAGCTGTTGGGTATTCATGTGCAGCATAGATAGATGCGTTGGTTTGGAACAGTCGCACTACCTTGTTGGCCAAAGTCAAGGGTAGGTGCGGGTGGATTCAACTTAACCTGGAGAACGACGGGCAGAACTTGACATGTGACTTATGATTTGTTGGCCAAAGTCAAGGTCATAAGAGCATGGGGCAAAAAAAAAAAAAATCCACATCGGGAGTTTCATAAGCACTGAAACTTGCTAGATTTGCATACCATTTGGAGTGTGATGATTCTGGTAGGATTCCTTCAGTTTCGTCACGCGATGATATTTGGATCCCGATCCTACTGTGAGTATATGCTACTCCTCGGGAAATTTCTCACTAAACGATCAATGCTATAAACCTAGTAGGTGCCTAGAAAGGTGTTAGCGGGGCTACGCCCCCAGGGAAAAGAGGTTCTTTAATTAAGGAACTTCGCGAAAGCGTTGGAAAACCTCCCTCGAAGTACCGACACCGGCCTGGCTGAACGGTTAAGCAAGTATTGTGCGGTGGGATTGATCCCGACTAATTCTTCCTTTATGGTTTGAGGAGGGATTCGAGAAACAGTGGGAGCCATCCTGTTTAGACAAACTAAAAACCACTCTAAACTTGCAAGAGCATCATGCTGAGTGTTTCTTCTTCTCTCTCCTAATTGCAGCGACCAATCGACATGACTGGACTTAAGTTACTTCTAGATAAAAATATACTGACAGGGCCAAACTACAAAGATTGGCTCAGGAATGTCAAGATGGCAATCACTTACGACAAGCTGGGGTATCTTCTTACCACCAAAGCTCCCCCTGCCCCTGGTCCCACTTCCAGCGTCGCGGATAAGGAAATCTGCAAGACTTGGGAGATTGATAGCGCGAAGGCCAAGTGCCTCGTACTTGCCTCGATGGACAATGAACATCAGAGGAGGCACGAGAATATGGACCTTGAATCCATATTTCTCCATACAAAAGAACTGTATCGAGAGCAATCCCGTATCGCAAGATACGAAGCGTCGAAAAAGTTATTTTCGGCAAAGATGGCCGTCGGATCATCAGTAGCCGAGCACGTGCTAAAGATGATCGGCTATATTGAGGAGCTTGCGGACCTAGGGACCACATTGGAGAGTGAACTCTATACGGACATAGTTCTCCAGTCCCTTCCTTCCACTTACGCCCAGTTCATACTGAACTTCAACTTACAAGAAAAAGAGGTTGAACTTTCAGAGCTCCTCAACATGCTGAGGAGCGCAGAGGGCACCCTACAGAAAGGTAGGGAAACATCCACTTTGTTTGTAGGAGGATCATCTTCTTCTAGGTCCAAGGCGAAAGCCAAGGGAAAGAAGAAGAAAGCCCCCGCCAAACCAAGGGGCGGTGTTAGTAAAGTGGATACGAAGGGAAAAGCTAAAGCAACAAAGAAAGCGGGGAAGCTTGTGGATAAGGAAGAATGCTTCTATTGTCATAAGAAAGGACACTGGAAGAATGATTGCAGGGCCTGGAAGGCCAGAACACAGGAATTGAAGCAGGTTGCAGCTTCAGCTTCAGGTGTGTATGTTATTGAAAACTGTCTTTCAATAAACTCTACTTCCTGGATATTGGATACCGGATCAGGATCTCATATCTGTAATTCTTTGCAGGCGTTGAGAAACCGTAGGGTTTTGAAGGCAGGTGACATGACCCTCAGAGTTGCGAACGGAGCTAGCATGGATGCTAAAGCCGTGGGGGACTATCACCTGGGAATGTCAGATGGACATGTTTTGGTTTTGCGTAATTGCTTTTTTGTACCCAACGCAACTTGTAATATCATTTCTGTATCTTTAGTTTCTAAAGAAGGTTATGAATTTGCGTTTGTAAGTAATGTTGTAAACATTCACCTTAATCAAGTTTTGATTGGGTCAGGTACATTGAGTAATGGTATATACGTATTGAACCAACCACAGATTTTCAATGTCCAGAATACACACAAAAGAAAGTCTCCAGAAATAAATCAGACTTTCTTGTGGCATTGTAGACTGGGTCACATCAATGAGAGAAGGTTGACGAAGTTACATACTGAAGGGTATTTGAATGCATTCGAATATCAATCGTATGCCACTTGTCAATCCTGTCTCAAAGGAAAGATGACAAAGACTCCGTTTACTGGACACGGAGTAAGAGCGAGCGAGCTCTTAGGACTCGTACATAGTGACGTGGGTCCAATGTCTACACATGCGCGAAGCGGTTATTCTTACTTCATTACTTTTACGGATGACTTCTCAAGGTACGGTTATGTCTTCTTAATGAAACATAAGTCCGAAGCCTTTGGAAAATTCCAGGAGTATAAGAATGAAGTAGAAAAACAAACCGGCAAAAGTATTAAGATTCTAAGGTCGGATCGAGGTGGAGAATACTTAAGTGCCGAGTTCCTGGACTGTTTAAAAGAGAACGGAATTCTCTCTCAGCTTACTCCTCCATACACCCCGCAACATAACGGTGTATCGGAGAGACGGAACCGAACCCTATTGGATATGGTACGGTCCGTGATGAGTAACGCTGAGTTACCGCGATCATTCTGGGGATATGCGCTAGAATCAGCCGCATATCTTTTGAACCGAGTTCCTACTAAGACTGTGCCTACTACGCCATATGAGATGTGGTGTGGGAAGAGACCCTATCTTAAGCACATTAAGACATGGGGATGTCCAGCTTTTGTCAAAAAGCAGCATGCGGACAAGCTCGAGGCACGCTCAGTACAGTGCAAGTTTGTGGGATATCCAAAGAATTCCAAAGGATATTTCTTCTACTGTGAAGAGGAACAAAAAGTTCTTGTTTCTCGTCATGCCTACTTCTTGGAAACTGAGTTTTTGGAAAACCAGATAAGTGGGAGCACAATAGAACTGGAAGAAGTTCCAGAACCACAGACTGTTACTGAAAACTTAGTGGAACCAGAAGGTTCAAAAGAACAGGACATTCCTACGCCACTCCGCAGGAGCAGTAGGCAGACTCATCCGCCCGAGAGATACTACGGTTTTCTCATAGACGGGGATAGAGAGGATTGCATCATAGATTATGATGAGCCTACTAGCTTCCAGCAGGCCGTTCAGAGCGTTGACTCAGTGAAATGGCTGGATGCAATGCGGACCGAAATGGAGTCCATGTACACCAACAAGGTATGGACGTTGGACATTGCTCCAGACGGGGTAAAACCCGTAGGATGCAAGTGGATCTTCAAAAGGAAGATTGGTGTAGATGGACAGGTTGAGACCTATAAAGCTAGGCTGGTAGCAAAGGGTTTTCGTCAAAGACCTGGCTTGGACTATGACGAAACCTTTTCTCCAGTAGCCATGCTGAAATCCATTCGGATCCTTCTTGCCATTGCTGCCTTCCACGATTATGAGATCTGGCAAATGGACGTAAAGACCGCTTTTCTAAATGGAAATTTAGAAGAGTGTGTCTATATGGACCAACCAGAGGGTTTCATTCAGAGTGGGAGCAGCGGAAAGGTGTGCAAGTTGCTTAAGTCCATCTATGGACTAAAGCAGGCATCGCGGAGTTGGAACATCTGCTTTGATGAGACGGTCAAAGAATTTGGCTTTATCAAAAATCCAGATGAACCATGCATCTATAGTAGATTTGTAGCGAGAACTGTAGTATTCCTCGTTTTATACGTGGATGATATTCTCTTAATAGGAAATGACATTCCTATGCTACAATCTGTCAAGGGGTTCTTGTCACACAGGTTCTCCATGAAAGACCTGGGTGATGCCTCATACATTCTAGGTATCCGGATCTACCGTGACAGATCCAAGAGGATATTGGGACTTTCTCAGTCCAGGTACATCGACACCGTGCTGAAAAGATTCAGTATGGAAGATTCCAAGCGCGGTAACCTACCGGCTTGTCACGGGATCACCCTCTCTAAAGAGATGTCTCCCAAGACTGATTTGGAGAGGGATCGCATGTCTATTATACCCTACGCTTTTGCGGTAGGCTCTATAATGTATGCGATGTTGTGTACCAGACCGGATGTAGCTTATGCACTGAGTGTGGTAAGCTGGTATCAGTCAAACCCTGGGGAGAAACACTGGATAGCGGTAAAGAACATTCTCAAGTACCTGAGAAGGACTAAGGAGATGTTCTTGGTGTATGGCGGAAAAGACCTCCAGATCGAGGCCTTTGCTGACTCCAGCTTCCAGAGTGACAAGGATGATTCCAAGTCCATGTCGGGTTTTGTCTTTACCCTCAATGGAGGGGCGGTGTGTTGGAAGAGTTCCAAACAGGAAACCGTTGCAGACTCGACGATGGAAGCGGAATACATCGCTGCATCTGATGCCGCAAAAGAAGCTGTCTGGATGAGGAAGTTCTTGAAAGAACTTCAGGTGGTTCCGTCCATTGTTGATCCAATACCTTTGTATTGCGACAACAACGGGGCTATAGCTTTAGCGAAGGAACCCAGGTCCCATCAGAGATCCAGGCACATCTTGAGGCGGTATCACCTGATCAGGGAGATCGTGGATCGCCAGGAGATCGAGGTTCGGAGAGTCGCTTCAGAAGATAACACTGCAGATCCATTCACCAAGGCCTTGCCCCAGACTCAGTTCGAGCGGCTGATCGAGATGATAGGTCTTCGATACGCCAGTATATGGCCTTAGTGCAAGTGGGAGATTATTAGTGTATATGCCCTAGAGGCCATTACTGTATCATACTGGTTTGTATATTACTTAATGGATGCTTGGGATATTCACCTTGTATATACAATCTTGCTCAAAATAGTAGTATGCTACTTGGTTTGTTTCTACTTCAATGTGTACATGTGTTTATTTTTGTATATCGCCTATACACATTAGTGGAGCCCTTAGGATCTTTGCTTGATTACCAGCGATGTGATGGCCGTCACACTAGTGGGGCTGGGTAATCTATAAGCACATCCTTATGCAGGTCCCTGGTCGCAGGACTATCGAGACAGGGCATCGATACTCCGGAGTAGACCAGCGCATGCGCTTCTCATCCCAGTGTGGGAGACGGTCTGTCCCACAGCCGTCAGTACGTCGTACTTGAGATAGTATGGGGGTGCTCGTTAGGTTACGGGTACACTGGACAGGACTCGTCGGGAACTGACTAGTTGGTATTATGCCTATCGTCAGTTATCAGTTCCCAGGTGACATGAGTACAGCTTAGTCCGCTGACTTGACACTGTCACTTCGCCTCGAGTGTGTTCCCACTGTACTTTGATCACTACCCTACCACGGCTCAAAGGAGTCGTGCAAACAGGTAGTGGTTGGGTGCAGTCCCGAAGCACTTGGAGGCAGTGACGGTTAGACAGGATTCGTCTCTCCCGGTATTGGGGGTTGACATCGCGCTGTGTCTAGGAGAGCCATTACACGAGTAGTCCTTGGCCAGGGCAAACGAGATATACTGGTAGGTTTCCAGTGTTATCTCAGGGTGTTTTGGGCTTCGCTCCGGCACGACTTGTACCGCTATTGGGGGACTGACGTTTACCGCCCCCTAGGCCCGCCATGCGATGTATCAGACGAACAGACCGGACTGTACGGAGAATGTCACATTCAGGCTCAGTAGGAGTTCAGATGGGTTTCGCCTCGTCGGTCTTCTTGTCGGCACTACCTGGGGACCGTCACGCACAGCTAGTGCCGCTTGCGGTCTGTGGTTAAACCCACTGCCAGCGTAGTGTCGAGTCTTTAGAGTCCCACACAGAAAGCTTTTCGCCTTTAGGCAAAAGAGTAGAGGTCGCATGGTTTTGCGACAGGTCGCATGGTTTTGCGACAGGGTTCGGTCACATCCGTGCACTTGTGCACGTACAGTGTCCGGACAGTTTACACTAGCGGGCTTTGGTTTAAGCCAGATCGTAGTGTACATATTGGGATTGGATTTATCCAGTTTGCATTCGTGTTCCTCGGAACGCGGATGCGGGTGTGTATGCACAGTTGACGGGGAGACAGAGGCAGCGGATTCTCATTAGGGTTGTTGACAGTTGACCGTTGACTATTGACTTTTTGCTCAACCCTAATGAGAATATGATATGTGATTAACTATTATATTAATTAAGTATTATGGTGACATGGTTGTTGACTTTTGTTGACTTTGTTGACTTGTTGACTTTTGTTGACTTTGTTGACCGGTTGACTAGGCTTGACTAGTTGACCATCATGATAACCATAGCCATTATTTCATGGCAAAGACTTTTGCTTGCTTGCTCATTTGTGCAAAATGAGTGCATGAAATGATATGGTTATGGTTGCTTCAACCATCACATAACACTTATTTGGTATGATGAGTTATCATGACTTTGGATTATGAGAGGGTGAGAGACAAAAGACTTGCTCATTCTTTCTTGCTCATTCTCTCTCTTGTTCTTGAGCTCTCTTGTTTTGCTCTCACCTTCTTGCTCTTGCTCCCTCTCTTTAATCTATGGTTCTCTTGTCTCATGAGTTGAGAATCAAGAACCATAGATAAAATCCCATACAAACTCTTCTCTACTCACTCTAGTTCACAAGGTTTAGCAAACCGAGTGAACTAGTTTCTTCAAAGAACGAAGAAGGAGCCAAAGGTTAGAGCTTTCAGGTGGATCTATCTTCGGCGTACGGAGACGACGGGAAGAAGCCAATCCGGACCACCATCGGAGCTTGAAGACGAAGGAGTTCAAGACAAGCAAGGTATAACCCCCTAACCGAGTAGCTAGAAACTCGTAGTTAGGTTGTTAGCTAGATGTTTAACCAAGATCCGGGTTTTAGGTCCATGTTACCACCTCTATAAAAATCGTTTTTTACCAAATTCCGCATTCCCGAAAGTACCGGGAGAGGTAGCATGGACTTACAAAGTGCGCGCGAGAAAACGACTGGCAACTGTCATATGGTTGATACCAGTTCAGAAGGGGATAAACCCCAGGTTCTTACCTTCGGGAGCGACTCTGAGGACGAAATGACCCCCATCCCTCTCTTCAAAGACTCCACCTCTAAAAAAAAGAGGGGGAGAAGAACTGTGGGAACATTCAACTGCATAACCGTACACTGCCTGAAAAGAACTTTGGACCTACAAATAAAGGTTCGAGCCAAAGAGACAAAGGGAAAGAAAAAATCCATTAGGAAATCACCATCGATGAGCGAGTTGTCAAAGAGCTCGCAGTGAGGGACCCGCCTAAGAAAAATAAGGTGGATTACAACATCCTGGTGCATTTGAGGAAAATACCATCACAACCGAGCATATTGGATGCTCTCCTCCTATCCAAAGAGGCACGAGATTCTTTGATCAAGGCATTACAAGAGCCTGATCAATTCCAAGCTTTCCTTGCAGAAGAGAAGATGAAGGACGGGTTGGCGGAGGTTCACACAGCTGACATTACATTCAGTGATGAAGATCTCCTCCTCGGAACGTGCGAGCGTAATCACCCATTATACATCACCGGGTATTTCCACGACATCAAGATAGGCAAAATCCTTGTCGACAATGGATCCTCCGTCAATCTTCTCAATGTGAAAGTGCTGAAGGAGATTTGCATGAACGTTCAACACTTGGCCCGAGACAAAATTTGTAGGGTTCCTAGGCACACTAATGAGGTCTCACAAGGCATCAACCATGCCAAATTCAAATTTTACAAGTGCCAAGAAACCCTAATGCGAGATCGTAAACTAGAGGTAAGGCGAAACTAAAGCAAGTTAACAACTTAACTCCTAAGTGAACGGAAATACAACCTTTGTAGATCCGGTCCTCCACTTCCTTAGCTCCGTGATGATGTCCCTCCGCTGTGATCATCGGATCCCGGACTCTAGTAATGGTTTCGTCGAAGAAATGATCGGGCTAGGTCGTCGACTTTGATGCCGAAGATGATCTACGTCGAGGCAACACAAGATCAAGCTCCAACTTCACCAAGTCATGAAACTTGTGAAGAAAACACCCTATACTACTTGGCAAGTGGTAGAGGATGAATAAATAGGAGGTGGGTTCACTTTAGAATTGGATTTCTCACTCTTTTTCTCAAGTCACCATTGAAGCTAGCAAGCTTCTTTCTTCTTGAAGAAGAAGAAGAAGAAGATAATATGATAAGATTATGAATAAATGGAAATAAAGTCATTCTTATCATTTTATCAACCATGGTTAAGTGTAGAGAATAAACCAAGGTTAGGTGAATGGTTAGGTTTAGCATGAAACAAAAATGGTAGACTTATTCAAAGCTTCATGAAGCTTCAACTATAAAACAAAGCAAGCCACCATTTCTCTTTTTGCCAAAAATGAATTAAGAGAATAAATAAATAAGTAAATCAAAACCCTAACCATTAACATAACCATGGTTTAATCATACACACCCAAGTTTGCATGTATCATCAAACATGATACAAACTAGTGCACAAAACTATATCATATATACAATATGCACATCAAGTAAGAAAATCCATCTTAAGTGAACAAATACTAGTTAATGTAAAGTAATATATCAAATATATAATTATACATTAAATCAACACTTGATTTAACGATCCGGTCATATCGCATATAACCGACTAATATCAAGTGTATCAATGTATTGAATCAACACTTGATTCGGTAACCCGGCTATATCACATATAACCGACCAATGATACAAATCGCGAGAATAGAATACAGTATCACTACTGGTATAATTCTCAGTCCCGCACATATCTCATATGCGCTCCTATTTCGTTTCGCTTGAGCCAGGAAACCTTTGTGTAGGACTCTAAAGACTCGTCAAGACGCCGGCAGCAGGTGATGATCATATCAAACACCCACAAGCCGCAAGCGGTCTGCTAAACGTAACGGCCACCCGGGTATTGAGCGATCAGAAGATCGACGAGCAAGCCCGCTCACACTCCTGTGAATCCAACCAGTAACACTTACCGTACAGTCCGGTCTCTTCGTCTGATATGTCGCATATCTTGCTTAGGGGTGGTAAACGTCAGACCCCAATAGCTTGATAAGTCGTGTCGATATGAGGTCTATAACAGTTCGAGAAACTACTGGTAACACTTACCAGTAAATCTCAGCAACCCTGGCCAGGGATTTCAGGTTGTAGCCAATCGAACACAGCGCAACATCAACTCCTTATACCGGGAGAGACGAATCCCCTCCTATCGCTCATTGCCTCCATGTGATTCGGGACTGTACCCAAAAACCACCGTTTTGCATGCTCTCTTGGACGTGGTAAGGTGGAAATCAAAGCACAGTGGGAATCACACAAGACTCTATGACGATCTCGGGTCAACAGACTACTCTGTACCAGTGTCACCAGAGAACTGCCATCTGACGTAAGATATAATACCATCTGGGAGTTCTCGGTGAGTCCGTCCAGTGTACCCAGTCTACACTGAGCACCCGTATATCATCTCTGATGTCAAACACCAATGGATATGGGATCATCCATCGCCCATCTGTATGGGTCGAGATGGTACATGCTAGTTTACTCTGGTATATCGATGCCCCGTCTCGATACACCCACGACTAGGGACTTTGAAGGATGTACTTATGGACTACCATGTCCTCACTAGTATGATCCGCATCATAGTCCAGGTAGTCAAGTACACATCCTAAGGGCTTTACCAACATGTAACAGAGAGACAATCAGTGTACACGTTAAGGTAAAGAGCAACCAGATAGCATACTATCATGTCGAGCAAGAAAGTCCTCCCTATATATGTCTAAGCATCCACTACAATATACATCCTATGTATAGTAATGGCCTCTAGGGCATACATATAACTAACAATCTCCCACTTGCACTAGGGCCATCTGATAGCAGTGGTTGTAGTATCTCATACTCAACCATCCCATAAAAGTCTCTCTGTGGGAAAAGGCCTTTGTGAGTGGATCCGCCGTGTTGTCCTCTGAGTCTACTCTCCTAACCTCGATCACCCTGGAGATCAACCATCTCCATGATCAGGTGATACTGCCTTAGAATATGTCTGGATCACTGATGGGACGGACGTTCCTTGGCATAAGCCACAACTCCATTGTCACACAATGGGAGGAACTCAGTTCATCTCATGAACAAATATACACCCAGACAGCCTCTTTGGTAGCATCTTAAGTAGCGATGTATCTTGCCTTTAATCGTCTAGTATGCCACGGTATCTAGCTTGGAACTCTTCCAACATACCGTCCCTTTACTGAGGGTAAAGACAATGCCTGTGACTGACATTCAGTCGTCCTTATCACCCTGGAACCTTTCCAGTGATTCTCCCTAGGATCAACTGATACCATCTCACTACAACTAGTGAGTCTCCTAACATTCAATTAGATCTATCTCATAGATCTAAAATCCAGGATTTAGGAGGTATCACTTTGATCCTATATGGAGAATCATTGTGATAAGCGGAGATTGATCGAGCATAGCATAGGAAACTCCTTCCCTATCAAGAGTATGTCATCCACGTACTCTACGAGGATCGCCACCATACTCCCTACTACCCTTTTTGTATATACAAAGTTCATCTACCATTTTGATGAAGTCAAACTATCTGACTACTACATCAAGACAGATGTTCCAACTCCGCGATGCCTGCTTTATCCAATAAAGCATCCTGTACACGTTTCCGCTGCTCCCACTATTTACGAAGCCCTCTGACTGTGTACTTATAGACGCTTTCTTCTAAAACATCATTTAGAAAAGCAGTCAAGACACCCAACCGCCAGATATCGCAGTCATGGTATGTAGCCGTGGCAAGTTGGATCCGGATGGACTTAAGCATAGCCACTGGAAAAGGTTTCATCATTATCCACGCCTGGTCGATGACAAAAACCTTTAACAAGTCTAGCTTTGAAAGTCTCAACTTTTCCATCTACACCAAGTAATCTTCTCAAGATATACTTGCTCCTGATGGGGATTTAACCCTTCAGATATAGCAACCAAAGTCCATACTTTGTTGGTGTATAAGGATTCCATCTCAGATCGCTAAGCATCCAGCCATTCTTACAGAGTTCCACTCCTGATGGCCTGCTCGAAACTAGTTGGGTCATCATCTCATGATGCAATCCTCGCTCCCACTGTCATAGAGAAACCAAAGTATCTCTCAGGTGGGTGAGGAACCCTACTAGATTGGCGGAGAGGCTGAGGTTCGTTGGTTACTATTGAATCCTTCGGTTCTACTAAATCATCTGCTGTAGTTTGTATAGCTGAAACACTTCCAGTTCTACATAACTGACCTTGCCTCGAGCTTGTCCAGATTTTGCTTTTAGACACAGGCCGGACAACCCTAAATCTTAACTAACTTAAGATATGGGCTCTTCCCTTTCCATATCACATATGAAGTGGTAGGCAACTGATTTGATCGGAACCCTATTCAATAGGTATGCAACTTCATAAGTGCATAACTCCCAAAAGGAAATAGGAAACTCAGTAGTACTCATCATAGAGCGCACCATATCATATAGGGTGTGATTGCTCTGCCCCGATACAACGTTGTACTGTGGTGTATTCGGAGGAGTAATGCTGAGAGAGAATCTCATTCTCCTTTAGAATAGTCCAGGAATTTCATGCACAAGTATTCTCCTCCCTAATCTCATCATAGGACATAATACTTATACCCGTATTTTGGTTCTCTACTTCTAACTTATATTCTGTGAATATCTCAAAAGGTTCGGACTTATGTTTCAACAGGAACATAGGTCTGAATCTCGAAAGATCATCAGAGAATGTAATGAAGTATAAAGAACCAGTCCTGGCATGTGTAGACAGGGGACCTTGCATACATCATCATGTATCAGTCCCAAGAGTTCACTAACTCTTTCTCTGTTTCCAATAAACAGAGCTTTGGTCATCTTATCTCTGTGACATGACTGGCAAGTTTCACAAGATGTAAATTCAAACTGATTTAAATATGCATCTACAATGTAACTTAAGCTAGTCGGGTCACATGGATATGACCTAGTCGACAATACCTCAAGCAGGATCCGTTCATTTCTGAACTCTTCCTCTTGTGTGTGTTCCGTATACTAAAGAACCGTAGTTTGATTTAGAACATCAATGCTTTTAGATAACGTGCCTGAACCTATCAACTTTTGATATAGGAAATGTTCAAAACATTATCCAACAATACAAAATTTTATCGTTTCTTTACTAATAAAGAGACTGATATGATTTTGTATATCAGGTTCGGTATCTAATAGCATTTGTTCAGAATCAATGTACTGATAATACAGGGTGACAGTGACCAACAGACTTGGCTGCAACACTTGCCCCGTTTTCTGTCTCATGAAACTTATCACCCGTTCTCAGTTCTCTACCTATCTGTAGCCCTATGTAACAGATTACAGATCTGGGATCCTGATCCGGTATCAAATACCCAGGACGTAGAGGATACATAGAAACAGTTCTTTGTAACGAACACAATCGAAGATGATGTATCAGCATGCACTCTCTTCGTTTGGGCGGCACGGGAATACTGGTAATCCCCTATTTCCTGCTCTGTCTTATAACAATTATAAGTTGGAGAGGACCAACGTTCCCCAGCTCAGTATAACAAGCAGGTTCGGTCAATATATCCGTATTATTATCTTGATTAAGGTGTGATATGGTCGCTACCTGGAGAGAGAGAGAAGAAAACACTCAGCGTATGCTCATGCAAGATTAGATTGGTTATCTAATATATCTAATCAGGATGTCTCCCACTGTTTTAATCAAATCTTCCTTCAAACCCTAAAAGGAAAGACTAGCCGGGATTAATTACACGCTACAGGTTCGCCAATCTTTCAGCCAGGCCAGTGTCGGTACTTTGAGGGAGGTCCCCCATGCTTTCGCACGAACCTAATTAATGTAAACCTCGTTTTCCCAGAGGCGTAACCCCGTTGAAACCTTTCTAGACACCTACTTGATCGGCTAATTGTAATGTGTAAAACTCTCCCACGAGTAACTCTTACTCGCAGTGGGTATCGGGATCCAACTATCTCATAGAAGGTATGCAATCTCATTGCAAATTTCAACACTTGAAATTCCCGATAATATTTTGCCCCAAGCGATCTATGACCTTGACTGAGTCAACAAACCATAGACCGCAAGTAAAGTTCAACCCATCATTTCTCGATTGAATTAAACCCACCCGCACGACCCTTGACTGAGTCAACAAGGCCGCACGACTACCCTAATCCAATCGCATCATATGCTTTGCAGATAAGCACTAATCAGCTACCGCACACTACGCCTTGATTAAGTCAACAAACGCAGCATGAATACTAACTATTACTTATCTGAAATGACGGATGGCTACGACAGGTTTTTAAGAAAACCTTTTGCGTAATGAACTTTATATCGTTGTAGAATCAAATGATTTTAAAATGGAGTGTTTTTGAGGCTTTTCTAGTTTTGCTAAAGGGGTCACTCCCGGTGAAGGGATCGTCGGCCCTTTCCTCGTCGAATGAGGTGCGGGATATATCATATATATCACTGTGCAAAGCAGAAACTATAGAAGCTTTCAAAAGACAAACCGAGTGTGTAGCATCTGCCAGTTATTGCTAAAGGAGTCACTCCCGGTGAAGGGATCTCGGTCCTTTCCTCATCGAATAAGGTGCAGGATATATCATATATACCGCTGTGCAAAGCAAGACCTGTAGCTACCTGTTTTATTTTTAGAAATTCGATTCCACAACATCTTAGGTTTCTTTTCTTTCATTAATCACACATTAATGAAGTCCCATCATTTAAGTACCTAAACATCACAGATAAATACGACGTACACTTATGCCATCCACATTCGCCTCGATGTCCCCTCATGCACCATTAGGTTAGGTGACTAACGACAGAGCGGGGCAGGGCTAGCGCGGGTGTAAAACATAAGTAACGCCTATATAATATATCATATATACTATATACATTATTTATCACAGAACATCACATGATCACATCACAGATATCGCAGCAGAAGAATCATATGAAATATTGGATATGCTAGGACGTCCGTGTTTTCAATACGAGCCAGTATAAAACACGGATTCCACGGTCGCGATGAATAACCAAACCCACACCCCAAGTCCCCTACGAGAGCGGCAAGCAACCCTACCAATTCTAGAGTTAGGAGACCCGGACTCGACTCCTCGAGTTGGTCTCCCACTGGACTCCAGAACCCGGTTACTTGTGCCCTCCTCCTTGGGTCTATCCTAGTGTGGAAAAGTAAATAATATACAAAAGGTGACATCTTCCGCAACTTGGAAGTGCCCCAATAAAAGAATATTACATACAAGTTTTTACATGAATGAAAATGAAAAACACTCATCTCACATAAAAACCCCCCGGCTATTCAAACATGACGATCCAATATAACATATCCAGCAACACATAACATCACATGTCATCAACGGAAGTGAATGTGCGCATCCCAATTGTCGTTGACATATAGCAACGAAACCGGCGATATCACATATTACACTTGCGGTCACAGAAAAGAAAGTGTAAAACTACAACAGTTGGAATCCGCAACCTCTTTAGACATCGCATGCCTAAACAAATGAATTTCTTAGACATCGCATGCCTAACAATTATAAACCCTGCATTTTAGTCTCATTATCTCTTTTCAATATCAAGTCGGGCAATTCAACAAGATTCCCGACATCCTGATTGAATGCTCGTCGCAAACTTTAGTAGGCGGCCGCACCCCGATACCGTCGACGAAGTGCACCAGGGTGGAACACCGCTACCGCGAGCACCCGGACGGATGCTTTCGGCGACGGGGTTCTCCAACAGTCACTTGGTCGGGGCTAAGGGGTGTAGCTGTCTATTAAGTTTATCCGGCGAGTATCCGCGTACGCTACGTGATTGCGACGGACTTTTGATCACATCAAAATCCCGTGGCAACCGATCAATTAAGACTAAAGTGCTATGTTTATAACATTCATGTTAGTTATCTCATAATTACTTGTGGATTCCAAGTATTGTATCCCATTCCAGATAAATAGAAAATGTTAAACTTTCCGATCGAACATTCAAACGCCCAAGTTTTCCCGAAACAGCTCAACACATGAAATAAGTTTAAAAACATCCAGTTCATACCTCAGTACCAACGGTCCAGTCATAGAAGGGTTAAGCCAATGCCTCACATGTGGCACGCCGTACTGCCCCAAACCCGAAGGTTCAAAGGGCAGTTCAAGACGGTCACATAATCGAGTTAAGGTTTGTTGTCTTCTAGTGGGACCATCGCGTTACTTGCACTACTTAGAACGTTATTAAACCATGGAAAGATCCAACACTTGGAAATTTCCCGACAGGGGAAATGGTGGGTATTTATATCCGGTCGAACTTTTTAACATATTCAATAATTATCCGGAAAACACACAGACAAAGCTAGACAATCCGATCGAATCATCGATTCCCCAAAACAACCCAGAAAACTCAACTCTTGAGTGCAAATTAAAAATTCCCAGAAAATACAGCACTAAAACATAGGAATTACTGTGCAAATAAAATTACAAGAAGCTCCTAGACGGCCGCGGAACCGCCGCAAATGCCATGCTTTTGCCGCGGTCCCGCGGCCATTTGGTCGAGTTAGCCGCTCGTTTTGCACAGTAATTCTTATAAAAGCCTGCTGATTTTTCTGTATATTTTTAATTCGGAAAAATGCACAGCTTTGAAAAATGTATAGAGAAGGGGTCGGATTAGGGTTTTGTGTTTCGATCGGACTTCTAACATCGTCTACGCATCGCCTAAGGCTCTAGCTAGGCTCTAATACCACTGTGGGGTTCCTAGGCACACTAATGAGGTCTCACAAGGCATCAACCATGCCAAATTCAAATTTTACAAGTGCCGAGAAACCCTAATGCGAGATCGTAAACTAGAGGTAAGGCGAAACTATAGCAAGTTAACAACTTAACTCCTAAGTGAACGGAAATACAACCTTTGTAGATCCGGTCCTCCACTTCCTTAGCTCCGTGATGATGTCCCTCCGCTGTGATCATCGGATCCCGGACTCTAGTAATGGTTTCGTCGAAGAAACGATCGGGCTAGGTCGTCGACTTTGATGCCGAAGATGATCTACGTCGAGGCAACACAAGATCAAGCTCCAACTTCACCAAGTTATGAAACTTGTGAAGAAAACACCCTATACTACTTGGCAAGTGGTAGATGATGAAGAAATAGGAAGTGGGTTCACTTTAGAATTGGATTTCTCACCCTTTTTCTCAAGTCACCATTGAAGCTAGCAAGCTTCTTTCTTCTTGAAGAAGAAGAAGAAGATAATATGATAAGATTATGAATAAATGGAAATAAAGTCATTCTTATCATTTTATCAACCATGGTTAAGTGTAGAGAATAAACCAAGGTTAGGTGAATGGTTAGGTTTAGCATGAAACAAAAATGGTAGACTTATTCAAAGCTTCATGAAGCTTCAACTATAAAACAAAGCAAGCCACCATTTCTCTTTTTGCCAAAAATGAATTAAGAGAATAAATAAATAAGTAAATCAAAACCCTAACCATTAACATAATCATGGTTTAATCATACACACCCAAGTTTGCATGTATCATCAAACATAATACAAACTAGTGCACAAAACTATATCATTTATACAATGTGCACATCAAGTGAGAAAATCCATCTTAAATGAACAAATACTAGTTAATGTAAAGTAATATATCAAATATATAATTATACATTAAATCAACACTTGATTTAACGATCCGGTCATATCGCATATAACCGACTAATATCAAGTGTATCAATGTATGGAATCAACACTTGATTCAGTAACCCGGCTATATCACATATAACCGATCAATGATACAAATCGCGAGAATAGAATACAGTATCACATACTAGTATAATTCTCTGTCCCGCACATATCTCATATGCGCTCCTATTTCGTTTCGCTTGAGCCAGGAAACCTCTGTGTAGGACTCTAAAGACTAGTCAATACGCCGGCAGTAGGTGATGATCATATTAAACACCCACAAGCCGCAAGCGATCTGCTAAACGTAACGGCCACCCGGGTATTGAGCGATCAGAAGATCGACGAGTAAGCCCGCTCACACTCCTGTGAATCCAACCAGTAACACTTACCATACAGTCCGGTCTCTTCGTCTGATATGTCGCATATCTTGCCTAGGGGTGGTAAACGTCAGACCCCAATAGCTCGATAAGTCATGTCGATATGAGGTCTATAACAGTTCGAGAAACTACTGGTAACACTTACCAGTAAATCTCAGCAACCCTGGCCAGGGATTTCCGGTTATAGCCAATCGAACACAGCGCAACATCAACTTCTTATACCGGGAGAGACGAATCCCCTCCTATCGCTCATTGCCTCCATGTGATTCGGGACTGTACCCAAAAACCACCGTTTTGCACGCCCTCTTAGACGTGGTAAGGTGGAAATCAAAGCACAGTGGGAATCACACAAGACTCTATGACGATCTCGGGTCAACAGACTACTCTGTACCAGTGTCACCAGAGAACTGCCATCTGACGTAAGGTATAATACCATCTGGGAGTTCTCGGCGAGTCCGTCTAGTGTACCCAGTCTACACTGAGCACCCGTATATCATCTCTGATGTCAAACACCAATGGATATGGGATCATCCATCGCCCATTTGTATGGGTCGAGAAGGTACACGCTAGTCTACTCTGGTATATCGATGCCCCGTCTCGATACACCCACGACTAGGGACTTTGAAGGATGTACTTATGGACTACCATGTCCCCACTAGTATGATCCGCATCATAGTCCAGGTAGTCAAGTACACATCCTAAGGGCTTTACCAACATGTAACAGAGAGACAATCAGTGTACTCGTTAAGGTAAAGAGCAACCAGATAGCATACTATCATGTCGAGCAAGAAAGTCCTCCCTATATATGTCCAAGCATCCACTACAATATACATCCTATGTATAGTAATGGCCTCTAGGGCATACATATAACTAACAAAATTACCATCTTCGGGTTTGACTCACAGTCGTCATGGACGCTTGGGTCCGTAATATTGATGTTACGCTTCGGGATGCTCGTCACTGACATTAAATTTCATGTCATTGACGCCAAGACTTGCTATAATGCTCTGCTCGGTAGGCCGTGGCTGCATGAGTACAACGTCATCCCTTCTACACAACATCAGTGTATGAAGTATTTCAAGGATGGTTTGGAATGCACCATCATAGGGGAGCTGAATCCATTCTCCGTAAACGAGTTTCGGGAATATGAAGATGCAAAGTACTTCCTACAGGACTTCCAAGATACGGAGAGGTGTCATAAGCTGGAGGATAAACAGAAGTCTGTCACCATTATTCTGATCTTTAGGAGCGATTCCGAGAAAGATGAAGAAATAGTCTACTCGGGCCAACCCTAGAAAGAAAACAATAGGCCTGGACCATCGACCCCTATTCTGGTCTTTGGCAGCGACTCTGAGGACGAGGCCAACACAGTGTTCTCCATCCCCCTGTAAGTGTAAACCCTCGATGAAACAGATCAGAGCTTGCAAATCACAATGGTTCCACCTCGGCATTACAAGGAACTTGATGCGCTCGATACATATAGCGTACAGGAACTACAAATTTTCTACGTGCCTCCTAGGCGAAGACGTGAAAAGACGATCCTCTTCTACCAATATACGGAGACCAGAGTAGAGAAAGATGTCTGGCACGGTGCCGATTTTACACTTGATAGGCTTCAACCAATCCGTCTGGCAAGATACTACATGGATGGATTGAAAAGACTATTAAGATGCCAAGGTGTACCCTTCGAACAAACTGTTCGACAAGCCCACTTCTACAAAAAGATTTGGGATATCCTTGGGGCCCAGCGAAAGATGCCCAATGGGAAGCTGGAAACAACCGGGCTTAGATACATTCGGTCCAAGAAATGGGAACGATTCTATAGCTGCCGCGCCATAAACAGCTCTGGTGAAGAAGATAATGCTCTTCCAAATAGCTGTGACGTTGAAACAGAATGAGATCTCGCTCTAAGAACGTTAAGCCCATCGTTCGAAGAACAAGTTGACAAACTAACAAAAGAAGCCTGTCAAAAGATTCAGGATAGCCACAATCGCGAAATGGCTATTTATGAAAAGGCTAAGACGCAACGCCTCAACCAGCAATCTGCGGAGAAAGAGGACTACAATGCCCTCCATCCACAGCTTGCTGTATGTCCTCGCAAAAAGGAAAAATCCCGAAATAGAGGCAAAAACAAGGCAAAGAGCGCAAACAACGTTCGCAAACAACAGGGCAGATCTATGAAGCCATGCTATCAAGAAGAACATGGTTGGAACCCGTCATTTTTCAAGAAGATGGGTTAGGAATACTCTTTCCTTCAAGACAAGACAGGGAAAATATTCAACCTTGTTATGAGGCATCAAAGGGTAACGCTCCTGAAGTCTTGGCACCCCGAATAAATGAACGAGGTCTATCACCCGGATTATTGCTGTAGGGTGTTTTTCGTCACCCCATTGAGATGGCAATATGCGCGCGCTTGTCAGGCGCAATACAGATTCCCCCTGCTTAGGGTAGGCTGGGGTTTATTGATTATGGGGATCCGAATTTCCGGCAGCCGCGGACTAAGCTGCCGTTAATTACCCCTCGTCTTTGGAGCGAGAAAACCTTCGATTGACGGGTTAAACTGGTCATGCGAACTAAATGTGCAGTGTTGTGTTTTGAAGGGGTTTTGGATATATCGGGACCCCGCAGAGTTTTTACAGGGGTCCCTCTACCCGGATAGCGGACTGAGGGTCAAGGGGGCTAGCAGCCCCCTTGCGGGGTGCGGGACAGCGCCCCGTTAGAAATTTTTTTTCTAACGGGAACAATATTGTGGAGTAAGTGTGTGTTGGAGATAGTGCCCTCAGAGTCAATTATTGGATCACAGGCACGTGATTGCAATGATTGAGGGAGGACCTATCCCAGTAGGACAGTCTTACTCAAGATGATAGTATGCTATCTGGTTTATCTTTATCATCGTGTACTGCTTTAGGTGACCTTACGAGTCGCTATTGCACGTTGATAGAGCCCCTAGGATTCTTGCTTGACTACCAGCAGTATGAGGGCGATCATATACGTGAGAGCTGGAGTCTATAAGCACATCCTTAAAAGGTCCTTAGTCGTGGAAGTTTCGAGACAGGGCATCGATACTCCGGAGTAGACTAGTGTATACAGTCGAGACCCCGACGAGGGGCGGTGGCCGGTCTCACAAGCCACTGGTGTCAGTTGGTTCACCTAAGATGTATACAGGTGCTTATTGGGTTATGAGTACACCGGACAGGACTCGCCGGGAACCTGCTAGTTGGTATTATACCTGACGTCAGATAGCAGTTCCCTGGTGACATGTGTACAGGTTAGTTCATCGACCTGAGATCGTCATTTGTCTCGTGTAAGTTCCCACTGTGCTTTGATTACTACCCTACCACGCTCAAAGGAGACGTGCAAACAGGTTTTAGTTGGGTACAGTCCCGAGCCATATGGAGGCAGTGAACGGATCTGCAGGGGTTCGTCTCTCCCGGTATTGGGGGTGAGGTTGCGCTGTGTCTAGGAGAGCCAGTACATGAAAAGTTCTTGGCCAAGGCAGGAGATTTACTGGTAGGTATTCCAGTAGTATCTCAGGGTGTTCTGGGCTACACTCCGACACGACTTGTACCGCTATTGGGGGTCTGAATTTTACCAACCCCCTAGGCCCGCCATGCGATGCTCATAGACGAACGGACCGGAATGTAAGGATATTGTCACTGACAGGCTCAGTAGGGTGTCAGGATGAGTTCGCTCATCGACGTCCCTTTTGGTCAATAGCTGGTAGCCCATCACGTATGGCTAATACCTCTGACGTGCTAGTGGTTAAATCCACAGTCATAGTATTGACGAGTCTTTAGAGTCCACTACACACAGTTACTCAAGTTTCGGGCGAAATGCTGTAGAGGCCGTATGGAGATATGGCAGGGTTCGATCAGATACGTGCGGTATTGCACGGATCGTGATCGGACGGATTTTACTAGCCGGCTTTGGTTTTAGCCGGATCCTAGTATTAGACAGTGTAGATTTTGTCTCTTTGCATTTGTATTCAGTGGGAATACAAATGCGAGCATGTATATGCAGTAGCGGGGTTTTCCTGTAATTTATTACGGGATTAGTTTTCTGAAGTTGCCAGTTTGCATTCCGTTCCGGCCGGTTTTCCTTTGTTCCTTCGCGGCCGGACTTTTAGATGGAGGGGGTTATTTGCAAGTTTGGAAATAACTTATTGTGGAGGGGTTTCTTGCTTTTGTTGGCTTCATGATTGTTCCTTCATGATGAGATTCCATTTTGGTCTCTTTCTTGCATTAATGAGAAAGGAGTTGATTCAGAATTTGTTGTGACCTTTTTATTCCATGATTCATTTCATTTTCTCCTTTAATTTACATTCTCCTCTTGCTTTAATCTAGAGAGATCATTCTCTCCACCATTATCATATTGGGGCCGGCCACACTAGAGGGAAGGAGGGGTTCATTTGTGTGTGAGAGAGATTCATTCATCTCATATTTATTCTATGCTTGCTACCAAAAATCACACACCTTTCTCCAAAGATTATTTCTCCATCTCCACCTCCATGGCAACTTCACTACCCCAAAGAGACATGATTTCTACACTTGCCTACAACATCCCTTTGACGCGTCGGCTAGCCAACTTTGTGCCCGAGTTGCCTCGGTCCAGAGGTGGGAGCCCGTAAAAGAATCCGGCTATGTGGTGCCCTTTCCGACGAGGAGGTGACGAACGGAGATTCCGCGGGAGATCGGAGTGGAGACGAAAACCGAAGGACACGGATCGCTTGGTATAACTCTCTACCCGTATTTTAGTTTGCTAGTAGCTAGGTTAATGGCCCGATCCGGGTTAAAAGTGCACGGTGGTGCCGGATTGCTAGTTTGCAAAATTTTTCGTTTCCGCGTTTCCGGCGTCGGATCGACGGTCGGGGCGCCGCCGTGGACTTACATTGGTATCAGAGCCACGTCGTTAACCTAGTCTAGCTTGTTCTAGTATATTTAAAACTCGATCGATCAAAAATCCCAAAAACCATATTTTCACATGCACAGTTTCTATCGAATTTTTTTTTAGCTCCAAAAATTTTTCAGGTTGTTTCAGAATGATGTGCATGGAATTTTAAGAATTCTGTGAAAATTTGGTCTCGTGAACAGTCTATACCACCGTGGAACTGCGGCCAAACCCATGCTTGGGCCGCGGTTCCGCCGCGACTTGCACTGTTCAGTGAACCAAAATTTTGCAGAAAGCTCCTGACTTGAAAATAAGGCTTTTGGAATATTCTTTTTGGACCCAGATTTTCTGTGAGTGCTACAGTACTGCTTGGGGCCCACTTCGATAAATTTGTTCGATCGGATATTTTAAACATACTAGTTCACAGTATTTACATTATATCTGCGACCGTGAATGTCATTTGATCGGTAAATCCTGTCTAACTGCTATAGCCCTTTTAGACGGATTTGCGAACGTGACATTCACGTTGATGTTCTGTGTTGTGCTGTGATGTTGCGGATTGGTCGTGGAGGATAGCCTGGTTGCAATGTTAGTACTGTTTTGTTTTATATGTATATTTGATATTGCGGGGCGAGCGTCCGACATGTGGACTGCCGTCACTGCCTGTTTGTATTATTCTTTTGGGGCACGACCGGGTCGAGGTCGATGTACCCGTTGTATGTATATTTTACTTTCTGTACTAGGATTACCCCACGGAGGGGTGCACGGATAGCCGGGTTCTAGAGGGCAACGAGCCCGCATCTCATGGCTTTGAGACGGAGGGGGCCTCACTCTAGAATTGGCGGGCTATTCGCCGCACTCGTAGGGGGTACAGGTTGACCCAGGAGGGGTGCCCAAGTTACCGGATTCCGTGAAGTGCTGGGTGGTCCATTCACGTTGCTGAAGGGGGCTGCCTCGCTTTAGGTTTTGGCGGGTAACTTGCCGCGCCCGTAGGGGTCTAGGATTTTCATTGCACAGGCTATCCGCATGACCAGGGGAACGTCGGGTTTCAGTAGCGGCTCTATGAAACCCGGGGATCCCAGATATCTGTATTGTTCTGTGATGCTGGTTACATTTCTGTGATGCTGCATTTTTTTTATCACGCCTTGAGAGAAAATTATATATTATATATATACTAATAGATGTTGTATATGTTTTGCATCCGCGCTAGTCCAGTCCCCGCTCTGTCGTTAGTTAGCTAACCTAACGGGTGATGACGGGACCCAGTGGCGAATGCGGATGGCATATACGTACGTCATTATTTTCGTTCTTTATTGGTGTGATCAATTGATGGGACTGCGTTGATTCGGATCAATGCAAGATAAACAAACCTATTCTGATGTTGTTGGAACTTTTTTCAAAAAGCTGTTATTGCAAGGGCGTTCTCTTTTGTTTTGCACAGTGGTATTCAGTTGGAATATCCTGCTCCTCAGTCGACGAGGCAAGGGCCGAGATCCCTTCACCGGGAGTGACCCGTTGGACAGAAGTTTGCGTCAGGGCAATAACTTCACTATAGCCGATTACTTTTGCTTTGCATCGTAGTATTCAGTTGGAATATCCCGCACCCCATCCTACGGGGAAAGAGCCGAGATCCCTTCACCGGGAGTGACCTCTTTAGCAAAGGTTTTCGTTACTATATTTTTATAAAGCTATCCGTTCCTTCAACGATATCAAGTTCATTACGTTAAAGGTTTTCGCCAGAAACCATTCGTAGCCCTCCGTCATTTCAGAACGGTAGCACTTAGTATTCATGCTATGTATGTTGGCCTTCGTCAAGGCATAGTGTATGGTAGCTATTTGTTACTTTTCTGCAGCATAGATAGATGCGTTGGTTTGGGACAGTCGTACTACTATTTTGGCCTTCGTCAAGGGTATGTACGGGTGGGTTCAAATTAACCTGGATAATGACGGGTAGAACTTGACATGTGACTTATGATATGTTGGCCTTCGTCAAGGTCATAAGAGCATGGGGCAAAAATCCACATCGGGAGTTTCTAAAGAAACTGAAACTTGCCAGATATGCGCATACCTTCTGAAGTGTGATAACGTGAGCGGATTCCGTCACGTTATCATGCGATGATAGTTCGATCCCGATTCCCACTGATGAGTTGGTTTACTCCTCGGGTGATCCCGGCTAATTCTTCTTTCAGGTTTGGGGAAGAATTTGACGTTACAGTGGGAGGTTTCCAGATTAGATAAAGTGATAACCATTCTGATCTAGGTTAGAGTGCACGCTGAGTGTTTCTTTTCTCTCTCTCTTTGGCAGCGACCATTGACCCGACCCTAGACTATGACTCAGTGACCAAGTTGACCGAACCTTCTTAACACTGTCTTTTGGATTGTCAGAGTTGCAAACCTCATTACCACTCCTACTTTTACCCTTTTCTCCAGGACACCTCGTATTACTACGAACGTCCACTTCCATTGGACAAAACCATCGTATGGTTATATACGAACTCGAAGGAATTCGAGGATGGTTTCCGATTCTGGAGAAAATGAATAGGACTATTCAGTTGTCTTTTCCTTTTTCCTTCTCTCAGGTTGCGAGTACTCCTTGGTTTAGGAGATAGTACACCTATTACGCAAATTGGATAGTCTTCTTCCAAACCTTAGGCTGGTGCCGAACGGTAGGGAATGAAGAAAACCAATTAGCCTAAACAGTGTACAGAAGGTATTAAGTTAAGGCAAAGAAAGGGATCAGTAAGAGGGCAAAGTAAATTGCGACTGCTATTCACGACCAAACCAAATATTTCTTCGCCAATCCTAAATCACCTTTGTATTTCTCCAGGACACTCCGTATCACTACGAAGATCCCAAGTTTATTGGATAATCCATCGTATGGTTATATACGAACTCGAAAGGAACTTGTTCCAGTTCGGGGATGGATCCTGGTTCAGGAGAAATAGGAATAAGGTTTATTCGGTTGTCTTTTATCTTCACCTTCTCTCGCATTGCGAGTGCTCCTAGGATTAGGACAGTACACCCATTATGCTTATTGGATAGTCTTCTTCCAAACCATAGGCTGGTGCCGAATGGTAGGGAAGGAAGAAAACCATTTGGCCTAAAGGGGTGTACAGAAGGTAATGACTAAAGACATATAAAGGGATTTGGAGAGGTGGAAAAGAGATATACGGTTACAGTTGTGAATCTGGATAATGGAAGAGGCATTACTAGGAATACCCGGATACCCCATCGAAACATTTCAATGTTTCAGTTTCACCGTGTACTGTTAAAGGAAAACTGATTTCCCAATTAGACACTTGCTCCAGGGTATGTATTTACCAGGTTTGATTCTCACATTTGTATGGTTTTGCAGATGATGAGTCGGAGTAAGTTATTGGGAATTAGGTGATTATCCTCATTATATCGTAATTCGTTGTAATTGGTGATATTTGAGGAAATCGCCTGGGTTGTTTGCCAGATGGCAAATGTTTGGTTTTGAATATCCGTTGTTATGCACCAATTTCAAATTGATATATCTGTACGTCTATTTTCATAGAGTGAGATATAACTTTTTGAAATTATGTCTATGGCATTTACCTATATCAGTGGATGGTTAGGTAAGGAGCATTAAACAGCGGTATAATTCTTCATAACCATACTACAGTTTTCAACCTACGACACACAGTGAATGAGTTATTAGACTCAGGGGACTTATACAGAGTATTGTATATTGTCCAGTGTCCATTAGGACAGAGGGGTTGGTCCTCGTACTATATTCTGTTTACTTATGACTTCTCTAGTTCTTAGACAGATGTTTCGTAGAAACACAGGGTCTGAGTTTTGAGAAGTTATAGGTATAAGAATAGAGTAGAGAACCAGGTATTGCAAGTATCGGGATTCTTCAAGGTGATCGAAGATGTAGATACTTGTGTATGGTATTCAGTTGATAGTAATGATTAAGAGAACTTGCTTCTCTTCCAGGTTACTCATAATTGGAAGTACTCCTAAGTTGAGTAATGCTGATTGGCCTCCTTCCATTTAGTTTACATGCACTGGAGACAGCTGCATGATTTGAATCTGGTTCAATTAAATCAGTGCCTCTGTTTCTGTATTAGATATAGAACAGTTCATATCTTAACGATGTCAAGATACGGGAAGTTGTCCAGCTTATGCTTAAAACCAGACTCTGGATAGCTCAAAGCACGTTTCTGTAATGGCTGTTTGTGGGTTGACCCGGGCTATGACGAGGGTTGATTTTCTACCATATGGAAGATCAATAGTGATAATGTTCTTGACTCGCCACAGTTTTAACAAAAATGGATTTTTTCAGAAAACAGTAGTGGGAGTATGGTAGAACTGGAAGTGATTCCAGAACCGCAAACGATTACTGAAGATTTGATAAGAACCTAAAGATTCAATCTGGTTTGACATTCCATTGGCCACTCCGCAGATATGGTGGGTAACCTCATGCACTCGAGAGGTACTTCGGTATGCTCAAGGACGGTGGCAGGGAGGTTCTTGTTTACCCAGACTTTCCATTGCTGTTGTTCCAGACTGTGAGACCCGGCAGGAGGATGAGTATAGCGTCGTTCTAAACTAGTTTTAGAAGTGTGCGTCTATATAACTTTGCCAGAGGGTTGTCATGGTCAGTGGGAGCAGCGGAAGCATGGTGGACAAGTTGCTTATGTCTATTTATAGACTAAAGCGGATATAGCGGAGATAGATCATCTATTTCTGATGTGACAGTCATAGGTTTGACTTCATCAGAATAGGGGATGGATCTGTTAAGAAGGTAGTAGGGTGTGATGTCCTGGTATTTGGATGACATACACAGAGTAGGAAGTGATATTCCTATACTACGATCGGTTATACTTTGGTCGTCACACAGTGGTTTCTCCACACAGGCTTGGATATTGTATCAGACATTCTGGTTACTAGATCTATGGTTTTAGATCTAGATTTGGGTGGTTTCCCAATCTGGGTACTTAGACAGCATTCTATGAGTATTTAGAATGGACGACTCCTGGCATGGTAGTATACCTGCAGGTGATGGAGTCACCCTCTCTAAAGGTGTCTTACAGACTAAAGGGGAGAGGGATACGCATGATTGGCAGATTACTTGCTTAGGCAATTGAGTTGGTCATGAGATGTCAAGTACCACACCAAATGTTGTTCTTGCAGTAGATGCAATAAGTTGATATTAATCCAATCCTGGAGAAACAGTCGGAAGCAGTTTTAGAACATAAGTTGATGTTCTAGGGATATGATAACAGCATTCTCCTTCGGGAGACAGTTATCATTCCAGGCTTCCAAGGTGACCTGGATGGCAGAGTGGCTGTCAGAGTTATAGTTTTTCCTCTGACGAGGGGCAGTATTTTGGACAGATGGTCCAGGTGGATACTGAGGGAAGGCATGGCATAGGATACTGATTAAGTTCAGTTGACGATACAGTCTAAGAAGTTTGGATTTGGAGTTCATTTATGAGCTAGGTCCCATCAGACATCCAGACATTTTAAGACAGGTATTGCTCATTTCGGGAGATGGGTTTCTCTGTGAACTTGAGATAAAGAGAGACATAGAAAGAAACACCACAGCGGATCCACTCATCGAGGCTATTCCTCGAACGCAATAGTTTCGCAATCGAGCTTTGTGAGACTGACTAGTAGAGGAGTTGGGTGTTCGGTATCACACGGGCTGTGAGTATGCGACATCGCAATAATTAGCCTTGAGTGCAAGTGGGAGATTGTTGGAGATAGTGCCCTCAGAGTCAATTATTGGATCACAGGCACATGATTGCAATGATTGAGGGAGGACCTGTCCCAGTAGGACAGTCTTACTCAAGATGATAGTATGCTATCTGGTTTATCTTTATCATCGTGTACTGCTTTAGGTGACCTTACGAGTCGCTATTGCACGTTGATAGAGCCCCTAGGATTCTTGCTTGACTACCAGCAGTATGGGGGCGATCATATACGTGAGAGCTGGAGTCTATAAGCACATCCTTAAAAGGTCCCTAGTCGTGGGAGTTTCGAGACAGGGCATCGATACTCCGGAGTAGACTAGTGTATACAGTTGAGACCCCGACGAGGGGCAGTGGTCGGTCTCACAAGCCACTGGTGTCAGTTGGTTCACCTAAGATGTATACAGGTGCTCATTGGGTTATGAGTACACCGGACAGGACTCGCCGGGAACCTGCTAGTTGGTATTATACCTGACGTCAGATAGCAATTCCCTGGTGACATGTGTACAGGTTAGTTCATCGACCTGAGATCGTCATTTGTCTCGTGTGAGTTCCCACTGTGCTTTGATTACTACCCTACCACGCTCAAAGGAGACGTGCAAACAGGTTTTAGTTGGGTACAGTCCCGAGCCACATGGAGGCAGTGAGCGGATCTGCAGGGGTTCGTCTCTCCCGGTATTGGGGGTGAGGTCGCGCTGTGTCTAGGAGAGCCAGTACATGAAAAGTCCTTGGCTAAGGCAGGAGATTTACTGGTAGGTATTCCAGTAGTATCTCAGGGTGTTCTGGGCTACACTCCGACACGACTTGTACCGCTATTGGGGGTCTGACTTTTACCAACCCCCTAGGCCCACCATGCGATGCTCATAGACGAACGGACCGGACTGTACGGATATTGTCACTGACAGGCTCAGTAGGGTGTCAGGATGAGTTCGCTCATCGACGTCCCTTTTGGTCAATAGCTGGTAGCCCGTCACGTATGGCTAATACCTCTGACGTGCTAGTGGTTAAATCCACATCCATAGTATTGACGAGTCTTTAGAGTTCACCACACACAGTTACTCAAGTTTCGGGCGAAACGCTGTAGAGGCCGTATGGAGATATGGCAGGGTTCGATCAGATACGTGCGGTATTGCACGGATCGTGATCGGAAGGATTTTACTAGCCGGCTTTGGTTTAAGCCGGATCCTAGTATTAGACAGTGTAGATTTTATCTCTTTGCATTTGTATTCAGTAGGAATACAAATGCGGGCATGTATATGCAGTAGCGGGGTTTTCCTGTAATTTATTACGGGATTAGTTTTCTGAAGTTGCCAGTTTGCATTCCGTTCCGGCCGGTTTTCCTTTGTTCCTTTGCGGCCGGACTTTTAGATGGAGGGGGTTATTTGCAAGTTTGCAAATAACTTATTGTGGAGGGGTTTCTTGCTTTTGTTGGATTCATGATTGTTCCTTCATGATGGGATTCCATTTTGGTCTCTTTCTTGCATTAATGAGAAAGGAGTTGATTAAGAATTTGGTGTGACCTTTTTATTCCATGATTCATTTCATTTTCTCCTTTAATTTACATTCTCCTCTTGCTTTAATCTAGAGAGATCATTCCCTCCACCATTATCATATTGGGGCCGGCCACACTAGAGGGAGGGAGGGGTTCATTTGTGTGAGAGAGAGATTCATTCATCTCATATTTATTCTATGCTTGCTACCAAAAATCACACACCTCTCTCCAAAGATTATTTCTCCATATCCACCTCCATGGCAACTTCACTACCCCAAAGAGACATGGTTTCTACACTTGCCTACAGCATCCCTTGGACGCGTCGGCTAGCCAACTTCACGCCCGAGTTGCCTCGGTCCAGAGGTGGGAGCCCGTAAAAGAATCCGGCTACGTGGTGCCCTTTCCGACGAGGAGGTGACGGACGGAGATTCCATGGGAGATCGGAGTGGAGACGAAGACCGAAGGACACGGATCGCTTGGTATAACTCTCTACCCGTATTTTAGTTTGCTAGTAGCTAGGTTAATGGCCCTATCCGGGTTAAAAGTGCGCGGTGGTGCCGGATTGCTAGTTTGCAAAGTTTTTCGTTTCCGCGTTTCCGGCGTCGGATCAACGGCCGGGGCGCCGCCGTGGACTTACAGTGTGTGTGTGTGTGTGTGTATGTATAAAAGGAAAGTGCATCCAAAATATGCGTGGGAGAGGGCGCCAGCGCATCACGTGCGTGGTACGCGGGAGCTGGGGCGATCGGGCGCTGGCGCTAGCGCCTTGGGCGCCAGGGCGCCAGCGCCTCACGTGCTAGGCACGCGGGCGCTTGAGCGCTAGCACCTCACGTGCCAGGCATGCAGGCGCTCGGGCGCTAGCGCCCCACGTGCTGGGCACGTGGGCGCTCGGGCGCTCGCGCTTTGGGCGCTAGCGCCTCACGTGCCAAGCACGTGGGCGCTCGGGCGCTCGCGCTTTGGGCGCTTGGGCGCTAGTGCTTTGGGCGCTAGCGCCTCACGTTCCAAGCACGTGGGCACTTAGGCGCTGGGCGGCAAAAGGAACTTGGTTCCTGCACTGGAAGTTGCACTCCCAAAAAGAAATACTTATTATTTTGTGTGTACATACACACATACACACACACACACACACATATTTGAGGAGTTAAACTCCTAAGATATTTTTGGAGCTGATGAAGGGGCTTCTCCCTTGAGCCCTGGATCTTCCCCAAAATGGGGTTTTTGGAGATGGGTCTCCTTCTTCTTCCTCTGTTGGCCGGATCTTGAAGAACAAGAGGTATGAGATTTTAAAAATCTCTTCTTTTTGAGATCTAATGGAAGATCTGAGCTCCCCTTTGTGGGTTTTGTGGTGAAAAACTACTTAGTTTTTGAAAAGGAAGAGTAAAACTCTTGATTTAATCCAAAGGAAAGGAGAAGGTTTAGAACCTTGAGGAAGGAGAAGAAGGAGGCACAAACCCTAGAGTTTTTAGAGAATGAAAAGTGTATCTTTTATTCATCATCATGTTGCCTTATATAGCCTTATACATTTACATATAGCTCCTTGGGCTTTACAAAATGGCATTTTGCCTATCCCATGCCTCATGTGCTATTTCTTTTTGCACATAAGCCATGGGCTTTACAAAAATTTGGCTTTATGCCCATTTTGCTTACATTCAAGCATAAAAAATTACATCAAAATTATTTATTACATGATTTTTTATTTCGGCATTGGGGAGGCCGGCCGCGGGGCTCGACTTGGGCATGGGCCCACTTGCTTGGGCTTGGGCCCGCTTACTTGGGGTTGACCTTGACTTTGACTTGGTCAACTGGGGTGTAAATTTTGACCCCAACAAAGTGCCCCCATCAATAAATGCACACCGCGCATATGAGTTGTGTGCATGAAATTGATGGATCTTGAAGCTGGACTTCGAGGTGGAACATCATTCCGGGTGCGGATTCCCTCGGGGAGCATGATTCCCGGGGATCGGAGAATCATTCCGATTTCCGGAGCATAATTCCAGGGTCGGAGCATCATTCCGGGGATCGGAGCATTATTCCGAAGAGCGGAGCATGATTCTAGGGATCGGAGCATTATTCTGAAGAGCGGAGCATGATTCCAGGGATCAGAGCATTATTCCGAAGAGTGGAGCATTATTCCGAAGGGGCCGGAGCATAATTCCGACGAGCGGAGCATGATTCCAAGGATCAGAGCATTATTCCGAAGAGCGGAGCATTATTCCGAAGAGCGGAGCATGATTCCAGGGATCGGAGCATTACTCCGAAGAGCGGAGCATGATTCCAAAGGGGTCGGAGTATAATTCTGACGAGCGGAGCATGATTCCAGGGATCAGAGCATTATTCCGAAGCGCGGAGCATGATTCCACGGATCGGAGCATTATTCCGAAGAGCGGAGCATGATTCCAAAGGGGTCGGAGCATAATTCCGACGAGCAGAGCATGCTTCCAGGGATCAGAGCATTATTCCGAAGCGCGGAGCATGATTCCAGGGATCGGAGCATTATTCCGAAGAGCGGAGCATGATTCCAAAGGGGTCGGAGCATAATTCCGATGAGCAGAGCATGCTTCCAGGGATCGGAGCATCATTCCGGAGAGCGGAGCATGATTCCAAGGATCGGAGCATCATTCCGAAGAGTCGGCAGACATTCTGACCGAAACATAATTTTGATGCAGAGGTTGATTCCCAGCAGAAACATATTTCTGACAGGGAAGGCAGATACTCCGAGACAAAGCATGATTTCAACATGGGGTACACATTCTGAGACGAAGCATGATTCCGACGCAGAGCTTGCTGGTTGACTTGATTCCGAGGAGGAGCATAATTCCGACGAGGAGGTCGCTGGTTGATTCCGAGCCGAAGCATATTTCCGACAGGGAAGGCAGATACACCGAGGCGAAGCTTAATTTCGACGCGGGGTACACTCTGAGACGAAGCATGATTCCGACGCAGAGCTTGTTAGTCGACAAGATTCCGAGGCGGAGCTTAATTCGACGAGGAGGTCGCTGGTTGATTCCGAGCTGAAGCAAAATTCTGACAGGTAAGGCAGATACACCGAGGTGAAGCTTGATTTCGATGCGGGGTACACTCTGAGACGAAGCATGATTCCGACGCAGAGCTTGTTGACCGACTTGATTCCGAGACGGAGCTTAATTCCGACGAGGAGGTCGTTGGTTGACTTGATTCCAGGACGGAGCATAATTCCGATGAAGAGGCCGCTGGTTGACTTGATTCCAGGATGGAGCATAATTCCGACAGGGAAGGTGGATACACCGAGGCGAAGCATGATTCGACATGGGGTACACTCTGAGACGAAGCATGATTCCGACGCAGAGATTGTTGATTTGATTTAATTTGGGTTGACATCAGTATCGCTACACTGGAATATGGTACCAGAAGCGAATCATCATTTTCCATGAGAGGATTTGGGGATTTGGTTTTGGTCGGCATCTACATTGCTGCACTGGAATAATGCCAGGAGCAACTCATCATTTGCCCCGGTAAGATTTGGGAATTGTTTTTCTTTTTGGGCGGCATCTGCATTGCTGCACTGGAATAATGCCAGGAGCACTCATCATTTTCCCTTGGAGGATTTGGGAATTGGTGGCTTAGGAGACAGGTTTAGATCCCTATCACCTAAGGCTTTTCAATTTTATGGGCCGTAAGGGTCCCATAAAAGCATTTTCTCCCTACGAGTCGAAAAGATCCCGTCGGTGTATTTTCTCCTTAGGAGTCGTGGGGACTCCCAAGCATGTTTTTCCATCGTGAGTCGTAAGGATCTCACGCGGGAATTTTCTCCTCACAAAGTCAAGAGGACTTTGCGAGTGCATTTCATCTCTTTTTCACGAGTTTGCGCCCTTTCGGGTTTTCACAAACTCGCCGGCAGTCCTGCTGTTTTTACTCATGGAGCCCTTTCGGGTTTTCATCCGTGCCCATTTTGCTTGTGGAGATACATTTTTTTCTTTTTGAATCTTCACCGCCGGTGGGACTTTGAATGTGGTCTCGCCGGTAGGACTTGGAGAGATTGGGATCGTTTTACGCTCGTGGATTGTATACGGTTTTGCAGGATGTATGATCCAGACCGTAGGGCCGGAAAAATTTCGGGACTTTGTTGGTGTCTGCATCACTGCACTGGAATATGGTACCGGAGCGACTCATCATTCGCCATTGGGGTATGGGATTTGGAATTTGGTTGGCATCTGCATCGCTGCAATGGAATATGGTACCAGGAGCGACTCATCATTCGCCACTTGGGGCAAGGGGTTTGGAATTTGGTTGGCGTCTGCATCGCTGCACTGGAATATGGTACCAGGAGCGACTCATTATTCGCCGTTTTTGTTACCGCAATTGCTCTGTCATATCAGCTTTTCTTATCGCGAAGGTCATGATTGCCCTATCATTTCGGCTTTTTTTATTTTATTCTTTTTATTTACACTTTTTTTTATTTATTTACACACATTTTTTTTACATTCATAGTTTAACGACTTAGAGGTCGTTTGTTCCCAGTTTAATGACATGGTGGTCAGCTGTTTTGTATGATGTTGGCGGTCGTAGCTTGACTGTTTGTTAACACGCCTTTAGACAGTTCTATCTCTCCTGCCTTGTACTGCTTTTTGACCCAATCTTTGAAGACGAAGCAGTCCTCAATGGCATGACCTATCACTCTGTGATAAGGGCAGTATTTGGGGTCATCGGTCATATTCGCTTCTTGCGGTTTTTTTGATTCTGGCAATTGTAGACCGTTTCTTAGGGCATCTTTGAATATTTTACGGACTTTGTCCCTTCTGAAGGAATATACCTTGTCCAGCTTCTCTTTCAGTGGTGATTCTCCTCCCTCTCCGAACACTGGCTTTCGAGGCTGGTTGGCATTAGGCCCGCTCAACCCTTGCTTATTTCGGTTAGCCGAGGCATTGAAAGATTCAGAATCGTCGGAATTTCCGCCTTTGCGATTATCGTCCTTTTGGTTTCTCCAGGACCTATTGTTATTTTGGGAATCCGAGGAGGACTCCTGCTTTGAGCGCTCCAGCATCTGAACTTTCCTGGTCAGCTCTTGGAATGTTTTGAGACCCGCGGTGCATAGAAACGGGGTTATCCAATTGTTGAGATTTCCGACAAGGAGACTGACAGATTGGTCCTGCACTATCGGCGATTCACATTTGATAGAGAGATTGCGCCATCGGGTTATAAAATCCGTAATACTTTTATTGTTCTTTGGCTTGGTCCTTACGAGCTCGGCAATGGTGATCTTATCGCTGACGCTCATGAACCTCTGCCGAAACAGAGACTCCATTTGGACGAAAGTTGTGATGGAGTCATCCGGTATGCTCGCGTACCAGTCGAAAGCAACATCGGCCAAGCTATTAACGAACTGGCGGAGGAGAAGCGCATCATTGCCCCCAGTATTCTCGCATGAGGCTTTAAAGTGGGCGATGTGCTGATTCGCATTTCCCTTCCCATCGAATCTTCCGAATTTAGGGATGACATAGCTGCTAGGAAATTCTACCAGATCATATTGAGCAGGATATGGTCTCCCACTACTGCTAACATAGTTTTGCGCTTCAGCTTCGGCTACCAATGTTTTGACTTTGTTGACAACCAAATCCATGATTTAATCTTGAGTTAGCGGGCTACTGTCATCGGTAGCTAAGACATTTCCCGAAATAGAATGCGACTGAGTTTCATGCGGTCCACCTACCTTTGGATTTGAGGGAATAGGCGTCGGCTGCCCTGGGACACCGTTTCCCGGTTCATGAGTATAGCCCTACGCTTGATTGGGCGGCTGAGAGGCAAGTCGGGCCGTGAGCTGCAAGACGACATTCGTCAAGTCATCAATTTTGGAGTAAAGTTTGGCCATCTCCTTATCTTTACTTCTGAGCTGTTTTTGGAGCTGTTAGAGAAGTTGCTGCTCTGCGTTCTTGGGACGGAAGATTGGCTCATCTTCGCTTTCCGAGCTCAACTCCTCATGAACCGAGGGATCTCTCTGCTTATCAGCTTCACTGGGAGGATTTTCATTGCCTTCCGGAGGAGGCTGGTCTTGGAATGTGGCAGTCATATTCACACCAGATTGGATTTGAGATGTGGTGGCCCCATCCTTGCTTTTGCTGTGAAGGTTGTCGCTGGGACGCATGCTCACCATGTAGACGGTGTGGATAACACATTCAGCTATCCTTTCATCACTGGCAGCTGGTTTCGCGGAGCGGTCCGGGCTTTGGAAATTCATAAATTTTAACATGGCCAGAGCCTTAGCCCTTTTGTTGGATCGGTATCTGAGCCGCTTCTGCCTCAGCTTCTCTGCCTTGAGCGCTTGGCAGGCTTTTGCTCTTCGGGAAGCCACCATAGGATGAGTGATCGGGAGGCTTGAGAATACATCCGCCCGCGTGTCTGTCGAAGGTATCGCCTAGGCTTGCCCACAACGTCTGGCAACTTATTTTGTTCTGACGGCTTTTCCCCCAGCTGGGGCCATGGAGATCCGTTTGAACACCGACTCACGTTTAGGTTGGGGCGCCCTCGAGATCACCACATTTGGCCTTTTGCCTTTCGAGGCCGGTTTGTCGGTTACCGGAGCTTGAGGTGCAGGGATGGCATTAGCCGAGACAAACAGAATAGACCCAAATTTTAGCAACGGTTCTTCCCACTGTCATCCGAGACTTGCCGGGAGGACCGTCCTGGCCTCTATCTTCATCGTGTAGGAGACGGGAGCCGTGCTGAGAGCTGAGTTCATCTTTGGAGACATTGTTGAAAAATGATTGCTTGAAAACCTGCATAAAAGAGCATCATTTTAGTATAAATATAAATATGTATATTGATTGAGTTCGTATGAACGTTTGACCCGAAATATGGGAGGAGAGATTTGTCCCACCGGGCGTGCCAGAATCTGTAGGGTGTTTTTCGTCACCCCATTGAGATGGGAATACGCGCACGCTTGTCAGGCACAGTACAGATTCCCCCTGCCTAGGGTAGGCTGGGATTTATTGATTGTGGGGATCCGAATCTCCGGCAGCCGCGGACTAAGCTACCATTAATTACCCCTCGCCTTTGGAGCGAGAGAACCTCCGATTGACGGGTTAAACTGGTCATGCGAACTCAATGTGCAGTGTTGTGTTTTGAAGGGGTTTTGGATATATCGGGGGCCCCGCAGAGTTTTTACGGGGGTCGCGCTACTCGGATAGGGGGCTGGAGGTCAAGAGGGCTAGCAGCCCCCTTGCGGGGTGCGGGGCAGCGCCCCGTTAGAATTTTTTTTCTACCGGGAACAGTGTTGTAGAGTAAGTGTGTGTGTATGTGTGTGTGTGTGTGTGTGTGTGTGTATAAAGGGAAAGTGCATCCAAAAGATGTGTGGGAGAGGGTGCCAGTGCCTCACGTGTGCGGCACGCGGGCGCTCGGGCGCTGGCGCTAGCGCTTTGGGAGCTAGCGCCTCACGTGCCAGGCACGCGGGCGCTCGGGCGCTAGGGTGCTAGCGCTTTGGGCGCTAACGCCCCACGTGCCGGGCACGCTGGCGCTAGGGCGCTAACACCCCACGTGCCGGGCACATGGGCACCCGGGCGCTAGCGCCCCACGTGCCGGGCACGTGGGCGCTCGGGCGCTAGCGCTTTAGGCGCTAGCGCTTCACATGCCAAGCACGTGGGCGCTCGGGTGCTCGCGCTTTGGGCGCTTGGGCACTAGCGCTTTGGGTGCTAGTGCCTCATGTGCCAAGCACGTGGGCGCTCGGGCGCTCGCGCTTTGGGCGCTCGGGCGGTAGTGCTTTGGGCGCTAGCGCCTCACATGCTAAGCATGTGGGCGCTCGGGTGCTGGGCGGCAAAAGGAACTTGGTCCCTGCACTGGGAGTTGTACTCCCAAAAATAAATACTTATTATTTTGAATATATATATATATATATATATATATATATATATATATATATATATTTGAGGAGTTAAACTCCTAAGATATTTTTGGAGCTGATGAAGGGGCTTCTCCCTTGAGCCCTGGATCTTCCCCAAAATGGGTTTTTTGGAGATGGGTCTCCTTCTTCTTCCTCTGTTGGCCGGATCTTGAAGAACAAGAGGTATGAGATTTTAAAAATCTCTTCTTTTTGAGATCTAATGGAAGATCTGAGCTCCCCTTTGTGGGTTTTGTGGTGAAAAACTACTTAGTTTTTGAAAAGGAAGAGTAAAACTCTTGATTTAATCCAAAGGAAAGGAGAAGGTTTAGAACCTTGAGAAAGGAGAAGAAGGAGGCACAAACCCTAGAGTTTTTAGAGAATGAAAAGTGTATCTTTTATTCATCATCATGTTGCCTTATATAGGCTTACACATTTACATATAGCTCCTTGGGCTTTACAAAATGGCATTTTGCCTATCTCATGCTTCATGTGCTATTTCTTTTTGCACATAAGCCATGGGCTTTACAGAAATTTGGCTTTATGCCCATTTTGCTTACATTCAAGCATAAAAAATTACATCAAAATTATTTATTACATGATTTTTTATTTCGGCATTGGGGAGGCCGGCCGCGGGGCTCGACTTGGGCATGGGCCCACTTGCTTGGGCTTGGGCCCGCTTACCTGGGGTTGACCTTGACTTTGACTTGGTCAACTGGGGTGCAAATTTTGACCCCAACAATTGCTCCTATCACCAAGCAATAGGACGTCCCCTTGAAGATTGCTTCACCTTCAACGACTGGTTTGAAGACCAGTATCAACAAGGCATGTTCGCTTTATCCGACAGCTGGAGGGTAACCCCACCGCAAAATCATGAGCCAAAGAAAACCTATATCATAAGGATAGGACCAGCCCAACATCAAGAATGGAAGAAGACTCGTACCTGCCATGTGATAACACTTTCGGAAGGGGAAGGGCATGGGCTATGGATGACCTTTTCAAGTGATTCACAAATGAAAACGAGGATGAGGTGTTCTCAGAATTTCCACCTGCACCAAAAGAGCTGGAAGACGGGATACATACCACGGTGGACAACCTAAGGAAAATTGACTTAGGGATGGAAAACGATCCGAGGCCCACGTTCGTCAGTGAGCTGCTATCTAGAAAACATGTAGCCACGTTAAAAGGCGTGTTCATGCAATATAAATACTTCTTCACATGGAACTATTCCGAGATGCCGGGATTAGATCCAAAAGTAGTAGTGCATAAACTGGCCATATCGCCGGACATCAAGCCAGTCAAGCAAGCGCCAAGAAGAATGAGGCTCGAACTCGAGATGAGTATCAATGTTGAAGTTAAGAAACTAATTGACTCCGGTTTCATCCAGGAAGTTCAATATCCTGACTGGATTGTGTTGGAGATAGTGCCCTCAGAGTCAATTATTGGATCACAGGCACGTGATTGCAATGATTGAGGGAGGACCTATCCCGGTAGAACAGTCTTACTCGAGATGATAGTATGCTATCAGGTTTACCTTTATCATCGTGTACTGCTTTAGGTGACATGACATGTCACTATTGCACGTTGATAGAGCCCCTGGGATTCTTGCTTGACTACCGGCAGTATGAGGGCGATCATATACGTGGGAGCTGGGGTCTACAAGCACATCCTTAAAAGGTCCCTAGTCGTGGGAGTTTCGAGACAGGGCATCGATTCTCCAGAGTAGACTAGTGTATACAGTCGAGACCCCGACGAGGGGCGGTGGCCGGTCTCACAAGCCACTGGTGTCAGTTGGATCACCTAAGATGTATACAGGTGCTCATTGGGTTATGAGTACACCGGACAGGACTCGCCGGGAACATGCTAGTTGGTCTTATACCTGACGTCAGATAGCAGTTCCCAGGTGACATGTGTACAGGTTAGTTCATCGACCTGGGGATCGTCATTTGTCTCGTGTGAGTTCCCACTGTGCTTTGATTACTACCCTACCACGGCTCAAAGGAGTCGTGCAAACAGGTTTTAGTTGGGTACAGTCCCGAGCCACATGGAGGCAGTGAGCGGATTTTCGGGGGTTTCGTCTCTCCCGGTATTGTGGGTGAGGTCGCGCTGTGTCTAGGAGAGCCATTACACGAAGTCCTTGGCCAAGGCAGGAGATTTACTGGTAGGTATTCCAGTAGTATCTCAGGGTGTTCTGGGCTACACTCCGACACGACTTGTACCGCTTTTGGGGGTCTGACTTTTACCAACCCCCTAGGCCCGCCATGCGATGCTCATAGACGAACGGACCGGACTGTACGGATATTGTCACTGACAGGCTCAGTAGGGTGTCAGGATGAGTTCGCTCATCGACGTCCCTTTTAGTCAATAGCTGGTAGCCCGTTACGTATTGGCTTATACCTCTGACGGGCTAGTGGTTAAATCTACAGCCATTGTATTGACGAGTCTTTAGAGTCCGCCACACTTTCAGTTACTCAAGTTTCGGGCGAAACGCTGTAGAGGCCATATGGAGATATGGCAAGGTCCGATCAGATACGTGCGGTATTGCACGGATCAGGATCGGACATTTTGTACTAGTAGCCGTATAGGTATATGGCAGGGTTCGATCAGATACGTGCGGTATTGCACGGATCAGGATCAAACGGATTTTACTAGCCGGCTTTGGTTTAAGCCGGTCCTAGTTTAGTACAGTGTAGATTTTGTCTCTTTGCATTTGTATCCGGTCGGAATACAGATGCGGGTGTGTATGCACAGTGTCGGGGTTTTTCCTGTAATTTATTACGGGACCAGTTTTCTGGAGTTGCCAGTTTGCATTCCGTTCCGGCCGGTTTTCCTTTGTTCTTTCCCGGCCGGACTTTTCCGATGGAGGGGGTTATTTGCAATTGTGCAAATAACATATTGAGGAGGGGGTTTCTTGCACTTGTCTTGATTATGATAGGTTTGAATCTTTCAACCATGACTTGCTTTGACTTATGATGATTGAAAGGGTATGGGTGGGTTTACATGAAGCATGGTTCATGTTTTGTTAAGGTCACCCTTTTCACTTTTACTACAATGACCTCCCTTCATGTTTTTCCATTCTTGATTCCACCACCAATTTAACAAGATGGCCGGCCACATTAGAGGTAGAATGAGAGAATGGTTCACTTCAATTTTTGGTGTGGGAAATTAATCATTCTTATCATTTTCATTGCCACAAAAATCCCCAAGTTCATATCATCTTGATTCCTCCATCAAGGCAACCAACCCCAAAGTGAGACAAAGCGTATTCTACACTACTTCCTACAGCAAATCTTGGACGCGTCGATTCGCCAGCTTCGCGCCCGAGTTGCCTCGGTATTGAGGTGGGAGCCCGTAAAAGCTACAGGCGATGTGGTGCCCCTTTTCGACGAGGAGGAGACGGATGGAGATCCCGCGAGGAGATCGGAGTGGAGATGAAGACCGGAGGACTTGGATCGTCGGTATACATCTCTAACCCGTATTCTAGTTAGCTTAGACTTGTTAATGGTTACGATCCGGAGTTTAGTGCGTGGTGGTGCCGGTTTGCAAAGTCCGCAAAAATTTAAGTTGTTCACCGCTTCCGCATTCCGGCGTCGGATTGACGGCCGGGGCGCCGCCGTGCACTTACAGTGGTATCAGAGCCTCGCCATTAACTTCGTCTAGCTTCGTTTGGTATGTTTGCATTTCCGATCGACCAAAATTTCCAAAAACCGTATTTTTTGTTCACATCAGTTTCTGTTGAAATATTTTGGTCTCGAAAAATTTTTCAGGTTGTAAAATATTGATGTACTGGAAAATCTAAGAGCTCTGTAAAAATTCGATGAAGTGAATCCACAGTTGGAGCGCGGAACCGCCGCGAAAACCCCATTTGTGCGGCCCTTCCGCCGCGCACTATTCACATCACTTCACCATTTTTTTACAGAGGCCTTCTGGGCTTAAAATATGGGCTTTGGAATATTAAAGTTGGGCCAATTGTTTCTGTGAGTGCTACAGTTTTCTTTGGGGCCCACTTGTTAATTGTTTGATCAATCGGAAATTTTTTAAACACATTTTTCACAGTATTTACATTATATCTGCGACCGTGAATGTCACTTGATCGGTAAATCCGGTCTAACTGCTATAGCCCGGTTAGACGGATTTGCGAACGTGATTTTCACGTTGATGTTCTATGTATTTGCTGTGTTGTTGCGGATCGGTCGTGGGGGATAGCCTGGATGCAATGCTAGTACAGTGTTGTTGTATTATGTACATTTGATATTGCGGGGCGAGCGTCCGACATGTGGACTGCCGTCACTGCCTGATTGTATTATTCTTTTGGGGCACGACCTGGTTGCGGTCGATGTACCCGGTGTATGTATATTTTACTTTCTGTACTAGGGTTACCCCGCGGAGGGGTGCACGGATAGCCGGGTTCTGGAGGGCAACGGGCCCGCATCTCAGGGCATTGAGACGGAGGGGCTTCAGTCTGGAATTGGCGGGCTATTCGCCGCACTCGTAGGGGGTACAGGTTGACCCAGGAGGGGTGCCCAAGTTACCGGATTCCGTGAAGTGCTGGGTGGTCCATTCACGGCGCTGAAAGGGGGCTGCCTCGCTTCAGGTTTTGGCGGGTGACTTGCCGCACTCGTAGGGGTCTAGGTTTTCATTGCACAGGCTATCCACACGACCAGGGGAACGTCGGGTTTCAGTAGTGGCTCTGTGAAACCCGGGGATCCCAGATATCTGTATTGTTCTGTGATGCTGTACATTTCTGTGATGTTGCATTTTATTCACGCCTTGAGCGAAATACTATATATTGGTATATATATTAGTAGATGTTGTATATGTTTTTCATCCGCGCTAGTCCAGTCCCCGCTCTGCCGTTAGTAAGCTAACCTAACGGGTGATGACGGGACCCAGTGGCGAATGCGGATGGCATATACGTACGTCGGTATATTTTCGTTCTTTGTGGTGTGATCAATTGATGGGATTGCATTGATTCGGATCAATGCAAGTTTAACAAACCTATTCTGATGTTGTTGGAACACTTTTCAAAAAGCTGTTATTGCAAGGACGTTCACTTTTGTTTTGCATCGTGGTATTCAGTTGGAATATCCTGCTCCTCAGTCGACGAGGCAAGGGCCGAGATCCCTTCACAGGGAGTGACCCCTTGGACAGAAGTTTGCGTCAGGGCATTAACTTCACTATAGCCGATTACTTTTGCTTTGCACAGTGATATTCGGTTATGAATATCCAGCACCCCATCCTACGGGGAAAGAGCCGAGATCCCTTCACCGGGAGTGACCTCTTTAGTAAAGGTTTTCGTCACTATATTTTCTAAAAAGCTATCCGTTCCTTCAACGATATCAAGTTCATTACGTTAAAGGTTTTCGCCAGAAACCATTCGTAGCCCTCCGTCGTTTCATATGGGTAGTCAATAGTATTCAAGCTGTGTTTGTTGGCCAAAGTCAAGGCACAGTGTTTGGTAGCTGTTGGGTATTCATATGCAGCATAGATAGATGCGTTGGTTTGGAACAGTCGTACTGCCTTGTTGGCCAAAGTCAAGGGTATGTACGGGTGGATTCAAATTAACCTGGAGAATGACGGGCAGAACTTGACATGTGACTTATGATTTGTTGGCCAAAGTCAAGGTCATAAGAGCATGGGGTAAAAATCCACATCGGGAGTTTCAAAAGAACTGAAACTTGCCAGATATGCGCATACCTTCTGGAGTGTGATGATGTGAGCGGATTACGTCACGTTATCATGCGATGAGAGTTGGATCCCGATTCCCACTGATGAGTTGGTTTACTCCTCGGGTGTTCCCGACTAATTCTTCTTTCAGGTTTGGAGGAGAATTTGAGGTACAGTGGGAGGTTTCCAGATTAGATAAATTTGTAACCATTCTGATCTAGGTTAGAGTGCACGCTGAGTGTTTCTTTTCTCTCTCTCTCTGGCAGCGACCATTTGACCCGACCCTAAGACCATGACTCAGTGACCAAGTTGACCGAACCTTCTTAAACACTGGCTTTTGGATTGTCAGAGTTGCAGACCTCATTGCCACTCCTACTTTTACCCATTTCTCCAGGACACCCCGTATTACTACGAACGTCCACTTCCATTGGACAAAACCATCGTATGGTTATATACGAACTCGAAGGAATTTATTCGAGGATGGTTTCCGGTTTTAGAGAAAACGGATAGGATTATTCAGTTGTCTTTTCTTTTACCCTCTCTCAGGTTACGAGTACTCCTTGGTTTAGGGGTAGTACACCTATTACGCAAATTGGATTGTCTTCTTCCAAACCTTAGGCTGGTGCCGACCGGTAGGGAATGAAGAAAACCAATTAGCATAACGATGGTGTGCAGAAGGTATTAAGTTCAGACAAAGCAAGGGATTAGTAAGAGGGCAAAGTAAACTGCGACTGATATTCACGACCAAACCAAGTATTTCTTCGCCAATCCTAAATCACCTTTGTATTTCTCCAGGACACTCCGTATCACTACGAAGATCCACAGTATATTGGATACTCCATCGTATGGTTATATACGAACTCGAAAGGAACTTGTTCCAGTTCGGGGATGGATTCTGGTCCAGGAGAAATAGGAATAAGGTTTATTCGGTTGTCTTTTATCTTCACCTTCTCTCGCATTGCGAGTGCTCCTAGGACTAGGACAGTACACCCATTGTGCTTATTGGATAGTCTTCTTCCAAACCATAGGCTGGTGCCGAACGGTAGGGAAGGAGGAAAACCATTTGGCCTAAAGGGGTGTGCAGAAGGTAAAGACTAAAGACATATGAAGGGATTTGGAGAGGTGGCAGAGAACTATACGGTTACAGTCGTGAATCTGGAAGAGGCATTACTAGGAATACCAGAATACCCCAATGAAACATTTCAATGTTTCAGTCTCACTATGTACTGTTAAAAGGAAACTGATTTCCCAATTAGATACTTACTCCAGGGTATGTATTTACCAGGTACGATTCTCACATCTGTATGGTTTTTACAGATGATGAGTGGGAGTAAGTTATTGGGAATTGGGTGATTATCCTCATTATATCGGGATTAATTGTAATCGGTGATATTTGAGGAAATCACCTGGGCTGTTTGCCGGTCGGCAAATATTTGGTTTTGAATATCCGCTGTTATGCACCAATTTCAAATTGATATATCTGTACGTCTATTTTCATAGAGTGAGATATGCCTTTCTGAAATTATGTCTACGACATTTACCTATATCAGTGGATGGTTAGGTAAGGAGCATTAAACAGCGGTGTAATTCTTCTTAACCATAAGTACAGTTTTCAACCTACGGCACATAGTGAATGAGTTATCAGACTCAAGGGACTTATACAGAGTATTGTATGTTGTCCAGGGTCCATCAGGACAGAGGGGTTGGTCCTCGTACTACATTCAGTTTACTTATGACTTCTCTAGTTTCTAGACAGGTGTTTCGTGGAAACACAGGGTCCGAATTTGGAGAAGTTATTGGTATTTGAATAGAGTGGAGAACCAGGTGTCGCAAGTATCGGGATTCTTCAAAGAGATCGAAGATGTAGATACTTGTGTATGGTATTCAGTTGATAGTAATGATAAAGAGATCTTGCTTCTCTTTCAGGTTACTCATAATTGGAAGTATTCCTAAGTTGAGTAACGCTGGTCGGCCTCCTTCCATTTAGTTGACATGCGCTGGGGACAGCTGCATGATTTGAATCTGGTTCAATTAAATCAGTGCCTCTGGTTCTATATTGGATATAGTACAGTTCATATCTTAACATTGTTAAGGTACGGGGAGTTGTCCGGCTTATGATTAAAACCAGACTCTGGATAACTCAAGGCACGTTTCTGTAATGGCTGTTTGTGGGTTGACCCAGGCTATGACGAGGGTTGACTTTCTACCATCTGGAAGATCAATAGTGATATTGTTCTTAACTCGCCACATTTTAAAAGAAATGGTTATTTTTCAGAAAACAGTAGTGGGAGTATGGTAGAACTGGAAGCGATTCCAGAACCGCAAACGATTACTGGAGATTTGATAAGGAACCTAAAGATTCAATCTGATTTGACATTCCATTGGCCACTCCGCAGAAAAGGTGGGTAACTTCAGGCACCCGAGAGGTACTCCGGTAGCCTCAAGGACGGTGACAGGGAAGTTCTTGTTTACCCACACTTGCCATTGTTGTTGTTCCAGGCTGCGAGACCCGGCAGGAGGATGAGTATAGCGTCGTTCTAAACTAGCTTTAGAAGTGCACGTCTATATGACTCTGCCAGAGGGTTGTCGTAGTCAGTGGGAGCAGCGGAAGCATTGGTGGACAGGTAGCTTATGTCTATTTATAGACTAGAGCAAATGTAGCGGAGATAGATCATCTATTTCTGACGTGACAGTCATGGGTTTGACTTCATCAGAAAAGGGGATGGATCTGTTGAGAAGGTAGTAGGGTGTGATGTCCTGGTATCTGGATGACATACACAGAATAGGAAAAGAAACTCCTATACTACAATCGGTTATACTTTGGTCGTCACACAGTGGTTTCTCCACAAGGAACTTGGACACAATATCAGACATACTGGTTACTAGATCTATGGTTTTGGATCTAGATTTGGGTGGTTTCCCAATCAGGGTACCTTGACAGCATTCTAAGAGTATTTAGAATGGACGACTCCTGGCACGGTAGTGTACCTGCAGGTAATGGAATCACCCTCTCTAAAGGTGTCTTATAGACTAAAGTAGAGAGGGATGTGCATGATTGGCAGATCACTTGCTTAGGCAATTGAGTCAATCATGAGATGTCAAGTACCACACCAGATGTTGTTCTTGCACTAGATGCAATAAGTTGATATTGATCCAATCCTGGAGGAACAGTCGGAAGCAGTTTTAGAACATAAGTGGCTGTTCTAGGGATATGATAACGAAAGCCCTATTCGGGAAACAGTTATCATTCCAGGCTTCCAAGGTGACCTGGACGACAAGGAGGTTGTCAGAGTTACAGTTTTCCTTCTGACGAGGGGCAGTATTTTGGACAGGTGATCCAAGGCAATACTGAGGGAGGCATGGTGCAGGATACTGATTAAGTTCAGTTGACGATACAGTCTAAGAAGTTTGGATTTGGAGTTCATTTATGAGCTGAGTCCCATCAGACATCCAGACACTCTAAGACAGGTATTGCTCATTTCGGGAGATGGCATTCTCCGCGAACTTGAGATATAGAGAGATATAGAAAGAAACTTCAGAGCGGATCCACTCACTAAGGCTATTCCTCGAACGCAATAGTTTCGCAAACAGGTTTTGTGCGACTGACTAGTAGAGGAGTTGGGTGTTCGGTATCACACGGGCTGTGAGTATGCGACATCGCAATAATTAGCCTTGAGTGCAAGTGGGAGATTGTTGGAGATAGTGCCCTCAGAGTCAATTATTGGATCACAGGCACGTGATTGCAATGATTGAGGGAGGACCTATCCCGGTAGAACAGTCTTACTCGAGATGATAGTATGCTATCAGGTTTACCTTTATCATCGTGTACTGCTTTAGGTGACATGACATGTCACTATTGCACGTTGATAGAGCCCCTGGGATTCTTGCTTGACTACCGGCAGTATGAGGGCGATCATATACGTGGGAGCTGGGGTCTACAAGCACATCCTTAAATGGTCCCTAGTCGTGGGAGTTTCGAGACAGGGCATCGATTCTCCAGAGTAGACTAGTGTATACAGTCGAGACCCCGACGAGGGGCGGTGGCCGGTCTCACAAGCCACTGGTGTCAGTTGGATCACCTAAGATGTATACAGGTGCTCATTGGGTTATGAGTACACCGGACAGGACTCGCCGGGAACATGCTAGTTGGTCTTATACCTGACGTCAGATAGCAGTTCCCAGGTGACATGTGTACAGGTTAGTTCATCGACCTGGGGATCGTCATTTGTCTCGTGTGAGTTCCCACTGTGCTTTGATTACTACCCTACCACGGCTCAAAGGAGTCGTGCAAACAGGTTTTAGTTGGGTACAGTCCCGAGCCACATGGAGGCAGTGAGCGGATTTTCGGGGGTTTCGTCTCTCCCGGTATTGTGGGTGAGGTCGCGCTGTGTCTAGGAGAGCCATTGCACGAAGTCCTTGGCCAAGGCAGGAGATTTACTGGTAGGTATTCCAGTAGTATCTCAGGGTGTTCTGGGCTACACTCCGACACGACTTGTACCGCTTTTGGGGGTCTGACTTTTACCAACCCCCTAGGCCCGCCATGCGATGCTCATAGACGAACGGACCGGACTGTACGGATATTGTCACTGACAGGCTCAGTAGGGTGTCAGGATGAGTTCGCTCATCGACGTCCCTTTTAGTCAATAGCTGGTAGCCCGTTACGTATTGGCTTATACCTCTGACGGGCTAGTGGTTAAATCCACAGCCATTGTATTGACGAGTCTTTAGAGTCCGCCACACTTTCAGTTACTCAAGTTTCGGGCGAAACGCTGTAGAGGCCGTATGGAGATATGGCAAGGTCCGATCAGATACGTGCGGTATTGCACGGATCAGGATCGGACGTTTTGTACTAGTAGCCGTATAGGTATATGGCAGGGTTCGATCAGATACGTGCGGTATTGCACGGATCAGGATCAAACGGATTTTACTAGCCGGCTTTGGTTTAAGCCGGTCCTAGTTTAGTACAGTGTAGATTTTGTCTCTTTGCATTTGTATCCGGTCGGAATACAGATGCGGGTGTGTATGCACAGTGTCGGGGTTTTTCCTGTAATTTATTACGGGACCAGTTTTCTGGAGTTGCCAGTTTGCATTCCGTTCCGGCCGGTTTTCCTTTGTTCTTTCCCGGCCGGACTTTTCCGATGGAGGGGGTTATTTGCAATTGTGCAAATAACATATTGAGGAGGGGGTTTCTTGCACTTGTCTTGATTATGATAGGTTTGAATCTTTCAACCATGACTTGCTTTGACTTATGATGATTGAAAGGGTATGGGTGGGTTTACATGAAGCATGGTTCATGTTTTGTTAAGGTCACCCTTTTCACTTTTACTACAATGACCTCCCTTCATGTTTTTCCATTCTTGATTCCACCACCAATTTAACAAGATGGCCGGCCACATTAGAGGTAGAATGAGAGAATGGTTCACTTCAATTTTTGGTGTGGGAAATTAATCATTCTTATCATTTTCATTGCCACAAAAATCCCCAAGTTCATATCATCTTGATTCCTCCATCAAGGCAACCAACCCCAAAGTGAGACAAAGCGTATTCTACACTACTTCCTACAGCAAATCTTGGACGCGTCGATTCGCCAGCTTCGCGCCCGAGTTGCCTCGGTATTGAGGTGGGAGCCCGTAAAAGCTACAGGCGATGTGGTGCCCCTTTTCGACGAGGAGGAGACGGATGGAGATCCCGCGAGGAGATCGGAGTGGAGATGAAGACCGGAGGACTTGGATCGTCGGTATACATCTCTAACCCGTATTCTAGTTAGCTTAGACTTGTTAATGGTTACGATCCGGAGTTTAGTGCGCGGTGGTGCCGGTTTGCAAAGTCCGCAAAAATTTAAGTTGTTCACCGCTTCCGCATTCCGGCGTCGGATTGACGGCCGGGGCGCCGCCGTGCACTTACAGATTGCCAACATCATTCCGGTGATGAAGAAAAATGGGACGGTGCGCATCAGTGTGGACTTTCGGGACCTTAAAAAGCTTGCCCGAAGGATGGCTTCCCAGTACCTGTTACTGAGCTGATGATCGATAACACGTATACTCATGAGGTTTTCTCCTTCATGGATGGATCTTCAGGATACAACCAAATAAAAATGCATCCTGAAGACCAAAAATATACTGCCTTCCGGATTCTGAGGGCATATTCTTCTACAAGGTGATGCCTTTCGGTTTAAAGAACGCCGGCGCTACCTACCACAGGGCCATGACAAAGATCTTCGATGACCTCATCCATGAGATTGTCGAATACTACATCGATGACCTGGCGGTGAAAAGCAAGTCTTACGAGGAACATTGGGAACATCTGTTTCAACATCTTCGGAAGTATAATCTGAAGATGAATCTTCTAAAATGCGCGTTTGGAATCTCCTCAGGCAAATTCTTGGGATTCATCATACGGCACCGGGGTATCGAAATCGATCCCTCAAGGATCAAAGCGAATACGGAAATGCCCACGCCAAGGACCCTCAAGCAATTGCGATCCCTTCAAGGAAAGCTCGCGTATATCCGACGGTTCATAGCTAACCTATCGAGAAAATGCCGTCCCTACAGTCATATAATAAAGAAGGGGACCCTGTTCGTCTGGGATCAAAAGCTCCAAAACGCACTAGACGAAATCAAGCGGTACTTACAAAATCCACCGGTGCTGACCGCTCCAGTTAAGGGAAAACCCCTCATCCTATATACAACAGCCCTTGAGGGTTCTCTAGACGCGTTATGGGCACAGGAGAATGACCAAGGAAAGGAAAGAGCTCTACACTACTTAAGTCGAGTTCTCTTGGTGGCAGAAAACAACTACTCCCCCATCGAAAAGCATTGTCTGGCACTAATCTTTGCAATAACGAAACTCAGACACTACGCCTTGGCACATGAGGTTCATCTTATATCAAAGCTGGATCATCTCAAATATCTAATGTCGAAGGCCATACTAACAGGAAGGCTTGCCAAATGGGCTCTCCTCCTGATGGAGTTCTCGATAACGTATCGTCCTCTCAAAGCAGTGAAAGGCCAGGCTGTCGCTGACTTTCTTTCTGAACATCCGATACCAGCCGACTCCTCCTTAAATTGTGAGTTGCCGGATGAACATGCGTTCGACACAATCGAAAGAGAGAAGGAAGAAAATGATTCCCAATGGGAGCTTTATTTCGATGGAGCACCTTCCTTGAAGAGGCGAAAGCACAACACCCCCATAATCAAAGCAGGAGTGGGCCTTATCTTCGTGACTCCGCAAGGAGGGATACTGCGTTACGCCCTTTTTTTAACGGAGTCAAGGACTAATAACGAAACTGAATATGAAGTTTTGATAGTAGGTTGATCGGCGCTTGTTTTTGAGCGCGCCGTATTTTAAGTTCTATTAAGTTTAACCGCGATCAAGGACGGCGTCGCGTGTAGCTAGCCGCGTTGAGCACGGGTCTTCCGCAGGGAGATGGTGCGTTTATCGTTCTTGTTATGACGAGTTAATGCGAGGGCGGGAGTGTTCGTATCTAACCTATGTGTATATATGCACAATTATAAGCTTGTTAGGAAAAGATAGGTTAGTGTAAGTTAGTGGATTCCGTACTCAATCCTTTGTGCCGAGCTTGACCAATTGAAGTTAGAGCAATCGAAAACAACGTGGATTAGGGTGCTTAAGCACGGTATTTATAAAATCCGGTTTATTGACCCTTGTCCGTCCGTTCTTGTCGCTTGACTTTTGCCTCCGGCGAAACCGAACGCAACCGGTTGTGGTTAGGGATCACCGATATCTTGGTAGGGTAGGATGCCTAACGGAACTCTTGCGTAAGGTTGGGGCGGAGTTCAATGGAAAATATCGGGCAAAGGAAATGAGAAACGAAAACCTTAACTTACAATATCGTTTTCTTTCCTAACAACACCATATTCACAAACCATCAAAACAAACAAAAAGGAAGAGCAAATACAAGATAAAAGAAAAGAATAGACAACATTGCAAGAAAGTAAATGTCATGGAATAAAATGCAAGTAAGTAAAGCAAGTAAGTAAAAGAGATAGAAATACTAAGAACCCAAAGTGTTATGTCCAAGTGATACAAACTTTGAGTTCAATAACCAAAAATTAAACTTGCAAGCTCAATAAAGAGGTTGCAAGATCAAGAGAAGGCAAAGAGCTCAAGGGGAACAAGCTATGTACAAGAACAAAATGAAAAGAGAAACAAAAATGATATGAGACTATGTGAGACCCCCTTCCCCTTGCTCACTGATTTGTATTTATAGGTTCAAAATAAAATTAAACAAGTAATAAAAATAGGATGATGTGACTGCAAGGGATAGCCAGAACAAAAATGGGGCTAATTGGGGCTAACAAAACCGGTGAGGCCGGTTTTTGTGGGAGTCTCGCCGGGTCAATTCCGAGCAAGTGGGCTCGTGTTGGTGTAGGGGTTTGTGTTCTCTCGATAACTCCACCGGTATTGCTTGATTTCTTTGTAGGAGCCTGGTTTGTACTCAGTAGATTGGAGGGAAACATTATGCTTTATATCACATCACACCTTTTTAGCATTTATAACACATCACTTCTCACTTATGCCCACTTGTGCCCCTTGCATCATGGCAGCCCCACCATGGTCCATGCCAAAGAGTTGTGTGCACACTTGTATTGTGTTGGACCAAAATTGTGTGCACACATTTATTTGCAAAAGAACTCTTTGGTCATCGATCGATTTGCAGTGTTGGTTGCAGTGTCGGCTCACAAATGTTATATCCGTTCCGGTATTGTATCACGGATACCTATAATCTGTATTTACTGAGCAGACACTGGTTAATAGTACCGATATAATACAAAAATAGATAATGAATGAGTGGTATTAAAATGCAGTTTTCTGAGATGAACACAGGTCTCGAGATTGCTGTCGACATGGGAATCAAAGTCCTCATCGTATATGGAGACTCCCAGCTGATCGTTAGCTAAGTAAATGGCGACTATCAGACGTGCAAGCCAGAGCTGATAACATACGGTGAAAGAGTGCAGCAACTGCTGCACAAATCCCCTCCTACATCCTGGAGAGCATACCGCGTGCAGAAAATAGAAAGGCGGATGCATTGGCCAAGCCGCCTAAGGAATTAGCCGACGAAGACCTCGACGACATAAAGATCATCATGCAAAGCCACAGGGTTCTCGTGCTAGCAGAAATATCTTCGGAGGACTTAACAGAGTGATCTGAGGAAAAAGAAACAGCCAAACAAATAACCCTCCAAATAGAGGACGAAGAAAAGGTCAAGGATTGGAGGGAAGTCCTCGTAGATTACTTCAAATCCCAACGAACGCCCAAAAATGCGTCATCTAGACATCAGCTCATGAAATGAGTCCTGTCTTTTGCCTTCGTCAATGATACTCTATACAAGAGATCGTTTGACTGCCTGTGGTTAAGATGTCTGGGACCAGAAGAAGAGAATAGAGTCGTCCAAGAAACCCATGACGGACTCTGCGGTTCTCATCAAGCTGGGCCAAAAATGAAGCTGAAGATCAAAAGAATGGGTTACTATTGGCCCACAATGATTCAGGACTACCTTGAATATGCGAAGTGGTGTCACTTGTGCCAAATTAATGGAGACTTCATCCACCAGCATCCAAATCCGCTACACCCAACAGTAGCTAGCTGGCCGTTCGAAATGTGGGGAACCGATATAATTGGCCCCATTGAACCAGCATTATCCAAAGGACATCGGTTCATACTGGCAGCGACCGACTACTTTTCTAAGTGGGCAGAAGCAGTACCACTAAGGGAGGTGAAGACGGAGAATATCCTCCATTTCTTCAAAACCCATGTCATCTACCGGTTCGGCAGCCTGTGACGGATAATCTCGGATAATGGACCGGCCTACAGGAGCCATAAAATCAGCCGCTTCGCAGAACGACATAAAATAGATTGGAGATATTCTTCAGTCTATAATCCTCGTGCCAACGGTCTAGCTGAGGCTTTCAACAAGACCTTGACGAAGATTATAAAGAAAACAATGTCCAGAAACAAGAGAGACTGGCATGAAAGGTTGCATGAAGCTTTCTGGGTATACCGAATAACATTCAAAACAGCGACGGATACAACACCATACAGGTTGGTATTCGACACGGAAACAGTGCTTCCTCTGGAAGTGGAACACCCTTCTCTATGAGTAGCGGTTTGATATGAGCTGACGGATGAAGAAAATGCTCATCTTTGGCTCGAGAGCTCGACGCCCTTGACGAAACTCGCCTTATAGCACAGCAAAATCTGGAGGCTTATAAGGCGAGGATGAAACGGTCATACGAAAAACTGACCAGGTTGAGAACATTCCGCCAAGGCGAACTCATGCTAATCATCAAAAAACCTATGATCTCCAATCATGCAAAACGGGGGAAGTTCGAGCCAAACTATGAAGGCTCATACATCATAGACAAAGTCTACCAAGATGGAGCCTACCTACTCATGGATATGCATGGCGAAAGACCATTCCAGCCAATAAACGGCCGATTCCTCATAAAATACTACGCCTAACGGGTTATGACCTGGGTCAATGATAGATGACGATGCTTATATCCGCTTGCTATCTTCCTGAGTCAGAACCCTAAAAGTAGTATCCAAAAGATCTGTCGCCTCGAAAAAGGCGATAATGGACCGAGACGTCCCTAAAATAATACTCTTTTTCGAATAAAGGACCGAGACGACTTTAAACTATGGCAACAAAGGACCGAGATGTCTTTAAACTAAAAATTCGCCTCAAACGGCGACAAAGGACCGAGATGTCTTTAAACTAAAACTTCGCCTCAAACGGCGATAATGGACCGAAAAGTCCCTAAACTAGAAATTCCGCCTCAAATACGGCGACAAAGGACCGAGATGTCCTTAAACTAAAACTTCGCCTCAAACGGCGACAATGGACCGAAATGCCCTTAAACTAAAATTTCGCCTCAAACACGGCACATCGTCCCAAATACGGCAATATCCACCTTTGAAATCTATATTGCAATCGAAGCCTCAACGCCGAGGGTTGCAACTTAAGTCTTATCGGCTGCACAGCTATTCCAGCGGTGAAGTCACCCCCACGTCCCACTGGCAAACGGATGGGTCACGTAAAAAAAGGTACGTCCACAAGCAAAATGTACATGGATGAAAACCTGAAAGGGCACCGTGAGTGAAAATAGCAGGACTGTCGGCGAGCTTGTGAAAACCCGAAAGGGCGAAATCTCGATAAAAAAAGGTATGCCCACAAGCAAAATAGGCACGGATGAAAACCAAAAAGGCGCCGTGAGTAAAAATATCAGGACTACCGGCGAGCTTGTGAAAACCCGAAAGGGCGCAGTATTATTAAAATAAATACACTTAATGTCACGACCCGGATATGTGGAACGTGACTGAAACTTAAATTACGAAACGTCTAGAGGCGTAACGTAATCTAAGTAAGCCAAAGCCCAGAAATCTAAACCATTTAAAGAAATAGAGTGAAGGAAAACTTAATTTAAAAAGGTGATTTTAGTAAAATAAAGTCACATTAAAACATTTTAAAACATAAATTTTTCGCGAAAATTTCGGCAGAGTTTCCTTTGTAAATACTGGCCCCAAACATGTATAACACATAAATATACACAAGTAATGAATAAAGGAATCCCCAAGCGGGAGCTAGCTCTTCGCCAAAGACGAAATCACAACCACATGCAATATATATATCATCATAATATGAGATGAGCATCTGAAAGAAAGAAATAAGAAAACACCACGTCGGCTCAATTGAGCATCGACACCAGAAATAGAATACATACAAGTCTCACAAGCTCACTATGTACGTCCGATACAAAACTAGTGGAAAATGGTGGATAAGGTAGATGGAGTATACTAGATACAAAATAATATATACACGGCGGGGACAAAGAATATCCTCACAACCCACTTATAAGCAAACCGCAGGTCGATGCAAATAGAGTAGAAGAAAATAACACACCTGCCGCTATTATGCTGACGGGTCGGACCGGCAAAATACTGTGGCACAACGGGGGTGAGTTGCCAACTCGTGAGTAGTAAATAACATCTAATAAGGCTATCGTAAGCATGCACGCAAATCCGTCACAACCTACATATATCAATACGATGCGATGCACTAGCATGAATGCAACATGAATGCATAATCAAACATGAAACTTGAATATATCTGGTATGAGAAAACATGTATTCTTATCTTAGAAAAACTTCTGTGCAGTAAACTGAAGTGTCATCAGTGAAATCAACAGAAATCCATGTCAAGCATCGACACAATATATGTATACCTCAATATCTCAATATCTCAATATCTCAATATCTTGGGCTTCGTCAGTCCAGATCGGCCCATATCATCAAATCTCACGATTACGGTGGGTATCCTCCGGACATCCGCCGCGCCAGATATCACCGGTAGATAGTCTGCCCCTGCCAGGCTCATCGTCTACAACTCAAGCTTCTTACCTCGGGGTACCTTACCGGGCCCACCATGTACCCGAGACGGTTCATCCTACTCCTCGAATCGGGTCTCGAAAACAACCAGAAATCAGGAAAACTCATGGTGGACGACACATACATCATATCACGAGAAAACCACAACTTACATTTTTAAAATGGTAATAAGCTCATAAATTCCTTGCGGTTTTCCCCAAAATCCAGAAATATCTTAAGTACTGAAATCCTCAAGAAGAATCACAATATGTAAACATGTCGGTGATGATGGATGTCTATGATATGATAGTATATACCATGCGATGTACGACCAGAAACTATGTATGAATTATGATGCAATGAGGTATGTATATGTGACTAGCCATCCTACGTATCAATCTTGATAAAATGAATATACAACTACCCGTTTACATATCATGTATGATGCAAATGTTTTAGATACTTATTTAAGCAAGTTCTATAGTGTTTGTGGTATAGCAATTACCAAAAGCGCGTGTGTTCACATGAATAGTGCACGTGTAGCATGAACCAATGGTAATGGTGCAAGTGTCCTAGGTAGTGACATCATATGTAAAAAGGTGCGATGCATGATATGAATGGTTTGAGGATACGCATATAGATGCAAGAACTACTAATAATCCTAACTATCGGGCGTCTTGCGCCATCCAGACGATCCTTCCATAGATGTGTACATCTACTCACCGGGACGTCTCGGTTAATCTGATCCAATCACAGCCTTTCCTTTCCTCGTCACGTCCGACGTCTCTGCAACTGATCCTAGAATCGCACAAACATAATACATGAGGCTAAAACTCTGAGAAGACACGAGGACGAATGATACTAAAGAATGAACGTCCACAAGTTAGACTTGTGTGCACTTGGTGCACAAAACGCACGATATCGCCACAACCACAACTAGGGGTCGCTATACGTGACAATCCCCAAACCTAGAACCCAATCGTACCAATCGCGCATTCACATCACATTAGATATCTTAGAAATTAGGTTGTAGATCATTCCGACCTCAATCTTAATTAAAATTTATTTGTTCAAAAAACCTAGTAAGCAACAACTAACCGTTTTAGAGCAAAACTAGATATTTTAGCAAATCTAGTGGCCATAATTTACACTTAATATCTTAATTAAGCCACACAAATATGAAGCAAAATTTTAATCTCACCTCTTTACATACTAACCATAAATTAGTTTGCATGAAAATTTAATTTAGATAATTAAAATTAAAGATTTGCAAGTTAACAACTAGATTAGATTTTGTAAAGCTACCAAATATTAATCTACACTTAGTTAACTTAATTTAGTGACAAAAACCCTAACTTGAACCCAAAACCTTCTCTTTAAAAACTAAATCTTGCAATTATGACCATATTAATACCTAAATAAATTAGATTAAAGTAATTAATCAACAAAGTAACCATTGGGTTAAGATTTATATCTCAAAAATTTAGAGATCTAACTTGCAAACTTGGCCTCCCAAAATGCCATCTTGCTTCAAGATCCAAGCTAGTTTAGGCCAAGGAATTTTGGGTTAAGGTTTAACTAGGAGTTAGTGAGGTTTTGTGTGGATTTTTGATGGAAAAATGAATGTTTTTGATATGAAAACGAGATGGAGAATGGGGAGAGGGGGCTGCTGAAATTTCCTTGGCCAAGCCTAGGAAAAGAGGGGTGTGTGAGTAAGGGTGGTGACCATACCCCAAAAGAACATTGCACCATACCTCAATTATTATTTCATTTTCCCATTTATTTTATTTTCCTAGTTTCCTAGAATTCTCGAGAACCATGGAGAAAATTTAAAAAGAAGGAATATGTTACAAACTAGATATTAAGTTGTCATGGTGCACTAGTGTGTAATTAACCCACTCTAATTGTAATTAACACTAATTAAATGTATAAGTGAAAGCTTAAAATAATATTTAAAAATAATTAATTAAGGAAAATATTTAAATAAAGTAGCAATTAATAAGAGACTAATTAAATACCAATAGCAATTACATAGTTAAAATAGGTATGTTTAAGTCTATGTGGAAAATAATTATATCTTGGTTTTTTTTACGGAAAACACGTTTTATCAATAATTAATACATAATTAACCTAATCGAATTTTCAGAATGTTACAATCTTCCCTCCTTAAAGAAATTCGGTCCTCGAATTAAAAATTTAACTATGCGTACCTTCGAAGAGATAGGGAAATTTCTTCCGTATCTCGCCCTCGGCTTCCCATGTGACCTCTTTGCTGTTCGGACCATGCCAAAAAACCTTTACGGATGGTATGACATTAGATCTCAGTTTCTTCACCTGCCGATCTAGAATGACTATCGGCTGCTCAGTGAAGAAAAGATCGCGCTCCAGCTGGATCGTCTGATACTAAATCGCGTGAGAGGGGTCATGAAGGTATTTGCGGAGTATCGATACATGGAATACGGGGTGAACATCTGGGAAGCTGGGCGGAAGAGCCAAATGATAAGCAACTGTGCCGACATGTTCGAGAATCTCGAAGGGACCCACATATCTGGGACTAAGCTTCCCTTCTTTCCGAATCTCATCACGCCCTCATTGGAGAAACTCTCAAGAAAACATGATCACCTACAGAAAATTCCAGTCTGCGACGACGTCTATCCGTATAAGGTTTCTGCCTGCTCTGGGCCGCTCTCATCCTATCCTGAATCAACTGGATCTTCTTGGTCATTTTCTGCACAAGCTGCGGCCCCAAAACACTGCTCTCACCGAGCTCTGTCCAACAAACGAGCGATCGACATCTCGTCCAATATAACGCCTCAAAGGGTGCCATCTAAATTGTCTCCTGGAAGCTGTTATTGTTGGAGAACTCTATCAATGGCAAATGACGATCCCAGCTGCCACCAAAATCTAGAACGCAAGCTCGGAGCATATCCTCAAGAGTCTGAATAGTCCGCTCTGAATGACCGTCGGTCTGTGGATGGAAAGATGTACTGAAACTCAATCGGGTGCCCAAAGCCTCCTGAACTTTCTGCCATAGTCGGCTGGTGAACTGGGTGCCTCTGTCGGACACAAGGCAAGTCGGAACGCCGTGTAGTCGCACAATCTCATCAACATATATCTGAGCATACTGAATGAATCCGAAAGTGGTCTTTTCTGGCAGAAAGTAAGCCGCTTTCGTCAATCGGTCTACCACCACCCAAATAGAGTCATACCCTCGACTGGTCCTGGGTAGACCCACAATGAATTCCATAGAGATCTGTTCCCACTTCCACTCCGGAATGGGCAAAGGCTGTAATTCTCCTGCTGGCCTCTGATGCTCGGCCTTGACTTGCTGACACGTTAGGCATCTTGAAATAAAATTCGTGACATGTCTCTTCATTCTTTCCCACCAGTAAACATCTCTCAATTCATGGTACATCTTGGTGGAACCCGAATGAACACTATATACCGATCGATGTGCCTCCTCAAGAATCTCGTGCCTCAGCCCCTCTGAATTTGGCACACACAGTCGAGTCCCTAATTGTAGCACTCCCTGGACGTTGATCATGAACCTTGAATCTCTGCCCTGTCGAACCTGCTCTATGATCTCTGACAAACGAACGTCATCGGACTGTGCCTCATGGATACGATCAAGTAACTGTGGATGTGCACGGACACGGGCAAGCTGTCCCCGGGTCGAAGTAAACTCGAAATGTACTCGGCTATCAAATAGAATCTGCCAATCTGCCGTTGACTGTCTCTGAACTGCTCTCAAACAAGACAAGCTACATCCGGGTCTCCGACTCAAAGCATCTGCCACAACATTCGCCTTGCCTACATGATAAAGAATCTTGCAGTCATAGTCTTTCACTAGCTCCATCCAACGATACTGTCTCAATTTTAGATCTCGCTGTTGAAAGATGTACTTTAAGTTTCTTGTGGTATGTAAATATCTAGCATGACTCGTCCTATAAGTAGTGTCTCCAGATCTTGAGTGCAAAAATCATCGCAGCCATCTCTAAGTCATGAGTGGGATAATTCTGCTCGTGCTTCTTCAACTGCCGAGAAGCATCACAATAAACGACAAAACTGCCTGATCCTGAAGGTAAAGATAATACTGGCGCCGTTGTCAAACGAGTCTTCAACTGCTGAAAGCTCTGCTCGCATGCCTCGGTCTAAAGAAAGGAACTCCCTTCTGGGTTAATCTGGTCAACGGTACAGCTATACGAGAAAATCCTGTACGAAACGTCGATAGGTTCCGGCCAAACCCAAAAAGCTGCGAACCTCCGTCATTGATACAGGTCTGGGCCAGTGTTGAACGGCCTCGATCTTCTTTGGTTCGATACGTATACCATCTTTCGTAACTACGTAACCCAAGAAGTCAACACTATCCAGCCAAAAGACGCACTTGGAGAATTTTGCGAACAACTGATACTCCCTCAAAGTCTATAATGTAATCCTTTGATGCCGCTCATGCTCCTTTCGGCTTCGGGAGTATACTAAGATGTCATCAATGAACACGATGATAAATTGATCAAGATATGGCCTGAATATATGGTTCATCAAGTCTATAAAAGCTACTGGGGCATTGGTGAGTCCGAACTACATCATCAAAAACTCGTAATGCCCATAGCGCGTGCGAAAAGCAGTCTTCGGAATATCATCCTTCCGAACCCGCAACTGGTGATAACCCGATCGCAAGTCAATCTTCGAGAAATGTCCCGCACCCTGGAGCTGATCAAACAAATCATCAATGCGGGGTAGGGGATATCTGTTCCGCACAATAATCCAATTCAACTGACGATAATCGATGCATAAACGCAAACTGCCGTCTTTCTTCTTGACGAACAGTACGGGAGCTCCCCAAGGTGATGCACTCAGTTGAACAAGCCCTTTATCCAACAATTTTGCAACCGATCCTTCAGCTCTTTAAGCTCCGCCAGGGTCATCCGATAAGGCGGTATAGAAATAGGCCCCATGCTGGGGATCAAGTCAATGCAGAACTCAATATCATGCTCTGGTGGTAAACCAGGCAGCTCGTCAGGAAAGACATCGGAAAACTCCCTCACAATCGGGACCTGGTCCAACAGGACCTCTGCGGCTCCAGCATCACGAACATACGCCAAAAATGCCTGACATCCTTTCCTCAAGAGCTGACCAGCGCGAAGAGAAGAAATCAAGCTAGGAAGGGTGGCGCTATACTCTCTCTAAATAACAAGAACTGGCTCACCCGAAAACTATATCGGACTGCCTTCTCACGGCAGTCCACGGATGCATAACAAGTGGCTAGCCAATCCATGCCCAGAAGAACTTCGAAGTCAAACATATCGAGAAAAATCAAATCGAAAGAAGAATTCCTATCTCTGATACGGGTAAAACAAACACGAATGAAAAACATATCGAGCGACAAAAGACTAGCTTATGGGAAAAATCGCAACAAGCGGCTGATATGGCAAAGACTATTATCGGCTAAACCTCGATACAAAATATGTGGATGCCGTTTCAAACAACACAAGAAAAATACGCATCGGAAGAAAACATCGAAAGAATACCTGTCACGACTATGTTCGACGCCTGCTCGTCCCGAGGAGTCAACACAAAAGCTAAGGCCTGCCCTCTACCAGTGATCAGTTGTCGTCTGCCTCTGCCACCTCGTCCTCTCTGGAAGAACCTGTCATGGCGTCTTCCTAATCGCCTCTGAGCTGGCATAACTGTACAAATCCGCTTCGGTCCAGAAACGACCGAAGTCTCAGAAATGCCTTCCAACAGTAAGGCCGCATCTATAGCAGCTGCGTAAGTGTCAAAATGCTGGGCGCCGATAGCAAGAAATAAATGCATGTCCAGTCCCCGCACAAACCTCTTTATGCGTTTCTCTTTAGTGTCCACCAGGTAAGGAGCATATCGGGACAGCTGAGTAAACTGAATGTCGTACTTGGACATCATCCCTGAAGTCTTGCGCAAAGACTCGAAACTATGAGCTTGGGCATCTTGAACGCTCTCCGAAAAGAAACGAGCAAGAAATATAGCTGTGAACTCATCCCAAGTCATAAGAGGTAGACCTGCAGCTCGGCCTCTCTCGATTGACTCGCACCATGTCTGAGCAAGACCCTCTAGACAAAAGCTCGCAAGCTCAATCCATCTCTCATTAGAACACCTCAGCGAACGACAAATCCTAGCTATCCTGCCGAGGAATGGATGCGGATCCTCCGCTGCATCTGTGCGGGTAAAAACTGGAGGCTTCAGCTTCATAAACTCCTGCAAGGATACGGAAATAATCTCGATAACAACATGAACAGCTACCTAAGCAACAGGTACAATCACAGTCCCCGCAGTAGGAGGGACATCATCGGCTCTCGGAGCTCGGCTAGCCTCGACTAACGATCCAACCATCTGTTGTAAGTCTTGAATACTTGACTCCAGCCTAGCTATCCGGCCTGGAAAAGGAGGATCAATCTGTCCCTGAGAGGTAGGCATACCGCCTCGATCGGTCTTCGTCTCAGACGACCCCGCTCTAATCTCATCCCTGGCAACAGCCCTCGGGCCCACATAATCTTCGGCGGCATAGTGGCTGGAACAAGAAAAAGGATTGATAGGAACATTGCAATCGAATCAAGAGGATATATGGAATCAAGGAAGGAGATACAAGCAAATATGTCCTAAGGTCACGTAGGCGGAGTACCGTATCGTAAGTATGCTGCGGAACATACACACGCTACGTCACTCTGCTTAAGTCACCTATTCCATCTACCAAGGGTCATCCTACACTTAGAAAGGTAAAACCTATCGCTCTGATACCAACTTTGTCACGACCCGGATATGTGGAACGTGACTGGCACTTAAATTACGAAACGTCCAGAGGCGTAACGTAATCTAAGTAAGCCAAAGCCCAGAAATCTAAACCATTTAAAGAAATAGAGTGAAGGAAAACTTAACTTAAAAAGGCGATTTTAGTAAAATAAAGTCACATTAAAACATTTTAAAACATCAATTTTTCCTGAAAATTTCGGCAGAGTTTCCTTTGTAAATACCGGCCCCAAACAGGTACAATACATAAATATACACAAGTAATGAATAAAGGCATCCCCAAGAGGGAGCTAGCTCTTCGCCAAAGGCGGAATCACAACCACATACAATATATATATCATCATAATATGAGATGAGCATCCGAAAGCAAGAAATAAGAAAACACCACGTCGGCTCAATTGAGCATCGACACCAGAAATAGAAAACATACAAGTCTCACAAGCTCACTATGTACGTCCAATACACAACTAGTGGAAAACGGTGGATAAGGTAGTTGGAGTATACTAGGTAAAAAATAATATATACACGGTGGGGACAAAGAATATCCTCACAATCCACCTATAAGCAAACCGCAGGTCGATGCAAATGGAGTAAAAGAAGATAACATACCCACCGCTACTATGCTGACGGGTCGGACCTGCAAAATACTGTGGCATAACGGGGGTGAGTTGCCAACTCGTGAGTAGTAAGTAACATCTAATAAGGCTATCGTAAGTATGCACGCAAATGCGTCACAACCTACATATATCAATACAATGCGATGCACTAGTATGAATGCATAATCAAACAAGAAACTTGAATATATCTGGTATGAGAAAATCTGTATTCTTATCGTAGAAAAACTTCTGTGCAGTAAACTGAAGTGTCATCAGTGAAATCAACAGAAAACCCGTGTCAAGCATCGACACAATATATGTATACCTCATTATCTCAATGTCTCAATATCTCAATATCTCAATGTCTCAATATCTCGGGCTCCGTCAGTCCGGATCGACCCATATCATCAAATCTCACGACTACGGTCGGTATCCTCCGGATATCCGCCGCGTCAGACATCACCGGTAGATAGTTTGCCCCTGTCACGCTCATCGTCTACAACTCAAGCTTCTTGCCTCGGGGTATCTTACCGGGCCTACTATGTACCCAAGACGGTTCATCCTATTCCTCGAATCGGGTCTCGAAAACCAACAGAAATCAGGAAAACTCATTGTGGACGACACATATATCATATCACGAGAAAACCGCAACTTAAATTTTTAAAATGGTAATAAGCTCATAAAATCCTTGCGGTTTTCCTCAAAATCTAGAAATCTCATAAGTACTGAAATCCTCAAGAAGAATCACAATATGTAAACATGTCGGTGATGATGGATGTCTATGATATGATAGTATATACCATGCGATGTACGGCCAGAAACTATGTATGAATATGATGCAATGAGGTATGTATATGTGACTAGCCATCCTACGTATCAATCTTGATGAAATGAATATACAACTACCAGTTTACATATCATGTATGATGCAAATGTTTTAGATACTGATTTAAGCAAGTTCTGTAGTGTTCGTAGTATAGAAATTACCAAAGGCGTGTGTGTTCGCATGAATAGTGCACGTGTAGAATGAACCAATGGTAATGGTGCAAGTGTCCTAGGTAGTGACATCATATGTAAAAAGGTGCGATGCATGATATGAATGGTTTGAGGCTACGTATATAGATGCAAAAAAATACTTATAATCCTAACTATCGGGCGTCTTGCGCCATCCAGACGATTCCCCATAGATGTGTACATATACTCACCGGGACGCCTCGTCTAATCTGATCCAATCACAGCCTTTCCTTTCCTCGTCGCATCCGACGTCTCTACAACTGATCCTAGAATCGCACAAACACAGTACATGAAGCTAAAACTCTGAGAAAACATAAGGACGAACGATACAAAAGAATGAACGTCCACAAGTTAGACTTGTATGCACTTGGTGCACAAAACGCACACGACATCGTCACAACCACAACTAGGGGTCGCTATACGTGACAATCCCCAAACCTAGAACCCAATCGTACCAATCGTGCATTCACATCACATTACATATCTTAGAAATTATGTTATTGATCATTCCAACCTCAATCTTAATTAAAATCTATTTGTTCCAAAAACCTAGTAAGCAACAACTAACCGTTTTAGCGCAAAACTAGATGTTTTAGCAAATCTAGTGGCCACAGTTTACACTTAATATCTTAATTAAGCCACACAAATATTAAGCAAAATTTTAATCTCACCTTTTTACATACTAACCATAAATTAGTTTGCATGAACATTTAATTTAGATAATTAAAAGTAAAGATTTGCAAGTTAACAACTAGATTAGATTTTGTAAAGCTACCACATATTAATCTACACTTAGTTAACTTAATTTAGTGATAAAAATCCTAACTTGAACCCAAACCCTTCTCTTTAAAAACTAAATCTTACAATTAGGACCATATTAATACCTAAATAAATTAGATTAAAGTAATTAATCAACAAAGTAACCATTGGGTTAAGATTTATACCTAAAAAATTTAGAGATCTAACCTGCAAACTTGGCCTCCCAAAATACCATCTTGCTTCAAGATCCAAGCTAGTTTAGGCCAAGAAATTTTGGGTGAAGGTTTAATTAGGAGTCAGTGAAGTTTTATGTGGATTTTTGATGGAAAAATGAGGGTTTTTGATATGAAAATGAGATGGAGAATGGAGAGAAGGGGCTGCTGAAATTTCCTTGGCCGAGCCTAGGAAAGGAGGGGTGTGTGAGTAAGGGAGGTGACCATACCCCAAAAGAACATTGCACCATACCTCAATTATTATTTCATTTTCCCATTTATTTTATTTTCCTAGTTTCCTAGAATTCTCTAGAACCATGGAGAAAATTTAAAAAGAAGGAATACATTACAAACTAGATATTAAGTTGTCATGGTGCACTAGTGTGTAATTAACCCATTCTAATTGTAATTAACACTAACTAAATGTATAAGTGAAAGCTTAAAATAATATTTAAAAATAATTAATTAAGGAAAATATTTAAGTAAACTAGCAATTAATAAGGGACTAATTAAATACCAATACTAGCAATTACATAGTTAAAATAGGTATATTTAAGTCTATGTGGAAAAATAATTATATCTTGTTTTTTTTACGGAAAACACGTATTATCAATAATTAATACATAATTAACCTAATCGAATATTCAGAACGTTACACTTACGAGATCCTCACGACTCGTGAGGAGAATTTCCCCATGAGATCCTCACGACTCACGGGATTCAAAAGCCTTAAGCTACAGGCACCTAAACCTGTTCTTAAGCCATCACATTCCCCAACTTTCCCTACAAGTAGTCCAATATCGACTATTGTATACAATCCACGTGCATAAATAAATATTTCCCCTACCATGTTCCACCAATGGTGAGAAATGTCCGCATATAGTGAATGACACTTGTAAGTCCTCTCGACTTATATGGAGAAAACACTCTTGGAATATCCTTACAACTTACGAGAGAAACATCACTTGGGGATCCCCACGATCCCTAAGGAGAAAATACACTTATGAGATTCTCATGACTCGCAGGGAGAAATAACTTTATGAGACCCTTACGGCTTATAAAGTCAAAAAGCCTTAGTCGACAGGATCCTAACCCTGTTTGTTAAGCCGTCTTTGTTCAAATCGACAAAGGTAAACGATGATTCGCTCCTGGCAATATCCCAGTTGCAGCGATGCTGATGCCCAAACAGGTGTCAAACCCCAAGTCCTTTCACGGCAAATGATGATTCGCTCCTGTCAATATCCCAGTCGTAGCGATGCTGATGCTAAGGTTGGTATCGGATTCCAAACTCGCAATAAAAACAGCAGTGAGAAGCAAAAAAAATGCATATGAAATAGTTGAAATGATGGGGCAACTCGCAATAAAAACCAGCGAGCAAAAAATATGCATATAAAAACAGCCGAAATATTTGGGCAACTCGCAATAAAAAGCAGCGAGTAAAAATATAAAAAAAATAGTCGAAATGATTGGGCACCGCGGATAAAAGCCGAAATGATTGGGCAATCGCGACTTTCACGATATGAAAAGCTGAAAAGATAGAGCATCGTGGAAAGAAATAAAAAAAAAAAAAAAATTTCCTCTTCCTTGCAAGTATGTCCATATTGACTCTTGTATACGATCCATGGGCACAAATGAAAAGGGAACCATATTTTCCCACCAGGCTCCGTCAAAGGGAGAGCCAAGTCTTGACGGTTCATACACAACCTAAAGACTACTCCGATATACCTTCTCATTCCGACAGGATGCAGACACAACGTCGACAAAGACCCAGGGGTCAAATAAAAAATGGAGCCATGGCAAATTCCCAGCTCCAAGTCTTGATGGTTCATATACAACCTAAAGACAATCCCATCGTTCCTTCTCATTCCGACAGGATGCAGACACGACGTCAACAAGGACTCAAGGGTCAAATAAAAAATGGATCCATAGAAAAGTCCTAGCTCCAAGTCTTGACGGTTCATACACAACCTAAAGACTACTCCGACGTACCTTCTCATTCTGACAGGATGCAGACAAAACGTCAACAAAGACCCAAGGGTCAAATCAAAAGTGGAGTCACGGCAAAACCCTAGCTCCAAGTCTTGACGGTCCATACACAACCTAGAGACAATCTCTGTGTTCCTTCTTATTCCGATAGGATGCAGACACGACCTCAACAAAGACTCAAGGGTTAAATAAAAAATGGAGCTACGTCAAATTCCTAGTTCCAAGTCTTGATGGTTCATATACTACCTAAAGACAATCTCGACGTTCTTTCTCATTCCGACAAGATGCAGACAAAACGTCAACAAAGACCCAAGGGTCAAATCAAAAGTGGAGTCACGGCAAAACCCTAGCTCCAAGTCATGATGGTCTATACAAAACCTAGAGACAATCTTGGTGTTCCTTCTCATTCCGACAAGATGCAAACACGACGTCAACAAAGACTCAAGGGTCAAATCAAAAATGGAGCTATGGCAAATTCCTAGCTCCAAGTCTTGACGGTTCATATAAAATCTAGAGACAATCCCGGCGTTCCTTCTCATTCCGACAGGATGTAGACATAACGTCAACAAGGACTCAAGGGTTAAATAAAAAATGGAGCCATGGCAAAATCCTAGCTCCAAGTCTTGACAGTTCATATACAACTCAGAGACTATCCCGGCGTTCCTTCTCATTCCGAAAGGATGCAGACACGACGTCAACAAAGACTCAAGGGTCAAATAAAAAATGGATCCATGGCAAATTCCTAGCTCCAAGTCTTGACGGTTCATATACAACCTAGAGACAATCCCGACGTTCCTTCTCATTCCGATAGGATGCAGACACGACGTCAACAAGGACTCAAGGGTCAAATAAAAAATGGAGCCATGGCAAAATCCTAGCTCCAAGACTTAACAGTTCATATACAACTCAGAGACTACCCCGGCGCACCTTCTCATTCCATCAGAGTGCAGACGTTACGTCAACAAAGCTCAAACCAGCTAAATCAAACTGGAGAAAAGGCATATTCCTAGCTCCGGACTTCAACTGCAATACGTACCGTATAGACGTCCGAAAAATGTTTACCATATTTCAGCAAAGAAATGGTATGGCATCGTCAAAACAAAAATCGGGTCTCGACGGCAACTCATATAAAGCCTCAGAGATTATCGGAGATCATCCCACACTAGCGCGGAGTGGTTATGATTCATCGGGGCTCCAAATTGAGCCTAACCTCAAGTAAAAAGCGACATGGCAAATTCTTAATGCTTGCTCTTCCGACGGTCATATAGCCTAAGGAGATTACTTGAAGACATCTTGTTCAGCCTCCGAAGGGATCAGAGACACGGCAGTCGTGGGGCTACTCGAACAACGACTTAAAGACCGCATATCGAGGAATATATCAGCCAACGCGATGGTACCACAGACCAAAACCCTAGTACCACAAAACCTAACGGACCTCTGTCGTAAAGAATGGATGTTATCTATATATAACGTTAGGACAAGTTTACCTGTAAACCTAAGAGAGGTAAACTAAATAAACTCCAAAATGAGTACATAAACTAGAGACTCCGAAACGAGTGAATAAACTACAAACTCCGAAATGAGTACATAAACTAGAGACGAGTACATAAACTAGAGACTCCGAAACGAGTGAATAAACTACAAACTCCGAAATGAGTACATAAACTAGAGACTCCGAAATGAGTGAATAAACTACATACTCCGAAACGAGTGAATAAACTACGGACTTGGAAACGAGTAAGTAAACTAATTAGCGCCACATCAAGACATCAAAACACAGATGAGCGCATGCAAAAAGTGTATATTCTTTATTCACGAATCAAAGTGTTTACGAAATACAATTAATACAAAAGGGGAGAATACAATTGCAATTGTTAATAAGGCGGGGCTTTCAACAAATTGGCAACCCGCTCACGCGCTCCCTGCAGCTCTTCCTCGCATGCTACTACTACGGCCAGCCCCGCTTCAATTTGAGCCCGCTGTTGCAAGCATGATGAAAGTTTCTCGGCGATTTCCTGCTTAGCAACCTCGCAATCTTGCATGCCCCGCTCGGTAAAATCGAGGTTCTGCCTTAGCGACAACCCATTAGAATACATTGTTGGAGGTTTTCGAAAATAACTTGCAGTTGCGCGACATTTTCTTTGATCTGGGCACGCAATTGGATGGATTTTCCGGAAGCTGTCTCATGCCCTTTTCTCTTCAGAGTTAACTTTTGTTCAAAATATTGAATGAAATCGGCATTTTGCTTGATCCACACAACCAGCTGAGCCTTCAAGGTCAATACTTCAGGAGCGAGACGCTTGAGCTCGATCTCATACAGACAACTCTCGATCCTCTTACAATAATCAACCCAAAGGCTGACGAAATCTTCGTTGTGGAAATTCACAAGCGTCACCAGCATAGGGTTGACTTCGTCAACGAAATTCACCGTAGAAGTGAGAGCCTCGGCATCAAGATCTTCGATAAATTCATTTAACATTCGCTTGCTAGTCACCGCGCCCCTGGAAGATTGATGCTTAGCAAAAGGCCCCGTGGGCATGGGAATGCGACACTCAAAAGGAGCCGAAGCCAGCGTAGCTGCTGCAAAATAAATCACGCATGAGTAAAGGTCAGATTTCAGCTTAAAAAAGAAGAAAGATGACGGACGAGATCTACCGTACCAGCTGTTGAAAGTGGCAATACAGGGAGTACGGGAGGCTCGACTCGTGATACTGTGTTCAATATGAGGAATGTTTACTAACAGAAAGCTTACTCATGAAAAGAAGAAACACCAAGCGAAGAATATATTAACCAATTCCAGAAGTGGGAACGAATTCCGATTGGAAGGCAAAATGCGGGCTTAACACTTGGTGTAAGTGATCAAAGAGCACTCCTGTAGGATTGCGACAATATATGGTTAATGCAAGAAAATGGTATCTACACTGAAGCAAAGAAATGGGAGATCTTCACCTTCCAGAGTTCGGGGAGATGCAGAAGAGAGAGGTGGAACCGTGACAGTCAGGGCAATGACCGGTGATAATTATTCAGTTAGTAAAACATCAGGGTTTACCATGCCTATGCTCAGAATAAATGAGATATCATTAGAGATGCTTAGCGGGATTAAAAACTCAAAGATAATAACCCAAGGAGTACCTGACAGGGCAGAAACCGAGACAGTGCCCGAAGCGTCACCGTTTGTGACGGCTCCCTCGGTTTCCATTAGGAAAGTAGATTCAGCATCCACACCTTCATTCCCTGACTCTGTCACGACCCAAAATTGGCTCGCGACGGCCCTAATACTACGCAACGCCTAAATACGTAACGTAGTAAAAAAAAGCCAAAATCCAAAAATCTAAACCAAGAAAATACGGAAAAGATAATATAAGTTTTTGAAACATTTGAAATCGCAACCCAAATTCTTTAAAAGTCTTATTTTCTTTCTTTAAAATTTGGCAACACCCCTTTTTTGTAAAAACTAGCTCAAGACGGAAAACAATAACATCATAAATATACGACACCGTAGCGAAGAAATAAGAGGCAATAGAGAGAAAGCTGTATATAAAAGACAACAAATCCACAATAATATACAATATCATCCTTACCAAGTCTCTAAGTCAACAATACAATAGTAGATGGAGAGTACAAAATACAACGAATGTACAATATGAAATACAGATAATCATCTAACCCACCTAAGCAAAATGGTGTACTATGAGCTGATGCGGTATCTGTAGCAAAAGATGATAGATGAGAAGCTGAATAGCTGAATAGCCTGCCTCGACTACTCTGGGGAAAAATCTGAAACACCTGTGGCACAACGGGGGTGAGTTGCCAACTCGTGAATAGTAGATAACATATGCAGGTAATCGCAGGAATGTACGTACAGCATGAATCTAAGATATGCGATTACAGTAATAACATGTCATGTGAATGCAAGGTAAAGAAAAGCACACCAGCAGGTACAATCGATATGTGAAGCAATGATGACATGATAATAGTATACAATAACTATGCAATAGGGATATGAAAAGTAGATATGCAACTATCATAAGGGTACGCTAACAGGTACAGCCAATATATGAATCTATGCAAAGAATAGAAAAGTGTGAGGCATGGGGTGGAATATGTCATTTCCACGGAAACCTGACATCGTGGCAGGATCACAATCCATCAAGACACTCAAATCCCAAATCCTCAAATCAGCCCCCAAATTGGGCTCTCATATCATATAAGTCTCACACCTCCTCAATGTACAATATCGAAAAGATCCCCTATATCCCGAATGTACAAATCATCAATCTCTTTCATATCCAATATCCAATCTCAAGGAATCACCTATATCCTAAGTCGAATCTCAAATAATTTCTAACATCCTATATATATATATATGCAGAAGTAAAATATAATGGGGGCAATACACATATATTAGCGTCCCATTCTACTAATATTGGTGTAAGGCTATATATAACAACGGCTAAATCCCCTGTTATATATACAAAGGTATTAAAAGAAATATCATGAAAACCAATGTGCCAAGCATCGAGACAGAAATCCTGATCACGTATTATACGCTATCCCAAAAGCACGAGTGCCTAGCTCTGACCCTCGCCTTTCGACGTATGCATACGTACATGACTCCAAGCGGTGTCTCCGTGATCCCCCACCGAGTCATGGGTACTGTCACCAGTAGGTACTCGCCCGCCTCCAGGCTCAATCGGCAAAGTCCATCGATCTTCTTGCCGAGGGGAACCATACCGGGCCCCACCTTGTACTCTCATATGGCAACCACACCTCGTATGGAGTATATAATCAGCACCGATAAAACTCATGGTGGACGCGCAAATATCATCTCAAGGAAACCGGGTTTTTCAATGTATGCATAATTTCATGAACTCCCGCGGTTCCTAAATCCCGAAAACATCATATAAAATCCAAATAAACAATGCGCAAATCCAGGAATAAATATATGCGATATATCTGAATGCGAGCATGTAAATGAAAGTATATAGCTAAAACCAGATGTATGCAAAAATCAATAAGGTACCGCTAAGTATAGGTATCTACCTATAAATAAAAGATGTCGTATACCCCCCTAGGTATAAGTAGAATATGTAGGATATCCCCCCTGGTATAACTAAAATATGTGCAAGGTATACATGTAGCTGTATCGCAAGGTGTATCACTAAAGGTATGATATACTATAGGTATACCGATAAGCTAGATGTCATGTGCGACAAGCAATAGTATCTATAATGGTTAGTGGGTGACATGGCAATTATTGACGGTGTGTGTGTAGCATATAATCCGTGCTCGTGCAACATGAACCGTCAATAATATGTGCAGTGTCCTACGGCTGCTAGTCACAGTATAACTATATCTAAGGAAATACAGTAAAGGCGCAATTCTAACAATGACGTAGAATATGCGATAGGTATTGAATCCTAGCCCAGACGCATAACGCCATGCGGACGATTCCCCTGTAGATGTTAAATCTACTCACTTACGCTCCACGCTAGGTGAATCCTACCATCTGCTCCCCCCTGTAGCAGTGTCCGTAGTCCCCGCCTGCAAACCTGCAAATAAGACACGGAAATCATTTATAAGCCAAATATTCCGCGAAACGTGATATCGAACCAAAACGGGAAACTCGCGTCGCGAACTAAACGCGCGTGTGCACGATACGCTGAATCGTGTGTGTACGCATCTAAAACTATCGCGACACGCCGCGATACGCTGGATCACAGAACCCACTCACGTATCGCGCGTATCACGCAAACACAACGGACATGCAAAACGATATATGATCCCAGATTTTCCTAAAGGCCAAAACTTACAAAACTAGACATGCCAAAGCACTATACAACATTGCAGAAAACCCTACCCAAAACCCCAGCACCCCAGCCCCCTACTTGGCCGCAAATTGCGGCCAAACACAATAAATCTGCGGCCTCAGTTGGGAATGGGGGTCTCGTGTTCTGATGGTGTGTTCTAGACCTAGTGTGCATGCCCCAGTTTTCTCAATTTTGTCCTGAAGTCCCCGGGTCAAAAGCAGATCACAGAATGTCACAAATACCACTTAAAAACACCGATTTGCACAATAAGGAAAACCTATGGTATTTTAGTGTAATCCAGGGAAATACTCAGTTAAGATGACCCTAATAACACTAAAATAGGCTGGGTTAACTAACACAATCAACAATTTGCCACAACATCTCACAAATCACCAAAATCTAGCACTAAATCCACTATTTAACACAAATCGACACTAATTAGCACACAAGCTAAGCAAAAGAGAGATGGGTTCAGAAGATATACCCTAGAGAACCCTAAGAAGCAAGTGAAGAAGTGTATGGAGGAGGTGAGAGCTTGCTACAACTGCTGGAGCTGCTGCTCTTGCCTCTGCTGCTGCTTGCTGCTACTGCTGATGGAGTTGCTGCTGATGCTGATGCTGCTGTTGCCTCTTCTGCTGCTGTTGCTTCAGTTGTTGTTGTTGCTTTAGCTGCTGCTGCTGATGTTGTGGTGTGTGTGTGTGTGAGCTTGAGAGTGAGAGGATGAGAGAAAGGAGTGAGAATGAGGGAACACCGACAAGTCAACCCCCTCCCCTCTCTCTCTCTTCATTTAATGAGGCATGGCAAAGGCCATCATGCCCCATAATGCACTCTCTCTCTCTCTCACCAAGGTCAACACAAGGCAATCATTTTAAATTTAAAACCCCTAACACTTAAACAAAACATAAAACTAGATTAGGGAAAATAGTTAGTTCACCATATTGCTAATCATGGTTAAACCCCCAAAACAACCCTAGTTATCATGCACAAGTGTGTGTGTGCCTAGAAAAATTCTAATAAAATATTCAATAAATAGGATAAAATATTTAAAACTTAGTTTGGTAAACTTTTTATTAAAAACTATACATAAAAATATACTTAGCCACAAAACACAATCTAAGGTGTTACAGACTCGATAAGGGTCGTCTTAATGCTTGCATCACCTGCCGATATCAGGGATCCACAGGGAGAAGAAGTGGCAGTCGGAACGATCCCAGATTCCAGAGAAAGGTTGGCCACTTCAGGCTCTTTAGTCGCCGGCACTTCACCTGCCACGTCATCACCTAAACTTGGCCCTGTTAAAAAATACGTGTGTTATGATGCAAGAAAAAGGCTGTTACTAAGAACCGTGCGTTGTTCTACCTTGAAGTAGTTGTTCAATCTCTTCTCGGGCTGCACGTGCAACCTGTCTATGGGCAGTAGATAGGGCAGAAGGAATGTCCACCATAAAATGCCAGAGGGTTGAGCATTACTCGAACCCGTGCCTGCAGCCAAGAGAGCCTGACGTTCCCTCGCAGCGTGCTTTTTACGCTTCCTCTCAACCTGGGCTGTATGAACCGATCGCTTCAAAACTTCTGATAGGGGGACATCATTGTCCAAATCGAGCCTGGCCTTCGGATCCACTATGGCATCCATCATCGGATTCTTCAGCAACACTTCCTACGGTGGCCTTGGGAAGGCCTCAGCCGTAGTCGGTGGCTCTGAAGGCTTTTCTGCATCACCACCCAGGGTTGGCATTACATTCAGAACAACCTGGGTTATGGTGGTTCCTGTAATAGGATAAAGAAAAGGGCCAGATCATGAATTAAAAATATAAAGGTGTAATGAAACGAATCATACCAAGGCCTAAGGAGGCGGACGCCTCTACTCCTCCTCAAACATCTTAAGGGAAGCTGAGAGAGCCTCTTCAGCAGAAATACCTATTAAAGAAGAGAGCGTTAGTAAAGCATAATAAATTCGAAAAAAAGGAGGGAGGGGATATATATATAGGAGAATATAAATGAAGTATACCGGACTCTGCAATAGAGGCTAACGCCTCTTGTTCACAGGCCATTCATTTGGAAGCTTCAATGGCAGCCTGAAGACCAGTATCAGTCACAGGCGGATCGAACAGACCGACATTGGTGCCATACTCGCACAAGACCTCGCTATAGGGGGCATGGGGCTCCTGGCCAAATACGACGTCGGCAGAAAATAAGTATTTCTTTTTCTTCTGCGAAATGACATTAACAGCCGATGATAAAAGCTTTCGCTTAACAGGCTTCTTCGGACGGCGAGTCCCGATCTCCAAACCAATGCCCAATTCCGGAGATACTACGGTTACCGCTGTCACAGGAACATCTGGTCGAGGATTACTAGGAAAAGCGCGCGGGGCTATAACTGTGGCTATCTCTCTCAAAGAAGGGAGCACGGCTACCCATTGCTTCAGTGGGACCGCTAGATTACTGGCTGGGACAGCATCCTTATGGTCAAGCAGCAGCTGCCTCTCCTTCTTGATGACAGCACCCGTTACATGCTGGTACCAAGCAACGTAAGCATTTGAAGCCTTTGGAATATAACTTGGCTCGCTGATGAGGAAACGGGACCCCGTATTTAACCGCATGAAATGATGCGCCGCACTGCGAATGCCCTCTTCCATAGAAACCGGATCAATCAGGAATGCCTCGAGAGGAACGCCTTGGTTGTAACCCGATTACTAGGCAAAGCGATGCGGGTTATACCTCATAAACAACACCGAGGCATTCTGTCTAAATACCAGAAAACCTGGCCTGATGGAATACAGGTGTACAACCTCTCGAGCCCTCAACACAGAAGCCCCGTCCTTGAAAACATCATGCAACGGTTGGATCACTTTGGAAGATTCTTTGCTGATGGTCATGATTTTATCAACAAAGGTCATGCTGTCCCCAACCATGCGTGGGCGAAGGAGCAATCGCCGAGCCTCCCGCTGTGTTGGGTCTGGAGCAGAAGCGTCGACTAGGCGCATGACCCGGGGAAAATTGTAGCCTTCGTAAAATCGGGGTCGTTTATGAACACCGAAAGCACCCAGCACGTGCATCTCGATCCATGAGGTGAAGTAGTGCAATAGGAGATTTATGGGCTTTACTCTCGGCTGAGTAGTGTCGGCTGCTACTCAGGCCATGATATAAAAGAGCTAGTCCCGCGACCCCAATGGCCATGCGTGTCCCCACGGTAATGCGATGAGATGGATAAAAGACAGAGGGTCTCATATAGCAGGGGTGCATCGGAAGCGCAAACCAACTCAGCCACAAGCCGATAAACCCAATGAAGAACGTCTCCTTGTCAATGTCTAGAGCTGCAATCTCTGCGAAGGGGACGACTGGAGTATCCGGAATAAAGAAGTTCTTTAGATCTGCCTCCACGGTCGGTAAGTTGTCCGAAACAAATCCGAACGGGTCGTCGAGTTTGGAGAACTTCACATCTTGTTTAGACAGAGCCTCCGGACGAAGAAAGCGGGCGATGAAATCTGTGAAGCTAACTCCGTGTCCACCAGACTTCAGGAATAAGCTCTCGTACATGTTCAACACCTTGATAAAGCTCGAAAACTGGTATTGAATGGCATTCTCCAGAGTAAGACCCATTACCACTGATTTGGTGGCAAAGATATACTCATCAGGAAGAAGTATCTCCTCATAATGTTCCCCTCTGACGAGTAATCCAGATATCTCCGCAAACTCCTCCAATGAGATTGAAACCTCCCGATCCAATAAGAGAAACGTGTGAGTCGGGATGTTCCATTGTTCCAGAAAAGATTTGACCCACCACACATAAGGTGCGTGGTAGTGAAAGAGGGACACATAGATCGCAGGATACAACCCGGTCTTTAGTAGCAGCGATTTCTTGGCCGACAGGATATATCGAGTCCACTGCAGATAGCCAGCCGAATGATGGGAAGTTATTCCTATCATGTAAACTTGCCCCCCAAGGACGCGACTCTCCTTGGCATACGCGTCGCCCTAAAATGTCTAGGGCCATCGGCGGTTGCACTGGTATTGATGCCATAGAAGGCTGAAGACGACCCTCCAAGGTCCAGTTGACCTCTTCTACTGCGTGAGTTACCGGCGGAGGGTTAGCATAATGGATCGCCGGGATCGGTTCTAAAGGCGCTGCGCAAGTAAAACTACAACGTCCCCGGATAATTTGACTGTACCATGACCCCCACAGATGAAGAGACTTTTGCTCTGGGTCATAGTCCCGAATAAGTGCGAAGACTTCCCGATCTGTGGGTGCGTCGGCGAAAGCACTCTCCGAGAGAATGAAGGAGAAGGAGGAATCGGAAGCCATAGTACCTAAAAAAGGGATTAATTATCGACACAATGTTCAAGACTTTAACATTCTTTTACACCTAAAATTGTATTGCACCACAGTTCAAAAAGAAAGGGACAGAGCCCCCACAAAATCAAGCTAACACCCCATCCATGATGAGGCAGTCACTCATTGAAAGAAACCAAAAGGATTCTCATTTAATGAGAAAATCTCATTGAACTACGGAGTTAAATTCCCTTGAGAAATGTGTTCTGTAAACAGATTTCAAATCTGCAAGGAAAATAAGAAAGGGAATAAAATTCCCAAAAGAATCTCTTTAAAAGAAATCTTTCTCAGAGCCAAGCTCTATAGAACAATGGGATAAAATCCCAGAGACATGGAATTAAATTCTAAATAGCCTTCAAAAATCAAAGTTAGTAATAGGGTAAAACCCTATAAGAACTTTAAAACCTATGGTCTACTCAAGTAAAAGTTTTAGATTTCTAAAAAATCATTACAAGAGAAGAGCAAAGTTCTGTTAATGGGTAAAAAAACCCTAGAACATGAAAATATTCTTTCAAGGGTTAAATCATGGTCATGATTCTTACCAATTTTGACAGAGTTTTCACTCTAAGGGGAGTTTCTTTGGACAAAGATTTGAGTTCTGAAAAGAGAATTAAATTCTCAAGGAAGGAAGAAGACTCAAGAAGATGAGGGAAACAACAATCATCTCAATTGCCAAAGGCCTTATTTATAAAACATAAGAAGATGTTCAACTCCCCAGAAGATCAAACGGTGGAAAAGGTGCCACCGTTGCATTCACATGTGAGCCACGTGAGCGCAATGATAGGGGTCATTTGTTTTCCCCAATAAAAGAGCAAAACTCTGTTCAAAATTAATGAGGCAGCGCCTCACGTGCCCTCCATAAGGGCGCCGGTATCAGAGCCAATCTTATAGGATTAAATTCTATAGTGGCGCCTTACGTGCTCCTCACGCGGGCACCAGTGTGCAAAGCACAAAAAGTATCTATTAAATTAAGAGTTAAAACTCTCATATAGCGCTGCACGTGCTCCTCACGAGGGCGCCAGTGTGCAAAGCATAAAAGAATCTATTAAATTAAATAAGAGTTAAAACTCTCATATTGCGCCGCACGTGCTCACGCGGGCGCTAGTGTGCAAAGCACAAAAGAATCTTTTAAATACGAGATTTTGTTCAAGGGTACATCTCTTCACATCTCTGATACATGTCGTTGTAATTCTCCAACATCTTCAGAGAGGTGGTGGGTCCCGACGACCAATAACTTCTTCATGCATTGGCATGCATGCCTCAAATTGGATTGTGCCCCAAATTAGGCACATTCCATATCTCCATTGTTCACTCTGCCACGTACCAAATACACGTACGCATAGGGTGAATAATGGAACGAAATGTCCCTAAACTAATATTCGCCTCTAAAATGGCGATAAAGGACCGAAATTTCCTTAAAACTAACATTTCTCCTCAAACACGGCGATAATGGACCACGATGTCCTTAAACTAAAATAATCGAGCCCAAATGCTCATATATTTAAGTTGATCTTAATCTCAAAATAGATTAATGATACTTAAATCAAACCAAATCCAAATCTAAGAATATATGGATTTGGACTAATCCACACCCTACGGGCGACGACATAAATTAGTCTCCGTGTATAATTCACGGGAAACCAAAATAAAACAAACATACACACGACACAAAGTGAACCTCCGGAGCAGGAGAAAGTGGTTATCGCGATGCGGTAAGATAATTAACTCCAGGGGCTTGCGCCTGCAGGGAAAAGCATCTCCATAATCAAAACCCCTGGCAAACGAGGGGGAATCTGATGAAGTCCGCTACAACGGCCGCATCTGTCCAAACCTCCGATACACGGTGCCATAAATCAACTTGGTATCTTTGGAGAGGTGGACGGATAAATCCAAATAGTATCTTCCCCCAGGACTTAGGCAAGACGATCCATCCCAATTTGACTCTGTTTCCGGCGGTAAACACTCCCCCCAGGCATCCACGTTGATTTCCTTCTAGCCGTTTCGTCTCTTCCTAATGACGAGCCGCACGTACACTATCTGAGACATCGTATCTCAAGACGACGTGTATTTCTATGAAATTGATCGTTCCGAGGCGACGTATGAGACCGTGATAGGTCTTCTGGAGGGTCACTGTGGGCGTCTACTACCCCATCGATCCCCTCTCATGCAGGTGCTAATCTACGCGATATGGAGGTCTTCCCCGGGTCTTTATAAATCCCTATCCCCACAGGCGATGGAGGAGGCGTTTGACAAGATGCACAAGACCCACAAGCTGGGTCTGATCTCAAAGAGCAGGCAAGATTACTTAACGGATATTCTTCTCGAATGTTTCCAGCAGAGGTTGATTGTGGCGTCGTGTTTAGCGGTGGGAGCCCCCGGCGAATCCGTAGCTTCTTGGGTCCATGGATACCGACAGAGGGAGCGGGCAGATGTCGCTTGGGCTCGTCTGGAGAAACTCTCCTCTGAGTATAATCGTCAATGTTTTCTTAATCCACTTCCCCCTTTGCTGTAATAGTTAGGGACTATATGTTTTTTCCTTTGCTCTGTAAAACCGAGGAGCCGAGAATACCTCATAATAAATTCTTAATAAATTTTCTTTGGCTTAAAGACCTTTCTTTGCCCATGATTATAGAACATCGATCCTCCTTGTTTGTTTTTAAAGTGCATGTGGACCGGCGCTTTTCCTCTACCCCTTACCTCGGAGCCAAGATAGAGAGGGTAGAGCTAGACTTAGGTCGGCTGCTCTTTGAGTGTGCCTGGGTACTTGTCCTGGGAAACCTTCATTGCTTCTGAGCCAGGCTGGAGAAAGCCCGTGGCGGCATACTATAGGGTCTGTATTTTGTCGGGCAGGAGAGTACCCGTTTTGAGTGAGTGTGGTGGATAGGAGACTATCCGCCGGTCTCAGAGAGAAGCAAGAATCTACCCACGTAAGAGCTTAGTTTAGAAACTTCAGTCGGCATAAAAAGGAATTTTATTACTCAAAAGGGTGCACGTTTACCTGTATGACTTAAGCTTTTCGGCATTATATGGTCAAGAAAAATCACGCTCCCAGGAATCCTGGAGGCGGTAAGCTCCGCTGGGCAATGCCTCTGTTACGAGGATTGGTCCGTCCCACTTCGGGGAGAACTTGTGTAGCTTCCCTCGGTTTTTGAATTCGTTTCGACGTAGGACTAAGTCTCCTGTCTTGAAAGTTCGATGTTTAACCCAGGCGTTGTAATATCAGGCTGTCTGCTGCTGGTATGCGGCCATCTTTATTTTCGCCCGATCTCTTTTCTCCAATAAGATGTCTAGGTTGCTTCGAAGCGCTAAGACGTTAGCCTTGTCATCAAAGTGCTCGACTTGATAACTGGGCAGGCCGATCTCCGCCGGGACCATTGCCTCGGTGTTGTAACAGAGGCTAAATGGAGTTTCCCCCGTGGGTGCTTTTCTCGACGTTTGTAATGCCCACAACACCAGTGGCAGTTCTTTGACCCAGCCGCCCTGTCTTCCCTCCAGGCGGGCTCTGAGCCCTCGGATGACGCCTCAGTTTGCTAATTCGGCTTGCTCGTTGCATTGGGGGTGCGCGACCACAGAGAACTTCATCAGTATGTGATAGTCACTGCAAAATTCTCCGACTTTGTCATTTTCGAAGTTGGTTCTGTGGTTGGTGATGACGCACCTCGGGATTCCGAATTGGGAGATTATATTATTTTGTAGGAATTTTATCATAGAGGTGGCATCCGGTTTCCTGATCGGCACGGCTTCTATCCACTTTGTAATGTAGTCCATGGTAATAAGGATGTATTTGTGTCCACCCGTGCCTGTGGGGAGCCGACCAACCATATCCATCCTTCACTGTGCAAATGGCCAAGAGGAACTTAGTGGTGTTAATTCGGTAGTGGGTAGGCAAGGGATGCTGCCAAAGAGTTGGTAGTTCTTGCACCTTCTGACCAGATTTTCTGTGTCTTGGTGTATAATCGGCCAATAATCCTATGCAACAGTGTCTTTTGAACTAGACTGCAGGTCCTTTGATGTGCTCCTCCGACCTCTTCATATATCTCTCGGAGGACGTAATCTTCTTCGTCGGAATCGACGCATCGGAGTAGAAGTTGGGTGTAAGAATTTTTGTACAGGTTTCCTTTGCTCCATATGAAGTGGCAAGCTTTCATATGGAGCCGGTGGGCCTCGACCCGGTCCTCAGGGAGTACTCTGTCCTTAAGGAACTCCACAATAGGTTTTCTTCAATCCGGGATATCCCCTTGAGCAGTATAGATCCGGTGTATCACTTCTTTATATTCCACGCTGGGCCGTGGCAGGACTTCGAAGAGAATGTTTCTTTTGTGATTGGACGAATAAGAGGAGGTGAGTTTGCTTAGCGCGTTGGCTTCGACGTTCAAGCTCCTGGGAATCTATTCTACTTGGACCTCTTCGAAATTTCTCCGAAGTCTTTTTACCTCCGCCAGGTATTTCATCATTAGGGGTTCCTGGGCTTCGAAACATCCAGTCACCTGGCCGACGACTACTGCGGAGTCACTGCTAATCCTAATCGTCTTTAGCCCCAACCTGGTGGCGATTCGTAGCCTGGCTAATAAGGCTTCGTATTCTACTGCATTGTTCGACGCCTTAAAGCCAAGTCTCAGAGAATACTCTATCTATGTTTCATTTGGACCATGGATGATTAACCCTGTCCCACTCCCTTCCTCCATGGAGGAGCCGCCCACATAGAGTACGCAGTTCAGAATTGGGCCGAGCGTCTCCTCGATAGAGGATCGTGGATTAGGGCCCCGTGTTGGCACTCCTTCCTTATTTGGAATGGTGCATTCGGCCACGAAATCGTCTATGGCCTGTGCTTTGATAGCTTGTCTTGGATGGTACTTGATGTTGAATTGGGAAAAGTCCCATCTCTATTTCTCTAAGCGGCCCGACAATTCGGGGGAACCGAGGATATTCCCCAAGGGTCGTTCGGTGAGAACGATGATTATGTGAGCTTGGAAATAGTGCCGCAGCTTCCTGGAGGTGACGACGAGCGCATGGACTATTTTTTCTATGGCCGGATATCTGGTCTCTGCGTCCTTGAAAACGTGGCTGACATAGTAGACCGGTCTTTTTAGTCTTTCAAATTCTTTGATGAGTACAGAGCCGGCAACCTGGTCGAAGACGTCTAAATATAGTAACAGCTTGACTTCTCAATTGGTCGGGTGAGAAGCGGGGGAGGGGGAGGGTCTCCAAGTGTGCCTTGAGCCGCTCGAAAGTGATTTGGCACTCCTTGGACCATTCGAACCTGGAGATCTTCCTTAAGGCTTTGAAGAAAGGCTGACACTTTTCTCCGGATCTAGACATGAAGCGACTCAAAGCAGCCACCCTACCTGTGAGCCGCATGATATCAACATTACTCCTGGGTGTCGCCATGTCGATGATGGCCCTGATTTTCTCAGGGTTTGCTTCGATTCGTAGGTGGGTGACCTTGAATCCAAGGAATTTCCCGCTTATGACGCCGAACACACATTTGGCTGGATTCAGTTTCATCTTGTACTTTCGCAGGACATCGAATGTCTCGCCAAGGTCTCTGGTGTGCTCGGATGACCGGGTGGACTTCACGAGCATGTCTTCAACGTAGACTTTAATATTTCTCCAAATTTGTGGTTTGAACAGCTTATTGACCAGACGCTGATATGTTGCCCTGTCGTTTTTGAGGCTGAAGGGCATTACCCTATAGCAGTAGACTTCTCGATTGGCGGTGAAGGCAGTTAGCTCTTCGTCAGCCGGATTCATCCGGATTTGATTATAACAAGAGAAAGCGTCCATGAAGCTTAGAAGCTCGTGACCGGCCGACCTGTCTATGTAGGGTTGCTAGGCACACGCACAAGAGTCTACGAGGCATCAACCATGCCCGATTTAAAATTTAGCCATGCCGAACAACCCAAAGCCGGATCTTTAAACTAGAGATTAGGCGAAAACAAGCATGCTAAACACTTTAACACCATGTGAGTGGGATTACAACCTTTGTACATCCGGTCCTTCACTTCTAAAGCTCCGTGTTGAGGTCCCTTCGCTGCGATCATCGTGTTCCAGACTCTCGAGAGGCTCCACGAAGAGAAAGATGCAAGCTTGCTTCCGATCTTCGATAACAAAGATGATCTACCTTGAAGTTTCATTAACACAAGCTAACACTCATAAAATGATGTGAACACCCTCATCTAAATGGAAAGGATAGATGAGGATGATGAAGTAGGATTTTTGCTTTCTTTTATTATCTTTTTCTCACACTCATTCATCACTTGGAAAAAAGCTAGAAAGCTTTTTCCATGAATGAAAGAAGAAGGAAGAAGAAGATGAATTATAATTATTAAACCTTTTGTGATGAATAATGAAAGGATAATGATCAATAATGCAACCATGGTTGCTAAACCTTTGTAGAGAATTAACCAAGGGTGTAGGGTTTGGGTTAGGTTAAAGATGAGTCATTTGTAAATATCTTTTTCATGACAAAATAAAAACCTTCTAGAAACTTCTAGAAAGCATTAACCCAAATCAAACCCTAATCTTGTTTAATCTCCACTAAACATGTTGCATTAGTTATCATATCATGTTACAATATTATATATCACATATATAATATTTATTGTAACAAAATAAAATAATACAATTAACATATATCGCATATATCAATGTATTACCCGAGTGAGAAAAAGAATCTTTTAGTGAGCTAATATTAGTTAATGTATCATATATATTATTATACATTAAATTATCGAATCAACACTTGATCCGACAATCCGGCTATATCGCATATAACCGACTAATATATCATTTACCGATTCATCGAATCAACACTTGATCCGATGACCCGGCTGATATCAAATATCGCGAGATTAGAATATGGTATCACATATCGCATTATCCTCGGTCCCGCACATATCACATATGTGCTCCTACTCCATTTTGCCTGAGCCAAGAAACCTCTGTGTAGGACTCTAAAGAATCGTCAATACGCCGGCAGTAGGCGATGATCATATCAAACACCCACAAGCTGCAAGCGGTCAGCTAAACGTAACAGCCACCCAGGTATTGAGCACTCAGAAGATCCACAAGCAAGCCTGTACATTCTCCTGTGAATCCAATCAGTAAAACTCCCGTACAGTCCGATCTCGTCGTCTGATATGTCGCATATCTCGCCTAGGGGTGGTAAACGTCAGACCCCAGTAGCTTGATAAGTCGTATCGATTTGGGGTCTATAACAGTTTGAGAAACTACTGGTAACACTTACCAGTAAATCTCAGCAACCCTGGCCAGGGATTTCCAGTTATAGCCAATCGAACACAGCACAACATCAACTCGCTATACCGGGAGAGACGAATCCCCTCCTATCGCTCATTGCCTCCATGTGATTCGGGACTGTACCCAAAAGCCACCTTTTTGCACGCCCTCTTGGACGTGGTATGATGGAAATCAAAGCACAGTGGGAATCACACAAGACTCTATGACGATCTCGGGTTAACAGACTACTCTGTACCAGTGTCACCGGAGAACTGTCATCTGACGTGAGGTATAATACCATCTGGGAGTTCTCGGCGAGTCCGTCCAGTGTACCCAGTCTCCACTGAGCACCAGTATACCATCCTTGATGTCAAACACCGATGGATATGGGATCATCCATCGCCCATCATATGGGTCAAGATGCGTATACGCTAGTCTACTCTGGTGTATCGATGCCCTGCCTCGATACACCCTCGACTAGGAACAGTTATAGGATGTACTCGTCGACTACCGTAGCCCCACTAGTATGATCTCATCATAGTCCCAGTAGTTGAGTACATATCCTAAGGGCTTTATCAACATGTAACATAGAGACAATCAGAGTACATGTTAAGATAAAGTACAACAGATAGCATACTATCATGTCGTGCAAGAAAGTCCTCCCTATATATGTCCAAGCATCCACTACAATATACATCGTATGTACAGTAATGGCCTCTAGGGCATACATATAACTAACAGTCTCCCAGTTGCGCTAGGGCCATCTGTTGTGGTATCGCATACCCAACAATTAGCTGTGGTTGAAGTATCTCATACTCAACCATCCCATTAAAGTCTCTACTGGGAAAAAGGGCCTTTGTTAGTGGATCCGCGCTGTTGTCTTCTGTGTCTACTCTCCTAACCTCGATCTCCCTGGAGATCAACCATCTCCATGATCAGGTGATACTGCCTAAGAATTATATCTGGATTTCTGATAGGACGGTAGTTCCTTGGCAAAAGCCACAACTCCATTGTCACACAATGGTAGGAACGAAGTTCATCTCATGAACTTATATATATCCAGACTGCCTCTTTGGTAGCATCCTTGGTAACGATGTATCTTTCCTTTAATCGTCTAGTAAGTCATGGTATCTAGCTTGGAACTCTTCCAACATATCGTCCCTCCACTGAGGGTAAAGACAATGCCTGCGACTGACATTTAGTCGCCCTTATCACCCTGGAACCTTTCCAGTGATTCTTCCCAGGATCGATTGATACCATCTCACTACAACTAGTAAGAATCCTAACATCTAATTAGGTCTATCTCATAGATCCAAAACCTAGGATTTAGGAGGTATCACTTAGATCCTATATGGAGAATCCTTGTGATAAGCAGAGATTGACCGAGCGTAGCATAGGAAACTCCTTCCCTATCAAGAGTATGTCATCCACGTACTCTACGTGGATCACCACCACACTCCCTACTACCTTTTTGCATATACAAGGTTCATCTACCATTTTGATGAAATCAAACTCTTTGACTACAACATCAAAACAGATGTTCCAACTCCGCGATGCCTGCTTTATCCTATAAAGCATCTTGCACACGTTTTCGCTGCTTCCACTGTCTACGAAGCCCTCTGGCTGTGTACTTATAGACGCTCTCTTCTAAAACATCATTTTAGAAAAGCAGTCAAGACACCCATCCACCAGATATCGTAGTCATGGTATGTAGCCGTGGCAAGTAGGATCTGGATGGACTTAAGCATAGCTTTGAAAGTCTCAACTTTTCCATGTACACCAAGTAATCTTCTCAAGATATACTTGCTCCTGATGGGGATTTAACCCTTCAGATAAAGCAACCAAAGTCCATACTTTGTTGGTGTATAATGATTCCATCTCATATCGCTAAGCATCCAGCCATTCTTACAGAGTCTCACTCCTGATGGACAGCTCGAAAACTAGTTGGGTCATCATCTCATGATGCAATCTTCGTTCCCACTGTCATAGAGAAACCGAAGTATCTCTCAGGTGGATGAGGAACCCTACTAGATCGGCGGAGAGGCCGAGGTTCATTGGAAACTATTGAATCCTTTGGTTCTATCAAATCATCTGCTGTAGTTCGTATAGCTGGAACTCCTTCCAGTTCTACCTCATGACTACTAATTTCTTCACAAGAAATTCCCTTCCATAAAGGTGGCATGTTGAGAAACAAAACATTTTTGTTCCTCGGTTAGGTAGAAGATATTACCTTGCATATGCTTGGGATATCCAACAAACTTCCACAGATCTGACTTTGCCTCGAGCTTGTCCGGATTTTGCTTTTTAGACATAGGCCGGACAACCCCAAATCTTAACAAACTTAAGATATGGGCCTTTCCCTTTCCATATCACATATGAAGTGGTAGGCAACTGATTTGATTTGAACCCTGTTCAATAGGTATGCAGCTTTTCAAGTGCATAACTCCCAAAAGGAAATAGTAACTCAGTAGTACTCATCACAGAGCACACCATATCATATAGGGTGTAATTGCTCCACCCCGATACACCGATGTGCTGTGGTGTATACGGAGGAGTAATGCTGAGAGAGAATCTCATTCTCCTTTAGAATAGTCCAGGATTTCCGTGCTCAAGTATTCTCCTCCTTGATCTCATCAAAGGACATAATACTTATACTCATTTTTGGTTCTCTACTTCTAACTTATATTCTGTGAATATCTCAAAAGGTTCAGACTTGTGTTTCAACAGGAATATATGTCCGAATCTTGAGAGATCATCAGAGAATGTAATGAAGTAGAAAGAACCGGTCTTGGCATGTGTAGACAGGGGACCTTCATACATCAGTATGTATCAATCCCAAGAGTTCACTAACTCTTTCTCTGTTTCCAATAAACGGAGCTGTGGTCATCTTATTTCTGTGACATGACCGGCAAGTTTCATAAAATGTAAATTCAAACTAATTTAAATATGCATCTATATGTAACTTGAGCTAGTCGGGTCGCATTGATATGACCTAGTCTACAATGCCTCAAGAAGGACTCGTTCATTTCTGAACTCTTCCTCTTGTGTGTGTTCCGTATACTAAGAACTGTAGTTTGATTTAGAACGTCAATGCTTTTAGATAACGTACCTGAACCGATCAACTCTTGATATAGGAAATGTTCAAAACATTATCCAACAATACAAAATTATATCACTTCTTTACTAATAAAGAGACTGATATGATGTTGTATATCAGGTTCGGTATCTAATAACATTCGTTCAGAATTAATGTATTCTGGTAATACAGGGTGATAGTGACCAACAGACTTGGCTGCAACACTTGTACCGTTTCTATCTCATGAAACTTATCACCCGTTCTCAGTTATCTACCTATCTGTAGCCCATGTAACAAATTACATATGTGAGATCCTGATCCGGTATCTCATACCCAGGGCGTAAAGGATACTGAGAAACAGTTCTCTGTAATGAACACACTCGAAGATGATGCATCAACATGCACTTTCTTCGTTTGGGCGGCACGGGAAATTTGGTATTCCCAAATTTCCTGCTCTGTCTTATAACAATTATAAGTTGGAGCGTGACCAACGTTCCCTAGCGCAGTATAACAAGCGGGTTCGGTCAATATATCCGTATTATTATCTTGATTAAGGCGTGACATAGTCGTAACCAGGAGAGAGAGAGAATAAAACACTCAGCGTGCGCTTTTACAAGATTAGATTGGTTATCAATTTATCTAATCAGAATGTCTCCCACTGTTTTAGTCAAATCTTCTTTCAAACCCTAAAAGGAAAGACTAGCCGGGATTAATTACACCCTACAAGTTCGCCAATCTTTCAGCCAGGCCAGTGTCAGAACTTTGAGGGAGGTTCCCCGTGCTTTCGCACGGACCTAATTAAAGTAAACCTCGTTTTCTCAGGGGCGTAACCCCGTTGACACCTTTCTAGACACCTACTTGATCGGCTAATTGTAATGTGTAAAACTCTCCCAGGAGTAACTCTTACACGCAGTGGGTATCGGGATCCAACTATCTCATAGAAGGTATGCAATCTCATTGCAAATTTCAACACTTGAAATTCCCAATAATATTTTACCCCTAGCAGCTATATGACCTTAACATAGTCAACAAATCATAAGTGCTAGTCAAGTTCAACCCGTCATTTTCCGATTGAATTAAACCCACCCGCACGACCCTTAACATGGTCAACAAAGTCGCATGACTACCCTAATGCAATCACATCATATGCTTATACAGATAAGCACTAATCAGCTACCGCACACTACGCCTTAACATGGTCAACAAACGTAGCACGAATACTAACTAGTACTTATCTGAAATGACGGAGGGCTACGACAGGTTTTTAAGAAACCCCTTTGCGTAATGAACTTGATATCGTTGTAGAATTGAGTGATTTTAAATGGAATGTTTTTGAGGCCTTTTCTAGTTTTGCTAAAGAGGTCACTCCCGGTGAAGGGATGGTCGGCTCTTTCCTCATCGAATAAGGTGCAGGATATATCATATATACCGCTGTGCAAAGCAAAAACTATATAAGCAATCAAAAGACAAACCAAGTTTGTAGCATCTGCTAGTTTCACTAAAGAGGTCACTCCCGGTGAAGGGATCTCGGCTCTTTCCTTATCGAATAAGGTGCTGGATGTTCTACAAGGAACACCGCTATGCAAAGCAAGAACTAGAGCTACCAGTTTTTAAACAAGTTTCTACAACATCTTTAGGTTTCTTTTATTTCATTAATCTCATTAATGAAGTCCCATTTTATTATGCTTCACAAGCATCACATTTGAAACGAAATCCGCAATATAATATATATCTCATATATATAATATAAACATTTGTCTCAGGCAGTAATATGATCTCATCACAGAACATTGCAGCAGAAGAACATATATGAAATATTGGATATACTAGGACGTCCGTGTTTTAATACGAGCCTGTATAAAACACGGATTCCACGGTCGCGATGAATAGCTAAACCCACATCCCTAGACCCCTACGAGAGCGGCAAGCAACTCTGCCAATTCCAGGGTTAGGAGACCCGGTCTCGACTCCTCGAGACGGTCTCCCATTGGACCCTAGAACCCGGTTACTTGTGCTCCCCGCCTTGGGTCTACCTAATGCGGAAAAATAAATAATATACAACGGTGACATCATCCTCAGCCCGGAAGTGCCCCAATAAAAGAATATTACATACAAATAAATTTTACATGAATGAAAACGAAAAACTCTCATCTCACATAAAACTCCCGGCTATTCAAACGCGACGATCCAATACAACATATCACAGCAACACATAATATCTCATATCATCAACGTAAGCAAGTATGCGTATCTGTTAGTGTATATGCCCTAGAGGCCATTACTGTATCATACTAGCTTGTATATTACTTGATGGAAGCTTGGCATATTGACAGTTGTATAGACAATCTTGCTCAAAATGGTAGTATACTACTTGGTTTGTCTCTACTTCAATATGTGCATGTGCTTCTTTTAGCATATCGCTTATACATATTAGTAGAGCCCTTAGGATCTTTGCTTGATTACCAGCGTTGTGATGGCAATCACACTTGTGGGGGCTGGGTAATCTATAAGCACATCCTTATATAGGTCCCTAGTCGTAGGACTATCGAGACAGAGTATCGATACTCCGGAGTAGACTAGCGTATGCGCTTCTCATCCCAGCGGGGGAGATGGTCTGTCCCACAGCCGTCAGTACGTCGTACTTGAGATAGTATGCGGGTGCTTGTTAGGTTACGAGTACACTGGACAGGACTCGTCGGGAACTGTTGGTTGGTATTATACCTATCGTCAGTTATTAGTTCCTAGGTGACATGAGTATAGCTTAGTCCGCTGACTTGACACTGTCACTTCGCCTCGAGTGTGTTCCCACTGTACTTTGATTACTACCCTACCACGGCTCAAAGAAGTCGTGCAAACAGGTAGTAGTTGGGTGCAGTCCCGAAGCACTTGGAGGCAGTGACGGTTAGACAGGATTCGTCTCTCCCGGTATTGGGGGTTGACATCGCGCTGTGTCTAGGAGAGCTATTACACATAGTAGTCCCTGGCCAGGGCAAGCGAGATATACTGGTAGGTTTCCAGTCTTATCTCAGGGTGTTCTGGGCTACACTCCGACACGACTTGTACCGCTATTAGGGGATTGATGTTTACCACCCCCTAGGCCCGCCTAGCGATGTTCTCAGACGAACGGATCGGACTGTACGCAGATTGTCACATACAGGCTCAGTAGGAGTTCGGATGGGTTTACCTCATCGGCCTTGTTATCGACATCTACCTGGGGACCGTTACGTACAGCTAGTGCCGCTTGCGGTCTGTGGTTAAACCCACTGCCAGCGTAGTGTCGAGTCTTTAGAGTCCCATACAGAGAGTTTCCCTGCACTGAGCGAAATGTGTATAGGCCGTATGGTTTTACGGCAGGGCTACGATCACTTATGTGCACATGTATGCGTATGCTGTTCAGGAAGGCAATACTAGTGGGCTTTGGTTTAAGCCGGATCCTAGTATTGCACGGATGGATTTGTCTTGTCTTCTGTGCATTCGCATTCTACGGAATGCGGATGCGGGTGTGTATGCACAGTTTTGGGGATCGAAGAAGGAGGAGGTGCCTCATTAGGGTTTTGACAGTTGATTCGGCCAAAACCGTTATGTGGCAGGCTCATTAGGGTTTTGACAGTTGATTTGGTCAAAACCATTTTGAGGCGGACTCATTAGGGTTTTGACAGTTCGTTCGGTCAAAACCATTATGAGCCGGGGACATTATTTACTAATCTTTTTAGTGATAATTATGTTATGGCTAATTGCTTTGACCATTTGACCATATTTGACTTTGTTGACCGTTTGACCAAAGTTGACTAGCATCTTCATGTGAGGTCTAGATTCTTCTTTGGTTTTCTTTTTCTTTTTATGATATGAAAATGGTCAAGTCAATTGTTGCCATCAACTTTATATTGAAAAGATTAGTCATGATGATGTTGGTGTATTATTGTAACCACGGTTCTTTTCTTTTGGTTCATAATTTCATTTCTCATTCTCTCTCTTGAGAAAAAGAAAAGAGAAAGATCCATGGTTGCTAGCTCTTCTTCCTCCTCTTGATTCTTCCTTTGATCTCATGTGTTGAAAGAAAAAGGATCCAAATAGACAAACACATCTACCTACCACTTCTACACAACCTAGGACATCAAGACTAGCGATCTTGTTGCCCTAGTTGCCTCGGCTCGAGGTGGAGCTCGGAGCACAACTCTCGGGTGGATCGTCTTCGACTCAAGGAGGCCGCGGAGGTGATCAAGATCCGGATCGATCCTCGGAGCTTGGATGGACGAGCAGGACAGCGGAGAGATGGTCCGAAGGACTGGTATCGTGAGGTATAATCTCTATGGCATAGTAGATAGCACCTCAAGTAGTTTGCTAGTTTGTCGTTTAGCAAAGATCCTTCTTTTAGTCCATGTTGCCTTTGCGCCAAAAATTGTTTTTTGCCGTTTCCGCCTCCCCGTAAGAACCGGGGTGAGCAACGTGGACTTACAGTGGTATCAGAGCCTAGCTAAACATAAACTAGCATGTTAGCAAAGTATTTAGAATTTCGATCGGAAAAAAATCGCAAAACACGTCCGGAAAAATCAACTTTCTGTCGATTTTTTATACTGCTCTAAAAATTATTTGACATACATGAAAAATCGGCTCAGGGTTTTCTAAAAACACCCACCAAAAATGATCCAGTGACTCGATCAAAGCGCCGCGGAACCGCGGCATGAACATGCTTCATACCGCGGATCCGCGGCCGAGTTGACTCGGCCGTGGACCGTTTTTGATGCAGTGTTCTTAGTTGGATGTTTTGGGATTTTTAGTATATTTTGTTTCTGCCCAGAATTTTCAGAAAACAAATTTGTGTTTGGGGTGGTTACAAATCTGTATTTTGATCGAAATTCCGTAGACTTTGGCTAATGGATATTATCTGTGTTGTGATATATGTATTGAACGTCTGCTAATCGCTATACGTCGATTAGTGGGGGTTATACATATCTATGATCTGTAATGTTGATGGTTTGTGTATATGAACTCGTTGAATTGTCGCGGATGAATAGCCGGGTGGATGTGAGATGAGAGTTTCTTTTTCTTTCATTCAATGTAAAATTTGTAAATTGATGTAATATTATTTGTATGGCCGCACATCCGGGATGAGGTTGTAGCCGCCATTGTATAATTTCTTTTTACTGTTTTTGCTCCTAGGATAGACCCAAGATGGGGTGCGCAAACTACCGGGTATCTCGAAGTGCCGAGTGGCCTACTCACGTTGTTGAGGGTGGTTGTTTCGCTTCGGATACTTGGCGGGTAGTTTACCGCACCCGTAGGGGTCTAGGATGGGGTATTGGCTATTCATCACGACCGTGTAATCCGCATTTCGTTGCAGGCTCGAACGAATCGCGGATTCCTAGTATATCCAAAGTGTTCATCTGTGATCTGGAATGGCTATCATTGCATCTGACGAATGTAAATATCTATATATGATATCTATTTAGGCGTTGCTTATGTTTTGCATCCGCTCTAGTCCAGCCTCCGCTCTGTCGTTAGTTAAGTAACCTAACGGGTGATGACGGCGCCCCGTAGCGAATGCGGATGGTATAAGCGTACATCATATTTTCGTTGTTTTCTGCAATGGTAGGATTAAATGATGGGACGCATTAAAATTAATGCAAGAAAATAAACCAAGTAAAGTCGTTGGAACACTTTGAAAACCACCCGGTTCTTTTCAAAAACCAACTTTTAAACGCGGAGCTTGAACCACTCCTTTTAAAAGCTATCTCAATCCTTCGATTATATCTAGTTCACTACGTTCACGGTTTCGCCAAAACCATTCGTAGCCCTCCGTCAATTCGTATGAATATTCAATAGTATTCAAGTTATGTTTGTTGACCTTCGTCAAGGCATAGTGATTGGTAGTTGTTGGGTGTTCATATGTAGCATAGATAGATGCGTTGGTTTGGGACAGTCGTATTACCTTGTTGACCTTCGTCAAGGGTATATACGGGTGGGTTCAAATTAACCTGGACAATGACGGGTAGAACTTGACATGTGACTTATGATTTGTTGACCTTCGTCAAGGTCATAAGAGCATGGGGCAAAAATCCACATCGGGAGTTTCTAAAGAAACTGAAACTTGCTAGTGCTGCATACCATTTGGAGTGTGATGATTCTGGTAGGATTCCTTCAGTTTTTTCACACGATGATATTTGGATCCCGATCCTACTGTGAGTATATGCTACTCCTCGGGAACTTTCTCACTTAACGATCAATGCTATAAACCAAGTAGGTGTCTAGAAAGGTGTTAGCGGGGCTATGCCCCCAGGGAAAAGAGGTTCTTAAATTAAGGAACTTCGCGAAAGCGTTGGAAAACCTCCCTCGAAGTACCGACACTGGCCTGGCTAAACGGTTAAGGAAGTATTGTACGGTGAGATTGATCCCGACTAATTCTTCCTTTATGGTTTGAGGAGGGATTTGAGAGACAGTGGGAGCCATCCTGTTTAGATAAACTAAAAACCAATATAAACTTGCAAGAGTATCATGCTGAGTGTTTTCTTCTCTCTCTCTTAATTGCAGCGACCCAGTAACCACACCTAGGTTACATCTAGATAATAAAAAGACTGAATCTGACTGTTATGACTGGCAAAAGTCTGTCCAGATGTCCATTGCCCATGACAAGTTGGGACACCTCTTAACTGATCCAACCCCTGCCGTCTCAGGACTATTTTCCCCTGTCACGGATATTCATATCCGCAAGACATCGGAAAAAGACTGTGCGAAAGCCAAGTGCCTCGTGTTAGCCTCAGTTGATGGTGCATACCAGAGGCAGCACGAGAAGATGGACTTAGTTTCTATCTTCCTCCATAACAAAGATTTATATGGAGAGCAATCTCGTATCGCAAGATATGAGACCTCGAACGAATTGCTTCCAGCGAGGTTGGCTATCGGGTCATCTGTAGGGGGCAACGTCCTTACAGAGACCAGCTATTTTGAGCTCACGGACCTGAAGACCACGTTGAAGAATGTGTCAGATGATGACTTGATTCTACAGTCTCTACCTTCTACCCTGAAAGAAACCAGGGAAGTAGAAGGAGAGGGAAGGACAGAAGTTTCGGGAATGGATATAGTAAAAGTGGGACGTTCCTATTGTTACGAGAATGAACATTTGCAGAAGGATTGCAGGGCTAGCAAAGCCAGTAGCCAGAATTCGAAGCATGTTGTGGCTTCGGCTTCGGGTGTGTTTGTAATAGAGAACTGTATGTCAGTTAACCCTACTTCCTGGGTATTGGATACCGGATCAGGATCTCACATCTGTAATTCGTTACAGGCTCAAAGAAACCATAGGGTTATCAAGATAGGTGATATGACTCTCAGGGTTGCTAACGGAATGAGCATGCACGCTGAATCCGTAGGGGAATATCATCTTGGACTGACAACTGGGCAGATATTGATTCTGCGTAACTGTTTTTATGTACCAGGTGCGACTTGTAATATCATATCTGTATCCTTACTTTCTAAAGAAGGATATGATTTTACTTTTGTAAGCGATGTGGTCCACATCCACCTAAATCAAGTTTTGATTGGGTCAGGTACATTAGAAAACAGGATATACGTATTGAATCAAGCTCAGATCTTCAGTGTCCAGAACACACTTAAAAGAAAGTCTCCGGAAACAAATCAGGCTTTCTTATGGCATTGTAGACTGGATCACATTAATGAGACATGGTGAACAAAGTTACATAAAGAGGGATACTTGAATCCGTTCGAGTATCAGTCTTATGCCACTTGTGAATCTTGTCTCATGGGAAAGATGACAAAGACTCCGTTCACTGGACACGGAGAAAGAGTAAGCGAGCTCTTGGGACTCATACACAGTGACGTGTGTGGTCCAATGTCTACACATGCGTGAAGTGGTTATTCATACTTCATTACTTTCACAGATGATTTCTCTAGGTATGGACATGTCTTCCTGATGAAGCATAAATCCGATTCCTTTGAGAAATTTCAGGAATACAAGAATGAAGTTGAAAAACAAACAGGAAAAAGTATAAAAACACTGAGATCTGATCGAGGTGGTGAATACTTGAGTGCCGAGTTTCTGGACTACTTAAAAGAGAATGGAATTCTTTCTCAGCTTACTCCTCCATACACACCACAGCATAACGGTGTATCGGAAAGGCGGAATCGAACCCTATTGGATATGGTTCGATCCATGACGAGTAAGGTTGAGTTGCCGCGATCTTTCTGGGGTTACGCACTAGAAACAGCTGCATATCTCTTGAACAAGGCTCCAACCAAGACTGTGCCTACCACCCCCATATCAGATGTGGAGTGGGAAGAAACCCTGTCTTAAGTATCTTAAGACATGGGGATGTCCAGCTTTTGTAAAGAAGCAGCATGCGGACAAGCTCGAGGCACGTTCAGTACTGTGTAAGTTTGTGGGATACCCAAAAAACTCCAGGGGGTATCTTTTTTATTCCGCAGAGAAACAAAAGGTTTTTGTTTCTCAGCATGCCCACTTCTTGGAAACTGAATTTTTAGAAAATCAGATAAGTGGGAGAGCAATAGAACTGGAAGAAATTCCAGAACTACAAGCTATTACTGAAAGCTTGGAAGAACAGAAGTTTCAGAAGAACCGGACATCCCAGCGCCACTCCGCAGGAGGAGTAGGCAGTTTCATTCGCCTGAGAGAGACTACGGTTTTCTCATAGACGGGGATAGAGAGGATTGCACCATTGACTATGGTGAGCCTACTAGCTTCCAGCAAGCCATTCAGAGCAGTGACTCGATAAAATGGCTAGATGCAATGCGGACCGAGATGGAGTCCATGTACACCAACAAAGTTTGGACTTTGGACTTTGCTCCATAAGGGGTAAAACCCGTAGGCTGCAAATGGATCTTCAGAAAGAAGATTGGTGTAGATGGGCAGGTTGAAACCTATAAAGCTAGACTTGTTGCAAAGGGTTTTCGTCAAAGACCTTGTTTGGACTATGACGAGACCTTTTCTCCAGTGGCTATGCTCAAATCCATTCGGATCCTTCTTGCCATTGCTGCCTTCCACGATTATGAAATCTGGCAGATGGACGTAAAGACGGCTTTCCTAAATGGAAATTTAGAAGAGTGCGTCTATATGGATCAGCCGGAGGGATTCATTCAGAGTGGGAGCAGCGGTAAAGTGTGCAAGTTTCTCAAGTCTATCTATGGACTGAAGCAGGCATCGCGGAGTTGGAACATCTGCTTTGATGATACTGTCAAGGAATTCGACTTTATCAAAAACCCAGATGAACCATGCATTTACAGTAAGATTGTAGGGAGAACTGTGGTATTTCTCGTCTTGTACGTGGATGACATTCTACTAATAGGAAATGATATTCCTATGTTACAGTCAGTCAAAGGATTCTTGTCACAGAGGTTCTCCATGAAGGACCTGGGCGATACCAACTACATTCTGGAGATCCAGATCTATCGTGATAGATCTAAGAGGATGTTGGGACTTTCGCAGTCCAGGTACATCGACACCATACTGAAACGATTCAGTATGGAAGATTCCAAGCGCGGTAATCTACCGGGTTGTCACGGAATCACCCTCTCCAAAGAGATGTCTCCCAAGACTGATTTGGAAACGGCTCGCATGTCTTTTATACCGTACGCATCTGCGGTAGACTCTATAATGTATGCGATGTTATGTACCAGACCAGATGTAGCATATGCATTGAGCGTTGTAAGCCGGTATCAGTCGGACCCAGGGGAGAAACACTGGATAAAAGTAAAGAACATTCTCATGTACCTGAGAAGGACTAAGGAGATGTTCTTGGTGTACGGCGGAAAAGACCTCCAGATCGAGGCCTTTGCTGACTCCAGCTTCCAGAGTGACAAGGATGACTCCAAGTCCATGTCGGGTTATGTCTTTACCCTCAATGGAGGGGCGGTTTGCTGGAAGAGTTCTAAGCAGGAAACCGTTGCTGACTCAACTATGGAAGCGGAGTACATATCTACATGCGATGCCGCAAAGGAAGCTGTCTGGATGAAGAAGTTCCTCACGGAGCTTCAGGTGGTTCCTACCATTGTTGATCCAATACCGCTGTATTGTGACAACAACGGCGCTATAGCTTTAGCGAAGGAACCCAGGTCCCATCAGAAGTCCAGGCACATTTTGAGGCGGTACCACCTGATCAGGGAGATCGTAGATCGTCGGGAGATTAAGGTGAAGAGAGTAAATTCGGAGAATAACACTGCAGATCCACTCATGAAGGCCCTACCTCAGACTCAGTTCGAGCGGCTGATCAAGATGATAGGTCTTCGATACGCCAGTACATGGCCTTAGTGCAAGTGGGAGATTGTTAGTGTATATGCCCTAGAGGCCATTACTGTATCATACTAGCTTGTATATTACTTGATGGAAGCTTGGGATATTCATAGTTGTATAGACAATCTTGCTCAAAATGGTAGTATGCTACTTGGTTTGTCTCTACTTCAATATGTGCATGTGTTTCTTTTAGCATATCGCTTATACATATTAGTAGAGCCCTTAGGATCTTTGCTTGATTACCAGCGTTGTGATGGCAGTCACACTTGTGGGGGCTGGGTAATCTATAAGCACATCCTTATACAGGTCCCTAGTCGCAGGACTATCGAGACAGGGCATCGATACTCTGGAGTAGACTAGCGTATGCGCTTCTCATCCCAGCAGGGGAGATGGTCTGTCCCACAGCCGTCAGTACGCCGTACTTGAGATAGTATGCGGGTGCTCGTTAGGTTACGAGTACACTGGACAGGACTTGTCGGGAACTGTTGGTTGGTATTATACCTATCGTCAGTTATCAGTTCCCAGGTGACATGAGTACAGCTTAGTCCGCTGACTTGACACTGTCACTTCGCCTCGAGTGTGTTCCTACTGTACTTTGATTACTACCCTACCACGGCTCAAAGGAGTCGTGCAAACAGGTAGTAGCTGGGTGCAGTCCCGAAGCACTTGGAGGCAGTGACGGTTAGACAGGATTCGTCTCTCTCGGTATTGGGGGTTGACATCGCGCTGTGTCTACGAGAGCCATTACACATAGTAGTCCCTGGCCAGGGCAAGCGAGATATACTGGTAGGTTTCCAGTCTTATCTCAGGGTGTTCTGGGCTACACTCCGACACGACTTGTACCGCTATTAGGGGACTGACGTTTACCACCCCTAGGCCCGCCATGCGATGTTCTCAGACGAACGGACCGGACTGTACGCAGATTGTCACATACAGGCTCAGTAGGAGTTCGGATGGGTTTACCTCATCGGCCTTCTTATCGACATCTACCTGGGGACCGTTACGTACAGCTAGTGCCGCTTGTGGTCTGTGGTTAAACCCACTGCCAGCGTAGTGTCGAGTCTTTAGAGTCCCACACAGAGAGTTTCCCTGCACTGAGCGAAACGTGTAGAGGCCGTATGGTTTTACGGCAGGGCTACGATCACTTACGTGCACTTGTGTGCATATGCTGTTCGGGCAGGCAATACTAGTGGGCTTTGGTTTAAGCCGGATCCTAGTATTGCACGGATGGATTTGTCTTGTCTTCTGTGCATTCGCATTCTACGGAATGCGGATGCGGGTGTGTATGCACAGTTTTAAGGAGCGAAGAAGGAGGAGGTGCCTCATTAGGGTTTTGACAGTTGATTCGGCCAAAACCGTTATGTGGCAGGCTCATTAGGGTTTTGACAGTTCTTTGGTCAAAACCATTTTGAGGCGGACTCATTAGGGTTTTGGCAGTTCGTTCGGTCAAAACCATTATGAGCCGGAGACATTATTTACTAATCTTTTTAGTGATAATTATGTTATGGCTAATTGCTTTGACCATTTGACCATACTTGACTTTGTTGACCGTTTGACCAAAGTTGACTAGCATCTTCATGTGAGGTCTAGATTCTTCTTTGGTTTTCTTTTTCTTTTTATGATATGAAAATGGTCAAGTCAATTGTTGCCATTAACTTTATCTTGAAAAGATTAGTCATGATGATGTTGGTGTATTATTGTAACCATGGTTCTTTTCTTTTGGTTCATAATTTCATTTCTCATTCTCTCTCTTGAGAAAAAGAAAAGAGAAAGCTCCATGGTTTCTAGCACTTCCTCCTCCTCTTGATTCTTCCTTTGATCTCATGTGTTGAGAGAAAAAGGATCCAAATAGACAAACACATTCATCTACCACTTCTACACAACCTAGGACATCAAGACTAGCAATCTTGTTGCCCTAGTTGCCTCGGCTCGAGGTGGAGCTCGGAATACAACTCTCGGGTGGATCGTCTTCGACTCAAGGAGGCCGCGGAGGTGATCAAGATCCGGATCGATCCTCGGAGCTTGGATGGACGAGCAGGATAGCGGAGAGAAGACCCGAAGGACCAGTATCGTGAGGTATAATCTCTATGGCATAGTAGATAGCACCTCAAGTAGTTTGCTAGTTTGTCGTTTAGCAAAGATCCTGTAAGTGCACGGCGGCGCCCCGGCCGTCAATCCGACGCCGGAATGCGGAAGCGGTGATAAACTTTAATTTTTCGGACTTTGCAAACCGGCACCACCGCGCACTAAACTCCGGATCGTAACCATTAACAAGTCTAAGCTAACTAGAAGATGGGTTAGAGATGTACCGACTGATCCGAGTCCTCCGGTCTTCATCTCCACTCCGATCTCCTCGCGGGATCTCCGTCCGTCTCCTCCTCATCGGAAAGGGCACCACATCGCCTGTAGCTTTTACGGGCTCCCACCTCAATACCGAGGCAACTCGGGCGCGAAGCTGGCGAATCGACGCGTCCAAGATTTGCTGTAGGAAGTGTAGTGTAGAATCATAGTCTCTTTTGGGGTGGTTGCCATTTGAAGATGATGGAGGAAACAAGATAAGAAAAATGGTGCTTGCATTTTTCTTAACATGAAATGAGATCAAGAAATGAAACTCTCAAGAATGAAAACTCTCATCTTTTTCTTTCTCTCAACCATGGAAAAACTTCTTGCATCAAGTGAGAGATACGTGTGTAATGGCTCTCCTAGACACAGCGCGACCTCACCCCCAATACCGGGAGAGACGAACCCCCGAAGATCCGCTCACTGCCTCCATGTGGCCGCGGTTCCGCCGCTGAGTGTAATGGCTCTCCTAGACACAGCGCGACCTCACCCCCAATACCGGGAGAGACGAACCCCCGAAGATCCGCTCACTGCCTCCATGTGGCTCGGGACTGTACCCAACTAAAACCTGTTTGCACGACTCCTTTGAGCCGTGGTAGGGTAGTAATCAAAGCACAGTGGGAACTCACACGAGACAAATGACGATCCCCAGGTCGATGAACTAACCTGTACACATGTCACCTGGGAACTGCTATCTGACGTCAGGTATAAGACCAATTAGCATGTTCCCGGCGAGTCCTGTCCGGTGTACTCATAACCCAATGAGCACCTGTATACATCTTAGGTGAACCAACTAACACCAGTGGCTTGTGAGACCGGCCACCGCCCCTCGTCGGGGTCTCGACTGTATACACTAGTCTACTCTGGAGAATCGATGCCCTGTCTCGAAACTCCCACGACTAAGGACCTTTTAAGGATATGCTTGTAGACTACCAGCTCCCACGTATATGATCGCCCTCATACTGCCGGTAGTCAAGCAAGAATCCTAGGGGCTCTATCAACGTGCAATAGCGACCTATCAGGTCACCTAAAGCAGTACACGATGATAAAGGTAAACCAGATAGCAAACTATCATCTCGAGTAAGACTGTTCTACCGGGATAGGTCCTCCCTCAATCATTGCAATCACGTGCCTGTGATCCAATAATTGACTCTGAGGGCACTATCTCCAACAATCTCCCACTTGCACTCAAGGCTAATTATTGCGATGTCGCATACTCACAGCCCGTGTGATACCGAACACCCAACTCCTCTACTAGTCAGTCTCACAAAGCCTGTTTGCGAAACTCTTGCGTTCGAGGAATAGCCTCAGCGAGTGGATCCGCTCTGATGTTTCTTTCTATGTCTCTCTATATCTCAAGTTCGCGGAGAAAGCAATCTCCCGAAATGAGCAATACCTGTCTTAGAGTGTCTGGATGTCTGATGGGACCGAGCTCATAAATGAACTCCAAATCCAAACTTCTTAGACTGTATCGTCAACTGAACTTAATCAGTATCCTGCGCCATGCCTCCCTCAGTATTGCCTTGGACCACCTGTCCAGAATACTGCCCCTCGTCAGAAGGAAAACTATAACTCTGACAACCTCCTTGTCGTCGATGTCACCTTGGAAGCCTGGAATGATAATTGTCTCCCAAATGAAGCTATCGTTATCATATCCCTAGAACATCCACTTATGTTCTAAAACTGCTTCCGACTGTTCCTCCAGGATTGGATCAATATCAACTTATTGCATCTAGTGCAAGAACAACATCTGGTGTGGTACTTGACATCTCATGATTGACTCAATTGCCTAAGCAAGTGATCTGCCAATCATGCGCATCCCTCTCTCCTTTAGTCTATAAGACACCTTTAGAGAGGGTGACTCCTTCACCTGCAGGTACACTACCGTGCCAGGAGTCGTCCATTCTAAATACTCTTAGAATGCTGTCAAAGTACCCTGATTGGGAAACCACCCAAATCTAGATCTAAAACCATAGATCTAGTAACCAGTATGTCTGATATAATGTCCAAGTCTCTTGTGGAGAAACCACTGTGTGACGACCAAAGTATAAGCGATCGTAGTATATGAATATCACTTCCTACTACCTTCTCAACAGATCCATCCCCTATTCTGATGACGTCAAACCCATGACTGTCACATCAGAAATAGATGATCTATCTCCGCTATATCTGCTTTACTCTATAAATAGACATAAGCCTGATGTTCACCAATGCTTCCGCTGCTCCCACTGACTACGACAACCCTCTGGCAGAGTCATATAGACGTGCACTTCTAAAGCTAGTTTAGAACGACGCTATACTCATCCTCCTGCCGGGTCTCGCAGCCTGGAACAACAACAATGGCAAGTGTGGGTAAACAAGAACTTCCCTGTCACCGTCCTTGAGGCTACCGGAGCACCTCTCGGGTGCCTGAAGTTACCCACCTTATCTGCGGAGTGGCCAATGGAATGTCAAATCAGATTGAATCTTTAGGTTCCTTATCAAATCTTCAGTAATCGTTTGTGGTTCTGGAATCACTTCCAGTTCTACCATACTCCCACTGCTGTTTTTTTGAAAAAATCTATTTTTATTAAAACTGTGGCGAGTCAAGAACAATATCACTATTGATCTTTCTTATGGTAGAAAGTCAACCCTCGTCATAGCCTGGGTCGACCCACAAACAGCCATTACAGAAACGTGCCTTGAGTTATCCAGAGTCTGGTTTTAATCATAAGCCGGACAACTCCCCGTACCTTAACAATGTTAAGATATGAACTGTACTATATCCAATATAGAACCAGAGGCACTGATTTAATTGAACCAGATTCAAATCATGCAGCTTTCTCCAGTGCATGTTAATTAAATGGAGAGAGGCCGATCAGCGTTACTCAACTTAGGAACACTTCCAATTATGAGTAACCTGAAAGAGAAGCAATTTCTCTTTATCATTACTATCAACTGAATACCATACACAAGTATCTACATCTTCGATCACTTTGAAGAATCCCGATACTCGCTACACCTGGTTCTCTACTCTATTCAAATACCTATAACTCCTCAAAACTTAGACCCTGTGTTTCAACGACACACATGTCTAAGAACTAGAGAAGTTAAAAGTAAACAGAATACAGTATGAGGACCAACCCCTCTGTCCTAATGGACACTGAACAACATACAATACTCTGTATAAGTCCGCTGAGTCTGACAACTCTTTCACTGTGTGTCGTAGGTTGAAAACTGTACTTATGGTTAAGAAGAATTACACCGTCGTTTAATGCTCCTTACCTAACTATCCACTGATATAGGTAAATGTCATCGACATAATATCAAAAGGTATATCTCACTCTATGAAAATAGACGTACAGATATATCAATTTGAAATTGGTGCACAACAGCGGATATTCAAAACCAAATATTTGCCGACCGGCAAACAGCCCAGATGATCTCCTCAAATATCACCGATTACAACGAATCCCGATATAATGAGGATGATCACCCAATTCCCAATAACTGACTCCCACTCATCATCTGTAAAGCCATACAGATGTGAGAATCAACCTGGTAAATACATACCCTGGAGCAAGTTTTTAATCAGGAAATCAGTTTTCTTTTAACAGTACACAGTTGAACTGAAACATTGAAATGTTTCGATGGGGTATCCTGGTATTCCTAGTAATGCCTCTACCATTATCCAGATTCACAACTATAACCGTATAATTCTTTGCCACCTCTCCAAATCCCTTTATATGTCTTTAGTCATTACCTTCTGCACACCCCTTAGGCCAAATGGTTTTCTTCCTTCCCTACCGTTCGGCACCAGCCTATGGTTTGGAAGAAGACTATCCAATAAGCATAATGGGTGTACTGTCCTAATCCTAGGAGCACTCGCAATGCGAGAAAGGTGAAGATAAAAGACAACCGAATAAACCTTATTCCTATTTCTCCTGGACCAGAATCCATCCCCGAACTGGAACAAGTTCCTTTCGAGTTCGTATATAACCATACGATGGAGTATCCAATAAACTGTGGATCTTCATAGTGATACGGAGTGTCCTGGAGAAATACAAAGGTGATTTAGGATTGGCGAAGAAAAACTTAGTTTGGTCGTGAATATCAGTCGCAATTTACTTTGCCCTCTTACTAATCCCTTGCTTTGTCTTAATCTTAATACCTTCTGCACACCATCGTTATGCTAATTGGTTTTCTTCATTCCCTACCGGTCGGCACCGGCCTAAGGTTTGGAAGAAGACTATCCAATTTGCGTAATAGGTGTACTATCTCCTAAACCAAGGAGTACTCACAACTTGAGAAAAGGTAAAAGGGAAAAGACAACTGAATAATCCTATCCGTTTTCTCCAAAACCGGAAACCATCCTCGAATAAATTCCTTCGAGTTCGTATATAACCATACGATGGTTTTGTCCAATGGAAGTGGATGTTCGTAGTAATACGGGGTGTCCTGGAGAAAAGGGTAAAAGTAGGAGTGGCAATGAGGTCTGCAACTCTGACAATCCAAAAGCCAGTGTTAAGAAGGTTCGGTCAACTTGGTCACTGAGTCATAGTCATAGGGTCGGGTCAATGGTCGCTGCCAGAGAGAGAGAGAAAAGAAACACTCAGCGTGCACTCTATCCTAGATCAGAATGGTTACCAATTTATCTAATCTGGAAACCTCCCACTGTACTTCAAATTCTCCTCCAAACCTAAAAGAAGAATTAGTCGGGGTCACCCGAGGAGTAAACCAACTCATCAGTGGGAATCAGGATCCAACTATCATCGCATGATAACGTGACGGAATCCGCTCACGGTATTACACTCCAGAAGGTATGCGCATATCTGGCAAGTTTCAGTTCTTTTGAAACCCCCGATGTGATTTCTGCCCCATGCTCTTATGACCTTGACTTTGGCCAACAAATCATAAGTCACATGTCAAGTTCTGCCCGTCATTCTCCAGGTTAATTTGAGCCCATCCGTACAAGCCCTTGACTTTGGCCAACAAGGCTATACGACTGCCCCAAACCAACGCATCTATCTATGCTGCATATGAATAACCAATAGCTACCAAACACTGTGCCTTGACTTTGGCCAACAAACACAGCTTGAATACTATTGACTACCCATATGAAACGACGGAGGGCTACGAATGGTTTCTGGCGAAAACCTTTAACGTAATGAACTTGATATCGTTGAAGGAACGGATAGCTTTTTAGAAAATATAGTGACGAAAAACCATTGCTAAAGAGGTCACTCCCGGTGAAGGGATCTCGGCTCTTTCCCCGTAGAATGAGGTGCAGGATATTCCAACTGAATACCACAGTGCAAAGCAAAAGTAATCGGCTATAGTGAAGTTAATGCCCTGACGCAAACTTCTGTCCAAGGGGTCACTCCCGGTGAAGGGATCTCGGCCCTTGCCTCGTCGACTGAGGAGCAGGATATTCCAAATGAATACCACGATGCAAAACAAAAGTGAACGTCCTTGCAATAACAGCTTTTTGAAAAGTGTTCCAACAACATCAGATTAGGTTTGTTTAACTTGCATTGATCCGAATCAATGCAGTCCCATCAATTGATCACACCACAAAGAACGAAAATATACTGACGTACGTATATGCCATCCGCATTCGCCACTGGGTCCCGTCATCATCCGTTAGGTTAGCTAACTAACGGCAGAGCGGGGACTGGACTAGCGCGGATGAAAAACATATACAACATCTACTAATATATATACCAATATATTATATTTCGCTCAAGGCGTGAATAAAATGCAACATCACAGAAATGTACAGCATCACAGAACATAACAGATATCTGGGATCCCCGGGTTTCACAGAGCCACTACTGAAACCCGACGTTCCCCTGGTCGTGTGGATAGCCTGTGCAATGAAATCCTATACCCCCTATGAGTGCGGCGAATAGCCAGCCAATCCTGGAGTGAAGCCCCCTCCGTCCCAATGCCATGAGATGCGGGCTTGTTGCCTTCTAGAACCCGGCTATCCGTGCACCCCTCCGCGGGGTAACCCTAGTACAGAAAATAAAATATACATACAACGGGTACATTGACCGCAACCAGGTCGTGCCCCAAAAGAATAATACAATCAGGCAGTGACGGCAGTCCACATGTCGGACGCTCGCCCCGCAACAACAAATGTACATAATACAACAACACACTGTACTAGCATTGCATCCAGGATATCCCCACGACCGATCCGCAACATCACAGCAAATACATAAAACATCAACGTGAAGGTCACGTTCGCAAATCCGTCTAACCGGGCTATAGCAGTTAGACCGGATTTACCGATCGAGTGACATTCACGGTCGCAGATATAATGTAAATACTGTGAAAAATGTGTTTAAAATATCCGACCGATCGAATATTAACAAGTGGGCCTCAAAACAATACTGTAGCAGTTACAGAAAATATGGGCCCAATTTTAATGTTCCAGAAACCCAAATTTATCCCCAGAAGCCCACTGTAGAAATCCAACACCCTGATTCCTTTACTCAGCGGCGGAACCGCGGCCACAAGCAGGGGTTGGCCGCGGTTCCGCGCTCTATTTGAAAGATTAGTGCGTCGTATTTCTACAGTAGTCTTAGGTCTCTCTGTACAGTACTTTTATACAACCTGAAAAATTTTTGGGGACCAAAAAATTTCAACAGAAAACTGTCGTGGGCAAATACGGGTTTTTGGACATTTCGATCGATCGGAACTGAAAAACACATTACACAAAGCTAGACTAAGTTAATGGCGAGGCTCTGATACCACTGTAAGTGCACGGCGGTGCCCCGGCCGTCAATCCGACGCCGGAATGCGGAAGCGGTGATAAACTTTAATTTTGCGGACTTTGCAAACCGGCACCACCGCGCACTAAACTCCGGATCGTAACCATTAACAAGTCTAAGCTAACTAGAAGATGGGTTAGAGATGTACCGACTGATCCGAGTCCTCCGGTCTTCATCTCCACTCCGATCTCCTCGCGGGATCTCCGTCCGTCTCCTCCTCGTCGGAAAGGGCACCACATCGCCTGTAGCTTTTACGGGCTCCCACCTCAATACCGAGACAACTCGGGCGCGAAGCTGGCGAATCGACGCGTCCAAGATTTGCTGTAGGAAGTGTAGTGTAGAATCATAGTCTCTTTTGGGGTGGTTGCCATTTGAAGATGATGGAGGAAACAAGATAAGAAAAATGGTGCTTGCATTTTTCTTAACATGAAATGAGATCAAGAAATGAAACTCTCAAGAATGAAAACTCTCATCTTTTTCTTTCTCTCAACCATGGAAAAACTTCTTGCATCAAGTGAGAATAATGGTGGAGGAAAATCAATATGAAGCAAGAAGGGAGGTGAGTGTAGGAGTGAAGAAAAGGTGACCACATCAAGAGACAAAGAAACATCAACCATGCTTCACACATTAATCAAACCCATACCCTCATTAATGCAAGTGATGGTGCAAAAGATAATGATGCTATCATAATCAATACTTTTGCAAGAAACCCCTCCACAAAAAGTTATTTGCACAATTGCAAATAACCCCCTCCATCGGAAAAGTCCGGCCGGGAAAGAACAAAAGAAAACCGGCCGGAACGGAATGCAAACTGGCAACTCCAGAAAACTGGTCCCGTAATAAATTACAGGAAAACCCCGATACTGTGCATACACACCCGCATCTGTATTCCGTCCGGATACAAATGCAAAGAGACAAAATCTACACTGTACTAAACTAGGACCGGCTTAAACCAAAGCCGGCTAGTAATATCCGTTCGATCCTGATCCGTGCAATACCGCACGTATCTGATCGAACCCTGCCATATACCTATATGGCTACTCGTACAAACCGTTCGATCCTGATCCGTGCAATACCGCACGTATCTGATCGGACCCTGCCATATCTCCATACGGCCTCTACAGCGTTTCACCCGAAAGCTGAGTAACTGAAAGTGTGGTGGACTCTAAAGACTCGTCAATACTATGGCTGTGGATTTAACCACTAGCACGTCAGAGGTATAAGCCAATACGTAACGGGCCACCAGCTATTGACTAAAAGGGACGTCGATGAGCGAACTCATCCTGACACCCTACTGAGCCTGTCAGTGACAATATCCGTACAGTCCGGTCCGTTCGTCTATGAGCATCGCATGTCGGGCCTAGGGGGTGGGTAAAAGTCAGACCCCCAAAAGCGGTACAAGTCGTGTCGGAGTGTAGCCCAGAACACCCTGAGATACTACTGGAATAACTACCAGTAAATCTCCTGCCTTGGCCAAGGACTTCGTGTAATGGCTCTCCTAGACACAGCGCGACCTCACCCCCAATACCGGGAGAGACGAACCCCCGAAGATCCGCTCACTGCCTCCATGTGGCTCGGGACTGTACCCAACTAAAACCTGTTTGCATGACTCCTTTGAGCCGTGGTAGGGTAGTAATCAAAGCACAGTGGGAACTCACACGAGACAAATGACGATCCCCAGGTCGATGAACTAACCTGTACACATGTCACCTGGGAACTGCTATCTGACGTCAGGTATAAGACCAACTAGCATGTTCCCGGCGAGTCCTGTCCGGTGTACTCATAATCCAATGAGCACCTGTATACATCTTAGGTGAACCAACTAACACCAGTGGCTTGTGAGACCGGCCACCGCCCCTCGTCGGGGTCTCGACTGTATACACTAGTCTACTCTGGAGAATCGATGCCCTGTCTCGAAACTCCCACGACTAGGGACCTTTTAAGGATATGCTTGTAGACTACCAGCTCCCACGTATATGATCGCCCTCATACTGCCGGTAGTCAAGCAAGAATCCTAGGGGCTCTATCAACGTGCAATAGCGACCTATCAGGTCACCTAAAGCAGTACACGATGATAAAGGTAAACCAGATAGCAAACTATCATCTCGAGTAAGACTGTTCTACCGGGATAGGTCCTCCCTCAATCATTGCAATCACGTGCCTGTGATCCAATAATTGACTCTGAGGGCACTATCTCCAACAGATCCTTCTTTTAGTCCATGTTGCCTTTGTGTCAAAAATTGTTTTTCGCCGTTTCCGCCTCCCCGTAAGAACCGGGGTGAGCAACGTGGACTTACAGTATTCCGATTGTCGTTGATGTATAGCAACGAAGCCGGCGATACACCACATACTACGCTTACAGTCACAGAAAAGAAAGTGTAAAACTACAACAGTTGGAATCCGCAACCTCTTTAGACATCGCATGCCTAACCAAATGAATTCCTTAGACATCGCATGCCTAACAATTATAAACCCCGCATTTTAGTCTCATTATCGAAAACTCTTTTCAATATCAAGTCAGGCAATTTAACAAGATTCCCGACATCTAGATCGAATGCTCGTCGCAAACTTTAGTAGACGGCCGCACCCCCGGATGCCGTCGACGAAGTGCACTAAGGCGGAACACCGCTGCCACGAGCACCCGAACGGATGCTTTTGGCGACGGGGTTCTCCTACAGTCACTTGGTCGGGGCTTTGGGGCATGGCTGTCTATTAAGTTTACCCGGCGAGTATCTGCGTACGCTACGTGATTGCGACGAACTTTTGATCACATCAAAATTCCGTGGCAACCGATCATCTGAGACTGAACTGCTCGATTTATAACATTCAAATTAGTTATCTCATAACTACCTGTGGATTCCAAATATTGTATCACATTCGAGATAAATAGACAATGTTAAACTTTCCGATCGAATAATCAAACACCCAAGATTTCCCCAATATATCTCAACACTTGAAATCAGTTTAAAAACATCCATCACATGCCACAGTACCAATGGTCCAGCCGTAGAAGAGTCAAGCCAACGCCTCACATGTGGCACGCCGTTCTGCCCCAAACCCTAAGGTTTAGAGGCAGTTCAAGACGGTCACATAATCGAGTTAAGGTTTGTTGTCTTCTAGAGGGTCCACCGCGTTACTTGCACGACTTAGAACGTTCTTAAACTCGAGAAAAAATCCAACTTTTGAAAAATTTTCCGACAGGGAAAAAAGTGAGTTATTGATATCCGTTCGAACTTTTTAACAGTTTCTAAAATTATCCGGAAAAAATTAAACGAAGTTAAATTATCCGATCGAATCAACGAGTCCCCAATACAACCCAGAAAACTCAACACTTGAGTGGAATTAAAAAATTCCCAGAAAGAAATGACAAGAAAGGACCTAAGAATAAATATATGAAGTTCCATGGACTAATTCAAAATTTTGGCCGCGGAACCTCTGCCAAACCAACTGTTTGGTGGCGGTTCCGCGGCCAAATGAGCGAATTAGTGGGCCGTACTTCACAGTAATTCTTAGTTTTTCCTGCTTGTTTTTCTGAGCATTTTTAATTCATAAAAAATCACATTTTTGAAAATTGTCCAGAGAAGTGTATTCGATGGGGTTTCCGGGTTCGATCGGACTTTAAACTTCGTCTAAACTTCGCCTAAAGCTCTAGCTTGGTTCTGATACTACTGTAGGGTTGCTAGGCACACGCACAAGGGTCTACGAGGCATCAACCATGCCCGATTTAAAATTTAGCCGTGCCGAACAACCCAAAGCCGGATCTTTAAACTAGAGATTAGGCGAAAACAAGCATGTTAAACACTTTAACACAATGTGAGAGGGATTACAACCATTGTAGATCCGGTCTTTCACTTCTAAAGCTCCGTATTGAGGTCCCTTCGCTGCGATCATCGTGTTCCGGACTCTCGTGAGGCTCCACGAAGAGAAAGATGCAAGCTTGCTTCCGATCTTCGATAACAAAGATGATCTACCTTGAAGTTTCATTAACACAAGCTAACACTCATAAAATGATGTGAACACCCTCATCTCAATGGCAAGGATAGATGAGGATGATGAAGTAGGATTTTTGCTCTCTTTTATTATCTTTTTCTCACACTCATTCATCACTTGGAAAAAAGCTAGAAAACTTTTTCCATGAAAGAAAGAAGAAGGAAGAAGAAGATGAATTATAATTGTTAAACCTTTTGTGATGAATAATGAAAGTATAATGATCAATAATGCAACCATGGTTGCTAAACCTTTGTAGAGAATTAACCAAGGGTGTAGGGTTTGGGTTAGGTTAAAGATGAGTCATTTGTAAATATCTTTTTCATGACAAAATAAAAACCTTCTAGAAACCTCTAGAAAGCATTAACCCAAATCAAACCATAATCTTGTTTAATCTCCACTAAACATGTTGCATTAGTTATCATATCATGTTACAATATTATATATCACATATATAATATTTATTGTAACAAAATAAAATAATACAATTAACATATATCGCATATATATCAATGTATTACCCGAGTGAGAAAAAGAATCTTTTAGTGAGTTAATATTAGTTAATGTAATTTAATATATCATATATATTATTATACATTAAATTATCGAATCAACACTTGATCCGACAATCCGGCTATATCGCATATAACCGACTAATATATCATTTACCGATTCATCGAATCAACACTTGATCCGATGACCCGGCTGATATCAAATATCGCGAGAATAGAATACGGTATCACATTTCGCATTATCCTCGGTCCCGCACATATCACATATGTGCTCCTACTCCATTTTTCCTGAGCCAAGAAACCTCTGTGTAGGACTCTAAAGAATCGTCAATACGCCGGCAGTAGGTGATGATCATATCAAACACCTACAAGCTGCAAGCGGTCAGCTAAACGTAACAGCCATCAAGGTATTGAGCGCTCAGAAGATCAACAAGCAAGCCTGTACATTCTCCTATGAATCCAATCAGTAACACTCCCGTACAGTCCGGTCTCGTCGTCTGATATGTCGCATATCTCGCCTAGGGGTGGTAAACGTCAGACCCCAGTAGCTTGATAAGTCATGTCGATTTGAGGTCTATAACAGTTTGAGAAACTACTGGTAACACTTACCAGTAAATCTCAGCAACCCTGGCCAGGGATTTCCAGTTATAGCTAATCGAACACAACACAACATCAACTCGCTATACCGGGAGAGACGAATCCCCTCCTATCGCTCATTGCCTCCATGTGATTCGGGACTGTACCCAAAAGCCACCTTTTTGCACGCCCTCTTAGACGTGGTATGATGGAAATCAAAGCACAGTGGGAATCACACAAGACTCTATGACGATCTCGGTGTTAGTTATGTATATGCCCTAGAGACCATTGTTATACATATGATGTATATTATAATGGATGCTTGGATATATATAGAGATGACTTTCTTGCTCGTCATGATAGTATGCTATCTGGTTTCACTTTATCTTAACATGTTGACTTGTATTGGTTTACTGTTTTACTCTCACATGTTGATAAAGCCCTTAGGATCTGTACTCGACTACTGGGACTATGATGAGATCATACTAGTGGGGCCGCGGTAGTCGATGAGTACATCCTATAACTGTTCCTAGTCGAGGGTATATCGAGACAGGGCATCGATACACCAGAGTAGACTAGCGTATACGCATCTTGACCCATATGATGGGCGATGGATGATCCCATATCCATCGGTGTTAGACATCAGAGATGGTGTACGGGTGCTCAGTGGAGACTGGGTACACTGGACGGACTCGCCGAGAACTCCCAGATGGTGATATACCACACGTCAGATGGCAGTTCTCCGGTGACACTGGTACAGGGTAGTCTGTAGACCCGAGATCGTCATAGAGTCTTGTGTGATTCCCACTGTGCTTTGATTTCCACCTTACCACGTCCAAGAGGGCGTGCAAAACGGTGGCTTTTGGGTACAGTCCCGAATCACATGGAGGCAATGAGCGATAGGAGGGGATTCGTCTCTCCCGGTATAGGGAGTTGATGTTGTGCTGTGTTCGATTGGCTATAACTGGAAGTCCCTGGCCAGGGCTGATATAGAGATTTTCTGCTAAGTGTTACTAGTAGTTTCTCGACCCGTTATGAGCCACACATCGACACGACTTATCGGTTACTGGGGTCTGACGTATACCACCCCTAGACTTGATATGCGACATATCAGACGAACAGACCGGACTGTACGGGAGTGTTACTGGTTGGATTCACAGGAGAACGCACAGGCTAGCTTGTTGATCTTCTGATCGCTCAATACCTGGGTGGCTGTTACATTTAGCTGACCGCTTGCAGCTTGTGGGTGTTTGATATGATCATCACCTGCTACCGGCGTATTGACGATTCTTTAGAGTCCTACACAGAGGTTTCTTGGCTCAGGCGAAACGGAGTAGTGGCGCATATGTGATATGCGCAGGAGCGAGAATAATGCGATATGGGATACCGTATTATATTCTCGCGATATTTAGAAATGAACCAGGTCATCGGATCAAGTGTTGATTCGATGAATCGGTACATGATATATTAGTCGGTAATATTTGATATAGCCGGATCGTCGAATCAAGTGTTGATTCGATGATTTAATGTATAATAATATATATGATATATTGTATTACATTATCTAATAATGGCTCGCTTTATTATTTCATTTTCTCAGTGGATGATACATTGATATATATACGATATATGTTAATTGTATTATTTTTTTTTGTTGCAAATATATAATATATATGTGATATATATTATTGTGACATGATATGATTAATTGTTAAACATGTTTAAGGATGATTAATTGAGATTAGGGTTTGATTAGGGTTAGTAGCTTCATGCACCTTCTAGAAGCTTTTTCTTTTGTCATTCTTAAGATCTTTATGGATGACACATTCTTTAACTCAACCAAACTCGAACTCTAGTTTATTCTCTACACAATCTTATCCACTCATCCTTGACCATGGTTAATATTCAATCATATGATTTATATTCTATTCATCACAAAAGAAAAATAGATGATTATCTTTTTTCATTATCATCTTCTTCCTTCTTCAAGAAAGCTTGCTAGTTTTTCTTTAAGTGATGAAATAAAATGAGAAAATGATTTAAAAAGAAAGCAAAATTACTACTCTCTCATCCTCATCTCATCTAGCCCATGGGATTAGTGTGTTCTTCTCTTTGAGTGAGAAAGCTTGAGTCGTAGCAACTTCAAGGTAGATCATCGGAGATTTGGAATACTTCGAGCTAGCATGGATCGTTCGAGTCGTGGAGCCTCTCATGAGTCCGGGAGATCGTGGATCGCGGCAAAGGGACTTCTACTCGGAGCTTGTGAAGTGAAGGAGCGGACTACAAAGGTTGTAATCCCTCACACTTAGATAAAAGTTATCTTCTTGCATGTTAAACCCTAATAATCTAGCAAAGATCCCGGCTTTGGGTTGTTCGGCACGTCTAAAATTTAATCCGGGCATGTTTGATGCCTTATGAACCTTCACAAGAGTGCCTAGGAACCCTACAGTGGTATCAGAGCCTAGCTAGAGCATTAGGTGATGTGTTTACGAACTTAAAACTCCGATCGAACCCGAAACGACGCAAAAAGACCCCTCTCTGGAAATTTTTTAAATTTTGGGATTTTTCTGAATTAAAAATATGTAAAAAAATCAGCAGGGAATTCTAAGAATTACCAAGAAGCCCGAGCCTCCAATTCGATCAAACGGCAGCGGAAGCGCGGCGCAAGCTTGCTTGCGCGGCGGTTCCGCGGCGGATTGATCGATTGGCGACACGTGGCTTCCTGGTAATAACCGTACGTACTTGTTGACTTTTCTGGGTATTTTTAATCTGTTTTAGGTGTTTAAAATTCTGGGGTTTGTTTTGTAATCGTAGATTCGATCGGAATATTTAAATTCGTATTTCTTTCCGGATATTTAGAAATTGTTAAACTATTTGAACGGATATCATTAACTCACTGTTTCCCGGTACGGCAAACTTTCAAGTGTTGAAATTTATTCGGGTTTAAATCTTTCGGAAAAATTGTACAAGTTAAGCCGTGGACCCTCTAGAAGACAACAAACCTTAACTCGATTATGTGACCGTCTTGAACTGCCTTTTGAACCTTCGGGTTTGGGGCAGTACGGCGTGCCACATGTGAGGCGTTGGCTTGACCCTTCTACGGCTGGATCACCGGTACTGTGACATATTCTGGGATTATTTGAACCCCGCTCAAGTGTTGAGCAGTTTAGGAAATTTTGGGTGTTTGATTATCTGTTCGGAAAGTTTAATACTGTCTATTTATCTGGAATGTGATACAATATGTGGAATTCATAGAGTTAGGCATGAAATGCGGAGTATGTGATATTTCGGATTTACGATGTCTAAAGTGATTGTGGATTCCAGATATTGTAGTTTTACACTTTCTTTTCTGTGACCGTAAGTGTAATATGTGATATCGCCGGTTTCGTTGCTATATGTCAACGACAATTGGGATGCGCATATTTACTTACGTTGATGATATGAGATATTATGTGTTGCTGTGATATGTTATATTGGATCGTCACGTTCTGAATAGCCGGGGTTTTATGTGAGATGGGGGTTTTTATTTTCATTCATGTAAAATTCATTTGTAATGTAATATTCTTTAATTTGGGGCACTTCCAGGTTGCGGTTGATGTCACCAGTGTATATTATTTACTTTTCCGCATTAGGTAGACCCAAGGAGGGGAGCACAAATAACCGGGTTCTAGGGTACAGTAGGAGGCCATCTCGAGGAGTCGAGACCGGGTCTCCTAACCCTAGAATTGGCAGTGTTACTTGCCGCTCTCGTAGGGGTCTTGGGATGTGGGTTTGGCTATTCGTCGCGACCGTGGAATCCGTGTTTTATACAGGCTCGTATTGAAAACACGGACGTCCTAGTATATCCAATATTTCATATATGTTTTTCTGCTGCAATGTTCTGTGATGAAATCATATTACTGCCTGAGACGAATGCTTATACTATATATATATGCTGATATATAAATATTACTGCTTTCGTTTCTTCTGTGATGCTTAGGAAGCATAAGCTGATGGGATAATTATTAATGAGATTAATAAAAGAAAATAAACCTAAAGATGTTGTAGAATCAAAAACTTTATAAAAGGGGTAGCTACAGTTTTGCTTTGCACAGTGATATATACGATATATCCTGCACCTTATTCGATGAGGAAAGGACCGAGATCCCTTCACCGGGAGTGACTCCTTTAGCAAAACTGGAAGATGCTACAAAACTCGGTTTGTCTTTTGATTGCTTTTAGAGTTTTGCTTTGCACAGCGGTATATGTGATATATCCTGCACCTTATTCGATGAGGAAAGGGCCGACGATCCCTTCACCGGGAGTGACCCCTTTAGCGAAACTAAGAAAAGCCTCAAAAACACTCCTTTTCAAAACTTCACTCGATTCTACGACGATATCAAGTTCATTACGCTCAGGGTTTTCTGAAAAACCTGCGTAGCCCTCCGTCATTTCAGATAGAGACTAGTTAGTATTCGTGCTGCATTTGTTGACCTTAGCCAAGGCGTGGTGTACGGTAGCTAATTAGTATTTATCTGCTAAAACATGAGATGTGATTGAGTTAGGGTAGTCGTGCGACTTTGTTGACCTTAGCCAAGGGTCGTACGGGTGGGTTTAATTCAATCAAGAAATGTCGGGTTAAACTTGACTAGCGCTTATGATTTGTTGACCTTAGCCAAGGTCATAAGTTGCTAGGGGTAAAAGCATTATCGGGAATTTCAAGTGTTGAAATTTGCAATGAGATTGCATACCTCCTATGAGATAGTTGGATCCCGATACCCACTGCGAGTAAGTGTTACTCCTGGGAGAGTTTTACACAAGACAATTAGCCGATCAAGTAGGTGTCTAGAAAAGTGTTAACGGGGTTACGCCTCTGGGAAAACGAGGTTTACATTAATTAGGTCCGTGCGAGAGCACGGGGAACCTCCCTCAAAGTACCGACACTGATCTGGCTGAAAGATTGACGAAATTGTAAGGTGTAATTAATCCCGGCTAATCTTACCTTTTAGGGTTTTAAGGTAGATTTGATAAAAACAGTGGGAGACATCCTGATTAGATAAGATAATAACCAATCTAATCTTGCAAGAGCATACGCTAAAGTGTTTTCTTCTCTCTCTCTCCAGGTAGCGACCATGTCATGCCATAATCAAGATAATAATATGGATGTATTGACTGAACCCAATTATTGTACTGAGCTAGGGAATGTTGGACCCGTTCTTTCTTGTAAGAGTTATAAGACTGAAGAGGAAATAGAAGAATATCTGGATTCTCACGCCGCCCAAAAGAACATACATGTTGATGCATCTTCTTCGGGTGTGTTAGTTATTGAGAACTGTTTCTCAGTTCACCCTACGTCCTAGGTATTAGATACCGGATCAGGATCCCACATATGTAAACAGTTACATGGGCTACGAAAAGGTAGAGAACTAGGAAAATGTGATCATTCCGTTCAAGTAGGGAACGGTGCAAGTATTGTAGCCAAAGCAGTTGGCGAATATCACCTTGTATTGCCAAGTAGTAATACACTGATTTTAAATGAGTGCTATTATATACCGAACATGATGTGCAACATTATATCAGTTTCTTTATTGAGTAAAGATGGATATAATTTTGTAGTACAGGATAATGTTATGAACATATTCCTAGATCAAAAGTTGATTGCATCAGGCTCGTTACATAATGGCATATTCATTCTAAATCAGAATACAGTGCTGAATATACAAAACACACACAAGAGGAAAAGTTCAGATATGAACGAATCCTACTTGTGGCATTGTAGACTTGGTCATATCAATGCGACACGACTGGCTAAGTTACATAAGGATGGTTATTTGAATCCGTTCGAATTATCATCTTATGATACTTGCCATTCATGTCTCAAAGGAAAAATGACCAAAGCTCCGTTTAGTGGACACGGAGAGAGAGTTACTGAACTCTTAGGACTGATACATAGTGATGTATGCGGTCCAATGACTACGCATGCCAGGAACGGTTCTTCCTACTTCATTACATTCACTGACGATCTCACTAGATACGGACATGTGTTCCTGTTGAAACACAAGTCTGAAGCTTTTGAGAAATTCAGAGAATATAAGCACGAAGTAGAGAACCAAACGGGCAAAAGTATTAAGATCCTTTGATCTGATCGAGGAGGAGAATACTTGAGCAATGAGTTCCTAGATTATCTAAAAGAGAATGGGATTCTCTCTCAGCTTACTCCACCTTATACACCACAGCACAACGGTGTATCGGAACGAAGGAATCGCACCCTATTAGATATGGTGCGTTCAATGATGAGTACAGCTGAGTTACCTATTTCCTTTTGGGGGTATGCGCTGGAGACAGCCATATATCTATTGAATAGAGTTCCAACTAAATCAGTGCCTACCACTCCATATGAGATATGGAATGGGAAGAGACCGTCTCTTAAAAGAGTTAAGATATGGGGTTGTCCGGCCTATGTTAAAAAGCAAAATCCGGACATACCCGAGGCACGATCAGTTCTTTGTAAGTTTGTAGGATATCCAAGCAATTCGTATGGATATCTATTTTACCACAGTGAACAACAAAAGGTGTTTGTTGCTCAACATGTCACCTTTTTAGAAAAGGAATTTCTTGAAAAAGAAATTAGTGGCTCTGAGGTAGAACTGGAAGAAGTTCCAGCAGAACAAACTACAACAGATGATTTAGTGGAACCAGAGGATTCAGTAGTACCCGACGAACCCCAGCCTCTCCGTCGATCTAGTAGGGTTTCTCGTCCACCTGAGAGATACTACGGTTTTCTCATTGATGGTGGAAGCGAAGATTGCATCATGGATGATGATGACCCCACTAGTTTCGAGCAGGCCATCACGAGTGGTGACTCTGTGAAATGGCTGGATGCAATGCGATCTGAGATGGAATCCATGTACACCAATAAAGTATGGATTTTGGAAAATGCTCCTGAAGGGGTAAAACCCATTGGGAGCAAGTGGATTTTTAAAAGGAAATTTGGTGTAGATGGAAAAGTTGAGACTTTCAAAGCTAGACTTGTAGCAAAGGGTTTTCGTCAACGACCAGGTGTGGATTATGACGAAACCTTTTCTCCAGTGGCTATGCTTAAGTCCATCCGGATCTTACTTGCCATTGCTGCATACCATGACTACGAAATCTGGCAAATGGATGTTAAGACCGCCTTTCTAAACGGTGATTTAGAAGAGAGCGTGTACATGACTCAGCCAGAGGGCTTCGTAGATAGTGGGAGCAGCGGAAAGGTGTGCAAGCTGCTTAAATCCATTTATGGGTTAAAGCAAGCATCGCGGAGTTGGAACATCTGTTTTGATGTTGTAGTCAAAGAGTTTGACTTCATCAAAAATATAGATGAACCTTGTATCTATAAGAAGGTAGTAGAGGGTAAGGTTGTCTTCCTCGTATTATACGTGGATGACATACTCTTGATAGGAAATGATATTCCTATGCTGCAATCAGTCAAGCTCTTCTTATCACAGAGATTCTCAATGAAAGATCTAGGTGATGCCTCCTGCATATTGGGAATCATGATCTATAGAGATAGATCTAAACGGATACTGGGATTGTCCCAATCCAGATACATTGACACCATACTAAAGAGGTTTAGTATGGAAGAATCCAAGCGTGGGAACCAACCCACGATCTCTGGACTCACTCTCTCCAAAGAGATGTCTCCCAAGACTGATTTGGAGAGAGCTCGCATGCAAGGGATACCCTATGCTTCGGCAGTAGGCTCTATCATGTATGCGATGCTATGTACCAGACCCGATGTAGCATACTCGCTAAGTGTAGTGAGTCGGTATCAAGCAGATCCTGGAGAGAGTCATTGGACAGCTGTGAAGAACATTCTCAAGTACTTGCGAAGCACTAAGGAGATGTTCTTGGTGTATGGTAACGGAGAACTCCAGGTGGAGTCCTTTACCGATTCCAGCTTCCAAAGTGATAAGGACGACTCTAAGTCGCATTCGGGTTTTGTCTTTACCCTCAATGGAGAGGCGGTATGTTGGAAGAGTTCCAAACAGGATACCGTTGCAGACTCAACGATGGAGGCTGAATACATCGCTGCCAACGATGCTGCCAAAGAAGCTGTCTGGATCAAGAAGTTCATTAGCGAACTTGGTGTGGTTCCATCCATTGAGCATCCAATACCTCTGTATTGCGATAACAATGGAGCTGTGGCTTTGGCCAAGGAACCCAGGTCCCATCAGAAGTCCAGACATATTCTGAGGCGGTATCACCTGATCAGGGAGATAGTTGATCGCCGGGAGATCGAGGTCAGGAGAGTAGATACGAAGGACAACACTGCGGATCCATTCACGAAGGCTATTCCCCAGATACAGTTTGAGAGATTATTCGGGATGCTAGGTATGAGATACTACAGCAGCTGGCCTTAGTGCAAGTGGGAGATTGTTAGTTATGTATATGCCCTAGAGGCCATTGTTGTACATATGATGTATATTATAATGGATGCTTGGATATATATAGAAATGACTTTCTTGCTCGTCATGATAGTATGCTATCTGGTTTCACTTTATCTTAACATGTTGACTTGTATTGGTTTACTGTTTTACTCTCACATGTTGATAAAGCCCTTAGGATCTGTACTCGACTACTGGGACTATGATGAGATCATACTAGTGGGGCCGCGGTAGTCGATGAGTACATCCTATAACTGTTCCTAGTCGAGGGTATATCGAAACAGGGCATCGATACACCAGAGTAGACTAGCGTATACGCATCTTGACCCATATGATGGGCGATGGATGATCCCATATCCATCGGTGTTAGACATCAGAGATGGTGTACGGGTGCTCAGTGGAGACTGGGTACACTGGACGAACTCGCCGAGAACTCCCAGATGGTGATATACCACACGTCAGATGGCAGTTCTCCGGTGACACTGGTACAGGGTAGTCTGTAGACCCGAGATCGTCATAGAGTCTTGTGTGATTCCCACTGTGCTTTGATTTCCACCTTACCACGTCCAAGAGGGCGTGCAAAACGGTGGCTTTTGGGTACAGTCCCGAATCACATGGAGGCAATGAGCGATAGGAGGGGATTCGTCTCTCCCGGTATAGGGAGTTGATGTTGTGCTGTGTTCGATTGGCTATAACTGGAAGTCCCTGGCCAGGGCTGATATAAAGATTTACTGGTAAGTGTTACTAGTAGTTTCTCGACCCGTTATGAGCCACACATCGACACGACTTATCGGTTACTGGGGTCTGACGTATACCACCCCTAGACTTGATATGCGACATATCAGACGAACAGACCGGACTGTACGGGAGTGTTACTGGTTGGATTCACAGGAGAACGCACAGGCTAGCTTGTTGATCTTCTGATCGCTCAATACCTGGGTGGCTGTTACGTTTAGCTGACCGCTTGCAGCTTGTGAGTGTTTGATATGATCATCACCTGCTACCGGCGTATTGACGATTCTTTAGAGTCCTACACAGAGGTTTCTTGGCTCAGGCGAAACGGAGTAGTGGCGCATATGTGATATGCACAGGAGCGAGAATAATGCGATATGGGATACCGTATTATATTCTCGCGATATTTAGAAATGAACCAGGTCATCGGATCAAGTGTTGATTCGATGAATCGGTACATGATATATTAGTCGGTAATATTTGATATAGCCGGATCGTCGAATCAAGTGTTGATTCGATGATTTAATGTATAATAATATATATGATATATTGTATTAAATTATCTAATAATGGCTCGCTTTATTATTTCATTTTCTCAGTGGATGATACATTGATATATATACGATATATGTTAATTGTATTATTTTCTTTTGTTGCAAATATATAATATATATGTGATATATATTATTGTGACATGATATGATTAATTGTTAAACATATTTAAGGATGATTAATTGAGATTAGGGTTTGATTAGGGTTAGTAGCTTCATGCTCCTTCTAGAAGCTTTTTCTTTTGTCATTCTTAAGATCTTTATGGATGACACATTCTTTAACTCAACCAAACCCTAACTCTAGTTTATTCTCTACACAATCTTATCCACTCATCCTTGACCATGGTTAATATTCAATCATATGGTTTATATTCTATTCATCACAAAAGAAAAATAAATGATTATCTTTTTTCATTATCATCTTCTTCCGTCTTCAAGAAAGCTTGCTAGTTTTTCTTTAAGTGATGAAATAAAATGAGAAAATGATTTAAAAAGAAAGCAAAATTACTACTCTCTCATCCTCATCTCATCTAGCCCATGGGATTAGTGTGTTCTTCTCTTTTGAGTGAGAAAGCTTGAGTCGTAGCAATTTCAAGGTAGATCATCGGAGATTTGGAATACTTCGAGCTAGCATGGATCGTTCGAGTCGTGGAGCCTCTCATGAGTCCGGGAGATCGTGGATCGCGGCAAAGGGACTTCTACTCAGAGCTTGTGAAGTGAAGGAGCGGACTACAAAGGTTGTAATCCCTCACACTTAGATAAAAGTTATCTTCTTGCATGTTAAACCCTAATAATCTAGCAAAGATCCCGGCTTTGGGTTGTTCGGCACGTCTAAAATTTAATCCGGGCATGTTTGATGCCTTATGAACCTTCACAAGAGTGCCTGGAACCCTACACTCGGGTCAACAGACTACTCTGTACCAGTGTCACCGAAGAACTGCCATCTGACGTGAGGTATAATACCATCTAGGAGTTCTCGGTGAGTCCGTCCAGTGTACCCAGTCTCCACTGAGCACCCGTATACTATCCTTGATGTCAAACACCGATAGATATGGGATCATCCATCGCCCATCATATGGGTCAAGATGCGTATACGCTAGTCTACTCTGGTGTATCGATGCCCTGTCTCGATACACCCTCGACTAGGAACAGTTATAGGATGTACTCGTCGACTACTGTGGCCCCACTAGTATGATCTCATCATAGTCCCAGTAGTCGAGTACATATCCTAAGGGCTTTATCAACATGTAACATAGAGACAATCAGAGTACATGTTAAGATAAAGTACAACCAGATAGCATACTATCATGTCGAGCAAGAAAGTCCTCCCTATATATGTCCAAGCATCCACTACAATATACATCGTTTGTACAGTAATGGCCTCTAGGGCATACATATAACTAACAGTCTACTAACTGGTCTATTCGAGTGAGTGGGTAGTAGTCTTTGGGGCAGGCTTTGTTTAGATCGGTGAAATTGATGCACATGCACCATTTCCCATTTGCCTTCTTGACCATGACCATGTTTGCTAGCCAATCCGAGTAGTCCAGTTTCCTGATGAAGTCGGCCGTGAGCAGTTGGTCCAATTCCTCCTCTATCGATTTCTACTTCATTAGCGTGAAGCTTCTTTTCTTTTGTCGGACTGGCCGGGCTTTCGAGTCGAACCCGAGCTTGTGGGAGATCACCTTGGGGTCGATCCCGAGCATGTCCACTGGGGTCCAAGAGAATACATCGGAATTGTTCCGGAGGAACTGGATCAGGTCGTTCCGAGCGCCCCCTGTTAAGAGTGAGCCGATCTGTATAATTCGGCCGTCGTCTCCCTCTCTGAGAGGAACTTCTTCTAATGCCTCCACTGGGGCACCTCGAATCTCTTTTTGGTCATCGCGTGTATCTAGGGACTCCTGAGGATCGTACACGTCTTCGAAATTGTCAACCTCTTTCTCCCCGGGGAGACGTTGAGGCAAGACAAACCCTGGCGGTTTGCCGGTCTCCGTAGACCCGGCCTATCCCCCATCGTCCAGAGGGAACTTGAACATGAGATGATAGGTTGAGATCTGAGCCTGGATGACATTTAGGGTGGGGCATCCCAAGAGGATGTTATAGGATGACGGGATTTTGGCAACGAGGAAATTCACCGATATGGTTTACGTTTTGCCCGCTTCCACAATGTTGAGAGGGAGGGTGATCGATCCCTTAGCCAATACGGAATAGTTTGTAAACCCAGAGAGGATGTGGGAGGTCGGTTGGAGGCCGGACGGATTTAATCCCATACGTTGGAAACAGTCGTAAAAAAAGATATCCGCTGAGATCCCCGAGTCGACCAACATTCTCCGGGCCTCGTATCGGTTTACCCAGGTTTCTATCACAAGGGGATCATTGCGCGGGAGTGATATGCCATGAAGGTCCTCGTCGGTGAAGGTGATTGGATCATCCTTCTTGCACTTCTTGTGGGGCGGATCACTTAAAGTCATGACCAGCCGGAAGCGGCAGGCGTTCTCGTTGCTCGGAGTTGAACCTATAGAGACGACCATGATCTGCCCGACCGTCATTTCTCCGGGAAGGGGTTGGTTCGTTTGATCCCGATTTGCCTGCCGTTTGTCTCATAGGAACTTTGCCAGGTGACCGGAGCAAATCATCTCCTTGATATAGTCAAGGAGTTGTTTGCAGCTCTCGGTCAGGTGCCCATGCGACCGATGGTAGGCGCAGTACGAGCCGCGGAGTCGCTTGCTCGGTCTCTGAGTAACTGGTGGGAGTTTGAAAAACCTCTTACCCTTAGCCTCCTCCAGCAGCTCGGTCTAGGAAATGCTCAGAGGAGCGTACTCATGAAACCTTGGAGAATAAGGTTTTGGATGGTCGACCTTCTTTTTCTCTTCTCTGTCCCGTTTCTTTCGGTTCGTTTGGTCGCCGTGGAGTAAGTTGGCGTTTACCTCCGACTCGAGTTGGATCTGTCGCTTGGTCCAGGCCTTTACTTCGGCCATGGTCTTAGGTTGTGCCAATGCAAAAGAGCAGACCCACACTTTGTGCCTAAGACTTTACGTCAAGGCGGTGATATCCGTTTCGTCGCGGTGCTTAGGGACTTTCAAGAGGGCATTATAGAATTGGGTAGCGTAATCCTTGAAGGATTCTCTTTCTTCACTCTTGATGGTAAACAGGTAGTCGACCGTCCTTTTTGTTAGTGTATATGCCCTAGAGGCCATTACTGTATCATACTAGTTTGTATATTACTTGATGGAAGCTTGGGATATTCACCTTGTATAAACAATCTTGCTCAATATAGTAGTATGCTACTTGGTTTGTTTCTACTTCAATGTGTACTTGTGTTTATTTCAGTATATCACTTATACGCATTAGTGGAGCCCTTAGGATCTTTGCTTGATTACCAGCGTTGTGATGGCAGTCACACTAGTGGGGGCTGGGTAATCTATAGGCACATCCTTATACAGGTCCCTAGTCGTAGGACTATCGAGACAGGGCATCGATACTCCGGAGTAGACTAGCGTATGCGCTTCTCATCCCAGTGTGGGAGATGGTCTGTCCCACAGCCATCAGTACGTCGTACTGGAGATAGTATACGGGTGCTCGTTGGGTTACGAGTACACTGGACAGGACTCGTCGGGAACTGACAGGTTGGTATTATACCTATCGTCAGTTATCAGTTCCCAGGTGACATGAGTACAGCTTAGTCCACTGACTTGACACTGACACTTCGCCTCGAGTGTGTTCCCACTGCACTTTGATCACTACCCTACCACGGCTCAAAGGAGTCGTGCAAACAGGTGGTGGTTGGGTGCAGTCCCGAAGCACTTGGAGGCAGTGACGGTTAGACAGGATTCGTCTCTCCCGGTATTGGGGGTTGACATCGCGCTGTGTTTAGGAGAGCCATTACACGAGTAGTCCCTGGCCAGGGCAAGCGAGATATACTGGTAGGTTTCCAGTGTTATCTCAGGGTGTTTTGGGCTTCACTCCGACACGACTTGTACCGCTATTGGGGGACTGACGTTTTACCGCCCCCTAGGCCCGCCATGCGATGTATCAGACGAACAGACCGGACTGTACGGAGAATGTCACATTCAGACTCAGTAGGAGTTCAGATGGGGTTTCACCTCGTCAGCCTTCTTGTCGGCATCTACCTGGGGACCGTTATGCACAGCTAGTGCCGCTTGCGGTCTGTGGTTAAACCCACTGCCAGCGTAGTGTCGAGTCTTTAGAGTCCCACACAGAGGGTATTCGCCTCTGGGCAAAACAGAGTAGAGGTCGCATGGTTTTGCGACAGGGTTCGTTCTCATCCGCGCACTTGTGCACGTTTGGAGTCCGGACGGATTATACTGGCAGGCTCTGGTTTGAGCCAGATACTGGTATATGTTTTGGGGGTTGCTTTTATCTCTCAGTATTCATGTTCCTCGGAACAAGAATGCAGGTGTGTATGCACAGTTCTTTTTGAGGAGGAGGAAGATGATTTTTCATTAGGGTTTCGGAACGGGTGCGTATGCACAGTTGACAGTTGTATTTTTCCAAACCCTAATGGATTTGTATTATATCATTTAATAATATATAATAAAATGAAATTGTGTCATGGTTAGTTTTTGTTGACTTGTTGACCATGGTTGACTTGTTGACCATGGTTGAACATTTGACCATTATCATTACAAGAGAAAGATGCTCTTGATTCTTGCATTTTCATTTAATGCTTGTAATGATATTAGTCATTCTAAAACTTTCCATCAACCTTTTCATTTTGATTATTATTATTTGATAATTCATTTTCTTTTTGCATTATGGTTGCAAGAAAGGAAATGAGAGCTCATTCTATCATAACCTCTCTCTCTCCTCATTTTCATCTTCTTCTTCCTCTAGCAAAGAGAAACCTTCTCATGTGTTGAGAATCATTCTCTTTAGAAAGAAAAGCAAACCCTAATCACTCTCTACTCATTCTAGGATGAAGGTTTAGCAAGCCGGAAACCCTAGTTCACTCAAAGATCGAGGAAGAGCCCAAAGGTCGAGCCTTCGAGGTGGATCCATCTTCGACGGGAGAAGGCGACGAAAAGAGAACCATCAACCTCTACAAGGTTTGAAGAAGAAGGAGTTCAAGTTTAGGTATAACCATCTTCCATAGTAGCTAACTCTCTTTAGCTTGTATACTAGTTTTAGTTTAGACAACGATCCCGACCTTGTTTAGTCCATGTTGCCTCTTGCGATAAAAATTCGTTTTTTATACCGTTTCCGCCTCCCCGTAAGCACCGGGGGTCGCAATACGGACTTACAGTGGTATCAGAGCCTAACTAAACTTAAACTAGCTTGGTAGTGAAGTGTAACAAAGTTCGGAACCGAAAAAATCACAAAACCGGAAAAACCAAAACCCTAGGTTTCTGTTGAATTTTTTTCTGCTCAAAATGAAAAACTTTATACTTGTAAATTCGGCTCAGGGTTTTGTTTGAACAGCCAAGAAAAACGATGCACCAATTCACTTAAAGCGCCGCGCTTCCGCGGCATAAGGTAGGCATGTGCCGCGGAAGCGCCGCTGTTTGGTTTCTTCACTGCATCGTTTTTCGTGCAGTGTTCTTCTGTGTTGGTTTTGGGATTTTTAAAATATATTATATGTACCCAGATTTTCCAGAACAGAAATTTCCTTTTGGGGTCCTATAATTCCGTATTTTTCCGAACTTCACTGCACTTTGGCTATGTTGGTTATATCTGTGATGTTTGCATGTATTGAACGTCGGCTAATCGCTATAGGTCGATTAGTCGGGGTTATACATGATCTGTAATGTGCTGGAATGTGTATATGAATGTGTTGGACTGTCGCGGGTGAATAGCCGGGGTGGATGTGAGATGAGCTTTTGTTTTTCTTTCATTCATTGTAAATGTAAATTGATGTAATAATATTATTTGTTTGGCCGCACAACCGGGTCGGGGTTGTAGCCGTCATTGTATAATTCTTTTTACTGTTTTTGCTCCTAGGATAGACCCATGGAGGGGTGCACAAACTACCGGGTTCTTGGCGGGTAGTTTGCCGCACCCGTAGGGGTCTTGGGTGGGGTATTTGGCTATTCACCGCGACCGTGTTATCCGCTTTTCGTTTCAGGCTCGAAAGGATTGCGGATTGCTAGTATATCCAATGTATTCATCTGTGATCTGTAATGTCTATCATTGCTTTCTATTTAGACGTTGCTTATGTTTTACAGCCGCGCTAGCCCAGCCCCCGCTCTGTCGTTAGTTAAGTAACCTAACGAGTGATGACGGGACCCCGTGGCGAATGCGAATGGCATAAGCGTACGTCATATTTTGGTTGTTTTCTGCAATGGTAGGAACTAAATGATGGGACGCATTAAAAGAACTAATGCAAGAATATCACGCATTAAAAGAACTAATGCAAGATAATAAACCAAGTTTAAGTCGATGGAACACTTTCGAAAAACCACTCGGTTCTTTTCAAAACTAACTTTTAAATGCGGAGCTTGAGCCACTCCTTCTAAAAGCTATCTCGTTCCAATCGATTATATCAAGTTCACTACGTTCACGGTTTCGCCAAAACCATCCGTAGCCCTCCGTCGTTTCATATGAATATTCAACAGTATTCAAGCTGTGTTTGTTGGCCTTAGTCAAGGCACAGTGTTTGGTAGCTGGTGGGTATTCATATGTTGCATAGATAGAATGCGTTGGTTTGGGACAGTCGTATTGCCTTGTTGGCCATAGTCAAGGGTATATACGGGTGGGTTCAAATTAACCTGGATAACGACGGGAAGAACTTGACATGTGACTTATGATTTGTTGGCCTTAGTCAAGGTCATAAGAGCATGGGGCAAAAATCCACATCGGGAGTTTCATAAGTACTGAAACTTGCTAGATTTGCATACCATTTGGAGTGTGATGATTATGGTAGGATTCCTTCATTTTCGTCACGCGATGATATTTGGATCCCGATCCTACTGTGAGTATATGCTACTCCTCGGGAAATTTCTCACTAAACGATCAATGCTATAAACCTAGTAGGTGCCTAGAAAGGTGTTAGCGGGGCTACGCCCCCAGGGAAAAGAGGTTCTTAAATTAAGGAACTTCGCGAAAGCGTTGGAAAACCTCCCTCGAAGTACCGACACTGGCCTGGCTGAACGGTTAAGCAAGTATTGTACGGTGGGATTGATCCCGGCTAATTCTTCCTTTGTGGTTTGAGGAGGGATTCGAGAGACAGTGGGAGCCATCCTGTTTAGACAAATTAAAAACCATTCTAAACTTGCAAGAGCATCGTGCTAAGTGTTTCTTCTCTCCCCCTGCAGCGACCAAATCGAAATGACTGGACTTAAGTTACTTCTAGATAAAAACATATTGACAGGGCCAAACTACAAAGATTGGCTCAGGAATGTCAAATTGGCAATCTCTTACGACAAGCTGGGGTATCTTCTTACCACCAAAGCTCCCCCCGTCCCAGGTCCCACCTCCAGCGTCGCGGATAAGGAAATCCGTAAGACTTGGGAGATTGACAGCGCGAAGGCCAGATGCCTCGTACTTGCCTCGATGGACAACGACCATCAGAGGAGGCACGAGAATATGGATTTGGAATCCATATTTCTTCATACAAAAGAACTGTATGGAGAGCAGTCTCGTATCGCAAGATACGAAGTGTCGAAGAAGTTATTTTCGACTAAGTTGGCCGTCGGATCATCGGTAGCGGACCACGTGCTTAAGATGATTGGCTACACTGAGGAGCTCGCGGAACTTGGGACCACGTTGGACAGTGAACTTTATACGGATATAATTCTCCAGTCCCTTCCATCCACTTACGCCCAGTTCATACTGAATTTCAACTTGCAAGAAAAGGAAGTTGAACTTTCAGAACTCCTCAACCTGCTGAGGAGCGCAGAGGGCACCCTACAGAAGGGTAGGGATACATCCACTTTGTTTGTAGGAGGATCTTCTTCTTCTAGGTCCAAGGCGAAAGCCAAGGGAAAGAAGAGGAAAGCCCCCGCCAAACCAAGGGGCGGTGTTAGTAAAGTGGGTACGAAGGGAAAGGAAAAGGCAACAAAGATAGCGGGGAAGCTTGTTGGTAAAGAGGAATGCTTCTATTGTCACAAGAGTGGACACTGGAAGAAAGATTGCAGGGTTTGGAAAGCCAGGACACAGGAACTGAAGCAGGTTGCGGCTTCAGCTTCAGGTGTGTATGTTATTGAAAACTGTCTTTCTATAAACTCTACTTCCTGGGTATTGGATACCGGATCAGGATCTCATATCTGTAATTCTTTGCAGGCGTTGAGAAACCGTAGGTTTTTGAAGGCAGGTGACATGACCCTCAGAGTTGCGAACGGAGCTAGCATGGATGCTAAAGCCGTGGGGGACTATCACCTGGGAATGACAGATGGGCATGTTTTGGTTTTGCGTAATTGCTTTTTTGTACCCAACGCAACTTGTAATATCATTTCTGTATCTTTGGTTTCTAAAGAAGGTTATGAATTTGCGTTTGTAAGTAATGTTGTAAACATTCACCTTAATCAAGTTCTGATTGGGTCAGGTACACTGAGCAATGGTATATACGTATTAAACCAACCACAGATTTTCAATGTCCAGAATACACACAAAAGAAAGTCTCCAGATATCAATCAGGCTTTCTTATGGCATTGTAGACTGGGTCACATCAATGAGACACGGTTGACTAAGTTACATAAAGAAGGATACTTGGATCCGTTCGAGTATCAGTCTTATGCCACTTGTGAATCTTGTCTTATGGGAAAGATGACAAAGACTCCGTTCACTGGACACGGAGAAAGAGCGAGCGAGCTCTTGGGACTCATACACAGTGACGTGTGTGGTCCAATGTCTACACATGCCCGAAGCGGTTATTCATACTTCATTACTTTCACAGACGATTTCTCTAGGTATGGACATGTCTTCTTAATGAAGCACAAATCCGAGGCCTTTGAGAAATTTCGGGATTACAAGAATGAAGTTGAAAAACAAACAGGCAAAAGTATCAAGATCCTAAGATCGGATCGAGGTGGTGAATACTTGAGTGCCGAGTTCCTGGACTATTTAAAAGAGAATGGTATTCTCTCTCAGCGTACTCCTCCATACACTCCGCAACATAACGGTGTATCAGAAAGGAGGAATCGAACCCTATTGGATATGGTTCGTTCCATGATGAGTAAGGCTGAGTTACCGCGATCTTTCTGGGGATATGCACTAGAAACAGCTGCACATCTCTTAAACCAAGTTCCTACTAAGACTGTGCCTACCACACCATATCAGATGTGGAGTGGGAAGAAACCCTGTCTTAAAGCCTTTAAGACATGGGGATGTCCGGCTTTTGTAAAAAAGCAGCATGCGGACAAGCTCGAGGCACGCTCAGTACAGTGCAAGTTTGTGGGATACCCAAAGAACTCCAAGGGGTATCTATTCTATTACGCAGAGGAGCAAAAAGTCCTTGTTTCTCGTCATGCCCACTTCTTGGAAACTGAGTTTTTGGAAAATCAGATAAGTGGGAGCGCAGTAGAACTGGATGAAGTTCCAGAACCTCAGACTATTACTGAGAGCTTAGTGGAACCAGAGGGTTCAAAAGAACAGGACATTCCTATGCCGCTCCGCAGAAGTAGTAGGCAGTCTCATCCGCCCGAGAGATACTACGGTTTTCTCATAGACGGGGATAGAGAGGATTGCATCATAGACTATGATGAGCCTACTAGCTTCCAGCAGGCCGTTCAGAGCATTGACTCGGTAAAATGGCTGGATGCAATGCGGACCGAAATGGAGTCCATGTACACCAACAAAGTATGGACGTTGGACATTGCTCCAGACGGGGTAAAACCCGTAGGATGCAAGTGGATCTTCAAAAGGAAGATTGGTGTAGATGGACAGGTTGAGACCTATAAAGATAGACTTGTAGCAAAGGGTTTCCGTCAAAGACCTGGCTTGGACTATGACGAAACCTTTTCTCCAGTGGCTATGCTGAAATCCATTCGGATCCTTCTTGCCATTGCTGCCTTCCACGATTATGAGATTTGGCAGATGGACGTAAAGACCGCTTTTCTAAATGGAAATTTAGAGGAGTGTGTCTATATGGATCAGCCAGAGGGTTTCAATCAGAGTGGGAGCAGCGGAAAGGTGTGCAAGTTGCTTAAGTCCATCTATGGACTAAAGCAGGCATCGCGGAGTTGGAACATCTGTTTTGATGAGACGGTCAAGGAATTTGACTTTATCAAAAATCCAGATGAACCATGCATCTATAGTAGATTTGTAGCGAGAACTGTAGTATTCCTTGTTTTATACGTGGATGACATTCTCTTAATAGGAAATGACATTCCTATGCTACAATCTGTCAAGGGTTTCTTGTCACACAGGTTCTCCATGAAAGACCTGGGTGATGCCTCTTACATCCTGGGGATCCGGATCCATCGTGATAGATCCAAGAGGATATTAGGACTTTCACAGTCCAGGTACATCGACACCGTACTGAAAAGATTCAGTATGGAAGATTCCAAGCGCGGTAACCTACCGGCTTGTCACGGGATCACCCTCTCTAAAGAGATGTCTCCCAAGACTGATTTGGAGAGGGATCGCATGTCTATTATACCCTACGCTTCTGCGGTAGGCTCTATAATGTATGCGATGTTGTGTACCAGACCGGATGTAGCTTATGCACTGAGTGTAGTAAGCCGGTATCAGTCAAACCCTGGGGAGAAACATTGGATAGCGGTAAAGAACATTCTCAAGTACCTGAGGAGGACTAAGGAGATGTTCTTGGTGTATGGCGGAAAAGACCTCCAGATTGAGGCCTTTGCTGACTCCAGCTTCCAGAGTGACAAGGATGATTCCAAGTCCATGTCGGGTTTTGTCTTTACCCTCAATGGAGGGGCGGTGTGTTGGAAGAGTTCCAAACAGGAAACCGTTGCAGACTCGACTATGGAAGCGGAATACATCGCTGCATCTGATGCCGCAAAAGAAGCTGTCTGGATAAGGAAGTTCTTAAAAGAACTTCAGGTGGTTCCGTCCATTGTTGACCCAGTACCTCTGTATTGCGACAACAACGGGGCTATAGCTTTAGCAAAGGAACCCAGGTCCCATCAGAGATCCAGGCACATCTTGAGGCGGTATCACCTGATCAGGGAGATCGTGGATCGCAAGGAGATCGAGGTTCGGAGGGTTGCTTCAGAAGAGAACACTGCAGATCCATTCACCAAGGCCCTACCCCAGACTCAGTTCGAGCGGCTGATCGAGATGATAGGTCTTCGATACGCCAGTACATGGCCTTAGTGCAAGTGGGAGATTGTTAGTGTATATGCCCTAGAGGCCATTACTGTATCATACTAGTTTGTATATTACTTGATGGAAGCTTGGGATATTCACCTTGTATAAACAATCTTGCTCAATATAGTAGTATGCTACTTGGTTTGTTTCTACTTCAATGTGTACTTGTGTTTATTTCAGTATATCACTTATACGCATTAGTGGAGCCCTTAGGATCTTTGCTTGATTACCAGCGTTGTGATGGCAGTCACACTAGTGGGGGCTGGGTAATCTATAGGCACATCCTTATACAGGTCCCTAGTCGTAGGACTATCGAGACAGGGCATCGATACTCCGGAGTAGACTAGCGTATGCGCTTCTCATCCCTGTGTGGGAGATGGTCTGTCCCACAGCCATCAGTACGTCGTACTGGAGATAGTATACGGGTGCTCGTTGGGTTACGAGTACACTGGACAGGACTCGTCGGGAACTGACAGGTTGGTATTATACCTATCGTCAGTTATCAGTTCCCAGGTGACATGAGTACAGCTTAGTCCGCTGACTTGACACTGACACTTCGCCTCGAGTGTGTTCCCACTGCACTTTGATCACTACCCTACCACGGCTCAAAGGAGTCGTGCAAACAGGTGGTGGTTGGGTGCAGTCCCGAAGCACTTGGAGGCAGTGACGGTTAGACAGGATTCGTCTCTCCCGGTATTGGGGGTTGACATCGCGCTGTGTCTAGGAGAGCCATTACACGAGTAGTCCCTGGCCAGGGCAAGCGAGATATACTGGTAGGTTTTCAGTGTTATCTCAGGGTGTTTTGGGCTTCACTCCGACACGACTTGTACCGCTATTGGGGGACTGACGTTTTACCGCCCCCTAGGCCCGCCATGCGATGTATCAGACGAACAGACCGGACTGTACGGAGAATGTCACATTCAGACTCAGTAGGAGTTCAGATGGGGTTTCACCTCGTCAGCCTTCTTGTCGGCATCTACCTGGGGACCGTTATGCACAGCTAGTGCCGCTTGCGGTCTGTGGTTAAACCCACTGCCAGCGTAGTGTCGAGTCTTTAGAGTCCCACACAGAGGGTATTCGCCTCTGGGCAAAACAGAGTAGAGGTCGCATGGTTTTGCGACAGGGTTCGTTCTCATCCGCGCACTTGTGCACGTTTGGAGTCCGGACGGATTATACTGGCAGGCTCTGGTTTGAGCCAGATACTGGTATATGTTTTGGGGGTTGCTTTTATCTCTCAGTATTCATGTTCCTCGGAACAAGAATGCAGGTGTGTATGCACAGTTCTTTTTGAGGAGGAGGAAGATGATTTTTCATTAGGGTTTCGGAACGGGTGCGTATGCACAGTTGACAGTTGTATTTTTCCAAACCCTAATGGATTTGTATTATATCATTTAATAATATATAATAAAATGAAATTGTGTCATGGTTAGTTTTTGTTGACTTGTTGACCATGGTTGACTTGTTGACCATGGTTGAACATTTGACCATTATCATTACAAGAGAAAGATGCTCTTGATTCTTGCATTTTCATTTAATGCTTGTAATGATATTAGTCATTCTAAAACTTTCCATCAACCTTTTCATTTTGATTATTATTATTTGATAATTCATTTTCTTTTTGCATTATGGTTGCAAGAAAGGAAATGAGAGCTCATTCTATCATAACCTCTCTCTCTCCTCATTTTCATCTTCTTCTTCCTCTAGCAAAGAGAAACCTTCTCATGTGTTGAGAATCATTCTCTTTAGAAAGAAAAGCAAACCCTAATCACTCTCTACTCATTCTAGGATGAAGGTTTAGCAAGCCGGAAACCCTAGTTCACTCAAAGATCGAGGAAGAGCCCAAAGGTCGAGCCTTCGAGGTGGATCCATCTTCGACGGGAGAAGGCGACGAAAAGAGAACCATCAACCTCTACAAGGTTTGAAGAAGAAGGAGTTCAAGTTTAGGTATAACCATCTTCCATAGTAGCTAACTCTCTTTAGCTTGTATACTAGTTTTAGTTTAGACAACGATCCCGACCTTGTTTAGTCCATGTTGCCTCTTGCGATAAAAATTCGTTTTTTATACCGTTTCCGCCTCCCCGTAAGCACCGGGGGTCGCAATATGGACTTACACTTTTCTGTCGTCGGTTACCAACGAAATGACCGAGGAATTGAGTCTCCAGCTCGTCAATGGTCAAGATTGAGCATGGCGCAAGTCCACGGAACCAATCCCGGCTGTCCTGGATGAGGGTGGTAGGGAAAGCTCGGCACTGAGCTGCATTTGAGTTGTCTTGGAAGCTCATACCCGCTATAAATGCGTCCAAATGGTCCTTCGAGTCAGATTTCCAGTCGAAGAGGGCCACTTTGGGCGAGCTGTTCCTGGACGAGACCCGCTCACTAAGTAGCTGCTCTATGAAAGGCCTCATGAGTGAATATGTGGTGTACTTTGCCATTCCCCCGGCTGAACGGTCAGCGTGCCGCATGTCTTCAATTTTCTTCTCGAGGGTCTCGATTCGCTAATAGTACCCCAAGGACTCCTCGCTCTCAGAGCGCCTGCTGTCTCGTCTTTGGGTTTGCGCGATGGAGCAATTTCGGCTTCGCTTTATCACACTCCTCAGGTCCTTGGGGGGAGCCCTTCATGATCAGTCCCGAGGTGAGCCACGTACGCGGTCTTGATGGATGCGAGGACGTCGGTTTCCCCTGGAATTAGGCGATCTGACCGACGTTTTCTCAGGGGGTGAGAGAGCACGACGGGTGTTGAAGCGACAGCCTGGTCTTCCGTGAGATCGCGATGTCGAACTATCTGGTGCCCAACGAGTCATAGAATCATTCCACGTATAGGGGTCTTGACTGCCGGAATCGGCACACCGGTGTTCGGTGACATCGAGATGGGCGTGAGCGAGGTCGAGGGCCGAGATGCGCCCCTCTGTCGTCCCACGCACGCCGTCGTTCCGGAGAGTGGGGATAGCGGTTTGGCGGGTATGGCCGGCTGTTTGAACACGAGCGAGCGCGTCCACTATCACCGTGAGCCTGTCGATCCACGCTGATAAGGCGTCGATGATGTTGGGAGGTGGATTAAGACCGACCCCGTCTCCGTTGTGGAGGGCGGGGTGGCTCGTGCTGGGATCTTGATTGGTTCTGTAAAGTGTGTATAGTAACCGCAATCAATAACGGTGTCGCTTGTAGCTTGACCGAGATGAGTACGGGTCGTCATCAGGGAAACGCTGAATCTTTTAATCTTACTTTAGGCGTATTGATTAGGAAAGGAGGAAGAATAATGAATAGTGGAGAATGGTTGTAGATTCTAGATCTACGTCAATCACGGATGTAGGATATAGATCTAGATTAACTACGGATGTAGGTTTTATATTAGAAGGGGGCTTGTAGGGTTCGTTAAGATTTAGTAGTCATGGATAATTAATTAAAGATTACTCCTTTTATCCTTTAATAGATTTAAAACTAGATCGACAGTGATGCATGTAGATTAGGGTTTCTAGAGGGAATATGGTTGCCATCCTTAACCCCTATTTTGATATGGATCTCCGTTCATGTCTAGCCTTTACCAAAACAATTGTTAATCCAATCTCTAACCGTGGTCGGGGCTATCAATGAATTGATAGCACGCCCGATTAGGATGTTAACTATTCTTTTGATATAGTTTATAAACTTTATAGGACGTAAAATGAGTTAAAGGATTTTAATCATCCATTGATCTACTCTAATCCTACGAACTCTAACAAGCAGAGAATTACTCGCGCATGATGGAGATAGAAGAACGGATAGAGATCTTGAAGAAAATAAAATGCAATAAGAATAAAACAACTACCTTTATTAATCATCTTGATCAATTACACTTTGTTCGTTTAGAAAGTGATTAAAAAAACCTTAGTTTGCTTCTCGATCTCTTCTTAAGGAGGTAGATGAACAGCTGATGATCAACCTGGATTCTTGAGCCGTCTTAGACTTCGTGATCTTGTCGGTTTGATCAGTTTTCAAGTGAGGCTCTCGGTTCTATTTATAGTCATAGAAGTTGAAATACCTAGATCTCCAGAATTAGGGTTAGTTGTATAAAATCCAATCTGAAAATCTCAAATCCCAACTTCCCCTTTAGGCCGTGGATCCGCCGCATTTTTGGTGTTTTGGCCATGGTTGCGCCGCGTCTTGGTGTGATCTTTGGTTCAAAATTCTTGATCTTCATCTAGTTGACATGTGGTGATCTTTTGAATATCTGGATTTTGGAAATCTTCTCTAAGTCTCTGCCAGAATTGATTTCTTCGATTTACTTTAATATTTCGTTGATTCCAGTCCTGATGTAATTTCTGCATAATATCTCAACAAATAATGTTAGTAGAATTTATTTTTATTGAGATATTATCCTAACCATTTGATATGATATTATAGTTTAGGAGAATTGGTTAATGATATTTGATATGGTATGCATATTTAAATGGACTAAATATTATATAGATATTATATGCTTATATTTTCCTTCTTAATGTTAATTATAATATATAAACATATGAAAATAGTATTTTTACAGATAAACCCTCATATGTGTCATATTTATAATAAACACATTTTATTATATAAAAATAGTAACGAAAATGTCATATCAAATGCACGATATTTTCGACTGAACAGATCTCCATGAAGAGGATCGTTGGCCATTATATCGAGAGTGGAAGATCAACTTTCTTAGTGGAAAAAACTTCTTTGTTTCCCACAGACGACGCTAGCTGTCACGACCCGAAGGTACGGAACGTGACTGGCACTTAAATTACGAAACGTCTCAAGGAGCAACGTAATCTAAGTATGCCAAAACCCAGAAATATAAACCATTTAAAGCAGTAGAGTGAAGGAAAACTTATTTAAAAAAAGCGATTTAAACCAAATAAGTCGCATTAAATATTTTAAAAACATCAAAATTTCCCGAAAATTTCGGCAGAGTCTCCTTTGTAAATACTGGCCCCCAAACAGGTACAACACATGAAAATACATATAAATCATAATAAAGGCATTCCCAAGAGGGAGCTAGCTCTTCTTCAATGGCGGAATCATAACCACATGCAATGAACATATCATAATAATGCAAAATAAGCATAAAAGCATGAAAATAAGAAAACAACTCATCGGCTCAATTGAGTATCGACACCAGAAATAGAATATATACAATTCTCACAAGCTCACCATCTAAGTCTAATGTACGAAGGGTAGATGGAGTATACTAGATACAAATAAAATACACGGTGGGAGAAAAAGAAAATTCTCCAAAACCCACCTTTGAGCAAGCAGCAAGCCGAAGCAAAAGAAGCGGAAATAGAAAGTACACCCGCCGCTCTTGCGCTGACGGGTCAGACCTGCAAAATACTGTGGCACAACAGGGGTGAGTTGCCAACTCATGAGCAGTAAGTAATATCTAATAAGGCTATCGTAAGTATGCACGTAAATGCGTCACAACCTACATATACCGATATGATGCGATGCACTAGTATGCATGCAACATGAATGCATAATCAACGCGAAATCGTGATATATCTGATATGAGAAGATATGTATTTTTAACTTAGTAAAACCTTTTTGTGAAATAAACTGAAATATCATCAACGAAATCAACTGAAATCCGTGTCAATCATCGACATTAAATATGTATATCTTAATACCTGTCTCGACATCTCAATGTCACAATATCTCAATGCCTCAATATCTTAATATCTCGGGCTCCGTCAGTCCGGATCGGCCCATATCATCAATCTCATGACTACGGTCGGTATCCTCCGGATATCCGCCGCGCCACAAATAACCGGTAGGTAGTGCTCCCCTGCCAGGCTCAACGCCATCTGTGCGATCTTCTTGCCCCGAGATACTATACCGGGTCCACCATGTACCCGCAGACGGTGCATCCCCCTCCTTTTATCGGGTATATGATACTGCTCAAGAACCGAGAAAACTCATGGTGGACGCCACACACATCACATCACGAGAAAATCGCAAATTTCTATTTAAAAAAAATGATAATAGGTTTATAAAATTCTTGCGGTTTTCCCCATAATCCAGAATCTCATAAATACCGAAATTCTCGAGAAGAATCACAATATATAAATATGCCAATGATGTGGAAATCTATGTTACGGTAGTATATACCATGCGAAGTACGGCCAGAAACTATGCATGAATCTTAATGCAATGAGGTATGAATATATGACTAGCAATTCTATGTTTCCGTCTTAATGAAATGAATATACAAGTATAAATCTACGGATCATATATGTTGCAAATGCACCAATACCAATTCTAAGCAAATTCTATAGTGTTCGTGACATAGCAATTACCAATGGCGTATGTGTTTGCATAAATAAAGCACGTGCGGCAGGAACCAATGGTAATGGTGCAAGTGTCCTATGAGATGATATCACACACACACACACACACACACATATTTATCTATATATAAGATAATGCAATGCAATGAAATGCATAACTAGAAAACTACGCATATAATGCAAATACTATAAGTAATACTAAACCATCACGCGCCTCGCGCCATCCAGACGATCCCCCCATAGATGTATACATCTACTCACCGGGACGTCTCGGCTAATTTGATCCAATCTCAGCTTTATCTTTCCGCGCCACGTCCGACGCCTCTGCACCCGATCCTAGAATCGCATACAAGCAATTAAAAAAATAAATAAATGATAGTGGCGGATTCAAACGACACAAGTAAATTCACGCGGACATCAAGACGCGCACACACTTGGTGCGCAAAACGCGTTAGCGACAACGCCACAAACCAAAACTAGGGTTGCTATACGTGAAAATCCCCAAGCCTAAAACTCAATCGTACCATTCGCGCATTTACAACACACTAGATATTATATGAAGTAGGTTATATAGCAACAAAACCTCAACTTAATTTAAAATCGATTTATCCTAAAAACCTAGTAAGCATCATCTAATCATTTTCATGTGAATCTATATGTTTTAACAAACCTAGTGGCCACAATATTCACTTAAACTACTACAAATAAGGGTTGCCCTTACGGATTTAACCGTAGGGGCAAACCACTGCCCCTACGGATATATCCGTAGGGGCGAAAAAATAATCTGTAGGTGCAAACGTCGTAGGTGCAAGTTGAAGCCCTGAACTTGCCCCTACGGGCAAAAACTTGCCCCTACGGAGTTCTGTGTAGGTCCATTTGCACCTACGGAGTAGGGCGTAGGGGGAAAAAGTTATTTTATTTACGGTTATTTTAATTATATTAACTGTACCTACGGATTTATCCGTAGGGCCAAGTACTATCCCCTACGGATATATGCGTAGGTACATATCCGTAGGGGCAAAATATCAGAAATCCTGATATTTTGCCCCTACGGATATATTCGCAGGGGTCTTTGTTTTCCCCTACGGATATATCCGTAGGGGCAAGCCCAACCCCCTGATACTGAGATCAGGGGGGACATATCAGTTAATGCTGATATTTTTCCCTTACGGTGTAAACCGTAGGGGCAACATGTGTACCTACGGATTAATCCGTAGGTACACATTATCTGTTTTTTTTAAAAAAGGGCTGCCTGATTTTTTCTCGCCCTGTGCACAATAATATATATATCAATAAAATATAAAATTAACCATCACACAACATATATCTCAGTATTCATAATCACATCTCACGCATATAATATACAAAAGAAACCCAAATACTGAATATGATATAAAAAAACAATATCAATATCAATATCGTTTCAAAATGTAGTACAATATGTATGATATAAATAAATACATGTTTCAAAAAATAAGAATCAAAAAACTACCCTAGCTCGGTCCAGCTCCATCTCTGATAAACGATAGAATAAGGCGCGCCTGCTCTTCGGTCAATAAACTATGCAATTCGGCGCGAGCGGGAGTCTGAGCGTCCTGTGGAGCTGGCGATGTGGTCTGCGCAGCCGCCGTCGAGGTAGTAGCTTGCGGAGCCGCGGCTGCGAGAGTCTGAGCGGGCGGTGGAGCTATAGGAGCTGTCTGCGGAACTGCAGCCGATGTAGTGGCTTGCGGAGCCGCAGCCGAAGGAGATGCATGTGGAGGCTCGGCCGATGTACCCTGTCGCGTCTGGACCTAACGTGTGTAAGAAGTGTGTAAGAACTGTGTATTATTCGAATTCGTATCATTATCAAGTTATTTGGATATCTAGTTTGGAAAACCGTTGTTTATTTTAATTACATATGTATGTATGATTAATCAAACCTAAGTCTAAAACCAAATAAGCTCAAGCTACGTACTAATTATGGATATGTTGATATCTAAAATATGACATGATATTTTACTATAAAGTAGTATACATACCAGCATCTCCTTCAACTCCTGAACGGTGGCCCTCAAGCTCTCCAGTTCCTGTTGGACACGTCGCTCACTGGAGACGGAGGAAGTAACCGCCGGGGTGGAGTCCAACCTCATATGGGCCCTGCTAGGGCCCAGTCCCCGGCCTCTCTCCCAACCTCCGTGGTGCCCTCCGTGTGCGGCATCCAGAACTGGGGTCAGTAGCCTCGGATCGCTCTGTCCGGTAAAATCGATCCCCGAGGCCTCGGCCTGCTCAACCACCCGCTCCTACACCCACATTAAGCAGTAAAGTATAAGTGTAAAATTTAAACTTGAACCTTCCAAAACTAAAATTTCAAATATGGGTAGAATAAATATTAACACTTACGCAATACTCCTGGGTAGCGACGTCGAGATATCGAAGCTCGCCCGTGGCGGGATCTGTCGAGGTGCCGTGGACGGCAAGATATGCGGACAGCACGCTCGGTGTACCACCTTGCGCCACGGTCTGAGCTGTCTGCAATATTAGAAAATAACTCTTAATATTAGAAATATTAGAAAATAACTCTTAATATTGCAGAATATCACAAAGGTCAGTCTATTGTAATTTACCGATAACTCCATGGCTCGAGTAATATTCCTCGAGCCACCTGTGTAAGTGGGGCGACCCCTCTTCGCCGACTTCCTGTTCTCAGTATTCTGAGCAGCCTGTTTCTGCACAACGCATTAACATTTAGTTTTCTAATTAAGGAACACAAAAAAATAAATTATATCCTAAACAATGAATTACATTTAAAATACATACCTGTTTGCGTTGGGAGTCGAAATTTTCGCACAATAGAGGCCATATCTCTACATCGACTCTCGCAAACGCTGGAGTAGATAGGAGGGCCGCTCTCTCTGCCTCGGGGGTCGCCATCCACAGGGAGTAGCAGTCGGCCTTCAGTTCATTCCTGTTGTATCGGACCTTGGTCTGCATGTTCTTCATCAGGCCATTGTACAGAGCATGAAGGTCGAGCACCCTCCCAGGGTGATCAGGCTCGGGTACAGGCTGAAAATCGTAATCCGACTGAAAATACAAAAAAACATTGTTATTAGATTGCAAGTGTTAATAATAAATATATTGGATAAATCAAATGAAAATATATATTAATACTTACCCGAGCCTGATCAAAGAAGAGGGCGAATGAGCGCCGGTGCTGCTCGCCCCACTCAACGTGAAGTGGATAGTTCTTCATGAGCCGGCTCTCGTCCCCCATATACCGGCCGAACCTCTCGGCATGAGGACCGGTATAGCGATAGTCAAGGGTAAAAAAGAGGGGGAATGCTGCCTCCCCCTAGCTCTGTCAGGCCTCAGCCTATAGGACTGATTCGGGCCTCGAGTCCCTCTCTGGGGATGGAGAGGCCCTGCGTCTGCAAGAAATATCAAGACAATCAATATTAAGACAAAGTTGTATTAAGAAATCAATCTTAAATAAAAATTGAAGTGTGATATATACCTCCGGTGACTATCGCACGAGCCTGGGCCCGGGCAGCAGCACGAGCGGGACGATAGTTCCTCCGGTGAGGAACAACCGGGGTCCCGGATGCGGACGCATCCCCTCCAACTAGAAAATAAACATTGACGCTAAATTTCCATGAAGTTCATATTTATTCTATAGAGCATATGTAAAATGAATAAATATTTTATATTTATTCATACTAACCTGCAGACGATGCGGATGGTATGGAAGCGGCAGGAGTGGCCCCTGCGGAAGATGTGGACGCACCACCTATAATTAGACAATTAAAAATAGATTATATAAGTAATTGCAAAAAGAATGTGTAGATCAATAATATAACGTTCTAAATCAATATGCATGCACTATAGGATATATAAACATACCCGCAGGTGCGGTGGTGTCACCACCTACAGCTAGACAATAATAAAAATTGCTAAGTAAGAGCAAAAGGAATGTGTGTATATTTATGATATATCATTCTAAATCAATATACATGCACTATATAATATATAAACATACCTGGAGGAGCGGGAGTGGCCTCTGTCCCAGATGTGGACGCATCACCAACAGCTAGACAATCAAACATTGACAATATAAGTAATTTTGACATAAACAGGCATGAATATCTGTAATATTACATTCAAAATGGATATGCGTGCAGTATACCTGAAGGTGTGGAAAAATACACATGGAAGGAGGCATCCGAAGCGGTCTCCGATCTGGGTGCAAGACCGGCCCTCTGAAGCTCCCTACGAAGCTCTCCGGGCGGCAGAACCACTCTGCCTCTGCCTCTGCCGCGGCTGGAGCTCCTGCCGCCCCTCGCTGCTCCCGACATTGTCATCAAATCTAGATAAACGGTTCGTGGACGCATTAGACAATCATTAAAAGTATTGACTATATATGTATAGAGCGTAAAATGTGAAGTAATAATATAACATTACTGATAACCTTTTTCGTTTCGTGGGCGCATTATACATATCTACTTGGATTTCATCGTCGATGTCATTTCTAACCCACATAACTTCATGATCGGTCGAAGACAACCCGTCCTTCGAAACAGACAGTCGGAGCACTTTAAGCCTTCTCTCTTCTTCGTCCTCATCGCTGTCCTCGAATTCTGGGACATCGTAGACATCTCTGGGTTTCCATCGGCATACAACACTCCATCCCGGATGCTTCAGACACTGTGAGTAGTATACTTGGAACGCTTGGTTCGGAAAGATAAACGGATCTTCCTGACCGTAAAATCGAAGTGTGTTCACACTGGTCAATCCATATTCATCTTTCCAAGTCACAAGATTTCTTCTCCACCTGTCCGTATCGGTTCGCGTATCGTACCAAGTACACTGGAATATATAAAAGGGTTCTGATCGTCCGGGATAGTGGATGCCGAGTATACAATTTAAGTACCCATAATAAATCACACCGTCCGATCCTACCGTCGCAATCCCACTATTCTGAGTGGTTCTAGATGTTTCTATGTTCTTAATTTCGAATTTGTATCCAAGGACACCAAATCCTTTGTAATATGCAACCTCCGTACTAGGAAATTGAGCTAAACATCTTGAATCACTCTCAAATGATGCAGACAAGTTCGGATCGTGGATCTAACAAAACAAATTTTACGACAAATACATAACGATACAAGTTTAGATTAAAACTGATAGCAATAAAATGTTATTCGAATAACTTACATGATCTGTGACCCAATCACAAAAATTATCCTGATGATATTTTTCCAAACGTTCTTCGTTCCAATCAGGATGCCCCTCACGTACCTCGTTAAAATGAATTCTGTTTTCGACAAATAATTGTGACATTAATATTATATCATTTCATACACACATAAACACAGATATAACAATTAATCCAAAAAAACATACTTTCTAATTTGTTCAAGACATGCGCAATTAAGCAAGATAAACCGGTATATCTTGTTGATAAACATAATGTCTACCCTCTTATACTCGGCTTTACCATATGGCCCGTCTTGAATTCTTCGTGGTCGGTTAAGCCTTGTCTCAATGTTCTCGTCCAGATAGCGGGAACAAAATGTTGTTGCTTCATCAAGAAGATAACCTTGCATGATGGAACCCTCTGGTCGATTTTTATTGCGTATATACTTCTTAAGTGTGTAGAGGTTCCTAATGAAAATATGTTGAATAAATAAATACGGGCATACAGGACAACAATAAATTTATAAATTGCGCGAAACGAAAAATTACACGTACCTCTCGATAGGATACATCCATCGATATTGTACCGGTCCGGCTAACTTCGCTTCAGTTGCAAGATGAACCGTCAAGTGTATTATGATATCGAAGAATGACGGTGGGAAAATACGCTCAAACTTGCAAAGTATCAACGCAATAGAATTTTCTAGTTTATCCAGCGTCACAACCTCCAGTGTTTTAGCACACAACTCCCTGAAAAAACAACATAGGTCGTTGATTACTAGACCAACCGAGTCGGGGAGAGAAGTCCTGAAGGCTAATGGAAGAAGGTGCTCCACGATAACATGGTGATCATGTCTTTTCAGCCCATCGATCTTGCCCTTCACAATTTTTATTTTCTTGCTAAATGATCCTGAGAAACCTGTGGGACTTTCAAATCATGCAACACCTGTAGGAATCTTTTCTTCTCCGGTTGTGACATATGATAAGCGGCATTGGGAAGTACAAACTTGCCCGGTTTACCCGCTACCGGTCTAGGGTGCAATTCACTTCTTATTCCCTACTCTTGTAGATCCATCCGAGCATTCATGTTGTCTTTCGATTTCTCATCTTTATAAAGAAGCAAGTTAAGTATGTGCTCTGATACTCCCTTCTCTATATGCATGACGTCCAAACAATGACGCACTGAATTTGTAGACCAGTACGGAAGCTCGAAGAAAATGCTTAACTTGTTCCAATATGGTGGTTTGACCTATTTCGTCGGATCCATCCCGAAGGTCATATTATTGTAACCATCCCATTTAGCAGTCATGTCCTCTCCGGACAATGGGGATGGAAGTCCAAGAAACTCCTGATGACCATCAAAGTGAACCGTGTCTAACCTATAGGGGTGGTCTGGAGGCAGGAAACGTCGATGGCCGCAATAACAAACCTTCCTGCTAAAATTCAAGAATTTCGATGTTGTGTGTTCATGGCAATAAGGACATGCTTTGTGACCATGTACGGACCAACCTGATAGCATTCCATATGCAGGAAAGTCATTAATTGTCCACATTAAAGCCGCACGCAGTATGAAGGTTGTATTTGTGTTTGCATCATATGTCTCTACACCATCAATGAACAAAGATTTCAACTCCTCGACCAGAGGTCGGAGATAGACGTCGATATTGTTCCCCGGTGAGTTTGGTCCATCGATAAGAAGAGGCATCATAAAGTATGATTGGTCCATAGCCAACCAAGGCGACAGATTATAAATTATCTTTACAACGGGCCATGTGCTGTGACTTCCAGCCATATAGTTGAATGGGCAGAAGTCATCAGTAGCCAGTCCGAGCCGGACATTGCGAGGATCGCTGCTGAATATTGCGTGCCTCCTATCGAAATCCTTCCATGCCGGTAAATCTCTTGGATGGCTCATTTTTCCATCTTCACTTGGAGGAGCACGGTGATGCCAAATCATTGCCTCGGCTGTTTTCTTGCACCTGAATAGCCTCTGTAGCCTCTGTATTATGGGAAAGTATCATGCTATCTTCACAGGTATATCAGGCTTCTTATCAGAATCTTTCGGCTTATACCTGGCCTCTCCGCATGTTGGACACTCTTTCAAATCTGAATTCTCTTTCCGGTACAACACGCAATTTTTAGGACATGCTTGAATCTTCTCGCACTTTAGACCCAAATCAGACATCATCTTCTGGGCTCCGTACCAGCTGTCGGGCACGTTATTTCCCTGCGGCATAGAATCTTTCAAGAATGAAAGAAGTATTGTGAATGACTTGTTGCTCTATCCATTTAGGCACTTAATCTAGAAAAGTTGGACGAACCATGAGAGCGTGGAATACTTCGCATTCTCATAAATTGGTTTTCTAGCATCATTCATGAAATTTTCATATTTATCCGCACGCGGTCCTTGACTGGAAGGAATGTCATCTTTGGTACGAATAGATTCACCTAGGGCAGCCTCTACCATATCCTCCATTTCTTTTGATGGAAATAAATTACCGTCTTCTCTTTCTGCCGCATTGCCGAATTCTTCTTCTTTTCCTGCCGCATTATCGTGTTCTCCTTCTTCTTCTGCCGCAGTACTGCATTTTTCTCCTTCCCCGTGATATTTCCAAGTTGTATAAAGTTTAGTAAACCCATGTTTTACAATATGAAGCTCTGCCAATTCTACCTTCTGCCAGTACTTATTGCCACATCTATCGCACGGACAGAGAATCTTCTCTATTATGATCTTATTATGTGCGCGTGCAAATTCAATGAAAGCAGCAACTCCTGCGACAAACTTAGGTTGCATACGTTGTTGCCATGTTAGACTGTATAACATATAAATTGTAGATTATGGTGACTATATTGAGAAATATAAGAACGAGATGGTTACTGACAAAGGAGAAAATCCGTGTATATACTTTGTGTGTGCGTTTGTCGTTGAAAAGAATAAATTATCGAACGTATGTTAACCGATAGACGGGGACTAAGTGGCGCTTTTAGTTTCATATATGAGTATCGATGAGAATATGAAGGTTTCATATTATCATATAGTTTTAACTTGAACATCTCGAATCACTCTCTAATTATGCGTTTGTTGTGTATTCTTGATGTATGTGTGTGTTCCGGCTGTCGGGGGTAGGCTTTTATCCCATTAAGAATGTATAGAGCAAACACCCATCACTTGTGCTTTCAACCGTTTCGAGTGAATTTCGGCAGCACGTCCCCGCTGTTCTCCGAGTACACTGTAATAGAATAGATAATCATTTCAAAGCTGTGAAACAACCTTGAAATGAACATCTAATCTATCTTTGTACATGGAGAACCAGCGGAAAGGTACCGACGAAATATCTCGAAACGGATGAAAACACAAATGAATGAAGGTGTTTTCTTTATACATTCTTAACTTGTCCACACGGGATAAATCTATGGGTTACCATACGATTGAATTTTCTCGTCGCGTAGACTATACGCCGGTTGTTAGTATCGAGCTATACTGTCTGATATTTAACAACCTTCGTATAGTTCTATGTCACGACGAGTATCGCACGTATGTTAACCGATAGACGGGGACTAAGTGGCGCTTTTAGTTTCATATATGAGTATCGATGAGAATATGAAGGTTTCATATTATCATATAGTTTTAACTTGAACATCTCGAATCACTCTCTAATTATGAGTTTGTTGTGTATTCTTGATGTATGTGTGTGTTCCGGCTGTCGGGGGTAGGCTTCTATCCCATTAAGAATGTATAGAGCGAACACCCATCACTTGTGCTTTCAACCGTTTCGAGTAAATTTCGACAGCACCTCCCCGCTGTTCTCCGAGTACACTGTAATAGAATAGATAATCATTTCAAAGCTGTGAAACAACGTTGAAATGAATATCTAATCTATCTTTGTACACGGAGAACCAGCGGAAAGGTACCGATGAAATATCTCGAAACGGATGAAAACACAAGTGAATGAAGGTGTTTGCTTTATACATTCTTAACTTGTCCACACGGGACAAATCTATGGGTTACCATACGATTGAATTTTCTCGTCGCGTAGACTATACGACGGTTGTTAGTATCGAGCTATACTGTCTGATATTTAACAACCTTCGTATAGTTCTATGTCACGACGAGCATCGCATGTATGTTAACCGATAGACGGGGACTAAGTGGCGCTTTTAGTTTCATATATGAGTATCGATGAGAATATGAAGGTTTCATATTATCATATATTGGTTTTAACTTGAACATCTCGAATCACTCTCTAATTATGCGTTTGTTGTGTATTCTTGTTGTATGTGTGTGTTCCGGCTGTCGGGGGTAGGCTTCTATCCCATTAAGAATGTATAGAGCGAACACCCATCACTTGTGCTTTCAACCGTTTCGAGTAAATTTCGGCAGCACCTCCCCGCTGTTCTCCGAGTACACTGTAATAGAATAGATAATCATTTCAAAACTGTGAAACAACGTTGAAATGAACATCTAATCTATCTTTGTACACGGAGAACCAGCGGAAAGGTACCGACGAAATATCTCGAATCGGATGAAAACACAAGTGAATGAAAGTGTTTGCTTTATACATTCTTAACTTGTCCACACGGGACAAATCTATCGGTTACCATACGATTGAATTTTCTCGTCGCGTAGACTATACGACGGATGTTAGTATTGAGCTATAACGTCCGATATTTAACAACCTTTGTATAGTTCTATGTCACGACGAGTATCGCACGTATGTTAACCGATAGACGGGGACTAAATAGCGCTTTTAGTTTCATATGTGAGTATCGATGAGAATATGAAGGTTTCATATTATCATCGAGTATCATATATTGGTTTTAACTTGAATATCTCGAATCACTCTCTAATGATCGTTTGTGTGTATTCTTGTTGTATGTGTAACATGATTTTAAACCATTGAGATCAAGATTGATAGAACCGATCATCCTACATTGCAATGGCATTCATCAACCAAAAACTATTATTGCAATGACATTCATCTATAACAATCAACAATTAAAACTACAAATGTAGGATACTGATATCATAAAGCGTTATACGCAACATATAAATTCACATGACTGAAACATGCATCAAAAAAACATGTTCATCCAAAAGATAGGCCACTGTCAACAAATATAGACAAATACGTCGTAAAAACAGTAACTAATTAACAAGTTGATTAGCATCTGGATCAAGAAAATGATAGGAAAAACAATTGACTATGATCTATAATGACAAGTCTATTACCATGACTCTCGACTAACAAAGGTGGCTTTTCGTCCTTGGTAGCTTGATAATTGGGATTTCATGGTGAATAAAAATATGCATATGCCGTTTGACCGGGAACTTCAATAGGAAACTCAATGAGGTCAGGTGTACTGAAGTACGCTTTGTATTTCGCTATATCAGGTGATGAAGCCCAAGCCCTAGCTAGCCCCAGCCCCACCCCAACCGAACCCTATCGAAGGTAAAGAACGTCCTTACACTTTCATATTTCGATTAATGATGCAAGTCTCCACCAAGTCAAATTCTTGCAATATCATTCTTTTTAGAGTATGTCTAATTTAATAGATAGATTTTTCAAAGTTGGGCAACCAAGAAAAAGTAACAAGGGGTTTTACATACATGCCAAAGCTTTGATTATTTATTTATTTATTTTCCATTTCATATTAGTACTTTTATATGTTTGATGATGGCAAGAAATACAAATTATATTAGAACATTGTACATACCTAATTTCCACTTGAAATCGGTTTTTTCTTTTATCAGTACTTGTTGACATATAGTAACAAACAATGTTTGATTAGGAGGACCCAAGATTTTCTCGATCAACAATAATTTTAGTAATCAAACTAGGCTAAAATTGCTGGAAATTCCTCTCAGGTTTGCCAAATTCAGCAAACCCCAACCCCAACCTAACCCTAACCCCAGACCCAGCCCCAGCCCAGCCCCACCCCAACCCCAACCTAACCCAAGCCCCAGCCCCAGCCCCAGCCCAGCCTAGCCCAGCCTAACCCTAACCCCAACCCCAGCCCCAGCCCAACCCCAACCCCAACCCCAACCCCAACCCTAACCCTAGCCTAAGCCCCATCCGAACCCCAACCCTAACCCCAACCCCAACCCCAACCCCAACAGCAACCCCTGCCGAACCCCAACTCCAACCGCAACCCCAGCTCCAGCCATGAACCCTAGCCCTAAATAATCAAAAATTTGTTTAGTTGAAGATTTACTAACCTGTGCGATGGAGGAGACGATCGATCGGTGGCGACGACGAAACGGAGGCGACGACGAAAACGGCGACGAGGAAGAACGGTGACGAGAACGGCGGTGGCGACGACGACAACGGCGGTGGCGACGACGAGAACGGCGGTGGCGACGACGAGAACGGCGGGAATGATTTGGGAATTTTGGTTCGCGCGTGATCGAGAGAGAGAGAGAAAGAGATAATCAGCGTAGGCGATCTGTGCCTTTTTAATTAAATCGCTATTTAGTTGCCCCTATGAATTTGTCCGTAGGTCCTTGGTTTGCAGCTCCGTAGGGGCAAACACCAAATTAAGATTTAATATTTTTACTCTTGAACGTCTTGGACCGTAGGGGCAACCTTCTAGCCCTACGGCTTAATCCGTAGGGCCAACATAAATCTGCCCCTATAGATTTCAATATCCATAGGGGCAACCCCCTATTGTAGTAGTGTTAATATCTTAATTAGGTCACACAAATATTAACTAGATTTTTATCTCACTTATTTATATTAATCCTAAAAATCTAGTTTGCAAAAATTATAATTAGGACAAATTAAATGTAACTATTAACAAATTAGCAACTAGTTTAGGTTTTTGCATATCTTAAAATATTAATCTACACTTAACTAACTTGATTTATTTATAAAAACCCTAACTTTAATTCAAAATTTTCTCTTGAAAGCTAAATCTTAAAATTAAAACCATATTTAAACATTTAATTAGCTTAGATTCAAATAATTATCCAATAAGCAACCATTGGGTTAGGATTATACCTTACAATTTTTGTAGATCTCACTTGCAACTTAGCCTAAAAAATGGTTCTCTTGCTCCAAGATCCTTACTAGTTTGGCCAAAGAAAATTGATTAAAGGTTTAATGAAGAATTTATGAGAGTTTGTATTGATTTTTGATGAATTTTTTAAAGTGTTTTGTGTTGGAAATGAAGTGGGGAAATGAGGGATTTAGGGCTGGTAAAGGCTCGGCCAGTTTTGAGAGGGGGAGGAGAGAGAGTGAGGTGTGTAGGTGAGTGTAGAAACTTCCCGACTTATTTCATATATTAATTCCTTTTCATTTTGGTTGCAAGGAAAACATGTTGAAGAGTGAGAAGGCCGGTGTGTGTGTGTGTGTGTGTGTGTGCAGAACATGTGCTCGGCCTTGAGAGAGGGAATGGGTGTGTGTGTGTTTGTTGAATTTTCCATGACAAGAAAACCCCCACAAGTTTCATTAATGCATTCACATCATTTCCTATTTTATTTTATTATTTCTTTGACCTTAGAACTAACTAGAACTTGGAGATAACTTGAAAAAAAAATCATGTTACAAACTAGGTTTTTAGTTTGTCATGGTTCATAAGTATGTAATTAATCCATTCAATTTTGTAATTATCACTAATTTAATGTATATTTAAAAGCTTAAAATAATATATTAAATAATTAATTAAGGAAAAATATTTAAATAACTAGCAATTTATAAGTGACTAATTAATTACCAAATACTAGCAATTACATATCTAAATTAGGTATAATTAGGCCTATATAAAAAAAATAATTATATCTTGGTTTTTACAGAAAACACAAGTTATTTACCGATTATCGGAAAATTCACCTAAATGATTTATTTATTTTAAAAACGTTACACTAACTGATGGAGATCGGAATCTCCCTTAGATGTTGTCCTCCGTCGATCTTGGGGTCCAGCCGTATCGAACGGTTGAGATGTGATTTGAGGATTGAATGTGTGGGTCTCAATGGGTTGTTGGTTGTCGTTGACATCGAGCCACTTGCAAGGAAAGTTCCAGGTTCGGAAACCACCATAGGACCCTCTGACGATCAAGTAAGTACCGAGGAGTAATTGGGCAGAGTAGCGGTGTATTGGAAATGAGTCCGACGTACCTGAGTCGTCTGGAAGAGGGGTTTATATAGCGGTCGTCTGGAGCGAGCCGATATGAGATTCTCGCCGTCCGTTACGCCCCTACGTCACGTTCTCGTTGATGGCGGGATACACCCATAAATGGAGAGATACACTAGTGTGGGAGGCGGGACATGGAGCGGCGGAGATCTCGCTGTGGCGAGATACACGGAGCCGTTATGGGGACGCTCGGGCTCTGTGCTCCCGGCTAAATAGGGACGCTGAGGAATCTTAAATATAGGATAGCACGGAGACGAGCAAATGAGTCTCAGCTATAGGGTAGCTCAGAGACGAGCTATTGGCTGACTGTCAGCCAAAACGGGAACGTACTCCGGGAAGGTCTTCTAAAAGGTCGGGCGCAATCTTGTAGGCGTGGTGTCGAGGAATGTCCCCCATGCATCATACTTATTCTAGCTCCGCGGCCTCCAGGAATCTAGCGGGTTTACGTGGATGACACGTCATCCACTATGTGTCGTGATCTGGGAAGATCTCATTTACGAGCACATCATAGAGAGTAACATTAAAATGGATTTTCTCATTTTATTTATATTTATTTATAAAAATGAAATATCCAAGTCATATATATCAATTTGGTTTGAAGAATCTTTCCATCGTAAAGATTTTAAGCATGCACGTGATAAAGAGAGAAGAGTGAGATAAAAAACGAAATGACTGGTCAATGAGAGAGATAGGAAAAATAAGAAGTGTAATAATATATATTGATATGGGTTTTTGTCTTTTTTATTTTCTTTTTATATATATAATGGAGAAATATCCAAGTCATGATCGATTTGGAGTTGATACCTTTCTTTCTGCATATAGTAAAGAACATTATTCTAATTTGTTTTGAAGAAAGTCCATAACCTTTATTAAATCATGCAACTAAAGTTTTGCAAAATACACAAAACTTGTTGTTTTTTAAAGCAATCCCACAAGAGAGTGAGCTGCTGAATTCTCGATTCTAGGAGTATGTATGATGCAAATATGAGGTAGGTCTCGAAGAATTGCCCTGCCCTCGTCATATATATGAGCCAATCTCAAAGAAGAACTAGGATTTGAGGATCTGAATACTTAGTACCATTGATATTGCATCACAGCGAATGTCAACATCTGAAATATGTTTGTTTCGGAACCACCTAAGAGCTTCCAACACTTCTTCTGCCTTCATAGCTTCCGCACCCTGTGCATTACAACGACCCGCCAAATAAAAAGTAAACTTCATTCTTGTCTTTACCAAGATAACTCCATTAGGTGCAGGGCACATAGCCCAGTGGTGGGAAATAGGAGTTTGTAGGGGAGACCTGGAATCTAACCCGGGATCAAACCCGGAATCTCCCATTTAGTATTTCGAAGAGGGGCACTATCACAACTCGAATTTGGCACGTGACTGACACTTAGATTGTGTGACATCTAAAAATACCGACACAATCCAAGTAAACCAGAAACCAAGATCAAAACCCTGTTGGCGGAAATAAGGAGGTACAGTTTTAAAAGTAATGAAAATGAGACCACATTTTAAATTCAAAGATTGTTTAGTTTAAAGCATATGTCAAATGGTTTTTGAAATGAAGTTAAAACAAACGGTTTTAGTATTGGAAATTTTGACAGCATCTCCTTTGTAAGTTTTGAGAAAAACAAGTACATAATCATTATAATAGTGGCATCCCCTACTTGGGAGCAAAATCAACGCCAACCGGCGGAAAAAACCCACGCAAATAATATACGACGCTCAAAAGCGAAGAATTATATGCATATAAGTAAAAGAAAGCACAATCAAATATAACTAGTCGATTCTACTCAAATCGACCTAAAATATACATAAGTCTCCCCTTGTTTTAAGTCAAATAATATACACGGTCTGATAGAGTGACACTAGATACAAAATACAAAATACCCAAAAGAGACGGTTACTAAACGTGTAACCCACATAACAAGATAAGTGATGAAGCTATGATATGTGTCCGCAACGCCGCTATACGTCCATGCGATCTCTCTTGTAAGGAACTAAGGCACAACGGGGGTGAGTTTCCAACTCAACGAATAAACTAAGATCAAATAGTTGAGAATGTATGCATAAACGAAATAGCGACTAAACCTATGGATCATGTAATTATGATAAGTGATAGCATATGAAACATGAATATATCACTATAGTGCCTATATAGAAGAAAACGGAAATCTCATCAAGTATTTCCAAAATCTTGGTCATATTCATAAACGATCCTTAAATCTAGTGTCAAATATCGACACAAATCTTCAGTTCTAGTAGGTATCATTCCCCGAACGATCCTGACAACCAAGAATATTGGTCGGTATACTCTAGATATCCGCCGTGTTTCTCAAACTATCTCCGGTATCGAGTGTCCTCGCTAGGCTCCCGTCTCGAATGCGGATTTCCTGCCCCTCGGTCTCGACTGGGTCCACCATGTATCCGACTGTGTACTCTCCCACTCAGTCAGGAATATGTAAAGATCCGCAACTATATAGCCTCCCCACTCAGTTCGGAATAAAACCAAATTAGAAAAACTTCAACTCATGGTGGACGTGTCATATATATCATAAGAAACCATAAAGATATAACCATTTATATCTTATCGACTATATGACACGGGGAATTAAGCTCAAAATAACATAAATATCATAAAGTGACATTTCATAAATAAAAAATAAAAATGACAAGGAGATACAATATATATCAAACAATAGCAAATTCTAAGTGTGTACGCGACATGTTAATTACCGTCGGGATGCGGTGTAGCATGTAGGTATGTGCAAGTGTAATATAAACTCATCAGTAATAGTGCAAGTGTCCTAGCAAGTATTAAGCAACAGAGTTTAATGTGTATGAATGTATACAATGTAATTCTAGGTCTAATTATGCAAACAACATGAATGGAAAACAATTATAACAAGTTTTGTTGGTTTCGGACGATATACGCCATCCATACAATGTCTCCGGTAGATGTTTAGTCTACTCACCGGAATAAGTCGCGATCTACTCGGATTCCATCACTCCTTTTCCCTTTCTCGCTGCTTCCGAAGTCCCCGCGGTCACTCCTAATATCGAAATAAAACTTCGTATATAAGTGGCTAACTTCCGATACGATGAATACGTAAATTCGAAGTGTACTAACTTACGTAACGTCGAACATGTAATTATCGTGTGCTATACAGACACAAAGCTAACTAGAGCTATCCTGAATCGATGTATTTTAAGAAAACACTAAAACGTGATACGCAATATCCGTATCATACGTTATAATATCACAAAAAGTATAGCAATTAGCTTCCAGATTTTTATATCTATAATCTGTAAATACTCAAAGTATACCAGAGATCTTAAATAACCTATAGAGAGATACCCACAAAACACAACACCCAATTCCTAAAATAACTGGTGGTAGCGGGAATTTTCATGATTCCGGTGGTCGAACTGCGGGGGATTGGGTTCGGGTTTTTACGGGGCACTCTAGCATCTAATAACATCTTACTGTATTGTTAGATTTAATTTATGACTAATATAAGTATAGCAGATACCAACAGAGGCTAAAATTCTAAACTAAACCAAGTTTTCCGATATCGTAAACACTATTTGGTACAAGAACTCTTAATAAACCTGAAACGCTGGGTTTTTATATATTTTGAAGAATTCCACCGAACTCAAGGCTTCAAGATGTGCATACAAGAAGTTGAGAAGACCTAGCTTGAATGGTTTGAACCAATGTCCATGAAAACTCGAGTTTTTTTCTTGAACTAGTGAAAGACTTAGAGAAAAATAGTGCTGACTTATGTGAGGAAGGTTTTGTTCAGTTTGAAATGCTGAAAATAACTTGAGTGTGGTGTTTTGTTGGAAGGGTGAGGAGTCATGAGGGAAGGGTGAGGTTTAGGCTCATGGTGCACCTCGAGGTGTGATGTGTGTGAGGTTTAAAGTAACTTTAACACCTACTTGCTCACCAATTGCATTTAAACCCTCACACAATCTTATAACTCTCTTTGCAATTAAACTTTTCACTATAACACTTTCTTTACAAACTAAAAGCCACATAAACTTATTACAAGAATACTTAAATATCATACCCATTTATAAAAGTCTTTTTACCACTTTAATTTTTTTTAAAAAGATAACATTAAAAAAATAACATTTTAAAATTTAAAATAATTATTAAATTTTTTTCCAAAACGTTACAGGCACTTGGGCTGTTGAGGTTCGTTGCGGTTAAAAAAGGGCGACTCCATTAGTTTTCTATTTTTATCTTTGCATCTCTTCATATAGCAAAAACTTTTTAACAAATTAGCAATTTTAATTTTAATTTTAATTTATCCTAACAGAGGGAGCCAAATATAATGCCACTTACCATCTATGTAAAAAGGGTAACTTGTATTATGACAAATCACAAAGTACAATGACAATGAAAACTAAATGAGATCAAATCAGAAGAAACAGAACACATAGATTTGACAAGCCTCGACCAAATTAATTTATCTCCACGAGCCAAGAAGAGGAATCTGCTATAGTCTCGGAAATTATGAGGTTGCAATGACGTTGGAGAAACTCTCCGATGATACTCATACGTGGAAATTCTTCAAATCATGACACGTGGTAGATAACGTGTCCTAGGGTTTACGGGACAGGAGCAAGCGTGATACATTGAAGGCATTCCTCGGGCCTTCGCCCCGAGAATTGACCCGACCTTCGATGGCCTCCCAGAACACTCCTATACTCGTCTTACAAATAACCATCGGCTCGCCTCCGAGCCCTCCTACATGCTGAGCTTCCTCTGTCCTCCCAGCTCGCTTCCGAGCTATCCGAGCTTTCTCGGCCTCCCGCCGAGCTAAGCATCTCCGGTTCTACTGAGAAACCAAGAACGCAGAGCCCAAGCGTCTCCTCCACGGCTCCGTGTATCTCGCCAGAAGTGAGATATCTGCCACCCGGCATCCTGCGTTCCACGCCGTCGTATCCTCCATTAACGAGCGTATCTCGTTATTAATGGAGGGATCCCGTAATTCACGTAGGCGTAACGTCAGGGGCGTAACTGAAGACGAAGATCTCGTGCCAGCTCGCTCCATGCGACCACTATAAAAAACCCTTTCCTAGACGACTCAGGTAAGGCAATTTGAATCCAACAAGCCACTACTCAGCTCATTTTTCTCGGCTAACTTGATCGTCGGTGGGTCCATGGTGGTCACCCACCCCGGGACTTCTTTACAGGTAGCTCGACTTCACCTCAAAATCAACCCACTGAGATCCACACACTCAAGAAGACAACCTTCAACACCAATCTTAACCCGTCATCAACGCTCGCGACAGATTGACGGAGGACAACATCTGAAGGGGATCATAACCTCCATCAGTTGGCGCCGTTTGTGGGAAGAACTTTATTCATTAAAGGGTATTATGGGCTCCTCAGCCTTACACAAAAACTATGAAAAAATTACAACAAAGGGTGCCGGGGATCAAGGAAGTACTGTTCATGGTACTCCGAGGATATCTCCCTCAGCCGAGCTTGAGCTTCCTCGGCCTGCTCCCTCTGGCGTTGCCCGCTGACCCTGGCTAAGCACCAGCAACCCCTCCCGCCGGGCAAGAAGCGGAGAACAGCCTCTTCTGAAAACACTCCAGAAGAAGATCCACTGATCGGTCCCGCCTGCTCTTCGAGATCAGGCCGAGGTGGTAAAGCGAGTGCAACTTCTTGATCGCCTCATCCCTCAACTGTGGGGACAGGGCATTGTACAGTCCCGGGGATCTCCTCCAGATCGTATAAATAAGCACTTGAAGGAGTGGAGATTGCAGGGGAAGATGACGTCCGAAGTGGCCCTCTGCGCGGTCTATCACCGCCTCGTACATCTGTTTGGAGCGATCAAAGCTATAGAGATACACATCGTCGCGAGAAATGATCTCCCTGATGAGCACAAACGGACGTCCGGCCATCTTCAGAAACGCAAGGCTAAAAGAAACCAACATGCCCTCGCTATTTATAGCCCCAACAGAATCCCTAAAATCCAAAATTTGCACGCGCAGCAACGCGAATCACGGGATATTTTCAAATTTTCCAATACAGAGCTGCCACGTAGCAACCATGCCAATCCACATGAGCCTTTAAGCGGTCAATGTAAATTGGAACGACGCGAACTACGGAGCGTCGCGCCTTGCCTGTGCGTTTCTGCCACGTGTTGTCTATGATGGTCACTCTTCCATATTTTACGGGCCAAGGGAGATTGAACGACGCCCCATGAAGGCGAAGAGAAGTCTAAAAAGCTCTCACCAAGAGGCCATCGAGCAGCTTCCCTGCTCGCTCAATCCCCGGCGGGTAGTTCCCTACCCACCGATGCCAAGGATCTAAAGCCCTCATCAAGAGGCCACTGAGCAGCTTCCCGGCTCGGTCAATCCTTAGCGGGTAACTTCCTACCCACCTATGCTAAGGATCAAATCCCTCACCAAGAGGCCACCGAGCAGCTTCCCTGCTCGGTCAATCCTTAGCGGGTAACTTCCTTCGCCAAGGAAAGACACAGGAGATCTGATCTAAAAGAAGGAGGTGTAGGGATTCTCTAGCACCATTCTAGGTTTAGGGTTGCATCACACATGCTATAATAAAAATTTAGAGGGTGCTAAACAATTCCAAACATGAATCGAAATAGAAAAATAGAGTAACAAACTATAGTATCACATACTATAAAGTGTCTAACACTAAGTGGGGAGAGAATACAATCTTTGTAGACCTCCTCCTAGACTTCTTGGATCGATTGAGGTTTGAACCGGTTGACTTGTGTCCTTCCAAGTCCATGATGATCCATCATGAAGTCCCTTTGCACCAAGCTCCAAGCTTCACTTGATCAAGGATGAAGATGAAGCAAACACTCCACACTAGTGGGCTAGAATAAAGTGGAATTGTGATGTGGGTTTGGATCTCACTACAAAACCTTTTCTTTTTAATTCTTTCTCTTTCTTTTAAAACCCTAAAGAGATTTGAGGAGAGAGAGGAAGAAGGAGATGGCACAAAACTAAACTCAAGAGAATAATATGATAACCCTTACTAAACTCAAGAGAGTAAGTGAAGTCATCCATACTAAATCATGGTTACAAAATATCTAGATATTTTGTAACTTGAGTTTAAGCAAAACCATGGGCTAAAACCATGGGCAATGAAACCATTGACTTTTGTCAACTCAAGAGAGTTGAATAGTCAACCATGATTTTAATCCCATTTTGGTTTTCTCAAATAATCAAAATATCTAAATATGTTATCATGTGAGTCTTGCATTGCCACCACCAATGTATCATCAACCACGACACATGTATGCTTGCATGTGTGCATGCATATCAACATATACATACACTAATGCATGCATCATAAAGAAATAGGTTTTAATAAATGAGCTAATGGACTTAATATTAAATCAATACTTGATTTAATAACCCGGTCATATCTCATACGACCCGTCCAATAGTAAACGCCCGATTAAAATACGGTATCCAATACACGCATTTAATCGAGCTCCCGCGCATATCACATATGCACCCCACATCTTTTCGCCTGAGTTAGGAGACCCCTTTGTGGGACTCTAAGACTCGTCAATACGCTAGCAGTAGGCAGTGATCACATCACATGCCTACAAACCGTCAGTGGCATAAGCTGTACTAATGGCTCCCACGTATTGAGCGATCAGAAGAAACACAAGCAAACCTGCTAAAACTCCCGTCGAGCCAACTGGTAACACTTACCGTACAGTCCAGTCTCTTCGTCAAATATGCTGCATATGTGAGTCTAGGGATGGTATCGTCGACCCCAATAACCCAATAAGTCATCCCGGTATATGGCTCATAACAGATCGAGAAACTACTGATAACACTTATCAGTAAATCTCAGCAGCCCTGGCCAGGAACTTCCTGTTATAGCCAATCGTACATGGTGCAACATCAACCCCCAATACCGGGAGAGACAAAACCCCTCCTATCTCTCATTGCCTCCATGTGCCTCGGGACTGTACCCAAAATCCACCTGTTTGCACGACTCAGTAGAGCTGTGGTAGGGTGGAGATCAAAATACAGTGGGAGGCACACAAGACTCTATGACGATCTCGGGTCTACAGACTAACCTGTACCAGTGTCATCTGAGAACTGTTATCCGACGATAGATATAATACCACATATGAGTTCTCGACGAGTCCGTTCAGTGTACCCAGTCTCACTGAACACCCGTATACGGTCTTTGGTGTCACTACACCAATGGATATGGGATCATCCATCGCCCATCATACGGGACAAGCAACGTATACGCTAGTCTACTCTGGTGATATCGATGCCCCGTCTCGACACACCCACAACTAGGAAAATTTCAAGAATATGCTCATAGACTACACATGTCCCACTAGTATGATCCGCATCATAATCTCAGTAGTCCTGCATATCCTAAGGGCTATATCAACAAGTACCAAATGAATGAAAGCACGATCAAACGAACATGTCAAGATAAAAGGTGCAACCAGATAGCATACTATCATGTCGAGCAAGAATGTCACCTGAATACACACACACACACACACACATACCTGTACATACACTATCATATAATGGCCTCTAGGGCATACATATATCCAACAATCTCCCACTTGCACTAAGGCCAATTATTGGTTATCTCATACCCAACCTCTCAAAAAGTCGCTCAGGCTGCGTCAAAGGGAGGGCCTTGGTGAGTGGATCCGCGGTGTTATATTTTGTATCTACTCTCCGAATCTCGATCTCGCGGCGATCAACTATCTCCCTGATCAGATGATATCGCCTGAGGATGTGTCTGGATCGCTGATGGGACCTGGGCTTTTTGGCTAATGCCATAGCCCCATTATTATCACAATACAATGGTATTGGATCAATAATGGTCGGAACTACTCCTAGCTCCGAGATGAACTTCCTCATCCAGACGGCTTCCTTGGCAGCATCATTTGCAGCAATATACTCAGCTTCCATAGTGGAGTCTGCAACGGTATCCTGTTTGGAACTCTTCCAACACATCGCCCCTCCATTGAGGGTAAAGACAAACCCTGAGATAGATTTGATGTCATCCTTATCACTCTGGAAGCTCGAATCGGTAAAGGCCTCCATTTGGAGATCCCCGTTACCATACACCAAGAACATTTCTTTAGTCCTTCGTAAGTACTTAAGAATGTTCTTCACAGCAGTCCAGTGATTATCCCCTGGGTTGGATTGATACCTGCTTATTACACCTAGTGCATAAGCTATATCAGGGCGTGTACATAACATCGAATACATTATAGATCCTACAGCAGAAGCGTAGGGTATAATACTTATGCGAGCTCTCTCTTCATCAGTCTTTAGGCAAAAGTCCTTAGAGAGAGTGACTCCATGACTAGCGGGTAAGGAACCCCGCTTGGAGTCTTCAATACTAAAGCTCTTTAGGATGGTGTTAATGTACCTGGTTTGGGACAATCCCAGTAACCGTTTAGATCTATCCCTATAGATCTTTATGTCCAATATGTATGAGGGATCACCCAGGTCCTTCATGAAGAACCTTTATGATAAGAACAGTTTGACCGATTGTAGCATAGGAACATCGTTTTCTATCAGAAGAATGTCATCCATGTACAATACGAAGAATGTGACAGTACTTCCTACAATCTTCTTATAAACACAAGGTTCATCTGGATTTTTGACGAAATCAAACTCTTTGATAACATCATCAAAACAGATGTTCCAACTCTGTGATGCCTGCTTTAATCCAAAAATGGATTTAAGCAACCTACATGCTTTCCCGCTACTCCCACTATCAATGAAGCCCTCTGGCTGATCCATATAAACGCATTCTTTTAAATCACCATTTAGAAAAGCCGTTTTAACGTCCATCTGCCAGATTTCATAGTCGTAGTGAGCAGAAATAGCAAGTAGGATCCGAATGGATTTAAGCATGGATACAGGAGAAAAGGTTTCGTCATAGTCCAGTCTTGGTTTTTGTCGAAAACCTTTCGCCACAAGCCTTGCCTTATAGGTCTCCACCTGCCCATCTACACCGATCTTTCTCTTAAAGATCCATTTGCACCTTACAGGTTTTACCCCAGAGGGTACAACTTCCAAAGTCCATACTTTGTTGGTGTACATAGACTCCATTTTGAATCTCATGGCATCCAGTCACTTCACAGAGTCACCACTCGTGATAGCTTGCTAAAACATGGTAGGATCATGATCATCCATGATGCAATCTTCTCCATCACCATCAACGAGAAAACCATAGTATCTCTCCGGTGGACGAGAAGTCCTACCAGATCTACGGAGTGGTTGAGGTTTATTAGGTTCTGATGCAGCTTCAGGTTCAACCAAATCGTCATTTGTAACTTGTGTCTCTAGAACTTCTTCTAGATCTACCACATTGCCATCAACATTGTTTGGAAATATCTCATTTTCCAAAAACGTGGCATACTGAGAAACAAACACCTTTTGTTCCTCCTTGTGGTAGAAAAGATACCTAAACGAATGTTTCGGATATCCCACAAATATACATTTGACCGATCGTGTCTCGAGTTTGTCTGGATTCTGTTTTTTAACAAAAGCCGGACAACCCCAAATCTGCAGTGGAGTGGTAGACACGATCTTGGTTGGAACTTTGTTCAACAGAAAATCTGCAGTCTCCAATGCATGCCCTCAAAAGGAGAGGGGCAACTCAGCATCACTCATCATGGATCGTACCATATCTAATAAGGTTCGATTCCGTCTCTCTGAAACACCGTTGTGCTGTGGTGTGTAAGGGGGATTAAGCTGAGAGTGAATCCCATTCTCTTTTAGGAAGTTCGAAAACTTAGTACTAATATACTCTCCACCTCGATCTGATTGAAGTATCTTGATGCTCGTTCCAGTTTGTTTTTCTACTTCAAGTTTGTACTCCTTGAATTTCTCGAAAGCTTCAGACTTATGCTTTAACAAAAACACATGACCGAATCTTGAGAAATCATCAGTAAATGTTATGAAGTAAGAAAAACCACCTCTTGCATGTGTAGACATTGGCCCACATACATCACTATGTATGAGGCCTAAGAGCTCATTTGCTCTTTCTCCGTGTCCAGTAAACAGAGTTTTGATCATTTTCCCTTTGATAAAAGACTGACAAGTCGCATAAGATTTATACTCAAAAGAATTTAAATATCCATCTTTATGAATCTTGTTTAGTCTTGTTTCATTAATATGACCAAGTCTACAATACCAAAGAAAAGCTTCATTTATAACTGAAAACTTTCTTTTATTTGTGTGTTGTATGTTGAAAACTGTGTTGATTCAGGACGTATATCCCGTTGTTAAGTGTACCATAACCGATTAACTCTTGATTCCATTTAATGTTCATAACATTATACTGCAATACAAAATGATATCCTTCATTGTCTAACAAAGAAACAGATATTATATTACAAAGCATGCTTGGTACAAAATAACATGGATTCAAAACCAATATACAACCCGATGGAAACCCCAGATGATACTCTCCCACTGAAACTGCATGTACATTGGAATCATTTCCAACCCGGAGAGTATGATCACCTGTCTTCAAAACTCTGATATTTCTCAGCCCCTGCACAGAATTGCAGATATGAGAACCCGAACCAGTATCTAATACCCATGAAGCAGAGTTTATAGAAAAACAGTTTTCAGTTACAAACACACCTGAACCTGAAGCATCACCATGCTTCCCTTTCTTGAGACTAAGGTACTCAGTACAGTTCCGCTTCCAGTGTCCCATCTTCTTGCAGTAGAAACATTCTCCTTTTCTTGACTCCGCAGCTTTGGATTTGTTTTTCCTCTTTACCTTTTTTATTCCACCTTTTAGCTTGATGGATTTCTTTTTGTTCTTTTCCTTGGCCTTGACTTTTGGGACGGAAGAAGAAGATTGTCCAACAAGAAAGGAGGAAGACTTCTCCTTAAGCGTGCTCTCCGCATTTCTCAACATATTGAGAAGTTCGTGTAGTGACTTCTCCATATTGTGCATGTTGAAGTTCACTATGAAAGGAGCAAAGGCAGAGGGAAGAGACTGTAAAACAATATCCGTATATTGCTCGTTATCCATTGTCCATCCGAGGTCCTCAAGCTCTTCAATAAGAGCTATCATTTTCAGAACGTGGTCACCTACTGAAGTGCCAGGAGCCATCCGCATCTGAAACAGCTTTCGAGATGCTTCGTATCGTAGGATACGAGATTGCTATCCATACAACTCCTTTGTATGGAGAAAGATGGATTGAACATCCATCTCCTCGTGTTGTTTTTGATGTGTAGTGTCCATCGATGCAAGCGCGAGGCATTTGGCGGTGGCACAGTCAATATCCTACGTTTTGCCGATTTCCCTATCCGCAATAGAAGAATCAGGGCCTGGTTTGGGCGGGGCTGTGGAAGTGAGGACATATGATATTTTATCATATGTGAGAGCAATGTTAATGTTCCTCAGCCAATCTTTATAATTTGGTCCGGTAAACTTATTTTTCTCTAATAGTAGCTTAAGTTCAGTCATGGTTATCTACCATTAGGAGAGAGAAAAGAATACACTCAGCGAAAGCTCTTGTAAAGATCAGATTGGTTTATTATCTTATCTAATCGATGTCTCCCACTGTTTTTATCAAATTTTCCTTCAAACTTTGAAAGGAAAAAATTAGCCAGGATTAATTACATTCTACAACTTCGCTAACCGTTCAGCCAGGCCAGTGCCGGTACTTCTGAGGGAGATTCCCCGTGCTTTCGCACGGACCTAATTAAAATAAACTTCATTTTCCCAGAGGCGTAGCCCCGTTGACACCTTTCTAGACACCTAATGAGTTAGCTAATTGTGAAGTGCAAAACTCTCCCGGGAGCAACTATTGCTCTCAGTGGGATTGGGATCCTACTATCATATAGAATGTATGCAATCTCATTGCAAATTTCAACACTTGAAACTCTCGATATGGTTTTTACCCCTAGTACTCATGACCTTAACTATAGTCAACATATCATAAGCACTAGTCAAGTTCTTCCTGTCATTTCGTGATTAACTAGTCCCACCCATATGACCCTTAACTATAGTCAACATAATCATATGAATGTCCTAACCAATCGCATCATATGCGGTGTAGAAAGACATCACTTAGCTACCGTACACTGCGCCTTAACTATAGTCAAAATACGCAGCACGAATACTAAGTACTCTACTTCTTAAAATAACGGAGGGTTGCGAATAGTTTTTAAGAAAATCTTTAACGCTTCGAACTTGATATCGTTGTAGAATCCAATGGTTTAAAAAGGAGTGGCTTAAGCTCCGCCTTTTGAAATCTTGCTTTTTCATAAAAAACCGAGTAGGTTTCAAATCTGATTCTACAACATCTTTTTAGGTTTCTTTTGTTTACATTAATCTTATTAATGTAGTCCCATCATTTAAGTTCTTAAGCCATTACAAAAAATAAACGAAAATAGAACGTACGCTTATGCCATCCGCATTCTCCACAATGTCCCGTTATGTACCGTTAGGTTACTTAACTAACGGCATAGCGGGGCGGGACTAGCACGGATGCAAAACATAAGTAACGTTTATTATATATCATATATATAATACATCATTCGTCTTAGCATATAAAGTGATCACATCACAGAATATCAACAGCAGAAGCACATATATGAAAATACAGGATATACTAGGAGGTCCGTATTTTGTATTTAGCCAACAATAGAAAATACGGATTCTACGGTCGCGATGAATAGCCAAGCCCACACCCCTAGACCCCTACGAGAGCGACAAGTGACCCTACCAATTCTAGAGTTTAGGAGACCCGGTCTCGACTCCTCGAGATGGCTTCCCACTGAACCCCAGAACCCGGTCACTTGTGCTCCCCTCCTTGGGTCTGTCCTAATGCAGAAAAGTAAATAATATACAACAATGGTGACATCATCCTCAACCCGGAAGTGCCCCAATAAAAGAATATTACATACAATTAATTTTACATGAAGGAAAAGAAAAACTCTCATCTCACATAAAACCCCCGGCTATTCATTCGCGACGATCCTGTATATCATATCTCTGCAACACATAATATCACATATCATCAAGGTAAGTAAGTTTGCGTACCCCAATTGTTGTTGATGTATAACAACGAAACCGGCGATACACCACATACTACACTTACGGTCACAGAAAAGAAAGTGAAAAAACTACAACAATTAGAATCGACACTGCCTTTAGACATCATAAATCCGGAATATCACATATTCAGGATTTCATGCCTAACAATGTAAATCTTATATTTAGGTCTCAACTATGAAAACACCTTTTCAAAAGAAGCCGGGTAATTCAACAAGATTCCCGATTCTACAGAGACCGAAATATTAGACTTGCACACAACTAATTACTTTTCACAAAACTAATTAGTGTAGATTCCAATTATTGTATCACATTCAGAAATATCAAGACAATATTAAACGTTTCGATCGAGTCAACAAACACCCACAAATTGCCCTGAAAGCTCAACACTTGAGCAAAACTAAAATATCCAAAAACGTGTCACAGTGTCTATGGACCTGCCATAGAAGGGTCAACCCTTACCTCACCTATGGCGCCACAGGACTACAGAAAACCTTAAGGTTTAGCCGTGGTTCTATGGTAATAGAATCGAGTTAGGGTTTTGTTCCTCTATAGGGTCCATAGGGTTAGTTGCACGAACATTCAAATATATTTAACTTGGAAAATTCTAACACTTGAAAATTTTCAGCGAGGGTAATAGGGGGTGATTGATGTTCGCTCGAACTGTTAAATATCGTCCATGTTACCAATACAATGTTAAAATATACGACTACGAGCGAATAAGCCCTTAAGAAAAATTAGCATCACAAGAAATTTTGGCCTAAACAAACAACACCTGAAACCCCAAAACCTAGACACCAGAGCACCAGAGCAAAACGAGGGACTTCTGAGGGAAGGGGGCCGAGCGGGCGGGAAATATAGGCCATGTGGCCGGTTTTTTTAGGGTAGAATTTCCCCATTTTTCTCTGGTGTTCTCAGTGTAGTGCCACTAAGCTTATGCAGTTGTTTGAAAATTTTTTCGAGCACTTTTAAAAATCGACTGAGAAGCTTAATTTGAGGGTTGCAGTTTTTGTTAATTCGGAGTTGTTTCGTTTTCATATTGTTTCTAACATTGTCTAAGTTTCTAGCCCGGCTCTAATACTACTGTAGGGATTCTCTAGCACCATCCTAGGTTTAGGGCTGCATCACACATGCTATAACAAAAATTTAGAGGGTGCTAAACAGTTCCAAACATGAATCGAACTAGAAAAATAGTGTAACAAACTATAGTATCATATACTATAAAGTGTCTAACACTAAGTGGGGAGAGAATACAACCTTTGTAGACGTCCTCCTAGAATCCTTGGATCGATTGAGGTTTGAACCGGTTGGCTTGTGTCCTTCCAACTCCACGATGATCCACCAAGAAGTCCCTTTGCACCAAGCTCCAAGCTTTACTTGATCAAGGATGAAGATGAAGAAAACACTCCACACTAGTGGGCTAGACTAAAGTGGAATAGTGATGTGGGTTTGGATCTCACTACAAAACCTTTTCTTTTTAATTCTTTCTCTTTCTTTTAAAACCATAGAGAGCTTTGAGGAGAGAGAGGAAGAAGGAGATGGCACAAAACTAAACTCAAGAGAATAATATGATAACCCTTACTAAACTCAAGAGAGTAAGTGAAGTCATCCATGCTAAACCATGGTTACAAAATATCTAGATATTTTGTAACTTGAGTTTAAGCAAAACCATGGGCTTAAACCATGGGCAATAAAACCATTGACTTTTGTTAACTCAAGAGAGTTGAATAGTCAATCATGATTTTAATCCCATTTTGCTTTTCTCAAATAATCAAAATATATAAATATGTTATCATATGAGTCTTGCATTGCCACCACTAATGTATCATCAACCATGACACATATATGTTTGCATGTGTGCATGCATATCAACATATACATACACTAATGCATGCATCATAAAGAAATAGGTTTTAATAAATGAGTTAATGGACTTAATATTAAATCAACACTTGATTTAATAACCCGGTCATATCTCATATGACCCGTCCAATAGTAAACGCCCGATTAAAATACGGTATCCAATACACGCATTTAATCGAGCTCCCGTGCATATCACATATGCACCCCACATCTTTTCGCTTGAGCCAGGAGACCACTTTGTGGGACTCTAAGACTCGTCAATACGCTAGCAGTAGGCAGTGATCATATCACATGCCCTCAAACCGTCAGTGGCACCAGCTGTACGTAACGGCTCCCAGGTATTGAGCGATCAGAAGAAACACAAGCAAACCTGCTAAAACTCCCGTCGAGCCAACTTGTAACACTTACCGTACAGTCCGGTCTCTTCATCAAATATGCTGCATATGTGAGTCTAGGGATGGTATCGTCGACCCCAATAACCTAATAAGTCATGCCGGTATATGGCTCATAAAAGATCGAGAAACTACTGATAACACTTATCAGTAAATCTTAGCAGTCCTGGCCAGGGACTTCCTGTTATAGCCAATTGTACATAGTGCAACATCAACCCCCAATACCGGGAGAGACAAAACCCCTCCTATCGCTCATTGCCTCTATGTGTCTCGGGACTATACCCAAAATCCACCTGTTTGCACGACTCAGTAGAGCCATGGTAGGGTGGAGATCAAAGTACAGTGGGAGACACACAAGACTCTATGATGATCTCGGGTCTACAGATTAACCTGTACCAGTGTCACCTGAGAACTGCTATCCGACGATAGATATAACACCACATAGGAGTTCTCGGCGAGTCCGTTCAGTGTACCCAGTCTCACTGAGCACCCGTATACAGTCTTTGGTGTCACCACACCAATGGATATGGGATCATCCATCGCCCATCATACGGGACAAGCAACGTATACGCTAGTATACTCTGGTGATATCGATGTCCCGTCTCGACACACCCACGACTAGGAACATTTTAAGGATATGCTCATAGACTACACATGTCCCACTAGTATGATCCGCATCATAATCTCAGCAGTCCTGCATATCCTAAGGGCTATATCAACATGTACCAAATGAATGAAAGCACGATCAAATGAACATGTCAAGATAAAATGTGCAACCAGATAGCATACTATCAGGTCGAGCAAGAATGTCCTCTGAATACACACACATACACATACTGGTGCATACACTATCATATAATGGTCTCTAGGGCATACATATATCCAACAGGAGGAACACCGAGCAATTTCTCACAACGAAGGAAACAATGGCGGAAGTGTTAACCCTATGGGGATCCCCCTCCTATTTATACAACTCGAGGGGAAGCATCCGACGACCCTGATCAATTCCAGCCTAAACAAAGCGTCGCGTCTGCCTGCCATCGAAGCCCCACATGTTGAACGACCATTGGAGACGTTCCTTCGGCCGCAGGCGATAGCGATAGCCTGTCTCATCCACCAATCCGCGTCGGACACGTGGCCTGCACCTCAACAGACGTGCAAACGAATCAGCGCCCCCTCTTTAATGCACGATCTTTTCCCTGATCCGTTGATATCATCAAAGATGCGCGCGGAGATCCAAGAGCCAGGGATACGCCACGCGGGCTCATAAATCTGAACGACGCAACTGCCCTACACCGAGTCGCCCTGGAAATCCACGCCGATAGATTCTTGGCAATAAGCTGCGCCCAGAAAACCGATCAGACCACTCTCGACCCGACCCATAAATTGGTCGGGACGAAAGTGGGCGTCTAATGATGATACTTATAAGTGGGAATTCCCCAGATCATGACACATGGTAGATGACGTGTCCCGGGTCTTACGGGACAGGAGCAAGCACGATACATTGAAGGCATTCCTCGGGCCTTCGCCCCGAGGATTGACCCGACCTTCGATGGCCTCCCCGAACACTCCTGTGCTCGCCTTACAAATAACCATCGGCTCGCCTCCGAGCCCTCCAATACGCTTAGCTTCCTCAGCCCTCCCAGCTCACCTCCGAGCTATCACAAAACCGAGCTTTCTTGGCCTCCCGCTCGCTTCCGAGCCTCCCGCCGAGCTAACCATCCCCGGTTCTACCGAGCAACCAAGAACGCAGAGCTCAAGCGCCTCCGCCACGGCTCCGCGTATCTTGCCAGAAGTGAGATATTCGCCACCCAGCATCCTGCGTTCCATGCCGTTGTATCCCCCATTAATGAGCGTATCTCTTCATTAATGGAGGGATCCCGTCATTCATGTAGGCGTAACGTCATGGGCGTAACCGACGCCGAAGATCTCGCGCCAGCTCGCTCCATGCGACCACTATAAAAACCCTTTTCCCAGACGACTCAGGTAAGGCAATTTGAATCCAACAAGCCGCTACTTAGCTCATTTCCCTCGCCTAACTTGATCGTCGGAGGGTCCACGGTGGTCACCAATCCCAGGCCTTCTTTGCAGGTAGCCCGGCTTCACCTCAAAATCAACCCACTTAGATCCACATGCTCAAAGAGACAACTTTCAACACCAATCTAAACCCGTCATCGACGCTCGCGATAGATCATAGGAGGAAAACATCTGAAGGGGATCACAAACTCCATCACTCTCAAACCCAAATCTTAAATACATCCCATGTTACACACAAGGGATGACTGCTTTCTTCTCAAGAAATTCCACACACAAACCCCTAAGCCAGACACACGCGGGCACACATATTTCTGCACACACATGAAATGCTTTGAAGTTTTGAGAAAAATAATTTTTGAAAACCATATCTAAATTTTCTAATATTCTCAAATGTGAAGTAATAAATTATGAACAAACTAAAATAATAAAACAAAAATATTTATAGTATACCTAAAATTAAATTCATTCTTTTTTTTGTCAATTATGTTATGCTCGCCAAATTTTAATTTAAAAACAATCTTATTTATATTAATCTATATCTATAAGCTGCATTCAACGCAATTTTTCTCCCATTTTATTGTTTAATTACAATCTTTAATGATAATGTATGACAATTTTAAGTGGTTTTGGCTTAGATTTAATCATTTTAGCACAAAATATATATGCTAAGATTTGTTAGTTAAGTATTTTCCCCCTAAATTACTGTAAAATATTAGAAAAATTAGTATAAAAATCGAAAGTAATTTAAAAAATAATTGTTTAACATAGTTAAATCTTAGGTACAATATTTCAAGAAAAAAGATAAATTAATTACATATACCCAAATATATGAATCTATCTATTACCCTTCAAATTTTAATATATGGTAAAAGTTATTTTTTTGGTGGGATTAAATATGTGCATATTCGTTAATTAATCATTTTTTAAAAATTCACTCCGAATATAAATAAATAATATTTAAAGAGAAATTTATCTATTCGGAGGCTATAATACTCTTTAGTTATATGAATCTATATCAATGGTAAATTACTAATTACTAGCATTCATGAAAGAAAAATACAAAAAATAATTTATAAATTGACTCCTTTCATAACTTTTTCCTTTAATTTCAGTTTATTCTGGAAATGTTGGTCGAACATAAAAAGCATTCAGACAATATTTAACATTTATTTAGTTACATGGCATTCAATAAAGCATTTCTATTGTTATTAATTGGGAAAATTGTCAAAAACTCCAAGCATTTTTTTCCGCTGTCAAAAACCACCGGCTTCGAAACGTAGTCAAAACCCCGTGGAAATTTTTCTGGAGTATCTACATATTAGCCTGCCATATCTAACTAATTCATACAAATTATTTTGACATTGTAGGAAGCGGTTTAGATATCACAGGCCTTAGATATCGCTGGCTACTGCTTAAATATTGCAGGAAATGTCATGCCTCGGTTCCTAAAAGATGAGAAACGAGAGCGGAAAAGCCTGCGATATATTCATACCGAGAAGCACACCTTCCCGATATGAATACGCTATGCGTCTGTATAAGCAGTAACGGGAAAATAATACATGAATTTAAAGCATAATCAAAATTTAAGTAAATAAATCCAACAATATTTAGTACATGTTAGTCAAATTGGACACAAATGTTCTTATCGGGAAAAACATGAAGGTTGTGAAAAGCCTTGATCGACGCATACTGAGAAGAGACTAAAAGTTGGATTGTGAAGATAGCTGATCGAAATCCCTCTCCATCAGCTCTTGTCTCATACTAAATCTCGTCACCTGTCCCTGTACCTCCTCACAGAAATTTCCAAGAAGAAAGAAAAAATAAATTGGAATGGTTGTCAGCGAACTTACGTCCCATAAGTCCCACATTATAAAAAAAACTTTATATTTGAATAAGTATAATTTAAAGCATGTAAGATGGGTAACAAAGTACATGAAGACAAACAATGCATGTGAATAAAGAAACATTTAATAATAAAGCATAGTTTAGGGATACATGGCAATATCATAATAAAATTCTAGCAACTTTAACATGTGTTCTATAAGCATGACAATCATGAATATAATAGTAATACAAATGCAATATAATAGACTAACATATACGTGTTTACTCTTTTTAGAACCTCCAACGCTTGAACATTGAAACAAAAGTGAGTGTAAACAAAAAAAGTTATTTAGTTTTTTAAAAGTTAACCAGAAGTCCTGAGTTCGAGATTTTCAGTAGCGCAAGCGCATATCGTTAATTACACTCTATTGTCTCAGGATGCACCTAGATGGAATACTGTACTAGCTCATTTCAAATCACATCATTATAGTGTGAGGGTTTTTATGAAGTAAATACTAAGTATAGGTCAAACAAAAGAATGTAGATTTTATTCATGTTTGTATACAATTTAAATGTAAATATATTGATATTTGCAAAAGAATGTAAAATTACATAGAGCTCTCATTTGAGAGTTGAATGGAAAATACTTGAGGTGTTTTAGTGTTAACTTGGTAAAAGTTGATGGGCATTGCCCTAATGTAGGGGCCACATCACTGTAAGTGAGACACCCTATGTGGGGTCCACACTACTTCATTTGAAGTGTAGATATTACTTCATTTGAAGTGTAAGTAAACCACTTCATTTAAAGTGATACTTTAGGTGGGGTCCACATCATATTGTGGGTGGGATAACTTTGGTGGGGTCCACACCACTTCACAAGATGTGTAGGTGGGACCTTTAGGTAGGGTCCACACCCCCTGCATAGAAACAAAAATCTTTTAGGGAGGCTTATATAAAGTCTCCCAAAAGACTGAGAGGGGGTTCCGAAGCAGCTGGGAGGTCTATTTTGGACCTCTCGATGGCCGCTTCTTGCCATATCAGGAAACTTTGTTATAGAGTTTTCTGAAATGAAACTCATTTATTTGAGTTTATGCACCTATTGAGAATGTGTGATTTCATTCTCAATAGTTTGTGCAGTATGAACATATGTGTTTATGTTCAAGGGTAAAAACATAGCTTTGGGGCCATGTTTATGTGATGAGTACAATCAGGAAACTTTGTTATAGAGTTTTCTGAAATGAAACTCATTTATTTGAGTTTTATGCACCTATTGAGAATGTGTGATTCCATTCTCAATAGTTTGTGCAGTATGAACATATGAGTTTGTGTTCAAGGGTAAAAACATAGTTTTGGGGCCATGTTTATGTGATGAGTACAATGCTTTTGGCACTGTATTCACTGAAACATACATACTTTGTATATATGATAAATGAATAGGATATTCCCATTTACAAGTGGGTTGAGATTAGGGCTTTCCCATTCATAAAGGTCCTGAAGACATAATTTTCATGTCTCAGGACATGAATAGAGTATTCCATTCATATATGTCCATTATAGACATATGTCTGTCTGAAAAGTGAATAGGATTTTCCTATTCATATGTCTGAAGACATGATTTCATGTCTTATGAATAAGATTTTCTTATTCATAGATATTTTGAGAACATGTTTTTCATGTCTCAGAAATGAATAGAATTTTCCTATTCATAAATGTTTTAGACACATTTTTGTGTCTCTAAGTGAATAGAATATTCTATTCACTTATATCTGAACAAGAAGGACATATGGTTTTGATGCATGTCCTTCTAGAAATAGTTTTATCTATTTCTGTTTATATGTTAGGAAATAGAATGGCCTATTTCAGAAATATGAAGAACATGAGGTGGCCCATGCTCCAAGTTCTATTCATATTGGTCAAGAGCACATTTGTGTTCTAAGTCTTCTTCTTCATGAAGGAGGTCATGGCCATGGCTTCCAAGGAGCTCAGCTGGGGTTGAAAACTTGTATAAGTTTTCATAGAAATCATTTTGACCAGAGAGAGATAGCGTGGAGAGACAAAGAGCGGAGAGAGGAGGAATGGGGTATCCCATTCCTATATTTCACCTTCTTATTTCTTTCTTCCTCTTATGCTTTTTCTTCTTTTCAAAACTTTACTTAGGATTTCGCGGAAAAAGAATTCGATCATTTGATCAGTGGTTCACATGGGGTATTTATATCTCTCTGTGAGTGGGGAGTAATGCATAACCACTCCCTAAATATCAGGGGAAGTGGGAGGGGGATTGGAAGTTCCGCTATTATCTCATGAAGAATAGGTCAAATCTATTTTGAGGAAGGGGTCCCGACACTGGCTAATGTCGGAACACCCTATTTATAGGTCTTCCAATGTCAGGAGGGGCCTCCCGATATTGGGAGGGGGCATCCTAGTAGGGGATACCCCAAATCTTGAGTTGTGACAACTCAATGTTGAGTTGTGTTAAGAGGGACCACCCTAGACAGGGGGTCCCACCAGTGATGAAAAAGTCTTTTAGCTTGTTCTTGATCATGTCTTGATCAAAGATTTGATCATTGGGATGTATTTTTGTTTAAATACTTATATAAGTATTTTTCATATTTAAGAGTTAAAATTTTAACTCCAACAAATGCCCCTCAACAATGGATGTGCGCAACTTGTGCTTATCCTATTGTTGTTAATGTAAGGATTAGACCTAGGGTCGTAATGATTGCGGACTGCGGCGGAAACAATAACAAAAATTTCAATAGAACCAATACCCTACCCTGATCATATCAAATACAAGAGTTGCAACCATACATAGAAAAACTAGAGATAGGAGATGAGGGCTACAACCTTTGTAGCGTATCCGATCGCCTATCGGAAGATCCATGCTAAGCTCTAAATCCTCCGGAACAAGCTTGGATGCTGAGATCCTTTATCACAACCCAAAATTTGGCACGTGATGGCACTTAAACCACGTAACGTCTAAAGGCGTAACGCAATTTAAGTAAACCGAAAACCCAGAAATCTAAACCATCAAAAGTAGCAAGTGATAAGAATATTGTTAAAAACTTTTGGAAATCTCGAGTAAAAATCTTTAAAGCTCAGGTTTATTTTCTTAAAAATTTTGTCAGCACCTCCTTTGTAAAAACTAGCCCCGAAACGGGCACAACATAAAATATAAGTAAAGCGACATGTGAAATAAATAAAGTATCCCCAAACGGGAGCAAACCACGCCCAAAGGCGAAAACAACCACCACAAGCAGATATACGACGCCGTAGCGAAGAAATAGACACTATAGAGTGAAAACAGAATAAAAGATAAGACTGCATAATAAAAGCTGGCTCACACGAGCACGACATCCAGAGTCACAAAATAATATACAATATCGTTCTCACATCTCGTCTCTAAGTCAATACATGAAGTAGTAGATGTAGAGTACTAAATACAATAAGATATACAAAGAACATCATCGGATAACCGCAAAACCTATCTATAGCAAAATGGCTCACAGCCAGTCGTAGAGGTATCCGTTACAAAAGATACAATAAGAAGAAGCCCTACCGTGACTGCTCTGAGGGGTAACCTGCAAAACACTGTGGCCCAACGGGGGTGAGTTGCCAACTCGTGAATAGTAAATAACATCATGCAGGTAATCACAGGTATGCACGTACTGCGATAGTCTATCACATGCAAACTGATAGCATCAATATGGCAATATGTATATGCAACAGTCATGAAAGGTACTCTATCAGGTACTACTAATACATGAAGCAATGCATATCAAATGATTGCTGAGTATGGGATAAAACATATCATCATCAATGAATCATCATCGTGGAAAAACTAGTTTCCATCAACGACACTCCAAATCCCAATACCTTAGGCACCGTCACTTTGATCGGCCCTTATATCCTGTAAGTCTCATGGATCCTGAGTGTCCAACATTGACACTCGAAAAAATCATGAAAACTAGTATCCATCATCGACACGTAAATCCACATATCATGGTCTCCGTCTGCGGGATCGGCCCGCAGGCTCTGTCAGAACGGGTCGGCCCATATCCATCTCATAACTCCGGTCGGTATCCTCCAGGTATCCGCCGAGTCCAAATACTATCACCGGTAGATAGTATTCCCTCTGCCAGGCTCATCGGCTAATCTATCGACATACTTTTCTTGCCCCGGGGTACCATACCGGGTCCACCATGTACCCGCAAACGGCCTCGTCCACTCCTCGCATCGGGTTTCTAACATAAGTTTCAGAACCGAGAAAACTCATGGTGGATGCATCGAAATATCATATCAAGAGAAACAGGGTTTTCAAAACAGTACATAATTTCTTGAAATATCCCCGCGGTTCTCAAATCCATAAATCACATGAAATCCATATCTCAATGCGTAAAACCATGAAATCTGATGTATGCAACATAAAACAGTAATATAAGCATATTAAGGAAAAACCGCTATTCAAATGTATCAAGTTATAAAATATATCATGCAGTTTCCAATTTCTCCGAAATCCAACACAACATCATACAAAGGTGAACATGTAGCTATAGCAAGGTATATGTGTAAGCATGTAGATATAGAAAGGTATATGTGTAAGCATGTAGGTATGCATTGATTGCATGTCAAAAACTATCTATTACCGCAATCAAGAACGGCGTCGCTTGGTAACTAGCCGGTGAATACGGGTCGGTCCATAGGGATGTTGTGAATTTCCTAGTCGCTCAAACGAGTTAATTCCGATGGGAGCCGGATTGATTATTAAATCTAAAAACTAAATTATTTTATAAGATTATCTAGATCTAAGTCTTGCTAGGGTTAGGTTTGGGAACGGTTTGGAAATGTAAATAAATCTCAACGCTTTCTATACCCAAATAAAGATCTATGAGGAGTTATGGTAATTATCAATAAAAGGGATTAGATCCATTCGGGAAGGTGTTCCTTCCTCTAGGTTCTTGTCCTTCCTTTATCAATCCTTACCCTAACCTCCATGGAAAACCATCACAACTGGGCCTTTATACTACGGTATCACCGCTACCTCGATGGATAGGGTGCCGTAGGGAGCGGTATGTGCATGTATGCATGGAGTCCTATGAAAATATATGACGGGCAAGAAAGGGGATGAGAGATTTTCGTCTTTCAAACCTTCCCCAGATCTAACCCTAACAAGCGAGGAGACTACTCACTCATTAGGGAATTGAAGAACATCTATCTAGGACAGAGAATAAAAGATTAACTAGGGCAAGAATAGAAAATTAACGTAGGGCAGAAAATAAAGAACTTACAACTTGATGCTCTCCAAAAGAATTCTGAAATTTATTAATGAAGGGAGGCATGCCCTAACACAATGATTTGGGCTTCTATTTATAAGAGATAGAAACCCTAGGTTACAATTGATTCGCACGTCTTCATTTACAAAAATACCCCTGAGTTGACTAGTCAAAGCCGCCACACAAATTGGTAAATTTTTTTTCCACAAGTAAGGGCTCTATACGGCCGCGGATCCGCGGCCGCAACAGGGGTTGGGCCGCGGTTCCGCGGCCCAATAAGGAGCTGAGATCTTGAGTTTTCTTGTGATGGTCTTGGGCTTTTTGGGCTTCCTATATCTTTGGTTATTTTCTCCATTTTGCTTCTGGGTCTTCTCCAGATCTTCCAGTGAATACTTGTAGTGGACTTTTACTGTTTCTTCGTGTCGCTGCCTTTATACTCGGTGAACTGTTGTTCATTTTTTCTCAAAATGTAGGCGTGATCACGATTTCACCATTTATCATTCGTAGTCTCACTTTTGCATTGTCTTTTCATTGTTTTCACTGTTTTAGATCCAAGAACCTGTAACCTGTAATATGTAGCAGACATGCGTCAAAAGCACCTGTTTATTTATAAAACGAATAAGAATGGAGAATATAATAATGCAATATTATGGTATGAACAAATACCCCCAAACTTATCTTTTGCTCGTCCTCGAGCAAACTTAGTTTTATTCTCGACAAAAAACCTAACCGCACTTTCGCAGGGAAACGCGATTGCACTGAGCTCGTGAAACAAGCCTTTAAATCTCTAGGTGTCCCTAGTAGGAGGAGTGTTGTCTCCTGAGGGTTTTCAGCGGATACTACCCATAAAATCCTATCAATTAGGCCTTTTGACTTTTGTTCTCCAATTAGGTTTTCTAACAAGGAATTCTATTATCGTTGACTTGTAAATTATCCACCCATATTCTTCACACTTCCTCATCATTTAACTTAAGATTATATATGTTCTGCAGACCTACTTAGCTTTCGACATCTCCTAAGTTTTCCTTCTAGGGTTCCATCTCCACTTAGGAATTTTTATCAACTCTACTAAAGATACAAGTTCTATTCTTCATTCCTTTATCTCATCTAAACTCCAATCACATATCCCTACGTGTGTGTATATATCACCCCTACACTTGGAAATTCAAATCAAGCAATCATACTCATGCCCGTTGTCCAAAGCACTTCTTAATAGGTGAATTTAAATGAATTTTGCTTACACATCCTTCATGCGACCGTTAATACTTCTTGAGATACCAACGACCGATTACAAAATGCATTTGCACTTTAAAGCGTACTTCCTAGTCTTGCAACACCCAAGGCTTTTTAGCAGTGACTCCCAAACCAGTTGGTCTAAGGCACTAGGTGATGAAGCACCCTCGCTAAATATTTTTCTATTTTTTTCAGCCTTAAGTAATTACAAAAACCAGTGTCTATTTTTTTTCTTAATTCTATATTCACACTTGTATATATATTTTTTATCGTACTAAGGACTTTAGACAAGAGCATTTCAAGGTCTCCTCTACTATTCCAAGTTTTAAGGTGCGTGATTGTGCAAATTTGTAGGGTATAAATTTTCAAAATCTAGCCTTAAGGTAGGAATTATTTTTCAAACTTATACTCTAATAAAAGTATCAATACTTTTCCTTTGTTTCAACTTAGCCCAAGAAGTGAACTCAAAATTTGCCTATTTCTAAATAGACTACAAAGACATATATTTTCTACCGTTAAACTTTAAGGAAGGTTATTTTTAGGGGTTTTAATTTACTAAATTTAAGATCTAGTTGTTCCTAACCAGTTAATCTATTTCTCAAACTCAAGTCAAATAAGGCCAAAATTGAATACATTAATTTTTATAATTTTTTGAAAATTTTCAATTTTTTATGGATTTTAAAATAAGTATGCAAATGCAAAAATTTACATATGAATGCGAAGGAAGAAGACTTACCGAGCATACCCCCAAACTTAAACTTGACAGTGTCCTCACTGTCATGCTACACCAAGAGGGTTGAGGATGTCGGCACTCCCCTGTTTATTTATTTATAAAATTTAAATTTTTTTTTAATGTTTTGAATTTTTTTTTATTTTTTATAGAAAAAGAAAACAAAAAAAATATATACATATATACAACAAGGTCCTCCCCAAACTAAGCAAGGTCTTACATAAGCCAAAGGTTAGCACCAACCATTCAAAAATCTTATCGTGGTAATGGTAGAGTTGGTGAAAGAATGGGGTGGAAAGAAAAGAAATGATAAGCACACGAGACCGTGTGGAGATAGAAATGGTATACGGTCTCGGTGGAGGAGGAGCATGGCGAAAAAGAGAAAGAAGTGTAGTACGAACTTGAGGGTGTAAATCGAGTTGATGAATTAGCGCAATTTGTGATGACCGATGTGTGAAAAGCGATTGTGCTAATCTATCAACCCGTCGAGAAATGGGGTCAAATTCCTCAAGATTCGCAAGAAAGTATGGGTACGCCGAACTTGGTATTGGAGATGAAAGCGTAACGGTCTCTTGTACGGTCGGAACGATTGGAAGGACGAAAGGGAGTGAATTAGGGATAGTCTCATTCTCACCGTAGTAAACTGTCTCGAACTGGAAAGATTCCAATAATGGTTCGAAACGACTGTAAGCAACCGAGTCTGATGGTTCAACTAACTCATCTGAAAATTCAAAGGACTCAAAATCGGGCGGTGAGACATCAACATCTTCCGAAAAAGTGAAACACTCGTAAGTGTTGTTGGCTGTGAGAACTATGTCAGATTCAAAGGAAAAATTTTCAAGCTCACAGTCATCAAGCGTGATCTTTTGTGTAGTCGGAACGATGGAAAGGAGGGAGGGTGATATAACGGTTAAAGGTTCAGGAGGATGAAGTGGAAAATCCGACACATCAAACAAAAATGGTTCAACCTCAATATTATCCTCAATACTCTCCTCAATATTATCCTCATAATTCTCCTCAATATTTAACTCATCCATGCCATTATCATCAAAATCAAGACGCATACGAAGTTCGGGAGAAACATTTAATGACTCGGGATGATAAATCGGACATAAAATTTTAATCAAATTGACGGGTTCATCATCCGAAATATTCCCAGCGTCTATATCCTCAATCAAGTGAAAATCAATTTTTTCTGACACCTCATCAAAAGCATAGATATTTATCAATTCAGGTTCTAGAGTGGAGGTGTAAAGGTCAAAAGGATTAGGTGTGGTTTCACTCGAAAGGGGTTCTTCACAGTCTGGCAAATCAACCACTACAAAGTCACACAACTCGTTTTTATTTTCAGCTGGTGAACTATTTGGGACAATCGATGGAAAACCGGAGTTGTGGGTTTCAATTGGATAAGGGTAGGTTTGATTTGGAAATGTGTAGAACTCACTTGCTCCTATCAAATTCTCACTTTGTCCAACCGCTTCCTCATACAAAAAATTTGAAGCTAGTTGAAAACTAGCTACCGGTTTAGTAGGTTGTATAAGGGCGGCAATGGACGCATCGACATTCCTTGTCATTTTGTTTGTTGCTAAAATATAAGCTTCCAACGACTGTTCCAAACTAGACATGGGTTGTGGAGGGGTTTCGGTACAAGATTCGAAATTGTTTGGATACGTGAAACTCCCAAATGGCTGTGTAGAAGCAGTGTCTAGTGAAGGTGGGAAGGTCGGGAAGGACTGGTAGGAAGTGGATGGTTGGACAGGAGTAGGATCAACATGTGGATAAAAAGGTGGATGGACTTGTTGATTCCTAGAACTAAATGAGTGGAGAGGGGTGAAAGATCGGCTACGAGATTGAGTAATATGCTCAGCAATGGACATCTGTTTAGGAGTTACAGCAGGACTTGGAAAAGTGGTGTCAACGTACGAAGGTGGTGAAGGTTGACAAGGTTGACACAAAGTGGGTTGTAAAGTCGAACTGTTTCTCTTAGACGCTTCTATTTGATCTTTCAAAGAAATTTTAGGCACGGAGGGATCTTCCTTAAATCGACCGAAACAATTGACGTATGAGGCAAAGTTAGGTTCAGGATACCAAAGTTCGGAAAGTGATTTATGATTAGGGGTACCCATGATAGAAGAAAGGGGAAAAGAAAGAAGGTCGGGTGGTGCAAGGATTTATTTGCGGCAAAAATTTGCAAGTTGTTAAAAAAAATTTTCCTTTTTCCGCTTGCTCGTTATTTGGAAATTTTGCAAAAAGATTTTCGATAGAAGATATGCAAAACAGAAAAATATTACTTGCAATCAATTTCTATTTTAAGCGATGCGCAAAAATCCTGCACAAGATTTGTTATTTGGAAGGGGGAAGATTTTTAAAGCGCACAAAATTCTGCAGGAATTTTTCAGAAAAGATATATCTAGATTTCCAGAGCAAGAACAGAGGACCTTACAGAGGAATTTTCCTGCGTTGAAGGCACATGGCAACCGCGGATCCGCGGTCTGAGGCGGCCTGGCGCGGCGGAAAGGCGGCGGCGGCGGCGCAGATCCCAAGATTTCACTAGAGGGCCGCGGATGGGCGGCAGAAGTCGGTTTATGCCGCGGAAGCGCGGTGTACTGGGCGGCTCGCGTCTCAAGATTTTTTCTGTTGTTCTGTTTCTGAAATTCCCCTCTGTTCTGATTTCCTATTTTCTGTTTCGCACTCTGGATTTTTTCAGATCCGAAGTTGTTTGTAGATCCTGCAAAATTCTCACAAAAATATCCTTTCCAAAAATAACAGAAAATATATTTTTATATATATATTTTTGATATTTTAGTTTTTATGATTTTTTTAAATTTTAGATTAACCCGAAATTGCAAAAAGGAAATAACACGCTATCCCCGGCAACGACGCCATTTGATTGTATGTCAAAAACTATCTATTACTGCAATCAAGAACGGCGTCGCTTGGTAGCTAGCCGGTGAATACGGGTCGGTCCACAGGGATGTTGTGAATTTCCTAGTCGCTCAAACGAGTTAATTTCGATGGGAGCTGGATTGATTATTAAATCTAAAAACTAAATTATTCTATACTAAGATTATCTAGATCTAAGTCTTGCTAGGGTTAGGTTTGGGAATGGTTTGGAAATGTAAATAAATCTCAACGCTTTCTATACCCAAATGAAGATCTATGAGGAGTTATGGTAATTATCAATAAAAGGGATTAGATCCATTCGGGAAGGTGTTCCTTTCTCTAGGTTTTTGTCCTTCCTTTATCAATCCTTACCCTAACCTCCATGGAAAACCATCACAACCGGGACTTTAAACTACGGTATCACCACTACCTCGATGGATAGGGTGCCGTAGGGAGCGGTGTGTACATGTATGCATGGAGTTCTATGAAAATATATGACGGGCAAGAAAGGGGATGAGAGATCTTCGTCTCTCAAACCTTCCCCAGATCTAACCCTAACAAGCGAGGAGACTACTCACTCATTAGGGAATTGAAGAACATCTATCTAGGGCAGAGAATAAAAGATTAACTAGGGTAAAGAATTAAATTTAACTAGGGAAAGAATAGAAAATTAACGTAGGGAAGAAAATAAAGAACTTACAACTTGATGCTCTCCAAAAGAATTCTGAAACTTATTAATGAAGGGAGGCATGCCCTAACACAATGATTTGGGATTCTATTTATAAGAGATAGAAATCCTAGGTTACAATTGATTCGCACGTCTTAATTTACAAAAATACCCCTGAGTTGACTAGTCAAAGCCGCCACACAAATTGGTAATTTTTTTTCCATAAGTAAGGGCTCTATACGGCCGCGGATCCGCGGCCGCAATAGGGGTTGGGCCGCGGTTCCGCGGCCCAATAAAGAGCTGAGATCTTGAGTTTTCTTGTGATGGTCTTGGGCTTTTTGGGCTTCCTGTATCTTTGGTTCTTTTCTCCATTTTGCTTCTGGGTCTTCTCCAGATCTTCCAGTGAATACTTGTAGTGGACTTTTACTGTTTCTTCGTGTCACTGCCTTTATACTCGGTGAACTGTTGTTCATTGTTCCTCAAAATGTAGGCGCGATCACGATTTCACCATTTATCATTCGTAGTCTCACTTTTGCATTGACTTTTCATTGTTTTCCCTGTTTTAGATCCAAGAACCTGTAACCTGTAATATGTAGCTGACATGCGTCAAAATCACCTGTTTATTTATAAAACGAATAAGAATGGGGAATATAATAATGCAATATTATGGTATGAACATGCATGCATGCTATATTTCATATGCACAATGGAATAAGAATCAATTTCTCAATGTCAATAACCGATACAATATCACATATGTATATATATTGTGCGTGTCATGGCAATTACCGACGGTGTGTGTGTAGCATACAATTAGTGCTCGTGCAACAGGAACCGTCAGTAACAGTGTTGTGTCTCATTAATACTATGTCCGTATGCAACAGGAGAATGAGGTATGCAATAATGGTACACATGCACAATCAATGTACATATACTTATAACTAATAGTCATATCATTGAATCTAGCCCAGACGCATAATGCCATACGGGCGATTCCCCCGTAGATGTTAAATCTACTTACAGATGATCTTGAGCTAAGTAAAGCCAACCACTTGTTTTCCCTTCTTCGCGGCGTCCGAAGTCACCGCCTGCGTTCCTAAAATCTTACAACAACATAACAAGCGAACATTAGAAATCAACCAATAACACGTACAAACTACGTTTGACCGACGCACCAACTCCAAACAAACTCTCAAGTGTCTGTCTAGTGGCTAACGCGCGTAGCGACACCTTGAAACCAAACCAAGTGCAGCAGCTACACCAGATCACGAACCGTGTCGGATAACGTAACGCGCGTAGTCGAAACACTAAAAACAAGTAAAGTGATCCTATATTCTGTATACTGTCAAAACATAAAAATCAAGCAGTACCAAACACTCTAGAACAACTGCAGACAGCTACCCTACAAACCACAAGCCCCAACTCCCCCAAAAACCTGAGGTCGCCTGATTTTCCCTTATTGTCGCCGGCCAAAACCGATCAGGTGGGGTTCGTGCTTCAGGTGTACACTCTGGGTCACTAGTACATCACTACTACATTGCTATATTTTCCAGTATACACTCGGGGTCCCAGCAGATCACAGAGACTCCATAATGACACTAAAAATACGATATGTGCACAAACTATACCTTTAGTGTTCTAAACAACAATTACAAGGCAACACAACAATAAAAACACCTATTTAACAGTTTAGAGGTTATACATATCCACACTTGCTCAAAAGATCCTAGCTTTCCATACTCCAAGTGATCCTAGTGGCTAAAACATGACTTGAGAAGTGTTTTAGTGGTGTTAAATGAAGGTTTGCTTGATTTTGTGAAGAAAAGGTGAAGGTTTCAGTTGAGGGAAGAGAAGAAGAGGAATAATTGAGAATGAGATAAGAATGAGAGAGTGAGGTGAGATAAGGATGAGAGGGTGAGTGTAGGGTGAGTGTATCCTTACACTTACTCTCTCCCTCACTTCATTAATGCAAGCATGCCTCCTCCATGAGTCATCTTGCCACCTCCCCCAATTCCAAAACAAGTGAATAACTCTCACAACAAAAATCTAAGTGCAAGGTTAATCATGGCATGGATTAGTTTAAAGTGTCATCGCCACTAAACAAGGTTAACACTAAACAACTCCCATGTTAACATGCACAAGTGTGTGCAACCCAAAACAAATAATAATAAAATATTGATTAATCTTTATAAAATATTTGAAAACTATTTTGGTAAACTTTTTTTATTAAAAACCCGCATTATCGCTTAATTAATATTAATCACATTCTAAGGTGTTACATCCTCGCCGTAGATGATCTACGTGAAAGAAACCCGATTAAGCTATCACTTCACTACACTAGTGAAGCCACTAGCTCACAAAGTTTGCTACGATTGTGAGGTAGGAGATGTGAATAAAAATCTCTCTTTGCTCTCAATTAATTTCTTTTCATTTTCCCTAGAAACAGGAGAAGAAAAATGAAAAAGTAGAAGGAAGAAGAGTTAGCCCCCTTTCTTCTAGCTCTCGGTTTTAAGGAGGGAAAGAAAAAAATCCATCCCACTCGTTCTCTCTCCAATCAACTAATTCATCTAAAGAAAATGAATTAATTGATTGGACACATGCATCCACCTCAACATCTCTTTATATTCTTTTTTATTCATTTCCATTTTAAATAAAAAGTTTCTGTTTTTAAATAAATAAAACATTGTATCATATACATTAAAATAAAGAGGGAGAGAGTGAGAATATTGTATCATATACATTAAAATAAAGAGGGAGAGAGTGAGAATATATATATATATATATATATATATATATATATATATATATATATATATATATATATATAATATTTGAGAGAGAACAAATGTATCATATACATAAACCTATTATGTATCATATACATAATAATCCATTAGTATCATATACTAATGAGAGAGTGAGAGTGTGTGTATCATATAAACAATACTAGAAACCATATCTTATATACGGTTATTAATTCAACACTTGACTTAATATTCCGGCTTTTAAACCGGCTAGAATTATCAGGTGTTCGATTAAATCACGCATTTAATCGAACTCCTGCACGTATCCACATACGCACGTCACATCATCATTTAGTCTGACCGGAAAAACCTTCTGTGTGGGACTCTAAAAACTCAACAATACGCAGACAGTGAGTTACTGGATCAAATCCATAACCACAAGCACGTTAGTGTCACCAGCTGTATGTAACCACTATCCAGGTATGTATGAGATGAAAGGTCGACAAGCAAGCTCATCCATACCCTGCAGAGCCAATCAGTGATGCATTCCATACAGTCCAGTCTCTTTATCAAAGTGTGTCGCATATTAGGCCTGGGGGTAGAATCTGTAAGACCCCCAATAGCCCAATAAGTCATGAAGACATCGAACTCATAACCAACTGAGGTGCAACTGATAACACTTACCAGTTCATCTCATCCACACTGGCTAGGAATTTCTGGTTATAGTTATGTTCCGCGCGGCGTGATATCGACTCCATATACCGGGAGAGACGAATCCCTTTGACCGCTCACTGCCTCCATGTACTTCGGGACTGCACCCAACTAAAATCTGTTTGCATGACTCAGTAGAGACGTGGTAGGGTAGTGTTCCCCTATTAATTAAACAAAATAATAAGAGCCTGTAATGTTTTAAAAATAAATAAATAAATAAATAAATAAATCCTTTAGGTGAATTTTTGGATAACCGGTAATATAAATCACATTTTTCCGTAAAACTTACTATAATTATTTTTCATCATAGACATAAATATGCCTATTTTAACTATGTAATTGCTAGTAATTGGTATTTATTTGGTCACTTATAAATTATTAGTTTACTTAATATTTTTTTCTTAATTAATTATTTTTAATATTATTTTAGGATTTCACTTAAATATTTAATTAGTGATAATTACAAATTGGAATGGGTTAATCATTCATTAGTGAACCATGACAACACAAAATTTAGTTTGTAACATGCTCTTTTCTTCACTAATCATCTTCATGTTTCTAGAATTTTCTAGGAAAAATTTAAATAGAAAATGAAATAAAATAATAAATTATGAAATGACTTAAAAGATGGAAAAATGGGAGAGGATTCTACACACATCTACACACACACCACACTCTTTTCCCTCTCCCCAAAATGGCCGAGCCCGTTGACAGCCCCCTCTCTCTCTCTCTTCAACTCATTTCATTTCATACAAATAAAAGAAATTAAATAATTAAAGAAAAGAAACTAAAAGAGGTAATTAATTGGGCAAGTTCTAGACTTATCCATACACTTCTCTTTCTCTTCTTTTTTCTTTCATGCCCTGGCCGAAACCTCCCCCTAGCCGCTGCCCCAATTTCTCACTTCATTTCCATCTCAAAAATCCACAAAATCCATTCAAAAATCAATACAAAAACATCACTAATTCTTCATTTAACCTTTACCCTATACTCTTTAGCCAATCTAGCTTGAATCTATGGAGCAAGAGACCATTATGGAGGCGAGTTTGCATGTTTGATACCATGATTGTGGAGGTATAATCTTAAACCTATAGCTAACTTGTTGTTTAATTACCTTAAATCAAATTTAATTAGGTTGTAAAATGGTTTTAATTGCAAGATTGTGAATTCAAGAGAAGGGTTTTGAATTCAAGTTAGAGTTGTTATCATTTGTTCATGGTTATAAAGTGTAGTTTAACATCCTAAGATATGCACAATCTAGTTTAGTTGTTAATTTGTAAAGTGTTACTTTAAAATTGTTCAAATTAGATAATTTTGCAAACTAGATTTTTATGATTAATATAAATAGGTGAGATTAAAATCTAATAAATAATTTTGTGGCTTAATTAAGATATTAAGTGATCATTTTGGCCACTAGATTTGTTAAAACATTAAGTTTGGAATAAAAATGGAAATTGATGCTTACTAGGTTTTCGAAATAAATAGCTTTTAATTTTGTTTGAGATTTTGATGATTTATAACCTATTTCATATAATATCTTGTGAGTTGTGAATGCGTGATTGGTACGATTGAGTTCTAGACTCGGTAGTTATCACGTATAGCGAACCTAGTTGTAATTTGTAGTGTTGTCGCGAACGCGTTTGTGCACCAGGTGCGCGCGCATCTTGTTGTGTCCACGATTATCATTTATTTATCCTCTTTATTGCTTGTGTGCGATTCTAGGATCAGGTGCAGAGGCGTCGGACGTGGCACGGAAGGATAAAGCTGAGGTCGGATCAGATTAGCCGAGACGTCCCGGTGAGTAGATGTACACATCTATGGAGGGATCGTCTAGATGGCGCGATGTGCCCGACAGTAGGATTACAAATAGTACTTGCAATTATATGTATAGTTTCCTAGTTATGCATCTCATTGCATTGCACCATCTCATATATATGCAAATATGCGGTATCATATCATAGGACACTTGCACTATTTCTATTGGTTCATACTGCACGTGTACTATTCATGTGAACACACACGCCTTTGGTAATTGCTATGCCACGAACACTTTAGAACTTGCTAGATCAGTATCAAAACATTTGCATCATACCTGATACTTAAACTGGTAGTTGTACTCTCCATTTTATTAAGATTGATACGAAGGATTTCTAGTCGTGTATATACTGCATTTCATCATCATTCATACATAGTTTCTTAGTCATAAATTTGCATTCATGTTATGGATATCATTGACATTATCATTTTCTTACATGTTTATGTATCGTGATTCTTCTCGGGGATTTCAGTATTTATGAGATTTCTAGATTTTGGGGAAAACCGCAAGAATTTTACAAACTTATTATCTTTTAAAATACAAGTTGTGGTTTTCTCATGATGTATGTGTCTTCCACCATGAGTTTTCCTGACTGCTGTTGGTTTTCGAGACCCGATTCGAGGAGTGGATGAACCGTCTCGGGTACTTGGTGGGCCCGGTACGGTACACCGGGGTAAGAAGCTCGAGTTTTAGACAATGAGCCTGGCAGGGGCAAACTACTTACCGATGATGTCTGGCGCGGCAGATATCCGGAGGATACCGACCATAGTCATGAGATTTAATGATTTGGGCCGATCCGGACTGATGGAGCCCGAGATATTGAGATTTGATGATATGGACCGATCCGTACTGACGGAGCCCGAGATATTGAGATATTGTGACATTGAGATGTCGAGACATTGAGATATTGAGACATTGAGATATATATATGTTTTGTGTCGATACTTGACACGGATTTTTATGGATTTCATTGATGATACTTCAGTTATTTCACAGAAGTTTTACTAACATGAGATTTCAGATTTTCGCGTACCAAACATATTCAGATTTCGTATTGATTATGCATTCATATTGCATACATACTAGTGCATCGCATCAGTATCGGTATATGTAGGGTGTGACGAATTTTCGTACATGCTTACGATAGCCTTATTAGATGTTATTTACTACTCACGAGTTGGCAACTCACGCCCGTTGTGCCACAGTATCTTGCAGGTCTGACCCGTCAACACAGTAGCGGCGGGCGTACTTTCTTCGTTTGCTTCAGCCTGCAGCTTGCTCATAGATGGGTTTTGGTGGATTTTCTTTTGCTCCCACCGTGTATTTTATTTGTATCTAGTATACTCCATCTACCCTTCTATATTGGACTAGATGGTGAGATTTGTGAGACTTATATTTGTGGTTTGGTGTCGATGCTCACTTGAGCCGACGTGATGTTTTTATGCTTTCATACTTATTTCGCATTATTATGATATATTCATTGCATGTGGTTGTGATTCCGCCATTGGCGAAGAGCTAGCTCACGCTTGGGGATGCCTGTATTCATTTATATGTATTTTCTTGTTTGTACCCGTTTCGGGGCGAGTATTTACAAAGGAGACTCCGCCGGAATTTTAAGGAAATTTCGATGTTTTAATATGTTTAATGCGACTTATTAGGTTTAAATCGCTTTCTTTAAATAAGTTTTCCTTCACTCTATTTCTTTATTTGGTTTAGATTTCTGGGCTTTGGCTTACTTAGATTACGTTACGCATTTAGACGTTTCGTAATTTAAGTGCCAGTCACGTCCGTACCTTCGGGTCATGACAAAGTTGGTATCAGAGCGATAAGTTTTACCTTTTTGAGTGTAGGATGACCCTTGGTAGATGGAGTAGGTGGCATAAGCAGAGTGACGTATCGTGTGTATGTTCCGCGGCATACTTACGATACGGTACTCCGCCTAAGTGACCTTAGGATTTATATTTATTGTATTTCCTTCCTTGATTCCGGAAATCCTTTGATTCAATCTCGATGTTCCTATCAATCCTGTTTCTTGTTCCAGCCACTATGCTGCCGGAGACTACGAGGGCCAGAGGGCTGCCGCCGGGGATGAGATTAGAGCAGTTTCGTTTGAGACGAGGACCGATCAGGGCGGTACGCCTAACCCTCAGGGGCAGAGTGATCCGGTTTTTCCAGGACGGATGGCTAGGCTGGAGTCGAGTATCCAGGTCGTATGACAGATGATTGAATCGTTAGTGGTGGTTAGCCGAGCTCCGAGAGCCGATGATGTCCCTTCTATTTCAGGGACTGTGATTGTACCTACTGCTCAGGCAGCTGTTTCTGTTGTTACCGAAATCATTTCCGTATCCTTACAAGAGTTTTGAGGCTGAAGCCTCCAGTTTTTACCGGCATAGATGCAGCGGAGGATCCGTAGACAAGCCTCGACAGGATGGTTGGGAAGTGTTGTTCACTGAGATGTTCTGAAAAGATATGGGTTGAGCTTGCGAGTTTTCGTCTAGAGGGGTCTTGCTCAGACGTGGTGCAAGTTAATTGAGAGAGGCCGAGCTGCAGACCTACTTCTTATGACTTGGGAGGAGTTCATAGCTATATTTCTTGCTCGTTTCCTTCCGGAGAGCATTCGAGATGTTCGAGCTCGTAGTTTTGAGTCTTTGCGCAAAACCCTTGGGATGGCAGTGTCCGAGTATGACATTCAGATTTCTTGGTGGTTCGATATGCTCCTTACTTGGAGGACACTGAAGAGAAGCAGATAAAGAGGTTCGTGTGGAGATTGGACGTACAGTTATTTCTTGCTATAGGCACCCAGCATTTTGACACTTATGCAGCCGCGATGGATGCAACCTTACTGCTAGAGGAGTGCATTTCCGAGGATTCGGTCGTTTCTGGACCAAAGCGGAATTGTACCAGTATGCCAGCTCAGAGGCGGTTAGATAGACGTCTTGGTGACAGGATAATTTTTTGGTCGCTCGATATGTTGTTCGTTCGTGATTCGTTCGCATCAGAGATAAGGATTCTTTTGTCGATTTGATTCTTCCCGATATGTTTGACTTCGAAGTTCTTTTGAGCATGGAGTGTTTAGCCGTGTTAGGCATCCGTGGACTGCCGTGAAAAGGCAGTCAGATTTAGTTGTCTGAGTGAGCCAATTCTTGTTATGCAAGGAGACTGTAGCGCCACCCTTCCCGATTTGATTTCTTCTCTTCACGGTACTCCATCTTGAGGAATGGACGTCAGGGATTCGTAGCGTATGTTTGTGGTGTTAGAGCCACAGAGGTCTCATTGGACCAGGTCCCGTTTGTGAGGGAATTTCAAGATGTCTTTCCAGACAAGTTGTTTGGTTTGTCGCCAGAGCGCGATGTTGGGTTCTTCTTTGACTTGATTTCCGTTACGGAGTTTTTTTCTTTACCGCCATATCGGATGGACCTGGTGGAGCTTAGAGGACTGAAGGTTCAGTTGCAAGAATGGTTGGATAAAAGGTTTGTTCGTCCGAGTGTGTCACTTTTGGGAGCTCCTGTCCTGTTCGTCAAGAAGAAAGACAACAGTTTGTGTTAATGCATTGATTATCGTCAGTTGAATCGGGTTACTGTGCGGGAAATTTTTCAAAGATTGACCTGCTATCAGGTTACCATTAGTTGCGGGTTCGAGAGGATGATATTCCGAAAACTGCTTTTCGCACACGCTGCGGGCACTATGAGTTTTGATGATATCATCGGATTCACCAATGCCCCGGCAGCATTTATGGATTGGATGAACCGAATATTCAGGCCGTTTCTTGATCAGTCTATTATTATGTTCATTGAGGACGTCTTAGTATACTTTTGGAGTCGAGTGGAGCATGAATAGTAATTGAGGATTTCATTACAGATTTTGAGGGAACACCGGCTATTTGCAAAATTATCCAAGTGTGTTTTCTGGTTGGATGGTGTTGATTTCTGGGGTACAGTAGTAACGAAGGATAGTATATGTATATAACCGAAGAAGATCGAGGCCGATCAGCACTGGTCTAGACCAGTATGCGTTGTAGAGGTCCGTAGCTTTTGGGTTTGGCCGGATTCTATCGATGTTCGGACAAGATTTTCTCGTATAGCTGCAAAGTTGACCGGGTTGACAAGAAATGAGTTTCTTTTCTTTGGACTGAGGTATGCTAGCAGAGTATTCAGGAGTTGAAAACTCGTTTGACTACGGCGCCAATATTATTTTGCCGTCAGGATCAGGCGGTTTTGTTGGTTATTGCGATACTTCTTGGTGGTTGAAAAAGCGTGAGCAGAACTATTCCACGTATGATTTAGAGATGGCAGCAGTGATTTTTACATTTAAGATTTGGAGACGAGTCGTGCCAGATAATTACGGACCATAAGGGGCTTAAGGTACATCTTTCAGTAGCGAGATCTGAATTTGAGACAGCGCCGTTGGATGGAGCTAATGGAGAAAAAAATGTGATTGTGGGATTCCTTATCGTTCGGGCAAGGCGAATGTTGTTGCAGATGCTTTGAGTCGGAGGCCCGGAGGTAGCTGATCTTGCTTGAGTCTAGTTCAGAGACAGTCGACAGTAGATTAGAAGATTCTTGTGACAGCCGAGTATATTTGAGTTACGTCGACCGGGGGACAACTTGTCCGTGTCTGTGCACATCCACAGTATTCGATCATATCCGTGAGGCATAGTCCGATGAAGTTCGTTTGTCAAAAATCATGGAATAGGTTCGACGGGGCAGAGATTCAGAGTTCGTGATTGAAGATCAGGGGGTATGACGGTTTGGAACTCGAATGTGTGTACCAGATTCCGAGGGACAGAGACGCGAGATCTTAGAAGAGGCGCATCAGTCAGTATATAGTGTTCATCCGAGTTTCACCAAGATGGAATGAGATTGGAGAGAAGTCTACTAGTATGAAGGGATGAAGAGTAAGGTCACAGATTTGGTTTCGGAATGCCGACTTGTCAGCAAGTTAAGGCCGAGCATCAGAGGCCAGCAGGGGAATTACAACTTTTACCCATTCTAGAGTGAAAATGGGAGACTTCTATGGATCCTATTGTGGGTCTACCTAGGACGAGTCAAGAATATGACTCTAATTGGGTGACGGTAGACCGATCGATAAAAGCAGCTCACCTTCTACCAGATAAGACCACTTTCAGATTGGTTCAGATATGTGTTGATAAGATGGTGCGACTACATGGAGTTTCGACTTGTTTTGTGTCCAATAGAGGCACACCGTTCACCAACCGACCATGGTAGAAATTTCAGGAGGCTTTGGACACCAATTGTGTTTCAGTGCAGTTTTCGATCCGCAGACCGATGATCAACTAGCGCGAACCATTCAGATTCTTGATGATATGCTCCGAGTTTGCGTTCTAGTTTTCGGTGGCAGTCAGGATCGCCACTTGCCCTTGATAGAGTTCTCCAATAATAACAGCTTTCAGGAAGCGAATTAGATGGCACACTTTGAGGCGTTTTATGGGGAGAGATATCGATCATCCGTAAGTTGGACAGAGCTCAGTGAGAGCTGTATTTTGGGGCCACAGATTGTGCAGGAGATGACCGAAAAGAGATTCGATTGATTCAAGATAGGATAAGAGCGTCCTAGAGCAGGAAGAAGTTTAAGGCTAATACACACTGTTGCAGACTTGATTTTACCGTTGGCAATCATATTTTCTTGAAGGTTTCTCTGATGAAGGGCATGTTGAGATTCAGGTGGAAGGGAAGCTTAGTCCTAGATATGTGAATCCCTTAGAGATTCTCAAGCATGTCGGCGCAGTGCTGATCGCATGGCTCTTTCACCTAGTTTTCCAGATTTTTCACCGTGTTTCAGGTATCGGTGCTCTACAAGTACCTTCCTGACCCTGCTCACGCAATTCAGCATCAGACGATCCAGCTGGAGCGTAATTTTTCTTTCACCGTGCAGCCGATAGTCCTTCTAGATCGGCAGGTGAAGAAACCGAGGTCCGAAGACTTACCGACCGTATTGGTTCTTTGGCGCGGTCCGATTTGCAAAAAGGGACACGTGAGAAGCCGAGAACGAAATACGGAAGGAATATCCCTGTCTCTTCGAGGGTACGTATAGTTAGATTTTAAATTCGGGGACCGAATTTTCTTAAGGGTGGAAGATTGTAATGTTTTAAAAATAAATAAATAAATAAATAAATAAATAAATAAAATCCTTTAAGTGAATTTTCGGATAACCGGTAATACAAATCATATTTTTCCGTAAAACTTAACTATAATTATTTTTCATCATAGACTTAAATACGCCTATTTTAACTATATAATTGCTAGTAATTGGTATTTATTTGGTCACTTATAAATTATTAGTTTACTTAATATTTTTTCTTAATTAATTATTTTTAATATTATTTTAGGCTTTCACTTATATATTTAATAAGTGATAATTACAAATTGGAATGGGTTAATCATTCATTAGTGAACCATAACAACACAAAATTTAGTTTGTAACATGCTCTTTTCTTCACTAATTATCTCCATGTTTCTAGAATTTTCTAGGAAAAATTTAATTAGAAAATGAAATAAAATAATAAATTATAAAATGACTTAAAAGATGGAAAAATGGGAGAGGATTCTACACACATCTACACACACACACCCCACTCTTTTCCCTCTCCCCAAAATGGCCGAGCCCCTTGACAGCCCTCTCACTCTCTCACTCTCTCTCTCCATTCAACTCATTTCATTTCATACAAATAAAAGAAATTAAATAATTAAAGAAAAGTAACTAAAAGAGGTAATTCATTAGGCAAGTTCTAGATTTATCCATACACTTCTTTTTCTCTTCTTTTTTCTTTCATGCCCTGGCCGAAACCTCCCCATAGCTGCTGCCCCAATTTCTCACTTCATTTCCATCTAAAAAATCCAAAAATCCATTCAAAAATCAACAAAAAACATCACTAATTCTTCATTTAACCTTTACCCTATACTCTTTAGCCAATCTAGCTTGAATCCATGGAGCAAGTGACCAATATGGAGGCAAGTTTGCATGTTTGATACCATGATTATGGAGGTATAATTTTAAACCTATAGCTAACTTGTTGTTTAATTACCTTAAATCAAATTTAATTAGGTTGTAAAATGGTTTTAATTGCAAGATTGTGAATTCAAGAGAAGGGTTTTGAATTCAAGTTGGGGTTGTTATCATTTGTTCATGGTTATAAAGTGTAGTTTAACATCCTAAGATATGCACAATCTAGTTTAGTTGTTAATTTGTAAAGTGTTACTTTAAAATTGTTCAAATTAGATAATTTTGCAAACTAGATTTTTTTGATTAATATAAATAGGTGAGATTAAAATCTAATTAATAATTTTGTGGCTTGATTAAGATATTAAGTGATCATTCTGGGCACTAGATTTGTTAAAACATCAAGTTTTGAATAAAAATGGAAATTGATGCTTACTAGGTTTTCGAAATAAATAGCTTTTAATTGTGTTTGAGATTTTGATGATTTATAACCTATTTCATATAATATCTTGTGAGTTGTGATTACGTGATTGGTACGATTGAGTTTTAAACTCGGTAGTTATCACGTATAGCGAACCTAGTTGTAATTTGTAGCGTTGTCGCGAACGCGTTTGTGCACCAGGTGTGCGCGCGTCTTGTTGTGTCCGCGACTATCATTTATTTATCCTCTTTATTGCTTGTGTGCGATTCTAGGATCGGGTGCAGAGGCGTCGGACGTGGCACAGAAGGATAAAGCTGAGGTCGGATCAGATTAGCCGAGGAGTCCCGGTGAGTAGATGTACACATCTATGGGGGGATCGTCTGGATGTCGCGAGGTTCCCGACAGTAGGATTACAAATAGTACTTGCAATTATATGCATAGTTTCCTAGTTATGCATCTTATTGCATTGCACCATCTCATATATATGCAAATATGCGGTATCATATCATAGGACACCTGCATTATTACCATTGGTTCATACTGCACGTGCACTATTCATGTGAACACACACGCCTTTGGTAATTGCTATGCCACGAACACTTTAGAACTTGCTAGATCAGTATCAAAACATTTGCATCATACCTGATACTTAAACTGGTAGTTGTACTCTCCATTTTATTAAGATTGATACGAAGGATTTCTAGTCGTGTATATACTGCATTTCATTATCATTCATACATGGTTTCTTAGTCATAAATTTGCATTCATGTTATGGATATCATTGACATTATCATTTTCTTACATGTTTATGTATCGTGATTCTTCTCGGGGATTTCAGTATTTTTGATATTTCTGGATTTTGGGGAAAACCGCAAGAATTTTACAAACTTATTATCTTTTAAAATACAAGTTGTGGTTTTCTCGTGATGTATGTGTCGTCCACCGTGAGTTTTCTTGATTGCTGTTGGTTTTCGAGACCCGATTTGAGGAGTGGATGAACCGTCTCGGGTACATGGTGGGCCCGGTATGGTACCCCGGGGCAAGAAGCTCGAGTTGTAGACGATGAGCCTGGCAGGGGCAAACTACCTACTGATGATGTCTGGCGCGGTAGATATCCGGAGGATACCGACCGTAGTCGTGAGATTTGATGATTTGGGCCGATCCGGACTGATGGAGCCTGAGATATTGAGATTTGATGATATGGGCCGATCCGTACTGACGGAGCCCGAGATATTGAGATATTGTGATATTGAGATGTCGAGACATTGAGATATTGAGACATTGAGATATATATGTTTTGTGTCGATGCTTGACACGGATTTTTATGGATTTCATTGATGATACTTCAGTTATTTCACAGGAGTTTTACTAACATGAGATTACAGATTTTCTCGTACCAAACATATTCAGATTTCGTGTTGATTATGCATTCATATTGCATACATACTAGTGCATCGCATAAGTATCGGTATATGTAGGGTGTGACGCATTTTCGTACATGCTTACGATAGCCTTATTAGATCTTATTTACTACTCACGAGTTGGCAACTCACCGCCGTTGTGCCACAGTATCTTGCAGGTCTGACCCATCAACACAGTAGTGGCGGGCATACTTTCTTCGTTTGCTTCAGCCTGAGCTTGCTCATAGGTGTGTTTTGGTGGATTTTCTTTTGTTCCCACCGTGTATTTTATTTGTATCTAGTATACTCCATCTACCCTTCTATATTGGACTAGATGGTGAGATTTGTGAGACTTATATTTGTGGTTTGGTGTCGATGCTCACTTGAGCCGACGTGATGTTTTTATGCTTTCATGCTTATTTCGCATTATTATGATATATTCATTGCATGTGGTTGTGATTCTGCTATTGGCGAAGAGCTAGCTCCCGCTTGGGGATGCCTGTATTCATTTATATGTATTTTCTTGTTTGTACCCGTTTCGGGGCGAGTATTTACAAAGGAGACTCTGCCGGAATTTTCAGGAAATTTCGATGTTTTAATATGTTTAATGCGACTTATTAGGTTTAAATCGCTTTCTTTAAATAAGTTTTCCTTCACTCTATTTTTTTATTTGGTTTAGATTTCTGGGCTTTGGCTTACTTAGATTACGTTACGATTTTAGACGTTTCGTAATTTAAGTGCCAGTCACGTCCGTACCTTCGGGTCATGACAAAGTTGGTATCAGAGCGATAGCTTTTACCTTTCTGAGTGTAGGATGACCCTTGGTAGATGTAGTAGGTGGCTTAAGCAGAGTGACGTATCGTGTGTATGTTCCGCGGTATACTTACGATACGGTACTCTGCCTAAGTGACCTTAGGATATATATTTATTGTATTTCCTTCCTTGATTCCGGAAATCCTTTGATTCAATCTCGACCTATCAATCCTGTTTCTTGTTCCAGCCACTATGCCGCCGGAGACTACGAGGGCCAGATGGCTGCCGCCGGGGATGAGATTAGAGCAGTTTCGTTTGAGACGAGGACCGATCAGGGTGGTACGCCTAACCCTCAGGGACAGAGTGATCCACTTTTTCCAGGACGGATGGCTAGGCTGGAGTCGAGTATCCAGGACGTATGACAGATGATTGGATCGTTAGTGGTGGTTAGCCGAGCTCCGAGAGCCGATGATGTCCCTCCTATTTCAGGGACTGTGATTGTACCTACTGCTCAGGCAGCTGTTTCTGTTGTTACCGAAATCATTTCCGTATACTTACAAGAGTTTTAAGGATGAAGCCTCCAGTTTTTACCGGCACAGATGCAGCGGAGGATCCATAGACAAGCCTCGACAGGATGGTTGGGAAGTGTTGTTCACTGAGATGTTATGAAAAGATATGGGTTGAGCTTGCGAGTTTTCGTCTAGAGAGGTCTTGCTCAGACGTGGTGCAAGTCAATTGAGAGAGGCCGAGCTGCAGACCTACTTCTTATGACTTGGGAGGAGTTCATAGCTATATTTCTTGCTCGTTTCCTTCCGGAAAGCGTTCGAGATGTTCGAGCTCATAGTTTTGAGTCTTTGCGCAAAACCCTTGGGATGGCAGTGTCCGAGTACGACATTTAGATTTCTTGGTGGTTCGATATGCTCCTTACTTGGAGGACACTGAAGAGAAACAGATAAAGAGGTTCGTGTGGAGATTGGACGTACAGTTATTGCTTGCTATAAGCACCCAGCATTTTGACACTTATGCAGCCGCGATGGATGCAACCTTACTGCTAGAGGAGTGCATTTCCGAGGCTTCGGTCGTTTCTGGACCAAAGCGGAATTGTACCAGTATGCCAGCTCAGAGGTGGTTAGATAGACGCCTTGGTGACAGGCTAATTTTTTAGTCGCTCGATATGTTGTTCGTTCGTGATTCGTTTGCATCGGAGATAAGGATTCTTTTGTCGATTTGATTCTTCCTGATATGTTTGAATTCGAAGTTCTTCTGAGCATGGAGTGGTTAGCCGTGATAGGCATCCGTGGACTGCCGTGAAAAAGGCAGTCTGATTTAGTTGTCTGAGTGAGCCAATTCTTGTTATGCAAGGAGACTGTAGCGCCACCCTTCCCGATTTGATTTCTTCTCTTCACGCTACTCCGTTCTTGAGGAAAGGACGTCAGGGATTCGTAGCATATGTTAGTGGTGTTAGAGCCACAGAGGTCACGTTGGACCAGGTCTCGTTTGTGAGGGAATTTCAATATGTCTTTCCTTACAAGTTGTTTGGTTTGTCGCCAGAGCGCGATGTTGGGTTCTTCTTTGACTTGATTTCTGGCACGGAGTTTTTTTTCTTTACCGCCATATCGGATGGACCCGGCGGAGCTTAGAGGACTGAAGGATCAGTTGCAAGAATGGTTGGATAAAAGGCTTGTTCGTCCGAGTGCGTCACTTTGGGGAGCTCCTGTCCTGTTCGTCAAGAAGAAAGACAACAGTTTGTGTTAATTCATTGTTTATCGTCAGTTGAATCGGGTTACTGTGCGGGAAATTTTTCGAAGATTGACCTGCGATCAGGTTACCATTAGTTGCGGGTTCGAGAGGATGATATTCCGAAGACTGCTTTTCGCACACGCTGCGGGCACTATGAGTTTTGATGATATCGTCGGATTCACCAATGCCCCGGCAGCATTTATGGATTCGATGAACTGAGTATTCAGGCCGTTTCTTGATCAGTCTATTATTGTGTTCATTGAGGACGTCTTAGTATACTTTTGGAGTCGAGTGGAGCCTGAATGGTAATTGAGGATTTCATTACAGATTTTGAGGGAACACCAGCTATTTGCAAAATTATCCAAGTGTGTTTTCTGGTTGGATGGTGTTGATTTCTGGGGTCAAGTAGTAACGAAGGATAGTATATGTATAGAACCGAAGAAGATCGAGGCCGATCAGCACTGGTCTAGACCGGTATGCGTTGTAGAGGTCCGTAGCTTTTGGGTTTGGCCGGATTCTATCGATGTTCGTACAAGATTTTCTCGTATAGCTGCAAAGTTGACCGGGTTGACAAGAAATGAGTTTCTTTTCTTTGGACTGAGGTATGCGAGCAGAGTTTTCAGGAGTTGAAAACTCGTTTGACTACGGTGCCAATATTATTTTGCCGTCAGGATCAGGCGGTTTCATTGGTTATTGCGATACTTCTCGGAGGTTGAAGAAGCGCGAGCAGAACTATTCCACGTATGATTTAGAGATGGCAACAGTGATTTTTACATTTAAGATTTGGAGACGAGTCGTGCCAGATATTTACGGACCATAAGGGGCTTAAGGTATATCTTTCAGTAGCGAGATCTAAATTTGAGACAGCGCCGTTGGATGGAGCTAATGGAGAAAAAAATGTGATTGCGGAATTCCTTATCGTTCGGGCAAGGCGAATGTTGTTGCAGATGCTTTGAGTCGGAGGCCCGGAGGTAGCTGATCCTGCTTGAGTGTAGTTCAGAGACAGTCGACAGTAGATTAGAAGATTCTTGTGACAGCCGAGTATATTTGAGTTACGTCGACCGGGGGACAACTTGTCCGTGTCTGTGCACATCCACAGTATTCGATCATATCCGTGAGGCATAGTCCGATGAAGTTCGTTTGTCAAAAATCATGGAATAGTTTCGACGGGGCAGAGATTCAGAGTTCGTGATTGATGATCAGGGGGTATGACGGTTTGGAACTCGAATGTGTGTACCAGATTCCGAGGGACAGAGACGCGAGATCTTAGAAGAGGCGCATCAGTCAGTATATAGTGTTCATCCGAGTTTCACCAAGATGGAATGAGATTGGAGAGAAGTCTACTAGTATGAAGGGATGAAGAGTGAGGTCACAGATTTGGTTTCGGAATGCCGACTTGTCAGCAAGTTAAGGCCGAGCATCAGAGGCCAGCAGGAGAATTATAACTTTTACCCATTCTAGAGTGAAAATGGGAGACTTCTATGGATCCTATTGTTGGTCTACCTAGGACGAGTCAAGAATATGACTCTAATTGGGTGACGTTATACCGATCGATAAAAGCAGCTCACCTTCTACCAGATAAGACCACTTTCAGATTCGTTCAGATATGTGTTGATAAGATGGTGCGACTACATGGAGTTCCGACTTGTATTGTTTCCAATAGAGGCACACCGTTTACCAACCGACCATGGCAAAAACTTCAGAAGGCTTTGGACACCAATTGAGTTTCAGTGCAGTTTTCGATCCGCAGACCGATGATCAACTAGAGCGAACCATTCAGATTCTTGATATGCTCCGAGTTTGCGTTCTAGTTTTCGGTAGCAGTCGGGATCGCCACTTGCCCTTGATAGAGTTCTCCAATAATAACAGCTTTCACGAAGAGAATTAGATGACACACTTTGAGGCGTTTTATGGGGAGAGATGTCGATCACCCGCAAGTTGGATAGAGCTCAGTGAGAGCAGTATTTTGGGGCCACGGATTGTGCAGGAGATGACCGAAATGCGATTCAGTTGATTCAAGATAGCATAAGAGCGTCCTAGAGCAGGCATAAGTTTAAGGCTAATAGACACTGTTGCAGACTTGATTTCACCGTTGGAAATCATATTTTCTTGAAGGTTTCTCCGATGAAGGGCATGTTGAGATTCAGGTGGAAGGGTAGCTTAGTCCCAGATATGTGGATCCCTTAGAGATTCTCAAGCATGTCGGCGCAGTGCTGATCGTATGGCTCTTCCACCTAGTTTTCCAGATTGTTCACCGTGTTTCAGGTATTGGTGCTCTGCAAGTACCTTCCTGACCCTGCTCACGCAATACAGCATCAGACGATCCAGCTGGAGCGTAATTTTTCTTTCACCGTGCAGCCGATAGTCCTTCTAGATTGGCAGGTGAAGAAACCGAGGTCCGAAGACTTACCGACCGTATTGGTTCTTTGGCGCGGCCCGATTAGCAAAAAGGGACACGTGAGAAGCTGAGAACGAAATACGGAAGGAATATCCTCATCTCTTCGAGGGTACGTATAGTTAGATTTTAAATTCGGGGACCAAATTTTCTTAAGGGTGGAAGATTGTAACGTTTTAAAACAAAATAAACAAATAAATAAATAAATAAAATCCTTTAGGTGAATTTTCGGATAACCGGTAATACAAATCACATTTTTCCGTAAAACTTAACTATAATTATTTTTCATCATAAACTTAAATACGCCTATCTTAACTATATAATTGCTAGTAATTGGTATTTATTTGGTCACTTATAAATTATTAGTTTACTTAATATTTTTTCTTAATTAATTATTTTTAATATTATTTTAGGCTTTCACTTATACATTTAACAAGTGATAATTACAAATTGGAATGGGTTAATCATTCATTAGTGAACCATAACAACACAAAATTTAGTTTGTAACATGCTCTTTTCTTCACTAATTATCTCCATGTTTCTAGAATTTTCTAGGAAAAATTTAATTAGAAAATGAAATAAAATAATAAATTATGAAATGACTTAAAAGATGGAAAAATGGGAGAGGATTCTTCACACATCTACACACACACACCCCACTCTTTTCCCTCTCCCCAAAATGGCCGAGCCCCTTGACAGCCCTCTCACTCACTCTCTCTCTCTATCCATTCAACTCATTTCATTTCATACAAATAAATGAAATTAAATAATTAAAGAAAAGAAACTAAAAGAGGTAATTCATTGGGCAAGTTCTAGATTTATCCATACACTTCTGTTTCTCTTCTTTTTTCTTTCATGCCCTGGCCGAAATCTCCCCATAGCCGCTGCCCCAATTTCTCACTTCATTTCCATCTAAAAAATCCAAAAATCCATTCAAAAATCAATACAAAAACATCACTAATTCTTCATTTAACCTTTACCCTATACTCTTTAGCCAATCTAGCTTGAATCCATGGAGCAAGTGACCATTATGGAGGCAAGTTTGCATGTTTGATACCATGATTATAGAGGTATAATTTTAAACCTATAGCTAACTTGTTGTTTAATTACCTTAAATCAAATTTAATTAGGTTGTAAAATGGTTTTAATTGCAAGATTGTGAATTCAAGAGAAGGGTTTTGAATTCAAGTTAGGGTTGTTATCATTTGTTCATGGTTATAAAGTGTAGTTTAACATCCTAAGATATGTACAATCTAGTTTAGTTGTTAATTTGTAAAGTGTTACTTTAAAATTGTTCAAATTAGATAATTTTGCAAACTAGATTTTTATGATTAATATAAATAGGTGAGATTAAAATCTAATTAATAATTTTGTGGCTTGATTAAGATATTAAGTGATTATTTTGGGCACTAGATTTGTTAAAACATCAAGTTTTGAATAAAAATGGAAATTGATGCTTACTAGGTTTTCGAAATAAATAGCTTTTAATTGTGTTTGAGATTTTGATGATTTATAACCTATTTCATATAATATCTTGTGAGTTTTGAATACGTGATTGGTACGATTGAGTTCTAAACTTGGTAGTTATCACGTATAGCGAACCTAGTTGTAATTTGTAGCGTTGTCGCGAACGCGTTTGTGCACCAGGTGCGCGCGCGTCTTGTTTTGTCCGCGACTATCATTTATTTATCCTATTTATTGCTTGTGTGCGATTCTAGGATCGGGTGCAGAGGCGTCAGACGTGGCACGGAAGGATAAAGCTGAGGTCGGATCAGATTAGCCGAGGCGTCCCGGTGTGTAGATATACACATCTATGGGGGGATCGTCTGGATGTCGCGAGGTGCCCGACAGAAGGATTACAAATAGTACTTGCAATTATATGCATAGTTTCCTAGTTATGCATCTCATTGCATTGCACCATCTCATATATATGCAAATATGCGGTATCATATCATAGGACACCTGCACTATTACCGTTGGTTCATGCTGCACGTGTACTATTCATGTGAACACGTGCCTTTGGTAATTACTATGCCATGAACATTTTTGAACTTGCTAGATCAGTATCAAAACATTTGCATCATACCAGATACTTAAACTGGTAGTTGTACTCTCCATTTTATTAAGATTGATACGAAGGATTTCTAGTCGTGTATATACCGCATTTCTTCATCATTCATACATAGTTTCTTAGTCATAAATTTGCATTCATGTTATGGATATCATTGACATTATCATTTTCTTACATGTTTATGTATCGTGATTCTTCTCGGGGATTTCCGTATTTATGAGATTTCTGGATTTTGGGGAAAACCGTAAGAATTTTACAAACTTATTATCTTTTAAAATGCAAGTTGTGGTTTTCTCGTGATGTATGTGTCGTTCACCATGAGTTTTCTTGATTGTTGTTGTTTTTCGAGACCCGATTCGAGGAGCGGATGAACCGTCTCGGGTACATGGTGGGCCCGGTACGGTACCCCGGGGCAAGAAGCTCGAGTTGTAGACGATGAGCCTGGCAGGGGCAGACTACCTACCGGTGATGTCTGGCGTGGCGGATATCCGGAGGATACCGACCGTAGTCGTGAGATTTGATGATTTGGGCCGATCCGGACTGACGGAGCCCGAGATATTGAGATTTGATGATATGGTCCGATCCGGACTGACGGAGCCCGAGATATTGAGATATTGTGACATTGAGCTGTCGAGACACTGAGATATTGAGATATTGAGATATATATGTTTTATGTCGATACTTGACACGGATTTCTATGGATTTCATTGATGATACTTCAGTTATTTCACAGGAGTTTTACTAACATGAGATTACAGATTTTCTCGTACCAAACATATTCAGATTTCGTATTGATTATGCATTCATATTGCATATATACTAGCGCATCGCATCAGTATCGGTATATGTAGGGTGTGACGCATTTACGTGCATGCTTATGATAGCCTTATTAGATGTTACTTACTACTCACGAGTTGGCAACTCACCCCCGTTATACCACAGTATTTTGCAGGTCTGACCCGTCAGCATAGTAGCGGCATGCGTACTTTCATCGTTTGCTTCGGCTTGCAGCTTGATCATAGGGGGGTTTTGGTGGATTTTCTTTTGTTCCGACCGTGTATTTTATTTGTATCTAGTATACTCCATCTATCCTTGTATATTGGACTAGACGGTGAGATTTGTGAGACTTGTATTTGTGGTTTGGTGTCGATTCTCACTTGAGCCGACATGATGTTTTTATGATTTCATGCTTATTTCGCATTATTATGATATATTCATTGGCGAAGAGCTAGCTCCCTCTTGGGGATGCTTTTATTCATTGTTTTTATTCATTGTATGTGGTTGTGATTCCGCCATTGGCGAAGAGCTAGCTCCCTCTTAGGGATGCTTATATTCATTTATATGTATTTTCTTGTTTGTACCCGTTTCGGGGAGAGTAATTACAAAGGAGACTCTGCCGAAATTTTCAGGAAATTTTGATGTTTTAATATGTTTAATGCGATTTATTTGGTTTAAATCGCTTTCTTTAAATAAGTTTTCTTTCACTCTATTTATTTATTTGGTTTAGATTTCTGGGCTTTGGCTTACTTAGATTACGTTACGCCTTTAGACGTTTCGTAATTTATGTGCCAGTCATGTTCCAAACATTCGGGTCATGACAGAGCTAAGCTCTGTTAAATCCAATAAGGCAGCGCCTCACGTGCACCCGCGTAAGCGCCAGCGCCGATCTCTTATGGGATTAAATTCTATAGTGGCACTGCACATGAAGTTCACGTGAGCATCAATATGTAGAGCATACGAGCGCCTATTATATAGAAGAATTTAATTCTTAAATGGCGTCCAAGTGCATAACACGTGAGCGCTAGCGTCCAAATTAAGAGTAGGTATAATTAAATTCTACATGGAAATTATTTCCCTAAAACTTGGGATATTCTCTGTTAAACAGAGCCGTTGGATAAAAAATCTAACGGTGATGATAAATCATCAAATGATAGAATTAAATTCTACGAGGTGAAAATATCTCCCTAATAGAAAGATATTCTCGGTTGGATAAAAAATCCAATGATAAAATTAAATTTTATTTTTAGGAATATATTTCTCCAATCTTTCTAAACAAAAAAAGATTGTGCTCTGTTAAACAGAGCACCCTTGGATTAAAATCCAATGGTGATTAAAAATCACTGTTTGACAGAATTAAATTTTGTATATGGAGAAATATTTCCCTAATCTTGTAAAAAACAAGAATAAATATTCTGTGAAACAGAAATTCATTAGATCAAAGATCTAATGGTGGATAAAATCCCCAAAATATTCTTTGAGGACAAGTAAAATCAATTAGTATCTCTCAAATGAGTGATTTTCTCAAACTAGTCAACAAATTTGACTCTCCTATATAAAGGATAGGAGACTTAAAAAATAGAGAGAGAAACCCCCATAAGGTTCTGCAAACAAAAAGATAGAAGCTACAACTGAGAATTCAATTCTCTTTCAAAGAAGATCTAATTGTTCTTTCAAATCCTAGGTAAAGAAAAAGTAGAGATAAAATGTATCTCTTTTGCGTAACATAAAAAAAATAAAGGTTCAAACCTTCATAAAAAGAACTTAGTTCTTCTTTTGATATGAGATTTGCAAAGCAAATCTCCCAACAAGTTGAGAATTTAATTCTCATCAGGGAGATTTTGTTCTTCAAACTCAAAATCTAGGGAAAAGAACTAGAATAAAAGAAAAAGAGAGAAGAGAATTTATGATTCTAGGAATTTAATTCCTTCATAAACAGGGGTTTAACTCTATATAAAGAACTTTGTTCTTACCAAAAAATAGAAGAACTTAGTTCTCCAATGAAATTGAACTCAGATCTTCAAAACAGAGATCATTAAGGGTCAAAATTCTATTAACAGAAGCTAAAACTTCTTCAGAAAATATTAACAAAGAAAAATACTTGGTGCCTCACGCGCCTCTCACGTGACCGTCCAAAACAAAGAACTCAATGCCTCACATGCTTCCCACGTGAGCACCCAAAATTTTCCCTTAAATGAAACCCAGCGCCTCACGTGAAATACACGTGAGCACTGAGTAAAAGTGCAGAACCACTATAAAGTCAGTCAAAATGACTAAGTGCTTAGCACTGATTGGGCAGTGCTCACGTCCCAGCGCTTCATGTGAAAAACACGTGAGCACTAAATAAAATAAATGAGACAGCGCCTCACGTGCCTCTCACGTGAGCGCCATGCAAAGTGATTAGCACTCTATAAAGTCAGTCAAAATGACTAATGTGCTTAGCACTAATTGGGTAGCGCCTATGTCTTAGCGCCTCACATGATACACATGTGAGCGCCAAAGCTCTAAACAAGTTCTTAGCACTTCTGCATAAAGGAAAAGAGCTGAGCAAACAGAACCCAAATAAGTGCTTAGCACTTTTGAATAAAAGAAAGAAGAAGAAAAGACTGAGCAGACCAAGCCCAAATTGGTTAAGTCTCTCTGAAAAGTTTCTTGCAGCTGAGCCCAAATGCTCTGTTGTTGGATCTCAATTAAAATTTAATATTACTTAAATGTTGCTAAGTTGATCTTAGTCTAAAATTGGACTAATGTATTCTTAGTTAAAATAAATTGAGCCCAAATGCTCATATATTTAAGTTGACCTTAATTTCAAACTAGATTAACAGTCCTTAAATAAAGCAAAATATTTTTGATCTAAAGGAATATATAAGCTTAGTTCAAAATCCAAACTCATAAATATACGGATTTGGATTAATCCGCGCCCTATGGGAGACGACATAAACTAGTCTCCGTATACAATCCATGGGCAACCTTAACAAATAAAACAAAACACGACACAAAGTGAACTGCTGGAGAAGGAGAAAGTGGTTATCGCAATGCGATAACATATTTAACTGCAGGGGCTTGAGCATGCAGGGAATAGCGTCCCCACAATTAAAAACCCTTCATAAATGAGAGGGAATCTGATGAAGTCTACTACAACGGTCGCATTTATCCAAACCTCCGATATACGGTGCCATAAATCAACTTGGTATTTTCGGAGAGGTGGATGGATATGTCCAGATTGCATCTGCCTCCAAATTCAGGCAAGACGATCAATCTCAGTTCATCTCTATTTTCGGTGGTAAACAGATTCTGGCATGCCCGGTGGGACCTTTTTCTCTTTCCACTCCACACTTCGTGTGTCGTGTTTCGCGAATAAAATCGCGGTTCTCTATGGTTGTCCTTGGATTCGAGATACTAAAACTTGGTGTCTTCCTCCTGTGCAGAAATTCAATGGCTTTTCACTACACCTCATGCAACAACAACTCTCTCTCCACCCCAACTGGAGGAGTGACCTATGGGCCTAACGCGGCCTCAATTTTCTCAATGCCGGTGAGGTAGGTCACACAAGCCACTACCAGACTATTCTTTGGGACCATACTCCCACTTGTGAGTTTTGGTGTCTCAATGCCAAAAGAAGAACCTCCCTGAAAGTCAGTCTTCGATCGACTGGCAACCACAATGGCCCCTCTCAACTGGTCGTCCAAATCTGAAGCCTCGGTCTTCAATAGGCTGAGCGAAAGCTTGAGCGGGCCCGTAAAGAAGCCCATGATATCTAAAGGGGTTGTCCTAAAATGATTAGTCATTCCTGCTCCTGCTACAGGTGAAGTCGGCGAAGGTGCTACCCCCTCAGATGGTTGGTCTTCAAAAGATTGGCCGGCTCTCAGCAAATTCTATCAAGGACGTCGGTCTTCAACTGGCTAACGTCAATTGAAGCTCATCAAAAAAGCTGAGGGCATGATGAAGCCGCTTCTAAAACTACGGCGGTCCCTTCAGCAAGGCACGCTCGACGTCGCCACTGGGGCCAAGTGAGAGAAGCTGGGGGAAACTCCCCCTCTGGGCTCACCCCACCAGCTCATATTGTGGATGTCAACGGTGATGTTCCAACCGTGAACAGTTTTGATCCGCTGAGGAGAGTACGCAAGAATTCTCCAACGGCGGTGCTGAAGAAATCACCTCTGCCAGTAGAGGTCCCTGTGCTGCAATAGCCAGAGCAGCTTTGCCAAATGCTCTCTTCAAAAATATATAGGGTCTGGCGAAAAGTCTAAGACTCCGTTCTTGATGAAAATCAGTCTCGTCGACCTGAGAAACCTAAGGGCCGACAAGGAAAAGACCGCTCCTCCACTATACCACGGAGAGCCGTTCCTAAACAGGTGCCTGTCACAATGGCTCCTTTAGCTCTTACTTCGCATAAAAGAACGAGTCTGGAGAAAACTCTACCGCCCGCAGCAAATTCCAAAGGCGATGGATCTAAATGCCCCATGTCTGGGGGCATAATCGTACATACGGTCTATATGACAAATGGGAAAGAAGAGAGCCATGATTCGGTGAGTCGCCGACTACAAACTCGGTTGCTGACAAAAGCTCAGGAGTAACAACAAAAGTTCCAATAGATGCTGAATAAAATGACGGCACTTACCGGACAGAAAGAAAGTCCAGACAAATAGGCCGAACAGCGCCAAGAGCAAGAGACCGATATAGAGTTTCTGCGAAGGGTGCTAGAAAGAAAAGACAAAGAAGCTGCCGAGTAAGCCGCTAACATAAAGCTGATGGCTCTCTTGTTCCAAGACATGGTTGGAATAATGATCCAAACAGTATCCCCGGCCGAAGATCCGCCGATAATCATCGAGGATGATAGAGGGAAAATATCAAACCCCCCTTTGGCCTTATCAGCGGTTAAAGAGGAAACTATCTCCAAGGAGGCCCTCAATGCTTTCATTGCTCAGCAAATAAGAGCTCACTAAGCTAATGAAGCCGCCGGTCAAATTTTCAGAACTAGGAGACCATATCCAAGATGGTATGACCAAATAAAATACCCGCCGGGATATACGATCTCTAAGTTCCATGTCTACAAAGGAACATGCAACCCTCACCAACACGTCATGCAATTCAGAGCTCTGTGCGGCAATACTGGAGGCGACGACAAACTGTTGCTGCGCCAGTTCGTCGGCAGCTTGTGAGAAACAACCTTCGAATGGTACTCGGAGCTCCCAAATGACTCCGTGAAAACCTTCGCAAAAATGGAGCTCCTATTCACACAGCGATTCGCCAGCGTGAGCGAACGCACTCTGATCACGGCCCCGATCAATGCTAGGGTAAAGCTAGGAGAAACATGGGTCCAATACACGATCCGATGGCGGAACCTGTGGTCTAAGTGCGAACAGCGCATTGAAGGGTCTCCTGCCATGGGCATGTTCATCGGGACCCTCGATCCTCTGACGACGGTGTCCCAGTTCATGACATTCTTAAAACTTACCACCTTCCAGGTTTTGATAGACAAGCTGACCCAGATGGATCAGATGGGCCATGGGTCTTCCTCCTCAAATAAGGACCCTCGAAATACTAGGGGTAAAGGAAAGACGGCCTTCGTTGCTAACACGCAACAACAGCCGAGTGGCCCAAAACCAGCTGCTCGCCAAAACAACGCGCGTCCGCGCCCGTCCTTAGAAGAACGATTAGAACGCGCTTACTCGTTTCTGCGTGATAAAACGGGGAGACTGTTTGAGTTGGCAATAAGAACTAATCTTATCACATTACCATACCCGTAGCGTTCAGCACAACCTGGCGACATCAACAGCCCTAATTACTGCTCTTATCACAGAATGGTGAGCCACCCAATTGGAAATTGCTACGTCTTCAAAAATTGGGTTGAAGACTAGTTTCGGCAGGGGAAATTCGTGTTGTCTGATAACTGGAGGATAAACCCGTCCCAGAAGCACACTCCTAAAAAGGGGGACGCGTAGGGGGTATCATGCTCACTTGTGGAAGAAACTCCATAGGAAGTCGTTCTTTTAGCAAAAACCAAAAGAATGCTGAAGGATCTATAGGCATGTCCGGCAGTCAGGTGGAAAAGCCCACTTGAACCCGAAATAATCGAAGGGATGCTAAAACCTCATCCCGCGACGAGAGAAAACCCCCCAAGTTAAGCCTTCAAAGTTTTCGAAGAAAAAGAAGAAGACCAAGAAGCCTGTACACCCTGCCGAGTATGACGATAAGTGCACGGATCTACAAAAATACATAAATGCACTGGAGGAGTATAACCAGAAGGTGCAGACACATGTCATGCTCGAAGAATTCCTCAAGCATATTCTTGAGGGCGAAGACATTGACAACGATAAGGGAAATGACTCATTAGAAGACATCGAAGACCGTGCAGCAAGTTGCCACATGGTCTCCCATTCATCGTTATATGACGAAGAGGCTCCTTCAGGTCAGAAAACAACGCAGAGAAACTGGGGATAGAATCGGCGCTAAAATCCCCAAAACTGCCTGAGGAAGACCTGATTGAGAGGCTGCTAAACGAAGCCTTTCAAAAAAGAAAAGTTGACCGAGAACGCGAGACATCTATATATGAAAAGGCTAAGCGTTAGCATTTGGATAAAGAAGCAGCGGTGAGGACGAGTCGTAAAATTCTCCAACCAAACCAAAGCACACCTGCAACAAATAAGAGCAGGATCAAAACAGAGAAGCAGTTTGCCAAAGCCCTGTCAATGGGGATGAAGCTGCCACCTTTCTCCCAGGGTCATATGCCTCAATGGAGAAGAATTACATCCAAACTACTGTCCATATCATCGGAGGGTCACCCACCCCATCGAGAAATGCAGTGTTTTCAAGAAGTGGTAGTAAGGATATGTTGCCCATCAAAAACACTTCAGGAGGATGAAGCACGCAGTTCGCGCTCATCGACAGTAAAATAGTAGGATGAACGTGCATGAAGAAACGACTGGCAACTGTCATATGCTTGTTACCAGTTCGGATGGAGGAAAACCTCCAATTCTTACATTCAGGAGTGATTCTGAGAATGAAACACTCCTCAACTCTCTCTTCAAAGACTCCACCTCCGAAAAAGAAGAGGAGGAGAAGAACTACGAGAATATTCAGCTGCGTAACCGCACGCTGCGTGAGAAGAATCTCGGACCTACAAACAAAGGTTCGAATAAAAATGACAAAGAGAAAGCAAAAGTCCCTGAGGAAATTGCCCTCGATGACGGAGTGGTAAAAGAGCTCACCACAAAAGACCCGCCTAAGAAAATAAGGTGGATTACAACGTCCTGGCATATTTGAGGAAAATATCCTCGCAACTGAGCATATTGGATGCTCTCCTCCTGCCCAAAGAGGCACGAAATTCCCTAATCAAGGAATTACAAGAGCCCGATCAGTTCCAAGCTTTCCTCGCAGAGGAGTAGATGAAAAATGAACTGGCAGAGGTCCACACGGCTTATATTACATTCAGCAATGAAGATCTACTCCTTGGTACGTGTGAACATAATCTCCTGTTATACGTCACCGGGTATTGCGACGACATCAAGATAGGGAAAATCCTTATCGACAACGGATCGTCCATTAACCTTCTCAATGTGAGAGTGCTGAAGGAAATTTTCATGAACGTTCAGCACCTTACATGAGATAAAATTACTATCTCCGGGTTTGACTCACAGACATCACGGATGCTTGGGTCCATAATATTAACGCTACACTTCGGGCTGCTCGTCACTGACATCAAATTTCATGTCATTGATGCTAAGACATGCTATAACGCTTTGCTCGGCAGGCCTTGCTTACATGAGTACAACGTCATCCCTTCTACACAACATCAGTGTATGAAGTATTTCAAGGATGGCTCGGAGTACACCGTCACCGGAGAGCTAAATCTGTTCTCCATAAACGAAGTCTGGAAATACGAAGACGCAAAGTACTTTTACCAGACTTCGAGGATACTGAAAAGTGCCACAGGTCGGACAGTAAGAAAAAATCCATCGCCACTATCCCGATATTTAGGAGCGATACCGAGGAAGATGAAGAAATAGTCTACTCAGAGCAACCCTAAAGGCAAAACAATAAGCCCGGACCGTCTACTTCTATTCTAGTCTTTGGCAGCGACTCTGAGGATGAAACTAATGTAGTGTTCTCTATTCGCTCGTATGCATAGGCTCTTACCAAAGCCGATCGAAGTCTACAAGTTGCAATGGCTCTGCCTTGGCATTATAAGGAACTTTATGCGCTCGATACATTCAGTGTAAAAGAACTGTAAACTTTCTACGTACCTCCCAGGCGAAGAGGTGAATAGACGATCCTCTTCTACCAATCCATAGAGACCAAAGTAGAGAAAGAAATTTGGCACGGTGCCGATTTTGCGATTGACAGGCTTCAACCCATCCGTCTGCCAAGATATTAAGTGGAAGGATCGAAAGAGCTGTTAAGACGACAGCGCGTACCCCGCGAACAAACTGTTCGACAATCCTAATTCTACAAAACGATTTGGGATATTCCTGGGGCTCAACAAAAGAAGCACAATGGGAAGATAGAGACAACTGGGCTGGGATACATTTGGTCTATGAAGCGGGAGCAAATATATAGCTGCCACATCGTAAATAGCTCCGGTGAAAAGAAAAATGCTCTTCCAAATAGCCGTGACGTCGAATCAGAGTGAGATCCCGCTTTGAAAACATTAAGTCTGTCGTCTGAAGAACAAATTGACAAGTTAATAAAAGAAGCTTGTCAAACGAGCCGGAAAAATCACAGCCGCGAAATGGCTATTTATGAAAAGGCCAAGATGCACGTCTCAACCAGCAAACAAAGGAAGCAGTAAACCGTGATGCTCTTCATCCGCAACTAGTTAATCGCCTTCATGAAAGGGGAAAGTCCTGAAGCAAAGATAAATGCAAGGCGAGGGTCGCAAATAACCTTCATGGACAACAAAGCAGGCCAAGGTACCGTTCAATAGAGAAAAACTTGATTGGAGCCCGTCCTTTATAAAGAAAATGGGTCGGGAATACTCTTTCCCCCAAGACAAGACAAGGAAAATATTCAACCTTGTCATGAAGCACAAAATGATGACGGTTCCGGAGTTTCGGCACTCTGAATAAATAAACGAGGTCCATCATCCGGATTATTGCTCCTATCACCGAGTAATAGGTCATCCCCTTGAAGACCACTTCACCTTCAAAAACTGGGTAGAAGACTAGTATCAATAAGACATGTTTATATTATCCGACTGCTGGAGGGTAAACCCGCTACAAAAGCATGAGCCAAAGAGAACCTATACCGTTAGGATAAGATCAGCTCAATATCAAGAAAGGAAGCGAACTCGTACTTTCCATATGATAACACTCTCAAAAGAGAGGGCACGAGACTATGAATGACCTCTACAGGTGCTTCGCAAATGAAGAAGAGGACGGGGTGATCTCAGAGTTTCCACCAGCACCAAAAGAGATGGAAGATAGGATACACACTACGACGAACAACCTAAGAAAAAATAACTTAGGGATGGAAAATGATCCGAGGCCAACGTTCGTCAGTGAGATACTATATGAAAAATAGGTAACCACGTTAAAAGACGTGCTCATGCAGTATAAAGACTGTTTTGCGTAGAACTATTTTGAGATGCCGGGGCTAGATCCAAAAGTAGAAACACATAAATTGGCTATATCGCCGGGCATAAAGCTAATCAAACAGGCGCCAAGAAGGATGCGACTCGAACTTGAGATGAGTATCAACCCGGAAGTCAAGAAACTAATCGACTCCAGCTTCATCCAAGAAATTCAATATCCTGACTGAATCGCCAACATCGTTCCAGTGATGAAGAAAATTGGGACGGTTCGCATCTGCGTGGACTTTCGGGACCTCAATAAAACTTTCCCGAAGGATGATTTTCGGGTACCTGTTATCGAGCTGATGATCGATGGCACGTCTACCCATGAGGTCTTCTCCTTCATGGATAGATCTTCAGGATACAACCAAATAAAAATGCATCCTGAAGACCAGAAGCATACAACCTTCCGAACCCCGCTGGGCATTTTCTGTTATAAGGTGATGCCCTTCGGTTTGAAGAACGCCGACGCTACCTACCAAAGGGCCATGGCAAACTTCTTCGATGACCTCATACACGAGATTGTCGAATGCTCCATCGACGACCTTGTAGTGAAGAGCAAATCTCATGAGGAGCATTGAGAACATCTAAAAATAGTATTCCAACGTTTTCGGAAGTATAATTTGAAGATGAACCCTCTAAATTGCGCGTTTGGAGTTTCCTCAGGCAAATTTCTGGGATTCATCATACATCACAGTGGTATTGAAAATCGATCCCTCAAAGATTAAGGCGATTATGGAAATTCCCAGGCCGAGAACCCTTAAACAGTTGTGATCTCTCCAGGGAAAGCTCGCTACATCCGGCGGTTCATAACCAACCTCTCCGGAAAATGCCATCCCTACAGTCATCTGAAGAAGAAAGGGACCTCGTTTTTCTAGGATCACAAATGCCAAAACGCACAAGACGAAATCAAGCAATACCTACAAAATCCGCCAGTATTGGCCGCTCCGGTTAAGGGAAAACCCCTTATCTTATATACAACAGCCTTTGAGGGTTCTTTAGGCGCATTGTGGGCACAAGAGAACGATCAGGGAAAGGAGAGAGCTCTATACTATTTAAGTCGAGTTCTTCTAGGGGCATAAAACAACTATTCCCCTATCGAAAATCATTGCCTGGCGCTGATCTTCGCAATAACGAAGCTCAGACATTACGCCTTGGCACATGAGATCCATCTCATATCGAAAGTGGATCCTCTCAAATATCTAATGTTAAGGTTCATACTAACAGGAAGGTTTTCCAAATGGGCCCTCCTCCTGATGGAGTTCTCGATAATATATCGACCCCTCAAAGCAGTGAAAGGTCAGGCCATTGCCGACTTTCTCACGGAGCATCCGATACCAGCCGACTCTCCCTTAAATTGTGAGTTGCCAGACGAACATGCGTTCGATGCAGTCGAAGAAGAAAATGATTCCCCATGGGAACTCTACTTCGATGGAGCATCTTCCATGAAGAGGTGAAAGCAAAACGCCCCTATAATCAAAACTGGGGTAGGCCTCATCTTCGTGACCCCGCCAGGAGGGATATTACGTTACGTCCCCTCCTTAACGGAGCCAAGGACTAACAACAAAGCTGAATATGAAGCTTTAATAGCAGGTCTTGAGATCGCTATCGACATTGGAATCAAAGACCTCCTCATATATGGAGACTCCCAGCTTATCGTTAGCCAAGTAAATGGAAACTATCAGATATACAAGCTAGAGCTGATAAAGTATGGCGAAAGAGTGTAGCAACTGCTGACACAAATCCCTTCCTATATCCTGGAAAGCATACCGCGTGCGGAAAACAGTAAGGTGGATGCATTGGCCAAATTGGCTAAGGAATTGGCCGATGAAGACCTCGATGACTTGAAGATCATTATGCAAAGTTACAGGGTTCTCACGCCAACAGATACATCTTCGGAAGAGATGATAGAACCATCCGAAGGAAAAGAAATGACCGAACAAGTAGCCCTTCAATTAGAGGATGAAGAAAAAGTCAAGGACCGGAGGGAAGTCTTTATAAAATACTTCAAGTCCCAACGAACACCTAAAATTGCATCGTTTAGGTATCAGCTCATGAAACGAGCTTTGTCTTTTACCTTCATCAATGATACTCTATAAAAGAGATCGTTCGAATGTCTATGGCTAAGGTGCTTAGGGCCGGAAGAAGTAAAGAAAGTCATCCAAGAAATACACGATGGACTTTGCGGCTTCCATCAGGCAAGGCCAAAGATGAAGCTAAAGATAAAAAGAATGGGTTATTATTGGCCCACAATGATCTAGGATTGCCTCGAATATGCGAAGCAGTGTCACTCATGCTAAATTCACTGAAATTTCATCTATCAACATCCAAATCCGCTACACCCGACAATGGCTAGCTGGCCGTTCGAAATGTAGGGAACTGATAAAATTGGCCCTATCGAACCGACATCATCCAAAGGACATCGGTTCATACTAGCAACAACCGACTACTTCTCTAAGTGGGCAGAAGCTGTACCGCTAAGTGAAGTGAAGTCGGAGAATATCCTTCATTTCTTCAAGACCCATGTCATATACCGGTTTGGAACTCCGCGACGGATAATCTCGAATAATGGGCCAGCTTACAGAAGCCATAAAATAAGCTGCTTCGCACAGCAGTATAAAATAGATTGGAGATACTCTTCAGTCTATAATTCTCGGGCCAATGGTCTAGCTGAAGTTTTCAACAATACCTTAACAAAGATTATAAAAAAGACGGTGTCCAGAAACAAAAAGGACTAGCATGAAAGGCTGCATGAAACTCTCTGGGTGTACCGAGTAACGTTTAAGATGGCCACAAATACAACACCATACGCATTGGTGTTCGGCACGGAAGTAGTGCTTCCATTGTAAATAGAACTCCCCTCTCTATGAGTAGCGGTTCGATATGAGCTGACAGATGAAGAAAATACTCATTTTTGGCTTGAGGAGCTTGATGCCCTCGATGAAACCCGCCTTATAGAACAACAAAATATAGAGGCTTATAAGGAAAGGATGACACGGTCATATAAAAGATTGACCAAGCCGAGAACATTCTGCCAAGGCGAACTCGTCCTGATTTTCAAAAGACCAATGATCCCTACTTGTGCAAAGCGGGGGAAGTTCGAGCTAAGAGGAGGCCCATATATCATAGACAAAGTCTACCAAGGTGGAGCCTACTTGCTCATGGATATGCATGGCGAAAGACCCTTCCGGCCAATAAACGGCCGATTCACGAGTCATGACTTGGGTCAAAGATAGATGACGACACTTGTGTCCGCTCGCTATCTTCCTGAGTTAGAACTCAGAGATTAGTATCCAAAAAGCTTCGTCGCCCCAAAATACGGCGATATGGACCGAAACGTCCCTAAACTAATGCGTTCCCCCAAACACAGGAATAATGGACCGAAATGTCCCTAAACTAACAATGGACCGAAAATTCCTTTAACTAATACTCGCTCCAAAATACGGCGATAATGGACCGAAATGTCCTTAAACTAACATTCGTCCCCAAAATGAGAATGTTAGACCAGAACGTCCTTAAACTAGCATTTCGTCCCAAAATACGGCGATAATGGATCGTCATGTCCTGAAACTAACACGTTTAGCTCTACGGTGAATCCCCATATCGATTACCGTATACAATCCATAGGCATAAATGATTCATATCTCTCCTAGGTTCTACATGATGTAGTCCTTTGAAGAAGACCGGAGCCTACAGCTAATGGTGCGTTACCTTACGGGCCGCCTAAAAAAAGTATGTTCACAAGCAAAATAGGCATGGATGAAAATCCGAAAGGGTGTCGTGAGTAAAAAAAGCAGGACTGATAGCGAGCTAGTGAAAACCCGAAAGGACGCTGTGAGTAAAAACAGTAGGACTGCCAGCGAGCTAGTGAAAACCCAAGAGGGCACAAACTCGTAAAAAAAAGCACTTACAAAGCCCTCACGACTTTGTAAGGAGAAAGCACCTACGTGAGATCCTTACGACTCGTAAAAGAGTAACACCCTTGGGAATCCATACGATTCCTAAGGAGAAAATGCACTTATGAGATCCTTACGATTCATAAGTAGAATCTACTCCCTTTGAGACCCTCACGGCTCATTGGATTCAAAATCCTTAAGTTACAGGGATCTAAACCTGTTCTTATGCCATCAAAACCCTATAAAACTTTCTTGCCTTACAGGCGGTCCAATATTGACCCTTGTATACAATCCACGGGCATAAATATATATTCTCCCACCAAGTTCCACCAATGGTGAGAAATGTCCACATATGGTGAACGACACTTGTAAGTCATCTCAATTTAAAAAGAGAAAATACTCTTGTATGATCCTTATGACTTATAAGAGAAAACACAATTAGGAATCCTCCCGACTCCTAAGGAGAAAATACACCTACAAGATCCTCTCGACTCGTAGGGAGAAATACCTTTATGAGAACCTTATGTCTCATAAAACTAGAAAGTCTTAGTCGACAGGATCCTAACCTTGTTTGCTAAGCCACTATTGTCCAAATTAACAAAAGCAAATGATGATTCGCTCCTGGCAATATCCCAGTTGTAGCGATATTGATGCCTAAATAGGCATCAAATTTCAAGTCCCTTCACGGCAAATGATGATTCGCTCCTGTCAATATTCCAGTGGTAGCGATGCTGATGCCAAGATTGGGATCAGATTCTCAATCCTCAACTCGCAATAAAAAGTAGCGAGTAAAAAAAAGCCGAGATGATAGAGCAACCCGCAATAAAAAAACAGTGAGTGATAAAAAAATGAATGAAATGACATAGTCGAAATGATTGGGCACCGTGATAAATAGCCGAAATGATTGGGCAATCACGACTTTCACGATATAAAAAGTTGAAAAGATAGAGCATCGCGGAATGAAATAAAAGGCAAAAAAATTTGAAAATGAATTTTTTCTGCTCTGCAAGTAGGTCCATATTGACTTTTGTATATGATCCATAAGCACAAATAAAGGAAAGGGAACCATATTTTCCCACCACGTCTCATCAAAAGGAGAACTGAGTCTTGATGGTACATATACCATCTAGAGACTATCCCTGTGTTCCTCATCATTCTAGCAGGGTGCGGACACAACACTCAAATAAAAGTAAAGTAATGGCAAAATCCTAGCTTCATGTCTTAATGGCAACATCTACAGCCTAGAGATCATCCCGACGTTCCTTCTCATTCCCGCAAGATGCAGATGCAACGTCATCATAAAAAAAAGAGACCCAAGGGTCAAAGCAAAAATGGAGTAATGGCAAAATTCTATCTCATAGTCTCGATGGTACATATATAACCTAGAGGCTACCTTGACGTTTCCCCTCATTTCAGCATGGTGCGGACGCAACAATCAAACAAAGTAGAGTGACGACATATCCGTTGCTCCAGACCTCGATGGCAATACATACAGCATAGAGGTCATATGGATGCCTACCCTACTTCAGCAAAGAATCGGCACGACATCATCAACACAAAAAACGAAATGATGGCATATTCCTAGCTTCGGGTTTTGACGGCAATACAAACAAAGCCTAAAGACCGTGGGAGATCATCCCACCCCAGAAGGGTGCGGTTATGACTCATCGGGGTTCCAAATTGAGCCTAACCTCAAGTAAAAAGTGCCACGGCAAATACGTAATGCTTGTTCTTCTGAGGGTAATATGACCTAAGAAGATTACTTGAAGACATTTTTCCAGCCTCAGAAGAGATTAGAGACACGACAGTTACGGGGCTACTCGAACAGCAGCCTAAGGACTGCATATTGAGGAATACATCAGCTAACGCGACGGTACCACGGACTAAAACCCTAGTACCACAAACCTAATGGACCCCTGTCATAAAAGAATGGGGGTTATCTACATACAACGTTAGGATATGTTTTCCTGTAAGCCTAAGGGAGGTAAACTAAATAAATTCCGAAATGAGTACATAAACTAGAGACTCTAGAATGAGTGAATAAACTACAAACTCCGAAATGAATGAATAAACAATAAACTCCGAAATGAGTATATAAACTACTTCGCTCCAGATTAAGACATCAGGAAATAAAAGAGTGCATGCGGATAAAAAAATGTATATTCTTTATTCATGAATCAAAATGTTTGAAAGATACAATTTGTAAAGGAAAAAAGGGATACAATTGTAGCCTCTAAGAGGGCGGGGCTTTTAATAAAGCAGCGACCCGTTCATTCTCTTGCCGCAGCTCATTCTCACACTCTACTACTGCGGCTAGCATTACTTCGACTTGAACTTGTTGTTGCAAGCACGAAGAAAGCTTCTTAGAAATATCCTGCTTAGCAACTTCGGTGTCCCGCATTCTTCGCTTAGTAGAGTCAAGGTCCCACCTCAGCGCCATTCCTTCAGAAATGCATCGTTGAAGGTTTTCAAAGATAACTTGGAGCCGCGCAGCATTCGCTTCTAACTGGGCACATAATTGGCTTGACTCGCTAAAAGCCGTCTCATGCTCCTTCTGCTTCAGGACAGTTTCTTCCCGTAATATTGAATGGAAATGGCACTTTGTTCGATCCACATGATCAATTGAGCCTTTGAGGATAATGCCTCAGGCGTAAGATGTTTGCACTCGATCTCATGGAGGCAAGCCTCGATTTTCTTACAATAATCAACCCAGATGCGGACGAAATCTTCATTATGGAAAGTCTCAAGAGTCGCCAGCATGGGGTTGACTTCATCCGCAAAGTCCACAGCAGAAGTGAGAGTCTCGACATTAAGGTCTTCAATAAATTCGCTTAGCATGTGCCTACTATTTGCTACGCCTCTTGAAGATTGGCGTTTTGCGAAAGGTCCTGCGGGTATAGAAATGCGGGACTCAAAAGGAACCAAAGCCAGTGGAGTTGCTACAAAATAAGACATGTACAAAGACGGGCCAGATTTCAGCCTAAAATAAAAAAAAAGAATAAGATCTAACCTACCAATAGTTGAAAGCGGAAAATTAGGGAGCATAGAGGGATCAACCATTTTTTTGTCTTCTCCTTCGAGCAGTAAGACTGTAGTCAGTACGGGAAAAAGCTTATTAGAGAAGGGTTACTCGTAGAAAGTTGATATAAGAAATGAAAAATATACTAATCAACGCCAGAAAGAGGGACAGATCCTGATTGGAAAGAGAAGTGCAAGGCTAACATTTGGCATAAATGGTTGAAAAGCACTCCTACAAGATTGCAACAATATACGTTAAGAAATCAATCTAAAGAGTAATATCAATAATGAAACGAAGAAATAAAAAAAATTTGAAGGAAAAATCACCTTCTATCGCCGAGCCTGAGAAAATTCGGGGAGGTGCAAAAGAGATGGGTGGAACAGCAACGGTCATCAGCAGATCGCCAGCGTTTATTGCGCCTATATCAGAAATAAAGGAAGCGTTAGCGAATGTGTCAGGCAGAATTAGCGATCCAAAAGTAATAGCATGGAAGATACCTATGGGTTTTATGAGAACCGACGGTGCAGAAATCATGGTTGTATCTGGAGCGTCACTAGTTGTGATAGCCTCTTCAACTTTCATCACTATTGGGAGGACGGATTCAACATCTTCACCCTCGTCTCCTGAATCAATAAGGGCTGTCGTTATGCTAGCATCACCCGCGGATACTGGGGATCCACTGGGAGAACGGGTGGTAGCTGGAGCAGTGTCAGACTCAAAATGAAGGCCTTTCGCCCGGAATCTCCATATGTTGGCACCTCACCCACAGCGCTGGCATGTAAACTTGGCCCTGCTGTATCATTCAAGGAAAAATTTATTATAATTCCAATAAACTGCTGTGGAAATAAACTTGGAAAAGTAAATAAGTCTTACCGGGTTTCATTAAAGTATCGTGTGCTGTTTCACCATGAAGTAAACGCTCAGCCTTTTCATGAGCCGCACGCATGATCTGCCTGTGAGCGGTTGACAAGGCAGGGGGATTGTCCTCCATGGGAGTATCAAGGGTTCGTATTTCACTCGAACCCGCATGTGTGGCCAAGCTATCCTGACACTCTCTCACTTCATGCTTCCGGCGTTTCCTCTCGGTTTTAGTCGTGCGAAGGGATCTCTTGTAATGTTTTGAAAATCGTTTAGGTGAAATTTCGGAAAATCGGTAAAATAACGGGTGTTTTTCCGTAAAAATCAAGATATAAATATCTTTTAATATAAAATTAAATATACATATTCTAGCTATGAAATTGCTGGTATTTGGTGTTTATTGAGCCACTGGTAAAATTTCTAATTTATTGAAAATTTTTCCGAAATTAATTATTTTAATATTATTTTAAGCCGTCACTAATACATTTAATTAGGGAAAATTACAAATTGGAATGGGTTGATACAACTTTTGTGCATCATGACACATTAAACTAACATGTAAAATATTTTTTTTGAAATGGAAAGAAGTTGTTAAGATGGTGTTAGAAAACATATAAGAAAAAGGCTAAAATTGTGAATTTAATTAAAGTAATTGAGGTATGGGGGTATTTCCTTCACTTGGAACTTGCTACACACACACCCACACTCACACCCCCCATTTTCCTCCCCTTTTGTGGCTGAAATTCAGGAGCCCCTCTCCCATTTCCCCACACCATTTCCACACAAATTAGAATGAAGAAAAGAAAACAAAGAAATGAAAAGAAAAGAATAAGAAAGAGGTATGGGCTTTGAATTTTGAGTTGACTTGGCTTTTTTTCCCCACCTCACTCTCTCTCCTCCCTCACCCATTTTAGGCCGAGCCCTTCCCCCTCCCTCAATAGCAGCCCCTCCCTTTTCTCCCCTCATTTCTCTTGAAAAAAATTTATCAAAATTGCCTCAAAATCCATCAAAAAAATCCCAAAATCCAAATCTAACTCTTACCCATTTTAGTTTAGCCTATCATGCATGGATTGTGGTGAAAAGAGAGCATTTTGAGAGGCTAGATTGCAAGTTTGATCCATGGTTCATGACGTATAAATCTTAAACTTTTAGTGAATTGTTGTCTAATTACTTTAATTTAGCTTATTTAAGTGTAAATTAGGTGTTTAAATAGGTTAATTGCAAGTTGGAAAAATTCAAGAGATTAGGTTGTGATCAAATTAGTTTTTTGGGTATTTGGATAATGGATTGTGTGTTGTATTTGAGATCTTAAGACATGTAAAGGAAAAGCTAGTTACTAGCTACTAATTGTTAGTTTAAAATTTTGCTAATTATGCTAATTTTGTTAACTAGGTTTTAGGAAGTTATTAATTAATTGAGATAAAAATCTAATTAGGGTAGTCATGACATTAGTAGCATTTTAGATTGTAGTTTACCACCTTAGATCATGCAAAACCTAGTCAAATTGTTGATTTGTGTATTGTTACATTGAAAATTGTTAAAATCGGATAAATTGCAAATTAGAATTTTGGGGTTAATGAAATTTAATGAGATTAAATTGTGGAAACGGTTTGTATGACTTATTTAAGATGTTTAATAAGTATTATGGCCATTAGAATTGTTAAAACATCAAGTTTTATACTAAAACGGTAAATTTTACTTGCTAGGTTTTCGGAAAAATAGCTTTTAAAGTGAGTTTGGGGTTTTTGTGAATTTTAACCTATTTCATATTATAATTAGTGTTTTTGAATGTGCAAATGGGTGCGTTTGGGTTTTTCTCGATGGGTTGATGTTTGTACATCGACATCGAGGGTTGATTTGGCTATTCTTGCATGCGTAGGCGATAGGTTTTGACCTATACGTGATACGCGTGCCGATTTGGTTTTCGTATGCCGTTTCGATTTCGAATTGGGTTTTTATGCGATACGATTCGTTGTGACATGTAGGTACATCCATGTGGACTTCAAGATGACAAGCAAGCGCGTGGCGACAACGATTTTGGCAAGCGAGGACCAGGTGAGTAGATTTATATCAAAGGGAAGAAGTCGGGTGGATGGCGTATAGCACCCCCGCAGTTCGTAGTATATTTATGATATATAATTGGATATATATATGTGGTTTATGATCAATGGATGATTATAAAGTTATGAGTATGTGTTTATGGTTAGTTTGGTGTTATTAGGAGCGAACTAGCATAGCTTCTTTGTCGCGAAACCTAGAATAGGTTTACACCCACACGCACACACCTGCATTCATTTTATTACCTGTGCGTATATGGGGACACACACACACACACATATGGGTATGGGACTATGTATATATATATATATATATACGTATACATATATACGGATTATGAGGATAGTACTTGGGATTGGAGATGAGTCGATGAGATTGGGCTTGAGGCCGTGAGATCGGTGATGTGACAGGGTTCATATTCGAGTTACGACGTGATATGTTTAGCGGGTTTAGGCGTGATGTTTTCATACACACACATGCATACATAGATGGTATCAGTATTGTACTAGACGTAGATCAGTACCCTCGATCATGATATTTGATAAAAAGGATACCAGATGAATAATGTGATAGATGTGACATTTGACCCGTACCCAGATTTGGGAGGCCGTACGACGGATTTACCGTACGAGCTATATATTGATGATAGATCTGCACTCTTGACTCGAGGATGTCATATTATATAGGGTATCGTATGGGATACTATTGAGGTGGGATCACTGACTATTATACACATATATATATCGACTCAGATTCAGGTAGTTTCCATACCCCTTCCGATTGGTTGTTAGTTAGACCTGTAGTTACCTAGTAGATGTTAGACTGGACCCGAGTCAAACCTATTTCCAAAAACTAACGAATCGTGAGGATTTTAAAGACATGTCAAGGGATACTAGGGATATTTCAAAAGACGTACCTTTTTTTAAAAACACCGTAGCCCTTATTTTCAAAACACCACGATTCGTTCTATTTCAAACGGAAAAATAGTTCAACATAGGTATAGCGATGTAGATTCCTTATTGTTATGTTATCATTCATGTTCCGCACATTATTGTTGCAATTACTATTCATTGCCATTTATCATGTTATTATCGTTTCATTGCATGTTTATTGTGTACTTAGTGATTATGAACCATGCTGTCAGGACACCAGCACCATTACCGATGATGCGTATGTTCCACATACACTTACTTGCCGGCTCACACACATCATCATCAGTAATTGCCATGTCACGTACACTTTAGAAAATACCTTTTCATTGACATAGCTTGATAACTGATAGTCGCAATATGTTATAGCTTCCATATGCTAGTTTAAATATTGCATTCATTGCATGATATTAGGTGCATTCATATATTAATTGGATATGCAGTATTATGGAGATTTATGCCGGTATTCATTGTTTATTGGTATCATGATTCTGATAATTTCGGATTTGCATGAGATTTCTGGATTTGGGGGAAAACCGCAAGAATTTAATAAAAGCTTAGTATCATCATTTTAAAATGCAAATTGCAGTTTTCTCATGATGTATGAGTCGTTCACCATGAGTTTTCATGATTGCTGTTGGATTTCGAGATCCGATTCGAGGAGTTGGATGAACCGTCTCGGGTACATGGTGGGCCCGATATGGTACCCCGGAGCAAGAAGCTCGAGTTGTATTTGATGAGCCTGGCAGGGGAGCACTACCTACCGGTGATATTATTTAGACTCGTCGGTTATCAGGAGGATACCGGCCGGAGTCATGAGATGGATACAGGCTGATCCGTTCTGCCGGAGCCCGCGTGCCGATCCCGCAGATGATACGGATGCCTGAGATATTGATATTTGAGATTTGAGATTTGAGACACTGAGATATTGAGATTTGATGATACAGGTCAGTCCGGGCAGCCGGAGCCTGAGATATTTGGATTTATGTTTTGTGTCGATATTTGATACGGATTTCTCAGTTGATTTCATTGATGTTACTCGATTTATATACATAAAGATATCTCATTAAAAATAGAAAACAGTTGTCTCACTCATTTCATTACATTACATTCATACCTCATACATATGATATATTGTTACCTGAGGCACTGACACGAGCACATGGGATTACACTATGTTTAGATGTTTACCCTTGCCACCTTTTCATTCTTCAGACCTTATCATTTGAGGATATTTATATTACTGATCGTATTAACCTAGGATTGCGTTATACATACGATTTCTGCTCGGTGATGTTTTCTACTCACGAGTTGGCAACTCACCCCCGCTGTGCCACAGTTTCTCGCAGGTTTTGCCGTACATGTTTCGTTGCGGCTTTGCTGGCACACTGTTCCTTCCGGGTGATTGCTTTGGTAGGTGGGTCCTTTGCATCAGAACCACCATTATTTATTCATTATTTCAGTTGTATCTAAAAACTCCATCAACCAGATTGTATATTTGAGAGAGATATATGACCAGACTTGTTATTATTTCGACCTTAGAGTCGCGCGTTGTATTATTATGGTTTTCATGCTGATTTTGGGTCTTCTTTTGAGTTTTGATCCTCGCCCTTCGGCGTTGTATATTATATTGTTTGCGTGGTTGTGACCGTCGATTGACGAAGAGATAGCTCCCGCTTCGGGATACCTTTTTATTTATTTCGTATAATATTCATGTTGTATCCTGTTTGGGGTCAGTATTTACAAAGGAGACACTGCCGAAATTTTCAGAAAATACTTGAGGTTTTAAAAATACATACTTTGGCCTATGTTTTTAAAACTACTTGCTTTAAATTGGTTTTTCCTTCACTTTACTGCTTCCTTGGTTTTGATTTCTGAATTTTGGCTTACTTAGATTACGTACGCCTCGAGACGTTTTGTAATTTAAGTGCCGGTCATGTTCCGTACTTTTCGGTTCGTGACATCTCTCCAGAACCACCGACGGAGAAACATCTTCATCTGAATCAGACCTAGCCTCCGGATCTGCTACAATGTCCGTCATCGACTGCTTTAGAGACGCTTCCTGTAGTGGCTCTGAGGTGGCCTGAACAGTAATCGGTAGCTTTGAAGATTTTGTGGAGGCCGTCTAGGGAGGAATATCCTCTGCACTATTACCTAAAGATGGCACTGCATTCGGAATAGCACTAGCTGTGGTGGTTCCTGTAATGAAGAGAAAGGAGGCAGGGTGTAGGCAAAATGAGCTAAATATTTTAAGAGCATCGCAAAATAAATCATACCAAAACCCATAGAAGCATGAAGCCTCTCCTCTTCCTCGTATGTTTTGATGGACACCAGAAGAGCCTTTTCAGTAGAGATGCCTGTTAAGAAAGGAGTGTTAATAAAGCGCAATAAACTCTAAAATATATAAAAGTATAAATAAGATGTACCTGACGCTGCAAGAGCAGCAAGTGCTGCTTTCTCGTGGGCTAATCGTTCAGAAGCCTCAATAGCGGCTTGAAAATTAGTTGCTGCGTTCTCATCAGTAGAAGCTTCAGAAAGATTGTCATTGGTGCCATATTCGGACAAGCCTTCACTATAGAGAGCATGAGGTTCTTGACCAAATACAACGTTAGCTGAAAACATAGATTTCTTCTTCTTCTGAGAGCCGGCAGCAACACCTAACGATATGAACTTTCGCTTTACAGGATTCTTGGGACGGCATGTCCCGATTTATGAGCCAATATCCGACTTAGGAGACACTGCAGCCATCACGCCTGTCATGCCCCGCTTCCCGGTGTACGGGCAGAGGGCGCGATGAGGCCCGCTACGTATTTACTCTGAAGTAAACACGCTAAGCGTATCTAAGTAATATAAATAAAATACACAAGAGACAAAGATAATAGATATAATTGAACTGCAACTTTATTTATTAACATTCTTTTTACCATACATCTGAAATTGTAAATATATGGAATGAAAGCAATGCATAAACAGTGGCATAACAGAAATGGAAAGTACTGAAATGAAATGTACAAGTAACTAGAGCTCCGGATCGAAGGCTAGTTGATCCAAGTCCTCACTAGTGGGCTCGATCTCCTGAAGGTCCGATCCACCTGCCAACATTCAAAATAAGAAAGAGAAGGAATGTCGTCAGTGAACAATCACTCGGTAAGTGTTAGTGGATGTTGTACACCCTCACAACACTTGTGAGGAGGCGGAAATGGTAAACAATAATTTTTCTTGCATGCAACACCCACAAAACCCAAGATTAGTGCTTAAACCCTAACTAGCAAAAACTATCAAGAGATCTAATCTACTATGATAGTACTTATACCTAATGGAACCGGTCCTTCGAATCTTCACTTGAATGTGACTCCTAGGCTCTTTGTGGTTGCAATGAGCTCGATCTCCGGCCACCTCAAGATCCAAGACGATCCACCCGAGAGCTATCGAACAAGCTACAAACTCTTCACAAGATTTCAACTTAGAGATCAAATTTGCTAGAAGTGATCACTAAGATGATGTAGAGATTAAGTATTGGATTATGATTTTTGCTCTAAGCTTTTAATTCACAACTCAAGTGAAGTTAAAGCAAAAAGGAGGAAGAAGGAGAGAATGAAGAGAGAGAATGTCAAAGTGATAATGAAAAGTTCAAGCATGGAAAAATATCATATGGCTCAAAATAAAATAATTGAAGCATGTAATAAAAAATTGCACCATGCTTCAATAGTAACTCCAAATGAATAAAATATGAAAGAAACCATTCCTTCATCTATGCTTAGACTTTCCAAAATTCTACCTCATTTATTTATTTTCACAAAATAAATATCTAATAATGAGGTGTCTCCTGTTGGATATATGTATGCCCTAGAGGCCATTATATGATAGTGGATGTATTTATACATGTATATATATTCAGTAGACATTCTTGCTCGACATGATAGTATGCTATTTGGTTACTCTTTATCTGACATGTTCACTTGATTGTGCTTTTATTCATTTGTACATGTCAATAAAGCCCTGAGGATATTTGCTTTACTACTGTGAATGCGATGGAGATCATACTAGTGGGACATGTGTAGTTTATAATACGAAACCAAAAAACTCCGCAAAATACGGTTTTAGAAACCCTAAAAAATGCTCTCTGGAAATTTTTTGAAAAATCGTTTAAAAATTATTTTAGCAATTGTAGAGTGTAGTATGGGATACTATAAGAACACAGGTGAAATACTCAGGGTGGGGAGGTGGGTGGGGGTGGTGCTCGGATCTCGACCGAGCATAAGGCTCCAAACTCCGGCGTCGCCGGCCCCCTATACTCCAAACCTCCTAGTTTTTCACATGTGTTCTGATGTGCAGGATTTAGGGTTTCTGGTATTGTTTGTTTAGTCTAGATTGTCATGTGATGATAATTGAGTTGTGGGATAATTGCGGAGTATTTCGTAGTCGTAATTTTTAGCATTTTATTGGTAACCTAGATAATATTTAACAGTTCGATCGAACTTCAAACACCCCGTTAAGAACCCAACTGAAATTTTCAAGAGTTGGAATTTTCTTAAGTTAATTATATTTAATAATCGTGCAAGCTAATCTATGGACCGTCTAGAAGAACAAAAACTTTAACTCGATTCTATGCCTTCGGAACCGCGAGTTGAACCCTAGGGTTTGCCGTAGTTCCGCGGTGTCATAGGTGAGGCATTGGTTTGACCCCTCTACGGCTGGACCATAGGTACTGTGTCACGTTTTTGGGTACTTTAAATTCGCTCAAGTGTTGAGCTCATCGGGTGATGAGGGTGTTGGTTGATTCGATCGAAATGTTTAACATAGCCTAGTATATTGTGATACAAAAATTGGAATCTACATTTATATGTTGCGTGTAAATCTAGCATTTCCGTCTCGGGGATAATCAGTAATCTTGTTTAATTATCCGACTAATTTTGAAAAGGTGTTTTCATGGATGATACCTAAATGCGAGACTTACAATTTAGGCATGAAATCTTGGGTATGTGATATCCCGGATTTATAATGTCTAAGGGCGGAGATGATTCCAATTGTTGTAGTTTTTCACTTTCTTTTCTGCTACCGTAAACGTAGTATGTGGTGTATCGCCAATTTCGTTACTATACATCAACGACAATTGGGGTACGCATACTTACTTACGTTGATGACATGTGATGTTATGTGTTGCTGTGATATGATGTATATGATCGTCGTGAATGAATAGTCAGGGGTTTTATGTGAGATGAGTGTTTTTCTTTTCATTCATGTAAAATTCAATTGTATGTAATATTCTTTTATTTGGGGCACTTCCGGGTTGAGGATGATGTCACCATTGTTGTATATTATTTACTTTTCCGCATTAGGATAGACTCAAGGTGGGGAGCACAAGTGACCGGGTTCTGGGGTCCAGTGAGACCATCTCGAGGCGTCGAGACCGGGTTTCCTAACTCTAGAATTGGTAAGGTCACTTGCCGCTCTCTTAGGGGTCTTGGGGTGTGGGATTGGCTATGCATCACGACCGTGGAATCTGTATTTTCTATTGTTGGCTAAATACAAAATACGGACGTCCTAGCATATCCTATATTTTCATATATGTGTTTCTACTGCTTATATTTTGTGATGTGATCGCTTGATATATCTGAGACGAATGCAATATTATATATGAGATATATAGTAGACGTTGCTTATGTTTTGCACCCGCGCTAGTCCCGTCCCGGTATGTCGTTAGTTAAGTAATCTAACGGTGCATAACGGAACATTGTGGCGAATGTGGATGGCATAAGAGCGTTGTATTTTCGTTTCTTTTCTGTGTTTGGCTTAAGGACTTAAATGATGGGACTGCATTAATAAGATTAATGTAAAGTAAAATAAACCTAAAAAGATGTTGTAGAATCGGATTTGAAAACCACTCAGCTTTTTGAGAAATAGCTACATTTCAAAATCGCGGAGCTTAAGCCACTCCTTTTGAAAACCATTTGATTCTACGACGATATCAAGCTCAAAGCGTTAAAGGTTTTCTTAAAAACACTCTGCAACCCTCCGTTATTTTAGGAAGTAGAGTACTTAGTATTCGTGCTACGTTCGTTGACTTTAGCTAAGGCATAGTGTACGGTAGCTAAGTGATGTCTTCCTATAATGCATATGATGCAGATTAATTAGAACATTCATATAACTTTATTGACCATAGTTAAGGTGTTGGATATATATTCCCTAGAGGCCTTCATTATATAGGATGCCAGGGATATGTATGTACATGACAATCTTGCTTGATATGATAGTACGCTATTTGGTTTGTCTTTATCTTAACGTGTGATATATTTTACTTTGTATTTATATACATGTTGATAAAGACCATAGGGTGTTTGCCTGACTACCGGCGTTGTGATGGCAGTCATACTTGTGGGAGCTGGATAGTCAATAGGCACATCCTTAAATGTCCCTGGTCGCAGGAGTATCGAGACTGGGCATCGATGCTCCAGAGTAGACTAGTGTATACATATCTAGACCCTGACGAGGGGTGATGGATTGGTCCCGCAGTTATTGGTGATGTGCACCTAAGATTGTATACAGATGCTCACTGAGTGTGAGTACACCGGACAGGACTCGCCGAGAACTGACTGGATGGTGTTATACCTAACGTCAGATCGCAGTACTCAGGTGACATGTGTGCAGATAGTCTGTCGACTTGAGGTCGTCATTTGTCTCGGGTGAGTTCCCACTGTACTTTGATTACTACCCTACCACGGCTCAAAGGAGTCGTGCAAACAGGTTTTAGTTGGGTACAGTCCCGAGCAACATGGAGGCAATGAGCGACTGTTAGGGATTTGTCTCTCCCGGTATGAGAGTCGATATCGCACTGTGATCGGTTGGTCATTACCATAAGTCCCTGGCCAGGGCTGATTGAGAATTACTGGTGGACTGACCAGTAGATTCTCGGATGGTCTTGAGCCATACCGGCACGACTTGTACGGTTGTTAGGGGTTTGACGTTCACCACCTCCCTAGACCATAAATGCGATACTCTCAGACGATCAGACCGGACTACGCGGATATTGCCACGGACAGGCTCAGTAGGGGTTACGGACGAGTTCGCTCGTCGGCCTCCTTTTCGACACGTACCTGGGTTGCCGTTACGTATAGCTAGTGCCACCGACAGACTTATGGTTAAACCCACTGCCAGCATACTGTCGAGTCTTTAGAGTCCCACACAGAGGGTTTCCCTGGATCAGGCGAGACGATGTAGATGTCGTATGGTCGTACGGTAGGGTTTCGATCGCATTCGTGTACTGGCTACTCGAATTACGATCGGACGGATAATACTGGTAGGCTTTGGTTTAAGCCGGATACTAGTATTGTAGTATTGGATTATACTGATCTTAGTGTATCCGTATTTTTCGGAATACAGATACGGGTATGAAAATACGAAAAAAGGGCATTCTTGTAAATTCACAAGATTGACCTTCTAGAAGGATACACCTCATTATTGTTTTATTCTTTTTCATTAAAGAATTAATGAGGTGGAAATTAGGAGAGTTATGAAGCATGGGTTGAAAGCATGGTTAAGCATTAGTTTATTCACTTTGGAATTACTATTCAAGTAAGGTTGTAATTTGTGAGATTAAATAATTCCATGGTTGAATTATTATGAAAAATACTTAGCCATTCTCACAACTCATTTTTTTCTCATTCTCAAAAAAAGCTTTCTCTCTCCTAGATTTTCTTCTCTCCTTCTTCCTTAAGCTCATACACTTCCATGTGTTGCAAAACAATGAGCTATGAGATCAATTAGTCCATAACACACCCTCTCTACATCCCCTTAGTAATCTCTCCTAGCAAGTTAGATCACTAAGGTATCTCATGGAGGTTGGAGTTTGATCGTAGGCCCCTCGGGTGGATCCATCTTTGACGCAAAGGAGACCGGCAACCGAACTCTTCCAAGACCTAGAAGAAGCCAAAGAAAGGAGATCAAGAACAAGGAGCTTGAACCAAGGAGCAAGGAGCAACTTGAAGACCCGAAGGACTAGGAACGAGGGTAACTCCTTTACATAGCAGTTAGCTCTCTCTCTTAGTTTAGTTTTGTTAGTTAAGGTTTAAACAAGATCATAAAGTGGAGAAAGTTCATGATGCAAAGCAAAACAAGTTTCTTTTTGTGGTGAGAAAAACGTTTTTAAAGTATTCCGCCTCCCCGCAACCCGTGGGGTGTGCATCATGGACTTACACTGGTATCAGTGCCTATTTAAAGCTTAACTAACTTGTTAGCAAAGTGTTAGAAATTCGATCGCCGGAAAAATCCCAAAAACGCGCCCGAAAAACCATGTTTCTGTCGATTTTGAAATCTGGTCCTAAAATTTTTTCAGAAGGCTTAAGAATACAGGCAGGTTTTTTTTAGGAAAACTGAAGAAATTTGGGCTCCTGAATCGGTAAACTCACCGCGGAACCGCGGCAGAACTCAGCGTTCTGCCGCGGATCCGCGGCCGAGTAGGCTCCGACTCGGTCCAAATTTCCACTGTTATTCTTATTTTATGGTTTTATGATTTTTGGAATATTTTGATTCTGCCCAGATATTTTCTGTACTCTGTAGAACTGAGGGTAGATTCAAAATTGCTTAATCGATCGAAATTCTAATTGCTTTAGCTAATCGGTTCTTCTGTAATGCTTTATGTGTTATGAAACGTCCGCTAATCGCTATACGACGATTAGTGGGGGTTGTACATATCTGTAATGGTTGGTTTGTGTATATGAATGTTATTGGATTGTCGATGATGAATAGCCGGGGGATGTGAGACAAGTGTTTTCTTTTCTTTCATTCAATGTAATTTGTGAAATTGATGTAATATTATTTTTGCGGGGCACATCCGAGATGAGGTTGTAGCCACCGTTGTATTATTTCTTTTACTGTTTTTGCTCCTAGGATAGACCCAAGGAGGGGTGGACAAACTACCGGGTATTTTGAAGTGCTTAGTGGCCTACTCACGTTGTTGAGGGAGACTGCTTCACTTCTGGTACTTGGCGGGTAGTTTGCCGCACCCGTAGGGGTCTAGGGTGGGGTTTTGGCTATTCATCACGACCGTGGAACCCGTCCTTCGTTATGGGCTTAAAGAAATGCGGTATTCCTAGTATATCCAATATATTCATCTGTGATCTGGAATGCTTATTATTGCGTGCGACGAATGGATATATCTATATATGATATTTATTAGGCGTTGCTTATGTTTTACACCCGCGCTAGTCCAGCCCCCGCTCTGTCGTTAGTTAAGTAACCTAATAGGTGATGACGGGGCCCAGTGGCGAATGCGGATAGCATAAGCGTACGTTGTATTTTGTTGTTTTCTGCAATGGTAGGATTAAATGATAGGACAACATTGATTCATTAATGCAAAGAAAATAAACCTAAATTAAATCGTTGGAACAATTTCAAAACCACTCGGTTTTCTTCAAAAAGCAAATTTTAAATGCGAAGCTTAAACCACTCCTTTTAAAAAGCTATCTTGGTTCCTTCGATCATATCAAGTTCACTACGTTAACGGTTTTTGCCAAAAACCAGCCGTAACCCTCCGTCGTTTCAAATAAACAGCACATCGTATTCATGCTATGTTTGTTGGCCTACGTCAAGGTATAATGTATGGTAGAAATGTGTTGCTTATTTGTTGCATAGATAGATGTATTAGTTTAGGACAGTCGTACAGCCTTGTTGGCCTACGTCAAGGGCGAGTACGGATGGATCTAAATTAATCAGGACAATGACGGGTAGAACTTGACTTGCATCTTATGATTTATTGGCCTACGTCAAGGTCATAAGAGCTTGGGGTAAAAATCACATCGGGAGTTTCAAACATAAAGAAAACTTGCAAATTTAGCATACCTTCTGGAGTGTGGTGACTAGAGTGGCTTCCATCTAGGGCATCATGCAATAATAGTTGGATCCTGATCCCACTGATGAGTATGATTACTCTCGGGAAATTTTCTCACTTAACAATCAATGCTATAAACCAGGTAGGTGTCTAGAAAGGTGTTAGTGGGGCTACGCCTCCAGGGAAAAGAGGTTATTTAATTAAGGAACTGCGCGAAAGCGTTGGAAAACCTCCCTCGAAGTACCAAAACTGGCCTGGCTAAAAGGTTAAGCAAGTATTGTGACGTGTGATTAAATCCTGACTAATTCTTCTTTTAGGGTTTGAAGAAGGATTTGAGGAAACGGTGGGAGCCATCCTGTTTAGATAAACTAATAAACCAATCTAAACTTGCAAGAGCATATGCTGAGTGTTTCTTTTCACTCTCTCTGGCAGCTACCATGACAGGTCTAAAACTATTACTTGAAAAAATACACTGACCGGGCCAAACTATAAAGATTGGCTAAGGAACGTCAACATTGCACTGACTTATGACAAAGTTGCATATGTTACCACCACTGTTCCTCCCCCTATCCCAGGACCAGATTCCTCAGTTGCGGACAAGGAGGTTCGTAAAACCTGGGATCTAGACTGTGAGAGAGCTAAGTGTATTGTGCTGGCGTCCATGAACAATGAACTCCAGAAACAGCATGAGAGTATGGATATTATATCCATCTTTCTCCATTGCAAGGAACTGTATGGAGGGCACTCCCGTATCGCGAGGTACGAGACCTCAAGGAAACTGTTCCAGATGAGGCTAGCTCCAGGATCACCTATAGGAGAGCACGTCCTGAAAATGATCAGCCTCATTGAGGAACTCGCAAACCTGGGATGTGTGCTAGAGAATGAGTTGTACATCGACTTGATTTTGCAGTCCCTTCCCCGCACCTTCTCTCAGTTCGTGCTGAACTTCAACATGCACGAAATGGAAATTGATCTTCCAAAGCTCGTCAACATGCTGAGGGTAAGAGAGACCTCCTTAGAAAAGGAGAAGACCCCCGTTCTGTATGTTGTCCAATCATCCTCTTCTAAATCTAAAGCGAAAGCTAAAGGGAAGAAGAAGATGAAAGCCACCAAACCGAAAGGCGGGGTCAAGAAGGTGCAGGGAACGAACAAGGCAGGAAGGGTGAAGGCAGATAAGAACGAATGCTACTATTGTCACAAGCAAGGGCACTGGAAGAAGGATTGCATGGCTTTCAAAGCCAAGGACACGAAGCAAGCTGCTGCTTCTGCTTCAGGTGTGTTTGTAATCGAAAATTTTCTTTCAGTAAACTCTACATCATGGGTACTTGATACCGGTTCTGGTTCTCACATCGCTAATTCTTTGCAGGCTCTGAGAAACCGTAGAGCACTGAAGACAGGTGATATGACTCTCCGGATGGGCAATGGAATGCACGTAGATTCTATTGCAATAGGGGAATATCACCTGGGGTTGACTGGTGGGCACATTTTGGTGTTGTACAGCTGTTTTTATATTCCCAGTATGTTGTGTAATATTATATCAGTATCTTTATTATCTAATAAAGGACATAATTTTGCGCTTAAAAGAAATGTCATGAACATTCTCCTAAATCAAGAAATGATTGGGTTTGGCACACTGGAAAACGGCATATACATACTTAATCAACCTCAAGTTTTCAATATTCAAAACAGGCTTAAAAGGAAGGCTCCAGATTCAAACTAAGCCTTCCTATGGTATTGTAGACTTGGTCATATAAATGAAACAAGGTTGACTAAGTTACATAAAGATGGATATTTAGATCCGTTTGAATATTCATCATATGCAACTTGTCAATCATGTATCAAAAGAAAAATGACCAAATCTCCGTTCACCGGACACGGAGAAAGAGCCACGGAACTCTTGGGACTTGTACACAGTGATGTATGTGGTCCAATGTCTACACATGCATGAAGCGGTCACTCCTACTTCATCACTTTTACTGATGACTTCTCTAGGTATGGACATGTGTTTTTAATGAAGCATAAATCCGAGGCTTTTGAGAAGTTTAAGGAGTATAAAAATGAAGTGGAGAAACAGACTGGTAAAAGTATCAAGACACTTCGATCTGATCGAGATAGAGAATACTTAAGTACCAGTTTTCTTGAATGCTTAAAAGAAAATGGAATTCTCTCTCAGCTTACTCCACCTTATACACCTCAGCATAATGGTGTATCAGAAAGGAGGAATCGCACGCTACTGGACATGGTGCGTTCAATGATGAGTAGTGCTGAGTTGCCACTTTCCTTCTGAGGTTTTGCGCTAGAATCAGTAGCATACCTATGAATAGAGTTTCGACTAAGTCTGTGCCTACTACTCCATATGAAATGTGGAGCAGGAAGAGACTATGTCTTAAGTATATCAAGATATGGGGGTGTCCGGCATATGTTAAAAAGCATAATCCGGACAAGCTCGAGGCACGATCGGTTTTGTGCAAGTTTATAGGATACCCCAAGTATTCAAGGGGATATCTGGTCTACCATACTAAAGAACAAAAGGTGTTTGTCGCTCGCCACATTGTCTTCTTAGAGAGCGAATTTCTTGCAAAAGAAATTAGTGCGAGCGCGGTAGAGCTGGAAGAAATTCCAGAACCTCAAACTACTGCCGATGATTTAGTAGAACCTCAGGTTTCAATGGAGCCCGACAAACCAACGCCACTCCGTAGATCTAGTAGGCTTTCTCGTCTTCCTGAAAGATACTATGGGTTTCTTGTAGATGGGGATCGAGAGGATTGCATCATCGATGATGATGAGCCTACTAATTTTCAGCAGGCTATCATGAGTAAAGACTCGGTGAAGTGGCTGGATGCTATGAGATCCGAAATGGAATCCATGTACACCAATAAAGTATGGACTTTAGAAGTTGCTCCTCCTGAGGTGAAACCAGTTGGATGCAAATGGATCTTCAAAAAGAAGATTGGTGCATTTGGACAAGTGGAAACCTACAAAGCTAGACTCGTTGCAAAAGGTTTTTGTCAAAGACTAGGATTGGACTATGATGTAACCTTTTCACCAGTAGCTATGCTTAAATCCATTCGGATTCTGCTTGCCATTGGTTCCTTCTATGACTATGAAATCTGGCAGATGGACGTAAAAACAGCTTTTCTAAATGGACATTTAGAAGAGAGTGTTTACATGGATCAACCAGAAGGTTTCTTAGACAGTGGGAGCAGCGGAAAAGTGTGCAAGTTGCTTAAATCCATTTATGGATTAAAGCAAGCATCGCGGAGTTGGAACAGCTGCTTTGATGAGACGGTCAAAGAATTTGACTTTATCAAAAATGTAGATGAACCATGCATTTATAGGAAGATTGTAGAAGGAGCAGTAGCCTTCCTCGTTTTGTACGTCGACGACATACTACTGATAGGGAATGATGTCCCTATGCTACAATCAGTAAAGCTCTTCTTGTCACAGAAATTCTCCATGAAAGACTTAGGAGATGCATCCTACATTCTGGGCATTAAGATTTATCGTGATAGATCCAAAAGGATGTTGGGACTTTCACAGTCCGGGTATATTGACACTATACTAAAGAGATTTAGTATGGGAGATTCCAAGCGCGGTAATTTACCCGCTTGTCACGGGATTACCCTCTCCAAAGAGATATCTCCAAAGACTAATGAAGAGAGGGCTCGCATGGGCATTATACCCTATGCTTCGGCAGTAGGATCCATAATGTATGCGATGTTATGTACCAGACCAGATGTAGCTTACGCACTTAGTGTGGTAAGCAGGTAACATTCTGACCCAGGTGAGAAGCATTGGATAGCGGTAAAGAACATTCTCAAGTACCTGAGAAGGACTAAGGAGATGTTCTTGGTTTACGGTAATGGGGACCTCCAGGTCGAGGCTTTTACCGACTCCAGCTTCCAAAGTGACAAAGATGACTCTAAATCCGTTTCGGGTTTTGTGTTTACCCTCAATGGAGGGGCTGTATGTTGGAGGAGTTCCAAACAGGATACCGCCGCAGACTCAACTATGGAGGCTGAGTATATAGCTGCCAACGATGCCATGAAAGAAGCTGTCTGGATGAAGAAGGTCATCTCTGAACTTCAGGTGGTTCCGTCCATTGCCAATCCAATACCTTTGTATTGTGATAACAATGGGGCTGTAGCATTAGCAAAGGAACCAAGGTCCCATCAAAAATCCAGACATATCTTGAGGCGGTATCACGTGATCAGGGAGATCGTGGATTGTTGGGAGATCGAGGTGCGGAGAGTGGACACAAAAGACAACAGGGCAGATCCATTCACCAAGGCCATTCCTCAAGTCCAGTTCGAGAGGCTGTTTGAGATATTGGGCATGCGGTACGCCAACAACTGGATCTAGTGCAGACAGTGGGTACTCATTGTGCCAATTACAGGCCTTAGTGCAAGTGGGAGATTATTGGATATATATGCCCTAGAGGCCTTCATTGTATAGGATGCTAGGGATATATATGTACATGACAATCTTGCTTGATATGATAGTACGCTATTTGGTTTGTCTTTATCTTAACGTGTGATATATTTTACTTTGTATTTATATACATGTTGATAAAGCCCATAGGGTGTTTTCCTAACTACCGGCGTTGTGATGGCATTCATACTTGTGGGAGCTGGATAGTCAATAGTCACATCCTTAAATGTCCCTGGTCGCAGGAGTATCGAGACTGGGCATCGATGCTCCAGAGTAGACTAGTGTATACATATCTAGACCCTGACGAGGGGCGATGGATTGGTCTCGCACCCATTGGTGATGTGCACCTAAGATTGTATACAGATGCTCACTGAGTGTGAGTACACCGGACAGGACTCGCCGAGAACTGACTGGATGGTATTATACCTAACGTCAGATAGCAGTTCTCAGGTGACATGTGTGCAGATAGTCTATCGACTTGAGGTCGTCATTTGTCTCGTGTGAGTTCCCACTGTACTTTGATTACTACCCTCCACGGCTCAAAAGAGTCGTGCAAACAGGTTTTAGTTGGGTACAGTCCCGAGCCACATGGAGGCAGTGAGCGACTGTTAGGGATTCGTCTCTCTCGGTATAGGGAGTCGATATCGCACTGTGATCGGTTGGTCATTACCATAAGTCCCTGGCCATGGCTGATTGAGAATTACTGGTGGACTGACCAGTAGATTCTCGGATGGTCTTGAGTCATACCGGCATGACTTGTACGGTTGTTAAGGGTCTGACGTTCACCACCTCCCTAGACCATACATGCGATACTCTCAGACGAACAGACTGTAATGCGCGGATATTGTCACGGACAGGCTCAGTAGGGGTTACGGACGAGTTCGCTTGTCGGCCTCCTTTTCGACACGTACCTGGGTTGCCGTTACGTACAGTTAGTGCCACTGACGGACTTGTGGTTAAACCCACTGCCAGCGTACTGTCGAGTTTTTAGAGTCCCACACAGAGGGTTTCCCTGGATCAGGCGAGACGATGTAGATGTCGTATGGTCTTACGGCAGGGTTTCAATCGCATTCGTGTACTGGCTACTCGAATGACGATCAGAAGGATAATACTGGTAGGCTTTGGTTTAAGCCGGATACTAGTATTGTAGTATTGGATTATACTGATCTCAGTGTATCCGTATTTTTCGGAATACGGATATGGGTATGAAAATACGGAAAAAGGGCATTCTTGTAAATTCACAAGATTGACCTTCTAGAAGGAGACACCTCATTATTGTTTTATTCTTTTTCATTAAAGAATTAATGAGGTGGAAATTACGAGAGTTATGAAGCATGGGTTGAAAGCATGGCTAAGCATTTGTTTATTCACTTTGGAATTACTATTCAAGTAAGGTTGTAATTTGTGAGATTAAATAATTCCATGGTTGAATTATTATGAAAAATACTTAGCCATTCTCACAACTCATTTTTTTCTCATTCTCAAAAAATGCTTTCTCTCTCCTAGGTTTTCTTCTCTCCTTCTTCCTCAAACTCATACACTTGCATGTGTTGCAAAACAATGAGCTATGAGATCAATTAGTCCATAACACATCCTCTCTACATCCCCTTAGTAATCTCTCCTAGCAAGTTAGATCACTAAGGTATCTCATGGAGGTTGGAGCTTGATCGTAGGCCCCTCGGGTGGATCCATCTTTGACGCAAAGGAGACCGGCAACCGAACTCTTCCAAGACCTAGAAAAAGCCAAAGAAAGGAGATTAAGAACAAGGAGCTTGAACCAAGGAGCAAGGAGCAGCTTGAAGACCCGAAGGACTAGGAACGAGGGTATAACTTCTTTACATAGTAGTTAGCTCTCTCTTACTTTAGTTTTGTTAGTTAAGGTTTAAACAAGATCCTAAAGTGGAGAAAGTTCATGATGGAAAGCAAAACAAGTTTCTTTTTGTGGTGAGAAAAACGTTTTTAAAGTATTCCGCCTCCCCGCAACCCGTGGTGTGTGCATTATGGACTTACACAAGGGTCATGTGGGTGGGTCTAATTAATCAAGAAATGATAGGTAGAACTTGACTAGTGCTTATGATTTGTTGACCATAGTTAAGGTCATAAGTGCTAGGGGTAAAAACCATATCGGGAGTTTCAAGAGTTGAAATTTGCAATGAGATTGCATACCTTCCATATGATGGATGGATCCCGATCCCACTGTGAGCAAAAGTTGCTCCCGGGAGAGTTTTGCACTTTACAATTAGCTAACCCATTAGGTGTCTAGAAAGGTGTTAAAGAGACTACGCCTCTAGGAAGATGAGGTTTATATTAATTAGGTCCGTGCGAAAGCACGGGGAACCTCCCTCAAGTACCGACACTGGCTTGGCTGAATGGTTAGCGAAGTTGTAGAATGCAATTAATCCTGGCTAGTTTTCTTTTTAAGGTTTGAAAGAAAAACTTGATTAAAGCAGTGGGAGACATTGATTACATAAGATAATAACCAATCTGATCTTTGCAAGAGCTTTCGCTGAGCGTATTCTTTTCTCTCTCTTAATGGCAGATACCAATGACAGGACTCAAGCTTCTACTAGATAAAAATAAACTGAATGGGACCAATTATAAAGACTGGCTGAGGAACATTAACATTGCCTTGACTTATGATAAGGTATCATATGTCCTCACGGCTCCATCTCCGCCCGTCCCAGGTCCTAAATCTTTGGTTGAGGATAAGGAAATCCATAAGATATGGGACGCTAACTGTGCCACGGCCAAATGCCTCGCATTTGCATCGATGGATAACACACATCAGAAGCAGCACGAGCAGATGGATGTCCAATCCATTTTTCTCCATACAAAAGAGTTGTATGAGGAGCAATCTCATGTCCTACGATATGAAGCGTCCAGAAAGCTGTTTCAGATGCGGATGGCTCCTGGCAAACCAGTAGGTGACCATGTTCTGAAGATGATAGCTCTTATAGAAGAGCTTGAGGATCTCGGGTGGACAATAGAGAATGAACAATATATTGATATTATTCTGCTGTCTCCGCTCCCCCTCCTTTGCTCAATTTGTAGTAAACTTCAACATGCACAACATGGAGAAGTCACTACCTGAACTTCTTAATATGTTAAGGAGTGCAGAGACCACGCTGAAATCAGTGAAGACTCCTGCTTTGATTGCTGGTCCATCTTCCTCATCTCGCTCGAAGGCCAAGGCCAAGAGAAAGATGAAGAAGAAACCCACCAAACCAAGAGGTGGAGTTAAAAAGGCTAAGGGGAAAGACAAGCTGGAGAATCGGGAAAAGGGGAATGTTATCACTGCCACAAAACGGGACACTGGAAGCGCAACTGAACTGAGAATCTGGATCTCAAGAAAAAGAAGCATGGTGATGCTTCCGCTTCAGGTGTGTTTGTGACAGAAAACTGTTTTTCTATAAACTCTGCTTCCTGGGTATTAGATACCGGTTCAGGTTCTCACATTTGCAATTCCATGCAGGGGCTGAGAAATAGCAAAGTTTTGAAGATAGGTGACCATACTCTCCGGGTTGGAAATGGTTCCAATGTACATGCAGTTTCAGTGGGAGAGTATCACCTGGGGTTGCCGTCATGGTGTATATTGGTTTTGAACCCATGTTATTATGTACCTAGTATGCTTTGTAATATAATATCCATTTCTTTGTTAGACAATGAAGGATATAATTTTGTATTGAAGAATAATGTTATGAACATTAACCTGAATCAAATGTTGGTTGGGTATGGTACACTTAATAACGGGATATACGTCCTAAATCAACACACAGTTTTCAGCATACAACATACTGCTAAAAGAAAATTTTCAGATATAAATGAAGCTTTTCTTTGGCACTGTAGACTTGGTTATATTAACGAAACAAGACTAAACAAGCTACTTAAAGATGGATATTTGAATCCTTTTGAATATAAATCTTATGCGACTTGCCAGTCTTGCATCAAGGATAAAATGACCAAAATTCCGTTTACAGGACACGGAGAAAGTGCTACTGAGCTCTTAGGCCTCATACATAGTGATGTATGCGGGCCAATGTCTACACAGGCTAGAGGCGGTTTTTCTTACTTCATAACTTTTACTGATGATTTCTGAAGATTCGGTCATGTGTTTTTACTGAAGCATAAGTCTGAAGCTTTCGAGAAATTCACTGAGTACAAACTTGAAGTAGAAAAATAAACTGGCTTGAGTATCCAAATGCTTCGAACGGTTCGAGGTGGGGAGTATCTCAGTACAGAGTTTGCAGACTTTCTAAAAGAGAATGGGACTCTCTCAGCTCACTCCTCCTTACACACCACAGCACAACGGTGTGTCAGAACGTTGGAATCGGACCCTATTAGATATGGTTCGTTCTATGATGAGTGATGCTGAGTTACCTGTCTCATTTTGGGGCATGCATTAGAGACTGCAGCATTTCTATTGAACAGGCTTCCAACCAAAACCGTGTCTACCATGCCATATGAGATATGGCATGGGAAGAGACCATCTCTCAAACGAGTTAAGATTTGGGGTTGTCCGGCCTATGTTAAAAAGCAGAATCCAGACAAACTCGAGATACGGTCAGTCATGTGTAATTTTATGGGATATCCAAAGAATTCTTATGGATATCTTTTCTACCACAAGGAGGAACGAAAGGTGTTTGTTTCTTAGTATGCCACATTTTTAGAAAAATAATTTTTTACAAATGATACAGATGGCAGTGTGGTAGACCTAGAAGAGGTTCTAGAAACAAAAGTTACAAATGACGACTTGGTTGAACCGGCTGTTGCAACAGAAATTATTGAACCTCAGCCACTCCGTAGATCTGGTAGGACTTCTCGCCCACCGGAGAGGTACTACGGTTTCCTCATAAATGGTGATAGAGAAGATTGCATCATGGAGTATGATGATCCTATCAGTTTTCAGCAAGCTATCAAGAGTGGAGACTCTGTGAAGTGGCTTGATGCCATGAGATCTGAAATGGAGTCTATGTACACTAACAAAGTATGGACTTTGGACGTTATACCCCCTGGGGTAAAACCAATGGTGTGCAAATGGATCTTTAAAAGAAAGATTGGTGTAGATGGGCAGGTGGAGACCTATAAGGCAAGACTTGTGGCGAAAGGATTTCGTTAGAGACCAGGTCTGGACTATGACGAAACTTTTTCTCCTGTAACCATGCTTAAATCCATTCGGATCCTACTTGCTATTGCTGCTCACTACGACTATGAAATCTGGCAGATGGACGTTAAAACTGCATTTCTAAATGGAGATTTAGATGAATGCGTTTATATGGATCAGCCAGAAGGCTTCACTGACAGTGGGAGCAGCGGGAAAGCATGTAGATTGCTTAAATCCATTTATGGATTAAAGCAGGCATCACGGAGTTGGAACATCTATTTTGATGATGTTATCAAAGAGTTTGATTTCATCAAAAATCCAGATGAACCTTGTGTTTATAAGAAGGCTGTAGGGAGAGCTGTCACATTCCTCGTATTGTACATGGATGACATTCTTCTAATAGGAAATGATATTCTTATGTTACAGTCGGTCAAATCATTCTTATCACAAAGGTTCTCCTTGAATAACCTGCGTGATGCCACGTACATCTTAGGCATTCGGATCTATAGGGATAGATCTAAAAGGTTATTGGGATTGTCCCAAATCAGGTACATCAACACCATACTAAAGAGGTTTAGTATGGAAGACTCCAAGTGGGGCGCCTTACCTGCTTGCCATGGAGTCACTCTCTCAATGGACTTTTGCCTAAAGACCGATGAAGAGAGAGCTCACATGAGCATTATACCCTATGCTTCGGCCGTAGGATCTATATGTATGCGATTTTATGTACACGCCCTGATGTAGCTTATGCACTTAGTGTAGTAAGCAGGTATCAATCCAACCCAGGGGAGAATCACTGGGTAGCTGTGAAGAACATTCTTAAGTACTTGCGAAGGACTAAAGAATTGTTCTTGGTGTATGGTAACGGAGATCTCCAAATGGAGGCCTTTACCGATTCGAGCTTCCAGAGTGATAAGGATGACAACAAATCTATCTCTGGGTTTGTATTTACCCTCAATGGAGGGGCGGTGAGTTGGAAGAGATCCAAACAGGATACCGTTGTAGACTCTACGATGGAAGCTAAGTACATTGCTGCAAATGATGCCGCAAAGGAAGCCGTCTGGATGATGAAGTTCGTCACGGAGCTAGGAGTAGTTCTAACCATTATTGATCCAATACCATTGTATTGTGATAATAATGGGGCTATGGCGTTAGCCATGGAGCCCGGGTCCCATCAGCAATCCAGACACATCCTGAGGCGATATCATCTGATCCGGGAGATAGTAGTGTAGGGTTGCTAGGCACGCTAATGAGGTCTCACAAGGCATCAATCATGCCAATTTCACAGTTTACAAGTGCCGAGAAACCCTAATACGGATCGTTAACTAGATTTTTAGGCGAAACAAGAAGCTAGTTAACAACTTAACTAAAGGGTAAACAGAAATACAACCTTTGTAGATCCGGCTCTCCACCTCCTAAGCTCCACGTAGACGTCCCTCCGCTGTACAAATCGGATCTTGGACTCTAGAGTCGGCTCCATAGGAGAAATGGGCGGGCTAGGTCATCGACTACGATGCCGAAGATGATCTACGTCGAGGCATCACAAGATCAAGCTCCCACTTCACTAAGTCATGAAACTTGTGAAGAAAACACCCTATACTACTTGGCAAGAGGTAGAGGATGAAGAAATAGGAAGTGGGTTCACTTTAGAATTGGATTTCTCACTCTTTTTCTCAAGTTGCCATTGTTGATAGCAAGCTTTTCTTCATGTGAAGAAGAAGAAGAAGAAAAAAGAATATGATAAGTGTTATCACAAAATAATAAAATCATAGAATACTTATCATATCCTAACTATGATTAAGTGTAGAGAATATACTAGGGTTAGGGAATGGTTAGGTTTAGTAGATGAAGACAAAATGGTCAAACCTTCATGAAACTTCAACAAGCATCATGTTTTTTCAAGCAACCATTTTGTTTTCTTCTCTCTATATTTGACCAAAAATAAATGGATAAATAAATAAATGAATAATTCAAAACCCTAACCATTATGATAACCATGGTATAAGTCTTTACACAAAGCCAAGTAAGCATGTATCATCAAACATGATACAATTAAGTGCACAAAAGTATATCACATATACAACTTGTGTACTACAAGTGAGAAAATCCATTTAAAGTGAACCAATACTAGTTAATGCAAACTAATATATCAAATATATAATTATACACTAAATCATTAAATCAACACTTGATTTAACGATCCGGTCATATCGCATATAATCGACTAATATCCAATGTATCGGCTTATCGAATCAATCGTTGATTCGATAACTAGGTTATATCACATACAACCATTCGATACATTCATCGCAAGAATGTAATACGGTATCACATACACGCATTATTCTCGGTCCCGCACATATCTTATATGCGCTCCTATTTCGTTTCGCTTGAGCCAGGAAACCTCTGTGTAGGACTCTAAAGACTCGTCAATACGCCGGCAGCAGGTAATGATCATATCAAGCACCCACAAGCCGTAAGCGGTCTGCGAAACATAACGGCCACCCGGGTATTGAGCGATCAGAAGATCGACGAGCAAGCCCGCTCATACTCCTGTGAATCCAACCAGTAACACTTACCGTACAGTCCGGTCTCGTCGTCTGATATGTCGCATATCTCGCCTAGGGGTGGTAAACGTCAGACCCCAGTAGCTCGATAAGTCGTGTCGATATGAGGTCTATAACAATTCGAGAAACTACAGGTAACACTTACCAGTAAATCTCTGCAACCCTGGCCAGGGATTTCCGGTTATAGCCAATCGAACATAGCGCAACATCAACTCCCTATACCGGGAGAGACGAATCCCCTCCTATCGCTCATTGCCTCCATGTGATTCGGGACTGTACCCAAAAGCCACCGTTTTGCACGCCCTCTTGGACGTGGTAAGGTGGAAATCAAAGCACAGTGGGAACCACACAAGAATCTATGACGATCTCGGGTCAACAGACTACTCTGTACCAGTGTCACCAGAGAACTGCCATCTGACGTAAGGTATAATACCATCTGGGAGTTCTCGGCGAGTCCGTCCAGTGTACCCAGTCTCCACTGAGCACCCGTATATCATTTCTGATGTCAAACACCAATGGATATGGGATCATCCATCGCCCATCTGTATGGGTCGAGAAGGTATACGCTAGTCTACTCTGGTATATCGATGCCCCGTCTCGATATACCCACGATTAGGGACTTTGAAGGATGTACTTATGGACTACCATGTCCCCACTAGTATGATCCGCATCATAGTCCAGGTAGTCAAGTACACATCCTAAGGGCTTTACCAACATGTAACAGAGAGACAATCAGTGTACACGTTAAGGTAAAGAGTAACCAGATAGCATACTATCATGTCGAGCGAGAAAGTCCTCCCTATATATGTTCAAGCATCCAGTACAATATACATCCTATGTATAGTAATGGCCTCTAGGGCATACATATAACTAACAATCTCCCACTTGCACTAGGGCCATCTGTAGCAGTGGTTGTAGTATCTCATACTCAACCATCCCATAAAAGTCTCTCTCTGGGAATAGGCCTTCGTGAGTGGATCCGCCGTGTTGTTCTCTGAGTCTACTCTCCTAACCTTGATCCCCTGGAGATCAACCATCTCCATGATCAGGTAATATTGCTTTAGAATATGTCTGGATCACTGATGGGACGGACGTTCCTTGGCATAAGCCACAACTCCATTATCACACAATGGGAGGAACAGAGTTCATCTCATGAACTAATATATACACCCAGACAGCCTCTTTGGTAGCATCTTAAGCAGCGATGTATCCAGCCTTAATCGTCTAGTATGCCACGGTATCTAGCTTGGAACTCTTCCAACATACCGTCCCTTTACTGAGGGTAAAGACAATGCCTGTGACTGACATTCAGTCATCCTTATCACCCTGGAACCTTTCCAGTGATTTTCCCCAGGATCAATTGATACCGTCTCACTACAACTAGCGAGAATCCTAACATCCATTTAGATCTATCTCATAGATCCAAAATCCAGGATTTAGGAAGTATCATTTTGATCCTATGTGGAGAATCATTGTGATAAGCGGAGATTGATCGAGCGTAGCATAGGAAACTCCTTCCCTATCAAGAGTATGTCATCCACGTACTCTACGAGGATCATCACCATACTCCCTACTACCTTTTTGTATATACAAGGTTCATCTACCATTTTGATGAAGTCAAACTCTTTGACTACCATATCAAAACAGATGTTCCAACTCCGCGATGCCTGCTTTATCCTATAAAGCATCTTGCACACGTTTCCGCTGCTCCCACTGTCTACGAAGCCCTCTGGCTGTGTTCTTATAGACGCTCTCTTCCAAAACATCATTTAGAAAAGCATTCATGACACCCAACCACCAGATATCGTAGTCATGGTATGTAGCCGTGGTAAGTAGGATCTGGATGGAATTAAGCATAGATCCTTAGAAAAAGTTTCATTATGATCCATATCTGGTCAATGATGCAAACCTTTAACAAGTCTAGCTTTGAAAGTCTTAACTTTTCCATGTACACCAAGTAATCTTCTCAAGATATACTTGCTCCTGATGGGGATTTAACCCTTCAGATATAGCAACCAAAGTCCATACTTTGTTGGTGTATAAGGATTCCATCTCAGATCGCTAAGCATCCAGCTATTTTTACAGAGTCCCACTCCTGATGGCCAGCTCGAAACTAGTTGGGTCATCATCACATGATGCAATCCTCGCTCCCACTGTCATAGAGAAACCAAAGTATCTCTCAGGTGGGTGAGGAACCCTACTAGATCGGCGGAGAGGTTGAGGTTCGTTGGAAACTATTGAATCCTTTGGTTCTACCAAATCATCAGCTGCGGTTTGTATAGCTGAAACCATTCCAGTTCTACATAACTGATCTTGCCTCGAGCTTGTCCGGATTATGCTTTTAGACATAGCCCGGACAACGCCAAATCTTAACCAACTTAAGATATGGGCTCTTCCCTTTCCATATCACATATGAAGCGGTAGGCTACTGATTTGATTGGAACCCTATTGAATAGGTATGCAGCTTCTCAAGTGCATAACTCCCAAAAGGAAATAGGAAACTCAGTAGTACTTATCATAGAGCACACCATATCATATAGGGTGCATCTGCTCCGCCCCGATACACCGACGTACTGTGGTGTATACGGAGGAGTAATGCTGAGAGAGAATCTCATTCTCCTTTAGAATAATCCAGGATTTTCGTGCTCAAGTATTCTCCTCCTCGATCACATCAAAGGACATAATACTTATACCCGTATTTTGGTTCTCTACTTCTAACTTATATTCTGTGAATATCTCAAAAGGTTCGGACTTGTGTTTCAACAGGAACATATGTCTGAATCTTGAGAGATCATCAGAGAACGTAATGAAGTATAAAGAACCAGTCTTGGCATGTGTAGACAGGGGACCTACATACATCAACATGTATCATCTCAAGAGTTTATTAACTCTTTCTCTGTTTCCAGTAAACAGAGCTATGGTCATTGTGTCTTTGTGACATGACTGGCAAGTTTCATAAGATGTAAATTCAAACAAATTTAAATATGCATCTAAATGTAACTTCAGCTAGTTAGGTCGCATTGATATGACCTAGTCTACAATACCTCAAGAAAAATTCGTTCATTTCTGAACTCATCCACTTGTGTGTGTTCTGTATACTAAGAACTGTAGTTTGATTTAGAACATCAACGCTTTTAGATAACGTGCCTGAACCGATCAACTTTTGATATAGGAAATGTTCAAAATATCATCCAACAATACAAAATTTTATCATTTCTTTGCTGATAAAGAGACTGATATGATTTTGTATATCAGGTTCGGTATCTAATAACATTCGTTCAGAATCAATGTTTTGGTAATACAGGGTGATAGTGACCAACAGACTTGGCTGCAACTCTTGCCCCGTTTTCTGCCTCATGAAACTTATCACCCGTTCTCAGTTCTTTACCTATCTGTAGCCCATGTAACAAATTACATATGCGGGATCCTGATCTGGTATCACATACCCAGGACGTAGAGAATAGAGAAACAGTTCTGTATAAAGAACACACCCGAAGATGATGCATCAGCATGCACTCTCTTCGTTTGGGTGGCACGGGAATTCTGGTAATCCCCTAATTCCTGCTCTGTCTTATAACAATTATAAGTTGGAGCGGGACCAACGTTCCCCAGCTCAGTATAACAAGCGGGTTCGGTCAATACATCCGTATTATTATCTTGATTAAGGCGTGATATAGTCGCTACCTGGAGAGAGAGAGAGAAGAAAACACTCAGCGTGCGCTCTTACAAGAATAGATTGGTTATTATTTTTATCTAATCAGGATGGCTCCCACTGTTTTTATCAAATCTTCCTTCAAACCCTAAAAGGAAAGACTAGCCAGGATTAATTACACGCTACAGGTTCGCCAATCTTTCAGCCAGGCCAGTGTCGGTACTTTGAGGGAGGTCCCTCGTGCTTTCGCACGGACCTAATTAATGTAAACCTCGTTTTCCTAGAGGCGTAACCCCGTTGACACCTTTCTAGACACCTACTTGATCGGCTAATTATAATGTGCAAAACTCTCCCAGGAGTAACAATTACTCCAGTGGGTATCGGGATCCAACTATCTCATAGAAGGTATGCAATCTCATTGCAAATTTCAACACTTGAAATTCCCGATAATATTTTGCCCCTAACCTCCTATGACCTTGACAAAGGCCAACAAACCATAGGATGCTAGTCAAGTTCAACCCGTCATTTCCTGATTGAATTAAACCCACCCGCACGGCCCTTGACAAAGGACAACAAGGTCGCACGACTACCTTAATCCAATCTGCATCATATGCATAAGCAGATAAGCACTAGTTAGCTACCGCACACTGCGCCTTGACAAAGGCCAACAAACGCAGCACGAATACTAACTACTAGTTATCTGAAATGACGGAGGGCTACGACAGGTTTTTCTGAAAACCTATTGCGTAATGAACTTGATATCGTTGTAGAATCAAATGATTTTAAAATGGAGTGTTTTTAAGGCTTTTCTAGTTTTGCTAAAGGGGTCACTCCCGGTGAAGGGATCGTCGGCCCTTTCCTCGTCGAATGAGGTGCGGGATATATCATATATATCACTGTGCAAAGCAAAAACTCTTAAAAGCAATCAAAAGACAAACCGAGTGTGTAGCAGCTGACAGTTATTGCTAAAGGAGTCACTCCCGGTGAAGGGATCTCGGTCTTTTCCTTATCGAATAAGGTGCAGGATATATCATATATACCGCTGTGCAAAACAAGAACTGTAGCTACCTGTTTTATTTTTGAAATTCGATTCTACAACATCTTTAGGTTTCTTTTATTTCATTAATCACATTAATGAAGTCCCATCATTTAAATACCTAAACATCACAGATAAATACGACGAACACTTATGCCATCCGCACTCGCCTCGATGTCCCCTCGTACACCGTTAGGTTAGGTAACTAACGGTAGAGCGGGGCAGGGCTAGCGCGGGTGTAAAATATAAGTAACGTCTATATAATATATCATATATACTATATACTGTATTTATCACAGAACATCACATGATCACATCACAGATATCGCAGCAGAAGAAACATATGAAATATTGGATATACTAGGACGTCTGTGTTTTCAATACGAGCCAGTATAAAACACGGATTCCACGGTCGTGATGAATAGCCAAACCCACACCCCTAGACCCCTACGAGAGCGGCAAGAAACCCTACCGATTGTGGAGTTAGAAGACCCGAACTCGACTCCTCGAGTTGGTCTCCCACTGGACTCCAGAACCCGGTTACTTGTGCTCCCCTCCTTGGGTCTATCCTAGTGCGGAAAAGTAAATAATATACAGAGGGTGGCATCTTCCGCAACCTGGAAGTGCCCCAATAAAAGAATATTACATACAAGTTTTTACATGAATGAAAATGAAAAACACTCATCTCACATAAAACCCCCCGGCTATTCAAACACGACAATCCAATATAACATATCCAGCAACACATAACATCACATGTCATCAACGTAAGTAAATATGCGCATCCCAATTGTCGTTGACATATAGCAACGAAACCGGCGATATCACATATTACACTTACGGTCGCAGAAAAGAAAGTGTAAAACTACAATAGTTGGAATCCGCAATCTGCATAGACATCGCATGCCTAATCAAATGAATTCCTTAGACATCGCATGCCTAACAATTATAAACCCCACATTTTAGTCTCATTATCGAAAACTCTTTTCAATATCAAGTCGGGCAATTCAGCAAGATTCCCGACATCCTGATCGAATGCTCGTCGCAAACTTTAGTAGGCAGCCGCACCCCCGATGCCGTCGACGAAGTGCACCAAGGCGGAACAACGCTGCCGCGAGCACCCGAATGGATGCTTTCGGCGACGCGGTTCTCCTACAGTCACTTGGTCGGGGCTATGGGGTGAGGTTGTCTATTAAGTTTACCCGGGGAGTATCCGCGTATGCTACGTGATTGCGACGGACTTTTGATGGCATCAAAATTCCGTGGCAACCGATCAAGTGAGACTAAAGTGCTATGTTTATAACATTCATTCAGTTATCTCATAACTTATTGTAAATTCCAATTATTGTATCACATTCCGAATAAGATAGAAAATGTTAAACTTTCCGATCGAACAATAGAACACCCAAGTTTTCCCGAAACAGCTCAACTCATGAAATAAGTTCAAAGACATTCACTTCGTGCCTCAGTACCAACGGTCCAGCCGTAGAAGGGTCAAGCCAACGCCTCACATGTGGCATGCCGTACTGCCCCAAACCCGAAGGTTCAAAGGGCAGTTCAAGACGGTCACATAATCGAGTTAAGGTTTGTTGTCTTCTAGAGGGTCCATCGCGTTACTTGCACTACTTAGAACGTTATTAAACCACGGAAAAATCCAACACTTGGAAATTTTCCGGTAGGGGAAAAATTGGGTATTTATATCCGGTCGAACTTTTTAACATATTCAATAATTATCCGGAAAGCCACATAGACAAAGCTTGAAAATCCGATCGAATCTGCGAACTACCAAAACAACCCAGAAATTTCAACTCTTGAATAAATATTAAAAATTCCCAGGAAAACCAGCACTGCAAAGTAGGAGTTACTGTGCAAAATTCAATGCATGAAAAGACAAATCGGCCGCGGAACCGCCGCACGAGCCATGCTCGTGCCGCGGAACCGCGGTGGCTTGATGGAATTAGGGCATCGAATTTTACAGTAACTCTTAGATATTCCTGCTGATGTTTCTGCATATTTTTAATTCTCAAAAATCCACAATTTTCAAAAATGTACAGAGAGCAATTTTTGGGTTAGGGTTCCGGTTCGATCGGACTTCTAACTCCGTCTACGCATCGCCTAAGGCTCTAGCTAGGCTCTGATACCACTGTAGGGTTCCTAGGCACGCTAATGAGGTCTCAAAAGGCATCAACCATGCCAATTTCACAGTTTACAAGTGCCGAGAAACCCTAATACGGATCGTTAACTAGATTTTTAGGCGAAACAAGAAGCTAGTTAACAACTTAACTAAAGGGTAAACGGAAATACAACCTTTGTAGATCCGGCTCTCCACCTCCTAAGCTCCACGTAGACGTCCCTCCGCTGTACAAATCGGATCTTGGACTCTAGTGTCGGCTCCATCGGAGAAATGGGCGGGCTAGGTCATCGACTACGATGCCGAAGATGATCTACGTCGAGGCATCACAAGATCAAGCTCCCACTTCACTAAGTCATGAAACTTGTGAAGAAAACACCCTATACTACTTGGAAAGAGGTAGAGGATGAAGAAATAGGAAGTGGGTTCACTTTAGAATTGGATTTCTCACTCTTTTTCTCAAGTTGCCATTGTTGATAGCAAGCTTTTCTTCATGTGAAGAAGAAGAAGAAGAAGAAAGAATATGATAAGTGTTATCACAAAATAATAAAATCATAGAATACTTATCATATCCTAACTAAGTGTAGAGAATATACTAGGGTTAGGGAATGGTTAGGTTTAGTAGATGAAGACAAAATGGTCAAACCTTCTTGAAACTTCAACAAGCATCATGTTTTTTCAAGCAACCATTTTGTTTTCTTCTCTCTATATTTGACCAAAAATAAATGGATAAATAAATAAATGAATAATTCAAAACCCTAACCATTATGATAACCATGGTATAAGTCTTTACACAAAGCCAAGTAAGCATGTATCATCAAACATGATACAATTAAGTGCACAAAAGTATATTACATATACAACTTGTGTACTACAAGTGAGAAAATCCATTTAAAGTGAACCAATACTAGTTAATGCAAAGTAATATATCAAATATATAATTGTACATTAAATCATTAAATCAACACTAGATTTAACGATCCGGTCATATCGCATATAACCGACTAATATCCAATATATCGGCTTATCGAATCAATCGTTGATTCGATAACTAGGTTATATCACATACAACCATTCGATACATTCATCGCAAGAATGTAATACGGTATCACATACACGCATTATTCTTGGTCCCGCACATATCTTATATACGCTCCTATTTCGTTTCGCTTGAGCCAGGAAACCTCTGTGTAGGACTCTAAAGACTCGTCAATACGCCGGCAGTAGGTGATGATCATATCAAGCACCCACAAGCCGCAAGCGGTCTGCGAAACATAACGGCCACCTGGGTATTGAGCGATCGGAAGATCGACGAGCAAGCCCGCTCATACTCATGTGAATCCAACCAGTAACACTTACCGTACAGTCCGGTCTCGTCGTCTGATATGTCGCATATCTCGTCTAGGGGTGGTAAACGTCAGACCCTAATAGCTCGATAAGTCATGTCGATATGAGGTCTATAACAATTCGAGAAACTACAGGTAACACTTACCAGTAAATCCTCCCTATATATGTCCAAGCGTCTACTACAATATACATCCTATGTATAGTAATGGCCTCTAGGGTATACATATAACTAACAAGTAGATCGCCGCGAGATCGAGATTAGGAGAGTAGACACAAAGAATAATACCGCGGATCCACTCACCAAGGCCCTCCCTCAGCCGCAGCATGAGCGACTTTTTGAGATGTTGGGTATGAGATAAGCCAATAACTGGCCTTAGTGCAAGTGGGAGATTGTTGGATATATGTATGCCCTAATGGCCATTATATGATAGTGGATGTATTTATACATGTATATATATTCAGTGGACATTCTTGCTCGACATGATAGTATGCTATCTGGTTACTCTTTATCTGACATGTTCACTTGATCATGCTTTTATTCATTTGTATATGTTGATAATGCCCTGAGGATATTTACTTTACTACTGTGATTGTGATGGAGATCATACTAGTGGGACATGTGTAGTTTATAAGCATATCCTGAAATGTCCCTAGTTGTGGGTGTATCGAAACGGGGCATCGATATTCCAGAGTAGACTAGCGTATATAACACTAGACCCATGTGATGGGCGATAGATGTTCCTACATCCATTGATGTTTGACATCTAGATTGTATATGGGTGCTTAGTGGAGAACGGGTACACTGGACGGACTCACCGAGAACTCCTATATGGTATTATATCTATCGTTGTATAGCAGTTCTCAGGTGACACTGGTACAGGTTAGTCTGTAGACCTGAGATCGTCATAGAGTCTCATGTGTTCTCCCACTGTTCTTTGATTTCCACCCCACCATGGTTCTAGTGAGTCGTGCAAACAGGTGGCCTTTGGGTACAGTCCTGAGACACATGGAGACAATGAGCGATAGGAGGGGTTTCATCTCTCCCGGTATTGGGGGTTGAGTTGTGCAGTGCTCGATTGGCTATATCAGTAAGTCTCTGGCTAGGGCTGTTGAGATTTACTGATAAGTGTTATCAGTAGTTTCTTGATCTGTTATAGACCATTCATCGGCATGACTTATAGAGTTATTGGGGTCGACGTTACCATCCTTAGACTCCATATTCAACATATCTGACGAAGAGACCGGGCTGTACGGTAAGTGTTGCCAGTTGGCTCGACGGGAGTTTTGACAGGTTTGCTTGTTTTCTTCTGATCACTCAATACCCGGGTGGCCATTACGTTTTTGATATGATCATCGCCCACTGCTGGCGTATTGACGAGTCTTAGAGTCCCACAAAGGAGTTTTCTGGCCCAGGCGAAACGATGTGGTGTGCATATGAGGTATGCGTGGGGACCCGATTAAATGCGCGTATGTGATACCGTATACTGATCGGGCGGTTAACTATTGGTCGGGTCATATGAGATATGACCGGTTTGTTAAATCAAATGTTGATTTAACATTGACTTTTAGCTCACTTCTTTTAAACCCTTTTCTTTTGTTGTATGCATGCATGTATGCATATGCTTATGTAGATGCACATGTTGATGTGCATGCACACATACATGCATACACTTGTGTGTCATGGTTGTTGATACACTTATGGTAGCAATGCAAGACTCACATAGTAATATTTATCTTGATATTTGTTTTTGAGTTAAAGGAAAATAGAATTAATTCATGGTTGATATTAATCCTTCATTCTTCACTTAACCAAGTATTGATCATGAGTTAATTTCTATGGTTCTATTTTCTCCAAAGATAAATATCTAGATATTTATTAACCAAGGTTAAGAATGAGAGTGGAAATTATATATAATTTCTATTCTCATTTTTATCTTCATCTTTTATCATTATCTTGAGCTCTTGAGTTGCCATCATCTTCTTCTTCCTTTCTCTTGCTCTCTAGGTTTTGTTAGTGATTGAGAAAGTGATCAAGTTAGGGTTTTGAAGTGAGAAAACAAACCACATCATCATTCTATACTAGTCTTGCCCATTAGTTTAGAGTGTTAGCTTCATCTTCCTCTTTTGATCAAGTGGAGCTAGGAGCTTGGACAAAGAGGACTCCGGGTAGATCATCGTGGACTTGTAGGATCATAAGCAAGCCCGTTCAAGTTCTCAAGGAGCCAAGGAGTCTAGCAAGGAGGTCTACAAAAGTTGTAATCTCTCAACTTAGTGCTTTATTATATGTTGTATGTGATACAACTTCATGTTACCCTAGCTTTTCTAGTTCGATTCCTAGGTTAGATTGTTTAGCACCCTCTAATTTTTAAAATATGGCATGTGTGATGCTACCAAACACTAGTAGTGGTGCTAAAGAATCCCTACATCTCCTTCTAGAAGGTATTCATGTAACAATTACAAGAATACCCCTCCATCGTATACCTATAAGTATACCCATATTCGAATTCCAAAAAATATGAATACAATCAATCCAATAATATAATACCGGTATCCGGCTTAAACCAAAGCCCAGCAGTATTATCCTTCCGATCATTATTCCTGTAACAATTACACGAACATGATCGAAACCCTGTTGTAACAACTTATGGCCTCTACATCTTTCGCCTAAACCAGGGAACTCTCTGTGTGGGACTTTAAAGACTTGACAGTACGCTGGTAGTGGGTTTAACTATAAGCACGTCAGCGGCACTAGCTGTGCATAATGGCTACCCAGGTACATGTTAGTTATATGTATGCCCTAGAGGCCATTACTGTACATACGATGTATATTGAAGTGGATGCTTGGACATATATAGGTAGGAATTTCTTGCTCGACATGATAGTATGCTATCTGGTTGCTCTTTATCTAAACATGTGGACTTGTATTGGTTTACTGTCTTCCCCTCACATGTTGATAAAGCCTTAGGATATGTACTTGACTACTAGGACTATGATGAAGATCATACTAGTCGGTCCAGTGTAGTCAACGAGTACATCCTATAACTGTTCCTAGTCGTAAGTGTATCGAGACAGGGCATCGATATACCAGAGTAGACTAGCGTATGCTTCTCGACCCATGTAGATGGACGATGGATGATCCTATATACATTAGTGTTTGACATCAAAGACAGTATACGGGTGCTCAGTGGAGACTGAGTACACTGGATGGACTCGCCGAGAACTCCCAGATGGTATTATACCTCACGTCAGATGGCAGTTCTCTGGTGACACTGGTATAGGTTAGTCTGTAGACCCGAGATCGTCATAGAGTCTTGTGTGATTCCCACTGTGCTTTGATTTCCATCATACCACGTCTAAGAGGGCGTGCAAAATGGTGGCTTTTGGGTTCAGTCCCGAATCACATGGAGGCAATGAGTGATAGGAGGGGTTTCGTCTCTCTCGGTATAGGGAGTTGATGTTGCGCTGTGTTCGATTGGCTATAACTGGAAATCCCTGGCCAGGGTTGCTGAGATTTACTGGTAAGTGTTATCAGTAGTTTCTCGAACTGTTATGGACCTCATATCGACATGACTTATCAACCTACTGGGGTTTGATGTTTACCACCCCTAGGCGAGATATGCGACATATCAGACGAAGAGATCGGACTGTACGGGAGTGTTACTGATTGGATTCGCAGGAGAATGTACAGGCCAGCTTGTTGATCTTCTGATCGCTCAATACCTGGGTGGCTGTTACGTTTAGCTGACCGCTTGCAGCTTGTGGGTGTTTGATATGATCATCACCTACTGCCGGCGTATTGACGATTCTTTAAAGTCCTACACAGAAGTTTCCTGGCTCAAGCAAAATGGAGTAGGAGCACATATGTGATATGTGTGGGACCGAGAACAATACGTGTATGTGATACCGTATTAGATTCTCGCGATATGTGATATCGGCCGGGTATATGTGATATAGTCGGGTCATCGGATCAAGTGTTGATTCGATGAACTGATACAGATTATATTAGTCAGTTTTTTGTGAAATAGCCGGATTATCGGATCAAGTGTTGATTCGATAATTTAATGTATAATTATATATTTGATATATTATATTATATTAACTAATATTAGCCCACTTAAAGATTCTTTTTCTCACTTGGATAATACATTGATATATATGTGATATATGTTAATTGTATTATTTTATTTTGTTACAATAAATATTGTATATGTGATATATAATATTGTAACAAGTTGGGGTTATAAATACAACATGTTTTGTGGAGATTAAATATGGTTAGGGTTTGGATTAGGGTTAAGCTTGCATGAAGCTTTCAAGAAGCTTCTTGAAGCTTTGACTTTGACCTTGATATTTTGTGAAGATATTTGCTTAACCCAACCCAAACCCTTTACCATAGTTATTTCTTTACGTGGGTTAGGTCTTCATTTTTAACCCATGGTTGCATTTCTAACCTCACACAAGTTTTCATTGTTCATCACAAATGGTTTTCATCTTCTTTTTCCTCTTGAAAAGGCTTTCTAGCTTTTTGAAATGTGATGAAAATGAGTGAGAAATCGAAGACAAATGAGGGATAAATTCCTACTTCATCATCCTCATCTATTCTTGCCACATAGATTAGGGTGTTTGGTTTGCTAATACTTGATTAGCAAAGAAAGAGCTTGGGTTTGAGTTTCTTCAAGGTAGATCATCTTTGTTATTGAAGATTGGAAGCAAGATTGCATCTTTCTCTTCATGGAGCCTCTCTAGAGTCCGGGTACTTGATGATCGCAGCGAAGGGATCTCAACACGGAGCTTATGAAGTGAAGGAATGTACTACAAAGGTTGTAATCCCAAACTCGTAGAAGTAAAGTTATTTACTTGCTCTTTGTTTCGCCTAATCTCTAGTCTAAGATCTTGGTTAGGGTCGTTCGACACTTGAAAATTTGATTTTGGCATGATTGATGCCTTGTAGAACCTTGTTCTAGTGCCTAGTAACCCTACAGTACATGACGAAAAGGAGGTGGCCGACGAGCGAACTCATCCCAACCCTAACGAGCCTATAAGCAACACTTACCGTACAGTCCGGTCTCTTCGTCTGATACGTCGCATATGAAGTCTAGGGGTGGTAAATGTCAGACTCCAGTAACTTTATAAGTCATACTGATTTACGGACCATAACGGTTTGAGAAACTACTGATAACTCTTATCGGTAAATCTCGATAACCCTGGCCAGGGATTTGCTGTTATGGCCGATCAAGCGTAGCGCGATATCAACTCCCTATACCGGGAGAGACGAAAGCCCTCCTATCGCTCACTGCCTCAATGCGATTCGGGACTGTACCCAAAATCCACCTGTTTGCACGACTCAGCAGAGCCGTGGTAGGGAGGAAATCAAAGCACAGTGGGAATCACACAAGACATTATGACGATCTCGGGTCTACAAACTAACCTGTACAAGTGTCACCAGAGAACTGCTATCTGACAATAGGTATATATACCATCTAGGTGTTCTCGACGAGTCCTGTTCAGTGAACCCATTCTCTAATGAGCACCTGTGTACAATCTTTGATGTCAAACACCAATGGTTATGGGATCAACCATCGCCCCCTGGCTCAAGAAACGTACACACTAGTCTACTCTAGTAATATCGATGCCCTGTCTCGAAGGATTACTGTGAAGTACGAAGCCATAACTCCATCAAGTGACCGCGGAACCGCGGCCAAACTATGCGTTTGGCGGCGGTTCCGCGGCCAACTTAAGGAGTTAGGGCTAATATTTCATGGCTTTATTCTTGGGTATTTTTTCATGCTTCTGGAAATTTTTAATTCTACTCAAGAGTTGAGTTTTCAGGAGATCTTTTGTATTCGTTGATTCGATCGAAAAGTTTAACATCGTTTAGTTTTTTCGGGTAATTTAGAACGTGTTAAAAAGTTCGAACGAATATCAATAACTCACCTTTTCCCCTGTCTGAAAACTTTCAAGTGGTGGATTTTTTCACGAGTTTAAAACTTTCGGGAAATCATGCAAGCGTATCTGTAGACCCTCTAGAAGAACGTAACCTTAACTCGATTATGTGACCGTCAAACCTGCCACTGAACCTTAGGGTTTGTGGTAGTTTAGCGTTGCCACATGTGAGGTGTTGGTTTGACCCTTCTACGGCTGGTTCATTGGGGTTGTGACATGTTCTGGGATTTTTTGAACTCCGCTCAAGTGTTGAGCTATTTGGGAAATCTTGGGTGTTTGATTATTCGATCGGAAAGTATAACTTTGTCTATTTATCTGGAATGTGATACAATTTTTTGAATCCACAAGTAGTTATGAGATAACTAATTTGAATGTTATAAATCTAGCAGTTTAGTCTCAGATGATCGGTTGCCACGGGATTTTGATGCGATCAAAAGTCCGTCGCAATCACGTAGCGTACGCGGATACTCGCTGGGTAAACTTAATAGACAGCCACGCCCCATAGCCCCGACCAAGTGACTGTAGGAGAACCCCGTCGCCAAAAGCATCCATTCGGGTGCTCGCGGCAGCGATGTTCCGCCTTAGTGCACTTCGTCGACGGTATCGGGGGTGCGGCCATCTACTAAAGTTTTCGACGAGCGTTCGATCAGGTTGTCGGGAATCTTGTTGAATTGCCCGACTAGATATTGAAAAGTGTTTTCGATATTGAGACTAAAATGCAGGGTTTATAATTGTTAGGCATGCGATGTTTAAGGAATTCATTTGGTTAGGCATGCGATGTCTAAGGAGGTTGCGGATTCCAACTATTGTAGTTTTACACTTTATTTTCTGCGACCGTAAGTGTAATATGTAGTGTATCGCCGGTTTCTTTGCTATACATCAACGACAACTGGGATACGCATATTTACTTACGTTGATGATATATGATATTATATGTTGCTGTGATATGTTATATTGGATCGTCGTGTTTTGAATAGCCGGGGGTTTTATGTGAGATGAGAGTTTTTCTTTTTCATTTATGTAAAATTCATTTGTATGCAATATTCTTTTTTTGGGGCACTTCCAGGTTGAGGATGATGTCACCATTGTATATTATTTACTTTTCCGCATTAGGATAGACCCAAGGCGGGGAGCATAAGTAACCGGGTTCTGGGGTCCAGTGGGAGACCATCTCGAGGAGTCGAGATCGGGTCTCTTAACCCTAGAATTGGCAGTGTTGCTTGCCGCTCTCGTAGGGGTCTAGGGATGTGGGTTTGGCTATTCATTGCGACCGTGGAATCCGTGTTTTATACAGGCTCGTATTAAAACACGGACCTCCTAGTATATCCAATATTTCATATATGTTCTTCTGCTGCAATGTTCTGTGATGAGATCATATTACTGCCTGAGATGAATGTTTATATTATATATATGAGATATATATTATATATTGTTGATTTCGTTTCATATCTGATGCTTGTGAAGCATAATAAAATGGGAATTCATTAATGAGATTAATGAAACTAAAAGAAGCCTAAAGATGTTGTAGAAACTTGTTTAGAAACTGGTAGCTCTAGTTCTTGCTTTGCATAGCGGTATTCCTTGTAGAATATCCAGCACCTTATTCGATAAGGAAAGAGCCGAGATCCCTTCACCGGGAGTGACCTCTTTAGCGAAACTAGCAGATGCTACAAACTCGGCTTAGTTTTTGATTGCTTCTATAGTTCTTTCTTTGCATAGTGGTATTTGTGAAATATCCTGCACCTCATTCGACGAAGAAAGCGCTGAGATCCTTTCACCGGGAGTGACCTCTTTAGCAAAACTAGAAAAACCTCAAAAACATTTCATTTAAAATCACTTGATTCTACAACGATATCAAGTTCATTACGCAAAGGGTTTTCTTAAAAACTTGCGTACCCCTTCGTCATTTCAGATAAGTACTACTTAGTATTCGTGCTGCGGTAGTTTGGCTTCCGTCAAGGCGTAGTGTACGGTAGCTGACTAGTGCTTATCTGCCAGCACACGATGAGATTGGATTAGGGTATTTGTGCGGCGTAGTTTGGCCTCCGTCAAGGGTCGTGCGGGTGGGTTTAATTCAATCAGGAAATGTACGGGTTGAACTTGACTAGCGGACTATGGTTTGTTGGCCTCCGTCAAGGTCATAGGACGCTAGGGGTAAAATATTATTGGGAATTTCAAGTGTTAAAATTTGCAGTGAGATTGCATACCTTCTATGAGATAGTTGGATCTCGATACCCGCTGCGAGTAAGATTTACTCCTGGGAGAGTCTTACACATTACAATTAGCCGATCAAGTAGGTGTCTAGAAAGGTGTTAACGGGGTTACGCCCCTGGGAAAATGAGGTTTATTTTAATTAGGTCTGTGCGAAAGCACGGGAAGCCTCCCTCAAAGTACCGGCACTGGCCTGGCTGAAAGATTGGCGAACTTATAGGGTGTAATTAATCCCGGCTAGTCTTACCTTTTAGGGTTTGAAGGAAGATTTGACTAAAACAGTGGGAGCCATCCGGATTAGATATATTAATAACCAATCTAATCTTGCAAGAGCGTACACAGAGTATTTTCTTCTCTCTCTCTCTCTCCAGGTAGCGACCATGTCACGCCTTAATCAAGATAATAAATACGGATGTATTGACCAAACCCGCTTGTTATACTGCGCTAGGGAACGTTGTTCCCGCTCCAACTTATAACTGTTATAAAGACCGAGCAGGAAATTAGGGATTACCAGAATTCCCGTGCCGCCCAAACGAAGAAAGTGCATGCTGATGCATCTTCTTCGGGTGTGTTCATTACCAAGAACCGTTTCTCAGTATCCTTTATGTCCTGGGTATGAGATACCGGATCAGGATCCCAGATTTGTAATCTGTTACATAGGCTACTGATAGGTAGAGAACTGAGAACGGGTGATAAGTTTCAAGAGTTGGAAACAGTGCAATTGTTGCAAGCCAAGCAGTTGGCAGTTATCACCCTGTATTACCAAATACATCGATTCTGAACGAATGTTATTAGATACCGAACCTGATATACAACATCATGTCAATCTCTTTATTAGTAAAGAAGGATATAATTTTGTATTGTTGGACAATGTTTTGAACATTTCCTATATCAAGAGTTGATCGGTTCAGGCATGTTATCTAAAAGCATAGACATTCAAAATCCAACTACAGTTCTTAACGTACAGAACACACACAAGAGGAAGAGTTCAGAAATGAACAAATCCTTCTTGAGGTATTGTAGACTAGGTCATATCAATGCGACCCGACTAGCTAAGTTACATAAAGATGCATATTTAAATCAGTTTGGATTTACATCTTGTAAAACTTACCAGTCATGTCACAGAGATGAGTTGACCATAGCTTCATTTATTGGAACAGAGAAAGAGTTAGTGAACTCTTGGGATTGATACATGATGATGTATATAAGGTCCCCTGTCTACACATGCCAGGACTGGTTCTTTGTACTTCAGAAGTAGAGAACCGAAACAAGAATAAGTATTATGTCCTTTGATGTGATCAAGAAGGAGAATACTTGTGCACGGAATTCCTGGACTATTCTGAAGGAGAATGAGATTCTCTCTCAGCATTACTCCTCCGTATACACCACAGCACGTTGGTGCATCGGGGCGGAGCAATCGCACCCTATGTAATATGGTATGCTCTATGATGAGTACTGCTGAGTTGCCTATTTTCTTTTGGGAGTTATGCACTTGAGAAGCTGCATACCTATTGAATAGGGTTCCAATCAAATCAGGTGTCTACCACTCCTTATATGATATGGTATGGGAATAGCCCATCTCTTAAGAATGTTAAGATTTGGGGTTGTCCGGCCTATGTCAAAAGCAAAATCCGGACAAACTCGAGGTAAGGTCAGTTCTATGGAAGTTTGTTGGATATCCCAAGCATTCGCAAGGGAATATCTTCTACCAAACCGAGGAACAAAAGGTGTTTTGTTTCTCGGCATGCCACCTTTTTGAAAAAGGGAATTTCTTATGAAGGAATTAGTGGTCATGAGGTAGGACTGGAAGGAGTTCCAGCTATACAAACTGCAGCTGATGATTTGGTAAACCCGGAGGATTCAATAGTTTCCAACGAACCTCAGCCTCTCCTCCGATCTTGTAGGGTTCCTCATCCACCTAAAAGATGCTTCGGTTTCTCTATGACAGTGGGTGTGAGGATTGCATCATGAGATGATGACCCAACTAGTTTCGAGCAGGCCATCAGGAATGGGACTCTGTAAGAATAGCTGGATGCTTAGCGATCTGAGATGGAATCCTTATACACCAATAAAGTATGGACTTTGGTTGCTTTATCTGAAGGGTTAAATTCCCATCAGGAGCAAGTATATCTTGAGAAGATTACTTGGTGTACATGGAAAAGTTGAGACTTTCAAAGCTATGCATAAGTCCATCCAGATCCTACTTGCCATTGCTACATACCATGACTACGATTTCTGGCGATTGGGAGTCATGACAGCTTTTCTAAATGATGATTTAGAAGAGAGCATCTATAAGTACACAGCCAGAGGGCTTCGTAGACAGTGGGAGCAGCGGAAATGTGTGCAAGGTGCTTTATAGGATAAAGCAGGCATCGCGGAGTTAGAACGTCTGTTTTGATGTGGTAGTCAAAGAGTTTGACTTCATCAAAATGGTAGATGAACCTTGTATATACAAAAAGGTAGTAGGGAGTATGGTGGTGATCCTCGTATTGTACGAGGATGACATACTCTTGATAGGGAAGGAGTTTTCTATGCTACGCTCGGTCAATATCCTCTTATCACAAGGATTCTCCATATAAGGATTAAAGTGATACCTCCTAAACCCTAGGTTTTATATCTATGAGATAGATCTAATTGGATGTTAGGATTCTCACTAGTTGTAGTGAGATGGTATCAATCGATCCTGAGGAGAATCACTGGAATGGTTCCATGGTGGTAAGGTCGACTGAATGTCAGTCACAGGCATTGCCTTTTACCCTCAGTTGAGGGACGGTATGTTGGAAGAGTTCCAAGCTAGATACCGTGACATACTTGACGATAAAGGCTGGATACATCGTTACCAAGGATGCTACCAAAGAAATAGTCCGGATATAACATAGTTCATGAGATGAACTTCGTTCCTACCATTGTGCGACAATGGAGTTGTGGCTAAGGCCCAGGAAACCCCGTCCCATATGAGATCCAGACATATTCTTAAGCAGTATCACCTGATCATGAAGATGGTTGATCTCCAGGGAGATCCAGGTTTAGGAGAGTAGACACAGAGAAAAAAACACGGCGAATCCACTCACAAAGGCCTGCTTCCCCAAATAATATTTGAGAGATTTTGGGATGGTTGAGTATGAGATACTACAACCTCTGCTGATTGTTGGGTATAAGATACTACGACAGATGGCCCTAGTGTAAGTGGGAGATTGTTAGTCATATGTATGCCCTAGAGGCCATTACTGTACATACGATGTATATTGTAGTGGATGCTTGGACATATATAGGTAGGACTTTCTTGCTCGACATGATAGTATGTTATCTTGTTGCTCTTTATCTAAACATGTGGACTTGTATTGGTTTACTGTCTTATCCTCACATGTTGATAAAGCCTTAGGATATGTACTTGACTACTAGGACTATGATGAAGATCATACTAGTGGGGCCAGTGTAGTCAACGAGTACATCCTATAACTGTTCCTAGTCGTAGGTGTATCGAGACAAGGCATCGATATACCAGAGTAGACTAGCGTATGCTTCTCGACCCATGTAGATGGGCGATGGATGATCCCATATCCATTGGTGTTTGATATCAGAGACAGTATAAGGGTGCTTGGTGGAGACTGGGTACACTGGACGGACTCGCCGAGAACTCCCAGATGGTATTATACCTCACGTCAGATGGCAGTTCTTTGGTGACACTGGTACAGGTTAGTCTGTAGACCCGAGATCGTCATAGAGTCTTGTATGATTCCCACTGTGCTTTGATTTCCATCATACCATGTCTAAGAGGGCGTGCAAAACGGTGGCTTTTGGGTACAGTCCTGAATCACATGAAGGCAATGAGCGACAGGAGGGGTTTCGTCTCTCCCGGTATAGGGAGTTGATATTACGCTGTGTTCGATTGGCTATAACTGGAAATACCTAGCCAAGGTTGCTGAGATTTACTGGTAAGTGTTATCAGTAGTTTCTCGAACTGTTATGGACCTCATATCGACACGACTTATCAAGCTACCGGGGTCTGACGTTTACCACCCCTAGGCGAGATATGCGACATATCAAACGAAGAGACCGGACTGTACGGGAGTGTTACAGATTGGATTCGTAGGAGAATGTACAGGATTGCTCGTTGATCTTCTGATCGCTCAATACCTGGGTGGCTGTTACGTTTAGCTGACCGCTTGCAGCTTGTGGGTGTTTGATATGATCATCACCTACTGCCGGCGTATTGACGATTCTTTAGAGTCCTACAAAGTGGTTTCCTGGCTCAGGCAAAATGGAGTAGAAGCACATATGTGATATGTGCGGGACCGAGAACAATACGTGTATGTGATACCGTATTAGATTCTCGCGATATGTGATATCGGCCGGATATATGTGATATAGCCGGGTCATCGGATCAAGTGTTGATTCGATGAACTGATACAGATTATTTTAGTCGGTTATTTATGAAATAGCCAGATTATCGGATCAAGTGTTGATTCGATAATTTAATGTATAATTATATATTTGATATACTATATTACATTAACTAATATTAGCTCACTTAAAGATTCTTTTTCTCACTTGGATAATACATTGATATATATGTGATATATGTTAATTGTATTATTTTATTTTGTTACAATAAATATTGTATATGTGATATATAATATTGTAACAAGTTAGGGTTATAAATGCAACATGTTTTGTGGAGTTTAAATATGGTTAGAGTTTGGATTAGGGTTAAGCTTGCATGAAGCTTTCAAGAAGCTTCTTGAAGCTTTAACTTTGACCTTGATATTTTGTGAAGATATTTCGTTAACCCAACCCAAACCCTTTACCATAGTTATTTCTCTACATGGGTTAGGTCTTCATTCTTAACCCATGGTTGCATTTTTAATATCACACAAGTTTTCATTGTTCATCACAAATGGTTTTCATCTTCTTCTTCCACTTGAAAAAGCTTTCTAGCTTTTTGAAATGTGATGAAAATGAGTGAGAAATCGAAAACAAATGAGAGCTAAATTCCTACATCATCATCCTCATCTATTCTTGCCACTTGGATTAGGGTGTTTGCTTTGCTAATACTTGATTAGCAAAGACAGAGCTTGGGTTTGAGTTTCTTCAAGGTAGATCATCTTTGTTATTGAAGATCGGAAGCAAGATTGCATCTTTCTCTTCATGGAGTCTCTCTAGAGTCCGAGTACTTGATGATCGCAGCGTAGGGACCTCAACACGGAGCTTATGAAGTGAAGGAACGGACTGCAAAGATTGTAATCCCAAACTCTTAGAAGTAAAGTTGTTTACTTGCTCTTTGTTTCACCTAATCTCTAGTCTAAGATCTTGGTTAGGGTCGCTCGGCACTTGAAAAGTTTGATTTTGGCATGATTGATGCCTTGTAGAACCTTGTTCTAGTGCCTAGTAACCCTACAGTACATGACGAAAAAGAGGTGGTCGACGAGCAAACTCATCCCAACCCTAACGAGCCTATAAGCAACACTTACCGTACTGTCCAGTCTTTACGGCCCATAACGGTTCAAGAAACTACTGATAACTCTTATCAGTAAATCTCGATAACCCTGGCCAGGGATTTGCTGTTATGGCCGATCAAGCATAGCGCGACATCAACTCCCTATACCGGGAGAGACGAAAGCCCTCCTATCGCTCACTGCCTCAATGCGATTCAGGACTGTACCCAAAATCCACCTGTTTGCACGACTCAGCAAAGCCGTGGCAGGGAGGAAATCAAAGCACGGTGGGAATCACACAAGACACTATGACGATCTCGGGTCTACAAACTAACCTGTACAAGTGTCACCAGAGAACTGCTATCTGACAATAGGTATATAAACCATCTAGGTGTTCTCGACGAGTCTTGTTCGGTGAACCCATTCTCTAATGAGCACCTGTGTACAATCTTTGGTGTCAAACACCTATGGTTGTGGAATCGACCATTGCCTCCAGGGTCAAGAAACGTACACACTAGTCTACTCTGGTAATATCGATGCCCTGTCACGATATACCTTTGACTAGGAACTATTAAAGGATATGCTTATAGACTGTCCAGGCCCCACTAGTATGATCTACATAATAATCCCGGTAGTCAAGCATAATCCTAAGGGCTTCATCAACATGTATATAAAGATATGAAATACAACACATCACACGTTAAGATTAAGAAAACCAGATAGCGTACTATCATTTCGAGCAATGATTGTTTCTGTACATATACATGCCTAGCATCCTATACAATACAGGCCTCTAGGGCATACATATCTGTTGGATATGTATGCCCTAGAGGCCTGTATTGTATAGTACTAGTTTGTATAATACATTTTGGAAGCTTGGGATATATACATGGATTTACGACAGTCTTGCTTGATATTGTAGTATGCTACTTGGTTTGTATCTATCTTAATATGTATATATGTTTCTTTTAACATATCGCTAGTACATATTGATGGAGCCCTTAGGATCTTTGCTTGACTACCGGCGTTGTGATGGCGATCACACTAGTGGGGGATGGGTAGTCTATAAGCACATCCTTATACAGGTCCCTAGTCGTAGGATTATCGAGACAGGGCATTGATACTCCAGAGTAGACTAGTGTGTACGCTTCTCGTCCCAGCTGGGGAGATGGTCTGTCCCACAGCCATCAGTACGTTGTACTGGAGATAGTATGCAGGTGCTCATTAGGTTATGAGTACACTGGACATGACTCGTTGGGAACTGTTAGTTGGTACTATACCCATCGTTAGTTAGCAGTTCCCAGGTGACATGAGTACAGCTTAGTCCGTTGACTTGACACTGTCACTTCGTCTCGAGTGTGTTCCCACTGTTTTTAGATTACTACCCTACCATGGCTCTATTGAGTCATGCAAATAGGTAGTTGTTGGGTGGAGTCCCGAAGCACTTGGAGGCAGTGACGGTTAGACATGATTCGTCTCTCCCGGTATTGGGAGTTGATATCGCGCTGTGTATAGGAAAGCCATTACACAAAGTCCCTGGCCAGGGCAAGCGAGATTTACTGGTAGTGTTTCTAGTAGTTTCTTAGGGTGTTCTGGGCTACACTACGACACGACTTGTACCGCTATTAGGGGTCTGACGTTTACCGCCCCCTAGGCTCGACATGCGATACTTTTAGACGAACAGACCAGACTGTACGGAGATTGTCACATTCAGGCTCAGTAGGAGTTCGAATGGGTTCACCTCATCGGTCTTCTTATCGACATCTACCTGGGGACCGTTACGTACAGCTAGTACCGCTTGCGGCCTGTGGTTAAACCCACTGCCAGCGTAGTGTCGAGTCTTTAGAGTCCCACACAGAGGGTTGTTCACCTTTGGGCGAAACGTAGTAGAGGTCGTATGGTTTTACGACAGGGTCCGCTCACATACGCGCACTTGTGCGTGTTTGGTGTTCGGGCAGTTGATACTAGCGGGCTTTGGTTTAAGCCAGATCCTAGTATTTGGTTTTGTGTTGGTTCGGTCTCTTTGTATTCGTGTTCCTCGGAACATGGATGCGGGTATGTATATACAGTTGACAGAGGCAGAGAAACCTCATTAGGGTTTTGACCATTGACTTGATTAAAACCATAATGAGATGGAGGAAATTGATTAATGAGTTTTAATTAGATATAATTGTATCATGATAAATTAGTTTGACCATTTGACTTGTTGACTTTTGTTGACTTAGATATTTTTGTTAAGCATGAGATATTTTTGCTTAGCATTAATTGTGATATGATAATGGTCAAATCAACATCAACCATGACAATTATCCTAATTAAAATTATCATTATTCTTTTTTCCTCATATGAGAGCATACACCTCATTTTATCATGACACATTCTCTCTCTTGCTTGCTCTCTCTTCTTCCTCTCTCAAAGCTCTATTGTTTCATGAGTTGAAAATCAAGAGCTTGTGAGACTAAACCACCAAAACACTTCTCTACTCACTCTAGGGTTCTTAGTCTAGCACACCAAGCATCTTAGTTACTTCAAGATAGAGGTTGGAGCTCAAGGTAGAGGCCTTCGGGTGGATCTTTTTTTGACATAGAGAAGCCGGTGAGGAGGAGCCATCCACAACTCACAACAAGGAGAAGAAGGAGTTCAAGCTTGAGGTATAAATTTCTATCATAGTAGATAGAACTCTTTTATGCTAACTCGGTTTATGGTAAAGATTCGGTTAAGGTTTATTCTAGCCCCAAGTTTTGTATCGCTATAAAATTTTTGTTCCGCATTTGGCCACCGTAGTTGGCCGGGGCGCTAGTGTAACCCTTCATGGTATCAGAGCCTACCCATAAACTCTTCTAGCTAGTTTGCACAAGGTTAAAGTTTCGATTAACAAATTTTTCCGAATCACGAATCGATGTTCATGAGCTTGCTATCGATTTTCAAAGTTGTTTTAATATTTTTCTGAGTATCTTAGAATTATGTGCAGGCAAAGCTATAGCTACAGAAAAAATTTGGGGGCCTAACTCCAAAATTCCGACACGGAAAGTGAGCAAAATGTCACATTTTGCGGCCCTTCAGCGGCGCTTTTTAGGCTACAGCACTCCAAAATTTTTCTGGGGCTCTAGTTCATGAAAATATGATATTTGTGATATATAGTTTTGGTCCAGGTTTATTTAAGTGCTGGATTTGCATTTGGGGCCTATTTGGAAAAGTTTAGTCGATCGAAATTTTAAATGTTTATTTTACAGTATATTCACTTTTATCTGCGACCGGGAATGTCACTCGATTGGTAAAACTCATCTGATTGCTATATGTTCTTTCAGACGGGTTTTACGAATGTGACATTCGCGTTGATGTTTTGTACTTGTGCTGTGATTGTGGTTGGATAGTCGTGATGGATAGCATGTGGTGCAATGTTAGTAGTACAGTTTATATTCATTTGTACATTTGTTATTGCGGGGTGAGTGTCCGACATGTGGACTGCCGTCTTTGCCGGGTTGTATATTATTTGTAGGGTTCCTAGGCACTCCCAAGAGGTCTCACAAGGCATCGTACATGCCAATTTCAAATTTTACGGTGCCTACAAACCCTAAACTACGGATCGTCGGCTAGATGTCTAGGCGAAAAACTAACTAGTTAACACTTAACTAAAAGTTTAACGGAAATACAACCTTTGTAGATCCGGTGCTCCACCTCCATAGCTCCGAAACGAGGTCCTCTCCGCTGTCCAAATCAAATCCGGGCTCTAGAGTCGGCTTCGTCGGAGAAAAAGCGAGCTAGGTCGTTGATGTCCATGCCGAAGATGATCTACGTCGAGGCATCGCTAAATCAAGCTCCACCTTCACCAAGCCCTAAAACTTGTGAAGGAAACACACTCTACTACTTGGCAAGAGGTAGAGGATGAAGAAATAGGAAGTGGGTAGACTTTAGAATTGGATTTCTCACTTGTTTGCTCAATTCACCATTGATGAAGAAAGCTTTTTCTTCTTGAGTTCAAGGAAGAAGAAGAAGAAATGTTATGATAAGAATAATCTAAAAAAGAAAAGAAATATAATCCTTATCATAACTTGAACCATGGTCAAGTGTAGAGAATAAATCATGGTTAGTGGGATGGTTAGGGTTAAGCATGAGACAAAATGGTAACTTGGTCAAAGTCTTCATGAAGCTTCATGAACAAAACAAAAGAAGCCACCATTTTCTCATTTGCTTTACATTTTCCAAAATGAATAAATGAATAAATAAAAAGATATGAAAATGAAAACCCTAACCATTACATAACCATGGTTTAAACTTTACACAAAACACAAGTTAGCATGCATCATCAAACATGATACATACAAGTGTACAAAAGTATATCACATATACAATGTGCACAAAACAAGTGAGAAAATCCTTTTAAAGTGAACCAATACTAGTTAGTGTAAAGTAATATATCAAATATATAATTATGCATTAAATCATTAAATCAACACTTGATTCAATGATCCGGTCATGTCGCACACAACCGACTAGTATTCAATGTATCGGTTTATCGAATCAACGCTTGAATCGATAACTAGGTTATATCGCATACAACCTTTCCGATACATTCATCGCGAGAATGGAATGCGGCATCACATACACGCATTATTCTCGGTCCCGCACATATCTCATATGCGCTCCTATTTCGTTTCGCTTGAGCCAGGAAACCTCTGTGTAGGACTCTAAAAACTCGTCAATACGCCGGCAGCGGATGATGATCATATCAAACACCCACAAGCCGCAAGCGGTCTGCTAAACGTAACGGCCACCCGGGTATTGAGCGATCTGAAGATCGACGAGCAAGCCCGCTCACACTCCAGTGAATCCGACCAGTAACACTACCGTACAGTCCGGTCCGATCGTCTGATATGTCGCATATCTCGCCTAGGGGTGGTAAAACGTCAGACCCCAATAGCTTGATAAGTCGTGTCGATATGAGGTCTATAACTATTCGAGAAACTACTGGTAACACTTACCAGTAAATCTCAGCAACCCTGGCCAGGGATTTCCTGTTATAGCCAATCGAACACAGCGCAACATCAACCCCCTATACCGGGAGAGACGAATCCCCTCCTATCGCTCATTGCCTCCATGTGACTCGGGACTGTACCCAAAAACCACCGTTTTGCACGCCCTCTTGGACGTGGTAAGATGGAAATCAAAGCACAGTGGGAATCACACAAGACTCTATGACGATCTCGGGTCAACAGACTACTCTGTACCAGTGTCACCAGAGAACTGCCATCTGACGTGAGGTATAATACCATCTGGGAGTTCTCGGCGAGTCCGTCCAGTGTACCCAGTCTCTACTGAGCACCCGTATATCAACTCTGATGTCAAACACCAATGGATATGGGATCATCCATCGCCCATCTGTATGGGTCGAGAAGGTATACGCTAGTCTACTCTGGTATATCGATGCCCCGTCTCGATACACCCACGACTAGGGACTTTGAAGGATGTACTTATGGACTACCATGTCCCCACTAGTATGATCCGCATCATAGTCCAGGTAGTCAAGTACAGATCCTAAGGGCTTTACCAACATGTAACAGAGAGACAATCAGTATACACGTTAAGGTAAAGATCAACCAGATAGCATACTATCATGTCGAGCAAGAAATTCCTCCCTATATATGTCCCAGCATCCACTACAATATACATCCTATGTACAGTAATGGCCTCTAGGGCATACATATAACTAACAATCTCCCACTTGCACTAGGGCCATCTGATAGCAGTGGTTGCAGTATCTCATACTCAACCATCCCATAAAAGTCTCTCTCTGGGAACATGCCTTTATGAGTGGATCCGCTGTGTTGTCCTCTGAGTCTACTCTCCAAACCTCGATCACCCTGGAGATCAACCATCTCCATGATCAAGTGATACTGCCTTAGAATATGTCTGGATCACTGATGGGACGGGCGTTCCTTGGCATAAGCCACAACTCCATTATCACACAATGGCAGGAACATAGTTCATCTCATGAACCAATATACACCCAAACAGCCTCTTTGGTAGCATCTTAAGTAGCGATGTATCATGCCTTTATCGTCTAGTATGTCACGGTATCTAGCTTGGAACTCTTCCAACATACCGTCCCTTTACTGAGGGTAAAGACAATGCCTGCGACTGACATTCAGTCGTCTTTATCACCCTGGAACCCTTCCAGTGATTCTCCCCAGGATCGGTTGATACCGTCTCACTACAACTAGTGAGAATCCTAACATCCAATTAAGTCTATCTCATAGATCCAAAACTCAGGATTTAGGAGGTATCACTTTGATCCTAAGTGGAGAATCATTGTGATAAGCGGAGATTGATCGAGCGTAGCATAGGAAACTCCTTCCCTATCAAGAGTATGACATCCACGTACTCTACGAGGATCGTCACCATACTCCCTACTACCTTTTTGTATATACAAGGTTCATCTACCATTTTGATGATGTCAAACTCTTTGACTACTTCATCAAAACAGATGTTCCAACTCCGCGATGCCTGCTTTATCAGATAAAACATCTTGCACACGTTTCCGCTGCTCCCACTGTTTACGAAGCCCTCTGGCTGTGTACTTACAGACGCACTCTTCTAAAACATCATTTAGAAAAGCAGTCATGACACCCAACCACCAGATATCGTAGTCATGGTATGTAGCCGTGGCAAGTAGGATCTGGATGGACTTAAGCATAGATACTTGAAAAGGTTTTATCATCATCCATACCTGGTCAATGATGTAGACCTTTAACAAGTCTAGCTTTGAAAGTCTCAACTTTTCCATGTACACCAAGTAATCTTCTCAAGATATACTTGCTCCTGATGGGGATTTAACCCTTCAGATATAGCAACTAAAGTCCATACTTTGTTGGTGTATAAGGATTCCATCTCAGATCGATAAACATCCAGCCATTCTTACAGAGTCTCACTCTTGATGGCCAGCTCGAAACTAGTTGGGTCATCATCTCATGATGTAATCCTCGCTCCCACTGTCATAGAGAAACCGAAGTATCTCTCAGGTGGGTGAGGAACCCTACTAGATCGGCGGAGAGGCTGAGGTTCGTTGGAAACTATTGAATCCTTCGGTTCTATCAAATCATCTTCTGTAGTTTGCATAGCTGGAACCTTTCCAGTTCTACATAACTAACCTTGCTTCGAGTTTGTCCGGATTTTGCTTTTAGACATAGGCCGGACAACCCCAAATCTTAACTAACTTAAGACATGGGCTCTTCCCTTTCCATATCACATATGAAGTGGTAGGCATTGATTTGATTCGAACCCTATTCAATAGGTATGCAACTTCTCAAGTGCATAACACCCAAAAGGAAAAAAGGTTTACTCAGTATTACTCATCATAGAGCACACCATATCAAACAGGGTGTATCTGCTCCGCCCCGATATACCATCGTGCTATGGTGTATACAGAGGAGTAATGCTGAGAGAGAATCTCATTCTGAATAATCCAGGATTTCCGTGCACAAGTATTCTCCTCCCTGATCTCATCATAGGACATAATACTTATACCCTTATTTTGGTTCTCTACTTCTAACTTATATTCTGTGAATATCTCAAAAGGTTCGGACTTGTGTTTCAACAGGAACATAGGTCTGAAACTCGAAAGATCATCAGAGAATGTAATGAAGTATAAAGAACCGGTCTTGGCATTTGTAGACAGGAGACCTTACATACATCATCATGTATCAGTCCCAAGAGTTCATTAACTCTTTCACTGTTTCCAGTAAACGGAGCTATGGTCATCTTATCTTTGTGACATGACTGGCGAGTTTCACAAGATGTAAATTCAAACTGATTTAAATATGCATCTATATGTAACTCTAGCTAGTCGGGTAACATTGATCTGACCTAGTCTACAATGCCACAAGAAGAATTCGTTCATTTCTGAACTCTTCCTCTTGTGTGTGATCCGTATATTAAGAACTGTAGTTTGATTTAGAACATCAATGCTTTTAGATAACGTGCCTGAACCGATCAACTTTTGATATAGGAAATGTTCAAAACATTATCCAACAATACAAAATTTTATCATTTCTTTACTAATAAAGAGACTGATATGATTTTGTATATCAGGTTCGGTATCTAATAACATTCGTTCAGAATCAATGTATTGGTAATACAGGGTGACAGTGACCAACAGACTTGGCTGCAACATTTGCCCCGTTTTCTGCCTCATGAAACTTATCACCCGTTCTCAGTTCTCTACCTTTCTGTAGCCCTATGTAACAGATTACATATCTGGGATCCTGATCTGGTATCACATATCCAGGACGTAGAGGATACGGAGAAACAGTTCTTTGTAATGAACACACCCGAAGATGATGCATCAGCATGCACTCTCTTCGTTTGGGCGGCACGGGAAATCTGGTATTCCCCAATCTCCTGCTCTGTCTTATAACAATTATAAGTTGGAGCGGGACCAACGTTCCCCAGCTCAGTATAACAAGCGGGTTCGGTCAAATATCCGTATTAGTATCCTGATTAAGGCGTGATATGGTCGCTACCAGGAGAGAGAGAGAAGAAAACACTCAGCGTGCGCTCTTGCAAGAATAGATTGGTTATTATTTTATCTAATCAGGATGGCTCCCACTGCTTTTTATCAAATCTTCCTTCAAACCCTAAAAGGAAAGACTAGCCGGGATTAATTACACACTACAAGTTCGCCAATCTTTCAGCCAGGCCAGTGTCGGTACTTTGAGGGAGGTCCCCCGTGCTTTCGCACGAACCTAATTAATGTAAACCTCATTTTCCCAGAGGCGTAACCCCGTTGACACCTTTCTAGACACCTACTTGATCGGCTAATTGTAATGTATAAAACTCTCCCAGGAGTAACACTTACTCGCAGCGGGTATCGGGATCCAACTATCTCATAGAAGGTATGCAATCTCATTGCAAATTTCAACACTTGAAATTCCCGATAATATTTTGCCCCATGCGATCTATGACCTTGACTGAGTCAACAAACCATAGACCGCAAGTAAAGTTCAACCCGTCATTTCTCGATTGAATTAAACCCACCCGCACGACCCTTGACTGAGTCAACAAGGCCGCACGACTACCCTAATCCAATCGCATCATATGCTTTGCAGGTAAGCAATAATCAGCTACCGCACACTACGTCTTGACTGAGTCAACAAATGCAGCACGAATACTAACTATTACCTATCTGAAATGACGGAGGGCTACGACAGGTTTTTAAGAAAACCTTTTGCGTAATGAACTTTATATCGTTGTAGAATCAAATGATTTTGAAATGGAGTGCTTTTGAGGCTTTTCTAGTTTTGCTAAAGGAGTCACTCCCGGTGAAGGGATCGTCGGTCCTTTCCTCGTCGAATGAGGTGCGGGATATATCATATATATCACTGTGCAAAGCAAAAACTCTTAAAAGCAATCAAAAGACAAACTGAGTGTGTAGTATCTGCCAGTTATTGCTAAAGGAGTCACTCCCGGTGAAGGGATCTCGGTCCTTTCCTCATCGAATAAGGTGTAGGATATATCTTATATACCGCTATACAAAGCAAGAACTGTAGCTACCTGTTTTATTTTGAAATTCGATTCTACAACATCTTAGGTTTCTTTTCTTTCATTAATCTCATTAATGAATATCCCATCAATTAAATTACCTAAACATCACAGATAGATATGACGTACACTTATGCCATCCGCATTCGCCTCGATGTCCCCTCGTGCACCGTTAGGTTAGGTAACTAACGGCAGAGCGGGGCAGGGCTAGCGCGGGTGTAAAACATAAGTAACGTCTATATAATATATCATATATAATATCTGCCACAGAACATCGCATGATCTCAGATAAAACACAGCAGAAGAAACATATGAAATATTGGATATACTAGGACGTCCGTGTTTTCAATACGAGCCAGTATAAAACACGGATTCCATGGTCGTGATGAATAGCCAATCCCACACCCCTAGACCCCTACGAGAGCGGCAAGCAACCCTACCAATTCTAGGGTCAGGAGACCCGGACTCGACTCCTCGAGTTGGTCTCCCACTGGACCCCAGAACCCGGTTACTTGTGCTCCCCTCCTTGGGTCTATCCTAGTGCAGAAAAGTAAATAATATACAAACGGTGACTACTTCCGCAACCTGGAAGCGCCCCAATAAAAGAATATTACATACAAGTTTTTACATGAATGAAAATGAAAAACACTCATCTCACATAAAAACCCCCGGCTATTCAAACACAACGATCCAATATAACATATCAAGCAACACATAACATCACATGTCATCAACGTAAGTAAATATGTCCATCCCAATTGTCGTTGACATATAGCAACGAAACCGGCGATATCACATATTACACTTACGGTCACAGAAAAGAAAGTGTAAAACTACAACAGTTGGAATCCGCAACCACCTCAGACATCGCATGCCTGACCAAATGAATTACTTAGACATCATATGTCTAACTATTATAAACCCCGCATTTTAGTCTCAAAATCGAAAACACTTTTCAATATCAAGTCGGGCAATTCAACAAGATTCCCGACAGCCTGATCGAATGCTCGTCGCAAACTTCAGTAGGCGGCCGCACCCCCGATACCGGCGACGAAGTGCACCAAGGCGGAACACCGCTACCGCGAGCACCCGGACGGATGCTTTCGGCGACGGGGTTCTCCTACAGTCACTTGGTCGGGGCTATGGAGTGAGGCTGTCTATTAAGTTTACCCAGCGAGTATCCGCGTACGCTACGTGATTGCGACGGACTTTTGATCACATCAAAATTCCGTGGCAACCGATCAAGTGAGACTAAACTGCTACGTTTATAATATTCATTTAGTTATCACATAACTATTTGTGAATTCCAATTATTGTATCCCATTCCAGATAAATAGAAAATGTTAAACTTTCCGATCGAACAATCGAACACCCAAGTTTTCCCGATACAGATCAACACATGAAATAAGTCTAACAACATTCAGTTCGTACCTCAGTACCAACGGTCCAGCCGTAGAAGGGTCAAGCCAACGCCTCACATGTGGCACGTCGTACTGCCCCAAACCCGAAGGTTCAAAGGGCAGTTCAAGACGGTCACATAATCGAGTTAAGGTTTGTGTCTTCTAGAGGGACCATCGCGTTACTTGCACTACTTAGAACGTCGTTAAACTACGGAAAAATCCAACACTTGGAAATTTCCCGACAGGGGAAAAATTGGGTATTTATATCCGGTCGAACTTTTTAACATATTCTAAAATTATCCGGAACGACACATAGACAAAGTTTGACAATCCGATCGAATAAATGAACTCCCAATACAACCCAAAATACTCAACTCTTTATTTCAGTGTAACATTTTCAAAAATATAAAATATTAATTTTGGGAATTTTTATAATTTAATATTATTTTATTGATTATTTTAATATTAAATGCAAATAAATAGGAAAAATGTTAGAAAAAATTATGAAAAATTATGGAAAATTCTAAAATAGGGTAAATTAGTGGATTATGGCATTTTTAAGTTTTTGTGATTAGTTTGACAATAATTTAGTGCTAATCGCGATTAAAATCGCTAATCGGGTTTTTTGGCAATTTTGTGCAAAACTTACACGTATCACTTTTTCTACACTTGTGCATTTTTCTAGCCATGGTTTTCTTTTGGGATTACTATTGATGTGAGAAGGTTTGGATTTTAAAAGAAAAGGAAAGAAAGGAAAATATAATGATAAGGGTAGGTGAGAGAGAGAGGTGGACTTTGACTTAGCATACTTAGCCATTCTCCTCGTTTTCTGTGCACAGCCCCTGTTCCTCTAGTGTTGACCCAGGGTACTTCTAGTTTTGACAGATTCTATCTAGGGTGAAATCTGGGACATATATCCTAAGTTGCTATTTTGGATTCGTGTTTCCGTATTCCGTATTTTTGATTCTGAAATGGTGGAATGTGTTTTGCCTCGACTAATTGTCGTTTATACGACGATGTAGAGGATTTATTGATGGTTTTGAAGGCGTGCTATAGGTTCTCACCTATAGGCCCCCTTATCGTATCGTTTTGGATTTCGTGCGCCGTTTTAGATTGGATTTGGTTTTAATGCGCATATACGATATTTTGATGTGTAGGTACCCATGAAGACTTCGGGACGACAAGCAAATACGTGGTGACGTCCGCAATTGGTGATGCAAGGTGAGTAGATTATATCTACAGGGGGAAGTCGGGTGGATGGCGTATAGCACCCCCGCAGTCCGTAGATAGATTACTATGTAGTTTATTGTGATATTAGGTGTATTGTGGATAATGTAGGGTTAGAAGTGACTAGTGTAGTTCATAGTCGCGAACCCTAGGGTAGAATTACACCTACACACACCCTTGCTTATCACTTGTACTTGCACTGTGATTGATGATATGTGATGACTTTGGAGATGAGTCGATGATGTGGGCTGGGTGCCCTGGGATCGGTGATTTTATACGATTCATATGTGGGATATGACTTGTGATTCTTGCGGGCTTGGGATATGTGTTTACCCCCGCATGCATACTTACTGAGGTTACCGTTTTGTACTAGACATAGAGTAGTACTCCAGACTATATGATCTGACGATGGTGATATCTGTTATGTGATGAGACAGTGAGATACTGACCCCTACCCAGCTATGGGGATGCCGTACGATGATTTACCGTACGAGCCGATATTGATGATAGATCCGCACTCATAACTCGAGGATATCTTATGATATGACATTGAGGCGAGATCACCGACTATATACTTTTATACATGTATCGACTCAGATTTAGGTGGTTTCCACACCTACCCTTCCTGATTGACCGGATACTTAGATGTAGTTTGCATAGTAGATACTTCACTGTGGTGTTGACTACTAGATATCTGCATTTTCCTGCTATTCGCATTGCTGGCATATGTTCATTGTTATATTATTATCATGTTGTTAGGACACCAGCACCATTATCGATGATGCGTATGTTTCACGTACACTATTTGCCGGCTCACACACTTCATCATCGATAATTGCCATGCCACTACACTGTAGTACTGTTGCATTCATGATATGATTACTGCTTGGCATATTGTACACATGTACCTGTACACAAACATAGATGATTCTGGCTTGATTGAGATTGAGGACCGCAAGATATTCTTTAAACTGATTCATTCTAAAGGAGCGGTTCCTCCCGACATATGTACATTACTATTCCATGTTGCATGATTTCCGATATGATTATCTCTCTTTACATGTCGCATACATCATGGATTGATTGCATAGCACATTGCATTGGATTTACTTCTTGATGTGGATTTTCATGTGATTTCTGATTTTGAGGACCGTGGGATTATTTAAGAAAAGATGTTCTTTTATGAAAACCCGGTACCTCGTGATATGATATTTGGGTGCGTCCACCACGCGTTTTCTCGGTGCTGAGACGTGTGCTTGAAACCCGATTCGAGGAGTGATGATCCGTTTGCGGGTTCGTGGTGGGCCCGGTATGGTTCCCCTCGGCGAGATGATCGATGGGTTATGCCGATTGAGCCTGGAGGCGGGCGAGTACCTACCGGTGATTGTATTTGAGCTCGGCGGATATCCGGGGGATACCGCCTGGAGCCGAGAGATGGGCGTACTGCCGGGGGCCGACGGGCCGCTACCGCAGACAGAGCCCAGAGATGGACATGGGTTGACTCGTGCTGCCGGGGCCGAGGGCCGATACCGCAGACGGAGCCCCATATGGATGAGGATTTACGTGTCGATGCTTGGCACGGGTTTCATGATGTTTTCCATGATATTGTTTATATCCTCATACTTGCATACATGATGCTTACTGTCAGTGGGTGACAGGTGGACGGGTTCCACATATATACAGACATGGATCATATACAGACTGGATTTACACTTGTCATACTTCATTTGTATATATAACAGGGTATGAGGGCGCTGTTATATATACCCTTACACCAATATTAGTGGTATGGGACGCTAATATATGTGTATTGATATCATTGATATTTCATCATACTTACCTCATGCAGGCATACCTTACACTGATGACATGTTATTACCTGAGTACCTGGCACTACATACATGATTAGATGTTACCTTGCCACCTTATTACACTCAGATGCACTCTTGTGGATTGTATTACTGATCGTTGACTTAGGTTTATGTCTCGCATTCGGTTTCTGCTTGTAGATATTTCTATTCACGAGTTGGCAACTCACCCCCGTTGTGCCACAGTCCTTGCAGGTTCTGCCGTACAGGTTTCATTGCGGCATTTCTGGCACACTACCTTCTTGCGGGTGATTTGCTTTGGTAGGTGGATTCTTTCGCATCAAGAATCACCATTTTATTCATGTATTTCATTGTATCTAGAAATTGTCCATCAACCAAAAACTTGTATATTCTTTCAGACTTAGAGACAGTGTGGTATTATTCGACCTTAGAGTCGCGCTTAGTAGTATTGCGGTTTTCTTGCTGCTTTTTGAGCTTTCCTTGATTTTGATCCTCGCCACTTGGCGTTGTATATTATCATATCATCGTGTGGTTGTGACCGTCGATTGACGAAGAGCTAGCTCCCGCTTGGGGATGCCTTTATCATTTTATATATTGTTATTCATGTTGTACCCCATTCGGGGCCAGTTTTACAAGAGAAACTCTGCCGAAAATTTTAGAAAAGACTGTACGGTTTTCAAATGCACATTCGGCTTAGTTATTTAAAAACCTTGATTTCAAACATGTTTTTCTACACTTCTTTAAACCAGTTTTCTTTACTTATTCTCAAAAATGGTTTTAGATTTCTGGGCTTTTGGCTTACTTGGATCAGATGGAGTCCTATAGACTTCATATGGTTCAAGGGCCAGTCACGTGCTCTTTCGGGTCGTGGCAAAGTTGGTATCAGAGCGCTAGGTTGACCTTGGTTCGAGTCTAAGTTTGACTATGTGGAGCCTAGGGAGTTGTTTATATACGGAACTTAGGCTTGACCTTACGGAACTTAGACTTGGTCGAGGGGGTGTAAACCCGAACTTTCGTCGTTTTAGGATGACCCGTGGTTGATGGATTTGGTGACTAAAGTAGAGTGACGTACCGTTGGTATGTTCCGCGGCATACTTACGACACGCCACTCCGCTTAAGGAACCTTAGGATGTACATACTTTCGAGATCAGTGATTCTCTTTATATCCAGGATTATTCATCCATTTGAGATCCCCGATTCTATTAGTTTCATGATCATACCTTCATTGATACTGTTCCTTCCTATGATCATGTATCCACTTTGGATCTGTTGTTTCCCTTCTTGCCACTGATGTGCTCTCTTTGATACTCGATTGAGATTCCTGTCACCGTGTTTGAGCGCAGTTTGGGCTGCTGCTAGGGTTACGGCCGGTGTGAGCTCGTTTGGTACGAGGGCCGACCTTTGTGTTTTCTGGTGACATGGGAACGTCTCGAGTTAGTGTTGGTGATTGTGACCTCTAGTGGAGGCGAGTGCTTGGTCTTGCACCGGATGATCGGGCCTTTGTTAGAGCTGCCAGTTGAGAGAGGACTGTTGATGTACAGCATACCTCAGAGATGGTGATGTCGCCTACCGTGCAGACAGATGGACCAGCTGTCGCTGAGATTGACAGGGTGTTGCTTTCGGAGCTTACGAGCTGAGATTGCCGGAGCTTTCAGGCAGTTATGCGACAGATGATAGCTAGTCTACCCGATTTGAGAGACGAAGGTGATTCGTCCGATTTTGCGCCAGAGCGGGCTCAGTTGAGTTGAAGATTTCCAGTGTGGAGAGTCTTACTCAGATCTAGAGCAGGCTGATTCAGAGATGACCGCTTATGTATTGCCTTTCCTGGAGGATTGAGGCGTTGTTCGGCGTACAGGCATATGAGCCAGTTGTTGCTGCAAATGATGAGATATCGTCCAGATGATTGGAGCTACTGCAGCATGAGCATGTTCTTAGAGAGATGATAGCGAGTTGCTAGTCACCGAGGATGGATGACTAGGACGCGTGGTGAGTTCGCTTACCCCGATGCGAGGTCATCAGGTGGATTGATTCCAGCTAGAGACGACTTCACGCAGATTCGTTGAGAGTCGATTGAGACGATCGAATGTCAGGAGCCTATTTTCCAAGTTTAAAGTATACGGAAAGACATGCAGGTGATTCTATGGACCCTCTAGAAGAATGAAACCCTAACTCGACTTAATGACCGTGTGACAGCCTTGGAACCTTAGGGTTTACGGCGGTTCCGCGGCGCCATTAGTGAGGCTTGGGTTTGCCCTTCTACGGCTGGACCACCGACGCTGTGGCATGTACTCGATACTATTAAACTGTACCCGAGATGTGAGCTCTTGGGGGATTATGAGGATCTGACGAGTCGATCGGATGGTTCGACATCTTTCGGATATCGTGATGGGACACTGCTTGGGAGACTCCAGGTGCGAGCATAGCCGTCGGAGCGCAGTTCGTGCAGCCATGATGAGACGAGTCCGAATCAGTCGACACTGATGCAGAGTGAAGAAAAGATTTCGCAAGATATTTCGACGAGATGACGTCCCACTCCGCCGACATCAGAGATGTTATACGCACCCAGAGGCGTGGTATATGGATATACCTTCCAGAAAGAAGCGCGATAGGTATGCAGCCGTTCCGGAATAAGCTTTAGCTTCAGCATTGGATGATGACTTCCGGGCATTTCGGCAGGATTGAGATTTGAGAAAGGAACCTCGGCAGGACCTTTCTGGAGTACGATACGAGAAGACCTAGACCAGGAGTGGTCGTGTTGCGCACACCCAGCAGGCCAGAGTTCGGCATTGTCGACGAGGTAGTTGACCAAGTTCGGATAAAGGAACTTACCCAGATGCGTTGCGAATGGATCAAGGACGGACGAGTGATGAGTATTCCTCCGATGGTTGGGACGTGTTTCCGAGGACCAGTTCGGCCTGACATCTGCTACAGAATGATGAAGCTACAGAGTACGCGATTTCGAGTCCGTGTGAGAGACTTCAGATTGACCGTGGCCGAGAGCAGTGCAGTGTATAGTAGCTTGGCGTGACGTCATAGTGGACGACGATGGAGACAAGTGGAACCAGAGGTTCGTGTGAGATACTGACGAGCTGTCATTGCTTCCTGTCGAAACTAGAGACCTGATATGCTTACAGAAACGTTGGGATGTGACCAATTTCCGAGAAATGTTGTGCTGAGGACACAGATGTCTTTCCAGCGAGAAGAGATAGTACAAGAGAGCCAGCCTCTGTACAGATCGGCATAGGCATGATTGGAAGAGACCTTGAGCAGGATTCCTTCCAGGACATTGCTGCAATGATGTTTGCACCCAGGATCAGATGTGTGACGTGCATTCAGATAGCCAGAGACCGACGTCAGTGATATGCTGCCTTACGAGTGGTCGTGAGGTTTGACCGAGAGGTGACCAGAAAAGTGCCAGAACGGAATCGTCCCCGTTAGCACACCTGACAGGGCCGATGAGCCGATTGACCGCGTGATAGGTAATCCGCAGAGAAGATAAGGACCTAGAGAGTCAGAAGACGCCAGACCGTGAGCAAGAGGCAGGTAGATATCCTGCGCTGCTAGCAGTGGATTACACTGACTCCTTCTCGACCTTGAAGGAGAAACTACCGAAGACGGTATTTATGATTTGTGATTTTGTGATTCGATTATCACGTATCCGTCATTTTGGATTTCGGTATTTTGGGCGTTCTATTTGCACGATCTAGTTTTGGTGACTGAGTTTCATGATATTGGTTTCATGCACCCACTGGATATTTATATATTTTGCGCAGAGTTTTCATGCATTTTAGTGTTAGGCTTTGATTCGTGCACGCTGATGCACACGGTTGTGAGATTTTCCTTGCGGTACCCTGATTTTGGTTTGAGCCGCATTATATCGTTGATTTTGACCCGGATTTTGATGGTTGATTTTTGCACTCCGTGCTGGCGATGTGCTTTACGCCTGTTCGGTGTTTGCTATTGGATTTCGTGATTTCCGTGCATGTTGAGTGCGCAGGGTTTAGATTTTCATTCGTGCACGATGGATGCACCGGTTTGGATTTTCGCGCATGTTGGGCGCATGTTTTTAGATACGATTTTGGTGCACGCCAGATGCGCTAAATCGGGATTCTTCGTGCATGTCACATGCACCTGATTTATTTTGCTGTCAGGCACATACGATGCCCATGACAGATGCTTCGTGCACACCCGTTGCACTTGGATGTTGTTTTGTGCACCTGTTTAGCACATATATGGATTTTTTTTTGATTTCAGTGCGCACCAGACGCACAGGATGGTGTTATGTTTAGATTGGATGTCTACATGTGTAGTTCCGATCCATATCATATCGGTTTTGTATTGGATTTGACATTGTGTTTTTTTTTACATTGACTCCGATGATTGCGGGATGCTTGACGGAGTTTTGTTTTCGAGTTATCTGCTCAGTACCCTTGCGCATGCATTGCGCTGTGACGTTCTATGTGTTGATGATATCGGAGCCCCGACGACTTTGGTTTATTACTGAGATGTTTTTGTATCTGGGGGTTTAAATTTAAAATTCGGGGACCGAATTTCTTTAAGGGGGGTAGATTGTAACATTTTCAAAAATATAAAATATTAATTTTGGGAATTTTTATAATTTAATATTATTTTATTGATTATTTTAATATTAAATGCAAATAAATAGGAAAAATGTTAGAAAAAATTATGAAAAATTATGGAAAATTCTAAAATAGGGTAAATTAGTGGATTATGGCATTTTTAAGTTTTTGTGATTAGTTTGACAATAATTTAGTGCTAATCGCGATTAAAATCGCTAATCGGGTTTTTTGGCAATTTTGTGCAAAACTTACACGTATCACTTTTTCTACACTTGTGCATTTTTCTAGCCATGGTTTTCTTTTGGGATTACTATTGATGTGAGAAGGTTTGGATTTTAAAAGAAAAGGAAAGAAAGGAAAATATAATGATAAGGGTAGGTGAGAGAGAGAGGTGGACTTTGACTTAGCATACTTAGCCATTCTCCTCGTTTTCTGTGCACAGCCCCTGTTCCTCTAGTGTTGACCCAGGGTACTTCTAGTTTTGACAGATTCTATCTAGGGTGAAATCTGGGACATATATCCTAAGTTGCTATTTTGGATTCGTGTTTCCGTATTCCGTATTTTTGATTCTGAAATGGTGGAATGTGTTTTGCCTCGACTAATTGTCGTTTATACGACGATGTAGAGGATTTATTGATGGTTTTGAAGGCGTGCTATAGGTTCTCACCTATAGGCCCCCTTATCGTATCGTTTTGGATTTCGTGCGCCGTTTTAGATTGGATTTGGTTTTAATGCGCATATACGATATTTTGATGTGTAGGTACCCATGAAGACTTCGGGACGACAAGCAAATACGTGGTGACGTCCGCAATTGGTGATGCAAGGTGAGTAGATTATATCTACAGGGGGAAGTCGGGTGGATGGCGTATAGCACCCCCGCAGTCCGTAGATAGATTACTATGTAGTTTATTGTGATATTAGGTGTATTGTGGATAATGTAGGGTTAGAAGTGACTAGTGTAGTTCATAGTCGCGAACCCTAGGGTAGAATTACACCTACACACACCCTTGCTTATCACTTGTACTTGCACTGTGATTGATGATATGTGATGAGACAGTGAGATACTGACCCCTACCCAGCTATGGGGATGCCGTACGATGATTTACCGTACGAGCCGATATTGATGATAGATCCGCACTCATAACTCGAGGATATCTTATGATATGACATTGAGGCGAGATCACCGACTATATACTTTTATACATGTATCGACTCAGATTTAGGTGGTTTCCACACCTACCCTTCCTGATTGACCGGATACTTAGATGTAGTTTGCATAGTAGATACTTCACTGTGGTGTTGACTACTAGATATCTGCATTTTCCTGCTATTCGCATTGCTGGCATATGTTCATTGTTATATTATTATCATGTTGTTAGGACACCAGCACCATTATCGATGATGCGTATGTTTCACGTACACTATTTGCCGGCTCACACACTTCATCATCGATAATTGCCATGCCACTACACTGTAGTACTGTTGCATTCATGATATGATTACTGCTTGGCATATTGTACACATGTACCTGTACACAAACATAGATGATTCTGGCTTGATTGAGATTGAGGACCGCAAGATATTCTTTAAACTGATTCATTCTAAAGGAGCGGTTCCTCCCGACATATGTACATTACTATTCCATGTTGCATGATTTCCGATATGATTATCTCTCTTTACATGTCGCATACATCATGGATTGATTGCATAGCACATTGCATTGGATTTACTTCTTGATGTGGATTTTCATGTGATTTCTGATTTTGAGGACCGTGGGATTATTTAAGAAAAGATGTTCTTTTATGAAAACCCGGTACCTCGTGATATGATATTTGGGTGCGTCCACCACGCGTTTTCTCGGTGCTGAGACGTGTGCTTGAAACCCGATTCGAGGAGTGATGATCCGTTTGCGGGTTCGTGGTGGGCCCGGTATGGTTCCCCTCGGCGAGATGATCGATGGGTTATGCCGATTGAGCCTGGAGGCGGGCGAGTACCTACCGGTGATTGTATTTGAGCTCGGCGGATATCCGGGGGATACCGCCTGGAGCCGAGAGATGGGCGTACTGCCGGGGGCCGACGGGCCGCTACCGCAGACAGAGCCCAGAGATGGACATGGGTTGACTCGTGCTGCCGGGGCCGAGGGCCGATACCGCAGACGGAGCCCCATATGGATGAGGATTTACGTGTCGATGCTTGGCACGGGTTTCATGATGTTTTCCATGATATTGTTTATATCCTCATACTTGCATACATGATGCTTACTGTCAGTGGGTGACAGGTGGACGGGTTCCACATATATACAGACATGGATCATATACAGACTGGATTTACACTTGTCATACTTCATTTGTATATATAACAGGGTATGAGGGCGCTGTTATATATACCCTTACACCAATATTAGTGGTATGGGACGCTAATATATGTGTATTGATATCATTGATATTTCATCATACTTACCTCATGCAGGCATACCTTACACTGATGACATGTTATTACCTGAGTACCTGGCACTACATACATGATTAGATGTTACCTTGCCACCTTATTACACTCAGATGCACTCTTGTGGATTGTATTACTGATCGTTGACTTAGGTTTATGTCTCGCATTCGGTTTCTGCTTGTAGATATTTCTATTCACGAGTTGGCAACTCACCCCCGTTGTGCCACAGTCCTTGCAGGTTCTGCCGTACAGGTTTCATTGCGGCATTTCTGGCACACTACCTTCTTGCGGGTGATTTGCTTTGGTAGGTGGATTCTTTCGCATCAAGAATCACCATTTTATTCATGTATTTCATTGTATCTAGAAATTGTCCATCAACCAAAAACTTGTATATTCTTTCAGACTTAGAGACAGTGTGGTATTATTCGACCTTAGAGTCGCGCTTAGTAGTATTGCGGTTTTCTTGCTGCTTTTTGAGCTTTCCTTGATTTTGATCCTCGCCACTTGGCGTTGTATATTATCATATCATCGTGTGGTTGTGACCGTCGATTGACGAAGAGCTAGCTCCCGCTTGGGGATGCCTTTATCATTTTATATATTGTTATTCATGTTGTACCCCATTCGGGGCCAGTTTTACAAGAGAAACTCTGCCGAAAATTTTAGAAAAGACTGTACGGTTTTCAAATGCACATTCGGCTTAGTTATTTAAAAACCTTGATTTCAAACATGTTTTTCTACACTTCTTTAAACCAGTTTTCTTTACTTATTCTCAAAAATGGTTTTAGATTTCTGGGCTTTTGGCTTACTTGGATCAGATGGAGTCCTATAGACTTCATATGGTTCAAGGGCCAGTCACGTGCTCTTTCGGGTCGTGACATTCAGATTAAAAATTCCCAGGAAAACCAGCACTGAAAAATAGGAGTTACTGTGCAAAATTCAATGGCAGATAAGACAAAAGTGCGGCGGAAGGGCCGCATTAGCACGCTAATGCCGCGGTTCCGCCGCACTTTAGAAAGATCATTAGGTAATTTTTGCATCGTAATTCTTATATTTACCTGCTTGTTTTTATGCATATTTTTAATTTGCAAAAATCCACATTTTACAAAAATGTCTAGAGAGCATTTTAAAGTCGGGGTTTCGGGTCGATCGGACTTCTAACTCCGTCTACGCATCGCCTAAGGCTCTAGCTAGGCTCTGATACCACTGTAGGGTTCCTAGGCACTCCCAAGAGGTCTCACAAGGCATCGTACATGCCAATTTCAAATTTTACGGTGCCTACAAACCCTAAACTACGGATCGTCGGCTAGATGTCTAGGCGAAAAACTAACTAGTTAACACTTAACTAAAAGTTTAACGGAAATACAACCTTTGTAGATCCGGTGCTCCACCTCCATAGCTCCGAAACGAGGTCCTCTCCGCTGTCCAAATCAAATCCGGGCTCTAGAGTCGGCTTCGTCGGAGAAAAAGCGAGCTAGGTCGTCGATGTCCATGCCGAAGATGATCTACGTCGAGGCATCGCTAAATCAAGCTCCACCTTCACCAAGCCCTAAAACTTGTGAAGGAAACACACTCTACTACTTGGCAATAGGTAGAGGATGAAGAAATAGGAAGTGGGTAGACTTTAGAATTGGATTTCTCACTTGTTTGCTCAATTCACCATTGATGAAGAAAGCTTTTTCTTCTTGAGTTCAAGGAAGAAGAAGAAGAAATGTTATGATAAGAATAATCTAAAAAAGAAAAGAAATATAATCCTTATCATAACTTGAACCATGGTCAAGTGTAGAGAATAAATCATGGTTAGTGGGATGGTTAGGGTTAAGCATGAGACAAAATGGTAACTTGGTCAAAGTCTTCATGAAGCTTCATGAACAAAACAAAAGAAGCCACCATTTTCTCATTTGCTTTACATTTTCCAAAATGAATAAATGAATAAATAAAAAGATATGAAAATGAAAACCCTAACCATTACATAACCATGGTTTAAACTTTACACAAAACACAAGTTAGCATGCATCATCAAACATGATACATACAAGTGTACAAAAGTATATCACATATACAATGTGCACAAAACAAGTGAGAAAATCCGTTTAAAGTGAACCAATACTAGTTAGTGTAAAGTAATATATCAAATATATAATTATGCATTAAATCATTAAATCAACACTTGATTCAATGATCCGGTCATGTCGCACACAACCGACTAGTATTCAATGTATCGGTTTATCGAATCAACGCTTGAATCGATAACTAGGTTATATCGCATACAACCTTTCCGATACATTCATCGCGAGAATGGAATGCGGCATCACATACACGCATTATTCTCGGTCCCGCACATATCTCATATGCGCTCCTATTTCGTTTCGCTTGAGCCAGGAAACCTCTGTGTAGGACTCTAAAGACTCGTCAATACGCCGGCAGCGGATGATGATCATATCAAACACCCACAAGCCGCAAGCGGTCTGCTAAACGTAACGGCCACCCGGGTATTGAGCGATCTGAAGATCGACGAGCAAGCCCGCTCACACTCCAGTGAATCCGACCAGTAACACTACCGTACAGTCCGGTCCGATCGTCTGATATGTCGCATATCTCGCCTAGGGGTGGTAAAACGTCAGACCCCAATAGCTTGATAAGTCGTGTCGATATGAGGTCTATAACTATTCGAGAAACTACTGGTAACACTTACCAGTAAATCTCAGCAACCCTGGCCAGGGATTTCCTGTTATAGCCAATCGAACACAGCGCAACATCAACCCCCTATACCGGGAGAGACGAATCCCCTCCTATCGCTCATTGCCTCCATGTGACTCGGGACTGTACCCAAAAACCACCGTTTTGCACGCCCTCTTGGACGTGGTAAGATGGAAATCAAAGCACAGTGGGAATCACACAAGACTCTATGACGATCTCGGGTCAACAGACTACTCTGTACCAGTGTCACCAGAGAACTGCCATCTGACGTGAGGTATAATACCATCTGGGAGTTCTCGGCGAGTCCGTCCAGTGTACCCAGTCTCTACTGAGCACCCGTATATCAACTCTGATGTCAAACACCAATGGATATGGGATCATCCATCGCCCATTTGTATGGGTCGAGAAGGTATACGCTAGTCTACTCTGGTATATCGATGCCCCGTCTCGATACACCCACGACTAGGGACTTTGAAGGATGTACTTATGGACTACCATGTCCCCACTAGTATGATCCGCATCATAGTCCAGGTAGTCAAGTACAGATCCTAAGGGCTTTACCAACATGTAACAGAGAGACAATCAGTATACACGTTAAGGTAAAGATCAACCAGATAGCATACTATCATGTCGAGCAAGAAATTCCTCCCTATATATGTCCCAGCATCCACTACAATATACATCCTATGTACAGTAATGGCCTCTAGGGCATACATATAACTAACATTATTTTGGGGCACGACCGGGTTGAGGTCGATGTTACTGATTGTACATATTATTTTCTTTTTCCTGTACTAGGATTACCCCGCGGTGGAGTGCACGGATAGCCGGGTTCTAGAAGGCAACAAGCTCGCATCTCATGGCGTTGAGACGGAGGGGGCTTCATTCTAGAATTGGCGGGCTATTCGCCGTACTCGTAGGGGGTATAGGTTTTCATTGCACAGGCTATCCACATGACAGGGAACGTCGGGTTTTATTTATTGCTCAAATGAAACCCGGGGCTCCAAGATTATCCACTATTCTGTATTGCTGGCTGTGATTCTGTGATGTTGATTATTATCATGCCTGGGACAAATGTTGTATATATATATATATATATATATATATATATATATATACTAATAGATGTTGTATATGTTTTGCAACCGCGCTAGTCCAGCCCCCGCTCTGTCGTTAGTTAAGTAACCTAACGGGTGATGACGGGGCCCAGTGGCAAATGCGGATGGCATATACGTACATTTTATTTTCGTTATTTTCTGGTGTGATAAGTTAAATTGATGGGACCGCATTAATTTTGATTAATGCAAGAAAATAAAGCTAAAAGATGTTGTTGGAACAATTTTCAAAAAGCTGTTATTGCAAGGACGTTCTCTTTTGTTTTGCACAGAGATATTCAGTTATGAATATCCAGCACCTCATTCGACGAGGCAAGGGCCGGGATCCCTTCATTGGGAGTGACCCCTTGGACAGAGGTTTGCGTCAGGGTAATAACTTCACTATAGTCGATTACTTTTTGCTTTGCATCGCTGTATTCAGTTGGAATATCCTGCACCTCATTCTACGAGGAAAGAGCCGTGATCTCTTCACCGGGAGTGACCTCTTTAGCAAAGGTTTTCGCCACTATATATTTATAAAGAGCTATCCGGTTCCTTCAACGATATCAAGTTCATTACGTTAAACGGGTTTTTTTGCCAAAAACCCAGCCGTAGCCCTCCGTCATTTTTTATAAGTTATACTTAGTATTCGTGCTGTGTTTGTTGATTGTGTTAAGGCGCAGTGAACGGTAGCTGAGTATTGCTTATCTGTAGCATACAATGTGATTGGTTAGGACAGTCATGTAACCTTGTTGACTGTGTCAAGGGTTATGTGGGTGGGTTTAATGCAATCAAGATAATGACGGGTTGAACTTGACTAGGACTCTTTGATTTGTTGACTATGTCAAGGTCATTTGGGTCCTAGGGGCAAAAACCACATCGGGAGTTTCAAATATACAGGAAACTTGCAGATTTAGCATACCTTCTGGAGTGTAGTGGCTAGAGTGGATTCCATCTAGGTCATTACACAATTATAGTTGGATCCCGATCCCACTGATGAGTTGGATTACTCTCGGGAGATTATTACACTTAAACAATCAATGCTATAAACCAAGTAGGTGTTTAGAACGGTGTTAGCGGGGCTACGCCTCCAGGGAAAAAAGATTATGTAATTAAGGAACTTCGCGAAAGCGTTGGAAAACCTCCCTCGAAATACCAACACTAGCCTGGCTGAAAGGTTAAGCAAGTATTGTGACGTGTGATTAAATCCTGATTAGTTCTTCTTTTAGGGTTTGAAGAAGAATTTGAGGAAACCGTGAGAGCCATCCTGATTAGATAAATTAATAACCAATCTAATCTTGCTAGAGTGCACGCTGAGTGTTTCTTTTCTCTCTCTCCAGGTAGCAACCATTTCACGCCCTAATCAAGATAATAAAATGTATCGCTTGACCGATCCGAATTCTTATTCGGGGCTGGGGAAAGTCGGTTTGGCTCTAACTTGTGATAGCAATCGTAAGTATGAGAGGGAAAGAGGATTGTTTGAATTCCAAGGAGACCCCATTGAAGAAGAAGCATACTAATACATCTACTTCAGGTGTTCTTGTAATTGAGAACTACTTTTCGGTCAGTCTTACCTCCTGGGTACTAGATACCGGATCAGGATCTCATATCTGTAATTTATTGCAGGGACTGAGAAAAAGTAGGAAAGTTGCACATGGTGATATGTCCCTCAGGGTAGGGAATGGAGCACAAGTTAATGCTGCAGCTGTCGGTGAATATCACCTAGTGTTGCCAAATGGCAATACTATGATTTTGAGCAATTGCTACTATGTACCTTCCATGGTTTGCAACATCATATCAGTTTCTTTACTTGATAAAGATTGATATAACTTTGTTCTTGATAGAAATATCATGAACATTTACCTTGATAAGGTACTGGTTGCAGAAGGTACACTGTGTAATGATATCTATGTTCTAAATCAGAATACAGTTCTCAATGTACAAAACACACGCAAGAGGAAGAGTTCAGATACGAACGAATTCTACTTGTGGCATTGTAGACTTGGTCATGTCGGAGAGAAAAGACTAAGTAAGTTACATAAAGATGGACTCTTGAATACGTTCGAATTTTCATCTTATGAAATTTGTCAGTCTTGTCTCAAAGGAAAGATGACCAAATCTCCTTTCACCGGACATGGAGAAAGAGCAGCAGAGCTTTTGGGACTCATACACAGTGATATGTATGGTCCAATGTCTATACATGCAAGGGGTGGGTTCTCGTACTTCATCACATTCACTGATGATCTCTCTAGATTCGGATATGTGTATCTTATGAAACACAAATCTGAAGCTTTTGAGAAATTCAAAGAATTTAGAAACGAAGTAGAGAACCAGACTGGAAAAAGTATCAAGATCCTCCGATCAGATAGAGGAGGGGAGTACTTAAGCATGGAATTCCTAGAATACTTAAAAGAGAATGGAATTCTCTCTCAACTTACTCCTCCGTATACACCACAGAACAACGGTGTATCGGAGCGGAGGAATCGTACCCTATTGGATATGGTTCGCTCCATGATGAGTAATGCTGAGTTACCTCTTTCATTCTGGGGATATACACTTCAAACAACTGCACATCTTTTGAATCAAGTTCCATCCAAATCCGTGCCTAAGACTCCGTATGAAATATAGAGTGGTAAGAGTTTGTCTCTTAAACGTATTAAGATTTGGGGTTGCCCAGCTTATGTCAAAAAGCAGAACCCAGAAAAACTTGAGGCATGGTCAGTTTTGTGTAAGTTTGTGGGATACCCAAAAGATTCTAATGGGTATCTATTCTACCATGCAGCGGAACGGAAGATTATTGTTTCTAGGAACGCCATAATTTTGGAAAAAGAATTTCTTGTTAAAAATATTAGTGGCGGCACGGTAGAACTGGATGAAATTCCAGAGACACAAACTATAATTGAAGATTTGGTGGAACCGCTAGATTCAGTTTTACCCGACGAACCTCAACCACTCTGTAGATCTGGTAGGATTTCTCATCCGCCCGAGAGATACTACGGTTTTCTCATAGACGGGGATCGAGAAGATTGCATCTTGGAAGAAGATGATCCTACCAGTTTCAGGCAGGCCATTATCAGTAGGGACTCTGATAAATGGCTGGAGTCCATATACACCAACAAAGTGTGGACCTTGGATATTACTCCACCTGGGATAAAACCCGTTAGATGCAAATGGATCTACAAAGGGAAACTTAGTGTAGATGGGCAGGTGGAAACCTATAAGGCTAGACTCGTTGCAAAAGGTTTTTGTCAAAGACCTGGTGTGGACTATGACGAAACTTTTTCTCCAGTGGCTATGCTCAAATCCATCCGGATCCTACTTGTCATTGCTGCCTTCTATGACTATGAAATCTGGCAGAAGGACGTAAAAAAGGCTTTTCTAAACGGTAGTTTGGAAGAGTGCGTTTATATGGATCAGCTGGAAGGTTTTGTAGACAGTGGGAGCAGCAGGAAGGTGTGCAAGTTACTCAAATCCATTTATGGATTAAAGCAGGCATCGCGGAGCTGGAACATCTGTTTTGATGAAGCAATCAAGGAATTTGACTTCATCAAGAACGAGGATGAGCCTTGTATTTATAAGAAGATTGTAGGACGAATTGTCGTATCCCTAGTCTTGTACGTGGACGGCATTCTTTTTATAGGAAATGGCATTCCTATGCTACAATCGGTCAAGCTATTTTTGTCACAACGGTTCTCCATAAAAGACCTGGGTGATGCCTCGTGCATTCTGGGGATCAAGATCTACAGAGATAGATCCAAGAGATTACTGGGACTTTCACAGTCCAGGTACATAGAGACCGTACTAAAGAGATTTAGTATGGAAGATTCCAAGCGCGGTAATATACCCGCATTGCACGGAATCATCCTCTCCAAGAAGATGTCTCCCAAGACTGATGAGGAGAGGGTTCGCAAGAGCACTATACCCTACGCTTCGGCGGTAGGATCTATAATGTATGTGATGCTATGTAAAAGACCAGATGTAGTTTACACACTAAGCGTGGTGAGCCGGTATCAGTCAGACCCAGGTGAGAACCACTGGACGGCAGTGCAGAACATTCTCAAGTACCTAAGAAGAACTAAGGAGATGTTCCTGGTTTACGGTAATGGAGACCTCAGGGTTGAGTCCTTTACCGATTCAAGCTTCCACAGTGACAAGGACGATATCAAGTCTGTCTCGGGTTTTGTGTTTACCCTCAACGGAGGGGCGGTGTGTTGGAGGAGTTCCAAACAGGATACCGTCGCAGACTCAACGATGGAGGCTGAATACATTGCTGCAAGCGATGCCGCAAAAGAGGCGGTCTGGATGAAGAAGTTCATTAGTGAACTTCAGGTGGTTCCGTCCATTGTTGACCCAATACCTTTGTATTGCAATAACAATGGGGATATAACTTTAGCGAAGGAACCACGGTCCGATTAGAAATCCAGACACATCTTAAGGCGGTATCACCTGATCAGGGAGATCATTGATCGCCAGGAGATCGAGGTACGGAGAGTGGACACTAAAGACAACACGATGGATCCATTCACAAAGGCCCTCCCTCAAACACAGTTCGAGCAACTTTTTAAGCTATGGGGTATGCGGTACGCCAGCAGCTGGCCTTAGTGCAGACGTTGGGTATGCGGTACACCAATTACTGGCCTTTAGTGCAAGTGGGAGATTGTTGGATATGTATGCCCTAAAGGCCATTATTTTATAGTACTAGTTTGTATAATACATTTTGGAAGCTTGGGATATATACATGGATTTACGACAGTCTTGCTCGATATTGTAGTATGCTACTTAGTTTGTATCTATCTTAATATGTGTATATGTTTCTTTTAGCATATCGCTAGTACATATTGATGGAGCCCTTAGGATCTTTGCTTGACTACCGGCGTTGTGATGGCGATCACACTAGTGGGGGATGGGTAGTCTATAAGCACATCCTTATACAGGTCCCTAGTCGTAGGATTATCGAGACAGGGCATCGATACTCCAAAGTAGACTAGTGTGTATGCTTCTCGTCCCAGCTGGGGAGATGGTCTGTCCCATAGCCACCAGTATGTCGTAATGGAGATAGTATGCAGGTGCTCATTAGGTTATGAGTACACTGGACATGACTCGTTGGGAACTATTGGTTGGTACTATACCCATCGTTAGTTAGCAGTTCCCAGGTGACATGAGTACAGCTTAGTCCGTTGACTTGACACTGTCACTTCGCCTCGAGTGTGTTCCCACTGTTCTTAGATTACTATCCTACCACGGCTCTATTGAGTCGTGCAAACAGGATGTAGTTAGGTGCAGTCCCGAAGCACTTGGAGGCAATGACGGTTAGACGGGACTCGTCTCTCCCGGTATTGGGAGTTGATATCGCGCTGTGTCTAGGAGAGCCATTACACAAAGTCCCTGGCCAGGGCAAGCGAGATTTACTGGTAGTGTTTCCAGTAGTTTCTTAGGGTGTTCTGGGCTACACTCTGACATGACTTGTACCGCTATTAGGGGTCTGATGTTTACCGCCCCCTAGGCTCGACATGCGATACTTTTAGACGAACAGACTGGACTGTACGGAGATTGTCACATTCAGGCTCAGTAGGAGTTTGAATGGGTTCACCTCATCGGTCTTCTTATCGACATCTACCTAGGGACCATTACGTACAGCTAGTACCACTTGCGGCTGATTTGTCCAAAAAATTTGTATTTGCCGTAATCAGAAACGGCATCGCTTTGCAGCTAGCCGGTGAGTACGGGTCGATCCATAGAGATGTGTAATTTTCTGATTTGTGTTTTTACGAGTTGATTCCGATGGTGGTTTGGTTTTTGTTGGTTGATTTAAAAACTAATTTATACGATATTAAAGAACTTGTTAGGATTAGGTCTAAGGTAGGGTTGATGAGATTAATATTGTCACCTCTTTCAATGCCTTTTAATTAAAGCTTTTTAGATATCATAACAATTATTAGTAAAGGGGATTAGGATGATTGGGAAGAAACGAAGTTTCTTCCTCTAGATCCTTGTCCGTCCTTTCCTATTAATTGATACAACCTTCATGGACGTCATGTATGTCCGGCCCTTTATACTACGGTTCACCGTTACCTTGTAGGTAGGGTGCCGTAGGGAGCGGATCATGCATGCGTGCATGAAGTTCTACTTATGAAAAATGTATTGGCATTGAAGGAGGTGAGAGATATTCATCTCTCACTCCCGCCCTTGTTCCTAACCCTAACAAGCGAGGATTTTACTCGCTTTTTAGGGGAATTTCTAAAAATGACATTTTTTTGTTATGTTTTAATGTGTGCTGTTTAGGTCTAAAATTATTACTTATCTACTGCAGATTAAAAAGAACTATACTAGTTAACTAAGGCAAGTGATATGATTACTCTACTGCAATAATTATACTAGCTAGCTAGGGCAAGAAAAGAATTAACACTAAGGCATGAAAATTAAAAACACTTACAAAAATGATGCTCTAGATCTCCCAACAATTCTGAATTTTATTGATTGAAAAGAGGCATAGCTTTTTACAGATTGTGAGTACAATTTATAAGTAAACAGGGAAGCTAGGGTTACAGATTCTCGCACACATGATTTTACAGATATGCCCACTGAAAATCCCAACACCTGCACCGACACACCGACAGAGAAAAATTCCACCGACACGAGCACCATAAGGCCGCGGAATCGCGGCATAATGGGGGTTTAGGCCACGGTTCCACGGCCATGTTGTGAGATCACATCACCAATTTTCTGGGCTTTATTTTTGGTTGTCTGGGCTTGTCATATATTCTTCCCATTTCTCTGTTTGGCTTCTTATTCTTCTCCAGATCTTTAGTGAAAACATGTAGCGATCTTTTAACCGTTTTGCTTTGACATTTCTGGACCTTGCACTATCTTGTACCCATGTGAACTGTTATTAGTTTAGGCTTGACTAGGATCCGTCAAAAGTCTTATTCCTGTATCAACTTTCGTCTTTTTCACTGTATTTGCTCCAAGAGCCTGCATCCTGTAACATGCAACAAACGTGCGTCAAGAGTACCTGTTTACTTAAAAAATGAATAAAAATGGGGCGTATGAATTGCAATATTATAGCATGAACAAATACCCCCAAACTTATCTTTTGCTCGTCCTCGAGCAAACTTATTATTTTATTTTCAATAAAAGTTAACAACACTTTCGCAGGGAAACTCGATTGCACTGAGCTCGTGCAATAAGCCGTTAAACCTCTAGGTGTCCTTAATAGGAGGAGTGTTGTCTCCTGAGGGTTTTCAGCGGATTACACCCACAAAATCCTATCAATTTGGCTTTTTCGACAATAATTCTCCAATTAGGTTTTCTAACACAGAATTCTATTATCATCGACTCATAAACTATCCACCCATATTCTTCACTCTTCCTCTTAACTTAACTTAAGATTATATATGTTCGATAGACTCATTCAGCTTTCAGCATTTCTTAGGTTTTCCTCTTAGGGTTCCATCTCCACTTAGGAATTTTTCTATCAACTCTACTAAAGATACAAGTTTTATTCTTTATTCCTTTCTCTTATTTAAACTCTAATCACATATCCCCACGTGTGTGTATTGATCACCCCTACACTTGGAAATTCAAATTAAGCAATCATACCCTTGTCCTTTGTCCAAAGCACTTATTAATTGGTGAATTTCGCTTACACATCTATCATGCGACCGTTAATACTTCTTGAGGTACCAACGACCGATTACAAGGTGTATTAGCACTTTAAAGCGTATGTCCTAGTTTTGCAACACCCAAGACTTTAGCAGTGACTCCCAAACCAGTTGGTCTAAGGCACTAGGTGATGAAGCACCCTCGCTATATAATTTTTTTGTTTTTAGCCTTAAGTAATCACAAAACCAGTGTTCATTTTTTTCACTTTTGTATTTTTTTTATTTTCTTCGTACTAGGGACTTATAGACAAGAGCATTTCAAGGTCTCCTCTACTATTCCAAGCTTTAAGGTGTGTGATTGTGCAATTTTGTAGGGTATACATTTTCAGAATCCATACTTAAGCCAGGAATTATTTTTCAAGCTTATACTCTAATAAGAATATCAATATTTTTCCTTTATTTCAACTTAGCCCAAAAGGTGAACTCAAAAATTGCCTATTTCTAAATAAACTACAAAGACATACTTTCTGCCGTTAATTTTTAAAGAAGGTTATTTTCAGGGTTTTTAATTTACCAAGTCTAAGATCTAGTTGTTCGTAGCTAGTTAACCTATTTGTCAAACTCAAGTTAAATATGGCCAAAATTGAATACAATAATTTTTAAAATTTTTGAAAATTTTCAATTTTTATAGGTTTTCAAATAAATATGCAAATGCAAAATATGTACAAATGAATGCGAAGGAAGAAGACGTACCGAGCATACCCCCAAACTTGAACTTGACAGTGTCCTCACTGTCATACTAAACCAAGAGGGTCAAGAAGTCGGCGTTCCCTGTTTATTCACATTATTACAAATGATACACCCCCCCAAACTTATTTGAAATAAAGTTTTGGAAAATTGATTGGAAATTCGGAGGTGAAAGTGGAGGAGGATCAATCATTGTAAATCGGCTCCTGCAAAAACAGGAGCTCCTCCGATGGGTCCGATGTGAAGAACGGTTTCAGTCGATGCCCATTCACTTTGAATAAAGTACCGTCTTCAGGATTTTCAAGATCAACCGCACCGTGCGGATAAACGGTGCGGACTACAAAAGGTCCTCTCCATCTAGAACGGAGCTTGCCGGGGTGAAAATATAACCGAGTGTCATAGAGTAAAACCTGTTGACCTGGTTCAAAAGTTTTTCGTAAAAGGTGTTTATCGTGGAACACCATGGCTCGGTTTTTAGCAATTATGGCATTATCATATGCCTCATCCCGTAGCTCTTCTAGTTCATTCAATTGCAGCTTTCGATTGCTACCCGCATCTCCTAAGGATAAATTTAGCTCTTTGATAGCCCAAAATGCTTTATGCTCAATCTCCACTGGGAGGTGGCAAGCCTTCCCATAAACAAGCCGGTATGGAGACATACCGAGATCGGTCTTATATGCAGTACGGAAAGCCCATAGTGCATCTATCAGTTTAAGTGACTAATCTTTACGGTTTTTAGAAACCGTTTTCTCCAAGATTTGCTTGATTTGCCGATTCGAAACTTCAGCTTGCCCACATGTTTGGGGGTGATATGGTGTTGACAGCTTGTGGGTGATAGAGTATTTGTGCATTAAGGACTCGAAAGTCCTATTGCAAAAATGAGAACCATTATCACTTATTATCGCTCGAGGGTGCCCAAATCGAGAAAATATGTGTTCTTTAAGAAATCGAACGACAACTTTGTTATCGTTCGTTCGGCTGGACACAGCCTCGACCCACTTTGAAACAAAGTCAACGGCCAAAAGAATATACACATTTCCAAAAGAGTTAGGAAATGGTCCCATGAAATCTATACCCCAAACATCAAAAATATCCACAACCAAAATTGGTTGGAGCGGCATTTCGTTTCTCCGCGATATCCGGCCCAAGTGTTGGCACCGGGAGCAGGTTTTGCAGTATTCGTAAGCATCCTTGAAGAGTCGTGGCCAATAGAAACCACACTGCAAAACTTTCTCAGCTGTCTTCTTTGGGCCAAAGTTCCCGCCACATGCTTGATCGTGGCAAAAAGACAGCACGCTCTTGACCTCACTTTCAGGTACACACCGACGAATGATTTGGCCGGAACAGTATTTAAAAAGATAGGGTTCATCCCAGTAAAAATGCTTTACTTGGGACAAAAATCTAAGTTTATCCTATTTCGACCAATCATTAGGTATCAGGCCGGTGGCTAAGTAGTTTACAATATCGGCGAACCATGGTTCGCAAGAAACGGTCAAGAGTTGCTCGTCGGGAAAAACATCAGTGATTGGAAGATCGAGCGTGGGCGAAGAAGGAAGTCGTGATAGGTGATCAGCTACTACGTTTTCACATCCTTTTTTGTCCTTAATGACAAGGTCAAACCCTTGTAATAAAAGGATCCAACGTATTAGCCTTGACTTGGCATCCTTCTTCGCAAAAAGGTGGCGAAGAGCTGAATGATCAGTATATACAATGACTGGAGAGCCTATTAAATAAGGCCGAAATTTTTCGAGTGCAAACACAACAGCTAAAAACTCTTTCTCTGTTGTTGTGTAGTTTAGTTGGGCCTTATTTAGTGTTCGGCTAGCATAATAAATCACGTGCGGCATCTTATTAATGTGTTGTCCAAGAACAACGCCAATTTCAAAATATGATGCGTCGCACATGATTTCGAAAGGGTGTGTCCAGTCGGGAGATGAGAGGATGGGCGCAGAGATGAGGGAATGTTTGAAAGACTCGAATGCTTCAATGCAAGTGGAGTCGAAAGCAAAAGTTGTGTCCTTGACCCGTAAGAGAGTCAAGGGTCTAGCGATCTTGCTAAAGTCCTTGATGAACCGTCTGTAAAAACCGGCGTGGCCAAGGAAGGCTCTGATATCTTTGACGCATTTAGGGGGAGGGAGGTTAGAAATCACTTAGATTTTAGCTCTGCCAACCTCGATGCCGTTTTGCGAGATGACATGTCCTAAGACAATGCCCTCTCATACCATGAAATGGAACTTCTCCCAATTCAACGTTAGGTTCTTATCCCTACAGAGGGTAAGAACAGCGTCAAGATGCCCTAAACACTCGTCGAAGGAGTCGCCAAAATGGAGAAATCATCCATAAAGATCTCCAGGAACTTTTCAACCATGTCTGAAAAGATCCCCATCATACACCGCTGAAATGTCGCGGGTGCATTGCATAACCCAAAGGGCATGCGACGATAAGCAAAAGTGCCAAAGGGACAAGTAAATGTTGTCTTGTCTTGATCCTCTTTGGCGATGGGGACTTGGTTGTAACCGGAATAGCCACCTAGAAAGCAATAGAACTCGTGCCCTGCCAATCGTTCGAGCATTTGGTCAATGAAAGGTAAAGGAAAGTGGTCTTTCCTTGTCACGGCATTGAGTTTCCTATAGTCTATGCAGACTCGCCACCCAGTTTGGGTGCGAGTGGGAATTAACTCATTTGCCTCATTGGTAATGACCGTAATGCCCGATTTCTTTGGCACAACGTGGATTGGGCTCACCCATTGGCTATCCGAGATAGGGTAAATGATACCACTATCCAGACACTTGACAATCTCCTTCTTAACAGCCTCTTTCATGATGGGGTTGAGGCGTCTTTGTGGATCCCTTACCGGCTTGGCATCATCCATCAAGTGTATATGATGTTCGACTATGAGGGGACTAATCCCCTTAATGTCCGCCATAGACCAGCCGAAAGCTTGCCGATTATTATGTAAGACCATCAAAAGAGCCTTCTCTTGCTCAAGAGCTAGAGAGGCCGATATAATGACGGGTAAGGTTTCATTATCACCTAGATAAGCATATTTTAGGTGCGACGGCAAAAGCTTCAATTCGAGTTTAGGAGGTGAAACAATAGATGGTAATAATGGGGTAACTGTTTCAAACTCGAAGGATTCCATCAAAGGTTCGAACCGAGTGTACGCAACAGAGTCGGATGGTTCAACTAACTCATCCGAAAAAGCAAAAGAATCCAATTTAGGTGATGAGTCTTCAAAGTCGTCAACGAAGGTAAAACACTCAAAATCGTTATCCGCCGTGAAAGCTGTGTCAGATTCTAGGAGGAATGCACTAGTGGCGTCAACATTGCTGTGATCGAACAAAAAATTCTCGAACTCACAGTCCTCCTCCGCGATCTCATTGATCGAGCAAACATCGAGTACGCTAGCATTAGGCTCAGCCGGCTGACTTCCCAACTTGAAAATATTGAGCTCAATTGTCATATTGCCGAAAGATAGGTTCATTGAACCATTACGACAATTGATCACTGCGTTGGAAGTTTCCAGAAATGGTCGACCCAGTATTACCGGAATTTGATTCCGGGGGTTAGCGACAGGTTGTGTATCCATCACAATAAAGTCAACAGGGAAAATGAAATCCCCTACTCTAATTAACACATCCTCCAGCTCTCCCCTAGGATGGGTGATTGACCGGTCGGCCATTTGGAGAGTACAGTGAGTGGGCTTAAGCTCTCCAACGCCCAATTGCTCGTACACAGAATAGGGTAGCAAATTGACACTCGCACCAAGATCTAATAGTGCTCTATTGATGTTCTTGTCCCCAATTGTTATCGAAATGGTCGGACACCCGGGGTCCTTTTGCTTTAGGGGTAAGGAATTTACAAGAGCATCACTAATAGCACTAGCCACAAAAGCTTTCTTTGGAACTTGCGACTTCCTCTTTTTGGTGCATAAGTCCTTTAAAATTTTTGTATATGAAAGAACTTGTTGGATTGCATCCAAAAGAGGGATATTTATGCTAACCTGTTTGAACAACTCAACAATCTTTTCCATCTGTGGAGTTGGTTTATTGGATCTCAACCGATTAGGAAAAGGAACATTTTGAAAGGTGGTTGAGTCCAATTTTTGCGGATCAGATTGTCGAGTTGGAACGACACCCCGTGTAGATGTGTTCGTGTTGTGAGAAATGGGTCCGTTCGAGCTAGAAGAAGTAGAGCCGTGTGAAGGGTGGAGAATAGGCTTTAAAGAAGAAGAAGATGGTGAAGAAGATGAAGAAGGGCCACCGGCAGGGGTGTCATTGTTAATACCCACATTGTTTTGCAACACTTTTACCGATCTCAACGTGGTCACAACATTTACGTTATGATTCTGCTGTTGATATGCAGCATGTGCGTGACCGGGGTTGGGCAGTGGTTGAGACGGGAGTTTTCCTTTTTCGCGCTCGCTCAAAGCTGCATTGAGTTGTGCAATTTGTGCCTCAATAGATTTGATACTTTGATCGTGTGAGGCACTGTTTTGCACCAAAGATTGAATAGAAGTCTCTAGTCTTGCTGTAGACTGTGTAGATTGCTTAAGGAACGCATCTAGACTTCTTTCGAGCGAGCTAACCTTATCATTATTATTAGGTTGAACATAATTGTTTGGTTGGTAAGCATTGTTAGGCACAAAATTGTTCACCTGGTTAGGGTAAGGTTGCTGTTGAAAAGGTTGCTGTTGAAATTGAGTTTGTGAAGGTGCTTGTTGTTGTTGTTGTGGAGGAGGAGGTCTTTGAAAATTGTTATTTCCTTGGAATTGTTGATTTTGGTTCCAAGCGAAATTTGGGTGACTCCTCCACCCCGGATTGTATGTCGAAGAGTAAGGATCGTTTCTTTGTCGTTGCTGAAATACAGCATTGACTTGATCCTGTCCTTGAGTAGATGCATTATAAGGATACTCTTCGGTTAGGTGCGATAGATCCACACAACAAGCACAGACAGTTCGTGGAGGCATAACAGGGGCATGAGAAGGCGATGAGAGTTTAGTCTCAATCGCTTCTAGCTTTTTCGTAAGAGCGGCCATCTCAGCCTTCATAGCAATCGACATCTCTACTTGATGTATGACTGCCCTAGATTGACCACTAGAAGAAGATGATATGGTCTTGGTACTCTCCCACTGAATTGTTTGCTCACTAAGATCCTCAAGAAACTGCCACGCCTCGTTACTAGACTTAGAGAGAAAATGACCTTGACATATGGTTTCTAGCAACAGCTTCATTGCCGAGTTCAATTCCTCGTATAATGTTTGGCAAAGTTACCAACTTTTGATCCCATGATGAGGGCATTGAACGAGTAGGTCCTTAAATCTCTCGAAGCACTTCCAAAATGGTTCGGAAGGAAGTTGTGAGAATTGAATTATTTCATTGCGGATTCTGGCAGTTTTGTGATGAGGATAGAACTTTTTTAGAAAAGCTTTTACAAACTCGTCCCAATTTCTAATGGAATGTGATGCGGTGCTGTATAGCCACTTCTCGGCTAGGTCACATAAGGTGAAAGGAATGACCCTTAGCCTTATAGCGTCATCACTTAATTGGGTTGTTTTCATCATAGCGCACACATTTTGGAATTTATTGATAAAGATATATGCATCTTCAGATTCCAAACCATGAAATTTTGGCAGCATATTGATGAAATGTGGTTTTATTTCAAAATTGTCCCCATTTGCCGGTGGGGGTGAAAGACAGGTAGGTAAAGAAGTGCGTAAAAGAGATCCTGGAGCGCAACTCGTGCGGGCGCTTCAACAGGCGGTTGGTTCGGGTTATTCGCACCTAACGGAGGTGGAATCCTTCCCGTCGGTAAGGTATTGTTGGGGTTGAATCCCGACATGCCTTCGGTGAAAGAGTTTGAAGGTGAGGTTAAGAAAGTGGACGGAATGCCGACTTCGGTGTCGAAGGGTTCGTCGGTCGGTACCAACGAAACACGGACTAATCGGGCGTTAGTATCCCTAGTCCAAAGTGAAATACACTAAAGGGTAGTGCAGTCAGACAGAAAGTGGAGGTAAGATAACGTCAATGAAGGGAAGTGGTGGAAGTGAGTTGCAAGTTTTCTTAGCGACAACTTGCAAGTTTGAAAAGATTTTTTTTTTTTTATGTGAGAGTTTTGCAAAAGAGGTTTTTGAAAAGGGACTCGTGACACAAATGTATCAACCACACATGCACAATCAGGCCTAGATCTAGGGTCACCTAAGTCTGCTAGACAGCTCCTAACTAGGGCTAGAAATAGGACCTCAAACAGCCTCTTCACCGACAAGTACGGCCAGGTAAGTGGGAAGGAACCACAATAGTGGGCCTAATTAATAACCACTAGTCTAGACACCGCAAAGTCAGTTAGGATAAACGGTCGATGCCTATACTAATCCTTTTTCTATTGAGCTCGATGTCCTTAGGTCTGAGTCTAATATTTTTTAATTAATTGTAGTCAATGCACATGCTTTAGGTGTTTTCTGGGGTCCTGGGAAGGGTGATGAAATCCCCACCCAATCTGAGTTTGGTCAATTAGCCCCTTAAAGTCCGATTAAATTATGCAAAACAATAAAATTCACTTGCAATCAATTTTTAGCACGGCGCAAAGAAACCTGCAGAAAATCTGTTATTTAGAAGGGGGAGAGAGATTTTTTTTAGCGCAAAGAATTCCTGCAGAAATTTTTTACAGAGAGATATATGGAGGTTGCAGAGGGGAGAAGGAGAGATCAAACCATGTAATTTTGAGGTGCTGATGTGGCAGACACGCGGCGGAACCGCGGTCTAAGACCCTATTATGCGGCGGAACCGCAGCTTAATAATGGGATCAGGCTCTGAAAAATTTTGTACTGTTCTGTGCTTGCAATTCCTCTCTGTTCTTGTGCACCAACTTCTATTTTGCCCTCTGTAAATTTTCAGATTCGCAATCCTTCGTTGTTCCTGCAAGATTCAAACCATAAAACCCTTCAAACAGATAAAAATCGATAAAATGTTTTTGTATTTTTCTATTTCTGATTTTTATGATTTTTTTAAAATTTAAATCAACCCAAAATTACACAAAAGAAAGATTACGCCATCCCCGGCAACGGCGCCATTTGATTTGTCCAAAAAATTTGTATTTACCGTAATCAGAAATGGCGTCGCTTTGCAGCTAGCCGGTGAGTACGGGTCGATCCACAGAGATGTGTAATTTTCTGATTTGTGTTTTTACGAGTTGATTCCGTTGGTGGTTTGGTTTTTGTTGGTTGATTTAAAAACTAATTTATACGATATTAAAGAACTTGTTAGGATTAGGTCTAAGGTAGGGTTGATGAGATTAATATTGTCACCTCTTTCAATGCCTTTTAATTAAAGCTTTTTAGATATCATAACAATTATTAGCAAAGGGGATTAGGATGATTGGGAAGAAACGAAGTTTCTTCCTCTAGATCCTTGTCCGTCCTTTCCTATTAATTGATACAACCTTCATGGACGTCATGTATGTCCGGCCCTTTATACTACGGTTCACCGTTACCTTGTAGGTAGGGTGCCGTAGGGAGCGGATCATGCATGCGTGCATGAAGTTCTAGTTATGAAAAATGTATTGGCATTGAAGGAGGTGAGAGATATTCATCTCTCACTCCCTCCCTTGTTCCTAACCCTAACAAGCGAGGATTTTACTCGCTCTTTAAGGGAATTTCTAAAAATGACATTTTTTGTTATGTTTTAATGTGTGCTATTTAGGTCTAAAATTATTACTTATCTACTGCAGATTAAAAAGAACTATACTAGTTAACTAAGGCAAGTGATATGATTACTCTACTGCAATAATTATACTAGCTAGCTAGGGTAAGAAAAGAATTAACACTAAGGCATGAAAATTAAAAACGCTTACAAAAATGATGCTCTAGATCTCCCAACAATTCTGAATTTTATTGATTGAAAAGATGCATAGCTTTTTACAGATTGTGAGTACAATTTATAAGTAAACAGAGAAGCTAGGGTTACAGATTCTCGCACACATGATTTTACAGATATGCCCACTAAAAATCCCAACACCTGCACCGACACACCGACAGAGAAAAATTCCACCGACACGGGCACCATAAGGCCGCAGAACCGCGGCATAATGGGGGTTTAGGCCGCGGTTCCGTGGCCATGTTGTGAGATCACATCACCAATTTTCTGGGCTTTATTTTTGGTTGTCTGGGCTTGTCATATATTCTTCCCATTTCTCTGTTTGGCTTCTTATTCTTCTCCAGATCTTTAGTGAAAACATGTAGCGATCTTTTAACCGTTTTGCTTTGACATTTCTGGACCTTGCACTGTCTTGTACCCATGTGAACTGTTATTAGTTTAAGCTTGACTAAGATCCGTCAAAAGTCTTATTCCTGTATCAACTTTCGTCTTTTTCACTGTATTTGCTCCAAGAGCTTGCATCCTGTAACATGCAACAAACGTGCGACAAGAGTACCTGTTTACTTATAAAATGAATAAAAATAGGGCGTATGAATTGCAATATTATAGCATGAACAGCGGCCTGTGGTTAAACCCGCTTCCAGCGTAGTGTCGAGTCTTTAGAGTCCCACACAGAGGGTTGTTCACCTTTGGGTGAAACGTAGTAGAGGTCGTATGGTTTTACGACAGGGTCCGCTCACATACGCGCACTTGTGCGTGTTTGGTGTTCGGGCAGTTGATACTAGTAGGCTTTGGTTTAAGACAGATCCTAGTATTTGGTTTTGGGTTTGTTTGGTCTCTTTGTATTCGTGTTCCTCGGAACATTGATGCGGGTATGTATATACAGTTGACAGAGGCAGAGAAACCTCATTAGGGTTTTGACCATTGACTTGATTAAAACCATAATGAGATGGAGGAAATTGATTAATGAGTTTTAATTAGATATAATTGTATCATGATAAATTGGTTTGACCATTTGACTTGTTGACTTTTGTTGACTTAGATATTTTTGTTAAGCATGAGATATTTTTGCTTAGCATTAATTGTGATATGATAATGGTCAAATCAATATCAACCATGACAATTATCCTAATTAAAATTATCATTATTCCTTTTCCCTCATATGAGAGCATACACCTCATTTTATTATGACACATTCTCTCTCTTGCTTGCTCTCTCTTCTTCCTCTCTCAAAGCTCTATTGTTTCATGAGTTAAAAATCAAGAGCTTGTGAGACTAAACCACCAAAACATTTCTCTACTCACTCTAAGGTTCTTAGTCTAGCACACCAAGCACCTTAGTTACTTCAAGATTGAGGTTGGAGCTCAAGGTAGAGGCCTTCGGGTGGATCTTTCTTTGACATAGAGAAGCCGGTGAGGAGGAGCCATCCACAACTCACAACAAGGAGGATCACAACAAGGAGAAGAAGGAGTTCAAGCTTGAGGTATAACTTTCTATCATAGTAGATAGAACTCTTTTGTGCTAACTAGGTTTATGGTAAAGATCCGGTTAAGGTTTATTCTAGCGCCAAGTTTTGTATCGCTATAAAAATTTTGTTCCACATTTGGCCACCGTAGTTGGCCGAGGCGCTAGTGTAACTCTTCAATATCTAACAATCTCCCACTTGCACTGAGGCCTGTATTTGGTGCAATAAGTACCAACTGTCTACACTAGAGCCAGTTGCCGGCGTACCGCATGCCCAACAGCTCGAACTTTTCCTCAAATTGGACTTGAGGATGGCCTTGGTAAATGGATCTGCTGTGTTTTCTTTCGTGTCTGCTCTCCGTACCTCGATGTCTTGGCAATCCACTATCTCCCTGATGAGGTGATACCACCTCAAGATATGTCTGGATTTCTGAATAGGACCTTGGTTCCTTTGCCAAAGCCATGGCTCCATTATTATCGCAATACAGAGGTATTGGATTAGCAATGGATGGAACAACCTGAAGTTCAGAAATGAACTTCCTCATCCAGATTGCCTCTTTTGCGGCATCATTAGCAGCAATATATTCAGCTTCCATCGTAGAGTCAGCGACGATATCTTGCTTGGAAATCTTCCAACATACCACCCCTCCATTTAGGGTAAATACAAACCTGAGATGGACTTACTATCATCCTTGTCGCTCTGGAAGCTGGAGTCGGTAAAGCCCTTCATTTAGAGATCTCCATTACCATACACCAAGAACTTTTCTTTAGTTCTTCTCAAGTACTTCAGAATGTTCTTCACAGCAGTCCAGTGTTTCTTCCCTGGGTTGGATTGATACCTGTTTACTACACTCAGTGCATAAGCTACATCTGGGCGAGTATACAACATTGCATACATTATAGATCCTGCCGCTGAAGCGTAGGGTATAGTGCTCATGCAAGCCCTCTCCTCATCAGTCTTTAGAGACATATCTTTGGAGAGGGTGATCCCGTGACAAGCGGGTAAATTACGTCGCTTGGAATCTTCCATACTAAACCTCTTTAGTATGGTGTCAATGTATCTCGATTGGAACAATCCCAATAATTTCTTAGATCTATCTCTATAGATCTTAATCCCCAGAATGTACGAGGCATCACCCAGGTCTTTCATGGAGAACCTCTGCAATAAGAATAGCTTGACCGATTATAGCATAGGAACACCATTTCCTATCAAGAGAATGTCGTCAACGTACAATACGAGGAATGTAACAGTACTCTCTTCAATTATTTTATAAATACATGGTTCATCTATATTTTTGATAAAACTAAACTCTTTGATTGTATCATCAAAGCAGATGTTCCATCTCCGTGATGTCTGCTTTAATCCATAGATGGATTTAAGCAGCCTACATGCTTTTCCGCTGCTCCCACTATCAATGAAGTCTTCTGGCTGATCCATAAGAACGCATTCTTCTAAATCACCATTTAGAAATGTCGTTTTAATATTCATCTGCCGGATCTCATTGTCATAGTGAGCAGCTATAGTAAGCAGAATCCGAATGGATTTGAGCATTGCGACTGGTGAAAAGGTTTCATCATAGTCCAAGCCTGGTCTTTGATGAAATCCTTTTGCGATCAGCCTAGCTTTATAGGTCTCCACCCGACCATCCACACCAATCTTTCTCTTAAAGATCCATTTGCACCCTATGGGTTTTACTCCAGAAGCTGCAACCTCCAAAGTCTAAACTTTGTTGGTGTGCATGGATTCCATTTCGGATCTCATGGCATCCAGCCACTTCACAGAGTCACCACTCGTGATAGCTTGCTGAAAACTAGTAGGATCATCATCATCCATGATGCAATCTTCTCTATCACCATCAATTAGAAAACCGTAGTATCTATCAGATGGGCGAGAAGTCCTACTAGATCTAAGGAGTGGCTGAGGTTCATCAGGTTCTATCGAAACCTCAGGTTCAACTAAATCATCGGTAATTGTTTGTGTATCTAGAATTTCTTCCAGTTCTACCGCATTGCCAACAGTATCATTTGTAAAATATTCATTTTCTGAAAATGTGGCATGCTAAGAAACAAACACCCTTTGTTCCTCTTTGTGGTAGAAAAGGTATCCATACGAGTGTTTTGGATATCCCACAAATTTACACAAAACCAATCGTGTCTCGAGTTTGTCCGGATTCTGTTTTTTCACAAAAACCGGACAACCTCATATCCTAACTCTTTTAAGAGATGGTCTCTTACCATACCATATCTCATATGGAGTGGTAGACACGGTTTTGGTCGGAACCCTATTCAATAGATAAATCGCAGTCTCCAATGTGTGCCCCCAGAATGATATTGGTAACTCAGCATCACTCATCATAGATCGTACCATATCTAATAGGGTACGATTTCTTCTTTCTGACACACCGTTGTGTTGTAGTGTGTACGGAGGAGTGAGCTGAGAGAGAATCCCATTCTCTTTTAGGAAATCTAGAAACTCTGAGCTTAGATACTCACCTCCTCGATCTGATCGAAGTTTCTTGATACTCAAACTTGTTTGTTTTTCTACTTCAGATTTGTACTCCTTGAATTTTTCGAAGGCTTCGGACTTATGTTTCAATAAGAACACGTGTCCGAATCTCGAGAAATCATCAGTGAAAGTTTTGAAGTATGAAAAACCACCTCTCGCATGTGTAGACATTGGTCCACATACATCACTATGTATAAGGCCTAAGAGTTCAGTAGCTCTCTCTCCGTGTCCAGTAAACGGAGTTTTGGTCATTTTACCTTTGATATAAGACTGGCAAGTCGCATAAGATTTATATTCAACCAGGTTTAAATATCCGTCTTTATGTAGCTTGGTTAGTCTTATTTCGTTAATATGACCAAGTCTACAATGCCAAATGAAAGTTTCATTTATGTCTGAAACCTTTCTTTTGTTTGTGTGTTGTATATTGAAAACTGTGTGTTGGTTTAGGACGTATATCCCGTTATTTATTGTACAAGAACCAATCAACTCTTGATTAAGGTTAATGTTCATAACATTAGATTGTAATACAAAATTATATCCAGCATTGTCTAACAACTATACAGATATAATATTACTATAAGTCTACGGTAGCGCCCCGGCCGTCTTTCAGACGCCAAATGCGGAACAAAAACTTTTTAACTGGCGCTATCGCATACTATAATCCGGATCTGCCATTATTGCTAAACTAACAAACTACAAAGTGGGTAGAAAGGTTATACCGAACGATTCGAGTCCTTCATTCTTTAACCATCATCCCACGCTTTGTTGCGGCTGCTCCGATCTCGCTCGATCTCCGGCCTCCTCATCCAGGTGGCACCACGTCAACGGATCTTTAAACGGGCTCCCACCTCTGACCCGAGACAACCCGGTCATCAAGTTTGCCAAAAGAGATGACCAAGATTGATGTAGAGAATGAGTAGAACACTTTGTCTCGTTACATCCAAAACCATGGATGAACGGTTAATGAAGTTGCTTTTGGAATCGAATGAAATGAGAAATGAGCAATCCTAATTTTCATGAACCCAAAACCATAGTCTTTTTCCTTTTGCAAATCCATCATCTTTTCTCAAAGATGGGTCGGCCACTAATATGAGCAAGGGGGGTGAGTGTAGGAGCTAGGGAGAGTGACCATAACATTAATGAGAATGAATGAATCATTATCCACCTTGCATAAACATTAATTGCATACATTGAATCATAAACCCTAGTCATCAAAACCATACGGCCTCTACAACGTTTCTCCCGAACTTGGGAAACTATCTGTAGGGGACTCTAATGACTCGTCGGTAACCTGGCAGTGGGTTTAACTATAAACCATCAGCGGCACTAGTTGTGCGTAACGGCTGTTTATGTATTGACCTCAAGGGAAGCCGATGAGCGAACTCATCCTGGAACCCTACTGAGCCTAACAGTGACAATATACATACAGTCCGGTCCGTTCGTCTATGAGTATCGCATATCGGCCTAGGGGGCTGGTAACGTCAGACCCCCAATAGCGGTATAAGTCATGTCGGAGTGTAGCCCAAAACACCCTGAGATACTACTGGAGTACCTACCAGTAAATCTCCTACCTCGGCCGAGGGTTTTGTGTAATGGCTCTCCTAGACACTGTGCGATCTCACCTCCAATACCGGGAGAGACGAATCCCCTGCCGATCCGCTCACTTGCCTCCATATGGCTCGGGACTGTACCCAAAAAATACCTGTTTGCACGACTCCTTTGAGCCGTGGTAGGGTAGAAATCAAAGCACAGTGGGAACTCACACGAGACAAATGACGACCTCAGGTCGATGAACTAACCTGTACACATGTCACCAGGGAACTGCTATCTGACGCTAGGTATAATACCAACTAGCAGGTTCCCGGCGAGTCCTGTCCGGTGTACTCATAACCCAATGAGCACCTGTATACATCTTAGGTGATCCAACTGACACCAGTGGCTTGTGAGACCGGCCACCGCCCCTCGTCGGGGTCTCGACTGTATACACTAATCTACTCCGGAGTATCGATGCCCTATCTTGAAACTCCCACGACTAGGGACCACTTTTAATGATGTGCTTATAGACTACCCAACTCTCACGTATATGATCGCCATCATACTGTTGGTAGTCAAGCAAGATCCTAAGGGTTCTATCAACGTGTAACAGTGATCAGTCACCTGAACCTGTACACGACTGATAAAAGAAAACCAGATAGCATACTATCATCTCGAGTAAGACTGTCCTACCGGTATAGGTCCTCCTCAATCATTGAAATCACGTACCTGCGATCCAATAATTGACTTTGAGATCATTATATCCAACAATCTCCCACTTGCACTTAAGGCTAATTATTGCGATGTCGCATACTCACAGCCCATGTGATACCGAACATCCAACTCCTCTACTAATCAGTTTCACAAAGCCCATTTGTAAAACTATTGTGTTCGAGAAATAGCCTCAGTGAGTGGATCCGCTCTGATGTTTCTTTCTATGTCTCTCTTAATCTCAAGTTCGCGGAGAAAACCATCTCCGAATTGAGTAATACCTGTCTTAGAATATGTTTGGATATCTGATGGGATCTAGTTTATAAATGAACTCCAAATCCAAACTTCTTAGACTGTATCCACAACTGAAACTAATCAGTGTCCAGCACTATGCCTCCCACAGTATCCTCTTGGACCACCTGTCCATAATATTGTCCCTTGTGAAAGGGAAAACTATAACTCTGACAATCACTCTGTCATCCATGTCACCTTTGAAGCCTGGAATGATAACCATCTCCCGAAGGAGGCTGCCGTCATCAAATCCGTAGAACATTCACTTATGTTCTAAAACCGCTTCCTTATGTTTCTTCAGGATTGGATTAATATAAACTTATCGCATTTAGTGCAAAAACAACATCTGGTGTGGTACTTGACATCTTACGATTGACTCAATTGCCTAAGCAAGTGATCTGCCAATCATGCACGTCCCTCTCCCCTTTAGTCTGTAAGACACCTTTAGAGAGGGTGGCTCCATCATCTGCAGGTACACCACCATGCCAGGAGTCATCTATTCTAAAAACTATTAGAATACTGTCAAAGTACCCACATTAAGAAACTACCCAAATCTAGATCTAAAACCTTAGATCTAGAAGCCAGAATGTCTGATATTATATCCATATCCTGTGTGGAGAAACAACTGTGTGACGACCACAGTACAACCGATCGTAGTATAGGAATTTTACTTCCTATTCTGTGTATGTCATCCAAATACCAGGACATCACACATCATACTACCTTCTTAATAGATCCATCCCATATTTTGATGAAGTCAAACTTATGACTGTCACATCAAAATTAGATGATCTATCTCCGCTATATCTTCTCAAGTCTATAAATAGACATAAGTTTCTTGCCCACTATGCTTCCGCTGCTCCCACTGACCACAACAACCCTTTGGCAGAATAATATATACGTGCACTTCTAAAGCTAGTTTAGAACGACGCTATACTTAACCTCCTGCCGGGTCTCATAGTCTGGAACAACAGTAGTGTCAAGTCTGGGTAAACAAGAACCTCCCTGTCACCGTCCTTGAGGCTACCGGAGTACCTCTCGGGTGTCTGAGGTTACCCACTATATCTGCGGAGTGGCTAATGGAATGTCAAACCTGATTGAATCTTTAGGTCCTATTGAATTTTCCGTAATCGTTTGCGGTTCTGAAATCACTTCCAGTTCTACCATACTCCCACTACCGTTTTCTGAAAAAATCCATTTTACTAAAACTGTGGCGAGTCAAGAACAATATCACTATTGATCTTCCAGATGGTAGAAAGTCAACCCTCATCATAACCCGGGCCAACCCACAAACTGCCGTTACAGAAACGTGCCTTGAGTTATCGAGAGTCTGGTTTTAAGCATAAGCCAGACAACTCCCCGTACCTTAACATCGTTAAGATATGAACCATTCTATATCCAATATAGAAACTTTGGCACTTATTTAATTGGAACCAGATTCGAAACATGCAACTGTCTCCAGTGCATATCAACTTAGCTAATCATCATTATTCAACTTAGGAATACATCAATTATGAGTAACCTGAAAGAGAAACAAGTTTCTCAAAACTATTACTATCAACTGAATACCAATCACAAGAATCAACATCTTTGATCTCTTTGAAGAATCCCGATACTTGCGACACCTGGTTCTCTACTTTATTCTTATATACCCACAACTTCTCAAAACTTAGATCTTGTATTTCTACGAAACACTTGTCTAAAAACTAGAGAAGTCACAAGTAAACATAACATAGTACGAGGACCAACCCCTTTGTCCTGATGGACACTGGACAACATACAATACTCTGTATAAGTCCGCTGAGATGAATAACTCAAAACCTGTGCATCGAAGGTTGAAAACTGTACTTATAGTTAAGAACTACTCCGTTGTTCAATGCTCCTTACTGATTGAATGATTTAATTAGCTTATGCGCTTCAAAAGATAGATCGAAGAATTTAGTAACCGCAATCAAGAACGGCGTCGCTTGGTAGCTAGCCGGTGAGTACGGGTCGGTCCACAGGGATTTTATGAATTTCCTAATTATTCTTACGAGTTAATTCCGATTGGGGTCGGATTGATTAAATCTAAGAACTAAGTTGAGTTATACTAGGATTAGGAAACTAAGATTATCTAGATCTAAGTCTTGCTAGGGTTAGGTCTAAGGTAAGTTGAGAGATTAAAGGTTTCCTCACCGCTTTCAATGCCCTAATTTAGGTCTATTAGATGTTATGGTAATTATCAATAAAAGAGATTAGTACCATCGGGAAGATATTTCTTCCTCTTGGTTCTTGTCCTTCCTTTATCGATCCTTATCCTAACCTCCATGGAAAACACGCGCAGCTGGTCCTTTATACTACGGTATCATCGTTACCTCGAGGGGTAAGGTGCCGCAAGGAGCGGTGTGTGCGTGTATGCATGGAGTTCTAATTATTATTTGTGATGGGCAAGAAAAGGGTGAGAGATTTCATCTCTCAAACCTTTCCCTAAAACTAACCCTAACAAGCGAGGAGACTACTCGCTCATTAGGGAATTGAAAGACATTCTAAATTAAATTAAACTAAGGCAAAGAAATAAAAGAACTTACTAATTTTTATTGATGTCTCTCTCCAAACATCAACCCAGTACAGATCTGAATTTATGAAATGAAAAGTGGCATGACTTAATACAAGAGTTTGGGTATCTATTTATAGGACATAGAAAACCCTAGGTTTACAATTGCCGCATGTCTGCATTTACCAAAATACCCCTAGGTTGACTAGTCAGCGCCGCAACACATTTTGGTAAAAAAATTATCTTCTCTGGCTTTAGATGGCCGCGGAACCGCGGCCATATCAGGGGTTGGGCCGCGGTTCCGCGGCCCAATGGAGAGATCATCTTCTGGAATTTTGTGTATTGGTTCTGGGCCTTTTGGGCTTCTTCTTTCTTTGGTTATTTCTTTAAAATAGCTTCTGGTTCTCTTCCAGATTTTCCAGTGAATAATTGTGGTGGACTTTTAACCGTGGCTTCTAAATCTTGGACCTTGCGTTGCCTTGTACTTTGTGAACTGATCTTTTTGTAGGCTTGATCAAGATCCTTCTATTTGTTGGTCGAACTCTCACTTTTGCATCGTCTTTTATCTTTTTCACTGTTTTTGCTCCAAGAACCTGTAACCTGTACTATGTAGCAGACATGGGTCAAAAGCACCTGTTTATTTGTAAAAAGAATAAGAATGGGGAATATAATAATGCAATATAATGGTGTAAACAATTACCCCCAAACTTATCTTTTGCTCGTCCTCGAGCAAACATAGTTTTATTCTCGACAAAAAACCTAACCGCACTTTCGCAGGGAAACGCGATTGCACTGAGCACGTGCAACAAGCCGTTAAACCTCTAGGTGTCCCTTGTAGGAGGAGTGTTGTCTCCTGAGGGTTTTCAGCGGATACTACCCACAAAATCCTATCAATTCGGCCCATTAACTTTTATTCTCCAGTTAGGTTTTCTAACAAGGAATTCTATTATCGTCAACTAGTAAATTAACCACCCATATTCTTCACACTTCCTCATTATTTAACTTAAGATTATATATGTTCTGCAGACTTACTTAGCTTTTGGCATTTCTTAAGTTTTCCCTCTAGGGTTCCATCTCCACTTAGGAATTTTTATCAAGTCTATTAAAGATACAAGTTCTATTCTTCATTCCTTTCTCTTATCTAAATCCCAATCATATACCCCTACGTGTGTGTATAATTCACCCCTACACTTGGAAATTCAAATCATGCAATCATACTCTTGTCCGTTGTCCAAAGCACTCTTAATTGGTGAATTTTTAAATGAATTTTGCTTACACATCCTTCATGCGACCGTTAATACTTCTTGAGGTACCAACGACTGATTACAAAATGCGTTTGCACTTTAAAGCGTGCTTCCTAGTCTTGTAACACCTAAGGCCTTTAGCAGTGACTCCCAAACCAGTTGGTCTAAGGCACTAGGTGATGAAGCACCCTCACTAAATATTTTTCTATTTTTGCAGCCTTAAGTAATCACAAAAACCAGTGTTCAGTTTTTTCTTTTATTCACGCTTGTATATATATATTTTTTATTTTTCATCATACTAAGGACTTTAAACAAGAGCATTTCAAGGTCTCCTCTACTATTCCAAGTTTCAAGGTGCGTGTTTGTGCAATTTGTAGGGTATACATTTTCAGAATTTAGACTTAAGCTAGGAATTATTTTTCAAACTTATACTTTAATAAAAATATCAATACTTTTCCTTTGTTTTGACTTAGCCCAAGAAGTGAACTCAAATTTGCCTATTTCTAAATAAACTACAAAGACATATATTTTCTACCGTTAAACTTTAAGGAAGGTTATTTTTAGGTTTTTTAATTTACTAACTCTAAGATCTAGTTGTTCCTAGCTAGTTAACCTATTTGTCAAACTCAAGTCAATTAGGCCAAAATTAAATACATTAATTTTTATAGTTTTTCAAAAAATTTCAATTTTTTATGGGTTTTAAAATAAGTATGCAAATGCAAAATTATGTACATATGAATACGAAGAAAGAAGGCTTACCGAGCATACCCCCAAACTTAAACTTGACAGTGTCCTCACTGTCATGCTATACCAAGAGGGTTGAGAATGTCGGCACTCCCCTGTTTATTTATTTATAAATTATGTTTTTTATTTTTTATTTTTTATTGTTAAAAGGAAAACAAATATATATACACAGAAAGGCCCCCGCAAACTTCATTGAAACAATGTTAAACGTCATTGCCAAACTTTGTAAAGACCAAACGTCAACACCAGCCATTCGAAAAATTTATCTGTATAGAGTATCGGTTGGTGGAAGAATATGTTGTACCGATCCAAAAAGAATTGGGGAAGATAGAAGTGGTGGTATGGAAAGTATGGAAGTGAATAGATAGGAGGTGGTGATGAATCAAAACGAGAATGTGAATGATCAGCAATCAGTGGAATATTGGCATTCTCGTAGCTTATGAAAAGAAAAGGGGGTGGTTCAACTTCTAAAGGAGGAGGTTGACTATCCATACTATCCCCAAGATATTTCTGTGGATCCTTTATCGACTTGGCATCATCCATCTTATGCATATGATATTCAATTATGAGGGAACTAATCTCCTCGATGTCCGCCATAGTCCAGCCGAAAGCTTGCCGCCTATCTTGTAAGACCATTAAAAGGGCGTTCTCTTGCTCGAGGGTTAGAGAGGCCGATATGATAATGGGAAAGGTCTCATTCTCACCTATGTAAGCATATTTAAGGTGAGACGGAAAGGGCATGAGTTCGAGTTTCGGAGGCGAAACAATCATAGGTAAAATTGGGGAATCTACCTCGAACTCAAAGGACTCTAACACAGCTTCGAAATCACTGCAAACAACCGATTCGGATGGTTCAACTAACTCATCCAAAAATTCAAAAAACTAATATTCGGGGGGTGAGTCGTCAAAATCATCCGGAAAAGTGAAAAATTCATAATCAATATCGGTTGTGTCAACTGTGGTAGATTCGAGAAGGGACGCACTAGTGGCGTCAAAACTGTTTTCATCAAACAAAAATCTTTCAAGCTCGCAGTCCTCCTGCATGATTTCGTGAATAGAGCAAACTTCTCGTGTACTGGTTTTAGGCACGGGGGGCAGACTTCCTAACTTGTAAATATTGAACTCACTAGACATCTTCCCGAAGGATAGAGTCATGGAGCCATTGCGACAATTTATTACGGCATTGGAAGTGGTCAATAATGGCCGACCGAGTATCACCGGAATTTGGTTCCGTAGGTTAGCAACAGGTTGTGTGTCCATAACAATAAAATCAATGGGGAATATGAAATCCCCAACTTTGATCAACACATCCTCTAGCTCACCTCTAGGATGGGTAATTGATCGATCAACCATTTGGAGAGTACAACGAGTGGGTTTCAACTCTCCAACCCCTAATTGCTCGTAAACGGAGTAGGGAAGTAGGTTAACACTAGACCCAAGATCTAAAAGTGCTCGATTAATTTTCTTATCCCCAATTGTTATTGAAATCGTAGGACAGCCGGGGTCCTTTCGCTTTTGGGGTAAGGGTTGAGGTTGGTTAATAGTATTGCTCACTGCAATAGCCAGTAGCACTTTCTTGGGTATTTGAGATTTTCTCTTGGAGGAGCATAAGCCCTTTAAGATTTTTGCGTACGAAGGGACTTGTTGGATTGCATCCAAGAGAGGTATATTTATGCTAACCTGTTTAAATAACTCCACAATCTTCTCCATTTGTGGAGTTGGTTTATTGGGATTCAACCTGTTTGGAAATGGAGAATTTTGAAAATTAGTTGAATCCAATGTCTGTGGAGTAGAATGTGGAGTTGGAACGGATCCCAGTGTGGGTGTGTTCGTGAAGTGAGAAGTGGGTCCGTTCGGATTAGAAGAAGAAGAGCTTTTTGAAGAATGAAGAATAGGCTCTCGCGGAGGAGATGTGGGTGAAGAAGAAGAAGGAGAAGAAGGAGAAGAAGATGGAGAAGATGGAGAACCACCAGCGGGGGTGTCATCACTAATACCCACATTATTTTGCAACACTCTTCCAGATCTCAACGTGGTCACCGCATTTATATTATGATTGTGATATTCATGTGGGTTGTGTGTGACCGGGATTTGGCAATGGTTGAGATGGAAGCTTTTCCTTTTCTCTCTCGCTCAACGCAGCAGTTAATTGTGCAATTTTTGCCTCAATAGATTTGATGCTTTGATCGTGTGAAGTATTGTTGTGCACCAAAGACTGGACGCAATTTTCCAATCTTGCTGCGGATTCTGTAGATTGCTTGAGAAATGCATCTAGACTTTTTTCTAGCGAGATAACCTTATCATCATTTGGTTGAACCAAGTTGTTCGTTTGATTTGGATAAGGTTGTGGTTGGAAAGGTTGCTGGTATTGAGTTTGTTGGGGTGCTTGTTGTTGTGGAGGAGGAGGCCTTTGAAAGTTGTTGTGTCCTTGGAATTGTTGATTTTAATTCCAAGCAAAATTGGGTGACTCCTCCAACCCGGATTATAGGTCGAAAAGTAAGGATCATTTCTTTATCGTTGCTGAAAGGTAGCATTGACTTGATCTTGTCCTTAAACAGGTGGATTGTAAGGACACTCTTCGGTACGGTGTGATGGATCCGAACAACAAGCACAAACAGTTCGTGGGGGTAAAGCAGGGGCAGGAGAAGACGATGAGATTTTGGTCTCAATGGCTTCTAGCTTTTTCATAAGTGCGGCCATCTCGGCCTTCATAGCAATCGACATATCTACTTGATGTATGACTGTCCTAGGTTGACCAATAGAAGAAGATGGGGTGGTCTTTGTGCTCTCCCACTGAATTGTTTGCTCACTAAGATCCTCGAGAAACTGCCATGCTTCCTCACTAGATTTGGTTAGAAAGTGACCTTGACAAATGGTTTCGAGCAACTGCTTCGTTGCCGGGTTCAATCCCTCGTATAATGTTTGGCAAAGCTGCCAATTTTCGATCCCATAGTGAGGGCATTGAACAAGTAGGTCTTTGAATCTTTCAAAACACTTCCAAAATGTTTCGGAAGGAAGCTGGGTAAATTGTATAATCTCATTGCGAATTCTCGCGATCTTGTGATGAGGATAAAACTTTTTAAGAAAAGCTTTATCAAACTCGTCCCAATTTCTAATTGAATGTGATGCTGTGCTGTATAGCCACTTCTCGGCTAAGTCACATAAGGTGAAAGGAATGACCCTTAGCCTTATAGCGTCATCACTTAATTGAGTTTATCATGGCGCAAATGTTTTGGAATTTATTGATAAAGATATAGGCATCTTCGGATTCCATTCCATGAAATTTTGGCAGCATATTGATGAAGTGGGGTTTTATCTCAAAATTGTCCTCATTTGCCGGTGGGGGTGAAAGATAGATAGGTAAGGAGGTGCGGACAGGGTAGAAGAGATCCTGGAGCGAGATTCGTTGGGGCGCTACAACAGACGGGAGATTCGGGTTATTAGCACCTAACGGAGGTGGAATCAGTCCCGTGGGTATGGTGTTGTTGGGATTATATCCCGACATACCTTCGGAAGAAGAATTTGAAGGTGGAGGTAAGGAAATGGAGGGAATTTCGACTTCGGATTCGAAAGGTTCTTCGGTCGGTACCAACGAAACACGGACCAATTGGGCGCTAGTGTCTCTAGTCCAACCGGACATACACTTAAGGAGGTAGTGTTATCAAAAAATGAAAAACAGAATGCGGGGGTAAGAAAATGTCAATGAGAAGAAAGTGAGTGGTGGTGGGGTGCAAGGATTTTTAGCGACAAGTTGCAAGTTTTTATAAAAGATTTTTCCTTTTTCTTTTTTTTTTTATTTGGAACTTTTTGCAAAAAAAAATTTCGATAAAGGGCTAAGACACACTTTCAATCAACCAAAAATGCACAAACAAGCCTAGATCTAGGGTTACCTAGGTCAGCTAGACAGCACCTAACTGTTCCAAAGGGCTAGAAATAGGACCTCAAACCGCCTCTTCACCGCCAATTGCGGACAGGTAAGTGCCAGGTAAGTGGGAGGCTCCCCGCTACAAGTAGCGGTCCTAATTAAGTAACCACTTGATTTAGACACACTTGCCTAGACACCGGAAAATCAGGTTAGGATAAACGGTCGATGCCTATAACTTGTCCTCTGTCCTATTGAGCGCGGCGTCCTTAGGGCTGAGTCTAGTATTTTTTAATTAAGATTGGTCAATGCAAATGCCTTTTGTGATTTCTGGGGTCCTGGGAAGGGTGATGAAATTCCCACCCAATCTGAATTGGTCAAAAGCCCCTTAAAGTCAGTTTTATAGATATGCAAAACAGTAAATCACTTGCAATCAAATCTTTTTATTTTATGCGCAGCGCAAAGAATCCTGCAGAAAATCAATTATTGGAAGGGGGAAGGGGAAGATTTTTAAGCGCAAAGAATCCTGCAGAAGATTTGGCAAAAGATATATTTTAGGTTGCATAGGGGGAGAAAAGGAAGCAAATAGTGAATTTTCGCGTGCTGACGTGGCAGGTCGGCTGCGGTTCCTCAGCGGAATAGGGGTTTTCGCGGCGGGTTAGCGGCGGTACGGAGGCTTCAGGTTTCAAAAAAAATTGTGCTGTTCTGATTTTCCAACCTCTTTCTGTTCTGATGTATCTTTTTCTGTTTCGCACTCTGGATTTTTCCAGATCCGTCGATTCTGCTGAGATTCATAAAAAATACCCTTCAAACAGTAAATGTTAAATTTTTTATATTTTTGATTTTTTATATTTTTATGACTTTTATATTTTATATTAACCCGAGATTACAAAAATGAAATTTTACGTCATCCCCGGCAACGGCGCCATTTGATTGAATGATTTAATTAGCTTATGCGCTTCAAAAGATAGATCAAAGAAATTTAGTAACCACAATCAAGAACGGCGTCGCTTAGTAGCTAGCCGGTGAGTACGGGTCAGTCCACAGGGATTTTGTAAATTTCCTAATTGTTCTTACGAGTTAATTCCGATTGGGGTCGGATTGATTAAATCTAAAAACTAAGTTGAGTTATACAAGGATTAGGAAACTAAGATTATCTAGATCTAAGTCTTGCTAGGGTTAGGTCTAGGGTAAATTGAGAGATTAAAGGTTTCCTCACCGCTTTCAATGCCCTAATTTAGGTCTATTAGATATTATGGTAATTATCAATAAAAGAGATTAGTACCATCGGGAAGATGTTTCTTCCTCTAGGTTCTTGTCCTACTTTTATCGATCCTTACCCTAACCTCCATGGAAAACACGCGCAGCCGGTCCTTTATACTACGGTATCATCGTTACCTCGAGGGGTAAGGTACCGCAGGGAGCGGTGTGTGCGTGTATGCATGGAGTTCTAATTATTATTTGTGATGGGAAAGAAAGGGGTGAGAGATTTCATCTCTCAAACCTTTCCCTAAAACTAACCCAAATAAGCGAGGAGACTACTCGCTCATTAGGGAATTGAAAGACATTCTAAATTAAATTAAACTAAGGCAAAGAAATAAAAGAACTTACTAATTTTTATTGATGGCTCTCTCCAAACATCAACCCAGTACAGATCTGAATTTATGAAATGAAAAGAGGCATGACCTAATACAAGAGTTTGGGTATCTATTTATAGGATATAGAAAACCCTAGGTTTACAATTGCCGCATGTCTGCATTTACCAAAATACCCCTAGGTTGACTAGTCAGCGCCGCAACACATTTTGGTAAAAAATTTATCTTCTCTGGGCTTTAGATGGCCGCGGAACAGCGGCCATATCAGGGGTTGGGCCGCGGTTCCGCGGCCCAATGGAGAGATCATCTTCTGGAATTTTGTGTACTGGTTTTGGGCCTTTTGGGCTTCTTCTTTCTTTGGTTATTTCTTTAAAATAGCTTCTGGTTCTCTTCCAGATTTTCCAGTGAATAATTGTGGTAGACTTTTAACTGTGGCTTCTAAATCTTGGACCTTGCGTTGCCTTGTACTTTGTGAACTGATCTTTTTGTAGGCTTGATCAAGATCCTTCTATTTGTTGGTCGAAGTCTCACTTTTGCATCGTCTTTTATCTTTTTCATTGTTTTTGCTCCAAGAACCTGTAACCTATACTATGTAGCAGACATGGGTCAAAAGCACCTGTTTATTTGTAAAAAGAATAAGAATGGGGAATATAATTATGCAATATAATAGTGTGAACACTTACCCAATCGACAACTGATATAGGTAAATGTCACGGACATAATTTCAAAAAGTTATATCTCACTTTATAAAAATAAACGTACAGATATATCATTTTGAAATTGGTGCACAACAACGGATACTCAAAACCAAATACATGTCGTCCGGCAAAAACTCAGGCGACTTCCTCAAATATCACCAATTACAACGAATTCCGATATAATGAGGATGATCACCTTATTCCCAATAACCTACTCCCACTCTTCATCTGTAAAACCATACAGATGTCAGAATCATACCTGGTAAATACATACCCTGGTGTAAGTATTTAATCGGGAAATAAGTTTTCCTTTAACAATGTACTGAAACATGAAAATGTTTCGTATGGGTATCCTGGTATTCCTACCAATGCCTCTTCTATAATCCAATTCATGACTATAACCGTATATTTCTTTACCATCTCTCCAAATCCCTTTATTTGTCTTTAGTCGTTACCTTCTGTAAACCATCGTTAGGCTAAATGGTTTTCTTCCTTCCCTACCGTTCGGCACCAGCCTATGGTTTGGAAGAAGACTATCCAGTAAGCATAATATGTGTACTCTCCTAAACCAAGGAGTACTCGCAATTTGAGAGAAGGTGATGATAAAAGACAACTGAATAATACCTTATTCTATTTCTCCCGAACTGGGGAAAAAAGTAAAGGTGAAATAGGAGTGGCGATGAAGTACGCGGTTTGGTCGTGAATTATAGCAGTCGCAATTTACTTTGCCCTCTTTCTAATCCCTTTATTTTGTCTTTAGTTATTACCTTCTGTACACCCTACTTAGGCTAATTGGTTTTCTTCATTCCCTACCTTTCAGCACCTGCCTATGGTTTGGAATAAGACTATCCAGTAAGCGTAATAGGTGTACTCTTCTAAACTAAGGAGCCCTCGCAACCTGAGAGAAGGTGATAATAAAAGACAACTGAATAAACCAATTCTTTTTCTCCTGAACCTGGATCCATCCTCGAAGAAGTCCTTCCGAGTTCGTATATAACCATACGATGGATCTATCCAATGGAAGTAGATGTCCATAGTAATACGGGGTGTTCTGAGAAATGCAAAGGGTAAAAGAAGGAGCGGCAATGACTTATGCAACTTTAGACAATCCAAAAGCCAGTATTTTAAAAAGGTTCGGTCAACTTGGTCACTGAGTCATAGTCTAGGGTCGGTCATAGGTCGCTGCCAAAGAGAGAGCGAAAAGAAACACTCCGCGTGCACTCTAACCTAGATCAGAATGGTTATCATTTTATCTAATCAGGAAACCTCCCACTGTACTGTCAAATTCTCCTCCAAACCTGAAAGAAGAATCAATCGGGATCACCCGAAGAGTAAACCAACTCATCAGTGGGAATCGGGATCCAACTCTCATCGCTTGATAACGTGACAGAATCCACTCATGTTATCACACTCCAGAAGGTATGCGCATACTTGGCAAGTTTCAGTTTCTTTAGAAACTCCCGATATGATTATTGCCCCATGCTCTTATGACCTTGACTTTGGCCAAAATTCCATAAGTCACATGCCAAGTTCTTCCCATCATTATCTTGTCAATTTGAACCCACCCGTACATACCCCTGAATTTGGCCAATCGGCAGAACGACTGTCCCAAACCAACTTATCTATCTATGCAACAAATGAATACCCAGCAGCTACCAAAAACTATGCCTTGACTTTGGCCAAAATGCATAGCTTGAATACTACTGAATACCCAAAAGAAATGACAGAGGGCTACGGCTGGTTTTTGACGAAAAACCTTTTACGTAATGAACTTGATTTCGTTGAAGGAACCTGATAGCTTTTTATTAAAATATAGTGGCGAAAACCTTTGCTAAAGAGGTCACTCCCGGTGAAGGGATTTCGGCTCTTTCCTCGTGGAATAAGGTGCAGGATATTCCAACTGAATACCGCAATGCAAAGCAACTTGTAATCGACTATAGTGAAGTTATTACCCTAACGCAAACTTCTGCCCAAGGGGTCACTCCCGGTGAAGGGATATCGGCCCTTGCCTCGTCGAATGAGGTACAGAATATTCCAACCGAATACCACTATGCAAAACAAAAGGAAACATCTTTGTAATAACACTTTTTAAAACTGTTCCAACAACTGCCAAATAGGTTTGTTTTCCTTTGCTTTGATCAGAATCAACGCAGTCCCATCAATTAATCACACCAGAAAAGAACGAAAATAAAATGTACGTATATGCCATCCGCATTCGTCACTGGGTCCCGTCATCACCCGTTAGGTTACTTAACTAACGACCGAGCGGGGACTGGACTAGCGCGGGTGTAAAACACATACAACATCTACTAGTATATATACCAATATACAATAATCGCTCCAAGCGTGATAATATGCAACATTACATAAAAGTAATAAGCATCACAGAACAATACAGATCATCTGGGATCCCCGGGTTTCATAGAGCCGCTACTGAAACCCGATGTTCCCCTGGTCATGTAGATAGCCTGTGCAATGAAACCTAGATCCCTACGGGTGCGGCAAGTTACCCGCCAAAACCTGAAGCGAGGCAGCCCCCTACAGCATAGTGAATGGACCACCCTGCACTTTACGGAATCCGGTAACTTGAGCACCCCTCCTTGGGTCAACCTGTATCCCCTACGAGTGCGGCGAATAGTCTTCCAATTCTAGAGTGAGGCCCCTCTGCCTCTCAAAGCCATGAGATGCGGGCCCGTTGTCCTCCAGAACCCGGCTATCCGTGCACTCTGTTACGGGGTAAAACCTAGAACAGAAATGAAAAATATGTACAACAAGTACATCGACCTCAGCTCGGTCGTGCCCCAAAAGAATATTATAAAAACAGGCAGTGACGGCAGTCCACATGTTGGACGCTCGTCCCGCAATATCAAATGTACAAATAAATTCAAACTGCACTACCATTGCACACTGCTATCCACCATGACAAATCCGCAACATCACAGCAAAACACAGAACATCAACGCGAATGTCATGTTCGCAAATCCGTCTAAAAGAACTATAGCAATTAGACGCGGTTTACCGCTCGAATGACATTCACTGTCGGAGATATAATGTAAGTACTGTAAACTAACACGTTTAAATTTCGATCGACAAAACTTCCCGAAGTGGGCCTCACGTACATCTGCTGTACAGTAATAAAATCTGGGCCCAAAAGAAATATTCCTGAAACCACAATTCACTGTGTAGAATCCCCAGAAGAAATTTGACCATCTGAAGCTCCAAGATGGCCGCGGATCCGCGGCCAAAGCATGGCTTTGGCGGCGGTTCCGCGGCCGTACGGACGAGTCAAAGGATCGGATTTCTGCTGTGTTCTTCAAAAAGCCTGCTCGTTTTTCTGTGATGCTCAAAATAATTTTTAGACCAGATTTAAAATCGACAGAAACTTTTGTACAGAAAATTGTAGTTTTCGAAATTCCGTTCGATCGATGTTTTAAACGCGTTAGCACAAGTTAGTAAAGCTTAATGGCGAGGCTCTGATACCAATGTAAGTCTACGGTAGCGCCCCGGCCGTCTTTCAGACGCCAAATGCGGAACAAAAACTTTTTAACTAGCGCTATCGCATACTATAATCCGGATCTGCCATTATTGCTAAACTAACAAACTACAAAGTGGCTAGAAAGGTTATACCGAACGATCCGAGTCCTTCGTTCTTTAACCATCATCCCACGCTTTGTTGCGGCTGCTCCGATTTCGCTCGATCTCTGGTCTCCTCATCCAGGTGGCACCACGTCAACGGATCTTTAAACGGGCTCCTGCCTCTGACCCGAGGCAACTCGATCATCAAGTTTGCCAAAAGAGATGACCAAGATTGATGTAGAGAATGAGTAGAACACTTTCTCTCGTTACATCCAAAACCATGGATGAACGGTTAATGAAGTTGCCTTTTGGAATCGAATGAAATGAGAAATGATCAATCCTAATTTTCATGAACCCAAAACCATAGTCTTTTTCCTTTTGCAAATCCATCATCTTTTCTTAAAGAGGGGCCGGCCACTAATATGAGCAAGGGGGTGAGTGTAGGAGCTAGGGAGAGTGACCATAACATTAATGAGAATGAATGAATCATTATCCACCTTGCATAAACATTAATTGCATACATTGAATCATGAACCCTAGTCATCAAAACCATACGGCCTCTACAACGTTTCGCCCAAACTTGGGAAACTATCTGTGGGGGACTCTAATGACTCATCGGTACCCTGGCAGTGGGTTTAACCACAAACCGTCAGCGGCACTCGTTGTGCGTAACAGCTGTTTATGTACTGACCTCAAGGGAAGCCGATGAGCGAACTAATCCTGGAACCCTACTGAGCCTAACAGTGACGATATACATACAGTCCAGTCCGTTCGTCTATGAGTATCGCATATAGGCCTAGGGGGCTGGTAACGTCAGACCCCCAATAGCGGTATAAGTCGTGTCGGAGTGTAGCCCAGAACACCCTGAGATACTACTGGAGTACCTACCAGTAAATCTCCTACCTCGGCAGAGGGTTTTGTGTAATGGCTCTCCTACACATGGCGCGATCTCACCCCCAATACCGGGAGAGACGAATCCCCTACCGATCCGCTCACTTGCCTCCATGTGGCTCGGGACTGTACCAAAAAAATACCTGTTTGCACGACTCCTTTGAGCCGTGGTAGGGTAGAAATCAAAGCACAGTAGGAACTCACACGAGACAAATGACGACCTCAGGTCGATGAACTAACCTGTACACATGTCACCAGGGAACTGCTATCTGACGCTAGGTATAATACCAACTAGCAGGTTCCCGGCGAGTCCTGTCCGGTGTACTCATAACCAAATGAGCACATGTATACATCTTAGGTGATCCAACTGACACCAGTGGCTTATGAGACCGGCCACCGCCCCTCTTCGGGGTCTCGACTGTATACACTAGTCTACTGCGGAGTATCGATGCCCTGTCTCGAAACTCCCACGACTAGGGACCACATTTAAGGATGTGCTTATAGACTACCCAACTCTCACGTATATGATCGCCATCATACTGTTGGTAGTCAAGTAAGATCCTAAGGGCTCTATCAACGTGTAACAGTGATCAGTCACCTGAACCTGTACACGACTGATAAAGGCAAACCAGATAGCATACTATTATCTCGAGTAAGACTGTCCTACCGGTATAGGTCCTCCTCAATCATTGCAATCATGTACCTGCGATCCAATAATTGACTTTGAGGGCACTATATCCAACAATTACATAACATCGATGGTACAAAATAACATGGGTTCAAAACCAATATACAACCAGACGACAAACCAAGGTGATACTCTCCCACTGCTGTAACATGTACAGAGGAACCATTCCTAACCCGGAGAGTGTGATCACCTTTCTTCAAAAACCTTCTATTTCTCAGCCCCCGCACACAATTGCAGATGTAAGATCCTGACCCGGTATCTAATACCCAGGAAGCAGAATTAATTGAAAAACAGTTTTCTGTTACAAGCACACCTGAAGTGGAAGCATCACCATGCTTATTCTTCTTGAGGCCGACCAGGTATCCAACGCAGTTTCTCTTCCAGTGCAGTAGCCCCTATCTTGTCCAATCCCGTGCCTTTTCACTCCTCCTCTCGGCTTGATGGGTTTCTTCTTCTTCTTTCCCTTAGCCTTGGCTTTCGGGACGGAAGAAGAAGATGGCCTAGCAATTAGAGCGGGAGTTTTCGCTACCTTTAGCGTGCTCTCTGCACTTCTCAACATATTGAGGAGTTCAGGTAATGACTTCTCCATGTTGTGCATGTTGAAGTTTACAATGAACTGGGCAAAGATTGGGGGAAGGGACTATAGAACAATATCAACATATTGTTCGTTCTCCATGGTCCAACCCAGGTCCTCAAGTTCTTCAATAAGTCCAATCATCTTCAATACATGGTCACTTACAAACGTGCCAGCAGCCATCCGTATCTGAAACAACTTTTGAGATGCCTCGTATCGGAAAGTACGAGATTGCTCTCCATACAACTCCTTTGTATGGAGAAAGATGGATTGTACATCCATATTCTCATTCTGCTTTTGATGTTCATTGTTTATAGAAGTAAGCGCGAGGCACTTGGCTGTTGCACAATCTATATCCCATGTCTTGCAGATTTCTTTATCCGCAACTGAAGAATCAGGGCCTGGGCTAGGAGGGGCTGGAGTAGCCAGGACGTATCCGACCTTATCATAGGTCAGGGCAATATTTACGTTCCTTAGCCAATCTTTGTAATTCGGTCCCGTGAGTTTATTCTTGTCTAATAAAAGATTAAGTCCCATCATAGGTATCTGCCATTAGGAGAGAGAAAAGAAGACACTCAGTGATTGCTCTTGCATAATTAGATTGGTTATTAATCTTATCTAATCGATGTCTCCCACTGCTTTTTATCAAATTTTCCTTCAAATCTTAAAAAGAAAATTAGCCAGGATTAATTGCAATCTACAAGTTCGCTAACCAGTCAGCCAGGCCAGTGTCGGTAACTTTCGCACGGACCTAATTAAAATAAACCTCGTTTTCCTAGAGGCGTAACCCCATTGACATCTTTCTAGACACCTACTGGATCAGCTAATTGTAAAGTGCAAAACTCTCCCGGGAGTAACTTTTACTCACAGTGGGATCGGGATCCAACTATCATATAGAAGGTATGCAATCTCATTGCAAATATCAACTCTTGAAATTCCCGATATGATTTTCACCCCTAGTGTCTTATGACCTTAACTATGGTCAACAAATCATAAGCATTATCAAGTTTTACCCGCCATTTCGTGATCGATTTAGACCCACCCGTATGAACCTTAACTATGGTCAATAAAGTCATACGAATGTCCTAATCGATCGCATCAAATGCTTTGTAGGAAGACATCACTTAGCTACCGTACACCACGCCTTAACTATAGTCAACAAACGTGGCACCAATACTAAGTACTCTGCTTCCTAAAATGGCGGAGGGCAATGGATGGTTTTTTACGAAAACCCTTAACGTTTTGAACGTGATATCATTGTAGAATCTTATGAAAGAAGTGGTTTAAGATCTAGTTTTAAAAGTCGAATGGTTTTGTAGTATCTTTATAATTTTGCTAAGGAGGTCACTCCCGATGAAGGGATCTCGGCTCTTTCCTTATCGAATAAGGTGCTGGATATTTATGAATACCACGATGCAAAGCAAAAGTTAGATCAACTATAAAAAACAATCGAGTGCTTTGTAACGTTTGCTAGTTTCGCTAAAGGGGCCACTCCCGGTGAAGGGATCTCGGCCTTTTCGTCATCGAATGAGGTGCTGGATATTCATCAAGGAATACCACTATGCAAAGTAAAAACTAGAGTTACCCATTTTAAAAAGTTTAATTCTACAACATCTTTAGGTTTCTTTTCCTTAACATTAATCACATTAATGTTGTCCCATCATTTACGTTTCTTAAACATCACAGAAAAGAAATGAAAATAGAACGTACGCTTATACCATCCGTATTCGCCACGGGGCCCCGTCATGCACCGTTAGGTTACTTAACTAACGGCAGAGCGGGGGATGGACTAGCACGGGTGCAAACCATAAGCAACGTTTATTATATATCTCATATATAAATAGCCATCGTCTCACACATTTATAAATATTCTAGATCACAGATGAATACATTAGATATACTAGGAATTCTGTACTTCATTTAATCCCTTAATGAAAGACGGTTTCCATGGTCGTGATGAATAGCCAAACCCTACCCTAAACCCCTACGGGTGTGGCAAACTACCCGCCAAATTCCTGAAGTGAAGCAACCTCCCTCAACAAAGTGAGTAGGCCACTCGGCACTTTGAGAACCCAGTAGTTTGTGCACCCCACCTTGGGTCTATCCTAGGAGCAAAAACAGTAAAAACAAATTATACAATGGTGGCTACAACCTCAACCCGAATGTGCCCCGCAAAATAATATTACATTGCTTTTTACAAATTACATGAATGAAAGAAAAACACCCTTCTCACATCTCCAGCCATTCATCACGACGATCTAACATATTCATATACATATACTATCGCATGATACCAATACCGATGTGTGCAACCCTGACTAATCGACATATAGCAATTAGTCGACGTTTCCATAACACACATACACATCACTAAGCTTGTAAAGTAAATGCAACATTAGAATTCCGCATGAGATTAGCAAACTAAACCATTTTCCAACTCTTGAAAAAATCCAGTGAGTAACCTTTTAAAAACCGATCTGTTGAGCCAATCCGAAAGTCGAAACGAAATCGAAACCCGCCCAAAGTTCGCGGAGGCGAAGAAAAACATATTAACGGTCGAATGGGGGGCGTAGAGGGGGTACCCTACCCCCGAGGCCACCACGAGGTGGCCAGGAGGTGAGGCAGACCCGAAACTGCCTATGGTGGGGGCAGTTTCGGGTCCCCACTGCCAAGACTACCTTGTGGTGGTCTTGGGGAGTGGGCTCAGCCCTTCGGTCCCCCCGGGTGTCCCCGGGGTGCGCGCGCTCCACCTCGCGGCTTCTCTGTTCAAACTGTGAGTCCACGGGGTGTGCAAACATCTCAAAACATCGATTTTCAAAACTGTTTTTCGGCAGTTTTTGCATGACGAAAAACGACGGAATTCTAACATTGCTACAAGCTATTTAAGGTTTAAGATAGGCTCTGATACCATGTTAGTGGATGTTGCACACCCTCACAACACTTTTGAGGAGGCGCAAATGGTAAACAATAATTTTTCATTACTAAGTCTAAAAAAACAGTGGGCCCCACAAAATCAAGGTGGTGGCTCATCAATGATAAGACATGTGTCTATTGTGAGAATCCAAAAGAATTCTCATTAAATGAAGTGCTCGTTAAATGAACAGTGGAGTTAAAAACTCCCAATATTACCCGAAAGGCGAGTTCTTCAAAACAAACAACAGATTCAAATCTGTGAAAAAAGAGATTAAAAACCCAAAAATTCTAGAAAAGGAAAAACATCCAAGAACAATAAAGGGAATAAAATTCCCAAAGTTCTTAAAATTCAAAATAGAGCTAAGCTCTGCAAAAAAATATGGAATTAAATTCCCCCAAACAGTAGGATTAAATCCCAGAGATTCCCATGTTAGAAAAACTTAAGGGTTAATAGATGGAATCAAGTTCCAGAAAAATGTCAAGATTGACAGCAGGGTAAAACTCTAAAGAGGAGAATCAAACATTCTCAAGAATGTCCATTGACTCAAGTCTTGGATATGGACATTAAGAGCCACGATATATATAAAAAAGGTTTTTTTTTAAAGATCTCCAAGAGATCGATTAAAAAAAAAGAGCTAAACTCTATCGAATCTGATAATGGATTTAAAATCCAAATATATATCTATATATATGCAAAAAAAGGGTTAAGAGCTAAACTCTGTTCATGGTCCCCACCAAGAAATTTGGCAGAGTCTACTCCGTTCAAAGGAATTCTTAAAGACAGAGATCTAAGCTCTGGAACGATAATTAAATTCTCAAAAGAAAAGTAAGGATTAAGGAAGAAGATGACGAGACAACAGTCATCTCAAGGGCCAAAAGCCCTATTTATAAGATGTGGGGGGAACGGTTCAACTTGGTAGGTGATCCAACAATGGTAAAAGTGACACCGTTGCACTCACGTGTAAGCCACGTGATAGCAACTGTGGGGCCATTTGTCCTACTATTAATTAAACACAATAATAAGAGCTAAACTTTGTTAAATCCAATAAGGCAGCGCCTCACGTGCTCCCCACGGGAGAACCAGCGCCGACCTCTTATAAGATTAAATCCTATAGTGGCACCGCATGTGAAGTTCACGTGAGCGCCAATGTCCAAAGGATAAGAGCGCTTGTTATATTTAAGAATTTAATTCTTAAATGGCATCCATGTGCATAACACGTGAGCGCTAGAGTCCAAATTAAGAGCAGGTATGTTTCCCCCAATCAGAGCAAAGCTCTATTTTAATTTAAAAAATTCAAAAATTGAAGCAATGCTTCAGATTCCTTGCGCTGCGCGCAGCGCGCCACGTGTCAAAAGCTGACACGCCAGCGCTGCGCCCAAGACAGCGCACCCAATCAGAGCAAGGCTTTATTTAAAATAAAAATAAAGGATGTAACGCTTCAGATGATCTGCGTTCTGCGCTGCGCGACACGTGTCAGCGCAGTTGCGCTAGCGCAGTTGCGCTGCGCTCTGTGCTGCGCGACACGTGTCCGCGCAGTTGCGCTAGCACAGTTGCGCTGCGCTCTGCGCTGCGCGACACATGTCAAGCGCAGGTACGCTTGTGCCAACTGTGCCAGCACTAAAACAGAATTAAAATTCCAGAAAGATCTTTCTGATCTTATTAAAACAAGAAGATTATCTTCTGTAAAATAGAAGCCCTTAGATCAAAGATCCAACGGTGGGGTAAAATCCCTAAATCACTCAGAGAAAGATCTCTTTAACTGATTTAACAATCAATTGGCCCTATATAAAGGCCCCTAGACTCCAAGTCTAAAACACAGACAGAGAAAAAGAAACCAGAGAATTCCTCTAAAATTTTGAGAAGAACTCAAAGAGAGAAAAGGTAAACCTTTGAAAAAATAAGAGTTTCTTCTAAAAAGATCATTGATCTAAGAACAAGATCAAGATCTTCGATAAATAATAATAATAATAATAATAATAATAATAATAATAATAAAGAAGTAATTTACTTCTGTATAAAGGTATTGCCTTTTATGAACCACTGGTTCTTGAGATTTGAGGTAGAACCTCTCTGGAAAACAAGAAAAATTTGTTCCCTTTGATCTAATTTGATCCAAATATTAAACAGTGCCTTGCACTTTTGAGTTTGCACTGTTGCGCTCCTTGGATGGGCGCAAGCCACCAGGGAGCGCCACGTGTCAATCACAGAACAGCTGCGCCTTGCGCTTCTAAAAAATGAGCACTGCGCTCTCGAATTTACGCAAGTCGTCAGAGCGCGCCACGTGTCAGCAGCGCAATGGCGCAGCGCATTGCGCTTGCGCTCACCAGAGCACGACACGTGTCACCTCTACATGAATTTGCGCCTTGCGCTCCTCAATTGGCGCAAAGCGTCTGACAAGCCACGTGGCGTACTGTCAGAACAATAAATGCTTTGCATTATTAAAGAAGGGACATAGCCCAATTAAAAGGCCTAACTGGCCTAATAAAAATGCAATGCATTATTAAAAAGGGGCAGAGCCCAAATAAAGGTCTAACAGACCAATTTAGATGCTGTGCATCATTTAAAAAAGGGCAGAGCTCAAACAAAGGCTTAGCAGGCCAAATGCAAATACAATGTTGAATATTTTCAAATGGACTTAGCCCAATACTGGCCTTATGTCCTCAAATTAAATTGAACTGAGAACGACTGCCCTCTAAAATCAATTTACACCCGGTTCAAGGGTACATCTCTGAACTCCTCTAATATTTGTCGTTGTAATCCTTCAACGTCGTCAGAGAGGTGATGGGTCCCGACAACCACACATAATATGGACTGTGGGGTCCTTAAACTCATGGACTAATGCGTCCTTAAACCAATATCCTTCTCCAAGATGGGAATGTTGGACCACCATGTCCCTAAACTGGCAATGGACCACCATGTCCCTAAACTGGCAGTATGGACTGTGGGGTCCTTAAACTCATGGACTAATGCATCCTTAAACCAACATTCGTCCCTAAAACGGGAATGATGGACCACCATGTCCCTAAACTGGCAATACGGACTGTGGGGTCCTTAAACTCATGGACTTATGCGTCCTTAAACCAACACTCATCCCCAAAATGGGAACAATGGACCACCATGTCCCTAAACTGGCAATGGACCACTACGTCCCTAAACTGGAACAATAGAGCCCTCAAATGCTCTTTTGTCGGATCCAAACGATCCCGTTAAGTTGATCTTAGTTTCAAATTGGACTAACGTATCCTTAACAAACGTTTAAGTTGATCTTAGCCTCAAATATGGCTAACGTATCCTTAAACCAAAACACCAAACCCAAATCTTAGAAATTACGGATTTGGACTAATCCACGTCTTACGGGCGAGACATAAATTAGTCTCCGTATACAATCCACGGGCAACCACAAACAAAAACAAACACCCACGACACGAAGTGAAATTCTGGAGAAGGAGAAAGTTGTTACAGCGATGCGGTAGCGTAATTAACTGCAGAGGCTTGCGCCTGCAGGGAAGAGCGTCCCCACAATCAAAAACCCCTCAAGCGGGGGGAATCTGATGAAGTCTGATACATTGGCCGCGTCCGTCTAAACCTCCGATACACGATGCCATAAATCAACTTGGCATCTTCGGAGAGGTGGACGGATAAAACCAAATAGCATCTGCCCCGAATCTCAGGCAAGACGTCAATGTCTTGGCCGCCATTCGGAGGGGAACAGATTCTGGCACGCCCGGTGGGACCTTTTTCTCTTTCCACTCCACACTCCGTGTGTCGTCTTCGCGAACGAATCGCGGTTTATTAATGGTTGCCTTCGGGTTTCAAGTTACTAATATTTGGTCTCTTGCTTGGCGCAGAAATCAAACAGCAATGGCGTCCAACTGCTCAAACTACTCCAAATGGAAATGCAACCGACGCTCCGCCTCACCTGGAGGTGTGGCCTATGGACCGCAGGCTGCTTCCCTGTTCACTATGCCTGTGGAACAAGTGACTCAGGCTACCACCGGTCTGTTCTTTGGGACCATGCCCCCGCCAGTAAACATTAATATCCCGCTGCCGAAGGAAGCGCAAAAGAAGTCGGTTTTCGATCGGCTCACTACTACCACGGCCCCTCTCAACGGGTCGTCCAATTCTAACTCCTCGGTCTTCACCAGACTGAGCCTAAACTCCGATGGGCCTGCTAAGAAGCCCATGACCCCTGAAGTGGCCATCCCGAGGAAGATATCCATCTCTGCTCCTGAAGTCGTCAAGGCTGCTTCTCCTGCCAAAGAGTCGGTCTTTACAAGATTGGTTATTCCGGCTCCCGTTCCTGCTCGTAGGTCTGTCTTTGACAAATTGGATACCGCTACTCAAAAGACATCAGTCTTCAAGAGGCTGGCACCAGGGGCACCTCATCTAGAAAGGGGGCAAGACAAAACCATCCCTATCGCCGAACCAGCCCCGACAGCTCGACACGCTCGATGTCGCCACTGGCGCCGAGTAAGGAAGACCGGGGGAAACTCCCCCTCTGGGCTAACGCCACCAGCTCCAACGGTGGAAGTTAATGCTGCTGTTCCAACTGGGAACAGCTTTGAGCTGCTGAACAGGGTACGCAGAAATTCGCCAACTGCGGTGCTCAAAAGATCTCCTTCACCGGTAGATACCGTCGTGGAAGCAAAACCAGAAGACCTGGAGCAGTCTCCTCAACGGCTGTCTTCCAGGACCTACAAGACTTAGCGACGAGTCCGAGAATCGGTGATTGATCCGAATTTCTCTCACCAGCATAAGAAGTCGAAGGGCCGACGGGAGGAAAACCCCCATGTCAAGCAACGGAAGACGACGGCCACCTGGGTGCCCACAGCAACGGCCCCCTCAACTTCGACGGCCCACAAGAGAAGAAGGCCGGAGAAAGTCCCCACGCCTGCGACAAATGTCAAAGGTAGTGAGCCTAAACGCCCTAAGTCCGGGGGCATTGTGGTACATACCGTCTACATGGCATCTGGGAAAGAGGACAGTCGTATATCCACAGGTCATAGACCGCTTACACGATCGGTGACTAAATCTCAGGAGTAGCAGCAGAAGCTCCAAGAAATGATGACTGCGATGGCCGCACTCGCTGGGCCAAAAGAAAGCCCAGAAGCATCCTCGGATCAGCGCCAGGAGCAAGAAACCGACGCCAAATTCCTTCACAGGATACTGGAAAAGAAGGACAAAGAGGCCGCAGAACAAGCAGCCAATATAAAACGAATGGCCCTTCTGTTCCAGGACATGGTGGGTATGATGATCCAGCAGGATCCTCCTGCTGAAGATCCTTCGATCGTCCTTGAAGATGACAGAGGAGAAACATCGAATCCTCCACCGGCTCTGTCAATAGCCAAGGAGGAGATAATTTCCAAAGCATCCCTAGATGAATATATAGCCCAGCAGATACGAGTTCACCAGGCAACTGAGGCAGCTGGTCAAGTCGTTAAAACAGGACGACCATATCCGAGCTGGTATGATCAGATCAAATACCAGCCAGGCTACACGATCCCAAAATTTCATGTTTATAAAGGGGACAGGCAATCCCCATCAACATGTTGCCCAGTTCAGGGCTCTTTGTGGCAACACCGGTGGCGATGATAAACTCCTGCTTCGCCAATTCGTCGGCAGCTTATCGGAGACGGCATTTGAATGGTACTCCGAGCTTCCGAATTACTCCGTCAAAAGTTTCGCTGAAATGGAGTTGTTGTTTACCCAGTGTTTTGCTAGCGCCAGCGAGCGTACTCCAATAACAGCTTTGATCAATGCAAGAGTAAAGCCGGGAGAAACTTGGGTTCAATATGCGATCCGATGGCGGAACTTGTGGTCGAAGTGCGAACAGCGCATCGAAGAAGCGCCGGTGGTGAGCATGTTTGTGGGCACCTTAGATCCTCATGCAACTATTTCACAGTTCATGATGTTCTTTAAACCGACCACATTCCAGACCTTGATTGACAAGCTAGCCCAGATGGACCAAATGGGCCATAGACCGTCTCCTCCAAAGCCGGACTCTTTAAAATGAGAAGGGGAAAGGAAAAGTGATCGTCGTCACCAATGCTCAACAACAGCTGAGCAACTTGAAGCCGGTTGTCCGTCAAAACAATATGCATCCACGCGTACCCCTTAGGGAGAGGCTAGGACGTCCTTACTCATTTCCTCAAGATAAAACGAGAAGACTGTTCGAGCTGGCATTGCGCAACAGACTCATCAATCTGCCGGATTCAAGACGTCCGTTGCAGCCAAACGACGTCAATGATCCCAATTACTGCCCCTACCACCGAGTATTGGGTCATCCGATCGAGGATTGCTACGTCTTCAAAAACTGGATTGAAGATCAATATCAGCAAGGCAAGTTCGCGTTATCCGAAAGATGGAAGGTGAACCCACCGCAACCTCATACCCCTAAAATGGTGAATACGCCGGGAGCAACGTGCTCCCTTGTTGAAGAAGCTCCGTGGGAGGTTGTGCTATCAGCCAAAACCAAGAGGAAGCTGAATGATCTCCAGATATGCCCGGTGATCAGGTGGAAGAACCCGCTCGAACCCCAGATCATCGAAGGGATGCTGAAGCCACACCCAACTCCAAAGATCGGTGGTGATGGCCCAAGCACTTGTACCCAGTCGTCGAAATCTTCAAAGAAAAAGTAGAAAAGATCCAAAAAGCCTGTGAAACCTGGAGACAAGCACACGGACTTACAGAAACAGATTGATGCGCTGAAGGAGTATAATCAAAAGGAACAGACTCCCATCACGCTCCAAGAGTTCCTCAGCCACGTCTTTCAGGAGGAAGATGATGGAGAAAGCTCGTCGGATGAATCCGAGGGTTACGTGGTGAGTTGTCACATGATCTCCCACTCGTTTACAGACGATGAGAAAACTCCTTGCACTGAGAAGCTGGGGGCAGATCCTAAACCGGAACTTCTGGGGCCATCAGATGAAACAATTGATGCATTCCTCAACGAAGCTCTTTTGAAAAGTAAAGCTGATCGGGAACGCGAGACAGTCATATTTGAATTGGCCAAGCGCCGGCGACTAGACGAAAGAGTTGAGACACTCCCGTCAAATCAAAAGACATCCGTTGCTGATAAAAACAAATTCAAGACGAGGAAAAGATTTGCTAAAGCCATATCAATGGGGATGAAGCTACCACCCTCTGAAGGAAACATTGCCGGCAGAGCAGAAATGCACCCTTCCTATTGCTTATATCATCGAAAGATTTCGCACCCCACCGAAGAGTGGAAATCTTTCAATAAATGGTGGCAGGGGTATGTTGTTCACCGGCAATATTTTAAGCGGGAGAAGCGCAAAACTCATCGGGAGAGGAAAAGTACGACCGAGGAGCTTAGAGGAACTACCGGCAATTGTCGCATGGTTAACGCCGTGGAAATGCAAATTCTCACATTCGGGAGCGACTCTGACGAGGAAATGGCTCTTATCCCTCTCTTTAAAGAGTCCACCTCGGGAAAAGTGGAAGAGCTGAAGGCCTGGGAAAATATCCGGCTGCGTAATCGTACGCTACCCGAGAAGAATCTCGGACCCTCAAATAAAAATGATAAGGGAAAGGAAAAGGTCTCTGAGGATATCGCCCTAGATGACCAAGTTGTGGAAGAGCTAACCGTCAAGGACCCGCCAAAGAAAAATAAGGTGGACTACAACATTCTGGCATACTTGAGGATGTTACCCTCGCAACTCAGTATTTTCGATGCCCTCTTACTATCGAAAGAACCAAGAGAATCATTGATCAAAGCGCTACAGGAGCCAGGGCAATTCCAAGCTTTTCTCGCTGAAGAAAGGATGAAGGATGAGCTAGAAGAAGTGCACACAGCCGATGTCACTTTCGGTGATGAAGACCTCCTCCTGGGGACGTGCGAACACAATCGGCCCCTCTATGTCTCAGGATACTGCCATGATATAAAGATAGGCAAAATCTTGGTTGACAATGGGTCCTCCGTCAATCTCCTCAATGTACGGGAGTTGAAAGAAATCTGCATGGGCGTCCAGCACCTCGCTCGGGATAAGATCACCATCTCCGGGCTCGGCTCTCAATCGTCACGGACTCTCGGGTCTGTGATACTGACATTACGCTTTGGGCTACTCGTCACGGACATTAAATTCCACGTCATAGACACCAAGACATGCTATAATGCTTTCCTCGGCCGACCCTGGTTACACGAGTACAACATCATCCCTTCTACACAGCATCAGTGTATGAAATATTTTAAGGATGGTCTCGAGTATACCGTAACAGGAGAGCTGAACCCCTTCTCCATGAACGAAGTCCGCAAATATGAAGATGCAAAATACTTCTTACCGGATTTCGAGGACACAGAGAGGCGTCATAAGCCGGAGAACAAAGCTAATGCCACCATCCCGGTCTTCGGGAGCGATACCGAGGAGGACGAAGAGATAGTCTATTCTGGGCCACCCCAACACAACAAGCCGGGACCGTCCGCTCCTATGTTGATCTTTGGCAGTGATTCAGAAGATGAAGTCCACGATATATTCTCTGCTCGGCCTTCAATACAAACTTTCGCTAATGAAGAGCGAAGTCTGCAAGTCACCATGGTTCCGCCCAAACATCAAAAAGAACTGGACACGCTTGACACCTACAGTGTAGAAGAGCTGCGGACATTCTATATCCCTCCCAGGCGAGAAGGTGAAAAGGCGATTCTGTTCTACAGCTCCGGGGAAACAAGAGTGGAAAAAGAAATCTGGCACGGTGCGGATCCTATGTTTGACAGGCTTCAGCCCATTCGTCTGCCTAGGTATTATATAGAAGGCCTGAAAAGGTTGTTAAAGCGCCAAGGGATACCCTTCAAACAGACCGCTCGAAAAGCTATATTCTATGACAGGGTCTGGAACGTTCCCGGAACTCAGCACAAATTGCCTAACGGGAGAATGGAAACAATCGGGCTTGGATATGTTCGGTCCAAGAATCGGGAGCTACTCCGCGACTGCTGCGTCGTACATGACTTCAATGAAGAGGGAGATGCTCAATGGGAGAATGCTAACCCTGAACCAGAAAGAGTTCCTGATGCAAAAATGCCCAGTCCGTCGTTCGAAGAACAAATGAACAAGCTTATAAGGGAAGCTGGTCAAAAAGTTCGAGACGACCATAACCGCGAAATGGAAATCTACGAGAAAGCTAAGACGCAACGCCTCCTCCAACAGGCTGTGAAAGATGAAAATGCCGCTCCCTGTCAACCTGTTGTAAAAAAGGCTCGACGCATAGGCAGAAACAAGTCCAAAAGTGGAAAAGGCATTCAGGAACGACAAAGCGGGACCAAGAAGTCACGCAGTCGGGAATCGGGCGGTTCGGATCTATCCCTTATGAAGAAGATGGGTCGAGCATACTCTTTTCCTCAAGACAAGACAAAGAAGATACTTGACCTAGCTATAAAGCACCAAATGCTTACATATCCGGAGTCCAAGCACCCCGAACAAGCAGGCAAAGTCTCACACCCGAACTATTGCTCTTATCATAGGGTAATAGGGCACCCTCTCGAAGATTGCTTCACCTTCAAGAATTAGGTCGAAGATCAGTATCAGCTCGGCAAGTTCGCTCTATCTGACAGCTGGAGGGTAACGCCGCCACAGAAGCATGAACCCAAAGCCATGAGAGCAGAATCAGATCCGCATCGGTCTTGGAAGCGAGCTCGTACTTGTCATGTGATAACAATATCAAAAGAAGAGCCCAAGAATATGGACGACCTTCCTTGGTGCTTCGAAAACAGCGATGACCGGGTGATCTCGGAATTTCCACCAGCGCCGAAAGAGCTAGAAGATGGAATACACACCACTGCAGATAACCTCAAGAAAATTGAGTTGTGGACGGCAAACGACCCGCGACCGACGTTCGTTAGTGAGCTGCTATCTGAAGAAAGGGTGGCTTCATTAAAAGACGTTCTTATGCAGTATAAAGATTGCTTCGCGTGGAACTATTCCGAATTACCGGGACTAGATACAGAAATTGCTGTGCATAAATTGGCGATATCCTCGGACGTTAAACCAATCAAACAAGCACCGAGAAGAATGCGGCTCGAGCTTGAGATGAGCATTAACGCCGAAGTCAAGAAGCTGATCGACTCTGGGTTTATCCAAGAAGTCCAGTATCCCGATTGGATCGCCAACATCGTCCCAGTGATAAAGAAGGACGGGACGGTGCGCGTATGTGTAGATTTTCGGGATCTTAATAAAGCCTGCCCGAAGGACGATTTCCCAGTGCCAGTCACCGAGCTGATGATAGATAACACGTCCACCCATGAGATTTTCTCCTTCATGGACGGCTCATCAGGATATAATTAGATAAAGATGCACCCCGAAGACCAGAAGCATACCGCTTTCCGAACCCCTTTGGGTATATTCTGCTACAAGGTGATGCCCTTCGGTTTAAAGAACGCCGGTGCCATCTATCAAAGGGCCATGACAAAGATCTTCGATGACCTTATACATGAAATCGTCGAATGCTATATCGACGACCTCGTGGTTAAGAGCAAATCATACGAGGAGCATTTAGAGCATCTGAAGACCGTATTTAAACGCCTTCGACAATACAACTTGAAGATAAACCCTCTCAAGTGCGCATTCGGAGTTTCCTCAGGCAAATTCCTAGGATTCATCGTCCGACACCGAGGTATCGAGATAGATCCGTCAAAAGTTAAGGCGATCATGGAAATGCCTCCACCAAGGACTCTCAAGCAGTTGCGGTCTCTCCAAGGGAAGCTCGCGTACATCCGGCGATTTATAGCCAATCTTTCAGGAAAGTGCCGCCCTTATAGTCACCTGATGAAGAAGGGAACCCCTTTCGTTTGGGATCACAAATGCCAAGACGCGCTAAATGAAATCAAGCAATACCTACAGAATCCGCCTGTGTTGGCTGCTCCGGTCAAGGGAAAGCCTCTCATTCTTTATACAACAACCCTCGAAGGTTCCTTAGGCGCATTATGGGCACAAGAGAACGACCAAGGGAAAGAAAGAGCTCTTTATTACTTAAGTCGAGTTCTCTTGGGGGCAGAAAGCAACTATTCCCCCGTCGAAAAACACTGCCTGGCGTTGATCTTTGCGATAACAAAGCTCATGCACTATGCGTTGGCGCGTGAAGTCCGTCTCATTTCGAAGGTGGACCCCCTTAAATATTTAACGTCGAAGGCCATATTGACAGGGAGACTCGCTAAATGGGCTTTGCTCTTAATGGAGTTTTCGATAACCTACCAGCCTCTCAGGGCAGTGAAAGGCCAAACCATCGCCGACTTCCTCGCTGAGCATCCGATACCGGCCGATTCCCCTTTAAATTGCGAACTGCCAGAAGAACACGCGTTTGATGCAGGCGACGGTGGCGATGCCCGATGGGAACTCTATTTTGATGGAGCATCTTCCATGAAGAAGCGCAAACAAAGCACCCCTATAATCAAATCGGGGGTGGGCCTCATCTTCGTAACTCCAAAAGGAGGGATAATGCGCTTTGCTTTCTCCTTAACAGAGCCAAGGACGAACAATGAAGCCGAATACGAAGCTTTGATAGCAGGCCTCGAGATCGCCATCGACATGGGAATTGAAAACCTCCTCATATATGGAGATTCTCAACTGGTCGTCAGTCAAGTAAATAGTGACTACCAAACGTGCAAACCAGAGTTGGTGAAGTACGGCGAAAAGGTGCAACAACTGTTGAACCAAATTCCTTCCTATACTTTGGAAAACATACCACGTGCGGAAAACTGCAAAGCGGACGCGTTAACCAAGCTCACTAAAGAACTGGCTGATGAGAACCTCGATGACGTCAGAATCGTGGTACAAAGCCGTCGGGTGCTTGCCCCAGCAGAAATATCTCCGGAGTCATCCGAAGAAAAGGGAGTGACTGAGCCAATGGCTATGCGAATAAAAGACCAGGAAAAGGCTGAGGATTGGAGATAAGTCTTTATAGACTACTTCAAATCCCGTCAAACGCCTGAAAATGCATCCTCAAGACATCAGCTCATGAAACGAGCTCTGTCTTTCGCCTTCGTTAATGATACTCTGTACAAGAGGTCGTTTGATTCTCTGTGGCTGAGATGTCTGGGACCCGACGAAGCGAAAAGAGTCAATCATGAAGTTCACGACGGACTCTGCGGTTCTCACCTAGCAGGCCCGAGGATGAAGTTGAAGATTAAACGGATGGGCTACTACTGGCCCACGATGATTCAGGGCTGCCTCGAATATGCGAAGCAATGCCACTTATGCCAGATTCATGGGGACTTCATCCATCAGCATCCAAATCCATTACATCCAACGGTGGTTAGCTGGCCATTCGAAATGTGGGGGACTGACGTAATCGGCCCTATCGAACCAGCATCGTCCAGGGGACATCAATTCATCTCGGCGACGACTGACTACTTCTCCAAATGGGCAGAAGCAATACCGCTGAGGGAAGTGAAGACGGAGAATATCCTCCACTTCTTCAAAACGCACGTCATTTATCGGTTTGGAACTCCGCGACGGATCATCTCCGATAACGGGCCAGCCTACAGAAGCCACAAGATCAGCCACTTCGCGCAACAACACAACATAGACTGGAGATATTCCTCAGTTTATAATCTCCAAGCTAACGGTCTAGCTGAGGCTTTCAACAAGACTTTGATGAAGATCGTGAAGAAGACGGTGTCCCGAAATAAGAAGGACTGGCATGAGAGACTGCAAGAAGCTCTCTGGGCGTATCGAACTACGTTCAAGACGGCCACGAACACAACGCCGTACGCGTTGGTATTCGGTACAGAAGCAGTACTCCCCCTCGAAATAGAATTACCCTCTCTACGAGTGGCAATCCACTACGAGCTGACGGACGAAGAAAATGCTCACCTTCGGCTTGAGGAGCTTGATGCCCTTGATGAAACCCGGCTCATAGCGCAACAAAATATGGAGGCTTATAAAACAAAGATGACGCGCTCATATGAAAGATTGACAAGGCCGAGGACATTCCGCCAAGGCGAACTCGTGCTAGTGGTAAAAAGACCTATGGTCTCCAATCGCGCTAAGTGGGGAAAATTCGAGCCGAACTATGAAGGCCCGTACATCATAGACAAGTTCTACCAGGGTAGAGCCTATCTACTCACGGATATGCACGGTGAAAGGCCTTTCAATCCAATAAACGGTCGCTTCCTAAAGAAATACTACACTTAATAAGTCACAGCCTAGGTCAATGATAGATGACGATGACTATGTCCGCACGCTATCTTCCTAAGCCCAAACTCTATAAGTAGTAACCGGCCTTCTTCAGCAGCGGACTGAAACGTCTTTAAACTAACGACGGACCACTACATCCTAAAACTAGCTGATGACCAAAACGTCTTTAAACTACTACCGCAGCATCCTCAGGCTGACGCGATTAAAAAAAGGAATAAAAAATAAATAAAAACGGTATGTCCATAAGCAAAATGGGCACGGATGAAAACCCGAAAGGGCTCCGTGAGTAAAAACAGCAGGGCTACCGGCGAGTGTTTGTGAAAACCTGAAAGGGCGCAACCTCGTTTAAAAAAATATATATAAATCAAAAAAAAATAAAAAGAATAAAAAAAAGGTATGTCCATAAGCAAAATGGGCACGGATGAAAACACGAAAGAGCTCCATGAGTAAAAACAGCATGGCTACCGGCGAGTGTTTGTGAAAACCCGAAAGGGCGCAACCTCGTTAAAAGACACTTACAGGGTCCTCTCGACCTTGTTAGGAGAAACCACCGCGTGAGATCCTTACGACTCACAAGGGAGCAACACACTTAGGGATCCCCACGATTCCTAAGGAGAAATTACACTTGCGAGATCCTCCCGACGTTTAAGGAGAATTCTCTTATGGGACCCTCACGGCTCATAAGATTTGAAAGTCTTAAGTTACAGAGACCTGAACCTATTCTTAAGCAACTCCCACAATCTTCGATATTGCCCTACAAGTGGCTCAGTACTGACCCTTGTATATAATCCACGGGCGCGAATAAACATTTCCCTAACCAAGTCCCACCCATGACTAGGGATATGTCCATATGGTGAACAACACTTGTGAGTCCTCTCGACTTATAAGGAGAAAACACTTCTGTAAGATCCTTATGACTTACAGGGGAACATGCACTTAGGAATCCTCACGATTCCTAAGGAGAAAACACACCTACGAGATCCTCACGACTTGTAGGAAGAAATACCTTTGTGAGACCCTTACGACTCATGAAGTCAAAAGCCTTAGTCAACAGGACCCTAACCCTGTTCGCTAAGCCACCTTTGTTCAACATCGACAGAGCCAAATGATGATTCGCTCCTGGCAATATCCCAGTTGTAGCGATTCTGATGCCTAAATCGGTATCAAATTCCAAGTCCTTTCATGGCAAATGATGATTCGCTCCTGGCAATATCCCAGTTGCAGCAATGCTGATGCCTAAATCGGTTTCAAATTCCAAGTCCTTTCATGGCAAATGATGATTCTCTCCTGGCAATATTCCAGTTGTAGCGATGCTGATGCTGAGATTGGCACCAGATTCCAAGTTCCACACTCGCGATAAAAATCAGCGAGCTAAAAATGCATGCGAAATAGCCGAAATGACGGGGCAACTCGCAATAAAAAGTAGCGAGTGAAAATAAAATAAATAGCCGAAATGATTGGGCACCGCGAAAAATAGCCGAAATGATTGGGCAATCGCGACTTTCGCAATATAAAAGCTGAAATGATAGAGCATCACGGAAAGAAATAAAATGAAAAATATATATAGTGAAATTTATGCCCTACAGGCGATATCACAGCAATCCCTGTATATAATCCAGGGGTGCAAACACAGAAGGAAACATATCTTCTCTCCCCATGCTCCATCAGAAAATGGAGCCAGGTCTTAACGGCAACTCATATAAAGCCCGGAATACAATCAGAGATCATCTCACCCCAGCGTGGAGTGATCACCACTTCGACGTTCGTCTCTGCAAAACAGACGAAATGCCACTACAGCGTCCCTCCTCCAACAGAACTCGGACACACTACAGCAAGCGAAGCAAAGGCCAAATTCCTAGCTTCAGGGTCTTGACGGTAACTCATATAAAACCTGAAAGACCACCAGAGATCATCTCAATCCCAGGGAAATCAGTGTCCTTGGCAAATACCTCGATTCAGGAAAATCAGCGTCCTTGACGAGAGCATCTTGAATCGCGTCGACCCGCAGAGAAATCAGTGTCTTTGCAGGAATACCTCGATTCGTCTCAACTCCGAGGAAATCAGTGTCCTTGGCAAATACCTTGACTCAGGGAAATTAGCGTCCTTGACGAGAGCATCTTGATTCGCGTCGATCCGCAGAGAAATCAGTGTCTTTGCAGGAATACCTCGATTCGTCTCAACCCCAGGGAAATCAGTTTCCTTGGAAAATACCTCGATTCAGGGAAATCAGCGTCCTTGACGAGAGCATCTTGATTCGCGTCGACCCGCGGAGAAATCAGTGTCTTTGCAGGAATACCTCGATTCATCTCAACCCCAGGAAAATCAGTGTCCTTGGCAAATACCTCGATTCAGGGAAATCAGCGTCCTTGACGAGAACATCTTGATTCGCGTCGACCCACAGAGAAATTAGTGTCTTTGCAGGAATACCTCGATTCGTCTCAACTCCGAGGAAATCAGTGTCTTTGGCAAATACCTTGACTCAGGGAAATTAGCGTCCTTGACGAGAGCATCTTGATTCGCGTCGACCCGCAGAGAAATCAGTGCCTTTGCAGGAATACCTCGATTCGTCTCAACCCCAGGGAAATCAGTGTCCTTGGCAAATACCTCGATTCAGGGAAATCAGCGTCCTTGACGAGAGCATCTTGATTCGCGTCGACCCGTAGAGAAATCAGTGTCTTTGCAGGAATACCTCGATTTGTCTCAACCCCAGGGAAATCAGTGTCCTTGGCAAATACCTCAATTCAGGAAAATCAGCGTCCTTGACGGGAACATCTTGATTCGCGTCGACCCACAGAGAAATCAATGTCTTTGCTGGAATACCTCGATTTGTCTCAACTCCGAGGAAATCAGTGTCCTTGGCAAATACCTTGACTCAGGGAAATTAGCGTCCTTGACGAGAGCATCTTGATTCGCGTCGACCCGCAGAGAAATCAGTGTCTTTGCAAGAATACTTCGATTCGTCTCAACTCCGAGGAAATCAGTGTCCTTGGCAAATACCTTGATTAAGGGAAATTAGCATCCTTGACAAGAACATCTCAATTCGTCTCGACTCGTGAGGAAATTAGTGTCTTCGTGAGAACTTCTCGAATCGTCTCGACTTGTGAGATAAAGCCTTAGGCAGTGGGGATTAAAAAACTTGTTTCCTAAGCACTGGGACCCTGCAAGGCAATCCAAAATGGACTCTTGCACACTATTCACGGGTCACACTCTCCAAAGTCGAATCTCGACAAGGAGGGAAACAACCGCTTACGGGTCCTCTCGACTCGTAAGAGGGAAAATTCTCTTATAAGATCCTTATGACTTATAAGAGAAAACACACTTAGGAATCCTCACGATTTCTAAAGAGAAAATACACCTATGAGATCCTCTCGATCCGTAGGGAGAAAAGTCTTTATGAGACCCTCACGGCTCATAAAGTTGAAAAGTCTTAAGCAGCAGATCTGAACCTGCGGCCTAAGCCATCGCTACCTCTTGAAGAAGCCAAGACAGAATGCTCGCTCTATCATCTGTCGACCATGTTTGCTAAAGTAACATGCTGATAATAAAAGAAAGAAGAAAGCGGAGCAATGACACAAGACATTATAAAGAATGTATATCTTTTATTCATAAATTTGATTGGGTACAAGATACATTGTGTTAAAGAATAAAAGAAACAAATACATTTTTATTTACAATTATAAATGATACAAAATGTTCATGGAGAAGGAAGTGTCTTCAACAAATCCGCGAGCTGCTCTCGCACTTCCTTCAGCGCCTCCTCCTGAGAGCTGCCGCGGCCACTTCCGCTTCCACCTGGGCCCGCTGCTGCAGGTAGGATGAAAGTTGCTCCTCAACTGCCTCCTTATTTGGCGCATCCCGCTCGACGACGTCAAGCTGCTGCCTCAGTGTTAACCCTTCGGAGATGCATCGCAGAAGGCTTTCAAAGATAACCTTCAGCTGTGCAGCGTTTGCATCCGCCTGAGCATGCAGTTGGGCAGATTTGCTCGAAGTCTCGCCACGCTCCTTACGCCTTAAAGCAACTTCTTGTTCGAGATGGCAGAAGTAAGGAGCGCTCTGCTCGATCCATGCCGCCCGTTGAGTGCTCGCGGCCAAGATCTCGAGGGAAGGACGCATAGACTCCAGTTGATGCAGGTGGGCCTCGATCTTCCTGCAGTGATTAACCCAAGACTCGACGACGCCTTCATTATGAAAATTTACAAGCGTCGCCAGCATCGGATTAACCTCCGCAGCGAAATCTGCGGCAGATGGGGGAGCGTCTGCGTTAAGCTCTTCGACGTATCCGCTCAGCATGCCCAAACTCATCGCAGCATCTTTTGAAGATGGACGTCTCAAGAAGGGCCTGCCGGCATTACGAGGAGAGACTTGAAGGGGGCCGGAATCGGAACGACAGCTGAAAAAAAAAAAACACGATCAGATGACGGTTCAAGAAATATAAGAAAGTCATCAATGGGAGAGTTTACCATACCAGCTGCAGCAGGCGGCAAAGCCGAGAGGGCCGGTGGCGCGACCGATCTTACATCTCCTCCTTCGATCTGTAGCCCTGCAATCAGGGCGAGGAAGAATCAGAAATAATTCCATTATTGAAAAAAAGAAAGAGTATTAATTGAAAACCATACTCACCAGCGCCATTGGAAGAAGCAAGCTCTGACGGGAAGGAAAAGTGTGGGTGTAGCACCTGGTAGAGGTGATCAAAAAGCACTCCTGCAAAGACGCAATAGTACAACATTAGTACATAAATTATGCGGCCGAAAGATAAAACTAATGGGTTACAAATCCATATCTTCCAACATTTGCGATGGCGTGAGAGAAGGTAGAGAGGTAGCCACCGTCAAGGCAGTAACTGACGGCGCTCCCTCGAGCAATGGAGCATCAACACTGGCCACACCTGCGTTAGAAACAAGATAAGCCCTATCAGGAAAGGTTGCAGAATAAAAGAAGGACGGTAATCCGAAATTTACCTGATGATGATCCGGCCGAAATGGCGGCGTCTCCCTCCATTGACATGAGACCACCTCCCGACGCCTCATCGCCGGACTCTACGGGAGCCGTCGTCGTGCTCGCGAGGCCAGGAGACGGCGGAGGACCGTAGGCGGGGAGAGCAATAATCTGAGTATTGCCAGACTCTTAAGAAAGAGCGGCCGGCTCGTCCTCAGGAATCATGCCCGTCTCACCCGCTACTCCCTCGGGCTTAGTGGTTGCGGCCGTCTCGTCCACCGTTGCCATAGGGTCGTCGGTCTCAACCGCTCCATCCGCTGCTGCCCCAGACCTGGCTGTAGCAGCCGTCTCATCCGCCGCTACCTCGGGCTCGGCATCGGCGACCTTCTCAGGCATAGTAGGCATGACCGTTTCGTCAGCCACTAGCTCGGGTCCAGCAACCCCGGCTACGTCGCCCACCGTCGGCTCGGGTTCAGCCAGTACCTCCCCCACTGTCCCCTTAGGCTCGACGGTTTCCGCCGCTCCTTCAGTTGGACTTGGCCCTGCAGGAAAAGATGTATGAGAACCGATAGTTGTACAACTTTTGCAACAAAGTCTTGAAAGACACATTACCTGAGGTGGATTGATCGTTAGCCTCCCGAACTGCACGCGCCGCCTGTCTATGAGCAGTAGATAAGGCGACCGGAGACTCTTCCGAAGGAGTAGCAGCACGAGGAACGGTGCTTGGGCCCACTCCCACAGCCAAAGCAGCTCTGCGCTCCTTCGCCTCGCGCCTCAAGCACTTCCTCTCCTCCCGGGCCGTCACGACGGACCTCTTCGAAGCTTCCTTCATCAAGGCGTCTTCGTCCGCATTCAGAGTTGCCTCCAGAGCCTTCAAGGCATCCCTCATCGGCTTTTCAAGTCAGGTCTCTCGCGGTAGCCCCGAAGAGGTCGGGACTTCAGTAGCTGGCCCAGGAAGAGTCCCCGCATCGGCTTGCACGACCCCTGCAAAGAGACAAAGAAAAGATTAGATTGGCCATAAAAAGGAGAATAAAAAAACTCAGTGAGCCGAGACATACCAACACCCAATAGAGTGCGTTTCATCTCTTCCTCCTGGAAGGTTTTCAGGGAAGCAGCGATGGCTTCTTCGGTAGAGACGCCTGTTTAAAAAAGAAAAGCATTAGTCAAAGACGATGATAAAAAAATGATGAAATGACAAAGAATACGACTAGTGATTACCTGATTGACCAAGTTTAGCCAACCACGCTTCGAGCCTTGCCGATCGCTCCGAAGCCTCAATGGCGGCCGCCAGGTCGGTGTCTTCTGGCTTTACCAAGAAACCCTCGTTGCTCCCGTATTCGCTTAAGCCTTCGGTGAGAGGGGCCTGAGGCTCTAAGCCAAGGACGACATCTAGAGAAAGAACAGACTTCTTCTTCCTCTTTTGCGCGCGGGCCCCGGTCGCCATCAAAATCATCTTACGCTTCGCGGGCACCTTGGGACGGCGGGTCCCGATGTCCGAGCCCACGCCAGACTCGGGCGAAACTACGTTCACCATCTCCGCTGGAGCACGAGGCCCTGGGGGTGCGTCCACGGTATCACGAGGCGGCAATCTGTGCGGAGGGCTCAGCACACACGGTGGCCCAGCTCCAGCATCTTTCAGCGGAGGAACGACCGGGGTCCTTAGCTTCAGGGGAGCCTTGCGGTTGCTGCCGGGAGGCACACCCTTGCGATCAACCAACATGCGCTTCTCTTCTCGGATGACGGCACCCATCGCGTGCGCGTACCAAGCCACATACACATGGAGGACCCGGGGGACGCAGCTCGGCTCGCTGATAAAGAAGTAGGAGCCCGTATTCAACCGCATAAAATGGTGCAGCGCATTCCATATCCCCTCCCTGGTGGCTGCGGGCTCTTCTAAAAACGCCTCCAGCGGGACCTCCTGGTTATAGCTTGATTGTTGGGCGAACCGATGGGGGTTGTACCCCATGAAGAGCGCTACGTCGTTTTGCCTGAACACCAGGAAGCCCGGCCGAATGGACTATAGGTGAAGAATCTCCCGGGCTTTCAATACGGAAGCCCCATCCTTAAAACCATCACGCAGCGCCACCACCGCCTTGGAGGTCTCTGAGCCGATAGTCACGACTTTGTCCATGAAAGAAATCCTCGCTCCAACCAGATACGGACGAAGGAGCAACCCCCTAGCCTCCCGCGGAGGCGGATTCACGATCGAAGCGCCAATCAGCTGCATGACTCTTAGGAGTCTGCACTTCTCGAAAAACGAGGGGTCTTATGAATGCCGAATACCCCGAGCACATGCATTTCCATCCACGAAGTGAAGTAGTGCATCGGGAAATTGGCAGGTTGCACCCCAGGTTCATTTGCGTCCGCCACCACGCTGAGTCCATGGTATAGGTGGGCCAACCCGGCGATTCCGATCGACAACTGTATACCAGCCACCATCCGATGCGCTGGGTAGAAAACGGACGGCCTCATGTAGCGCGGGTACATGGGGAGCGCGAACCAGCACAACCACAATCCCAGAAACCCTAAAAAGAAGGTCTCCTCATCAATGTCCAGGGCGGCGATTTCTGATAAGGGCATGATGGTGGCATCAGGGAGATAGAAATCCTTTTGATCGTCTTCCAATGCTGGTCAACGATCTAAGCCGAAGCCGAAAGGTTCGTCGAGCTTGGCAAACTTTTCACCCCGCTGCGATAGAATCTCCGGTCGAAGAAAGCGGGCGATGAAATCTGCAAAACTGACTTCCCAGACTCCCGATTCCAAATAAAGACCTTCATATATATTCAGCACCTTCACCAGACTCAGGAACTGGTGCTGAATAGCATTCTCGGGTGTTAGGCCCATCACCAATGGCTTGGTGGCGTAGACATACTCGTCAGGAGGAAGCAGCTCCTCATAATGCTCCCCCCTCACCGGCGAACCCGAGATCTCAGCGAACTCTTCCAAGGAGATGGAGACTTCCCTGTCCGATAGAAGGAAGGTATGGGTGAGGATGTTCCATTTTTCTATGAATGCCTTAACCCACCATGTCGGAGGAACAAGAAACTCGAACAATGAGACGTAGACGGCAGAGTACAGACCAATCTTCATCAGATGCGTCCTCTTCGCTGATAGGATGTACCTGGCCCACTGCAAGTATCCGGCCGGTTGTCGAGGGGTCAATCCAATTTTATAAGGTTGTCCCCAAGGGCATGCTTCACCATGGCATATGCGTCGCCCCAGAATATCTACGGCCGGCGGCGGCTGCACGGGAATGGCAGCAATCGAAGGCTGGAGAAGATCCTCCGTATTCCAGTTCATGACCACCACGGCATACTTCACCGGGGGTTCATCCGCATAGGGGATCGACGAGATGGGCTCTGACGGCGTCGCGCAACCGAAGCTTCGGCAACCCTTAATGATTTCACTGTACCATCTACCCCACAGGTGAAGGTTCTTATACTCAGGGTCATGATCCTTAATGAGAGCGAGCACCTCCCAGTCCACTGGCGCCTCAGGAAATCCTCCCTCTGAGCGAACAAATGGGAAAGACAGATCAGCAGACATGATTGCCTGCAAAGAAAAACAAAATTCATCCATCAGTGTCATAATTTAATTTTAAAATCCTGACGCTTGATACTACTCTGCAATGCAGTGTAGAGGGGACCAAAGAGGGACCCACAAATCCAGATGACAATGCATCAGTTAACAAGACATCCCCATCATTGGATGGGACTGTCAATTAATGAGAAGATCCCCAAAAGAATACTCTCATTAAATGAAAAATCCCTTGAGACAAGGAGAAAATCTCCCTTTTCAGAGTAAAGCTCTGTCACAGAGTGACACTAGTCAAACTCTGGTCTCAAAAGAATAAATTCCTTAAAAGAGCCTAGCTCTGTAATAATGATGGAAAAATCCATCAAAAGAAAAAATTGACTCCTAAAAATTGAAAAAATTTGGGATCTTGAAGATCCAAGAAAACTCTTAAGAGTTCATCATCTTTGGATCAAAAGATCTTTATTTTTTGTCCATGAGAAAAGCTCTGTTTATGGGTTAAAAACCCTGAAACAAGATCTCTTTAGATTTATGGATTCTTGAGAGCAAGGCTCTGTTGGTGAAACCCCAAAATGAGAGCAAGGCTCTATTAATTAAAATTAATTTAATTTAAGATTGATTTTTACCTAAAGTTTTTCTAAAAAGTTCTTAGTTTGGAAATAAGAGTAAGCCTCTGAAGTTCTTGAAAGCAAGATCAAGGCTCTGAAAATCAAAATCTTGAAGATGATAATCATCTGTTGAGGACCAAGGGTCCTATTTATAGGCGCTTATGCGCCCCTTCAACTCCTGAGTTGATCCAACGGCCAGGATTTTGCCACCGCTGCACTCACGTGTGCGCCACGTGAGCGCAACGGTGGGGGGGGAATTTGTTTCTCCCAATCAGAGCAAAGCTCTGTTCGAATTTCAAAAATTCAAAAATTGAAGTAACGCTTCAGATTCCTTGCGCAGCGCGCCACGTGTCAAAAGCTGACACGCCAGCGCTGCGCCCAAGACAGCGCACCCAATCAGAGCAAGGCTCTATTTAAAATAAAAATAAAGGAAGCAACGCTTCAGATAATCTGCGCTCTGCGCTGCGCTACACGTGTCAGCACCGTTGTGCTGCGCTCTGTGCTGCGCGACACGTGTCAGCGTAGTTGCGCTACTGCACTCTGCGCTGCGCGACATGTGTCAAGCGCAGTTGCGCTGCACTCTGCGCTGCGCAACATGTGTCAAGCGTAGGTGCGCTTGCGCCAACTGTGCCAGCACTTAAAATTCCAGAAAGATCTTTCTGATCTTTTTAAAACAAAAGATTATCTTCTGTAAAAAGAAGCCCTTGGATCAAAAGATCCAACGGTGGGGAAAAATTCCTAAATCACTCAGAGAAAGATCTTTTTAACTGATTTAACAAATCAATTGGCCCTATATAAAGGCCCCTAGACTGCAAGTTTAAAATACAGACAGAGAAAGAGAAACCAGAGAATTCCTCTAAAATTTTGAGAAGAACTCAAAGAGAGAAAAGGTAAATCTTTGAAAAAAGAAGAGTTTCTTCTAAAAATATCATTGATCTAAGAACAAGATCAAGATCTTCGATAAATAATAATAATAATAATAATAATAAAAAAGAAGTAATTTACTTCTGTATAAAGGCATTGCCTTTTGATCAACCACTGGTTCTTGAGATTTGAGGTAGAACCTCTCTGGAAAACAAGAAAAATTTGTTCCCTTTGATCTAATTTGATCCAAATATTAAACAATGCCTTGCACTTTTGAGTTTGCACTGTTGCGCTCCTTGGATTAGCGCAAGCCACCAGGGAGCGCCACGTGTCAATCACAGAACAGCTGCGCCTTGCGCTTCTAAAAAATGAGCACTGTGCTCTTGAATTGGCGCAAGTCGTCAGAGCGCGCCACGTGTCAGCAGCGCACCAGCGCAGTGCAATGGCGCAGCGCATTGCGCTTGCGCTCACCAGAGCACGACACGTGTCACCTCCACATGAATTTACGTCTTGCGCTCCTTAATTGGCGCAAAGCGCCTGACAAGCCACGTGGCACACTGTCAGAACAATAAATGCTTTGCATTATTAAAGAAGGAACAGAGCCCAATTAAAAGGCCTAACAGGCCTAATAAAAATGCAATGCATTATTAAAAAGGGGCGGAGCCCAAATAAAGGTCTAACAGACCAATTTAGACGCTGTGCATCATTTAAAAAAGGGCAGAGCCCAAACAAAGGCCTAGCAGGCCAAATGCAAATAAAATGTTGAACATTTTCAAATGGACTTAGCCCAATACTGGCCGTAAGTCCTCAAATTAAATTGAACTGAGCACGACTGCCCTCTTAAATCAATTTACACCTGGTTCAAGGGTACATCTCTGAACTCCTCTGATATTTGTCGTTGTAATCCTTCAACGTCGTCAGAGAGGTGACGGGTCCCGACAACCACACATAATATGGACTGTGGGGTCCTTAAACTCATGGACTAATGCATCCTTAAACCAATATCCTTCCCCAAGATGGGAATGTTGGACCACCATGTCCCTAAACTGGCAATGGACCACCATGTCCCTAAACTGGCAGTATGGACTGTGGGATCCTTAAACTAATGGACTAATGCATCCTTAAGCCAACATTCGTCCCTAAAACGGGAATGATGGACCACCATGTCCCTAAACTGGCAATACGGACTGTGGGGTCCCTAAACTCATGGACTTATGCGTTCTTAAACCAACACTCGTCCCCAAAATGGGAACAATGGACCACCATGTCCCTAAACTGGCAATGGACTACTACGTTCCTAAACTGGAACAATAGAGCCCTCAAATGCTCTTTTGTCGGATCCAAACGATCCCGTTAAGTTGATCTTAGTCTCAAATTGGACTAACGTATCCTTAATAAACGTTTAAGTTGCTGTTAGCCTCAAATATGGCTAACGTATCCTTAAACCAAAACACCAAACCCAAATATAAGAAAATATGGATTTGGACTAATCCACGTCCTACGGGCGACGACATAAATTAGTCTCCGTATACAATCCACGGGCAACCACAAACAAAAACAAACACCCACGACACGAAGTAAAATTCTGGAGAAGGAGAAAGTTGTTACTGCGATGCGGTAATGTAATTAACTGCGGGGGCTTGCGCCTGCAGGGAAGAGCGTCCCCATAATCAAAAACCCCTCAAGCGAGGGGGAATCTGACAAAGTCTGCTACATCGGCCGCGTCCGTCTAAACCTCCGATACACGGTGCCATAAATCAACTTGGCATCTTCGGAGAGGTGGATGGATAAAACCGAATAGCATCTGCCCCGAATTTCAGGCAAGACGTCCATGTCTTAGCCGCCATTCGGAGGGGAACAAGGTAGAATTAAATTCAACAAGGAAATTATTTCCCTAAAACCTGAGATATTCTCTGTTAAACAGAGCCGTTGCATCAAAGGTCCAATGGTGATGATAAATCATCAAATGATAGAATTAAATTCTATGAGGAGAAAATATCTCCCCAATCGTTCTAAGTGGGAAAGATATTCTCGGTTGGATCAAAAATCCAATGATAGAATTAAATTTTATTCTTAGGAATATATTTCTCCAATCTTTCTAAACAAAAAAAGATTGTGCTCTGTTAAACAGAGTTAATAGAGCACCCTTGGATTAAAATCCAATGGTGATTAAAAATCACCGTTTGACAAAATTAAATTCTGTATATGGGGAAATATTTCCCTAATTTTGTCAAAAACAAGAATACATATTCTGTTAAACAGAAATTCACTAAATCAAAAATCCAACGGTGGATAAAATCCCCCAAATAATTTTTGAGGCCAAGTAAAATCAATTAGTATCTCTCAAATGAGAGATTTTCTCGAACTATTCAACAAATTTGACTCTCCTATATAAAGGATAGAAGACTTAAAAAAGAGAGAGAGAAAACCCCCATAAGCTTCTGCAAACAAAGAAACTGCAACTGAGAATTCAATTTTCTTTCAAAGAAGAACAATTTGTTCTTTCAAACCCTAGGTAAAGAAAAAGTAGAGATAAAATGTATCTTTTTAGCCTAGCATAAAAAAATAAGGATTCAATCTTTCATAAAAAGAACTTAGTTATTCCTCTGATATGATATTTGCAAAGAAAATCTTCCCACAAATTGAGAATTTAATTCTCATTAGGGAGATTTTGTTTTTTAAACTCAAAATTTAAGGAAAAGAACTAGAATAAAAGGAAAAGAGAGAAGAGAATTTTTGGTTCTAGGAATTAAATTCCTTCATAAACATGGGTTTAACTCTACATAAAGAACTTTGTTCTTACCAAAAAAAGAAGAATTTAGTTCTTCAATGAAATCGATCTCAGATCTTCAAAACAGAGATGATTAATGGTCAAAATGTCATTAACAGAAACTAAAACTTCTTCAGAAAATATTAACCAAGGAAAAGACTTGGCGCCTCATATGCCCCTCACGTGAGCGCCCAAAACAAAGAACTCAGCGCCTCACGTGCTTCCCACATGAGCGCCCAAAAGTTTCCCTTAAATGAAACCCAGCGCCTCACGTGCTTCCCATGCGGACGCCCAAAATAGAATGCCAGCGCCTCACGTTAAATACACATGAGCACTGAGCAAAAGTGCAGAAGCACTATAAAGTCAGTCAAAATGACTAAGTGCTTAGCACTGATTGGGCAGTGCTCACCTCCCAGCGCCTCACGTAAAACACACGTGAGCGCCCAATAAAATAAATGAGATAGTGCCACACGTGCCTCTCACGTGAACGCCATGCAAAATACATAGCACTCTATAAAGTCAGTCAAAATGACTAAAGTGCTTAGCACTGATTGGGCAGCGTCCATATCTGAGCGCCACATGTGAGCGCCAGAGCCCCAAATAAGTGCTTAGCACATTTGCATAAAGGAAAAGGGCTGAGCAAATATAGCCCAAATAAATGCTTAGCAATTTTGAATAAAAGAAAGAAGAAAAAAAGACTGAGCAGACCAAGCCCAAATTAGCTTAAGTCTCTTTAAAAAGTTTCTTGCAGCTGAGCCTAAATTCTCTGTTGTTGGATCTCAACTAAAATTTGATGATCGTTAAATTTTGCTAAGTTGATTTTAGTCTAAAATTGGACTAATGTATTCTTAGTTAAAATAAATTGAGTCCAAAGGCTCATATATTAAAGTTGACCTTAATCTCAAACTAGATTAACGGTCCTTAAATAAAAGAAAATATTTTTGAAATAAAGGAATATATAACTTAAGTTCAAAACCTAAATTCATAAATATGCGGATTTTGACTAATCCGCGCCATACGGGAGACGACATAAACTACTCTCCGTATACAATCCACGGGCCACCTTAACAAATAAAACAACACACGACACGAAGTGAACTGTTGGAGAAGAAGAAAGTTATAATCGCAATGCGATAACGTAATTAATTGCAGGGGCTTGCGCCTGCAGGAAAGAGCATCCGCACAATCAAAACCCCTCACAAACGAGGGGGAATCTGATGGAGTTTGCTCCAACAGTCGCATCTATCCAAACCTCCGATATACGGTGCCATAAATCAACTTGGTATATTCGGAGAGGTGGATGGATATGTCCAGATAACATCTGCCCCTAAATTCCGGAAAGACGATCAATCCCAGTTCGTCTCTGTTTTTGGCGGTAAACAGGTAGTAATAAAAGTATAGTGGGAACACACACAAGACACTATGGCGATCTAAGGTTAAGGGACTATCTTTTACTATCGTCACCAGAGAACTGTTATCTGACAATAGCATAATACCATCTAGGAGTTCTAGGTGAGTCCGTCCAATATAACTCATTCTCCAACGAGCACCTGTATACAATCTTTGGTGCCAAATACCAATAGCTATGGGATCAACCATCATCCCGATCGAGGTCAAGAAACGTATATACTAGTCTAAATTGGAGTACCGATACCCAGTCTCGACACTCTTAAGACTAGGGACATTTAAGGATGTGCTTATATACTACTCAGGCCCTACTAGTATGATCCCTATCATAATCCTGGTAGTCAAGCATAGATCCTATCGGCTTTATCATTATGTATTAGCGACACGTCATTACAAGCAAAACGTATACACATGAATGATAAAGAAAAATCAGATAGCATACTATCATCTCGAGTAAGACTGTTCTATCCGTATAGATCCTCTTTCAATTACAGTAATTTCCTTGAGGGCTCCATATCCAACAATCTCCCACTTGCACTTAAGGCCAATTATTGTGGTATCGCATACCCACATCTCATGTGCTATTGCATACCCAGCTTCTCTTCTAACAGTTTCACAAACTATGTTCGAGAAACAGCTTCAGTGAGTGGATCTGCTACAATGTTTCTATCTTTATCTCTCTATATCTCAATCTCGCATAAATCAAATATCTTTCGAATCAAGCGATACTTTCCTTAGAATTTGTTTGGATAGATGATGGAACCGAGTTCATAAATGAGCAATTTTATCCAACTTCTTAGACTGTATCCTTTACTGAGTCATAATCAGCACTCAGTGTCATGTCTACCTCATATCCAGCTTAGAACACTTTCCAATAAACTGCTCCTCAGAAGAGGGTAAATTTATAACTCGTGACAGATATTCTGTCACCCATGTCACCTTGGAACGCGGAATCGGTTACCGGCTCCAAATGGAGGCAGCCATTACCATACACCAAGAACATTCTCATATATTCTTCACAGCTAGCCTCATTTTCTCCAGGATTGGACTGTTATCTACATTCTATATGGAGAAACACCTATGACAACCCTAATTTGACTGAATTGTAGTATAGGAACATCATTTCCTATCAAGAGAATATCACCCGTATACAATATGAGATCTATGACATTACACCTTACTTACTTTTACAAATACTAGGTTCATTTATAATTTTGATGAAGTCAAACATTTTGACCGTCACATCAAAACAGATGATCCATCTCCGCAATGCCTACTTTAGTCCATAAATAGACTTAAGCAACTTGCATACGTTCCGCTGCTTCCACTGACTACAATAACCCTCTGGCAGAGTCATATACACGTACACTTCTAAATTCCCATTTAGAAAGACGTTATATTCATTCACCTGACCGATATAGTAGTCATGAATAACAGTAGTAGCAAGTTATATGCGTATGGACTTCAGCACAAACACTGAAGTAAAAGTTTCATCACAATCCACACCGGGTATTTGATGGAAACCTTTTACTATAAATCTAGCCTCATTAGGTTACTAATTTTCCATCCGTACTGATCTCGAAAAATCTACTTGCTCCTAATGGGTTTTACCCCTTCAGGAGCCCCCAACGAAGTCCAGATTTTGTTGTAGTGCATGGTGTCCAACTTGGATAACTCGGCACTCAGCTATCAATCGGAAGTCACTACTTTTTATGGCCTGCTGATAACTAGTAGGGTCATCATCACATGATACAAGCCTCCTTGTCACCGTCTAAAAGGAAACCGTGGTATCTCTCAGGTGGCTGAGGTCGCCTACTAAATCTGTGGAGTGGCTATGATTTGTCGTGTCACGCCCTGCTTCTCGGTATACGGCGAAGGGGACGCTACGAGATCCGCTACGTATATACTTAGAAGTACATACGCTAAGCGTATCTAAGCAATATAAAATAAATACACAAAAGACAAGAATTAAAAAGAACATCAACTTTTATTTATTAACATTCTTTGTACAATGCATGTAAGGAAATACAACTGAAATAAAAGATGCATAAACAGTGGCATAACAGGAAATGAAAAGTACAGAGAGGAAAAATGTACAATGAAACTAAAGTGCAGGGTCTTCAGCAAACTTCTCTAAGTCTTCTTGCGATGGCTCTATCTCTGCCGGGTCCAAATCACCTGACGACATTCAAAGAAGAAAGAAACAGAATGTCGTCAGCGAACAGGTCGCTCGGTAAGTCCCAAAGGTAAGAGGAAAGTAGGAAAAAACAGAATAAGAAGATATCTTTTAAAGTTGTATTATCTTGTAGTAATGTCGTATTAACGCTGTTGTTTGTAGCTTGGTACAGAAGAATACCAGTGTATACGAGAGAAGTCTCTATATGCCAGAGACTAGAGGCACGTATAGTACAAGAAACCGTTTATGCCACGGTACAACAGCAACTGGATTCATGTAGGTGTATTAAGTCTTATAGTCTTGTGCCACTTTTAGCACCTTCCGTACCAATCTATCCCTTAAACCCCGCGATGTCTTATTTGTATTGTTATCTTGTAAATTGTATTGATTGACTGATCGACCGAAACCATAATATCAGGAAACGGTTGTAACCGTAGAGTCATGTAAATGGAATACTGAGAATCATGTAAAAGGAATATATATCCATGGTTCGGTTCAGTCAAGTTGTATAAATTGATAATTGTATTCATGGATTCATGTGTTCACATTGAATTGGAATCTTGTAAATTATAGATTGACTTGAATCATATTCAAGTCAGATTAATCAGACTCAAATCCGAGTCAGACAATCAGAAATGTGAATCGAAGTCTTATAATTGCTAGGGTCCTTAGGGTAATTTATAAACTTGAGGGGGTTTTTATGTAAAAATACTCTTATATACTTTTCAAAATACACCTCAAGTATTTGTTGTTCGTCTATATAGTTATAATGAGGGTGGATTTTATTTTGTGACATTTCTAGTGAAAATATCCTAGTTTTATAAATAAGAGTATTTATCTGTAATACTGATTATTTGAAGTTCATGGTATTTTAGTGTAAAATTTATTCTTGTGTTTTTAGGAAAAAGTGGAAAATTTATATTATAATAAAATAGATATTTAAATGATAAATATACATATGTTTATACAAAAAAAAATTTAATAAATATTTTATATTCCAAAAATCTCATATTCTTAAGATGTCGTATTTTAAACCTTTCGAGACCGAATGCTCCTTGCGGAGGTCTGAATCTCGCACTACTAGCCTAAGGGTGCACGATAAACCGCACAATCCCGAACGGGTTCTCCAAAGATGGGTTGTAGCGGTGCTTTGCAAAAATTGTAAAATACTAATCCTTTAGAAAACGGTTTTATAAAGTAAAAGGTATTTATTTGCAAAGTGTAATTTTCCGTATTTTAGATTCTAGGGTTTCCTATGCCAACTAGCGTATTTCTAAATGGTCTAAACGATAAGTCGTTAGAAGGCTCAAATCGCCTCTTCACCGCCAATTGTGGGCAGGTAAGTACAAATGAGGAAAGGAGGGATCCGCTCACGAATCGTGAGACGGGCCTTTTAAAGTTACCTTTGCTCACTTGCCTAGCCTAGACATCACAAAGTCAGGTTTAGATAAACGATCGATGTCCACAACTTATCGTGTTTTCCTAATAAGAGATATTTATTCAAAAGTGTATCAAAGCTAAAACTTTTAGAAATGATTTTATTAAAATATGGTATTTAAATGAAAGTATTGTTTTATCGTATTCTATGTTTTTGATGATATCGTTTTAGGTTGTATATGCGTGTGTGTGGAGGTAGGTCATTACCTCGTGCTCTACTTTAAATGTATAGCAAAGTTAAGGGGGTTAAATGTGGAATCGAAGCATGGTGGTATTAAAGTGAAAAATACGATAAATTGAAAAGGCTATCATTTCATGTGATGAAACTTGTTCAAATTGATTGTTAAATGTTTAATAGTCAACAATAAGATGTTTAAGCATGAATGTATTGGTGAGAAGTGAAATTTTATAGAAAACCGAATCGAAAATCGGATTTGTTCCGATTCCGTCGGGTTTTGTAATTTCGTATTTTAGAGAAATAGAAAGAAGGATAGAATGAGACTTACAGATTTCGATTAATCAAAAGAGTGAAGGGGGTACTAAAGAGGTTGCCGAGGCGTTGCTTCGTCGCCCGTTGTTCCTAAAAACGTCGCCGGAATTTCGCCGTGAACTTGTTTTCAAAGTACACAACTCTTGGAAAATATTGAGAGAGTGAGCTTAGGGTTTTGGGATGAAAGGGTAGAGGGTAGGGGGTTTATTTATAGGGTAGGCTAGGATAGGGTAGGTGAAAGGTTTTTAATTAAAAAATTGTAAAAAAATGTAGAAATTCATTAAAAATTGTAGTAAATGGGGGATAATTAAGTTTCGGGAACCGATCCAAATAAATGATGTATGGAGGGGGCTAAAGAAGGCGAAAAGACACATTTTTCGTTTTGGGGACTCGGCCGTCCGGCCGAGTCCGGCCGGTGGCGCCGGCCCGAGTCGGTCGGTCCGTCGGCCGACTCGGCCGACCCCGGCCGAGTCCGGTGGTCGGTGGGTGGGGGATCGTCAGACGTGGCTTCTGGTATTTTTAGTTTTCTGGATGAAATTCAAAGTTTGGGAGTTATGCTCTGTGGATTGTTAGGCTTCCATGGAATTTAAAACAAAAATAATCTAAAAATAATGTGGGGCAGGGGATTTAAACTCTGGTGGCTTGGTTCAGCAGTGCAGGGTGTTACCAATGAGCTACAAGCTCCTTCTTGTAATTATTGTAGGAAAATAAATACTTAAAGTGGTAACAACAACATTAAATACTCCAAGTATACTTCAAATTTAAATCAATTTTATGTATACAAAAATTGGAGTTGTTACATGTCGGGGCAGTTGAATTCTCAGTTTCTACTAAATTTTCAGTAACCGTTTGTGGTTCTGGAATCTCTTCCAGTTCTACCATACTCCCACCAATTTCTTTTACAAGAAATTCCTTTTCTAAAAAGGCGGCGTGTCGAGAATAAAACAACTTTTGATCCCAAAAATGGTAGAACTTACACCTTTGCAAATGCTTGGGATAACCCACAAACTACTCATTACCGAAACACGTCTTGAGTTTGTCCGGATTCTACTTTTGACATAAGCCGGATAACACCATATCTTAACTAACTTAAGACACTGTCTCCATTCTATATCACATATAGAATCTTAAGCATTAATTTAGATGTAACCTTATTCAATTAGTACACAGCTGTTTCCAGTGCATACCCCCAAATGAAAAGGACCGCTACGGAATACCAAGCATAAGTTTTCACATCCTCGATCACATCGATGAATCGTGAAACTTCCGAAGTCTCTGGTTCTCTATTTTATTCTTATACTATATGAACTACTCAATAACTTCGGACTTTGCGTTTCAACAATAACACGGATCCAAAACTAGAGTATTCATAGGTAAACAAAATGAAATATGAGTATCCACTCCTTGTTCGAATGGACATTGAACCACATACATTACTATGTATAAGTCTTAAGGGTTCAATAATGGTTACTCTGCGTGTTATAAATTAAGAACTGTGTTTTGGTTAAGAATATTTATACCATTATCATATGCACCTTTCTCAATCAACATTTGATATAGGTAAATGTCCATGACATAATTTTTAAAATTCGAATATTCTTTCTTTATCTAATAAAGATGTGGATATTCATTTTAGAATAAGTTTGGTGCACGATAACAGTTATTCGAAACCAAAGTTTTGCTGATTGGAAAACTTAGGTGATTTTCTTCAATAGCAATATTTGCTCCGAATTCCGATTTTGAGGATTAAATCACCCATTTCCTAATACCATGCTCCTTCTCAGCATCTGTAACAACTTAGAGATGTGGGATCCTGATCTGGTATCGCATACATAGCAAGTAGGGTTAATTGAGAAACAGTTTCATCTACAAACATAACAGAGGATGAAACATCAAAATGATTCAAGGGGGTGACCAGATATTCCCAGAAATGCCTCTTCCACTGCCCAGGCTTATGACAGTAGTTGCAATTTCCTTTCCCTTCATTTGCAACCCGTTATGACGTCTCTCCGTCTTACCATTTGTACACTTAACTTAGGCTAGTTGGTTTTCTTCTTTCCCTTCCTTTCAATTTCAGCCTCAGGATTGGAAGAAGACTATTCAACAAGCGTAACTGGTATTTTCTCTCTATTTAAGAAGCTCTCGAACTTGAGATAAGGTGGAGGGGAGAGACAAATGAATAATTCACTTTCGTCAGAAACCGTGTCCATCCTCGGACTGAAACAATTTATTCGAATTCGTATCTAACTATAGGAGATGACCTTTCCAAGTAATATGGAACCCTGTATGTGATACAGAGGGCTCTGTAAAAAAAGTGTAAGTAGGAGGGGCTACGACAAATGCGACTTCATCGTAAATTAGTGCAATCTTGACATTCTAAAGCCAATTATGTAAAAAGATCTGGATTACTAGGTTTACGAGTTTTTAGTTTAAGATTGGTCATGATCGCTGCCCCAGAGAGAGAGAGAGAGAGAGAGAGAGAGAGAGAGAAAAGAAACACGCAGCGTGCACTCTATCAAAATTAAATTGATTTATTAATTTATTTAATCAGGATGGCCCCCACTGTTTCGTCGAATTCTCCTTCAAACCTAAAAAAGAGAACTAGCCGGGATTATGTATATAAAATCTCCCGAGAGTAACTATTACTCACAGTGAGATCGGGACCCAAACTATCATGGCGTGGTAACCTTGATGAATGATCAACATATTACCCCACTCCATAGAAGGTATGCAATCTCATTGCAAGTTTCAACACTTAAAACTCCCAATAAGGTTTCTGCGCCTAGGACCTTGACGAATGATCAACAAATCAAAGGGTCTTGGTCAAATTCAACCCATAGTTTCGTGATTAATTTAGACCCATCAGTATAGGTCCTTGATGAATGATCAACAAAACCATACGACCGTCCTAACTAATCGCATCATATGCTGGCAGGAAGGCATCACTTAGCTACCGCACACCATGTCTTGACGAATAATCAATAAACGCAACACAAATACTAAGTACTCTATTTCCTGAAACGACAGAGGGCTACAACTGGTTTTGATGAAAACTTTTAACGTAATGAACTTGATATCATCAGAGGAATCGGGTGGTTTTGAAAGTTTATACTTACATAAACTTTTGCTTAAGAGAGAATTCCCTGTAAAGGGATCAAGGCACTTTTCTCATCGAATGAGATGCATGATATTCCTAACCGAATACCTCTATGCAAAGCAAAAGAAAATAGCTATAGTTTCTTTTGGATAAATCGGTTCCTACAATGTATTTTTAGGCTTATTTTTCTTTGCATTAATCGTACTAACGCAATCCCATTATTTAGATAATAACCGTTATTATCTTTCATCCCACCATTACAGAAAAAGCATGCAGGGTAAAAGAAAATAGTGTGCGATTATATACTATCTGCATTCGCCATGGGGCATCGGGTCTTCACCTTAAGGCAACTTAACTTACAACAGGACGGGCTTAGGGTTAGCGCGAGTGAAAAAAATATAAACGCATATATATATATATATATATATATATATATATATATATAGAGAGAGAGAGAGAGAGAGAGAGAATAAATAATGGAAGAAAGAGGCAATAGGAGGGAATTTCCTTCTATGGCGTCGAAAAATACCCTCTCCTACTTTTTTTCCGACGATCGGCGCCCACCATTTTCATTGTTATCGTCTAAGATGTGGGTACACCAAATTTCATGTGATTCTACAACTTTTACACCGTTGATTTAGTGGGTTCAAAATTAACGGTTTACCGACAATGAAACTTTTTACATTACTAAATAAACGGTGAAAAAGTTGTAGAATCACATGAAATTTGGTGTACCCACATCCTAGATGATAACAATGAAGATGATGGGTGCCGATCATCAAGAAAAATGTGGGAGGGGGTATTTTTTCGACGCCATAGAAGGAAATTCCCTCCTATGGCATCTTTCCTCCATTATTCTCATATATATATATATATCGCAGGAAGGTAATCAACATTACGAGCATGCGGTAAATATTACAGGCATGCAATCAACATTACAGGCATGCGATAAACAATGCAGAAATAATGGAATGGTTCAGATATCCTAAGAATCTCGTATTTCATTTGAGCCGCAAACAAAACGCGACATTTCACGGTCGTGTGAATTGCTCGTACAAAACCAAACCAAGACCCCTACGAGCGTGGCGAGCCACCCGTCAATCCGTGAAACGAGACAATCCGGCCTCAACGTCATGAGTGGGCCACCCAACGTTTTCTAGAATTCCGCAACTCGAGCACTCCTACGCGGGTCAATCCTAACCCCTACAAGTGTGGCAAGCCACCCGCCAATCCAAGAATGAGGCGGCTCGGGTCTCAAATCCTTGATATGGCCATGCATTGCATTTTAGAATCCGGCGGCATGAGCGTTTCACCGCGGGGTTACCCTATATAATATATATCCATCAGAAATGACGATTGCAACCTGACCGCATCCCGGAAAAAAAATACACCAGCCACGACGGCCACAATCCGGCCGCTTGTTGCGAAAAATTATTCATATGGCGATATACAAGAATCCAAATACAACACAACTATTACAAACAATTCACACGCAGAGCTATCCATTCACGAGGATCCGAGCAAACCAAACATACAAACATATACCGACATATATCCAAAAAGTACATAATGATTTGATTAAACATTTTAATCAAACCATTTTGCATGTTGATGATCCAATAAACATTAAACAATTCCAAAATGAATTCAGCATGCACTCACCCTGTCAAACACCCCCAATTTATATATTTTTCTTTTGTGTATGTGAACCAAGAAGAGCCCAACAAAGCTATACATATTTTGGCTCGGTTTGTTCTCTGCACGGGGCGGAAAAAAAATTGGGAGGGAATGGTTAAATATTAATTAATTGTTGCATACAAACAATTAACTAATATTTAAAGGCAAGTGCAATCAAAAGTATCCATGGAAAAATGGCAGCAGGAAGTTAAAACAAGAAGGGAAAAAAAAACAGAGAGCATGAAGCCATGAACACAATTTGCATTATGTAAAGAAATTGTTTATTGGATCAACAACAAAAATTGCAACAATTTATACACGAATTGGCTCTGATACCACCGAGGGTCAGCCAGTGCGGCGGAAACTGGCCGTGGCGTCCATAAGTCCCTCAGCAGCTACTTTTTACGTAGTCCCCTCACGACGGATTACAACCCGCCGGACTATATAACCGCACGGGGCATCCTGTGGGTAAGAGCCTGTGCTTCGCAACTACTGTCACCACAGTGAGAACCCTCCATGGGTCGGCAAAATACCTAGTAGCTCTGATAATATATTGGTCAGATAGCGCACCCCATCCCATGAGGTCGCCGTGGCACCAACTAGTCCCTCAGAACTACTTTTTACGCATGTCCCCTCCCGATGGACTACAACCCGTCGGACCCTCCGTATGGGACACCTTCACTACTACAAATAGGGGTTGCCCCTACGGATTAACCCGTAGGGGCAAACCACTGCCCCTACGGATATGTCCGTAGGGGCACGAAAATAACCTGTAGGTGCAAACGCCGTAGGTGCAAGTTGAAGCCCTGAACTTGTCCCTACAGACAAAAACCTGTCCCTACGGATTTCACTGTAGGTCCGTTATCCCCAACGGAGTAGGCCGTAGGGATAAAAACATTATTTTATTTACGGTTTTTTTAAATATATTAGTTATACCTACGGATGAATCCGTAGGTCTAAGTCATAGCCCTTACGGATACATGCGTAGGTACATATCCGTAGGGGCAAAATATCAGAAATCCTGATATTTTGCCCCCACGGATAACACCGTAGGGGCTTTTGTTTGCCCCTACGGATATATCCGTAGGGGCACTCCCAACCCCCTGATACTGAGATCAGGGGGGAAAATATCAGTTAATGCTGATATTTTGCCCCTACGGTTTAATCCGTAGGGGTAACATATGTACCTATGGATTAATCCGTAGGTACATATTATCTGTTTTTTTAAAAAAGGGCTGCCTGATTTTTTCTCGCCCTGTGCACAATAATATATACATCAATCAAATATAAAATTAATCATCACACAACATATATCGCAGTATTCATAATCACATCTCACGCATATAATATACAAAAGAAACCAAAAAACTGAATATGATATAAATATAAATCAATATCAATATCAATATCGTTTCAAAATGTAGTACAATATGTATCATATAAATAAATACATGTTTCAAAAAATAAGAATCAAAAAGCTACCCTAGATCGGTCCAGCTCCACCTCTGATAAACGCTAGAATCTGGCGCGCCTGCTCCTCGGTCAATAAACCATGCAATTCGGCGCGTGCGGGAGTCTGAGCGGCTTGTGGAGCCGGCGATGTGGTCTGCGCAGCCGCCGTCGAGATAGTAGCTTGCGGAGCCACGGCTACGGGAGTCTGAGCGGGCGGTGGAGCTATAGGAGCTGTCTGCGGAACCGCAGCCGATGTAGTGGCTCGCGGAGCCGCAGCCGAAGGAGATGCATGTGGAGGCTCGGCGGATGTACCCTGTCACGTCTGGACCTAACGTGTGTAATAAGCGTGTAAGAACTGTGTATTATTCGAATTCGTATCATTATCAAGTTATTTCGAAACCCCATTTGGATATCTAGTTTGGAAAACCGTTGTTTATTTTAATTAAATATGTATGTATGATTAATCAAATCTAAGTCTACAACCAAATAAGCTCAGGCTGCGTACTAATTATGGATATGTTGATATCTATAATATGACATGATATTTTACTATAAAGTGGTATACATACCAGCATTTCCTTCAACTCATGAACGGTGGCCCTCAAGCTCTCCAGTTCCTGCTGGACACGTCGCTCACTGAAGACGGAGGAAGTAACCACCGGGGGGGAGTCTAACCTCATATGGGCCCTGCTAGGGCCCAGTCCCCGGCCTCTCTCCAAACCTCCATGGTGCCCTGCGTGTGCGGCGTCCAGGACTGGGGTCAGCAGCCTCGGATCGCTCTGTCCGGTAAAATCGATCCCCGAGACTTCGGCCTGCTCAACCACCCGCTCCTACACCCACATTAAGCAGTAAAGTATAAGTATAAAATTTAAATTTAAATCTTCCAAAACTAAAATTTCAAATATGGGTAGAATAAATATTAACACTTACGCAATACTCCTGGGTAGCGACGTCGGGATATCGAAGCTCGCCCGTGGCGGGATCTGTTGAGGTGCCGTGGACGGCAAGATATGCAGACAGCACGCTCGGTGTATCATCTTGCGCCACGATCTGAGCTGTCTGCAATATTAGAAAATAACTCTTAATATTAGAAATATTAGAAAATAACTCTTAATATTGCAGAATATCACAAAGATCGGTCTATTGTAATTTACCGATAACTCCATGGCTCGAGTAATATTCCTCGAGCCACCTGTGTAAGTGGGGCGACCCTTCTTCGCCGACTTCCTGTTCTCTGTATTCTGAGCGGCTTGTTTCTGCACAACGCATTAACATTTAGTTTTCTAATTAAGGAACACAAAAAAATAAATTATATTCTAAATAATGAATTACATTTAAAATACATACCTGTTTGCGTTGGGAGTCGAAATATTCGCACAATAGAGGCCATGTCTCTACGTCGACTCTCGCAAACGCCGGAGTAGATAGGAGGGCCGCTCTCTCTGCCTCGGGGGTCGCCATCCACAGGGAGTAGCAGTCAGCCTTCAGCTCATTCCTGTTGTATCGGACCTTGGTCTGCATGTTCTTCATCAGGCCATTGTACAGAGCATGAAGGTCGAGCACCCTCCCAGGGTGATCAGGATCGGGTACAGGCTGAAAATCGTAATCCGACTGAAAATACAAAAAAACATTGTTATTAGATTGCAAGTGTTAATGATAAATATATTGGATAAATCAAATGAAAATATATATTAATACGTACCCGATCCTGATCAAAGAAGAGGGCGAATGAGCGCCGGTGCTGCTCGCCCCACTCAACGTGAAGTGGATAGTTCTTCACGAGCCGGCTCTCGTCCCCCATATACCGGCCGAACCTCTCAGCATGAGGACCGGTATAGCGATAGTCAAGGGTAAAAAAGAGGGGGAATGCTGCCTCCCCCCTAGATCTGTCAGGCCTCAGCCTATGGGACTGATTCGGGCCTCGAGTCCCCCTCTGGGGATGGGGAGGCCCTGCGTCTGCACGAAATATCAAGACAATCAATTTTAAGATAATGTTGTATTAAGAAATCAAGCTTAAATGAAAATTGAAGTGTGATATATACCTCCGGTAACTATCGCATGAGCCTGGGCCCGGGCAGCAGCACGAGCGGGACGATAGTTCCTCCGGTGAGGAACAACCGGGATCCCGGATGCGGACGCATCTCCTCCAACTAGAAAATAAACATTGACGCTAAATTTCCATGAAGTTCATATTTATTCTATAGAGCATATGTAAAATGAATAAATATTTTATATTTATTCATACTAACCTGCAGACGATGCGGAGGGTATGGAAGTGGCAGGAGTGGCCCCTGCGGAAGATGTGGACGCACCACCTATAATTAGACAATTAAAAATAGATTATATAAGTAATTGCAAAAAGAATGTGCAGATCAATAATATAACGTTCTAAATCAATATGCATACACTATAGGATATATAAATATATCCGCAGGTGCGGTGGTGTCACCACCTACAGCTAGACAATAATAAAAATTGCTAAGTAAGAGCAAAAGGAATGTGTGTATATTTATGATATAGCATTCTAAATCAATATACGTGCACTATATGATATATAAACATACCTGGAGGAGCGGGAGTGGCCTCTGTCCCAGATGTGGACGCATCACCAACAATTAGACAATCAAACATTGACAATATAAGTAATTTTGATATAAACATGCATGAATATCTGTAATATTACATTCAAACTGGATATGCGTGCAGTATACCTGGAGGTGTGGCAAAATCCACACGGAAGGAGGCATCCGAAGGGGTCTCCGATCTGGGTGCAAGACCGGCCCTCTGAAGCTCCCTACGCAGCTCTCCGGGCGGCAGAACCGCTCTGCCTCTGCCTCTGCCATGGCTGGAGCTCCTGCCGCCCCTCGCTGCTCCCGACATCGTCATCAAATCTAGATAAACGGTTCGTGGACGCATTAGATAATCATTAAAAGTATTGACTATATATGTATAGAGCGTAAAATGTGAAGTAATAATATAACATTACTGATAACCTTTTTCATTTCATGGGCGCATTATACATATCTACTTGGATTTCATCGTCGATGTCATTTCTAACCCACGTAACTTCATGATCGGTCGAAGACAACCCGTCCTTCGAAACAGACGGTCGGAGCACTTTAAGCCTTCTCTCTTCTTCGTCCTCATCGCTGTCCTCGAATTCTGGGACATCGTAGACATCTCTGGGTTTCCATCGGCATACAACACTCCATCCCGGATGCTTCAAACACAGTGAGTAGATTACTTGGAACGCTTGGTTCGGAAAGATAAACGGATCTTCCGGACCGTAAAATCGAAGTGTGTTCACACTGGTCAATCCATATTCATCTTTCCAAGTCCCAAGATTGCTTCTCCACTTGTCCGTATCGGTTCGCGTATCGTACCAAATACACTGGAATATATAAAAGGGTTCTGATCGTCCGGGATAGTGGATGCCGAGTATACAATTTAAGTATCCATAATAAATCACACCGTCCGATCCTACCGTCGCAATTCTACTATTCTGAGTGGTTCTAGATGTTTCTATGTCCTTAACTTCGAATTTGTATCCAAGAACACCAAATCCTTTGTAATATGCAACCTCCATACCAGGAAATTGAGCTAAACATCTTGAATCACTCTCAAATGATGCAGACAAGTTCGGATCGTGGATCTAACAAAACAAATTTTACGACAAATACATAACGATACAAGTTTAGATTAAAACTGATAGCAATAAAATATTATTCGAATAACTTACATGATCTGTGACCCAATCACAAAAATTATCCTGATGATATTTTTCCAATCGTTCTTCGTTCCAATCAGGATGCCCCTTACGTACCTCGTTAAAATGAATTCTGTTTTCGAAAAATAATGGTGACATTAATATTATATCATTTCATACACACAAAAATACAGATATAATAATTAATCCAAAAAAACTTACTCTCTAATTTGTTCAAGACATGCACAATTAAACAAGATAAACCGGTATATCTTATTGATAAACATAGTTTCTACCCTCTTATACTTGGCTTTACCATATGTCCCATCTTGAATTTTTCGTGGCCGGTTAAGTCTTGTCTCAATGTTCTCGTCCAGATAGCGGGAACAAAATGTGGTTGCTTCATCAAGAAGATAAGCTTGCATGATAGATCCCTCTGGTCGATTTTTATTGTGTATATACTTCTTAAGAGTGTAGAGGTACCTAATCAAAATATGTTGAATAAATAAATACGGGCATACAGGACAACAATAAATTTATAAATTACGCGAAACGAAAAATTACACGTACCTCTCGACGGGATACATCCATCGATATTGTACCGGTCCGGCTAACTTCGCCTCAGTTGCAAGATGAACCGTCAAGTGTATTATGATATCGAAGAATGACGATGGGAAAATACGCTCAAATTTGCAAAGTATCAATGCAATAGAATTTTCTAGTTTATCCAGCGTCACAACCTCCAGTGTTTTAGCACATAACTCCCTGAAAAAACAACATAGGTCGTTGATTACTAGACCAACCGATTCGGAGAGAGAAGTCCTGAGGGCTAATGGATGAAGGTGCTCCACGATAACATGGTGATCATGATTTTTCAGCCTATCGATCTTGCCCTTCACAATTTTTATTTTCTTGCTGAATGATCCTGAGAAACCTGTGGGAACTTTCAAATCATGCAACACCTGCAGGAATCTTTTCTTCTCCGGTTGTGACATATGATAAGCGGCATTGGGAAGTACAAACTTGCCCGGTTTACCCGCTACCAGTCTAGGGTGCAATTCATTTCTTATTCCCCACTCTTGTAGATCCATCCGAGCATTCAGGTTGTCTTTCGATTTCCCATCTTTACAAAGAAGCAAGTTAAGTATGTGCTCTGATACTCCCTTCTCTATATGTATGACGTCCAGACAATGACGCACTAAATTTGTAGACCAGTACGGAAGCTCGAAGAAAATGCTTAACTTGTTCCAAAATGGTGGTTTGACCTGTTTCGTCTGATCCATCCCGAAGGTCACATTATTGTAACCATCCCATTTAGCAGTCACGTCCTCTCCGGAAAATGGGGATGGAGGTCCAAGAAGCTCTTGATGACCATCAAAGTGAACCGTGTCTAACCTATAAGGGTGGTCTGGAGGCAGGAAACGTCGATGGCCGCAATAACAAACCTTCCTGCTAAAATTCAAGAATTTCGATGTTGTGTGTTCATGGCAATGAGGACATGATTTGTGACCATGTACGGACCGACCTGATAGCATTCCATACACAGGAAAGTCATTAATTGTCAACATTAGAGCCGCACACAGTATGAAGGTTGTATTTATGTTTGCATCATATGTCTGTACACCATCAATGAACAAAGATTTCAACTCCTTGATCAGAGGTCAGAGATAGACGTCAATATTGTTCCCCGGTGAGTTTGGTCCATCGATAAGAAGAGGCATCATAAAGTATGATTGGTCCATAGCCAACCAAGGCGACAGATTATAAATTATCATTACAACAGGCCATGTGCTGTGACTTCCAGCCATATAGTTGAATGGGCAGAAGCCATCAGTAGCCAGTCCGAGCCGGACATTGCGAGGATCGCTACTGAATATTGCGTGCCTCCTATCGAAATCCTTCCATGCCGGTGAATCTCTTGGTGGCTCATTTTTCCATCTTCACTTGGAGGATCATGGTGATGCCAAATCATTGCCTTGGCTGTTTTCTTGCACCTGAATAGCCTCTGTAGCCTCTGTGTTATGGGAAAGTATCGTGCTATCTTGACAGGTATATCAGGCTTCTTATCAGAATCTTTCGGCTTATACCTGGCCTCTCCGCATGTTGGACACTTTTTCAAATCTGAATTCTCTTTCCGGTACAACACGCAATTTTTAGGACATGCTTGAATCTTCTCGCACTTTAAACCCAAATCAGACATCATCTTCTGGGCTCCGTACCAGCTGTCGGGCACGTTATTTGCCGGAGGCATAGAATCTTTCAAGAACGAAAGAAGCATTGTGAATGACTTGTTGCTCCATCCATTTAGGCACTTAATCTGGAAAAGTTAGACGAACCATGAGAGGGTGGAATACTTCGCATTCTCATAAATTGGTTTCCTAGCATCATTCATGAAATTTTCATAATTATCTGCACGCGGTCCTTGACCGGAAGGAATGTCATCTTCGGTACGAATAGATTCACCTAGGGCAGCCTCTACCATATCCTCCATTTCTTCTGATGGAAATAAATTACCGTCTTCTCCTTCTGCCGCATTACCGAATTCTTCTTCTTCTCCTGCCGCATTATCGTGTTCTCCTTCTTCTTCTGCCGCAGTACTGCATTCTTCTCCTTCTTCGTGATATTTCCAAGTTGTATAAAGTCTAGTAAACCCATATTTTACAATATGAAGCTCTGCCAATTCTACCTTCTGCCAGTACTTATTGCCACATCTATCGCACGGACAAAGAATCTTCTCTATTATGATCTTATTATGTGCGCGTGCAAATTCAAGGAAAGCAGCAACTCCTGCGACAAACTTAGGTTGCATACGTTGTTGCCAATCCACATACATCCAGTCCTTAACTCTGACGTACTCATGGGCCATGTTAGACTGTATAACATATAAATTGTAGGTTATGCTGACTATATTGAGAAATATAAGAACAGGATAGTTACTGATAAAGGAGAAAATCCGTGTATATGTTTTGTGTATGCATTTGTCGTTGAAAAGAATAAATTATCGCACGTATGTTAACCGATAGACAGGGACTAAGTGGCACTTTTAGTTTCATATATGAGTATCGAAGAGAATATGAAGGTTTCATATTATCATCGAGAATCATATATTGGTTTTAACTTGAACATCTCGAATCACTCTCTAAATATGCGTTTATTGTGTATTCTTGTTGTATGTGTGTGTTCCAGCTGTCGTGGGTAGGCTTCTATCCCATTAAGAATGTATAGAGCGAACACCCATCACTTGTGCTTTCAACCGTTTCGAGTAAATTTCGGCAGCACCTCCTCGCTGTTCTCCGAGTACACTGTAATAGAATAGATAATCTTTTTAAAGTTGTGAAACAATTTTGAAATGAACATCTAATCTATCTTTGTACACGGAGAACCAGCGGAAAGGTACCGACGAAATATCTCGAAACGGATGAAAACACAAGTGAATGAAGGCATTTGCTTTATACATTCTTAACTTGTCCACACGGGACAAATCTATAGGCTACCATACGATTGAATTTTCTCGTCGCGTAGACTATACGACGGTTGTTAGTATCGAGCTATACCGTCCGATATTTAACAACCTTCGTATAGTTCTATGTCACGACGAACATCGCACGTATGTTAACTGATAGACGGGGACTAAGTGGCGCTTTTAGTTTCATATATGAGTATCGATGAGAATATGAAGGTTTCAAATTATCATCGAGAATCATATATTGGTTTTAACTTGAACATCTCGAATCACTCTCTAATTATGCGTTTGTTGTGTATTCTTGTTGTATGTGTGTGTTCCGGCTGTCGGGGGTAGGCTTTTATCCCATTAAGAATGTATAGAGCGAACACCCATCACTTGTGCTTTCAACCGTTTCGAGTAAATTTCGGCAGCACCTCCCCGCTGTTCTTCGAGTACACTGTAATAGAATAGATAATCATTTCAAAGCTGTGAAACAACGTTGAAATGAACATCTAATCTATCTTTGTACACGGAGAACCAGCGGAAAGGTACCGATGAAATATCTCGAAACGGATGAAAACACAAGTGAATGGAGGCGTTTGCTTTATACATTCTTAACTTGTCCACACGGGACAAATCTATGGGTTACCATACGATTGAATTTTCTCGTCGCGTAGACTATATGACGGTTGTTAGTATCGAGCTATACCGTCCGATATTTAACAACCTTCATATAGTTATATGTCACGACGAACATCACACGTATGTTAACCGATAGATGGGGACTAAGTGGCGCTTTTAGTTTCATATATGAGTATCGATGAGAATATGAAGGTTTCATATTATCATCGAGTATCATATATTGGTTTTAACTTGAACATCTCGAATCACTCTCTAATTATGCATTTGTTGTGTATTTTTGTTGTATGTGTGTGTTCCGGCTGTCGGGGGTAGGCTTCTATCCTATTAAGAATGTATAGAGCGAACACCCATCACTTGTGCTTTCAACCGTTTCGAGTAAATTTCGGCAGCACTTCCCCGCTGTTCTCCGAGTACACTGTAATAGAATAGATAATCATTTCAAAGGTGTGAAACAACGTTGAAATGAACATCTAATCTATCTTTGTACACGGAGAACCAGCGGAAAGGTACCGACGAAATATCTCGAAATGGATGAAAACACAAGTGAATGAAGTCGTTTGCTTTATACATTCTTAACTTGTCCACACGGGACAAATCTATGGGTTACCATACGATTGAATTTTCTCGTCGCATAGACTATACAACGGTTGTTAGTATCGTGCTATACCATCCGATATTTAACAATCTTCGTATAGTTCTATGTCACGACGAACATCGCACGTATGTTAACCGATAGACGGGGACTAAGTGGCGCTTTTAGTTTCATATATGAGTATCGATGAGAATATGAAGGTTTCATATTATCATCGAGTATCATATATTGGTTTTAACTTGAACATCTCGAACCACTCTCTAATGATGCGTTTGTTGTGCATTCGTGTTATATGTGTAACATGATTTTAAACCATTGAGATCAAGATTGATAGAACTGATCATCCTACATTGCAATGGCATTCATCTACCAAAAACTATTATTGCAATGGCATTCATCTATAACAATCAACAATTAAAACTACAAATGTAGGATACTGATATCATAAAGCGTTATACGCAACATATGAATTCACATGACTGAAACATGCATCAAAAAACATGTTCATCCAAAAGAAAGGCCACTGTCAACAAGTATAGAGAAATGATTATTATATTAACTATGAAACATATTAGAAAAATGATAGAAGTTAAAGATGTTAATAACATGATGATAATCAAAGCAGTTGCGTACAGATGCTAAAACCGAATATATGACACGATATTCTTGTAAAGATAGACATGTATTAAAAGAGGAGACGCCCAAGTGAAATCTATAACTAAATCCCTATCTTGCCCTTCCTTTTCTTCAAATCAGAAATGTGCCTTTTTTTTTTGCACTTATATATAACTAAAACAAAGAAGGTCCTACAATTCTAAGCATTTCCAATTACAACGGCCCATCCTCAAAATCCAGAATCTTATGAGCATCTTATGCAATTAGCAAACATATTCAACCCAACATGCCCAACGGCTAAAAGTTCCACAAAACAGTCTCCGTTTCCAAGAAAATTTGAGAATGACAAATAAAATTATTAATTAAACTGGGATTTACCCACATTATTAGTCCAGTTTCCAACACCTTCTCAAACTAGACACATTTTCCTCTTATGATCATCATCAACATTTCAATTAACGAGCTTAATGCTAATTAGATTGGAAATTAACTTAGACCCTGAAGTCCAAAACCCCAACCCCAACCCCAACAGCAACCCCCTGTCGAACTTCAACCCCAACTGCAGCCCCAGCCCTAGCCCAAACCCGAATGCTAACCGCAGCCCGAGCCCGAGCCCCAACCCCAACCATAGCCCTAGCTGCAGCCCGAGCCCTAGCCCCAACCCTAGCCCGAGCTTGAGCCCGAGCCCTAGCCCCATCCCCAGCCCCAGCCCCAGCCCGTAGCCCCAGCCCGAGCCCCAATCAAGAAGTGCTCAAGGACACACAACCCCAACCCCAATCCTAACCCCAACCGCTACCCCCTGCCGAACCCCAACCCCAACCGCAACAGCAGCCCCCCAGCCCTACCCTTAACCCTAACGCTAACCCCAACCGATGCCTACCCAAACCATGAACCATAGACCTAAAACAATCAAAAATTTGTTTAATTGAAGATTTCCTAACCTGTGCAGGCGGTGGCGACGACGAATCGGTGGCGACGACGAACGGAGATGAGGAAGAAGAAGGCGGTGGCGATGACGAACGGAGATGAGGAAGAAGCTGGCGGTGGCGACGACGAATCGGCCGGCCCTGGCGACGGTGAGAACGGAGACGGTGAGAACGGCGATCGGCGGGAGCGAGGGTTTGGGGATTTGGGTTCGCGCGCAAGTGATAAGAGAATAAGAGATAGTCAGCGTAGGGATCGATCACTTAAATCTCTATTTAGATACCCCTACGGATAAGCCCGTAGGTTCTTGGTTTGCGGCTCCGTAGGGGCAAACAACACTTTAAGATTTAATAATTTTTAAATAAATATGTAAGGACCGTAGGGGCAACCGTTTGGCCCTACGGATTAATCCATAGGGCCAAACTAAATCTGCCCCTACGGATGTTGTTATCCGTAGGGGCAACCCCTATTTTAGTAGTGCTTGGACGTAAGAGCCTGCGCTTCGCCACACTGTCACATAGTGAGAACCCCCATGGACCGGCACTGCCTAGGAGCTCTGATACCGCTATAGGGATTGATCTTAGGGTCACAACAATTGCGGACCGCAGCGGAAACAATAAGAAAAATTTCAACAGAACCAATACTCAACCATGATCATATCAAATACAAGAGTTGCAACCTTACATAGAGAAACTAGAGAGGGGAGATGGGGGCTACAACCTTTGTAGCGTGTCCGATCGCCTATCAGAAGACCCATGCTAAGTTCCGAGTCTTCCGGAACGAGCATGGATACCGAGATCCCCGCCGTTGATGATCCACATGAAGAATACCCGATTAAGCTACCCTTTATTACACTAGTGAAGCCACTAGCTCATAAAGTTTGCTAGGATTGTGAGGCAGGAGATGTGAATAAAAATCTCTCTTTGCTCTCAATTCTTTTCTTTTCATTTTCTCCCAAATACAAGAGAAGAAAAATGAAAAAGGAGAAGAAGGAACAAGAGTTAGCCCCCGTTTCTCCTAGCTCTGGGTTTTGAGGGGAAAAGAAAAAAAAATTCATCCGACACTCTCTCTCCAATCAACTAATTCATAAAAAGAAAATGAATTAATTAATTGGACACATGCATCCATCTCAACATCTCTTTATTTTCTTTTTTATTAATTTTTTTTAAAAAAAGAGTTTTTTTAAAATAATAAAACAATGTATCATATACATTAAAATAAAAAGGGAAAGTGAGCATGCAAATATATATATATATATATATATAAATATATATTTATATATAATATGGAAGAGAATAAATGTATCATATACATAAACCTATTATGTATCATATACATAATAATCCATTAGCATCATATACTAATGAGAGAGTGATTGAGTGTGTATCACATACATAATACTAGAAACCATATCTCATATACAGTTATTAAGTCAACACTTGACATAATATTCCGGCTTTTAAACCAGCTAGTATTATCGGACGTTCGATTAAATCACGTGTTTAATCGAACTCCCACACATATCCACATACGCACATAACATCATCATTTCATCTGACCGGAAAAACCTTTTGTGTGGGACACTAAACACATAACAATATGCTGGCATTGAGTTACTGGATCAAATCCATAATCATAAGCACGTCAGTGGCACTAGCTGTACGTAACAGCTACCCAGATATATATGAGATGAAAGGTCAACAAGAAATCTTATCCATACCCTACAGAGCCTATCAGTGATGCATACCATACAGTCCGCTATCTTCGTCAAAGAGTATCGCATATTAGGCTTTGAGGTAGAATCTGTCAGACCCTCAATTGTCAAATAAGTCATGCAGATATCGAACTTATAACCAACCGAGATGCAACTGATAACACTTACCAGTTTATCTCATCCACTATGGTCTGGGATTTCTGGTAATAGCTATGTTCTGCGCAGCGCGATATTGACTCCCTATACCGAGAGAGATGAATCCCTTCGACCGCTCACTGCCTCCATATGGTTCGGGATTACATCCAACTAAAACCTATTTACATAACTCAGTAGTGCCGTGCTAGGGTAGTAATCAAAGTATAGTGGGAACACACACAAGACACTATGGGGATCTAAAGTCAAGAGACTATTCTGTATTATCATCATCAGAGAACTGCTATCTGACAATGGTATAATACCATTTAAGAGTTCTAGGTGAGTCTGTCTAGTGTAACTCATTCTCCAATGAGTACCTATATATAATCTTTGTTATTAAACACTAATGACTATGGGATCAACCATCATCCCGATCAGGATCAAGAAATGTATACACTAGTCTAAACTGGAGTACCGATACCCAGTCTCGATAACACGACGACTATGAACATTTAAGGATGTGCTTATATACTATCCAGGCCCTACTAGTATGATCCCTATCATAATCCGGGTATTCAAGCAAAGATCTTACGGGCTTTATCATTATGTATTAGCGACACGTTATAACAAGTAAAGCGTATACACATGGATTATAAAGACAAACCAGATATCATATTATCATCTCGAGTAAGATTGTTCTATCCGTACATATTCTCCTTCAATTACAGTAATTTCCTTAAGGGCACTATATCCAATAGTTAAAGCATCTAATTTAGATGCAAGAACTAGATTTCTAGTTCAAGCCCGCTGGCCCAAGCGTTTGTTGGGCTAGGTATTGGCACGTGAGGGCCACATGCATACACGTGGCATCGATCCAGCGGCTTGCTGGATCGCCTATTTCCCTTCTCTCTTATTAAGCAGGGAAGGGAAGAGAGAGAAACTCATTGAGTTTCTAAATTTATTCGAGCAGAATTCAAAGAATTTTTGGGTTTTGAACATCATCATCTTCTTCGATCTGTCTTGAAATCCTTGGCCACCATCGCTATCATCAAGGTGGTCTTGATGGACTCCTTTGAACGAAGAAAAGCCTTTTAGGCTTCTTTGGAAACCCGTCGTCAATCTCTTTGGAGATCGACTTTGGCAGGGGCGATGAATCCCTATGGGTTTATCTATCCATCTTAAGAACAAGAGGAATTCCCTGTTCTTGTTTCATGGAAATAGCTACAAGATATTTCTTACTTAGAATTAGTTTTTTCCTAATTCTTTAGGGAGAACTAGGGTTTATACTATTTTTTCCTTGGAAAATTGACAAGTCGTGGGGATGCTCCATTGAAATTTCCTTTGAAATGTCATAAAGAAAATTTTAGAAAGGGCGTTTTTCGCCTTGGGAGGACTCCCGTCCACTTAGGAGGGCCTCTCGTCCACTTATTTTAACTCTGTACTAATCGGTACTCCTCCCAGCTGAGTTATTACTTGGTCGGGATCTTAATTTTTGGGTTCAAGACTTAGCCAAATTTGGTTAAGTCCTGTAGGATTACATTCGTGATCCAGAGGGCTCTCGATAGGGGCCTTTGCCTTATCGGGACCCCTCCCAATCGAGCATTGTTTGGTCGGGACCCTTTTTGTGGCCCAATACTTAGCCAAATTTGGCTAAGCGGGCTACACAAATATACATGTGTTGGATTGCTTCAAAGTAATCTAAAATGGTGTAAGTCTACGGTAGCGCCTCGGCCGTCAATCCGAGGCCAAAACGCGGAAACAAAAAACTTTTCATAAACATAAAACTGGCACTAACATAGACTTTCTTCCGGATCGAACCATTAATCTATAACTAGCAAACTAGAGAAGAGTTAGAAAAGGCTATACCGATCGATCCATGTTCTTCGGTCTTGAGCCACCGTCTCTAGCTTCTCGTCAGAAGGGCACCACATCATTGAGTCTTTTTACGGGCTCCCGCTTCATCCAAAGCAACTCGAACATGAAGTTCGCTAGACGACATATGCAAGGCGATGTAGAAAATGTGTGTGATAACTTTGTCTCAAGAATCCATTGATTCTCAACACATGAGAGTGTATGGATGGAGGTTGAAGATGACGCTATTGGTGGAAATGGTGAGCTAGAGGAAGAAGAAGAAGAAGAAGAGGCTTTCTTTTGTTATTGTGTTGGAATGATAATGAGAGCTAGAATAAAATCCAAGAGCTAACCCTTGCCTCATGGATGCCCTCCCTCTCTCCTCTTATCATTTCAACACATTAAATCAATCCAAAATGTGACATATGCACAAATAAAGAGACCGTGAGTTACTAGATTGCATGTGTCACAATAAATGCACCTCATGATGAAATCCACTCACAATTTCCACCATTTGTAAACATTAACCTCAATGTTTAGTCCAATAAAAAGAACGGCATCATCTAAAGTAAACTCATAACAGATCACAAGAATACCCCTCACCTGTATATACATACCTGCATCCGCAATCCGACTGAATGCAAATGCGATGAGACTAAAGTAATCCAACAAATCTAATACTAGGATCCGGCTTAAACCAAAGCCCACTAGTATGATCCGTCCGATCATGATCCGTGCACAAGTGCATGTATATGATCGAACCCTGCTATAATACCATACGTCCTCTACAACGTTTCGCCCAAAACTTGAGAAACTGTCTGCAGGGGATTCTAAAGACTCGTCAATACACTGGCTGTGCATTTAACCACTAGCACGTCAGTGGTACTAGCTGTACGTAAAGGGCTACCGGGTATTGATCAAAAGGGATGTCGATGAGTGAACTCATCCTGACACCCTACTGAGCCTGTCAGTGACAATATCTGTACAGTCCGGTCCGTTCGTCTATGAGTATCGCATGTCGGGCCTAGGGGGTTGGTAAGAGTCAGACCCCAAAAGCGGTACAAGTCGTGTCGGAGTATAGCCCACAACATCCTGAGATACTACTGGAATACCTACCAGTAAATCTCCTGCCTTGGCTAAGGACTTCATGTAATGGTTCTCCTAGACACAGCGCGATCTCACCCCCAATACCAGGAGAGACGAAACCCCTGCCGATCCGCTCACTGCCTCCATATGGCTCGGGACTGTACTCAACTAAAACCTGTTTGCATGACTCCTTTGAGCCGTGGTAGGGTAGTAATCAAAGCACAGTGGGAACTCACACGAGACAAATGATGATCTCAGGTCGATGAACTAACCTGTACACATGGGAACTACTATCTGACGTCAGGTATAATACCAGCTAGCATGTTCCCGGCGAGTCCTGTCCGGTGTACTCATAACCCAATGAGCACCTATATACGTCTTAGGTGAACCAACTGACACCATTGGCTTATGAGACCACCCACCGCCCCTCGTCGGGGTATCGATCGTATACACTAGTCTACTATCGGAGTATCGATGCCCAGTTTCAAAACTCCCACGACTAGGGACCACTTTAAGGATGTGCTTATAGACTACTTAACTCTCACGTATATGATCGCCATCATACTGCTGGTAGTCAAGCAAGAATCCTAAGGGCTCTATCAACGTGTAATAGTGATCTATAATATCACCTAAAGCTGTACATGATGATAAAGACAAACCAGATAGCATACTATCATCTTGAGTAAGACTGTCCTACCGGTATAGGTCCTCCCTCAATCATTGCAATCACGTGCCTGCAATCCAATAATTGACTTTGAGGGCACTATATCCAACAATCTCCTACTTGCACTCAAGGCTAATTATTGCGGTGTCGCATACTCACAGTCCGTGTGATACCGAACACCCAACTCCTCTACTGATCAGTTTCACAAAGCTTGTTTGTGAAAGTATTACGTTCGAGGAATAACCTCAGTGAGTGGATCCGCCCTGATGTTTCTTTCTATGTCTCTCTTAATTTCAAGCTCGCGGAGAAAGCCATCTTCCGAAATGAGCAATACCTGTCTTAGAATATGTCTGGATATCTGATGGGACTTAGTTCATAAATGAACTCCAAATCCAAACTTCTTAGACTGTATCGTCAACTGAATTTAATCAGTATCCTACGTCATGCCTCCCACAACATCCGTTTGGACCACCTGTCCAAACTACTGCCCCTCGTCAGAGAGAAAACTATAACTCTGACAGTCACTCTGTCATCCAGGTCACCTTGGAAGCCTGGAATGATAACCGTCTCCCGAAGAAGGCCGTCGTTATCAAATCCCTAGAACATCAACTTATGTTCTAAAACTGCTTCCGAACGTTTCTCCAGGAATTGGATTAATAAATTAACTTATTGCATCTCGTGCAAAAACAACATCTGGTGTGGTACTTGACAGCTCATGATCAACTCAATTGCCTAAGCAAGTGATCTGCTAATCATGCACATCCCTCTCCCCTTTAGTCTGTAAGACACCTTTAGAGAGGGTGACTCCATCACCTGCAGGTACACCACCATGCCAGGAGTCGTCCATTCTAAATACCTTTAGAATACTGTTTAAGTACTTATATTGGGAAACTACCCAAATCTAGATTTAAAACCATAGATCTAGTAACCAGAATGTCTGATATAATATCCATATCCTTTGTGGAGAAACCACTGTGTGATAACCACAGTATAACCGATCGTAGTATAGGAATTTTACTTCCTACTCTGTGTATGTTATCCAAATACCAGGACATCACACCCTACTACCTTCTTAAAAGATCCATCCCCTATTCTGATGAAGTCAAAACCCATGATTGTCACATCAAAAATAGATGATCTATCTCCGCTATATTTGCTTTAGTTTATAAATAGACATAAGCTACTTGTCCACTATGCTTCCGCTGCTCCCACTGATTACGACAACCCTCTGGCAGAGTCATATAGACGTGCACTTCTAAACCTTGTTTAGAACGACGCTATACTCATCCTCCTGTCGGGTCTCATAGTATGGAACAACAGTAGTGTCAAGTCTGGGTAAACAAGAACCTCCCTGTCACCATCCTTGAGGCTACCGGAGTACCTCTCGAGTGCCTGAGGTTACCCACCATATCTGCGGAGTGGCTAATGGAATGTCAAACCTGATTGAATCTTTAGGTTCTTATTAAATTTTCAGTAATCGTTTGCGGTTTTGGAATTAGTTCCAGTTCTACCATACTCCCACTTCTGTTTTCTGAAAAAATCCATTTTATTAAAACCGTGGCGAGTCAAGAACAATATCACTATTGATCTTCCAGATGGTAGAAAGTCAACCCTCGTCATAGTCCGGGTTAACCCACAAACTGCCATTACAGAAAAGTGCCTTGAGTTATCCAGAGTCTGGTTTTAAGCATAAGCCGGAAAACTCCCTGTACCTTAACAATGTTAAGATATGAACTATTCTATATACAATATAGAAATAGAGGTACTGATTTAATTGGAACCAGATTCAAATCATGCAGCTGTCTCCAGTGCATGTCAACTAAATGGAAGGAGGCCGATCAGCGTTACTCAACTTAGGAATGCATCCAAATATGAGTAACCTAAAAGAGAAACAAGTTTCTCAAAACCATTACTATCAATTGAATACCATACAAAAGTATCTACATTTTCGATCACCTTGAAGAATCCCGATATTTGCAACACCTGGTTCTCTACTTTATTTTTTATACCTATAACTTCTCAAAACTTAGACCTTGTATTTCAACGAAACACTTGTTTAAAAACTAGAGAAGTCACAAGTAAACATAATATAGTACGAGGACCAACCCTCTGTCCTAATGAACACTGGACAATATACAATATTTTGTATAAGTCCCTTGAGTTTAATAACGCATACCCTTTGTGTCGTAGGTTGAAAACTGTACTATGGTTATGAAGAATTACACCGCTGTTGAATGCTCCTTACCTAACCATCCACTGATATAGGTAAATGTCATGGACATAATTTCAAAAAGTTACATCTCACTTTATAAAAATAAACGTAGAGATATATCAATTTGAAATTGGTGCATAACAGCGGATATTCAAAACCAAATATTTGCCGTCCGGTAAAAACCAAGGCGATTTCCTCAAATATTACCAATTACAATGAATTCCGACATAATGAGGATGATGACCTAATTCCCAATAATTTACTCCTACTCATCATCTGTAAAACCATACAGATGTGAGGATCATACTCGGTAAATACATACCCTGGAGTAAGGGTTAATTGAGAAATCAGTTTTCTATTAACAATACACAGTGAAACTGAAACATGAAAATGTTTCGTAGGGGTATCCTGGTATTCCTAGTAATGCCTCATCCATTATCCAAATTCATGACTATAACCGTATATTTCTTTGCCATATCTCCAAATCCCTTTATTTGTTTTTAGTCGTTATCTTCTGTATACCACCTTGAGGCTAAATGGTTTTCTTCCTTCCCTACCGTTCGGCACCATCCTATGGTTTGGAAGAAGACTATCCAATAAGCGTAATAGGTGTGCTGTCCTAATACTAGGAACACTCGCAACATGAGAGAAGGTAAAAATAAAAGACAACTGAATAAACCTTATTCTTATTTCTCGTGAACCAGAATCTATCCCCAAACTGGAACAAGTTCCTTCAAGTTCGTATATAACCATATGATGGATTATTTAAATAACTGTAGATCTTCGTAGTGATACGGGGTGTTCTAGAGAAATACAAAGGTGAAATAGGAGTGACGATGAAATACTCGGTTTGGTCATGAATGATAGCAGTCGCAATTTAGTTTGCCCTCTTACTAATCCCTTTATTTGTCTTTACTTGTTACCTTCTGTACACCTCACTTAGGCTAATCGGTTTTCTTCATTCCCTACCATTCGGCACCTGCCTATGGTTTGGAAGAAGACTATCCAATTAGCATAATAGGTGTACCCTCTCCTAATCATAGGAGCCCTCACAACCTGAGAGAAGGTAAAAGGAAAAGACAACTGAATAGTCCTATTCAATCTCTCCAGAACCAGAATCCATTCTCGAATCTGGAACAAATTCCTTCGAGTTCGTATATAACCATACGATGGATTTATCTAATGGAAGTGGACGTTCGTAATGATACAGGGTGTTCTGGAGAAATGCAAAGGGTAAAAGAAAGAGTGGCAATGATGTATGCAACTCAGACAATCCAAAAGCCAGTATTTTAAGAAGGTTAGATTAACTTGGTCACTGAGTCATAGTCTAGGGTCGGGCCGTGGTCGCTGCCAAAGAGAGAGAGAAAAGAAACAGTCTCCGTGCACTCTAACCTAGATCAGAATGGTTATCACTTTATCTAATCAAGAAACCTCCCACTGTATCATCAAATTCTCCTCCAAACCTGAAAGAAGAATTAGTTGTGATCACTCGAGGAGTAAACCAACTCATCAGTGGGAATCGGGATCCAACTATCATCGCATAATAACCTGATGGAATCCTTTCACGTTATCACACTCCAGAAGGTATGCTCATGCCTGGCAAGTTTCAGTTTCTTTAGAAACTCCCGATGTGATTTTTACCCCATGCTCTTATGACCTTGACGAAGGTCAACAAATCATAAGTCACATGTCAAGTTCTACCCGTCATTGTCCAGGTTAATTTGAACCCACCCGTACAAGCCCTTGACGAAGGTCAACAAGGCTGTACGACTGTCCCAAACCAACGCATCTATCTATGCAACAGAAAGGTAACAAGCAGCTACCATTCACTATGCCTTGACGAAGGTCAACAAACATAGCATGAATACTAAGTGCTACCCGTCTGAAATGACGGAGGGCTACGAATGGTTTATGGCGAAAAACCTTTAACGTAATGAACTTGATATCGTTGAAGGAACTGGATAGCTTTTTATAAATATAGTGGCGAAAACCTTTGCTAAAGAGGTCACTCCCGGTGAAGGGATCTCGGCTCTTTCCCCGTAGAATGAGGTGAAGGATATTCTAACTGAATATCACGATGCAAAGCAAAAAGTAATCGACCATAGTGAAGTTATTACCCTGACACAAACTTCTGTCCAAGGGGTCACTCCCAGTGAAGGGATCTCAGCCCTTGCCTCGTCGACTGAGGTGTTGGATATTCATAACCGAATACCACTGTGCAAAACAAAAGAGAACATCCTTGTAATAACAGCTTTTTGAAAATTGTTCCAACAATATCAAACAGGTTTGTTTAGCTTGCATTGATCCGAATCAATGCAGTCCCATCAAATAATCACACCAGAAAAGAACGAAAATAAAATGTACGTATATGCCATCCGCATTCGCTACTGGATCCCGTCATCACCCGTTAGGTTACTTAACTAACGACAGAGCGGGGACTGGACTAGCGCGGATGCAAAATATATACAACATCTACTAGTATATATATCAATATATTATAATCGCTCCAGGCGTGATAAATGCAACATCACAGAAATGTAATAAGCATCACAGAACAATACAGATAATCTGGGATCCCCGGGTTTCACAGAGCCGCAACTGAAACCCGACATTCCCCTGGTCGTGTGGATAGCCTATGCAATGAAATCCTAGACCCCTACGGGTGCGGCAAGTTACCTGCCAAAGCCTGAAGCGAGGCAGCCCCCTTCAACAAAGTGAATGGACCACCCAGCACTTCACGGAATCCGGTAACTTGAGTACCCCTCCTTGGGTCAACCTATACCTCCTACGAGTTCGGCGAATAGCCCGCCAATTCTAGAGTAAAGACCCCTCCGTCTCAAAGCCATGAGATGCGGGCTCGTTTCTCTCTAGAACCCGGCTATCCGTGCACTCCACCTTGGGGTAATCCTAGTACAGAAAATAAAATATATACAACGGGTACATCGACCTCAGCCCGGTCGTGTCCTAAAAAATAATATACAAACAGGCAGTGACGGAAGTCCACATGTCGGACGCTCGCCCCGCAATATCAAATGTACAAATAATACTAAACTGTACTACCATTGCATCCAGGCTATCCACAATGACAAATCCGCAACATCACAGCACAACACAGAACATCAACGTGAATGTCACGTTCCCAAATCCGTCTAAAGGGGCTATAGCGATTAGACAAGATTTACCGATCAAATGACATTCACAGTCACAGATAGTAATGTAAGTACTGCGAACTAACTTATTTAAAATTTCGATCGACAAAATTTCCCGAAGTGGGCCCCAAGTACAATTCCAGCACTCAAAATAATCTGGGCCAAAACTAAATATTCCAGAAACCACATTTTCACACAAAAGACTAGCACAAGAAAAATGGTGCACTGAAGCCATATAACAGCGGCGGAACCATGGCCATAACATGGTTATTGCCGCGGTTCCGCGGCGTTACTGTGGATTCACGATACCAAATTTCTACAGATGTCTTAAAAAAGCCTGCCTGATTTTCTGACATACCCAAAATAATCTTTCGACCATAAAAAAATTTCGACAGAAACTCAGAAAATGAAAATGCGGTTTCGGAAATTTTGATCGATCGATATTTTAAACATATTAGAACAAGCTAGTAAAGGTTAGTGGCGTGTCTCTGATACCATGTAAGTCTACGGTAGCGCCCCGGCCGTCAATCCGAGGCCAAAACGCGGAAACAAAAAACTTTTCATAAACTTGAAACTGGCGCTAACATAGACTTTCTCCCGGATCGAACCATTAACCTATAACTAGCAAACTAGAGAAGGGTTAGAAAAGGCTATACTGATCAATCCGTGTCCTTTGGTCTTTAGCCACCGTCTTTAGCTCCTCGTCGAAAGGGCACCACATCAATGAGTCTTTTTACGGGCTCCCGCTTCATCCGAAGCAAGTCGAACATGAAGTTCGCAAGCCGAAATGTCCAAGGCGATGTAGAGAATGTGTGTGTGATAACTTTGTCTCAAGCATCCATTGATTCTCAACACATAAGAGTGTATGGATGGAGGTTGAAGATGACGCCATTGGTGGAAATGGTGAGCTAGAGGAAGAAGAAGAAGAAGAGGCTTTCTTTTGTTATTGTGTTGGAATGATAATGAGAGCTAGAATAAAATCCAAGAGCTAACCCTTGCCTCATGGATGCCCTCCCTCTCTCCTCTTATCATTTCAACACATTAAATCAATCCAAAATGTGACATATGCACAAATAAAGAGACCGTGAGTTACTAGATTGCATGTGTCACAATAAATGCACCTCATGATGAAATCCACTCACAATTTCCACCATTTGTAAACATTAACCTCAATGTTTAGTCCAATAAAAAGAACGGCATCATCTAAAGTAAACTCATAACAGATCACAAGAATACCCCTCACCTGTATATACATACCTGCATCCACAATCCGACTGAATGCAAATGCGATGAGACTAAAGTAATCCAACAAATCTAATACTAGGATCCGGCTTAAACCAAAGCCCATTAGTATGATCCGTCCGATCATGATCCGTGCACAAGTGCACGTATATGATCGAACCCTGCCATAATACCATACGACCTCTACAACGTTCCGCCCGAAACTTGAGAAACTGTCTGCGGGGGACTCTAAAGACTCGTCAGTACACCGGCTGTGGATTTAACCATTAGCACGTCAGTGGTACTAACTGTACGTAACGGGCTACCAGGTATTGACCAAAAGGGGTGTCGATGAGCGAACTCATCCTGGCACCCTACTAAGCCTGTCAGTGACAATATCCGTACAGTCCAGTCCGTTCGTCTATGAGTATCGCATGTCGGGCCTAGGGGGTTGGTAAAAGTCAGACCCCCAAAAGCGGTACAAGTCGTGTCGGAAAATAGCCAACAACACCCTGAGATACTACTGGAATACCTACCAGTAAATCTCCTGCCTTAACCAAGGACTTCGTGTAATGGCTCTCCTAGACATAATGTGATCTCACCCCCAATACCGGGAGAGACGAAACCCCTGCCGATCCGCTCACTGCCTCCATGTGGCTCGGGACTGTACCCAACTAAAACCTGTTTGCATGACTCCTTTGAGCCGTGGTAGGATAGTAATCAAAGCAAAGTGGGAACTCACACGAGACAAATGACGATCTCAGGTCGATGAACTAACCTGTACACATGTCACCTGGGAACTGCTATCTGACGTCAGGTATAACACCAACTAGCATATTCCCGGCGAGTCCTGTCCGGTGTACTCATAACCCAATGAGCACCTGTATACGTCTTAGGTGAACCAACTGACACCAATGGCTTGTGAGACCAGCCACCGCCCCTCGTCGGGGTCTTGATCATATACACAAGTCTACTATCGGAGTATCGATGCCCAGTCTCGAAACTCCCACGACTAGGGACCACTTTAAGGATGCGTTTATAGACTACCCAACTCGCATGTATATGATTGCCATCATACTGCTGGTAGTCAAGCAAGAATCCTAAGGGCTCTATCAACGTGTAATAGTAATCTGTAATATCACCTAAAGCTGTACACGATGATAAAGACAAACCAGATAGCATACTATCATCTTGAGTAAGATTGTCCTACCGGTATAGGTCCTCCCTCAATCATTACAATCACGTGCCTGCGATCCAATAATTGACTTTGAGGGTACTATATTCAACAAATGGGGTTTTCAATCAATATCTCTTTAGAGTATTGACGATGCCAAAATAAATTATATTCCTTTTTAGAGCGTTTAATCATATGAAAAACCTCTTTAACTTTGATTTAAGTGGGCTTTAATGACTTTAAAATGAGGTCCTTTCATGCGTTTTTTGCACGTACGGAGTCCGATTATATATTAACACATGAATTTTGAATTGTGCAGCTAATATGTTATCCAACGATGCTGCTGACACCAATCTTGTCTTTGAGAGCAATCCACTCCCTATTCAGGATGATGATGGAGCTGCCCTATTGGAAACTGAGACGGTCCCTGCTCGGGGTGAGTAACTCTCTTCTCCGATCCTGCGAGTATCAGAGCTTGCTCTCCTTCTGAGAAGTCCTTCGCCTATGAGGATTGTGGAGGAAGAGGAGCAATCGACTATGCTCCTTCGGATGACGAGAGGATTAACCCGGCTGAGTTTGGAGGAGGAACATCTGGCCTAGCAATCGAACAATCCCTGTGACCGAGGAGGCCGCTGATGAAGGATAATGGGCAGAGGGTGGAGCTTCAACGGCCAAGGCTGATGGTGCGGGGAAATCCCGACAGAGTTTGAGTCTCGGGGTGAGCCCCTTCCTATGGATCCCTACTTATGGGTACATAATGATGATATCCCCCTCTATGAGCCTAGCGAAGCTGTGTTGGAGGCTCATTGTCGTAAAGAGGAGCCTTTAGAATTGAAGGAGCGGGCCACACTTCATAATTTCTTGCTAGTGGGAAGCCAGACTTAGGGAGGCTATTTTGAGCGGTACCCAATCCTGAAACCTTATGAGGCACGGGTTACTGACACGTACCACCTTTTTGAGAACTTGCCCAACCTGTGCCCCGAAGTGAGGTTTTACCCTGCTCGGATAGATGATAACGGTGGGCTACTGCAGAGTTGTGATTACAAGGACTATTTCCGGGTTGTTGTTCCTAGTGATACCTAGTGGTCGCGTTCTTACCTAGAGTTGCTGAGCAATCTTATTGTGAGAGGGACGCAGGTACATTGGCTTTCAACTTTCAAATTCTTCAACATCCCTAGTTTTATCCTAGGGTATGCGGAGTGGGTCAAGCACACCCTGAATTTTGAGTATGAGAATCTTCGCTCGGATGGTCTTTACGAAGCGATCTACTGCTCGCTTTTTTATGCCCCTGCCATGGATTACTTGAGGGCATTCATTAAGAACTTTGATGCTTGTACCAACACGGTGTACTCGGCCATAAGTGAGATTGGCATCACTTTAATAGATGTTCGTGACTGCTTTGGGTTGCTAATCACCGGTGAGATATACTATGAGTGCAATCCTCTGGAGGAGTTTCTCTTTGGTCGGGACCCTAACTATGAGCGTTATATTCATCCTTCTTGCATGGATTTGTATAACGTCTATTACATCCTTGCATGCAGGAGCTCTCAATATCTGATTAGGGCGGTAAGCTTCAAGCTTTGGATTGAATACTTCTTGGATCTAGGGTCGATAAATCATACATACGATTTTTTGAGTATTAACTATCCATACCCTAATAGGAAGATGCTTCCCCCTAGAGGGAATAAAAGATCCCAAGAAGGTTGCAAGGGAGGTTCTCTAAGTGAAGCCGAAACTTTCGAGACGAGGAGGGGACGGGCCGCTCGCGAATAAGGAGTATATAGCGAAGTCGTCCCCTTTTTGTGAGAAGACTATGCATAAACTCTGCTCCAAAAAGGAGACAAGCAGAAAACGTTCCTCAGTGCCCTTATTACACTTTGGTTGTGCTACTTCGCTGTGCCCACTAAGCTTGTTATGAGGCCTGAAGTATTCTTGATAGCTTCCCAAATGGCGCAGGGCACCAAGCATGTGGTGGGGGTGCACATATACGCCTATATCCATAGGAATATATGCACATTTTTATATGCCAGTCGACCAGGGCTCGTCCCAGTCTACACTTTTATGCAATATATTTACGCCTTCATGGGAATGTATGCTCCGAATGTACATAGGGCTTTTCGGGAGCATCCTTGGCTGTCGATGCTCATTATTGCTTTTGCTACACCACATACTAACGGCAACTACCATAGGGAATCCAGAAAAGCTTTCAGCATTCCGTCTGCAACGCACCTGTTTCAGAATGGGCTGGTCTGGAGGGATTTCCCTGCCGATGTTGAATTTACAGTAGATGAGGCATCTCTGAAGTGCCTTAAGCCCTTAAGAGTGGTTCGTTACTTGGAATTCCTAACTTCTATGTGAAGTAATATGATTCCCTATCAGTGCAAGGATAAGCTGAGCTTCGAGTCTTATCTTTCCAAACGGCTTTGCCATCAGCTAGGGTTGGATCAGTATATCCCTTATGAGTTTCCACCGTTCATGAGACTAATAACTTTGGCATTTTTGGGACAATGTTGGTATCGGCTCAGATACTATCCCTTAGAGACTCAGTTTCTTATTCTCGAAGTCGGGTGTTCACCTAATAATTAAACAAAATAATAAGAGCTAAGCTTTGTTAAATTCAATAAGGCAGCGCCTCACGTGCTCCCCACGTGAGTGCCAGCACCGACCACTTATAGGATTAAATGCTATAGTGGCGCCACATATGAAGTTCACGTGAGTGCCAATGTGCAAAGCACAAGAGCGTCTGTTATAAGAGAAATTTAATTCTTAAGTGCGCCTACATGCATAAAACGTGAGCGTCAGCGTCCAAATTAAGAGCAGGTAGAATTAAATTCTACATGAAAATTATTTCCCTAAAACATGGGATATTCTCTGTTAAATGAAACCGTTGGATCAAAAATCCAATGGTGATGATAAATTATCAAATGATAGAATTAAATTCTATGAGGAGAAATATCTCCCTAATCATTCTAAGTGAGAAAGATATTCTCGGTTTGATCAAATCCAATGATAGGATTAAATTCTATTTTGGGAGTATATTTCCCCAATCTGTTTAAACAAAGAAAGATTGTGCTCTGTTAAACAGAGCACCCTTGGATTAAAATCCAATGGTGATTAAAAATCACCACTTGACAAAATTAAATTCTGTATATGGGAAAATATATCCCTAATCTTGTCAAAAACAAGAATAAATATTCTGTAAAATAGAAATTCACTGGATCGAATATCCAATGGTGGATGAAATCCCCCAAATAATCTTTAAGGCCAAGTAAAATCAATTAGTATCTCTCAAATGAGAGATTTTCTCAAACTAGTCAACAAATTTGACTCTCCTATATAAATGAAAAGAGACTTCAAGAAAGAAAAAAAGGGGGAAGGAAAAAGAGAGGAGACCACCCCATAAACTTCTGTAAAAAAATATACAGAAGGTTCTCCACAAGATTCTACAAAACAACAGAGAATTTAATTCTCAATAAAGAAGATCATCTCTCACCTTAAAACCCTAGGTAAAGAAAAAGCAGAGATCAAAATATCTTCTTTACCTAGCATACCATATCTAAGGGTTTAACCCTTCTCAAAGAACTTAGTTTTTTCTCTGGAGCTGATATCCACAAGATAAGTCTCCCACAAGTTGAGAATTTAATTCTCATCGAGAAGATCTTGTTCTTGAGAATCAAACATTCAGGGGAGAATATGGATACAAGAACATGAAAAAGATGGAGTTCATAATACTCCAGGAACTTAGTTTCTTCAAATTAAGTACTTAGTTCTTAAAAAACTTGATCTCAGACCCTCAAAATAGTGATCCTGGTGATCATTAATGGTCAAAATACCATTAACAGAGATTTAACCTCTCTTAAAACATCAACAGAGATTAAATCTCTAAGAAGACAACGCCTCATGTGAAACACGCGTAAGCGCTCAAATGAAATAAAAAATGCAACGACACTGAAATCTCTGTATAGAAATTTTCCTGTTAATATACAGAAAAGAGTATTATAGCCTGTGTAAGAGTTAAAAGTTATTTCTATTAAATAAAAGCAAGAAACAACTTGTAGCTCACTGGTAAAGCCTTTTGCACTGCTGTGACGTAGTCTGTGTGTTCGATTCCCATCAGACACAATTTTTTTCTCTGATTTTTCTTTTTATTTTTGGAAGCCCAAAAGGTTGCACGTGCAATACACGGGGAAATGAAAAGTTCAGAAAAATCAAATATGCGCAAAATGGAGTAAACACAGAATAACCCATGTGGCACGATCTCGAGGCAAGATGTTCAGTCGAAAATATTGCATATTTGATGGAATATTTTCTTTACTTTTGTTAAGTACTTAAAGGTGTTTATGGTAATTATGGTACATATGTGGGTTTATCTGCAAAATACTCTTTATCATATGTTTATACACTATACTTAACATTATGATGGAAAATATATGCATATAATATTTATATAATATTTTAGTAATTTAAATATGCATGCCATAACAAATATCCCTAATCAATATTCTTAAAATATCATATCATATAAAATGGTTAGGATAATATCTCAAAATAAATAACAAATATTACTAATACAATGAATTGAGATATTGTGCAGATTTTGCTCAGGTCGGGAGATCGAGATATTCGAGATGTCAGGATCAAAATCTGCCAATAAAATCGTAGAATCAATACTGACAGAGACTCAGAGAAATATTTGTTGAATCCAAACATCACAAAAATCTCCAAGTGTCAACAGAAGAGCCCAAAAGAATTTTCAAGTTGAGATTCCCCTAAACCGCTGCGGTTTAGCGGCCAAAAGCACCTATATACCGTGGATCCGCGGCCTTATCATAGCCTTAAGATCTGTAGTTTGGTGGGCTGATCACAACAACAAATCCTACACACGAGGAATCTAGGGTTTCTTCTTTGAGGGCTATAAAATGGACCGAGAGCTAAACTTAGAGAACTATCATCTTTAATACGAAGCAAATCACCATCAAAGAACAAGAGATCCATGACAGGTCTGTGATTCGACATGATAGAGCGACGTGAATATCGACTGAACATCTACTTCCTACGAGGTAGAGATCGAGAGCAAATTCTTCTTGTAATCTAAATTCGAAGGATTTGTACTTGTAACGTTGATTAATAAAAATAGATCATTTTCTTAATTATTTTTCATTTACATTCTGCATTTAAATTCTGCATTATGATTTCCTTCTCTATTTTCTCTTCTATCTCAACCATGCATGAGTAATTCCTAGCTTGCTAGGGTTCGTAGGATTGGGGTAGATCAATGGATGATAGAATCTTTTAAATTCTTTTATATCTTATAAAGTTTATAAACATTAGCAAAATAAATGTTAACATCCTTATCGGGCGCGCTACCAATTTATTGATAGTCTCGACCGCGATTTGAGATTAGATTAACAATTGTTTTGGTAAAGGCTAGACATGAATAGAGATCAATACAAGGATAAAGGTTAAGAGTTGGGAAACCCTAGTTTCTTCCAAAAGAACCCTAATCCACATTCATCACTATCGATCTAGTTTTAAATCTATTAAAAGATAAAAGGAGTCATTTTTAATTGATCATCCATTACTACTAAATTCTATGAATCCTACAAGCCTCTTCTTTATAGATTCTACATCCGTATATCGTAGATCTACAACCAATCACCCCTTCTTTCAATCAACTCGTCTAAATCAAGATTAAAAGTTCCACGCATCCCTGCGGACGACCCGTACTCATCTCGGCTAGCTACTGACGACACTGTTATTGATTGCGGTTAACTTTATTCACTACAAACTTATTTTTCCAAATCTACATCATCAATCAAATGGTGCCGTTGCCGGGGATACGTCAGTAATTTTTTTTCTTTCTATTCGGGTTGAATTCTTATTCGATCCATATCATAAAAATAAAACAAAACCACATATTGTGTATTTAACGATTATTGTGCGACTTTTGCGAGGGAGTCTGGAGTTACTGGAGAAAACAGAGATTCAGAGATATTCATCAAAGGCCAGAGGAACAAGGGAGTGCACTGACGAAAAAAAGAGCAACAGAACCCATTAAGCCGCCTAGAAACCATGGCATTTTCATGCATTTAGCTGCAGAACGGTGGCAGGTCTGGGGATTCGTGTCTCCAAAATTTTCTGGTATATTCCTTAAATATTTCTCTCTCCTCTAGAAATCCAAAAATTTAATTTTTTGTAGGATTCTTTGCAAAATATCGCCGCTCAAAAATCTTTTTGCGTTTTTGGTTTTAGGTTGTTTTTGCATATTTTTAATCGAAGTTTTAAGGGGCAATAACCTAAATTCAGATTAGGTGGGGATTTCATCACTCTTCCTAGGCCCCAAAAATCACAAAACGTGCATCCGCATAACCCTATATTAATTAAAAAAATATCTAGACCAAGTCTCTAAGGACCGTCACGCTTAATTAGGACAGAGAAGGGTCGTGGGAAATCTAACGCTTATCCACATTTCTCTTATGGTGTCTAGGCATGTGTGACTAAGGAAAGTGCTTACTTAATTAGGCCCGTTATTTTCGATGATTCATATAGCGGATACTTCCCACTTACCTGACACATACCTGTCCAGATGAGTGATAAAGTGGTAGTAGAGGATTGATCGTGCGACTTGTCCTTTGGAAGTCTAGGAGTGGTCTAGTGCTTGAACTAGGTAAGCTTAGTTCTAGGATTTGATTGTGCATTTCGTAATTTGTTGAGTCAGCCCTCAAGTCCCACTTTCAAAGTAAAACAATCCAAATAGAGCTTAAATCATTCCCTTTTCATCCTCTTTTCTTTTTCACTTTCTTATAATGGGTAACCCAAACAGTCGATCTCTTGCCGAGCTTTGCTATCCAGAATCAGATATTTCTTATTTTCGTAATTGCTTCGGTGTAAAATCTGACCCTACCTTGTCTTTAAGAGATAGGATAGAGCAAGCGGAAAGAAATAGTTGGACACCTCACTGCGGTCTTATCAATCAAAATTCAACATCTTCTTATATTGGTAATCCGTTTAAAGCAAGTGAGGGAATTTCTAAACGCATGTCCATCGCTGAGTATATTGCGAAAGCTGAAAGCCAAAGTTTCAATCCTTTCACTAATCCAAATTCATTAGGACAACAATTCCAATCACCTTCTTATAAAAATGTTGATCCTACTCTTGTCCATTTTTCACAACAATTCGATTCCTGTCAATCCAACCCGACTTTTACACCTTTTCTAGACATTTCTTTTAAACAGCCATTTGGGAGTTTCTCCTCTCTACAGGAATTTCAATCTTCTACTGAAACCCCTTCACAACCCATGTCTAGTCTTGAACGGTCATTGGAAGAATTTCGGGTAGCATCGTACCACCAGATAGAGGAATTGAATGCATCCATAGCCGCCCTCATACTACCTAATAAACGAGCAACCGATTTCCAACTAGCTCAAAATTTTTCAATGTATGATACGACAATAGGACAAATTGAGAATTTGAGTTGTGAGAGTGAGCGGCACTCCCTTCCAAATCAAACCTCCCCGTCCCAAATTGAAATCCACAACTCCAGTTTCACAAAACTATCGAGTATACCAGATGATTCACTAATTAAAGATAGAATGTTTAATGAGTCGTGCGACTTTGTATTGTTTGATTTACCCTATTGTGAAGGGTCCATTTCAAGTGAAACCACACCCAATCCTTTTGATCTTTACACCTCCACTCTAGAACCAAAATTGATTGAAAATCATGCTTTTGATGAGGTGTCTGTGAATTTTAAATTTCACTTGATTGAGAATATCGACGCTGGGAATATTTTGGATGATAAACCTACAGTTTTGGATGAGTTTTTCTCACCAATTCATTATGTCCTATCACTTCCGTGTGGACATCATCCCGAACCATTAATTGTTTTTCCCAAACCCCATATGCGTCTGGAAATTGATGATAAATGCATGGATGGGCGGAATTTTGAGGAAAATGTTGTGAATATTTTTGAAGATGGAACCGTTATGTTAGATGAGTTGGATTTTCCGACCTATCATGTCCCTTCTATTAAATACGAACATCTTCATGTACAATTAACTGACCCTATCCTTACCACTGACCTATTTGAGAAGCATAATGATATTCAGCATTCATTTCCCATATCTGGTTCAATAATGTTCGACACACAAATTTGTTTACCCATTTCAACTCCCACTTTTTCTGGTTCTTCTTCCAATCTTCCTTTAATTTTATCGAGTTTTGATGAATCACACTCCGATATTTTGAGTTCGATAATTTTAGAAAGACAACTTGATTTAGAAACTTTTGAGAATAAGGTAGATAAGCTTTTTGAGTCTCCTACCGCCATAATTTCTGCAAAATCAAGTGTGTTGAATTCGGGCGTTGTTCAGACCATAATATTGCATTTATCATTCCCCTATTCTTATCCTTTTTATAAATAAACAGGTACTCTTGACGCACGTTTGTTGCATATTGCAGGATACAGGTTTCTGGAGCAAATACAGTGAAAAAGACACAAAACAACAGAAAAAGGACTTTTGACCAACAAGTAGACGGATCCTAGTCAAGCCTAGTCGAAGAACAGTGCAAGGTCGAAAAAAATCAAGTAAACGGTCAAAAGATACTTACAAGTGTTCACTGAAAGATCTGGAGGAAAACCAGAAGCCCAAAAGAGAAAATAAGGCAATGAACAAGAAGCCCAAGAACCACTGAACCAAGCCCAAAAAGCACTAAGCCCAATTCTTCTGTTTGGCCGCGGAACCGCGGCCAAACCCATGCTGGAGCCGCGGTTCCGCGGCCATCAAGAACACGTGTCGGTGGATTTTGCTTCTGTTGCCGCGACGGATCTGGTGTTGGGATTCTCAGGGGTCAAATCTGTAAATTCACGTGTGCGAGAGTCTGTAACCCTAGGTTTCTATTTTCCTATAAATTGTAATTTTAGATCTGTAAATTGTATGCCTCTTTTCAATAAATAAAATTCAGAAATTCTGGAGGTGACATTCAGATCTGTTCTTTATCGTTTGGAGGGAGCCATCAAATCTTAGGTAATTTATTTCATTGCTTTTAGTTCTTTTAATTATAATGTTATTTCATTCCCTAATGAGCGAGTAGTCTCCTCGCTTGTTAGGGTTAGCCTTAGGGAAAGGGTTGAGAGATGAGATCTTTCACCCCTTTCAATACGTAACCATTAAGAACTCCATGCATGCGCGCACAACCGCTCCCTGCGGCACCCTACCCCTCGAGGTAACGGTGAACCGCAGTATAAAGGGCCGGTTGCGCGCGTTTTCCATGGGGGTTAGGGTAATTAACGATAAAGTAAGGATACGAATCTAGAGGAAGAAAACATCTTCCCAAAAGAGTCGTATCCACTTTATCGATAATTACTATAACACCTAATGGATCTACGGCATTGAAAGCGGTGAGGAAACATCAATCTCCAAAACTTCTTCTAAGCCTAACCCTAGCAAGAATTTAAATTAGGTTAATTAAGTTGTAAGTTTTAGATCTAGATTTTTATAAAACCAAAACGACAAAAAGAATCAACTCGTTAAAACACATAAAAGAAATTTACCCGTCTCTGTGGATCGACCCGCACTCACCGGCTAGCTGCGAAGCGACGCCGTTTCTGATTGCGGTAAACTCATATTTTTGACATAATCAAATGGCGCCGTTGCCGGGGACGGCGTAATTTTTCTTTTTTGTGAATTTTCGGGTTGATATAAATTTTAAAAATTATAAAAATCTGAAAAAAAAAAAAATAAAAAAAAATTTATCAAACTTGATCTGTTTGAAGGGTGTATTATTTGAATCTTGCAGAACAGCGAAGAAAAGTGGATCTGGAATTTTATAGAGGGCAAATAAAAATTTCGTACATACAAACAGAGAGGAATTTAAAGTACAGAACCACAGAATTTTTTCCAGAACCTGATCTCTTCACCTGACCGCTCTTCCGCCGCAAATATGGGTTTCCCGCCGCGGATCCGTGCTCCCTTGGCCACGTCAGCATGTGAAAATTTTTCTGGTTTGATCTTTCTCTCTCCCCTCTGCAATCTCCCATATATTTCTCTATAAAAATCTTCTGCAGGGTTCTTGGGCTAAAAAAAAAAAAAATCTTCTACCCCCTTCTCGATAACAGATTTTCTGCAGGTTTCTTTGCGCTGCGCTAAAATTGATTGCAAGTGATTTTGTTGTTTTGCATATTTTAATCGGACTCTAAGGGGCTATTTAACCAAATCCAGATTGGGTGGGGATTTCATCACCCTTCCCAGGACCCCAGAAAACACCTAAGCATTTTGCATCGACCACATTTAATTAAAAAAGATTAGACTCAGACCTAAGGACAGCGAGCTCAATAGGAAAAGGACTAGGGTAGGCATTGGCCGTTTATCCTAACCGACATTGCGGTGTCTAGGCTAGTGGTTTTTAATTAGGCCCACTGTAGTGGTGGTTCCTTCCCACTTACCTGGCCGTATTTGTCCGTGAAGAGGCGGTTTGAGGTCTATTTCTAGCCCTAGTTAGGAGCTGTCTAGTAGACCTAGGCAACCCTAGATCTAGGTCTGATTGTGCATGTGTGGTTGATACATTTGTGTCACGAGTCCCATTTTCTAAAGCCTTATTGCCAAACTCTCCAATAAAAAATTAAAGAAAAATCTTTTAAAAACTTGCAAAAATTTTGTCGCTTAGAAATCATTGCATTCTTCTATCATGGGTACCCCATATCATAAATCTCTTGCCGAATCTTGGTATCCCGAACCTAACTTTGCGTCGTTTGTCAATGTGTTCGGTCAATTTAAAAACGATCCCTCCATGCCTAAAAAATCTCTGAAAGATCACATAGAGGAGTCTAGGAAAAACAGTTTGACTTTTCAACCCACTTTGTGTCAACCGAGTCAACCTTTACAACCTACATATGTTGATACCACTTCTTCAAGTCCTTCTGTCATTCCTAGGCCGATATCCATTGCTGAGCATATTGCTCAATCTCGCAGTCGATCTTTCACCCCTCTCCACTCATTTAGTTTTAGGGATCCACACGATTATTCACCTTCTTATCCATATGTTGACCCTACTCCTGTCCTACCACCCACTTCCTATCAGTCCTACCCGACTTTTCCATCTTCACTAGACACTGTTTCTTCACAGCCATTAGGGAGTTTCACATATCCAACCAATTTTGAACCTTTTACTGAAACCCCCTCACCACCTAAGTCTAGTTTGGAAGAGTCGTTGGAAGCATATATTGCTGCAACAAATAAAATGATGAGGACAATGGAAGCATCCATGGCCGCCCTTACGCAACCTAGTGAACCGGTAGCTAGTGTCCCGCTAGCTCCGAATTTTTCAATGTGTAAGGCGGCAGTTGGACAGAGTGAGAATGAGAGAGGATTTTCAAATCAAACCTACCCTTACCAAATTGAAACCCACAACTCCGGTTTTCCATCGATTGTTCCAAATGATTCACCAGTTGAAAATAAAAATGAGTTGTGTGATTTTGTAGTGTTTGATTTGCCAAATTGTGAAGAACCCCTTTCGAGTGAAACTGCACCTAATCCTTTCGATCTTTACACCTCCACTCTAGAACCTACATTGATAAATATCCATGCTGTGGATGAAGTGTCTAAAGAAATTGATTTTCACTTGATTGAGAATATAGACGCCGGGAATATTTCGGATGATGAACCTGTCGATTTAATAGAAATTTTATGTTCAAATCATCATCCCGAATTATTAAATGTTTCTCCCGAATCTCATATGCGTTTAGATTTTGATGATAATGGCATGGATGAATTAAATATTGAGGAGAGTCTTGAGGATAATATCGAGGTTGAACCATTTTTAGTTGATGTGTCGGATTTTCCAGTTCAGCCTCCTGAACCTTTGACTGTTATATCACCCTCCCTCCTTCCTACTGTTCCGACCGAACAAATGACTGTCACGCTTTCATCTCCTATACCAAGTTCGGCGTACCCATGTTTTCTTGCGAATCTTGAGGTATTTGACCCCGTTGCACGACGAGTTGATAGGTTAGCGCAATCTCTTTTAACACATCGGTCATCACATATTGCGCTAATTTATTCACTCAATTTACACCCTCAAGATCGCACTTCACTTCTTTCTTCTTTCCATCTTTCTTCTCCCCCACCGAGACCGTATTCTACCCCTCTTCCCACACGGTCTCGCGTGTCTCTCATTTCTTTCCTCCGCACCCTATTCTTGCACCAACTGTACCATTACCACGATAAGATCTTTGAATGGTTGGTGCTAACCTTTGGCTTGTGTAAGGCCAAGCTTAAGTTTGGGGGGAACCTTTGTATATATGTATATATCCTTTTGTTTTCTTTTTCTATAAAATAAAAAAATTAAAAAAAAATTTCAAAACATAAAAAATAAAAAAAAAATTTAAATAAACAGGGGAGTGCCGGTATTTTGACCCTCTGGGTTTAGCATGACAGTGAGGACACTGTCAAGTTCAAGTTTGGGGGTATGCTCGGTACGTCTTCTTTCTTCGCATTTATTTATACATATTTTTGCATTTGCATACTTATTTGAAAACCTATAAAAATTTGAAAAATTTCAAAAATTATAAAAATAATTGTATTCAATTTTGGCTAATTGACTTGAGTTTGACAAATAGGTTAACTAGCTAGGAAAAACTAGATCTTAGACTTAGTAAATTAAAAATCCTAAGAATAACCTTCCTTAAAGTTTAACGGTAGAAAGTATATGCCTTGTAGTTTATTTAGAAATAGGCAAATTTTGGGTTCACTTTTTGGGCTAAGTCGAAACAAGGGAAGAGTATTGATGTTCTTATTAGAGTATAAGTTTGAAAAAATAGTTCCTAACTTAAGTCTAGATTCTGAAAATGTATACCCTACAATTTGCACAATCACGCACCTTGAAACTTGGAATAGTAGAAGAGACCTTTAAGTGCTCTTGTCTAAAGTCTTTAGTCCGATGAAAATAAAAGAAAAAATATAAAAAAAAATGGACACTGGTTTTTGTGATTACTTAAGGCTGCAAAAATAGAAAAATATTTAGCGAGGGTGCTTCATCACCTAGTGCCTTAGACCAACTGGTTTGGGAGTCACTGCTAAAGCCTTGGGTGTTGCAAAGACTAGGAAGTACGCTTTAAAAGTGCAAACGCATTTTGTAATCGGTCGTTGGTACCTCAAGAAGTATTAACGATCGCATGAAGGATGTGTAAGCAAATTTCATTTTAATAAGTGCTTTGGATGAGAGTATGATTGCTTGATTTGAATTTCCAAGTGTAGGGGTAATATATACACACACGTAGGGATATGTGATTGGAATTTAGATAAGAGAAAGGAATGAAGAATAGAACTTGTATCTTTAATAGAGTTGATAGAAAATTCCTAAGTGGAGATGTAACCCTAGAAGGAAAACTTAAGAGATGCCGAAAGCTAAGTAGGTCTACATAACATATATAATCTTAAGTTAAATAATGAGGAAGCGTGAAGAATATGGGTGGATGATTTACAAGTAGAAGACAATAGAATTCCTTGTTAGAAAACCTAATTGGAAAACAAAAGTCAATGGGCCGAGTTGATAGGATTTTGTGGGTGTAATCCGCTGAAAACCCTCAGGAGACAACACTCCTCCTACTAGGGACACCTAGAGGTTTAACGGCTTGTTGCACGAGCTCAGTGCAATCGCGTTTCCCTGCGAAAGTGCGGTTAGGTTTTTTGTAGAGAATAAAATAATAAGTTTGCTCGAGGACGAGCAAAAGGTAAGTTTGGGGGTATTTGTTCAGACCATAATATTGCATTTATCATTCCCCTATTCTTATCCTTTTTATAAATAAACAGGTACTCTTGACGCACGTTTGTTGCATATTGCAGGATACAGGTTTCTGGAGCAAATACAGTGAAAAAGACACAAAACAACAGAAAAAGGACTTTTGACCAACAAGTAGACGGATCCTAGTCAAGCCTAGTCGAAGAACAGTGCAAGGTCGAAAAAAATCAAGTAAACGGTCAAAAGATACTTACAAGTGTTCACTGAAAGATCTGGAGGAAAACCAGAAGCCCAAAAGAGAAAATAAGGCAATGAACAAGAAGCCCAAGAACCACTGAACCAAGCCCAAAAAGCACTAAGCCCAATTCTTCTGTTTGGCCGCGGAACCGCGGCCAAACCCATGCTGGAGCCGCGGTTCCGCGGCCATCAAGAACACGTGTCGGTGGATTTTGCTTCTGTTGCCGCGACGGATCTGGTGTTGGGATTCTCAGGGGTCAAATCTGTAAATTCACGTGTGCGAGAGTCTGTAACCCTAGGTTTCTATTTTCCTATAAATTGTAATTTTAGATCTGTAAATTGTATGCCTCTTTTCAATAAATAAAATTCAGAAATTCTGGAGGTGACATTCAGATCTGTTCTTTATCGTTTGGAGGGAGCCATCAAATCTTAGGTAATTTATTTCATTGCTTTTAGTTCTTTTAATTATAATGTTATTTCATTCCCTAATGAGCGAGTAGTCTCCTCGCTTGTTAGGGTTAGCCTTAGGGAAAGGGTTGAGAGATGAGATCTCTCACCCCTTTCAATACGTAACCATTAAGAACTCCATGCATGCGCGCACAACCGCTCCCTGCGGCACCCTACCCCTCGAGGTAACGGTGAACCGCAGTATAAAGGGCCGGTTGCGCGCGTTTTCCATGGGGGTTAGGGTAATTAACGATAAAGTAAGGATACGAATCTAGAGGAAGAAAACATCTTCCCAAAAGAGTCGTATCCACTTTATCGATAATTACTATAACACCTAATGGATCTACGGCATTGAAAGCGGTGAGGAAACATCAATCTCCAAAACTTCTTCTAAGCCTAACCCTAGCAAGAATTTAAATTAGGTTAATTAAGTTGTAAGTTTTAGATCTAGATTTTTATAAAACCAAAACGACAAAAAGAATCAACTCGTTAAAACACATAAAAGAAATTTACCCGTCTCTGTGGATCGACCCGCACTCACCGGCTAGCTGCGAAGCGACGCCGTTTCTGATTGCGGTAAACTCATATTTTTGACATAATCAGGCGTGAAAAAGATAGACATTGAAACATTCACTCGGACCATCGATGAATGTTTCGACGATATTTTCGCCGACGAACTCGCATTCTTAAACTACACGGATGTTCTGATAAATCAACCTCCACCCGAAGAAGTTGAACCACCACCATTTTTCTTATCCCATACGAGAATGTGGCTATTCTACCCATTCCTAATCATTCACATTCTTGTTTTCGTTCTCCATTACTGTTCCGTCTCTACCAACCGAGACGTAAACCCGATCGATTCCGCCTCCTATCTCCCCACTTCTTCAAATCTCTGATCTTCCACCAACTATATTGTTACATCGATAAAATGTTTGAATGGTTGGTGTTGACTTTTTGTCTTTGTAAAGCTTTGCATACACCAATAACTTTAACCCCCCCATAATTTTAAATGCTTAATACGGTTTCACTCAAGTTTTGGGGGGGGGGGGAAAGAAAATATTTTGGCTCTTGAAAGAAAATAAATTTTTACAAAATTGTGAGCAAAAAATACATTTGGGGGAGTATTTCACTGTCATTTATTCATGTCTCCGTTACTAACTTTTCCTCCCAAGTCTACAGGTTTTTTAAGCTTAACAGATGACATCAGTGAGGACACTGCTGCAAACAGGTTTGGGGGAGGTTTGTGCTTATTCATGCATTATTTTGCATTACCATAAATATAAGCACAAAATTTTTTGATAATAAAAGATTAGAATGTGAAAAATTACATATGAAAGACAGGAATAGTTTGAGAAAAGCAAGAAAATTAGATGTTATTTTAAACGAAGCTAGTAATAAGTAGTTTTGAGCTGTTATCCTAAGGGTTAGTAAGATGACAAAAATTACTAATCTGAGAATAAAAATAAGTCTGAAAAATAGTCCCTATTCTTGAGTCCAAATATTTGAACGTTGATACCCCACTATACGCACTTGCACACATCTTGAAACTTGGGATAGTAGAAGATACCTTGAAATGCTCTTGTCTAAAAGCCTTGGTATGATGAAAAATAAAAATATAAAGAAAAAAAAAGGTGAAGAAAAATGAACAATGGTTTTGTAATTGCTTAAGACAGCATAAAAAATATAGCGAGGGTGCTTTATCACCTAGTGCCTTAGAGCAACTGGTTTGGGATCCACTGCTAAGCCTTAGGTGTTTCAAGACGAGGATATTACACTTAAATGAGCGAGCACATTTGGTAATTGGTCGGTTATTACCTTAAGAAATATTAACGGTCGCATGAAGGATGTGTGAGTAATTTCATCTGATAATGTTCACTATCTAAAAAGTACTAAGGAAGATGGACAAGAGTATGATAGCTTAAATTGAATTCTCTAAATGTAGGGATGTCTTTTACACACACGTAGGGTTATATGATCGATATTTGGAAGAAAGGTAGGGAGGAAGAATAAAGATGATGTTTTATTGAGGGATGATGTGATTTCCGGCATCTTTTCATTACCATTAAGATAAGGCTCATGGCAAATGAAAAGCTAGTGTAGTTGGAAACTCTTATTTTCAAGTTCTTTCTTTTATAGTTCTTATCTTTGTATGTAACTTTCATCTTCTTTCTTTAATTATGGGATTTTGTGGGTGTAATCCGCTGAAAACCCTCATGAGACAACACTCCTCCTACTAGGGACACCTAGAGATTTAACGGCTTATTGCACGTGCTAAGTGAAATCGTGTTGCCTACGAAAGTGTGCTAGGTTTTTCTTTTTCTTTTTCTTCTCCTTCTCTTGGATAACTAGTTTGCTCGGGACGATCAAAATTAAGTTTGGAGGTATTTGTTCAGATGAAAATATTGCACATTTGATGGAATATTTTACTTACTTTTGTTAAGTACTTAAAAGTTTTTATGGTAATTATGGTACATATGTGGGTTTATCTGCAAAATACGCTTTATCATATGTTTATACATTATACTTAACATTATGAAAGAAAATATATGCATATAATATTTTAGTAATTTAAATATGCATGCCATATCAAATATCCCTAATCAATATTCGTATAATATCATATCATATAAAATGGTTAGAATAATATCTTAAAAATAATAACAAATATTACTAATAGTATGAATTGAGATATTGTGCAGATTTAGCTCAGGTCGTGAGATCGAGATATTCAAGATGTCATGACCAAAATCTGCCAATAAAATAGTAGAATCAATACTGGCAGAGACTCAGAGAAATATTTGTAGAATCCAAACATCACAAAAATCTCCAAGTGTCAACAGAAGAGCCCACAAGAATTTTCAAATTGCGATTCCCCTAAACCATCACGGTTTAGCGGCAAAAAGCACCTATATGCCGCTGATCTGCCGCCTTATCATGGCCGTAAGATCTGTGGTTTGGTAGGATGATCACAACAGCAAATCCTACATACGGGGCATCTAAGGTTTCTTCTTTGAGGGCTATAAAAACGACCGAGGGCTAAACTTAGAGAATCATCACCTTCAACACGAAGCAAATCACCGTCAAGAACAAAAGATCCACGACAAGTCCGCGATTCGACGTGATAGAGCGACATGAATATCGACGGAACATCTACTTCCTACGAGACAGATATCGAGAGCAACTTCTTCTTGTAATCTAAATTCGAAGGATTTGTACTTGTAATATTGATTAATAAAGGTAGATCATTTGCTTAATTTTTTCGCATTTACATTCTACATTTTAATTTCCTTCTCTATCTTCTCTTCTATCTCAACCATGCGTGAGTAATTCCTAGGTCGGTAGGGTTCATCGGATTAGGGTAGAACAATGGATGAAAAAATCTCTTAACTTCTTTTACATCTTATAAACTTTATAAATTTTAGCAAAGTAAATGTTAACATCCTTATCGGGCGCGCTACCAATTTATTGATAGTCTCGACCACGATTTGAGATTAGATTAACAATTGTTTTGGTAAAGACTAGACATGAATAGAGATCAATGAAAGGATAAAGGTTAAGAGTGGGGAAACCCTAATTTCTTCCAAAAGAACCTAATCCACATTCATTACTATCAATCTATTTTTAAATCTATTTGTTAGTTATATGTATACCCTAGAGGCCGTTACTGTACATTGGATGTATATTGTAGTGGATGCTGGGACATATATATGTAGGACTTTCTTGCTCAACATGATAGTATGCTATCTAGTTGCTCTTTATCTTAACATGTATACTCTCTGTCTCTCTAATTACATGTTGATAAAGCCCTTAGGATGTGTACTCGACTTCCAGGACTATGATGTAGATCATACTAGTGGGGCCTGGGTAGTCAATGAGTACATCCTTCATTGTTCCTAGTCGTGGGAATATCGAGACGGGGCATCGATATTCCAGAGTAGACTAGCGTATATCTTCTCGACTCATGTGATGGGCGATGGATGATCCCATATCCATTGGTGTTTGACATCAAAGATGGTATGCGGGTGCTCAGTGCAGACTGGGTACACTGAACGGACTCGCCGAGAACTCCCAGATGGTATTATACCTCACGTCAGATGGCAGTTCTCTGGTGACACTGGTACAGCTTAGTCTGATGACCCGAGATCGTCATAGAGCCTTGTGTGTCTCCCACTGTGCTTTGATTTCCACCCTACCACGGCACTACTGAGTCGTGCAAACAGGTGTTTTTTGGGTACAGTCCCGATTCACATGGAGGCAATGAGCGATAGGAGGGGATTCGTCTTTCCCGGTATTGGGGGTTGATGTTGCGCTATGCTCGACTGGCCATAACTGGAAATCCCTGGCCAGGGTTGCAGTGACCTACTGGTAAGTGTTATCAGTGGTTTCACACATGTCATGGACTTCACGTCGGCATGACTTATCGAGCTACTGGGGTCTGACGTTTACCACCCCTAGGCGAGATATGCGATATATCAGACGAACAGACCGGACTGTACGGTAAGTGTTACTGGTTGGATTCACAGGAGTGTGAGCGGGCTTGCTCGTCGATCTTCTGATCGCTCAATACCCGGGTGGCCGTTACGTTTAGCAGACCGCTTGCGGCTTGTGGGTGCTTGATATGATCATCATCTGCTACCGGCGTATTGACGAGTCTTTAGAGTCCTACACAGAGGTTTCCTGGCTCAAGAGAAACGAAGTAGGAGCGCATATGAGATATGTGCGGGACCGAGAATAATGCGTGTATGTGATACCGTATTCCATTCTCGCGATGAATGTGTCGAAAGGTTGTATGCGATATAACCTAGTTATCGAATCAAGGATTGTTTCGATAAGATGATACATTAGATATTAGTCGGTTATATGCGATATGACCGGATCGTTAAATCAAGTATTGATTTAACGATTTAATGCATAATTATATATTTGATATATTACTTTGCATTAACTAGTATTGGTTCACTTTAAAAGGATTTTCTCACTTGAAGTGCACATTGTGTATATGATATATTTTTGTGCACAATATTGTATCATGTTTGATGATACTTGCTCATTTGGGTTTGTGTAAAGATTAAACCATGTTTAGTGAATGGTTAGGGTTTCTTTTCTCTTATTTATTTATCCATTTATTATTGTTTTGGAAAAGATAAAGAGAAAAAGAAATGGTGGCTTAGTTTGTTTTTTGTTGAAGCTTCTTGAAGCTTTGAACAAGTCCACCATTCTTGTCTCATGTCTAACCCTTACCATTCATCTAACCTTAGTTAAATCTCTACACTAAACCATGGTTGAATACATGATAAGTATTCATTTTATTTTCTTTTTAAAAAGACTTATGATATTCATTTTCTTTCTTCTTCTTCTTCATGAGCAAGAAAGAAAAGCTTTCTACATCAATGGCAACTAGCCAAAATGAGTGAGAAATCCAATTCTAAAGTGAACCCACTTCCTATTTCTTCATCCTCTACCTCTTTCCAAGTAGTATAGGGTGTTTCCTTCACAAGTTTTCATGGCTTTGTGAAGGTGGAGCTTGATCTAGTGATGCCTCGACGTAGATCATCTTCGGCATCGAAGCCGACGACCAAGCCCGCCCATTTCTTCGATAAAGCCGATGCTAGAGTCCGGAATCCGATTTGGACAGCGGAGGGACATCATCGCGGAGCTTAGGAAGTGGTGGACTGGATCTACAAAGGTTGTAGCCCCTTCCCTTTATCTATATTTTCGTTTACTTGCTTGCATCGCCTAGTTTTTCTAGTTAACGATCCGTATTAGGGTTTGTAGGCACAAGGAAATTCTTGAATTAGCCATGTTTGATCACTTGTGAGACTTCATTAGTGTGCCTAGGAACCCTACACTATTAAGAAATAAAAGGAGTCATCTTTAATTAATTATCATTACTACTAAATTCTATGAACCCTACAAGCCTCTTCTTCATAAAATCTACATCGGTATATCGTAGATCTACAACCAATTACCCCTTCATTCAATCAACTCTTCTAAACCAAGATTAAAAGTTCGACGTTTTCCTGAGGATGACCCGCACTCATTTGGGCTAGCTACACGCAATACCGTTATTGATTGTGGTTAACTTTCTTTATGACACACTTCTTTTTACAAATCTACATAAACCAATCAAATGGCGCTGTTGCCAGTGATTGATCCTACGACTTGTCCTTTGGAAGTCTAGGAGCAGTCTAGTGCTTGAACTAGGTGACATTAGTTCTACGGTTTGATTGTACATTTTGTGATTTGTTGAGTCAACTCTCAAGTCCCTCTTTCAAAGCAAAACAATCTAAATAGAGCTTAAATCATTCCCCTTTCACCCTCTTTTTCTTTTCACCTTCTCATAATGGGTAACCCAAACAGACGAACTCTTGTAGAGCTTTTCTATCCAGAACCGGATATTTCTTGTTTTTGTAATTGCTCCGGTGCAAAATCTGACTCTACCATGTCTTTAAGAGATAGGATAGAGCAAGCAGAAAGAAACAGTTAGACACCTCACTCCAGGTCCTATCAACCGCATCAAAATACAACATCATCTTATGTTGATAATCCATTTAAAGCAAGTGAGGGAATTTCTAAACGCATGTCTATCGTTGAGCATATTGCGAAAGCTGAAAGCCAAAGTTTCAATCCTTTCACTAATCCAAATTTAATAGGACAACAATTCCAACCACTTTCTTATTAAAATGTTGATGATACTCTTGTCCATTTTTCACAACCATTCGATTCCTATCAATCCTACCCGACTTTACACCTTTTCTAGACATTTCTTCTAAACAGCCATTTGGGAGTTTCACCTCTCTACAGGAATTTCAATCTTCTACTGAAACCCATTCACAATCCATGTCTAGTCTTGAACAGTCATTGGAAGAATTTTGGGTAGTATCGTGCTACCAGATAAAGAAATTGAATGCATCTATGGCCGCCCTCATATAACCTAACGAACGAGCAACCGGTTTCCAACTAGCTCAAACTTTTCCAATGTATGATACAACAATAGGACAAATTGAGAATTTGAGTGGTGCGAGTGAGCAGCACACCCTTCCATATCAAACCTCCCCGTCCCAAATTGAAATCCACAACTCAAGTTTCATAAATCTATCGAGTACACCAAATGATTCACCAATTAAAGATAGAATATTTAATGAGTCGTACGACTTTGTAGTGTTTGATTTAACCGATCGTGAAGGGTCAATTTCAAGTGAAACCACACCTAATCCTTTTGATCTCTACACCTCTACTCTAGAATCACAATTGATTGAAAACTATGTTTTTGATTAGGTGTCTGGGAATTTTAACCTTCATTTGATTGAGAAAATTCACACCGGGAATATTTTGGATGATAAACCCACAATTTTGGATGAGTTTTTCTCACCAACTCATCAGGTCCTTTCACTTCCGTGTAAACATCATCCCGAACCATTAACTGTTTTTTCCGAACCCCATATGTGTCTGGAAATGTTGAGGATATTTTTGAAGATGAAACCGTTATGTTAGATGAGTTGGATTCTCCAACCCATTATGTCCCTTCTATTAAATACGAACATCTTCCTGTACAATTAACCGACCCTATCCTTACCACCGACCTATCCGAGAAGCAAAACGATATTCAGCATTCATTTCCCACATCTGATTCAACAATGCTCGACATACAATTTTTTTTACCCATTTCATCTCCCACTTTCTCTGGTTCTTCTTCTAGTCTTTCTTTAATTCTATCGAGTTTTGATGAATCACTCCGATATTTCGAGTTCGATAATTCTAGAAAGACAACTTGATTTAGACTCTTTTGAGAATAAAGTAGATGAGCTTTTCGAGTCTCCTACCGCCATAATTTCTGACAAATCAAGTGTGTTGAATTCAGGCGCGAAACAGATTGACATTTAAACGTTCACTCGGACTATCGATGAAAGTTTTGAAGATATTTTCGCCGACAAACTCGCATTCCTAAACGACACGGATGTTGTGATAAATCAACCTCCATCCGAAGAAATTAAACCACCACCATTTCTTCTTATTCCATACGAGAATATGACTATTCTACCCATTCCTAATCATTAACATTCTCGTTTTCATTCACCATCACTGTTCTGTCTCTACCAACCGAGATATAAACTCGATCGATTCCGCCTCTTATCTCCCCACTTCATCAAATCTCTGATCTTCCACCAACTGTATTGTTACATTGATAAAATCATTGAATAGTTGGTGTTGACCTTTTGTCTTTGTAAAGTTTTGCATAGACCAATAACTTTAACTCCCCCTCATAATTTTAAATACTTAATACTATTTTACTCAAGTCTGGGGGGATGGAAAATATTTTGGCTCTTGAAAGAAAATAAAATTTTTACAAAATTATGAGCCAAAAATAAGTTTGGGGGAGGTTTTCATTGTCATTAATTTATATCCCCATTACTAACTGTTCCTCCCAAGTCTGCAGTTTTTTTATGCTTAACAGATGATATCAGTGAGGACACTGCTGCAAAAAGGTTTAGGGAAGGTTTGTGCTTATTCAAGTATTACTTTGCATTATCATAAATATAAGCACAATATTTTTTGATAATAAAATATTAGAAAGTGAAAAATTACATATGAAAGATAGGAATAGTTTGAGAAAAGTAAGAAAGTTAGATATTTTCTTAAACGAAGTTTGTAATAAGTAGTTATGAGCTGTTGTCCCAAGGGTTAGTATGATGAAGGAAATCATTAATCTGAGGATAAAAATAAGCCTGAAAAATAGTCTCTATTCTTGAGGCCAAACTTTTGAACGTTGATACCCTATTATACGCACTTGCACACATCTTGAAACTTAGGATAGTAGAGGATACCTTGAAAAACTCTTGACTTAAAGCCTTACCATGAAGGAAAATAAATACATAAACAAAAATATAAATGAAAAAATGGTGAAAAAAAATGAACACTGGTTTTGTAATTGCTTAAGGCAGCGTAAAAAAATATGGCGAGAGTGCTTTATTACCTAGTGTCTTAGACCAACTGGTTTGTGAGCCACTGCCATGTCTTAGGTGTTGCAAGACGAGGAAATTTCTAATTATGCTTTAATAAGTGAGCACATTTGGTAATCGGTCGGTTAGTACCTCAAGAAGTATAAACGGTCGCATGAAGGATGTGTGAGCAATTCCATTTGATAATGTCACCGACTAAAAAGTACTAAGGAAGATGGACAAGAGTATGATAGCTTAAATTGAATTTTCTAAGTGTAGGGATGTCTTTTACACACACATAGGGGTATATGATCGATATTTGGAAGAAAGGTAGGAAGAAAGACTAAAGGCGATGTTTTATTGAGGGATGATATGATTTCCGACATCTTTTCATGACCATTAAGATAGGGCTTATGGCAACTGTAAAGCTAGTGTAGTTGGAAACTCTTATTTAAAAGTTCTTTCTTTTATAGTTCATATCTTTTTATGTAATTTTCATTTTCTTTCTTTTAGTATGAGATTTTGTGGGTGTAATCCCTTGAAAACTCTCAGGAGACAACACTCCTCCTACTAGGGACACCTAGTGATTTAACGGCTTGTTGCACGTGGTAAGTGCAATCGTATTGTTTATGAAAGTGTGCTAGGTTTTATTTTCTTTTTCTTCTCCCTCTCTTGGATAACTAGTTTGCTCTGGACGATCAAATTTAAGTTTCGGGGTATTTGTTCAGTCAAAAATATTGCACATTTGATAGAACATTTCCTTACTTTTGTTAAGTACTTAAAGGTGTTTATGGTAATTATGGTACATATGTGGGTTTATCTGTAAAATACATTTTATCATATGTTTATACACCATACTTAACATTATGAAGGAAAATATATGCATATAATATTTATATAATATTTTAGTAATTTAAATATGAATGTCATATCAAATATCTCTAATCAATATTCTTAAAATATCATATCATATAAAATGGTTAGGATATATCTCAAAATAAATAACAAATATTACTAATACTATGAGTTGAGATATTGTGCAGATTTAGCTCAGGTCGGGAGATCGAGATATTCGAGATGTCAGGATCAAAATCTGCCAATAAAATCGTAGAATCAATACTGGCAGAGACTCAGAGAAATATTTGTAGAATCCAAACATCCCAAAAATCTCCAAGTGTCAACAGAAGAGCCCACAAGAATTTTCAAGTTGCGATTCCCCTAAACCGCCGCGGTTTAGCGGCCAAAAGCACCTATATGCCGTGGATCCGCGGCCTTATCATGGCCGTAGGATCTGTGGTTTGGTGGGCTGATCATAACAGCAAATCCTACTGACAGGAAATCTAGGGTTTCTTCTTTGAGGGCTATAAAAAGGACCGGGGGCTAAACTTAGAGAATCATCATCTTTAATACGAAGCAAATCACCGTTAAGAACAAGAGATCCATGATAGATCCGTGATTCGACGTGATAGAGCAACATGAATATCGACGGAATATCTACTTCCTACGAGGTAGAGATCAAGAGAAACTTCTTCTTGTAATCTAAATTCGAAGGATTTGTACTTGTAATGTTGATTAATAAAGGTAGATCATTTGCTTAATTATTTCGCATTTACATTCTGCATTTAAATTCTGCATTATAATTTCCTTCTCTATCTTCTCTTCTATCTCAACCATGCGTGAGTAATTCCTAGCTTGCTAGGGTTCGTGGGATTAGGGTAAATCAATGGATGAAAAAAATCTTTTAACTTCTTTTACATCTTATAAAGTTTATAAACTTGAGCAAAGTAAATATTAACATCCTTATCGGGCACGCTACCAATTTATTGATAGTCTCGACCGCGATTTGAGATTAGATTAACAAATTTTTTGGTAAAGGCTAGACATGCATAGAGATCAATGTAAGGATAAGGGTTAAGAGTGGGTAAACCCTAGTTTCTTCCAAAATAACCCTAATCAACATTCATCACTATCGATCTAGTTTTAAATCTATTAAAAGATAAAATGAGTCTTCTTTAATTAATCATCCATTACTACTAAATTCTATGAACCCTACAAGCCTCTTCTTTATAAAATCTAAATCTGTATATCGTAGATCTACAACCAATCACCCCTTCTTTAAATCAACTCATCTAAAACAAAATTAAAAGTTCGACATTTCCTTGGGGACGACCCGTACTCATCTCGAATAGCTACACGCGACACCGTTATTGATTGCGGTTAACGTTATTTACAATAGGCTTCTTTTTACAAATCTACATCAACCAATCAAATGGCGCCATTGCCGGTGATTGATCCTGCGACTTGTCCTTTGGATGTCTAGGAATGGTCTAGTGCTTGACTTAAGTTACCTTAGTTCTAGGGTTTGATTGTGCATTTTATGATTTGTTGAGTCAAATCACAAGTCCCTCTTTCAAAGCAAAACAATCCAAATATAGCTTAAATTATTCCCCTTTCACCCTCTTTTTCTTTTCACCTTCTCATAATGGGTAACCCAAACAGACAAACTCTTATAGAGCTTTGCTATCCAGAACCGGATATTTCTTATTTTCGTAATTGCATCGGTGAAAAATCCGACTCTACCATGTCTTTAAGAGATAGGATAGAGCAAGCAGAAAGAAACAGTTCGACACCTCACTCCAAGTCTTATTAACCACATCAAAATACAACATCATCTTATGTTGATAATCCGTTTAAAGCAAGTGAGGGAATTTCTAAATGCATGTCCATCGCTGAGCATATTGCGAAGTCTGAAAACCAAAATTTCAATCCTTTCACTAATCCAAATTCATTAGGACAACAATTCCAATCACCTTCTTATCAAAATGTTGATCCTACTCCTGTCCAATTTTCACAACCATTCAATCCCTATCAATCCTACCCAACTTTTACATCTTTTCTAGACATTTCTTCTAAACAGCCATTTGGGAGTTTCACCTCTCCATAGGAATTTCAATCTTCTACTGAAACCCCTTCACAACCATGTCTAATGGTGTGCCTTCTTTACCAAGTCACTCTGCTTCCTCTTGAACGGTCATTGGAAGAATTTCGGGTAGCATTGTGCCACTAGATAGAAGAATTGAATGTATCCATGGCAGCCCTCATACAACCTAACGAATGAGCAAACAGTTTCCAACTAGTTCAAAATTTTCCAATGTATGATACGACTATAGGACAAATTGAGAATTTGAGTAGTGAGAGTGAGCAGAGAATTTGAGTAGTGAGAGTGAGCAGCATACCCTTCCAAATCAAACCTCCCCGTCCCAAATTGAAATCCACAACTCCAATTTCACAAATCTATCGAGTACACCAAATAATTCACCAATTAAAGATAGAATGTTTAATGAGTCGTGCGACTTTGTAGTGTTTGATTTAACCGATTGTGAAGGGTCCATTTCAAGTGAAACCACACCCAATCCTTTTGATCTCTACACCTTCACTCTAGAACCAAAATTGATTGAAAACCATGCTTTTGATATGGTGTCTGAGAATTTTAACATTCAGTTGATTGAGGATATTGACGCTGTGAATATTTTGGATGATAAACCCACAGTTTTTGATGATTTTTTCTCACCAACTCATCAGGTCTTTTCATTTCCGTGTGAACACCATCCCAAACCATTAACTGTTTTTTCCAAACCCTATATGCGTCTGGAAATTGATGATAAATGCGTGGATGGGCTAAATTTTAAAGAAAATGTTGAGGATATTTTTGAAGATGAAACCGTTATGTTAGATGAGTTGGATTCTCTGACCCATCATGTCCATTCTATTAAATACGAACATCTTCCTGTATAATTAACCGACCCCATCCTTACCACCGACCTATCCGAGATGCAGAACGATATTCAATATTCATTTCCCACATCTGGTTCAACAATGCTCGACACACAAATTTGTTTACCTATTTCATCTCCCACTTTCTCTCGTTCTTCTTCTAATCTTCCTTTAATTCTATCGAGTTTTGATGAATCACACTCCGATATTTCAAGTTCGATAATTCTAGAAAGACAACTTGATTTAGACTCTTTTGAGAATAAAGTAGATGAGCTTTTCGAGTCTCCTATCGCCAAAATTTCTAACAAATCAAGTGTGTTGAATTCGGGCGCAAAACAGATTGACATTGAAACGTTCCCTCGGACCATCGATGAAAGTTTTGAAGATATTTTCTCCGACGAACTCGCATTCCTAAACGACACGGATGTTGTGATAAATCAACCTCCACCCGAAGAATTGAACCACCACCATTTCTTCTTATCCCATACGAGAATGTGACTATTCTACCCATTCTTAATCATTCACATTCTCGTTTTTCTTCACCATCACTGTTTCGTCTCTACCAACCGAGACGTAAACTCGATCGATTCCGCCTCCTATCTCTCCACTTTTTCAAATCTCTGATCTTCCACCAACTATATTGTTACATTGATAAAATATTTGAATGGTTGGTGTTGACTTTTGGTCTTTGTAAAGCTTTGCATAGACCAATAACTTTAACCCCCCTTATAATTTTAAATGCTTAATACTATTTTACTCAAGTCTGTGGGGGGGGGGGGAGAAAAATATTTTGGCTCTTGAAAGAAAATAATATTTTTACAAATTTATGAGCCAAAAATAAGTTTGGGGGAGGTTTTCACTATCATTAATTTATGTCCCTGTTACTAACTTTTCCTATGAAGTCTATAGTTTTTTTATTCTTAACAGATGATATCAATGATGACACTGCTGTAAACAGGTTTAGGGGAGGTTTGTGCTTATTCACGCATTATTTTACATTATCATAAATATAAGCACAAAATTTTTTGATAATAAAAGATTTGAAAGTGAAAAATTACATATGAAAGATAGGAATAGTTTGGGAAAAGCAAGAAACTAGATATTTTCTTAAACGAAGCTAGTAATAAGTAGTTATGAGATGTTGTCCCAAGGGTCAGTAAGATAAAGGAAATCACAAATCTGAGGAAAAAAATAAGCCTGATAAATAGTCTCTATTCTTGAGGCCAAACTTTTGAACGTTGATACTCTACTATACGCATTTGCACACATCTTGAAACTTGGGATAGTAGAGGATAGCTTGAAATGCTCTTGTCTAAAAGCCTTAGTATGAAGGAAAATAAATACATAAACAAAAATATAAATGAAAAAATGGTGAAGAAAAATGAACACTGGTTTTGTAATTGCTTAAGGCGGCATAAAAAAATATAGCGAGGGTGCTTTATTATCTAGTGCCTTAGACCAACTGGTTTGGGAGCCACTGCTAAGCCTTAAGTGTTGCAAGATGATGAAATTACTAATTACGCCTTAATAAGTGAGCACATTTGGTAATCGGCCGGTTAGTACCTCAAGAAGAATTAACGGTCGCATGACGGATGTGTGAGCAATTCCATCTGATAATATTCACCGACTAAAAAATACTAAGGAAGATGGAAAAGAGTATGATAGATTGAATTGAATTCTTTAAGTGTAGAGATGTCTTTTACACATACATAGGGGTATATTATCGATGTTTGGAAGAAAGGTTGGGAGGAAGACTAAAGGTGATGTTTTATTGAGGAATGATGTAATTTCCAACATCTTTTCATGACTATTAAGATAGGGCTCATGGCAACTGAAAAGCTAGTGTAGTTGGAAACTTTTATTTTCAAGTTTTTTCTTTTATAGTTCTTATATTTGTATGTAACTTTCATCTTCTTTCTAATATTGTGGGATTTTGTGGGTGTAATCCGCTGAAAACCCTCAGGAGACAACACTCCTCCTACCAGGGACACCTAGAGGTTTAACGGCTTGTTGCACGTGCTAAGTGCAATCATGTTGCCTACGAAAGTGTGCTAGGTTTTTCTTTTTCTCTTTTTTCTCCCTCTCTTGAATAACTAGTTTGCTCGGGACGATCAAAGTTAAGTTTGGGGGGTATTTGTTCAGTTGAAAATATTGCACATTTGATGGAATATTTTCCTTATTTTTGTTAAGTACTTAAATGTGTTTATGGTAATTATAGTATATATATGGGTTTATCTGCAAAATACTCTTTATCATATGTTTATACACTATACTTAACATTATGAAGGAAAATATATACCTATAATATTTGTATAATATTTTAGTTATTTAAATATGCATTTCATATCAAATATCCCTAATCAATATTCTTAAAATATCATATCATATAAAATGGTTATGATAATATCTCAAAATAAATAACAAATATTACTAATACTATGAACTAAGATATTATGCAGATTTAGCTCGGGTCGGGAGATCAAGATATTCGAGATGTCAGGATCAAAATCTGCTAATAAAATTGTAAAATCAATACTGGCAGAGACTCATAGAAATATTTGTAGAATCCAAACATCACAAAAATCTCCAAGTGTCAACAGAAGAGCCCATAAGAATTTTCAAGTTGCGATTCGCCTAAACCGCCGCGGTTTAGCGGCCAAAAGCACCTATATACCGCGGATCCGTGGCCTTATCATGGCCGTAGGATCCATGGTTTGGTGGGCTGATCACAACAGCAAATCCAACACACGGGACATCTAGGGTTTCTTCTATGAGGGTTATAACAAGGGCCGAGGGCTAAACTTAGAGAATCATCACCTTTAACATGAAGCAAATCACCGTCAAGAACAAGAGATCCACGACAGGTCCGCAAATCGACGTGATAGAGCGACGTCAATATCGACGGAACATCTACTTCCTACGAGGCGGAGATCGAGAGCAACTTTTTCTTGTAATCTAAATTCAAAGGATTTGAACTTGTAATTTTGATTAATAAAGGTAGATCATTTGCTTAATTATTTCGCATTTACATTCTGCATTTAAATTCTGCATTATAATTTTCTTCTCTATCTTCTCTTCTATCTCAACCATGCGTGAGTAATTCCTAACTTGCAGGAGTTCGTGGGATTAGGGTAGATCAATGGATGAAAAAATCTCTTAACTTCTTTTAAATCTTATAAAATTTATAAACTTTAGCAAAGTAAATGTTAACATTCTTATCGGGCGCGCTACTAATTTATTGATAGTCTCGACTGCGATTTGAAATTAGATTAACAATTATTTTTGTATAGGCTAGACATGAATAGAGATCAATACAAGGATAAGGGTTAAGAGTGGGAAAACCCACGTTTCTTCCAAAAGAAGCCTAATCCACATTCATCACTATCAACAAATGAATTGTTAATTCATTTGTGTTCACTATTCAAGTATGGTAGGATTTTAAAATTGAAAAAATGCATTTTACAAAACCTTGCATGCTATTTTCTCTTTCTTTGGTAAGCTCATTTTTTCAAGCATGAAGGTTTTGTTCATTGTTTTTCTTCTTGAGCTCCTCCTTCACCGTTTGTGTTTCACCTCCACTAGCTTTCCTGCTTTGCTTCCACCTTCTTGAATTGAGATAGCTATCACTAAGAAACATTCACACTGCATCCTAGGCTCTCTAGGGTAGCATCCTAGAGACCCTAGTTGCTTCGTATGCATCATGTCGTGGAGCTAGAGCCAGAGTTATATCCCTCGGGTGGATCATCGGAGATGGAGGAAGACCGATAACCAAACTTCATCAAGGTACCGCTAGGAGCTTGGAATGAAGACCGAAGGACACAGATCAACTCGGTATAAAAATTCTAACCTCTTTTATAGTATGCTAGTTTAGGGTTTAAGGTCGATCCGTAAATCGGGTAATGGTAGCGCCGGCTCAGAAATTTTTGTTCTGCATTTTGGCCGCGTTTTGATGGCCGGGGCGCTGCCGTAACCCTTCATGGTATCAGAGCCACCGTTTTAACCCTACTAGCAAGTTTACACAAGCTTAAAATCTCGATCGACAAATTTTTCTGAATCATTTTTCCAAATTGATGTGTTTGCTGTCGATTTTTAAAAGTGGTCAAAAAATATTTTTAGGCATCTTAAAAATACATGCAGGCAAAAATAAAGCTACAGAAAAAATTTGGTGACCTAACTCCAAAATTCCACCGCGGAACCGCTGCTAAATGTCACATTTGGCGGCGCTTCCGCGGCCCTTTTTGGGCTACAGTGACCAAAATTTTTTCTGGAGCTCTAGTGGGTGGAAAAATGATTTTTGTGATATATGGTTTTGGCCCAGATTAATTTGAGTACTGGTTATGCGCTTGGGGCCTATTTGGGAAAGTTTAATCGATCGAAATTTTAAGTGTGTGTGATTATCAGTACTTAGATTAGCATCTGCGACCGTGAATGTCATTTGATCAGTAAACTCGTCTAATTGCTATATGTCCTTTAGACGGGTTTGCGAACGTGATATTCACGTTGATGTTCTGTGTTGTGCTATGATGTTGGTTGGATCGCCGTAGTTGAAAGCAATGGTGCAATATTAGTACAGTTTTATTTCATTTGTAAATTTGATATTTCGGGGCGGGCGTCCGACATGTGGACTGCCTTCACTGCCAGTTTGTATATTATTCTTTTGGGGCACGACCGGGCTGAGGTCGATGTCACCCTTGTATATTATTTTATTTTCTGTACTAGAATTACCCCGCGGTGGAGTGCACGAATAGCCGGGTTCTAGAAGGCAGCGGGTCCGCATCTCATGGCGTTGGGACAGAGGGGAGCTTACTCTAGAATTGGCGGGCTATTCGCTGCACTCCCAGGGGGTATAGGTTGACCCAGGAGGAGTGCTCAAGTTACCGGATTCCGTAAAGTGCCAGGTGGCCCATTCACTTTGCTGAAGGGGGCTGCCTCACTTCTGGTTTTGGCGGGTAGCTTGCCACGCTCGTAGGGGTCTAGTTTTTCATTGCATAGGATATCCACACGACAGGGAACGTCGGGTCTCATTTGCGGCTCAAGTGAAACCCGGGGCTCCAGATTATCCACCATTCTATGATGTTTCTGTGATGTTGCTTCTGTGATGTTACTTTATATCATGCCTTGGGCGATTGTTATATATTTATATATTTATACTAGTAGATGTTGTTTATGTTTTGCACCCGCGCTAGCCCAGTTCCCGCTCTGTCGTTAGTTAAGTAACCTAACGGGTGATGACGGGACCCAGTGGCGAATGCGGATGGCATATACGTACATTTTATTTTCGTTCTTTTCTTGTGTGATTAATTGATGGGACTGCATTGATTCTTATCAATGCAAGGATAAAAAAAACCTATTTATGATGTTGTTGGAACCAAGTTTTTTTTAAAACTGACATTACAGACGTTCTCTTTTGCTTTTCACAGTGGTATTCGATTGGGAATATCCTGGATCTCATTCGACGAGGCAAAGGCCGAGATCCCTTTATCGGGAGTGACCCCTTGAGTAAAAGTTTGCGTCAACGTAATAACTTCACTATAGTCGATTACTTTTGCTTTGTATCGTGGTATTCAGTTTGGGATATCCTGCACCCTATTCGACCGGGAAAGAGCCGAGATCCCTTCACCGGGAGTGACCTCTTTAGTAAAAGTTTTCGCCACTATATATTTGTAAAACCACTTGGATTCTTTCAACGAGATCAAGTTCATTACGATAAAGGTTTTTCGCCAAAAACCAGCCGTAGACCTCCGTCATTTCAGACTAGTATTGCTTAGTATTCGTGCTACGTATGTCATGCATTAGCCGAGGCGTAGTGTTCGGTAGCTATGTAATGCTTTTTTGTTGCAGAGATAATGCGATTGGTTAGGACAGTCGTACGATCATTTTGATCTTTAGTCAAGGCTCGTACGGGTGGGTCTAATGCAGTCAAGATAATGACGGGTAGAACTTGACTAGGACCTTTTGACATTTTGATCTTTAGTCAAGGTCACTTGGGTCCTAGGGGTAAAAAATCATATCGGGAGTTTCAAACATACAGGAAACTTGCCAGGCATGTGCATACCTTCTGGAGTGTGGTGAATTGAGTGGCTTGCATCAGGATATCATGCAATGATAGTTGGATTCCGATTCCAACTGATGAGTAGGATTACTCCTCGGGTGATTCCGACTAATTCTCCTTTTGGATTTGGAGGAGAATTCGAGGAAATAGTGGGAGGCATCCTGATTAGATAAAATGATTAACCATTCTGATCTTGGTTAGAGTGCACGCTAAGTGTTTCTTTTCTCTCTCTCTCTATAGCTGCGACTATGACCCGACCTTTGATTAAAACTCATGAACCAAGTTAAGCGAACCTTCTTAAAACACTTTGGCTTTTGGAATGTCACGGTGTCACATACATCATTGCCACTTCGATATCACCTTTGCATTTCTCAAGAACACCCCGTATCACTACGAACATCCACTTCCATTGGATAAATCCATCGTATAGTTAAATACGAACTCGAAGGAACTTTTTCGAGGATGGATTCTGGTTCTGGAGAGATAGAATAGGATTATTCGGTTGTCTTTTCTCTTTATCTTCTCTCAGGTTGTGAGGGCTCCTAGGATTAGGAGAGGGTATACCTAATGAGCTTATTGGATAGTATTCTTCCAAACCATAGATAGGTGCCGAACGGTAGGGAAGGAAGAAAACCAATTAAGCTTAAGCGTGGTGTACAGAAGGTAATAAGTAAAGACATATGAAGGGATTAGAACAACGACAAAGAAAACTGCGACTGCTATCATTCACGACGAAACCATGTATACCCCTGCCACTCCTACATCACCTTTGCTTTTCTCCAGAACACCTCGTATCATTACGAACATCCACTTCCATTGGATAAATCTATCGTATAGTTATATACGAACTCGAAGGAACTTTTTCGAGGATGGATTCTGGTTCTGGAGAGATTGGATAGGATTATTCAGATGTCTTTTATCTTTATCTTCTCTCAGGTTGTGAGGGCTTCTAAGATTAGGAAAGTACACCTATTACGCTTATTGGATAATCTTCTTCCAAACCTTAGGCTGGTACCGAAAGGTAGGGAAGGAAGAAAACCAATTAGCCTAAAAGAGGTGTACAGAAGGTAACAAGTAAAGACATGATAAAGGGATTAGAGTGAGGGCAGGTAAGTATATGGTTACTGTCATGAATCAGGATTATGGAAGAGGAGTTACTAGGAATACCCGGTTACCCTTTCGTAACATTTTCATGTTTCAGTTTCACTGAGCGATGTTAATTGATAACTGTTTTCCCAGTTGGAATCTAACTCCAGGGTATGTATTTACCAGATCAGTTTCTCATATCTGTATGTTATTACAGATGGTGAGTGGGAGTAAGATATTGGGAATTGGGTGATTATATCCTCATTATATCGGAATTCGTTGTAATTGGTGATACTTGAGGAAATCATCTGGATTTTGCCGGATGGCAAATATTTGGTTTTGAATATCCGTTGTTATGCACCAATTTCAAACAGATATATGTGTACGTTTATTTTTATAAAGTGATATAAATTTTTGATATTATGTCTGTGACATTTACCTATATCAGTTGGTGATTAGATAAGGTGAATTCAACAGCGGTGTAATTCTTCTTAACCATAGTACAGTTTTCAAGCTACAACGCACAGTGTTTGAGTTATTGAATTCAGGGGACATATACAAAGTATTGTATGTTGTCCGGTGTCCATTAGGACAATGGGGTTGGTACTCATACTATATTCTGTTTACTCATGACTTCTCTTATTATAGAAAGGTATTTCGTTGAAATACATGGTCTAGATTTTGAGAAGTTATAGGTATAAGAATAAAGTAGAGAACCATTTGTTGGAAGTATGAGGATTCTTCGAGGAAGTCGAAGATGTAGATACTTGTATTTGGTATTCCGTTGATAGTAATGGTTTTGAGAACTTGCTTCTCTTTCGGGTTACTCATATATAGATGCACTCCTAGATGAGTAATGCTGATTGACCTCATTCCATTTGGTTGATATGCACTAGAGACATCTGCATGATTTTGAATCTGGTTCCAATTAAATTAGTGCTTTTGTTTCTATATTAGATATATATAGAATCAATTTATATCTTTACGATGTTAAGGTATAGGGAGTTGTCCGGTTGATGTTTAAAACCAGAATCCGGATAAACTCAAGGCACGTTTCAGTAATGGCAGTTTGTGGGTTATCCCGGGCTTTGACGAGGGTTAACTTTCAACCATCATGAAGATTAATATTTATATTGTTCTTGACTTGCCACAGTTTTAGCAAAATGGATTTTTTCAGAAAACAGAAGTGGGAGTATGGTAGAACTGGAAGTGATTCCAGAACCACAAACGATTACTGAAGATTTAATGGAACCTGAGGATTCAATTGTTTTCGACGTTCCATTAGCCACTCCACAGATCTTGGTGGGTAACCTCAGGCACCCGAGAGGTACTTCGGTCTTCTCAGTGACGGTGACAGGGAGGTTCTTGTTTATCCAGACTTGCCATTGCTGCTGTTCTAGACTATAAGAACCGGCAGGAGGATGTGTATAGCGTCGTTCTAAACTAGCTTTAGAAGTGCACGTATGTATATGACACTGCCAGAGGGTTGTTGTAGTCAGTGGGAGCAGCGGAAGTATAGTAGGCAAGTAGCTTATGTCTATTTATAGACTAAAGCAGGTATAGCGGAAATATATCACCTATTTTTGATGTGACAGTCATAGGCTTTGACTTCATCAGAATAGGAGATTGATCTACAGAGAAGGTAGTGGAGAGTGATGTTCAGGTATTAGGATGATATGCACTTGATAGGAAGAGATATTCCTATACTACGATCGGTTATACTATGGTTGTCACAAAGTTGTTTCTCCATATAGGATATGGATATAATATCAGCGTTTCTGGTTACTAGATCTATGATTTTAGATCTAGATTTGGGAAGTATCCCAATCTGGTACCTTAACATTATTCTAAAGGGATTTTAGAATAGACGACTCCTGGTATGGTGGTGTACTTGCAGGTGTTGGAGTCACCCTCTCTAAAGGTGTCTTATAGACTAAAGGAGAGAGGGGTCTGCATGATTAGCATATCACTTGCTTAGGCAATTCAGTTAATCATGAAATGTCAAGTACCACACCAGATGCTGTTTTTGCACTAGATGCAATAAGCAGATATATTAATCCAATCCTGGAGAAACATTGAGAAGCAGTTATTGAACATAAATGGATGTTCTAGGGATATGGTAACGGTAGCCTCCTTCGGGAGACGGTTATCATTCCAGGCTTCCATGGTGACCTGGATGACAGAGTGACTGTCAGAGTTATAGTTTTTCTCTCTTCTGAGGGATAGTATGTTGGACAGGTGGTCCAAGAGGATACTGAGGAAGGAATGGCGCATGTTACTAATTAAATTCAGTGGATGATACAGTCTAAGAAGTTTGCTGTATTTGGAGTTCATTTATGAACTGGGTCCCATCAGACATCCAGACAAATTCTAAGACAAGTATTGCTCATTTCGGGAGATAGTTTTCTCCGCGAAGTTGAGATACAGAGAGATACAGAAAGAAACATTGGAGCGGATCCACTCACTGAGGCTATTTCTCGAATGCAATCATTTTCTTAAACAGGCTTTGTGAAACTGATTAGTAGAGAAGTTGGGTGTTCGGTATCACACGGGCTGTGAGTATGCGACATCGCAATAATTGGCCTTAAGTGCAAGTGGGAGATTGTTGGCTATAGTGCCCTCAAGGCAATTATCATAGTCGCGGACTTGTGATTATGATGATTGAATGAGGACCTATACCGATAAAACAGTCTTACTCAAGATGATAGTATGCTATCTGCTTTGTCTTTATCATCATGTTGATAGAGCCTATATGATTCTTGCTTGACTGCCAGCATTATGATGGCGATCACATATGTGGGAGCTGGGGTCTATAAGCACATCCTTAAATGTCCCTAGTCGTAGAAGTATCGAGACCAGGCATCGATACTCCTCTGTAGACTAGTGTATACTGATCGAGACCCCGACGAGGGACGGTGGTCAGGTCTCACAAGCCATTGGTGTTAGTTTGTTCACCTAAGATAGTATACAGGTGCTCATTGGGTTATGAGTACACTGGACGGACTCGCCGGGAGACTGCTAGTTGGTATTATACCTATTGTCAGATAGAAGTTCCCAGGTGACATGTATAAAGGTTAGTCTGTCGACCTGAGATCGTCATTTGTCTCGTGTAAGTTCCCACTGTGCTTTGATTACTACCCTACCACGGCTCAAAGGAGTCGTGCAAACAGGTTTTAGTTGGGTACAGTCCCGAACCACATGGAGGCAGTGATCGGATCGTCGGGGATTCGTGTCTCCCGGTATTGGGGGTTGATGTCGCATTGTGTACGGATGACCATCACTCTAAGTCCGTGGCCACGGTAGACGATAACTACCGATCCAGGATCGATAGTTTCTCAGATGGTGATGGGTTTTATGCCGACACTAAATATCGCGTTGTTGGGGGTCTGACTTTATCCACCCCTAGACTCGTTATGCGATACTCTTAGACGAACAGACCAGACTGTACGGATATTGTCACTGTCAGGCTCAGTAGGGGTTCTGCATGAGTTCGCTCGTCGGCCTCCCTTTCGCTCATTACCTGAGTAGCCGTTAAGTACAGCTAGTGCCGCTGACGTGCTTATGGTTAAACCCACTGCCAGCGTATTGACGAATCATTAGAGTCCCACATAGAGGGTTTCCCTGATTCTAGCGAAATGATGTAGTAGCCGTATTGGATACGTGCAAGGTTCCGATCGATTGATGTACATTGTACTCGGATTTTCGATTGGACAGTTGATAATACTAGCCGGCTCGGGTCTGAGCCGGATTATTAAATCAGGTATTGATTTAATAATTCACATATATGTATTTCGGTACGTATATTCTAGTATTATATTCTTTGTGTTATGCTATCTTTTTGGGTATTCGTATTTCGGTACGAATGCAGATAAATTTACAGTTGAATGTAATCCGTATTTTTTACTGGATAACATTCTAGAAGGTGCCACCTCATTTCTTCATTTGACCATTTTATTAAAATGGTAAATGAGGTGGATATTAGCATGATAAGGTGTGGATACAACCATGCTTGCAATAGTGCACACAAATGAATTGTTAATTCATTTGTGTTCACTATTCAAGTATGGTAGGATTTTAAAATTGAAAAAATGCATTTTACAAAACCTTGCATGCTATTTTCTCTTTCTTTGGTAAGCTCATTTTTTCAAGCATGAAGGTTTTGTTCATTGTTTTTCTTCTTGAGCTCCTCCTTCACCATTTGTGTTTCACCTCCACTAGCTTTCATGCTTTACTTCCACCTTCATGAATTGAGATAGCTAACACTAAGAAACATTCACACTACATCCTAGGCTCTCTAGGGTAGCATCCTAGAGACCCTAGTTGCTCCGTATGCATCATGTCGTGGAGCTAGAGCTGGAGTTATATCCTTCGGGTGGATCATCGGAGATGGAGGAAGACCGGCAACCAAACTTCATCAAGGTACCGCTAGGAGCTTGGAATGAAGACCGAAGGATACGGATCAACTCGGTATAACAATTCTAACCTCTTTTATAGTATGCTAGTTTAGGGTTTAAGGTCGATCTATAAATCGGGTAATGGTAGCGCCAGTTCAGAAATTTTTGTTCCGCATTTTGGCCACGTTTTGATGGCCGGGGCGCTGCCGTAACCCTTCAAATATTAGTTAATGTAAGATCATATATCAAATATATAAATATACATTAAATTATTAAATCAACACTTGATTTAATAATCTGTCTATATCACATACAACTGACTAATATCAAATGTATCAACTTGTCAAATCAACACTTGATTCGACAGCTCGGTTATATCACATATAACCGACCGATATCACATATCACGAGAATAGAATACGGTATTACATACTCGTATTAATATTGGCCCCGCACATATCACATTTGTGCTCCTACTTCGTTTCACTTGAGCCAGGAAACCTCTGTGTAAGACTCTAAAGACTCGTCAATACGTCGGCAGTAGGTGGTGATCATATCAGTCACCCACAAGCCGCAAGCGGTCTGCTAAACGTAATGGCCACCCGGGTATTGAGCGATCCGAAGATCAACAAGAAAGCCTGCTCATACTCCTGCGAATTCAATAAGTAACACTACCGTAAAGTCCAGTCTCTTCGTCTGATATGTCACATATCATAGCCTGGGGGTGGTAAACGTCAGACCCCAATAGCCCTGATAAGTCATGCCGATATGAGTCCCATAACGGTTTGAGAAACTACTGATAACACTTACCAGTAGATCTCTGCAACCCTGGCCAGGGATTTCCTGTTATGGCCAATCAAGCATAGCGCAACATCAACCCCCAATACCGGGAGAGACGAAATCCCCTCCTATCGCTCATTGCCTCCATGTGACTCGGGAATGTACCTAAAAACCACTGTTTTTCACGATCTCTTGATTGTGGTAAGGTGGAAATCAAAGCACAGTGGGAATCACACAAGACTCTATGACGATCTCGGGTCGACAGACTAACCTGCACCAGTGTCACCAGAGAACTGCTATCTGACGATAGGTATAATACCATCTAGGAGTTCTCGGCGAGTCCGTTCAGTGTACCCAGTCTCCACTGAGCACCCGTATACCCTCACTGATGTCAAACATCAATGGATATGGGATCATCCATCGCCCATCACTTGGGTCGAGAAGTGTATACGCTAGTCTACTCTGGAATATCGATGCCCCGTCTCGATACTCCTACGGCAAGGAACAATTGAAGGATGTACTTACCGACTACCTCTTCCCCACTAGTATAATCTGCATCATAATCCTGGTAGTCAAGTAATCATCCTAAGGGCTTTATCAACATTTAATAGAGAGACAATAAGTGTACATGTTAAGTTAAACAGCAACCAGATAGCATACTATCATGTCGAGCAAGAAAGACCTCCCTATATATGTCCAAGCATCCACTATAATATACATCACATATATAATAATGGCCTTTAGGGCATACATATAACTAACAATCTCCCACTTGCAGTAAGGCCATTTGTTGTAGTATCTCATACCCAACACCCTATAAAAGTCTCTCTAAAGAAAAGCCTCTGTGGGTGGATCCGCCGTTTTATCCTTCGTGTCAACTCTCCTTACCTTGATCCCTTAGAGATCAACCATCTCCCTGATCAAGCGATACTGTCCTCAGAATATGTCTGGATCGCTGATGGGACCGAGGTTCCTAGGCCAAAGCCACAACTCCATTGTTGTCACAATAACAGTTATTGGACGCTCAATGGTAGGAACTATGTTCATCTCATGATGAAGAATTATCCAGACATCCACTTTGGTAGCATCATTGGTAGCGATGTATTCAGCCTTTATCGTCTAGATTGCCACGGTATCTAGCTTGGAACTCTTCCAACATACCGTCCCTCTACTGTGGGTAAAGACGAAGCCTGTGACTGAATTTCAATCAACCTTATCACTCTGGGAGCTGGAATTGGTAAAGGACTCCCACGGGAGTTCACCGTCACCAAACCCCAAGAACATTTCTTTAGTGCTTCTCAAGTACTTAAGAATGTCCTACACAGCTGTCCAGTGATTCTCCCAAGATCTAATTGATTCCTGATCACTACACCTAGTGAGTCAGCTACATCTGTTCTGGTACATAACATCACATACATGATAGAGCCTACCGCCGAAGTTTAGGGTATCCCTTGCACGCGAGCTCTCTCTAAATCAGTCTTGGAAGACATCTTTTTGGAGAGAGTGATTCGTGAGCAAGTGGGTGAACCACCATGCTTAGAATATTCCATACTAAACCCCTTTAATATGGTGTTAATGTACCCCGATTTGGGACACTCTCAACATCCACATAGATCTATCACCATAGATCATAATCTAGAAGATATAGTAGGTATCATTCAGATCTTCTTTGGAGAATCCTCGTGATAAGAGGAGCTTGGCCGAATGTAGCATAGGAAACAATTTCCTATCAAGAGTTTGTCATCTACGTACAATACATAGAAAACAACCTTACTCTCTACAACCTTCTTAAATATACAAGGTTCATCTACCCTTTTGATGAAGTCAAACTCTTTGACCGCCACATCAAAACATATGTTCCAACTCCGCGATGCGTGCTTTAATCCTGATGGACTTAAGCATAGCCACTGGAGAAAAGATTTCATCATAAACCACACCTGGGTATTGACGATAGCCCTTTACTACAAGTCTAGCTTTGAAAGTCTCAACTTTTCCATCCACACCAAGAATCTTCTTAAGATCCATTTGCTCCCAATAGGTTTTACCGCTTCAGGTGCAATAATCAAAGTCATACTTTGTTGGTGTACATGGATTCCATCTTTGATCGCATAGCATCCAGCCATTTTACAGATTCCCCACTCGTGATGGCCTTCCCGAACCTGGTTGGATCATCATCTACCATGATGCAATCCTTGATCCCACCATCATTGAGGAAAACGTAGTATCTCTCAGGTGGATGAGGAACCCTGCCAGATTCGCGGAGAGGCTGAGGTTCGTTGGAGACTATTGAATCCTTTGGTTTCACTAAATCATCAGCTGTTAGTTTGTCCAGCTGGAACTCCTTCCAGTTCTACCTCATGACCACAAATTTCTTCACAAGAAATTCCTTTTCTAAAAAATGTGGCATGCTGAGAAACTAAACACCTTTTGCTCCTCAGTTAGGTAGAAGATATACCCTCGCAAATGATTGGGATATCCAACAAACTTACAGGACTGACCTTACCACGAGCTTGTCCGGATTTTCCTTTTCAACATAAGTTGGACAAGCCCATATCTTAACTCGTTTAAGAAATGGTCTCTTCCCATTCCATATCTCATATGGAGTAGTAGGCACTGATTTGGATGGAACCCCATTCAATAGGTATGCAGCTTCTAAAGTTCATAACTCTAAAAGGAAAAAGACAACTCAGCAGTACTCATTATAGAGCGCACCATATCTAATAGGGTGTGATACCTCCATCCCGATACACCGTTGTGTTGTGGTGTACACGAAAGAGTAAGCTGAGAGAGAATCCCATTCTCATTTTAGAAAATCCAGGAACTCCGTGCTCAAGTATTCTCCTCCTCGATCACATCAAAAAACTTAATACTTCTACCCGTCTGGTTCTCAACTTCAAACTTATATTCCTTAAATTTCTCAAAAGTTTCAGACTTGTGTTTCAACAGGAACATTGTCCGAATCCCGAGAGATGATCAATGAATATAATGATGTACGAAGAACAAAACTTGGCATTTGTAGACATAGGACCGTATACATCATTATGTATCCGTCTCAAGAGTTCAATAACTCTTTCTCTATTTCCAGTAAATGGAGTATTGGTCATTTTACCTTTGAGAAAAGACTGGTAAGTATCATAAGATGAAAATTCGAACAGATTCTCATATTCATCCTTATGTAACTTAGCTGTTCGTGTCGCATTGATATGACCTTGTCTACAGTGCCACAAGAAGGATTCGTTCATTTCTGAACTATTCCTCTTGTGTGTGTTCAACATACTTTGAACTGTGGTTTGATTTAGAACGTATATGCTATTACATAACGTGACTGAAACAATCAACTCTTGATTCAGGAAAATATTCACAACATTATCCTTCAATACAGAATTATATCCTTCTTTAACTTAATAAAGAAACTGATGTAATGTTGTATATCAGGTTCGGTATGTAATAACATTCGTTCAGAATCAATGTATTTACCATTTGGTAATACAATGTGATATTTGCCAACTGACTTGCCTGCAACAATTGCACCATTCTCTAACACATAGAGACATATCACCCATTCTTAGTTCTCTACCTTTTAGTAGCCCATGTAACTCTTACATATGTGGGATCCTGTTCCGGTATCTCATACCTAGGATGTAGAGGATACTGAGAAACATTTCTCGGTAACGAACACACCCGAAGAATATGCATCAACATGCTCATTCCTCGATTGGGTCACGTGAGAATCCTGGTATTGCCCTATTTCCTAATCAGACTTATAACAATTATAGGATAGAGCGGAACCAACGTTCCCTAACTCAGTATAATAAGCAGGTTCGGTCAAGGCATCCATATTATTATCTTGATTAAGGCGTGACATGGTCGCTACCAGGAGAGAGAGAGAAGAAAACACTCAGCGTATACTCTTGCAACATCAGATTGGTTATTATTTTATATAATCAGGATGGCTCCCACTGTTTTTATCAAATCTTCCTTCAAACCCTAAAAGGTAAGACTAGTCGGGATTAATTACACCTTACAAGTTCGCCAATCATTCGGTCAGGCTGGTGTCGGTACTTTGAGGGAGGTTCGCCGTGCTTTCGTACAGACCTAATTAAAATAAAACTCATTTTCTCAGGGACGTAACCCCGTTAACACCTTTCTAGATATCTACTTGATCGGCTAATTGTAATGTGCAAAACTCTCCCAGGAGTAACTCTTACTCGTAGTGGGTATAGGGATCCAACTATCTCATAGAAGGTATGCAATCTCATTGCAAATTTCAACACTTGAAATTCCTGATAATACTTTTTCCCCTAACCTTCTATGACCTTGACAAAGGCCAACAAACCATATGATGCTAGTCAAGTTCAACCCGTCATTTCCTGATTTAATTAAACCCACCCGTACGACCCTTGACAAAGGCCAACAAGGTCGCACGACTACCCTAATCCAATCGCATCACATTCTTAAGCAGATAAGCACTAGTCAGCTACCGCACACTACGCCATGACAAAGGCCAGCAAACGCAACACGAATACTAAATAGTCCTTATCTGAAATGACGGATGGCTACGACAGGTTTTTAAGAAAACCTTTTGCGTAATGAACTTGATATCGTTTGTATTATCGAGTGATTTTGAAAAGGAGTGTTTTTTAGGCTTTTGCTAGTTTTGCTAAAGAGGTCACTCCCGGTGAAGGGATCTCGGCTCTTTCCTCATCGAATGAGGTGCTGGATATTTCATAAATACCGCTATGCAAAGCATAAACTAAAATAGCAATCAAAAACAAAACCGAGTGGGTTGTAGCATCTTCCAGTTTCGCTAAAGAGGTCACTCCCGGTGAAGGGATCTCGGCTCTTTTCTTATCGAATAAGGTGATGGATATTTTATAAGGAATACCGCTTTGCAAAGCAAGAACTAGAGCTACTAGTTTTTAAAACAAGATTCTACAACATCTTTAGGTTTCTTTTATTTCATTAATCACATTAATGAAGTCCCATCAATTATGCTTCCTAAGCATCACAGAAGAAACGAAAGCAGCAACAGTTATTATATATCATATATATAATATAAGCATTCGTCTTAGAATATCAAGTGATCACATCACAGAATATCAGCAGTAGAAGATACACATATGAAATATTGGATATACTAGGAATCCGTGTTTTAAATTAAGCCAGTAAAAAACACGGATTCTACGGTCGCGATGAATAGCCAAACGCATATCCCTGGACCCCTACGAGAGCAGCAAGTAACCCTACCAATTCTAGAGTTCGGAGACCCGGTCTCAACTCCTTGAGATGGTCTCCTACTGGGCTCTAGAACCCGGTTACTTGTGCTCCCCGTCTTAAGTCTATCCTAATGCGGAAAAGTAAATAATATATATCAATGGTGGCATCATCCTCAACCCGGAAGTGCCCCAATAAAAGAATATTACATACAAGTTTTTACATGAATGAAAAAAAACTCTCATCTCACATAAAAAAAACCCGCTATTCAAAACACGACGATCCAATATAACATATCCCAGCTACACATAACATCACATGTCATCAACGTAAGTAAATATGCGTATCCCAATTGTCGTTAACATATAGCAACGAAACCGGCGATACACTACATATTACACTTACGGTCGCAGAAAAGAAAGTGAAAACTACAACAATTGGAATCCGCAACCAGCTTAGACATCATAAACCCAATGTATCACATACTTTGGATTTTATGCCTAACCAAATGAATTCCTTAGACATCACATGCCTAACAATTATAAACCATGCAATTTAGTCTCGATATTGAATACACTCTTAAAAAACCAGTCGGGTAATTCAATAAGATTCCCGACAACTTGACTGAATACTCGTCGGAAACTTTAGTAGAAGGCCGCACCCCCGATGGCGTCGACGAAGTGCACTTAGGCAGAACACCGCGGCCACGAGCACCCGAACGGTTGCTTTTGGCGACGGGGTTCTCCTACAGTCACTTGGTCGGGGCTATGGGGCATGGCTATCTAGTAAGGTTACCCGGCGAGTATCCGCGTACGCTACGTAATTGCGACGGACTTTTGATCCACATCAAAATTCCGTGGCAACCGATCAAATGAGACTGAATTGCTAGATTTATGAAATTCAAATTAGTTTTCATAAAACTAAATATTGTGGATTCCAAGTATTGTATCATAATCACAGATAGTGAGACGATGTTAAACTTTTCGATCAAATCAACAAACACCCAAAATTTCCCAAAGAGCTCAACATTTGAGCAGAGTTTAAAATATACCCAGAACATGCCACAGCACCTATGGACCAACCGTAGAAGGGTCAACCCTTGCCTCACCTATGGAGCCGCAGAACTACCATAAACCCTAGGGTTTGTTGGCGGTTCTGACGGCCACAGAATCGAGTTAGGGTTTCGTTCTTTTAGAGGGTCCATGGAAAACACCTGCATGATTTTCTGAAGATTTTAAACATGGAAAAAGACAACTCTTGGAAAATTTTCAGCGAGGGAAAAAATGAGTTATTGATATCCGTTCGAACATTTTAAGGTCGTCTAAATAACCTGAAATGATGTTAGAATTACGATTATGAAACACTCTGAATTGCCTTTACAGAAATATAACATCACATGCAATATCAATAAAAAAAAGCAACACCTGAAACACCAAAACCAAGAGACCGGAACACCGACAAAAATTGAAGCCCAGAACGATGAACAGGGTCGGCCGGGCTGGATTTTCCCTTCATGTCGCCGGCCAATATCCGGCGACGGGGGCTCAAATTTCTGTGGTGTTCATGTTACATCTCATTTAACATTTTGCAATTATTTAAAAAAATTTTAGACACTCTGTAAATTTCGACAGAAACTAGGTTTTTATTTCATGTGTTTCGGAGTTGTTTCTGCTAGTTATATATATGCCCTAGAAGCCATTACTGTACATGTGATGTATATTGTAGTGGATGCTTGGACATATATAGGGAGGACTTTCTTGCTCGACATGATAGTATGCTATCTGGTTGCTCTTTATCTTAACATGTACACTTATAGTCTCTCTATAACATGTTGATAAAGCCCTTAGGATGAGTACTTGACTACCAGGATTATGATGCAGATCAAACTAGTGGGGCAATGGTAGTCGGTACGTACATCCTTCAATTGTTCCTAGTCGTGGGAGTATCGAGACAGGGCATCGATACTCTAGAGTAAACTAGCGTATACGCTTCTCGACCTATATGATGGGCGATGGATGATCCCATATCCATTGGTGTTTGAAATCATAGAAGGTATACGGGTGCTCAGTGGAGACTGGGTACACTGGACGGACTCGCCGAGAACTCCTAGATGGTATTATACCTATCGTCATATAGCAGTTCTCTGGTGACACTTGTACAGGTAAGTCTGTCGACCCGAGATCGTCATAGAGTCTTGTGTGATTCCCACTGTGCTTTAATTTCCACCATACCACGTTCAAGAGATCGTGCAAAAAAGTGGTTTTTTGGTACATTCCTGAGTCACATAGAGGCAATGAGCGATAGGAGGGGATTCGTCTCTCCCAGTATTGGGGGTTGATGTTGCGATATGCTCGATTGGCCATAACAGGATATCCATGGCCAGGGTTGTTGAGATTTACTGGTAAGTGTTATCAGTAGTTTCTTAAATCGTTATGGATCTTGTATCGGCATGACTTATCAGGCTATTAGGGTCTGACGTTATACCACCCCCAGGCTGGGATATACGACATATCTGACGAAGATACCGGACTGTACGGTAGTGTTACTGATTGGATTAGCAGTAGTATGAGCAGGCCTGCTTGTTGATCTTCTGATCGCTCAATACCCGGGTGGCCGTTACGTTTAGCAGACCGCTTGCGGCTTGTGGGTGTTTAATATGATCATCACCTATTGCCGGCGTATTGACGAGTCTTTAGAGTCCTACACAGAGGTTTCCTGGTTCATGCGAAACGAAGTAGGAGCACATATGTGATATGTGCGGGACCGAGATTAATGCGCGTATGTGATACCGCATTCTATTCTCGCGATATGTGATATAGCCGGGTTATCGGAACAAGTGTTGATTCGATAAGTTGATTCACATGATATTAGTCGGTTGTATGTGATATAGCCGGATTATTAAATCAAGTGTTGATTTAATAATTTAATGTATAATTATATATGTGATATATTAATTTACATTAACTAATATTTGCTTACTAAATATTTCTTTTTCTCACTTGTGTACACTTAGTATATATGTGATATATATTAATGTACATTATTTTGTGTCATGCTAGATGCCACATGCTACATGGCTGTATGAGACTCACACCATGCTTATAATAATGATATGGTTTTATTTATTTAAAATTAATCAAAATTAATGGTAATTAGTCACATGGTTGAAGCTTGTAGAAACTTGTGGAACCATTGACCAAATCCACTATTTTTTTTTACTTGTAGATATTTTTTGACCTAACCATTATTGTTAGCCATAGTTAAGTCTCTACATTGGTTAGTGTATGGCACTAACTCACCCATAGTTTCTATTCTCACCTCATTAGTTCATTCTCCCATCATCATTTCTTCATCTTCTTTTTCATTGAGAAAGCTTGCTAGCATTTCTCAAGGTGAGAAAATATTGTGAGAAAAACAAATTAAAGTGAGCCTATTTCCTACTTCATCATGCTCTACTATTAGCCATTTAGTTTAGGGTGTTTGCTTTACTAAACCCTAATTTAGTGAAGAGGTAGCATGAGCTTGAGTCTCCTCGATATAGATCATCTTCGGCCTCGAAGACTTTGAGCAAGCTTGTTCATTTCTTCATGTGAACCCTTATTAGAGTTCGGGTGTTCACTACTTGGAGCGAAAGGACTACTACACGGAGCTTTAGATGTGAAGGACGGGTCTACAAAGGTTGTATTCCTTATTGAAAACGGCATGGACGATGCCTCCCGAAACCTTGCTGCAGCCGTACGGAACCCTGCAGTGGTATCAGAGCCAAGCTAGAGATTTAAACGAAGTTTGATAGATTACGAAACCAAAACAACTCTGAAACACCCGATACACATTCTTAGTTTCTGTCGATTTTTAAATGGCTTCTAAAAATTTTTTAGCAACTGCAGAATGTTGTATGTGATATAACATGAACACTATGAAAATTTGAAGCATTTTGGCCGGTTTTTGGCCGAGCAAAACACCACAAAAACCGAGGTGGCTGGTCCTGTTGATGCATCCCAGCTTCAAATTTTTTCAGTGTCCCAGGATCTGGGTTTTAGTGTTTCAGGTGTTGCTTGTTTTTGCTAAATTTTCATGTGATGTTAACTTTCTGCAAAGGCAATTTGAAGTGTTTCGTAGTCGTAATTCTAACATGTATTCCGGTTATTTAGACGACGCTAAAAAGTTTAAACGGATATCAATAACCGATATTTTCCCTCGCTGGAAATTTTCCAAGAGTTGGATTTTTTTTCAAGTTTCAAATTATCAGAAAATCATGCAAGTGATTCTGTGGACCCTCTAGAAGAACGATACCCAAACTCGACTTTGTAGATCGTGGAACCACGGTCATACCCTAGGGTTTGCGGCAGTTCCGTGGCGACATGAATGAGGCATGGGTTGGCCCTTCTTCGGATGGTTCATAGGAGCTGTGGCATGTTCTGGGTACTTTTTGAACTCCGCTCAGGTGTTGAGCTTTTTGGGAAATTTTTGGTGTTTTTTTATTCGATAGAAAATTTTAACATCGTCTAGATATTTGCGATTGTAATACAATATTTGGAATCTACATAATTAGTTATGAGATAACTAGTTTGAATTTTATAAATCTAGCAGTTTAGTCTCATTTGATCGGTTACCACGGAATTTTGATGTGGATCAAAAGTCCATCGCAATTATGTAATGTACGCGGATACTCGCCGGGTAACCTTACTAGATAGCCACACCCCATAGCCCCGACCAAGTGACTGTAGGAGAACCCCGTCGCCAAAAACATCCGTTCGGGTGCTTGCGGCCGCGGTGTTCCGCCTTAGTGCACTTCGTCGACGGCATCAGGGGTGCGGCCGTCTACTAAAGTTTCCGACGAGCATTCGATCAAGTTATCGGGAATCTTGTTGAATTACCCGACAGGTTATTGGAAAGTGTTTTCAATATCGAGACTAAAATGCGGGGTTTATAATTGTTAGGCATGTGATGTCTAAGGAATTCAAATGGTTGGGCATGAAATCCAAAGTATGTGATACATTGGGTTTATGATGTCTAAGGTGGTTGCGGGTTCCAATTGTTGTAGTTTTTCACTTTCTTTTCTGCGACCGTAAGTGTAATATGTGGTGTATCGCCGATTTCGTTGCTATATATCAACGACAATTGGGATACGCATATTTACTTACGTTGATGACATATGATGTTATGTGTTACTGTGATATATTATATTGGATCATCGTGTTTGAATAGCCGGGTTTTTTCTTTGTGAGATGAGAGTTTTTCATTTTCATTCATGTAAAAGCTTGTATGTAATATTCTTTTATTGGGACACTTCCGGGTTGAGGATGATGTCACCATTTATGTATATTATTTACTTTTCCGCAATAGGATAGACCCAAGGAAGAGAGCATAAGTTACCTGGTTTTAGAGTCCAGTGGGAGACCATCTCGAGGAGTCGAGACCGGGTCTCTTAACTCTAGAATTGGTAGGGTTGCTTGCCGCTCTCGTAGGGGTCGAGGGATGTAGGTTTGGCTATTCATCACGACCGTGGAATCCGTGTTTTATACAGGCTTAATTTAAAACACGGAATTCCTAGTATATCCAATATTTCATATGTGTTCTTCTGCTGCTGATATTTTGTGATGTGATCACTTGATATGTTCTGAGACGAATGCCTATATTATATATATGATATATAATAAATATTGTTGCTTTAGTTTCTTCTGTGATGCTTGGGAAGCATAATTTGATGGGACTTAATTAATGAGATTAATGAAATAAAAGAAACCTAAAGATATTGTAGAAAGTTTTTTTAAAAACTGGTAGCTCTAGTTCTTGCTCTGCATAGCGGTATTCCTTATAGAATATCCAGCACCTTATTCGATAAGGAAAGAGCCGAGATCGCTTCACCGGGAGTGACCTCTTTAGCGAAACGGGCAGATGCTACAACCCACTCGGTTTGTCTTTTGATTGCTTCTATAGTTTTTGCTTTGCATAGTGGTATCTGTGAATTATCCTGTACCTTATTCGATAAGGAAAGAGCCGAGGTCCCTTCACCGGGAGTGACCCCTTTAGCAAAACTAGTAAAAGCCTAAAAAACACTTCTTTTCAAAATCACTCGATTCTACAAGGATATAAAGTTCATTACGCAAAAGGTTTTCTTAAAAACCTGTCGTAGCCCTCCGTCATTTCAGATAAGTAGTATTTAGTATTCGTGCTGCGTTTGTTGGCCTTTATCAAGGCGTAGTGTGCGGTAGCTCACTAGTGCTTATCTGCTTAAGCATATGATGCGATTGGATTAGGGTAGTCGTGCGACTTTGTTGGCCTTTGTCAAGGGTGTAAGGCTACGCCAGCGCCCCGGCTATCTTTTCGTGTCCAAATGCGGAACAAAAACTTTTATAAACTGGCGCTAACGTAACCTTAAATCCGCATCGTGCCATTAACCCTATACTGGTTAACTGTAAAAAGAAGTTTAAGAGATTATACTGATGATCCATGTCCTTCGGTCTTCAAGCTCTTACCAAGCTCCTCGCGGCTGCCCCGAACAAGTTCGCTCTCCGATCTCCCTCGTCGAAGAAGATCCACGTCGAGGATTCTTAATACGGGCTCCCGCTTCAAACCGAAGCAACTCGGGCATCCAGTTTGCTAGCCTAGATACCCAAGAGGAAGTAGAGATAGTTTGTGAATATTTTGTCTCAATGCACCCAAGAATTTGGGTGGAGATAAATGAAGTTGCCAAGAGTGAAATGTCAAGCATAAGAAATTGGCTTTGTGTGAAGAAAAGAATAGGGCTCAGCCATTTTCAAAATTTGGTTCTCTGGGGATTTTTTTGCAGTGGTGGTGAATGTAACCATTCAAGTGGTGAGTGAAAAAAATGCAATACATGAAAATTAATCCCTCCTCAAATCCAACAGCCACCAAACCCTTAAACCATCACATGAAACTCACTCACAACAAAACCCCATCAATGCAAAGTGACACCTCACCAAATGCCCATGCCCAAAAACAGCCCACTCAAGGACACCTCACAGCAAAAAAAATGCCAGCACAACAAATAATGCTCACGAATTTGGCAGCCAAGAATAAGCCAAAAAACATGACACACACATTCCAATAAATTAAACATTAAACCAAATGTTTAAATCCAGAAGATAGTGGCAACTTCAAAAGTAAACTGATAATGGAATTACAAGAATACCCCTCAACCGTATATACATACCTATATCTGTTTGAAAAATATGAATACAACGAGACGAAAGTAATCCAACAATCTAATACTAGGATCCGGCTTAAACCAAAGTCCACTAGTATGATCCGTCCGATCATGATCCGTGCATAAGTGCGCGTATATGATCGAACCCTGCCATAAAACCATACGACCTTTACAACGTTTCGCCTGATCTAGGGAAACACTCTGTGTGGGACTCTAAAGACTCGTCAATACGTTGGTAGTGGGTTTAACCACAAGTACGTCAGTAGCACTAGCTGTACGTAACGGCTACCCAGGTATTGAGCGAAAGGGAGGCCGACGAGCGAACTCATCCAGAAACCCTACTGAGCCTGACAGTGACAATATCCGTACAGTCCGGTCAGTTCATCTATGAGTATCGCATATCGGTCCTAGGGGGATGGTAAATGTCAGACCCCTAATAGCGGTATAAGTCGTGTCGGAGTGTAGCCCAGAACACCCTGAGAAACTACCGGAATACCTACCAGTAAATCTCACTTGCCTTGTCCAAGGACTTTGTGTAATGGCTCTCCAAACAAAGCGAGATATCACCCCCAATACCGGGAGAGACGAAACCCATGCTGATCCGCTCACTGCCTCCATGTGGCTCGGGACTGTACACAACTAAAACCTGTTTACACGACTCCTTTGAGCCGTGGTAGGGTAGTTGTCAAAGCTTAGTGGGAACTCACACGAGAAAAATGACGATCTTAGGTCGATAGACTAACCTGTACACATGTCACCAGGGAACTGCTATCTGACGACAGGTCTAATACCAACTAGCATGTTCTCGGCGAGTCCGTTCAGTGTACTCATAACCCAATAAGCACCTGTATACATCTTAGGTGAACCAAATGAAACTAATGGCTTGTGAGTCCGACCACCGCCCCTCGTCGGGGTCTCGATCTGTATACACTAGTCTACTCTGGAGTATCGATGCCCTGTTTCGAAACTCTCTCGACTAGGGACACTTTAAGGATGTGCTTATAGACCCCAGCTCCTACGAATATGATCGCCATCATACTGCTGGCAGTCAAGCAAGAATCCTATGGGCTCTATCAACATGTAATAGTGATCTGTAATGTTACCTGAAGCATGTATACGATGATAAAGAAAAACCAGATAGCATACTATCATCTCGAGTAAGACTGTTCTACCGGTATAGGTCCTCCCTCAATCATTGAAATCACGTGCATGCGATCCAATAATTGACTTTGAGGGCACTATAGCCAACAATCTCCCACTTGCACTTAAGGCTAATTATTGCGATGTCGCGTACTCACAGTCCGTGTGATACCGAACACCCAACTCCTCTACTAATCAATTTCACAAAGCTCGTTTGTAAAACTTTTGCTTTCAAGAAATAGTCTCAGTGAGTGGATCCGCCCTGATGATTCTTTCTATGTCTCTCTTAATCTCAAGTTCACGGAGAAAACCATCTCCTGAAATGAGCAACACCTGTCTTAGAATATGTCTGGATATCTGATGGGACCCAGTTCAAAAATGAACTCCAAATCCAGTAAACTTCTTGTAAGTGCACGGCGGCGCCCCGGCCGTCAATCCGACACCGGAATGCGGAAGCGATGATTTACTTTAAACTTTAAAAACGGCACCACCGCGCACTAAAATCCCGGATCGGGCCATTAATCTAGTCCTAGCTAACTAAAGAACGGGAAGAGAGATATACCGAGCGATCCGTGTCCTCCGGTCTTCTCGTCGCCGTCCCAATCTCTCGCGGAATGTCTGGTCTCCACCTCCTCGCCGGAAGGGCACCACGTCGCCGGCTTCTTTTACGGGCTCCTGTAGGATTACTAGGCACACTAATGAGGTCTCACAAGGCATCAAGCATGCCAAATTCAAATTTTACAAGTGCCGAGAAACACTAATGCGAGATCGTAAACTAGAGGATAGGCGAAACAACAAGCTAGTTAACAACATAACTACAAAGTGAACGGAAGTACAACCTTTGTAGATCTGGTCCTCCACCTCCATAGCTCCGCGTTGACGTCCCTCCGCTGTGATCATCGGATCCCGGACTCTAGTAATGGTTTCGTCGAAGAAATGATCGGGCTAGGTCGTCGACTTTGATGCCGAAGATGATCTACGTCGGGGCAACTCAAGATCAAGCTCCAACTTCACCAAGTCATGAAACGAAGAAAACACCCTATACTACATGGCAAGTGGTAGAGGATGAAGAAATAGGAAGTAGGTTCACTTTAGAATTGGATTTCTCACTCTTTTTCTCAAGTCACCATTGAAGCTAGAAAGCTTCTTTCTTCTTGAAAAAGAAGAAGAAGAAGAAAAAGAATATGATAAGAATCTTGGAAAAAGAAACTAATGTGATTCTTATCATTTTAGCAACCATGGTTTAGTGTAGAGAATAAACTATGGTTTAGGTTTAATGGTTAGGTTAGGCATAAAACAAAAATGGTGGACTTATTCAAAGCTTCAACTATAATACAAAGCAAGCCACCATTTTCCTTTTTGCCAAAAATGAATAAATAAATAAGTGAAATGAAACCCTAACCATTCACTAAACATGGTTTAAGTCTTACACAAAACCAAGTTTGCATGTATCATCAAACATGATACAAACAAGTGCACAAAAATATATCACATATACAACTTGTGCACATCAAGTGAGAAAATCCATCTGAAGTGAACCAATACTAGTTAATGTAAAGTAATATATCAAATATATAATTATACATTAAATCATTAAATCAACACTTGATTTAACGATCCGGTCATATCGCATATGACCGACTAATATCCAATGTATCGACTTATCGAATCAATCCTTGATTCGATAACTAGGTTATATCGCATACAACCAATCGATACATTCATCGCGAGAATAGAATACAGTATAACATACTGGTATTATTCTCGGTCCCGCACATATCTCATATGCGCTCCTATTTCGTTTTGCTTGAGCCAGGAAACCTCTGTGTGGGACTCTAAAGACTCGTCAATACGCCGGCAGCAGGTGATGATCATATCAAACACCCACAAGCCGCAAGCGGTCTGCTAAACCTAACGGCCACCCGGGTATTGAGCAATCAGAAGATCAACGAGCAAGCCCACTCACACTCCTGTGAATCCAACCAGTAACACTTACCGTACAATCCGGTCTCGTCGTCTGATATGTCACATATCTCACCTAGGGGTGGTAAACGTCAGACTCCAATAGCTCGATAAGTGGTGTCGATATGAGGTCTATAACAGTTCGAGAAACTACAGGTAACACTTACCAGTAAATCTCAGCAACCTTGGCCAAGGATTTCCGGTTATAGCCAATCGAACACAGTGCAACATCAACTCCCTATACCGGGAGAGACGAATCCCCTCCTATCGCTCATTGCCTCAATGTGATTCGGGACTGTACCCAAAAGCCACCGTTTTGCACGCCCTCTTGGACGTGGTAAGGTGGAAATCAAAGCACACTGGGAATCACACAAGTCACTATGACGATCTCGGGTCAACAGACTACTCTTCACCAGTGTCACCACAGAACTGCCATCTGACGTAAGGTATAATACCATCTGGAAGTTCTCGGCGAGTCCGTCCAGTGTACCCAGTCTCTACTGAGCACCCGTATATCATCTCTGATGTCAAACACCAATGGATATGGGATCATCCATCACCCATCTGTATGGGTCGAGAAGGTATACGCTAGTCTACTCTGGTATATCGATGCCCCGTCTCGATACAGCCACGACCAGGGACCTTGAAGGATGTACTTATGGACTACCATGTCCCCACTAGTATGATCCGCATCATAGTCCAGGTAGTCAAGTACACATCCTAAGGGCTTTACCAACATGTAACAGAGAGACAATCAGTGTACACGTTAAAGTAAAGAGCAACCAGATAGCATACTATCATGTCGAGCAAGAAAGTCCTCCCTATATATGTCCAAGCATCCACTACAATATACATCCTATGTATAGCAATGGCCTCTAGGGCATACATATAACTAACAATCTCCCACTTGCACTAGGGCCATCTGATAGCAGTGGTTGTAGTATCTCATACTCAACCATCCCATAAAAGTCTCTCTCTGGGAAAAGGCCTTTGTGAGTGGATCCGCCGTGTTGTCCTCTGAGTCTACTCTCCTTACCTCGATCCCTTGGAGATCAACCATCTCCATGATCAGGTGACACTGCCTTAGAACATGTCTGGATCACTGATGGGACGGGCGTTCCTTGGCATAAGCCACAACTCCATTGTCACACAATGGGAGGAACTAAGTTCATCTCATGAACCATTATACACCCAGACTGCCTCTTTGGTAGCATCTTAAGTAGCGATGTATTCAGCCTTTATCGTCTAGTAAGCCACGTTATCTAGCTTGGAACTCTTCCAACATACCGTCCCTTTACTGAGGGTAAAGAAAATGCCTGTGACTGACATTCAGTCGTCCTTATCACTCTGGAACCTTTCCAGTGATTCACCACAGGATCGATTGATACCATCTCACTACATTTAGTGAGAATCCTAACATCCATTTAGATCTATCTCATAGATCCAAAACCCAGGATTTAGTAGGTATCACTTTGATCCTATTTGGAAAATCATTGTGATAAGCGGAGATTGACCGAGCGTAGCATAGGAAACTCCTTTCTTTTCAAGAGTATGTCATCCACGTACTCTACGAGGATCACCACCATACTCCCTACTACCCCTTTGTATATACAAGGTTCATCTACCATTTTGATGAAGTCAAAATATTTGACTACTACATCAAAACAGATGTTCCAACTCCGCGATGCCTGCTTTATCCTATAAAGCATCTTGTACACGTTTCCGCTGCTCCTACTGTTTACGAAGCCCTCTGACTGTGTACTTATAGACTCTCTCTTCTAAAATATCATTTAGAAGAGCAGTCATGACACCCAACCGCCAGATATCGTAGTCATGGTATGTAGCCGTGGCAAGTAGGATCCGGATAGACTTAAGCATAGCCACAGAAAAAGGTTTTATCATTATCCACGCCTGGTCGATGACGAAAACTTTTAACAAGTCTAGCTTTGAAAGTCTCAACTTTTCCATCTACACCAAGTAATCTTCTCAAGATTTACTTGCTCCTGATGGGGATTTAACCCTTCAGATATAGCAACCAAAGTCCATACTTTATTGGTGTACATGGATTCCATCTCAGATCACTAAGCATCCAGCCATTCTTATAGAGTCTTACTCCTTATGGCCAGCTCGAAACTAGTTGGGTCATCATCTCATGATGCAATCCTCGCTTCCACTGTCATAGAGAAACCGAAGTATCTCTCAGGTGGGTGAGGAACCCTACTAGATCGGCAGAGAGGCTGAGGTTCGTCGGTAACTATTGAATCCTTTGGTTCTATCAAATCATCTGTTGTATTTTGTATAGCTGGAACCTTTCCTGTTCTACAGAACAGACCTTGCCTTGAGCTTTTCCGGATCTTGCTATTTAGACATAGGCCGGACTACCCCAAATCTTAACTAGCTTAAGACATGGGCTCTTCCCATACCATATCACATATGGAGTGGTAGGCAACTGATTTGATTTGAACCCTATTCAATAGGTATACAGCTTCTCAAGTGCATAACTCCCAAAAGGAAATAGGTAATTCAGTAGTACTCATCACAGAGCACACCTTATCATATAGGGTGTGATCGCTCCGCCCCGATATACCATCGTGCTATGGTGTATACGGAGGAGTAATGCTGAGAGAGAATCTCATTCTCCTTTAGAAAAGTCCAAGAATTCCGTGCTCAAGTATTCACCTCCCTGATCTCATCATAGGACATAATACTTCTACCCGGTTTTTGGTTCTCTACTTCTAACTTATATTCATATGAATATCTCAAGTTTCGGACTTGTGTTTCAACAGGAACATATGTCTGAATCTTGAGAGATTATCAGAGAATGTAATGAAGTACAAAGAACCGGTCCTGGCATGTGTAGACAGGGGACCTTACATACATCATCATGTATCAGTCCCAAGAGTTTACTAACTCTTTGTCTGTTTCCAAAAAACAGAACTGAGGTCATTATATCTTTGTGACATGACTCGCAACTTTCATAAGATGTAAATTCAAACTGATTTAAATATGCATCTACTATGTAACTTAAGCTAGTCGGGTCACATTGATATGACCTAGTTTACAAAACCTTAAGAAGGATCCGTTCATTTTTGAACTCTTCCCCTTTTGTGTGTTCCGTATACTAAGAACAGTAGTTTAATTTAGAACATTAATGTTTTTAGATAACGTGCCTGAACCGATAAACTTTTGATATAAGAAATGTTCAAAACATTATCCATCAATACAAAATTTTATCATTTCTTCACTAATAAAGAGACTGATATGATCTTGTATGTCAGGTTCGGTATCTAATAACATTCGTTCAGAATCAATGTATTTGGGATACAGGGTGACAGTGACCAACAGACTTGGCTGCAACACTTGCATCGTTTTCTGTCTCATGAAACTTATCACCCATTCTCAGTTCTCTACCTTTCTGTAGCCCTATGTAACAGATTACATATCTGGGATCCTGATCCGGTATCAAATATCTAGGACGTAGAGGATACAGAGAAACAGTTCTGTGTAACGAATACACCCGAAGATGATGCATCATATGTACTTTCTTCGTTTGGGCGGCATTGGAATCTTGGTATTCCCCTATTTCCTGCTCTGTCTCATAACAATTATAAGTTGGAGCGGGACCAACGTTCCCCAGCTCAGTATAACAAGCGGGTTCGGTCAATAATCCGTATTATTATCTTGAATAAGGCGTAATATGGTCGCTACCTGGAGAGAGAGAGAAGAAAACACTCAGCGTGCGCTCTTGCAAGATCAGATTGGTTATTATTTTATCTAATCAGGATGGCTCCCACTGTTTTTATCAAATCTTCCTTCAAACCCTAAAAGGAAAGACTAGACAGGATTAATTACACGCTACAAGTTCGCCAATCTTTCAGCCAAGCCAGTGTCGGTACTTTGAGGGAGGTCCCTCGTGCTTTCGCACGAACCTAATTAATGTAAACCTCGTTTTCCCAGAGGCGTAACCCCGTTGACACCTTTCTAGACACCTACTAGATCGGCTAATTGTAATGTGTAAAACTCTCCCAGGAGTAACAATTACTCACAGTGGGTATCGGGATCCAACTATCTCATAGAAGGTATGCAATCTCATTGCAAATTTCAACACTTGAAATTCCCGATAATTTTGCCCCTAGCGTCCTATGACCTTGACGCAGGCCAACAAACCATAGTGCGCTAGTCAAGTTCAACCCGTCATTTCCTGATTGAATTAAACCCACCTGCACGACCCTTGACGCCGGCCAACAAAGTCACACGACTACCCTAATCCAATCTGCGTCATATGCATAAGCAGATAAATACTAGTTAGCTACCGCACACTACGCCATGACGCAGGCCAACAAACGTAGCACGAATACTAACTACTATTTATCTGAAATGACGGAGGGCTACGACAGGTTTTTTTGAAAACCTATTGCGTAATGAACTTGATATCGTTGTAGAATCAAATGATTTTGAAATGGAGTGTTTTTTAGGCTTTTCTAGTTTTGCTAAAGGGGTCACTCCCGATGAAGGGATCGTCGGCCCTTTCCTCATCGAATAAGGTGCGGGATATATTATATATATCACTGTACAAAGCAGAAACTATAGAAGCAATCAAAAGACAAACTGAGGGTTGTAGCATCTGCCAGTTATTGCTAAAGGGGTCACTCCCGGTGAAGGGATCTCGGTCCTTTCCTTATCGAATAAGGTGCAGGATGTTCTATAAGGAACACCGCGATGCAAAGCAAGAACTGTAGGTACCTGTTTTATTTAGAAATTCGATTCCACAACATCTTAGGTTTCTTTTCTTTCATTAATCACATTAATGAAGTCCCATCATTTAAGTACCTAAACATCACAGATAAATACGACGTACACTTATGCCATCCGCATTCGCCTCGATATCCCCTTGTGCACTGTTAGGTTAGGTGACTAACGGCAGAGCGGGGCAGGGCTAGCACGGGTGTAAAACATAAGTAACGCCTATATAATATATCATATATACTATATATAGTATTCATCACAGAACATCACATGATCACATCACAGGTATCGCAGCAGAAGAATCATATGAAATATTAGATATACTAATACGTCCGTGTTTTTAATACGAGCCAGTATAAAACACGGATTCCACGGTCGCGATGAATAGCCAAACCCAAACCTCTAGACCCCTACGAGAGCGGCAAGCAACCCTACCAATTCTAGAGTTAGGAGACCCGGACTCGACTCCTCGAGTTGGTCTCCCACTGGACTCCAGAACCCGGTTACTTGTGCCCTCCTCCTTGGGTCTATCCTAGTGCGGAAAAGTAAATAATATACAAAAGGTGACATCTTCCGCAACCTGGAAGTGCCCCAATAAAAGAATATTACATACAAGTTTTTACATGAATGAAAATGAAAAACACTCATCTCACATAAAAAACCCCCGGCTATTCAAACACGACGATCCAATATAACATATCCAGCAACACATAACATCACATGTCATCAACGTAAGTAAATATGCCCATCCCAATTGTCGTTGACATATAGCAACGAAACCGGCGATATCACATATTACACTTACGGTCACAGAAAAGAAAGTGTAAAACTACAACAGTTGGAATCCACAAACTCTTTAGACATCGCATGCCTAACCAAATGAATTCCTTAGACATCGCATGCCTAACAATTATAAACTCCGCATTTCAGTCTCATTATCGAAAACACTTTTCAATATCATGTCGGACAATTCAACAAGATTCCCGACATCCTGATCGAATGCTCGTCGCAAACTTTAGTAGACGACCGCACCCCCGATACCGTCGACGAAGTGCACCAAGGCGAAACACTGCTACCGTGAGCACCCGAACGGATGCTTTCGGCGACGGGGTTCTCCTACAGTCACTTGGTCGGGGCTAAGGGATATAGCTGTCTATTAAGTTTATCCGGCGAGTATCCGCGTACGCTACGTGATTGCGACGGACTTTTGATCGCATCAAAATTCCGTGGAAACCGATCAAGTGAGACTAAACTGCTATATTTATAACATCCAAATCAGTTATCTCATAACTACATGTGGATTCCAAATATTGTATCACATTTCAGATAAATAGAAATGTTAAACTTTCCGATCGAACATCCAAACACCCAAGTTTTCCCGAAACAGATCAATACATGAAATAAGTTTAAAAAACATTCACTTCATGCCTCAGTACCAACGGTCCAGCCGTAGAAGGGTCAAGCAACGCCTCACATGTGGCACGCCGTACTGCCCCAAACCCTAAGGTTCAAAGGGCAGTTCAAGACGGTCACATAATCGAGTTAAGGTTTGTTGTATTCTAGAGGGTCCATCGCGTTACTTGCACTACTTAGAACGTCTTTAAACCACGGAAAAATCCAACACTTGGAAATTTCCCGACAGGGAAAAAATTGGGTATTTATATCCGGTCAAACTTTTCAACATCTTCAAAAATTATCCGGAAAAACACGGACGAAGTTAAACTTCCCGATCAAAACACCGAGTCCCCAATACAACCCAGAAAACTCAACTCTAGAGAATAAAATAAAAATACCCAGAAAATACAGCACTAATAGACAGGAGTTACTGTACAAAAATTAATGAAAGAAACGACCGTACGGCCGCGGAACCGCCGCAATAGCCACGATATTGCCGCGGTTCCGCGGCTATTTGATCGATTTAGAAGTCTCGTTTTGTACAGTAATTCTTATAAAACCCTGCTTATTTTTCTGCATATTTTTAATTCACAAAAATCCCAAATTTCAAAAAATGTACAGAGAAGGGTTTCGGATTAGGGTTTCGGGTTCGTTCGGATTTCTAACTTCGTCTACAAATCGCCTAAGGCTCTAGCTAGGCTCTGATACCACTGTAGGGTTACTAGGCACACTAATGAGGTCTCACAAGGCATCAAGCATGCCAAATTCAAATTTTACTAGTGCCGAGAAACCCTAATGCGAGATCGTAAACTAGAGGATAGGCGAAACAACAAGCTAATTAACAACTTAACTACTAAGTGAACGGAAATACAACCTTTGTAGATCCGGTCCTCCACCTCCATAGTTCCGCGTTGACGTCCCTCCGCTGCGATCATCGGATCCCGGACTCTAGTAATGGTTTCGTCGAAGAAATGATCGGGCTAGGTCGTCGACTTCGATGCCGAAGATGATCTACGTCGAGGCAACTCAAGATCAAGCTCCAACTTCACCAAGTCATGAAACTTGTGAAGAAAACACCCTATACTACATGGCAAGTGGTAGATGATGAAGAAATAGGAAGTGGGTTCACTTTAGAATTGGGTTTCTCACTCTTTTTCTCAAGTCACCATTGAAGCTAGCAAGCTTCTTTCTTCTTGAAGAAGAAGAAGAAGAAGAAAAAGAATATGATAAGAATCTTGGGAAAAGAAAATAAAGTGATTCTTATCATTTTAGCAACCATGGTTTAGTATAGAGAATAAACTATGGTTTAGGTTTAATGGTTAGGTTAGGCATAAAACAAAAATGGTGGACTTATTCAAAGCTTCATGAAGCTTCAACTATAATACAAAGCAAGCCACCATTTTGTTAGTTGTATGTATGCCCTAGAGGCCAGTATTGTACAGATGATGTATATTATATTGGATGCTTGGACATATATAGAGATGACTTTCTTGCTCGATATGATAGTATGCTATCTGGTTGCTCTTTATCTTAACATGTACACTTGTCTCTTTAAACTATCTTATAGTTACATGTTGGTAAAGCCCTTAGGATGTGTACTTGACTACCTGGACTATGATGCAGATCATACTAGTGGGGACATGGTAGTCCATAAGTACATCCTTCAAGGTCCCTAGTCGTTGGTGTATCGAGACGGGGCATCGATATACCAGAGTAGACTAGCGTATATGCTTCTCGACCCATGAGATGGGCGATGGATGATCCCATATCCATTGGTGTTTGACATCAGAGAGGGTATACGGGTGCTCAGTGGAGACTGGGTACACTGGACGGACTCGCCGAGAACTCCCAGATGGTATTATACCTCACGTCAGATGGCAGTTCTCAGGTGATACTTGTACAGGTTAGTCTGTAGACCCGAGATTGTCATAGAGTCTTGTGTGATTCCCACTGTGCTTTGATCTCCACCTTACCACATCCATGAGGGCGTGCAAAACGGTGGTCTTTGGGTACAGTCCCGAGTCACATGGAGGCAATGAGCGATAGGAGGGGTTTCGTATCTCCCGGTATTGGGGGTTGATGTTGCGCTGTGCTCGATTGGCCGTAACAGGGAAGTCCCTGGCCAGGGCTGATCAGAGATTTGCTGGTAAGTGTTACCAATAGTTTCTCGACCCGTTATGAGCCTCATATCGGCATGACTTATCGGTTATTAGGATCTGACGTTTACCACCCCTAGACTTGATATGCGACATATCAGACGAACAGACCGGACTGTACGGTAAGTGTTACTGGTTGGATTCACAGGAGTGTGAGCGGGCTAGCTCGTCGATCTTCTGATCGCTCAATACCCGGATGGCCGTTACGTTTAGCAGACCGCTTGCGGCATGTGGGTGCTTAATATGATCATCATCTGCTACCGGCGTATTAACGTGTCTTTAGAGTCCTACACAGAGGTTTCCTGGCTCAAGCGAAATGAAATAGGAGCGCATATGAGATATGTGCAGGACCGAGAATAATGCGTGTATGTGATACCGTATTTCATTCTCGCGATGGATGTATCGAATGGTTATATTCGATATAACCTATATATCGAATCAAGGATTGATTCGATAAGCCGATACATTGGATACTAGTCGGTTATATGCGATATGACCGGATCGTTAAATCAAGTGTTGATTTAATGATTTAATCTATAATTATATATTTGATATATTTCATTGCATTAACTAGTATTGGTTCACTTTATATGGATTTTCTCACTTGATGTGCAAGAAGTATATGTGATATACTTTTGTGCACATATTTGTATCATGTTTGATGATACTTGATCATTTTGTTAAGTGTAAAGAATTAAAACCATGGTTAAGTGTTGATTAGGGTTTTGCATATTCATTTATTTATTTATTTATTTATTTGAAAAGGATTATGATGAGAATGGTGGCTTTCTTTGTTTTAAGTTGAAGCTTCATGAAGCTTTGACTTTTGTAACCATTCTTGTCTTCATGCTTAACCCTAACTCATCCAAGTAACCATGGTCTATTCTCTACACTTAACCTTAGTTAGCTTATGATAAGTATTGAATTATTATTCATTTTAACTCAACACTTATCATAATTCTAGCTTCATCTTCAAAAGAAAAAGCTTGATGCCATTAATGGCAACTTGAGTTCCAAAGTGAGAAATCCAATTCTAAAGTGAACCCACCTCCTATTTCTTTACCCTATACCTCTTGCCAAGTTGTTTTGGGTGTTTTCTTCACAAGTTTCACAAATTTGTGAAGTCGGAGCTTGAACTTGTGATGCCTCGACGTAGATCATCTTCGGCACGAAGCCGACGACCTAGTCCGCCCAAATCTCCGATGAAGCCGACGTATGAGTTCGGGATTCGAGATGGACAGCGAGAGGATGCCTACATGGAGCTAAGGAAGTGGATAACCGGATCTACAAAGGTTGTAGCTCTCTTCTTTTAGTTAAGTTGTTAACTAGATTCACATATCGCCTAAACTTCTAGTCAACGATCCGTATTAGGGTTTCTCGGCACCCATAATTTTTGAAATTGGCATGGTTGATGCCTTATGAGACCTCTTGAGAGTGCCTAGGAACCCTACAGTGGTATCAGAGCCTAGCTAGAGCCTTAGGCGAAGTCTAGACGACGTTTGAAACCCGAACGAACCGAAACCCTAACTCACAAAATGCTCTCTGTCCAATTTTTAAAAATCGGGATTTTTCAATATTAAAAATATGCAGAAAAATCAGCAGGTGTTTTTAAGAGTTACTGTGAATTTCGTGTGCCTAACTCCATCAAACCGCCGCGGTTCCGCGGCATGAGCATGGCTCGTGCGGCGGTTCCGCGGTCGTACGGCCTCCTTATTCAATAAATTTTATACAGTAACTCCTAATTGATAGTGCTGGTTTTCCTGAGAATTTTTAAAATTTATTCCAGAGTTGCATTTTCTGGGGTTGTTTTGGAGCTTCGATAGTTCGATCGGATTATCAAATTTCATCTATGTGTTTTTCGGATATTTTAAGAATATGTTAAAAAGTTCGACCGGATGAAAATACCCAACTTTTCCCCTGTCGGAATATTTCCAAGTGTTGGATCTTTCTATGGTTTAAAGACGTTCTGAGTAGTGCAAATAACGCGATGGTCCCTCTAGAAGACAACAAACCTTAACTCGATTATGTGACCGTCTTGAACTGCCCTTTGAACCTTCGGGTTTGGGGCAGTACGGCGTGCCACATGTGAGGCGTTGGCTTGACCCTTCTACGGCTGGACCGTTGGTACTGAGGCATGAAGCGAATGTCATTGAACCTATTTCATGTGTTGAACGGTTTCGGAAAAACTTGGGTGTTCGATTGTTCGATCGGAAAGTTTAACATTTTCTATTTATCCGGAATTGGATACAATAATTGGAATTCACAAACAGTTATGAGATAACTGAATGAATGATATAAATCTAGCGGTTTAGTTTCATTTGATATTGAAAAGAGTTTTCGATAATGAGACAAAAATGCGGGGTTTATAACTGTTAGGCATGTGATGTCTAAGTATTTCATTTGTTTAGGCATGTGATGTCTAAAGAGGTTGCGGATTCCAACTGTTGTAGTTTTACACTTTCTTTTCTGTGACCGTAAGTGTAATATGTGATATCGCCGGTTTCGTTGCTATATGTCAACGACAATTGGGATACGCATGTTTACTTACGTTGATGGCATGTGATGTTATGTATTGCTGGATATGTTATATTGGATCGTCGTGTTTGAATAGCCGGGGATTTTTATGTGAGATGAGTGTTTTTCCTTTTCATTCATGTAAAAACTTGTATGTAATATTCTTTTATTTGGGGCACTTCCAGGTAGCGGAAGATGTCACCTTTTGTATATTATTTTCTTTTCCGCATTAGGATAGACCCAAGGAGGGGAGCACAAGTAACCGGGTTCTGGGGTCCAGTGGGAGACCAACTCGAGGAGTCGAGTCCGGGTCTCCTAACCCTAGAATTGGCAGGGTTGCTTGCCGCTCTCGTAGGGGTCTAGGGGTGTGGGATTGGCTATTCATCACGACCGTGGAATCCGTGTTTTATACTGGCTCGTATTGAAAACACGGACGTCCTAGTATATCCAATGTTTCATTTGTTCCTTCTGCTGCGTTATCTGTGATGTGATCATGTGATGTTCTGTGATAGATATTTTATATAGTATATATGATATATTATATAGACGTTACTTATGTTTTGCACCCGCACTAGCCCTGCCCTGCTCTGTCGTTAGTTACCTAATCTAACGGTGCACGAGGGGACATAGAGGCGAATGCGGATGGCATAAGTGTACGTCGTATTTATCTGTGATGTTTAGGTGTTTAAATGATGGGACTTCATTAATGTGATTAATGAAAGAAAAGAAACCTAAGATGTTGTAGAATCAAATTTTAAATAAAACAGGTAGCTACAGTTCTTGCTTTGCACAGCGGTATATGTGATATATCCTGCACCTTATTCGATGAGGAAAGGACCGAGATCCCTTCACCGGGAGTGACTCCTTTAGCGATATCTGGCAAATGCTACACACTCGGTTTGTTTTTGATAGCTTCTATAGTTTCTGCTTTGCACAGCGATATATATGATATATCCCGTACCTCATTCGACGAGGAAATGGCCGACGATCCCTTCACCGGGAGTGACCCCTTTAGCAAAACTAGAAAAGCCTCAAAATCATTCCATTTCAAAACTTCATTTGATTCTACAACGATATCAAGTTCATTACGCAATAGGTTTTCAGAAAAACCTGACGTAGCCCTCCGTCATTTCAGATAAGTACTAGTTAGTATTCGTGCTACGTTTGTTGACTATGTTAAGGCGTAGTGTGCGGTAGCTAATTAGTACTTATCTGTATAAGCATATGATGCGATTGGATTAGGGTAGTCGTGCGACTTTGTTGACTATGTTAATGGTCGTGCGGGTGGGTTTAATTCAATCGGGAAATGACGGGTTGAACTTGACTAGCACTTATGATTTGTTGACTATGTTAAGGTCATATAGCTGCTAGGGGCAAAATATTATCGGGAATTTCAAGTGTTGAAATTTGCAATGAGATTGCATACCTTCTATGAGATAGTTGGATCCCGATAGCCACTGCGAGTAAGAGTTACTCTTGGGAGAGTTTTACACATTACAATTAGCCGATCAAGTAGGTGTCTAGAAAGGTGTAAACGAGGTTACGCCTCTGGGAAAACGAGGTTTACAGTAATTAGGTTCGTGCGAAAGCACGGGGGACCTCCCTCAAAGTACCGACACTGGCCTGGCTGAAAGATTGGCGAACTTGTAGTGTGTAATTAATCCCGGCTAGTCTTTCCTTTTAGGGTTTGAAGGAAGATTTGATAAAAACAGTGGGAGCCATCCTGATTAGATAAGATAATAACCAATCTGATCTTGCACGAGCTTACGCTAAAGTGTTTTCTTCTCTTTCTCTCCAGGTAGCGACCATTTCATGCCTTAATAAAGATAATAATATGGATGTATTGACCGAACCCGCATGTTATACTGTGCTGGGGAACGTTGGTTCCGTTCTTACCTATAAGAGTTATAGGACTGAACAGGATATAGGGGAATACCAGGATTCCCATGCCACCCGAATGAAGAAAGTACATGTTGATGCATTTTCTTCGGGTGTGTTCGTTACAGAAAACTGTTTCTCCATTTGCTCCACATCCTGGGTATTAGATACCGGGTCAGGATCCCATATATGTAATCAGTTACATGGGCTTAGGAAAGGTAGAGAACTTGGAGAAGGTGATAAAGACATTAGAGTTGGAAATGGTGCAATTGTTGCAGCTAAGACTGTCGGGGAATATCACCTTGTATTACCAACTGGTAATACATTGGTTCTGAACGAATGCTATTACATGCCGAACCTGATATGCAACATTACATCGGTTTCTTTGCTAAGTAAAGAAGGATATAATTTTGTAATACAGGACAATGTTATGAACATTTTCCGTAACCAAAAGTTGGTTGGATCAGGCACGTTGTGCAATGGCATTTATGTTCTAAACCAATCAACAGTTCTGAGCATAACAAACACACACAAGAGGAAGAGTTCAGAACTGAACGATTCCTTCTTGTGGCATTGTAGACTGGGTCACATCAATACGACACGACTGGCTAAGTTGCATAAGGATGGATATTTGAAACCTTTCGAATTTTCATCTTATGACACTTGCCAGTCATATCTCAAAGGCAAGATGACCAAAACTCCGTTTACGGGACACGGAGAAAGAGTTACCGAACTCTTGGGACTGATACATAGTGATGTATGCGGTCCCATGTCTACACATGCCAGGGATGGTTCTTCATACTTCATTACAATCACTGACGATCTCTCTAGGTTCGGGTATGTGTTCCTGATGAAACACAAATCAGAAGCTTTTGAGAAATTTAGAGAATATAAACAAGAAGTCGAGAACCAAACCAGAAAAAGTATTAAAATCCTTCGATCTGATCGAGGAGGTGAATACTTGAGCAATGAATTCCTGGACTTCCTAAAAGAGAATGGGATTCTCTCTCAGCTGACTCCTCCATATACACCACAGCACAACGGTGTATCAGAATGGAGGAACCGCACCCTATTAGATATGGTGCGCTCTATGATGAGCACAGCTGAGTTACCTATTTCCTTCTGGGGATATGCGCTGGAGACGGCTGCATACCTATTGAATCAAGTTCCGTCTAAATCTGTACCTACCACACCATATGAGATATGGAGTGGGAAGAGACCATATTTTAAACGAGTTAAGATATGGGATTGTCCGGCCTATGTCAAAAGGCAAAATCCAGACAAACTCGAGGCACGGTCAGTTCTCTGCAAGTTTGTGGGATATCCTAAGAATTCACAAGGATATTTTTTCTACCATGCTGAAGAACAAAAGGTGTTTGTTTCTCAATATGCCACCTTTTTAGAAAAGGAATTTCTTGAAAAAGAAATTAGTGGCGAAATGGTAGAGCTGGAAGAAGTTCCAGATACACAAACCGTAACTGAAGATTTAGTGGAACCAGAAGATTCAGTAGCTCCCAATGAACCTCAGCCTCCCCGCCGATCTAGTAGGGTTCCTCGCCAACCTGAGAGATACTACGGTTTTCTCATGGATGGAGGGAGTGAGGATTGCATCATGGAGGATGATGACCCAACTAGCTTCGAGCAGGCCATCACGAGTAGGGACTCAGTGAAATGGCTGGATGCTATGCGGTCCGAGATGGAATCCATGTACACCAACAAAGTATGGACTTTGGAAGTTGCTCCTGAAGGGGTAAAATCTATTGGGAGTAAGTGGATCTTCAAGAAAAAACTTGGTGTAGATGGGAAAGTGGAGACTTTCAAAGCTAGACTTGTAGCAAAGGGTTTTCGTCAAAGACCAGGTGTGGACTATGACGAGACCTTTTCTCCAGTGGCTATGCTTAAATCCATCCGGATCATGCTTGCCATCGCTGCATATCATGATTACGAAATCTGGCAAATGGATGTTAAGACCGCCTTTCTAAACGGTGATTTAGAAGAGTGCGTGTACATGACTCAGCCAGAGGGCTTCGTAGACAGTGGGAGCAGCGGCAAGGTGTGCAAGCTGCTTAAATCCATTTATGGATTAAAGCAAGTATCGCGGAGTTGGAACATCTGCTTTGATGTCGTTATCAAAGAGTTTGATTTCGTCAAAAACCCAGATGAACCTTGTATTTACAAGAAGGTGGCAGGGAGTAAGGTTGTCTTCCTCGTATTGTACGTAGACGACATACTCTTGATAGGAAATGATATTCCTATGCTGCAATCGGTCAAGCTCTTCTTATCACAAAGATTCTCGATGAAAGATCTTGGTGATGCCTCCTGCATATTGGGGATCAGGATCTATAGAGATAGATCCAAACGGATACTGGGATTGTCCCAATCCAGGTACATTGACACCATATTAAAGAGGTTTAGTATGGAAGAATCCAAGCGTGGGAATTTGCCCACGATCTCTGGAGTCACTCTCTCCAAAGAGATGTCTCCCAAGACTGATTTGGAGAGAGCTCGCATGCAAGGGATACCCTATGCTTCGGCTGTAGGCTCTATCATGTATGCGATGCTATGTACCAGACCCGATGTAGCATACTCACTAAGTGTAGTGAGCAGGTATCAAGCTGATCCTGGAGAGAGTCACTGGACAGCTGTGAAGAGCATTCTCAAGTACTTGCGAAGGACTAAAGAGATGCTCTTGGTGTATGGTAACGGAGAACTCCAAGTAGAGTCCTTTACCGATTCGAGCTTCCAGAGTGATAAGGACGGCTCTAAGTCGCAGTCGGGATTTGTCTTTACCCTTTACGGAGGGACGGTTAGCTGGAAGAGTTCCAAACAGGAAACCGTGGCAGACTCGACGATGGAGGCTGAATACTTTGCTGCCAACGATGCTGCCAAAGAGGCTGTCTGGATCAAGAAGTTCATTACTGAACTTGGAGTGGTTCCATCCATTGAGCATCCAATACCTTTGTATTGCGATAACAATGGAGCGGTGGATTTGGCCAAGGAACCCAGGTCCCATCAGCGATCCAGGCATATTCTGAGGCGGTATCACCTGATCCGGAAGATAGTTGATCACCGGGAGATCGAGGTCAGGAGGGTTGACACGAAGAACAACACGGCGGATCCACTCACGAAGGCCATTCCCCAGATACAGTTTGAGAGACTCTTCGGGATGCTCGGTATGCGATACTACAGCAGCTGGCCCTAGTGCAAGTGGGAGATTGTTAGTTGTATGTATGCCCTAGAGGCCAGTATTGTACAGATGATGTATATTATATTGGATGCTTGGACATATATAGAGATGACTTTCTTATTTGATATGATAGTATGCTATCTGGTTGCTCTTTATCTTAACATGTACACTTGTCTCTTTAAACTGTCTTATAGTTACATGTTGGTAAAGCCCTAAGGATGTGTACTTGACTACCTAGACTATGATGCAGATCATACTAGTGGGGACATGGTAGTCCATAAGTACATCCTTCAAGGTCCCTAGTCATGGGTGTATCGAGACGGGGCATCGATATACCAGAGTAGACTAGCGTATATGCTTCTCGACCCATGAGATGGGCGATGGATGATCTCATATCCATTGGTGTTTGACATCAGAGAGGGTATACGGGTGCTCAGTGGAGACTGGGTACACTGGACGGACTCGCCGAGAACTCCCAGATGGTATTATACCTCACGTCAGATGGCAGTTCTCAGGTGACACTTGTACAGGTTAGTCTGTAGACCCGAGATCGTCATAGAGTCTTGTGTGATTCCCACTGTGCTTTGATTTCCACCTTACCACGTCCATGAGGGCGTGCAAAACGGTGGTCTTTGGGTACAGTCCCGAGTCACATGGAGGCAATGAGCGATAGGAGGGGTTTCGTCTCTCCCGGTATTGGGGGTTGATGTTGCGCTGTGCTTGATTGGCCGTAACAGGGAAGTCCCTGGCCAGGGCTGATCAGAGATTTGCTGGTAAGTGTTACCAGTAGTTTCTCGACCCGTTATGAGCCTCATATCGGCACGACTTATCGGTTATTGGGGTCTGACGTTTACCACCCCTAGACTTGATATGCGACATATCAGACGAACAGACCGGACTGTACGGTAAGTGTTACTGGTTGGATTCACAGGAGTGTGAGCGGGCTAGCTCGTCGATCTTCTGATCGCTCAATACCCGGATGGCCGTTACGTTTAGCAGACCGCTTGCGGCTTGTGGATGCTTGATATGATCATCATCTGCTATCGGCGTATTAACGAGTCTTTAGAGTCCTACACAGAGGTTTCCTGGCTCAAGCGAAATGAAATAGGAGCGCATATGAGATATGTGCAGGACCGAGAATAATGCGTGTATGTGATACCGTATTTCATTCTCGCGATGGATGTATCGAATGGTTATATTCGATATAACCTAGATATCGAATCAAGGATTGATTCGATAAGCCGATACATTGGATACTAGTCGGTTATATGCGATATGACCGGATCGTTAAATCAAGTGTTGATTTAATGATTTAATGTATAATTATATATTTGATATATTGCATTGCATTAACTAGTATTGGTTCACTTTATATGGATTTTCTCACTTGATGTGCAGGAAGTATATGTGATATACTTTTGTGCACATATTTGTATCATGTTTGATGATACTTGATCATTTTGTTAAGTGTAAAGAATTAAAACCATGGTTAAGTGTTGATTAGGGTTTTGCATATTCATTTATTTATTTATTTATTTGAAAAGGATTATGATGAGAATGGTGGCTTTCTTTGTTTTAAGTTGAAGCTTTATGAAGCTTTGACTTTTGTAACCATTCTTGTCTTCATGCTTAACCCTAACTCATCCAAGTAACCATGGTCTATTCTCTACACTTAACCTTAGTTAGCTTATGATAAGTATTGAATTATTATTCATTTTAACTCAACACTTATCATAATTCTAGCTTCATCTTCTTCTTCATCTTCAAAAGAAAAAGCTTGATGCCATTAATGGCAACTTGAGTTCCAAAGTGAGAAATCCAATTCTAAAGTGAACCCACCTCTAATTTCTTCACCCTCTACCTCTTGCCAAGTTGTTTTGGGTGTTTTCTTCACAAGTTTCACAAATTTGTGAAGTCGGAGCTTGAACTTGTGATGCCTCGACGTAGATCATCTTCGGCACGAAGCCGACGACCTAGTCCGCCCAAATCTTCGATGAAGCCGACGTATGAGTTCGGGATTCGAGATGGACAGCGAGAGGATGCCTACATGGAGCTAAGGAAGTGGATAACCGGATCTACAATGGTTGTAGCTCTCTTCTTTTAGTTAAGTTTTTAACTAGATTCACATATCGCCTAAACTTCTAGTCAACGATCCGTATTAGGGTTTCTCGGCACCCATAATTTTTGAAATTGGCATGGTTGATGCCTTGTGAGACCTCTTGAGAGTGCCTAGGAACCCTACACATTTTCCTTTTTGCCAAAAATGAATAAATAAATAAGCGAAATGAAACCCTAACCATTCACTAAACATGGTTTAAGTCTTACACAAACCCAAGTTTGCATGTATCATCAAACATGATACAAACAAGTGAACAAAAATATATCACATATACAACTTGTGCACATCAAGTGAGAAAATCCATCTGAAGTGAACCAATACTAGTTAATGTAAAGTAATATATCAAATATATAATTATACATTAAATCATTAAATTAACACTTGATTTAACGATCCGGTCATATCGCATATGACCGATTAATATCCAATGTATCGACTTATCGAATCAATCCTCGATTCGATAACTAGGTTATATCGCATACAACCAATCAATACATTCATCGCGAGAATAGAATACAGTATCACATACTGGTATTATTCTCGGTCCCGCACATATCTCATATGCGCTCCTATTTCGTTTTACTTGAGCCAGGAAACCTCTGTGTAGGACTCTAAAGACTCGTCAATACGCCGGCAGCAGGTGATGATCATATCAAACACCCACAAGCCGCAAGCGGTCTGCTAAACGTAACGGCCATCCGGGTATTGAGCGATCAGAAGATCAACGAGCAAGCCCGCTCACACTCCTGTGAATCCAACCAGTAACACTTATCGTACAGTCCGGTCTCGTCGTCTGATATGTCGCATATCTAACCTAGGGGTGGTAAACGTCAGACCCCAATAGCTCGATAAGTCATGTCGATATGAGGTCTATAACAGTTCGAGAAACTACAGGTAACACTTACCAGTAAATCTCAGCAACCCTGGCCAGGGATTTCCGGTTATAGCCAATCGAACACAGTGCAACATCTACTCCCTATACCGGGAGAGACGAACCCCCTCCTATCGCTCATTGCCTCCATGTGATTAGGGACTGTACCCAAAAGCCACCATTTTGCATACCCTCTTGGACGTGGTAAGGTGGAAATCAAAGCACAGTGGGAATCACACAAGACTCTATGATGATCTCGGGTCAACAGACTACTCTGTACCAGAGTCACCAGAGAACTGCCCTCTGACGTAAGGTATAATACCATCTGGGAATTCTTGGCGAGTCCGTCCAGTGTACCCAGTGTCCACTGAGCACCCGTATATCATCTCTGATGTCAAACACCAATGGATATGGGATCATCCATCGCCCATCTGTATGGGTCGAGAAGGTACACGCTAGTCTACTCTGATATATCGATGCCCCGTCTCGATACACCCACGACTAGGGACCTTGAAGGATGTACTTATGGACTACCATGTTCCCACTAGTATGATCCGCATCATAGTCCAGGTAGTCAAGTACACATCCTAAGGGCTTTACCAACATGTAACAGAGAGACAATCAGTGTACACGTTAACGTAAAGAGCAACCAGATAGCATACTATCATGTCGAGCAAGAAAGTCCTCCCTATATATGTCCAAGCATCCACTACAATATACATCCTATGTATAGTAATGGCCTCTAGGGCATACATATAACCAACAGCTCTCACCTCTGGACCGAGGCAACTCGGGCACGAAGTTGGCGAGCCGACGTGCCCAAGATTTGCTGTAGAATACGTGTAGTGCTCTATGTCTCATTTGGGGTATTGGAAGTTGCCTTTGGTTGAGGAAATGAACTAAGACTTTTTGGAGATGAAACTTTGGGATTTTTGTGAAGCCAAAAGACCAAAAATCCCACCACAAAATTATTGAGCAGCCCCCTTCCCTCTATGGCCGGCCACTACTCTCCAAGAATGAGAATGGGGAGTTAGCCAAAAATAATGAATGAGTGAGCCAAAGAAAAAACAAGCAAAAGAGAGAAAAAGGGTGATGATGAAAAGAAACGATCACAATAAAACCCTCACTCCAAATCAACCAATCATAACTACAAAAAGTCATGCAATCATGAACTTATGAAGTCAATGGGTCAAGGTCAAACAAGAGCTATCATGAAGCATCAATATGCAAAGACAACCCTCCAAAATGCTTATTTGCACAAATGCAAATAAGCCCTCCTCCACCAATCTTCAGCCAATGAAAGATACAGAGGAATATGGCTGAAACGGAAAATAAACTGGCAACTTCAAAAAACCGATCCCGTAATAAATTACAGGAAAACCCCGCTACTGTATATACATACCTGCATTTGTATTCCGACCGAATACAAATGCAATGAGACAAATCTACACTGTACAATACTAGGATCCGGCTTAAACCAAAGCCCGCTAGTATTATCCGTCCGATCATGATCCGTGCAATACCGCACGTATCTGATCGAACCCTGCCATATCTCCATACGGCCTCTACAGCGTTTCGCCCGAAACTTGAGAAAACGGTCTGTGGGGGACTCTAAAGACTCGTCAATACTTTGGTTGTGGATTTAACCACTAGCACGTCAGAGGTATTAGCCTATACGTAACGGGCTACCAGGTATTGACCAAAGGGACGTCGATGAGCGAACTCATCCTGACATCCTACTGAGCCAGTCAGTGATAATATCCGTACAGTCCGGTCCGTTCGTCTTTGATCATCGCATGGCGGGCCTAGGGGGTTGGTAAAAGTCAGACCCCTAAAAGCGGTACAAGTCGTGTCGGAGTGTAGCCTAGAACACCCTGAGATACTACTGGAATACCTACCAGTAAATCTCCTGCCTTGGCCGAGGGCTTTGTGTAATGGCTCTCCTAGACACAGCGCGACCTCACCCCCAATACCGGGAGAGACGAACCCCTGCAAATCCGCTCACTGCCTCCATATGGCTCGGGACTGTACCCAACTAAAACCTGTTTGCACGTCTCCTTTGAGCGTGGTAGGGTAGTAATCAAAGTACAGTGGGAACTCACACGAGACAAATGACGATCCCAGGTCGATGAACTAACCTGTACACATGTCACCAGGGAACTGCTATCTGACGTCAGGTATAAGACCAACTAGCATGTTCCCGGCGAGTCCTTTCCGGTGTACTCATAACCCAATGAGCACTTGTATATATCTTAGGTGAACCAACTGACACCAGTGGCTTGTGAGACCGGCCACCGCCCCTCGTCGGGGTCTCGACTGTATACACTAGTCTACTCTGGAGAATCGATGCCCTGTCTCGAAACTCTCACAACTAGGGACCTTTTAAAGATGTGCTTATAGACCCCGGCTCCCACGTATATGATCTCCCTCATACTGCCGGTAGTCAAGCAAGAATCCTAGGGGCTCTATCAACGTGCAATAGTGACCTGTAAGGTCACCTAAAGCAGTACACGATGATAAAGATAAACCAGATAGCATACTATCATCTTGAGTAAGACTGTCCTACCGGGATAGGTCCTCCATCAATCATTGCAATCATGTGCCTGTGATCCAATAATTGACTCTGAGGGCACTATCTCCAACAATCTCCCACTTGCACTCAAGGCTAATTATTGCGATGTCACATACTCACAGCCCGTGTGATACCGAACACCCAACTCCTCTACTAGTCAGTCTCACAAAACTCGTTTGTGAAACTATTGCGTTCGAGGAATAGCCTCAGTGAGTGGATCCGCTTTGATATTTCTTTCTATGTCTCTCTATATCCCATGTTCGCAGAGAAAGCCATCTCCCGAAATGAGCAATACTTGTCTTAGAATGTCTGGATATCTGACGGGACCTAGTTCAGAAATGAACTCCAAATCCAAACTTCTTAGTCCGTATTGACAACTGAACTTAATCAGTGTCCTGCGCCATGCCTCCCTCAGTATCCCCTTGGACCACCTGTCCAAAATACTGCCCCTCGTCAGAGGGAAAACTATAACTCTGACGACCACCCTGTCGTCCATGTCACCTTGGAAGCCTGGAATGATAATCGTCTCCTAAAGGACACTGTCGTTATCAAATCCCTAGAACATTCACTTATGTTCTAAAGCTGCTTCCGATTGTTTCTCCAGGATTGGATCAATATCAATTTATTGCATCTCCTGCAAAAACAACATCTGGTGTGGTACTTGACATCTCATGATTGACTCAATTGCCTAAATAAGTGATCTGCCAATCATGCACATCCCTCTCTACTTTAGTTTTTAAGACACCTTTAGAGAGGGTGACTCCATCACCTGCAGGTACACTACCGTGCCAGGAGTCGTCCATTCTAAAAACTCTTAGAATGTTTTCTAAGTACCCTGATTGGGAAACCACCCAAATCTAGATCTAAAACCATAGATCCAGTAACCAGAATGTTTGATATGAAATCCATTTCCTTTGTGGAGAAACCACTGTGTGACGACCAAAGTATAACAGATCGTAGTATAAGAGTTTCTTTTCCTACTCTGTGTATGTCATCCAAATACCATGGAAACACACCCTACTACCTTCTTAACAGATCCATCCCCTATTCTGATGAAGTCAAACCTATGATTGTCACATCAGAAATAGATGATCTATCTCCGCTATATCTGCTTTAGTCTATAAATAGACATAAGCCACTTGTCCACCAATGCTTCCGCTGCTCCCACTGACTACGACAACCCTCTGGCAGAGTCATATAAACGTACGCTTCTAAAGCTTGTTTAGAACGACGCTATACTCATCCTCCTGCCGGGTCTCGCAGCCTGGAACAACAGCAATGGCACGTCTGGGTAAACAAGAACCTCCCTGTCACCGTCCTTGAGGCTACCGGAGTACCTCTCGGGTGCCTGAGGTTACCCACCATATCTGCGGAGTGGCCAATGGTATGTCAAACTAGATTGAATCTTTAGGTTCCTATCAAATCTTCAGTAATCGTTTGTGGTTCTGGAATCACTTCCAGTTCTACCATACTCCCACTACTGTTTTTCTGAAAAAATCCATTTTTATTAAAACTGTGGCGAGTCTAGAACAATATCACTATTGATTTTCCATATGGTAGAAAGTCAACCCTCGTCATAGCCTGGGTCAACCCACAAACATCCATTACAGAAATATGCCTTGAGTTATCCAGAGTCTGGTTTTAAGCTTAAGCCAGACAACTCCCCGTACCTTAACATCGTTAAGATATGAACTGTTCTATATCCAATATAGAACTAGAGGCACAGATTTAATTGAACCAGATTCAAATCATGCAGCTGTCTCCAGTGCATGTCTACTAAATGGAAGGAGGCCTATCAGCGTTACTCAACTTAGGAATGCTTCCAATTATGAGTAACCTGAAAGAGAAGCAAGTTCTCTTAATCATTACTATCAACTGAATACCACACACAAGTATCTACATCTTTGATCACCTTGAAGAATCCCGATACTTGCAACACCTGGTTCTCTACTCTATTCTTATACCTATAACTTCTCAAAACTTGGACCCTGTGTTTGCACGAAACACTTGTCTAAGAACTAGAGAAGTCATAAGTAAACAGAATATAGTACGGGGACTAACCCCTCTGTCCTAATGGACACTGGACAATATACAATACTCTGTATAAGTCCCCTGAGTCTAATAACTCATTCACTGTGTGTCGTAGGTTGAAAACTGTACTTATGGTAAAAAAGAGTTACACCGCTGTTTAATACTCCTTACCTAACCATCAACTGATATAGGTAAATGTCATAGACATAATTTCAAAAAGGTATATCTCACTCTATAAAAATAGACGTACAGATATATCAATTTGAAATTGGTGCATAACAACGGATATTCAAAACCAAATATTTGCCGTTCGGCAAACAACCCAGGTGACTTCCTCAAATATCACCAATTACAACGAATTCCGATATAATGAGGATGATCACCTAATTCCCAATAACTTACTCCCACTCATCATCTGTAAAACCACACAGATGTGAGAATCAAACCTGGTAAATACATACCCTGGAGCAAGTGTCTAATAGGGAAATCAGTTTTCTTTTAACAGTACACAGTGAAACTGAAACATTGAAATGTTTCGTAGGGGTATCCGGGTATTCCTAGTAATGCCTCTTCCATTATCCAGATTCACAACTATAACCGTATATTTCTTTGCCACCTCTCCAAATCCCTTTATATGTCTTTAGTCATTACCTTCTGCACACCCATTTAGGCCAAATGGTTTTCTTCCTTCCCTACCGTTCGGCACCAGCCTATGGTTTGGAAGAAGACTATCCAATAAGCATAATGGGTGTACTGTCCTAATCCTAGGAGCACTCACAATGCGAGAGAAGGTGAAGATAAAAGACAACCGGATAAACCTTATTCCTATTTCTCCTAAACCAGAATCCATCCCCGAACTGGAACAAATTCCTTTCGAGTTCGTATATAACCATACGATGGAATATCCAATAAACTGTGGATCTTCGTAGTGATACGGAGTGTCCTGGAGAAATACAAAGGTGAAGTGGGAGTGGTAATGAAATACCTGGTTTGGTCGTGAATATCAGTCGCAATTTACTTTGCCCTCTTACTAATCACTTGATATGTCTTTACTTAATACCTTCTGTACACCATCGTTAGGCTAATTGGTTTTCTTCATTCCCTACCGGTCGGCACCAGCCTAAGGTTTGGAAGAAGACTATCAAATTTGCGTAATAGGTGTACTATCTCCTAAACCAAGGAGTACTCGCAACCCGAGAGAAGGTAAAAAGGAAAAAACAACTGAATAGCCCTATTCGTTTTCTCCAGAACCGGAAACCATCCTCGAATAAATTCCTTCGAGTTCGTATATAACCATACGATGGTTTTGTCCAATGGAAGTGGATGTTCGTAGTATTACGGGGTGTCCTGGAGAAAAGGGTAAAAGTAGGAGTGGCAATGAGGTATGCAACTCTGACAATCCAAAAGCCAGTGTTTAAGAAGGTTCGGTCAACTTGGTCACTGAGTCATAGTCTTAGGGCCGGGTCAATGGTCACTGCCAAAGAGAGAGAGAAAAGAAACACTCAGCGTGCACTCTAACCTAGATCAGAATGGTTACCAATTTATCTAATCTGGAAACTTCCCACTGTAACGTCAAATTCTTCCCCAAACCTGAAAGAAGAATTAGTCGGGATCACCCGAGGAGTAAACCAACTCATCAGTGGGAATCGGGATCCAACTATCATTGCATGATAACGTGACGGAATCCGCTTACGCTATCACACTCCAGAAGGTATGCGCATATCTGGCAAGTTTCAATTTCTTTTGAAACTCCCGATGTGGATTTTTGCCCCATGCTCATATGACCTTGACTAAGGCCAACAAATCATAAGTCACATGTCAAGTTCTACCCGTCATTGTCCAGGTTAATTTGAACCCACCCGTACAAGCCCATGACTAGGGCCAACAAGGCTATACGACTGTCCCAAACCAACGCATCTATCTATGCTACATATGAACACCCAATAGCTACCAAACACTGTGCCTTGACTATGGCCAACAAACACAGCTTGAATACTATTGACTATCCATATGAAACGACGGAGGGCTACGAATGGTTTCTGGCGAAAACCTTTAACGTAATGAACTTGATATCGTTGAAGGAACGGATAGCTTTTTAGAAAAATATAGTAACGAAAACCTTTGCTAAAGAGGTCACTCCCGGTGAAGAGATCTCGGCTCTTTCCCCGTAGAATGAGGTGCAGGATATTCCAACTGAATACCACGATGGAAAGCAAAAGTAATCGGCTATAGTGAAGTTATTGCCCTGACGCAAACTTCTGTCCAAGGGGTCACTCTCGGTGAAGGGATCTCGGTCCTTGCCTCGTCGACTGAGGAGGAGGATATTCCAACTGAATACCACTGTGCAAAACAAAAGTGAACGTCCTTGCAAATAACAGTCTTTTGAAAAATGTTCCAACAACATCAGATTAGGTTTGTTTTTAACTTGCATTGATCCGAATCAACGCAGTCCCATCAATTGATCACACCAATAAAGAACGAAAATAATGACGTACGTATATGCCATCCGCATTCGCCACTGGGTCCCGTCATTACCCGTTAGGTTAGTTAACTAACGACAGAGCAGGGACTGGACTAGCACGGATGCAAAACATATACAACATCTACTAGTATATATATCAATATATAATATTTCGCTTAAGGCGTGATAAAATACAACATCACAGAAATGTACAGCATCACAGAACAATACAGATATCTGGGATCCCCGGGTTTCACAGAGCCGCTACTGAAACCCGACGTTCCCCTGGTCGTGTGGATAGCCTATGCAATGAAATCCTAGACCCCTACGGGCGTGGCAAGTTACCCGCCAAAACCTGAAGCGAGGCAGCCCCCTTCAGCAACGTGAATGGACCACCCAGCACTTCACGGAATCCGGTAACTTGTGCACCCCCCCTGGGTCAACCTGTACCGCCTACGAGTGCGACGAATAGCCAGCCAATTCTAGAGTGAAGTCCCCTCCGTCTCAACGCCATGAGATGCGGGCTTGTTGCCCTCTAGAACCCGGCTATCCATGCACCCCTCCCCGGGGCAATCCTAGTACAGAAAGTAAAATATACATACAACGGGTACATCGACCGCAACCTGGTCGTGCCCCAAAAGAATAATATACAAACAGGCAGTGACGGCAGTCCACATGTCGGACGCTCGCCCCGCAATATCAAATGTACATAAAACAACAAAAACTGTACTAGCATTACATCCAGGCTATCCCCCACCGACTAATCCGCAATATCACAGCACAATCACAGAACATCAACGTGAATGTCACGTTCGCAAATCCGTCTAACCGGGCTATAGCATTTAGACAGGATTTACCGATCAAGTGACATTCACGGTTGCAGATATAATGTAAATACTGTGAACTAATGTGTTTAAAATATTCGATCGATCAAATTTACCCAAGTGGGCCCCAAGCACTACTGTAGCACTCACAGAAATTTGGGCCCAAAAAATAACATCCAAAAACCCTATTTTACACTCAGGAGCTCTCTGTAAAATTTTGGGGCTATGAACAGTGAATATTGCGGCGGAATCGTGGCCCAAACATGGGTTTGGCCGCGGTTCCGCGGTGATACAGTGTGTTCACATGACCAAAATTTCACAGAACGCTTAGAATTTCCTACACATCATTCTGCAACAACCTGAAAAAAATTTCGAGCCAAAAATATTTCGACAGAAACTGATGTACATGAAAACGCGGTTTTTGGAATTTTGTTCGATCGGAAATGTAAACACATTAGACATAGCTAGACTAGCTTAATGGCGAGGCTCTGATACCACTGTAAGTGCATGGCGGCGCCCCGGCCGTCAATCCGACGCCGGAATGCGGAAGCGATGATTTACTTTAAACTTTAAAACCGGCACCACCGCGCACTAAAATCCCGGAACGGGCCATTAATCTAGTCTTAGCTAACTAAAGAATGGGAAGAGAGAGATACCGAGCGATCCGTGTCCTCCGGTCTTCTCGTCGCCGTCCCGATCTCCCGCGGAATGTCCGGTCTCCACCTCCTCGCCAGAAGGGCACCACGTCGCCGGCTTCTTTTACGGGCTCCTACCTCTGGACCGAGGCAACTCGGGCACGAAGTTGGCGAGCCGACGTGCCCAAGATTTGCTGTAGAATACGTGTAGTGCTCTGTCTTATTTGGGGTATTGGAAGTTGCCTTTGGTGGAGGAAATGAACTAAGAGTTTTTGGAGATGAAACATTGGGATTTTTGTGAAGCCAAAAGACCAAAAATCCCACCACAAAATTATTGGGCAGCCCCCTTCCCTCTATGGCCGGCCACTACTCTCTAAGAATGAGAATGGGGAGTTAGCCAAAAAGAATGAATGAGTGAGCCAAAGAAAAAACAAGCTAGAGAGAGAAAAAGGGTGATGATGAAAAGCAATGATCACAATAAAACCCTCACTCCAAATCAATCAATCATAACTACAAAAAGTCATGCAATCATGAACTTATGAAGTCAATGGGTCAAGGTCTAACAAGAGCTATCATGAAGCATCAATATGCAAAGACAACCCTCCAAAATGCTTATTTGCACAAATGCAAATAAGCCCTCCTCCACCAATCTTCAGCCAATGAAAGATACAAAGGAATATTGCTGAAACGGAAAACAAACTGGCAACATCAAAAAACCGATCCCGTATTAAATTACAGGAAAACCCCGCTACTATATATACATACCAGCATTTGTATTCCGACCGAATACAAATGCAATGAGACAAATCTACACTGTACAATACTAGGATCCGGCTTAAACCAAAGCCTGCTAGTATTATCCATCCGATCATGATCCGTGCAATACCGCACGTATCTGATCGAACCCTGCCATATCTCCATACGGCCTCTACAGTGTTTCGCCCGAAACTTGAGAAAACGGTCTGTGGGGGACTCTAAAGACTCGTCAATACTTTGGTTGTGGATTTAACCACTAGCACGTCAGAGGTATTAGCCTATACGTAACGGGCTACCAGGTATTGACCAAAAGGGACGTCGATGAGCGAACTCATCCTGACACCCTACTGAGCCTATCAGTGACAATATCCGTACAGTCCGGTCCGTTCGTCTATGAGCATCGCATGGCGGGCCTAAGGGGTTGGTAAAAGTCAGACCCCTAAAAGCGGTACAAGTCGTGTCGGAGTGTAGCCCAGAACACCCTGAGATACTACTGGAATACCTACCAGTAAATCTCCTGCCTCGGCAGAGGGCTTTGTATAATGGCTCTCCTAGACATAGCGCGACCTCACCCCCAATACCGGGAGAGACGAACCCCTGCAGATCCGCTCACAGCCTCCATGTGGCTCGGGATTGTACCCAACTAAAACCTGTTTGCACGTCTCCTTTGAGCTTGGTAGGGTAGTAATCAAAGTACAGTGGGAACTCACACAAGACAAATCACGATCTCAGGTCGATGAACTAACCTGTACACATGTCACCAGGGAACTGCTATCTGACATCAGGTATAAGACCAACTAGCATGTTCCCGGCGAGTCCTGTCCGGTGTACTCATAACCCAATGAGCACCTGTATACATCTTAGGTGAACCAACTGACACCAGTGGCTTGTGAGACCGGCCACCGCCCCTCGTCGGGGTCTCGACTGTATACACTAGTCTACTCTGGAGAATCGATGCCCTATCTCGAAACTCCCACGACTAGGGACCTTTTAAGGATGTGCTTATAGACCCCAGCTCCCACGTATATGATCGCCCTCATACTGCTGGTAGTCAAGCAAGAATCCTAGGGGCTCTATCAACGTGCAATAGTGACCTGTAAGGTCACCTAAAGCAGTATACGATGATAAAGATAAACCAGATAGCATACTACCATCTTGAGTAAGACTGTCCTACCGGGATAGGTCCTCCATCAATCATTGCAATCACGTGCCTGTGATCCAATAATTGACTCTGAGGGCACTATCTCCAACACTTCTTAGACTGTATCGTCAACTGAATTTAATCAGTATCCTGCGCCATGCCTCCTTCAGTATCCGCTTGGACCACCTGTCCATTCTAATGCCCCTCATCAGAGGAAAAACTATAACTCTGACAGTCACTCTGTCATCCAGTTCACTTTGGGAGCCTGGAATGATAACCATCTCCCGAAGGAGGCTGCCGTTACCAAATTCCTAGAATATCCACTTATGTTCTAAAACTGCTTCTGAACGTTTCTCTAGGATTGGATTAATACATCAACTTATTGCAGCTAGTGCAAAAACAATATCTGGTGTGGTACTTGACATCTGATGATTGACTCAATCGCCTAAGCAAATGATATGCCAATCATGCACATCCTAGTCTGTAAGACACCTTTAGAGAGGGTGATTCCATCACCTGTAGGTACACTACCATGCCAGGAGTCGTCCATTCTAAAACACCTTTAGAATGCTGTCTATGTACCCAGATTGGGACACTTCCCAAATCTAGATCTAAAACCATAGATCTAGTAACCAGAATGCCTGATATAATATCCAAATCCTATGTGGAGAAACACTGTGTGACAACCACAGTATAACTGATCTTAGTATAAGAATTTTACTTCCTACAATGTGCATGTCATCCAAATACCAGGACATCACACCCTATTACCTTCTTAACAGATCCATCTCCTATTCTGATGAAGTCAAAACCTATGACTTTCACATCAGAAATAGATGATCTATCTTCGCTATATCTGCTTTAGTCTACAAATAGACATAAGCTACTTGTCCACTATGCTTTCACTGCTCCCACTGACTACAACACCCCTCTGGCAGAGTCATATACACGTGCACTTCTAAATCTAGTTTAGAACGACGCTATACTCATCCTCCTGCCGGGTCTCATAGTCTAGAACAGCAGTAATGACAAGTCTGGGTAAACAAGAACCTCTCTGTCACCATCCTTAAAGATACCGGAGTATCTCTCGGGCGCCTGAGGTTACCCACCATATCTACGGAGTGGCTAATGGAATGTCAAACCTGATTGAATCTTTAGGTTCTTATTAAATTTTTAGTAATCGTCTGTGGTTCTGGAATCACTTCCAGTTCTACGATACTCGCACTACTGTTTTATGAAAAAATCCATTTTACTAAAACTATGGCAAGTCAAGAACAATATCACTATTGATCTTCCAGATGGTAGAAAGTTAACCCTCTTCAAAGCCTGGGAAAACCCACAAACTGCCATTATAGAAACGTGCCTTGTGTTAGATATATGTATGCCCTAGAGGCCATTATATGTATAGTGGATGCTTGGACAAGTATATATGTATATAGATGACTTTCTTGTTCGACATGATAGTATGCTATCTGGTTTACTTTATCTTGACATGTTCATTTGATCATGCACCTTACTCATTTGGTACATGTTGATAAATCCAATAGGATATCTGCTTGACTACTGGGACTATGATGTAGATCATACTAGTGAGACACCTGTAGTTTATAAGAATATCCTTTAACTGTTCCTAGTCGTGGGTATATCGAGACGGGGCATCGATATTCCTGAGTAGATTAGCGTATACCATTCTTGTCCCATGTGATGGGCGATAGATTATCCCATATCCATCTGGTGTGGTGACACCAAAGATTGTATGTGGGTGCTCAGTGGAGACTGGGTACACTGAACGGACTCGCCGAGAACTCCTATATGGTATTATATCTATCGTCGGATAGCAGTTCTTAGGTGACACCGGTACAGGTTAGTCTGTAGACCTAAGATCGTCATAGAGTCTTGTGTGTCCTCCCACTGTATTTTGATCTCCATCCTACCACGGCTCTACCGAGTTGTGCAAACAGGTAGATTTTGGGTACAGTCCCGAGGTACATGAAGGCAATAAGCGATAGGAGGGGTTTTGTCTCTCCCGGTATTGGGGGTTGAGATTTTGCTATGCTCGATTGGCTGTAACAGGAAGTCCCTGGCCAGGGTTGCTGAGATATACTGATAAGTGTTATCAATAGTTTCTCGATCTGTTATGAGCCATACACCGGCATGACTTATTGAGTTATTGGGGTTGACGATTCCATTCCTAGACTTGATATGCAGCTTATCCGACGAAGAGACCGGACTGTACGGTAAGTGTTGCCAGTTGGCTCGAAAGGAGTTTTGACAGCTTCGCTGGTTTTCTTCTGATCGCTCAATACCCGGGTGGCCGTTACGTTTAGCTGATTGCTTGCGGCTTGTGGATGTTTGATATGATCATCATCTACTGCCGGCGTATTGAAGAGTCTTAGAGTCCCACAATGAAGTTTCCTGGATCAGACGAAAGGATGTGGTGTGTATATGTGATATGCACGGGGACCCGATTAAATGCGCATATGTGATACTGTATATTGATCGGGCATTATTCTATTGGTCGGGTCGTATGTGATATGACCAGTTTCTTAAATCAAGTGTTGATTTAACATTTGACTTTAGATTAATTCTTTATTAAACCCTTTTCATTGTTGATGTATGCATGCATGTATGCACATGATGATTTGCATGGACACATACATACATACATTGTATCATGGTTGTTGATACACAAATGGTGGCAATGCAAGACTCACATGGTTGTAATTATGTATATATATTTATTTATTTTGAGTTAAAGAAAAGATAATTCACTCATGGTTAATTATCCACATTTGACCACACTTGACCTAACTTTTGACCATGAGTTAATTTTCTTTTGTCTTTTTAGCACAATGATAAATATCTAGATAATTACTAACCATAGTTTGAGGTGAGAGTATTGATTATTCATTCTCATCTCATAATTCATCACAAAACATTATTGAGCTCAAGCTTTGCCATTATCATCTTCTTCCTCATTCTCTTTCTCTCTTGAGTTTTCATTTGAGTGAGGTTTATAAAACGGAAAGGGTTTTGATTATAGAATAGAAACCACCTCATCATTCTACACCTCTCTAGACCATTTGTGTAGGGTGTTTTTCTCTACTTCTTTGAAAGATCAAGTAAAGCAAGGAGCTTTGGGCAAAGGGACTTCGGGTGGATAATCGTGGACGAGGAAGACCTCTAGCGATCCGTTCCAAACTCTCAAAGGTCCAAGAAGTCACCAAGAAAGGTCTACAAAGGTTGTAATCTCTTCACATAGTGATAGTTTCTTAGTTGTATATGATACTAGTTCATTGTTACACTAAAATTCTAGTTAAGATTCTAGTTTAGTTAACTTAGCACCTTAAAAATTTAATTGTGGCATGTGTGATGCTTCCAAACTCTTGATTAGGTGCTAGGTAAACCCAACAATGGTATCAGAGCCAAATTAGAGCTTTAGAGTAACCTAGACGATGTTAAAAACCTCGAACGAACGAAACATGTCGCTCGAATCATGCTCTCTGAAAATTTTTCAAAAAGTTGGATTTTTTCACATTAAAAATACTCCAAAAATCGTGCAGGGAATTGTATGATCCCACAAGAAGAACGAAGCCCTAACTCGACCTAATGACCGCGGAACCGCGGCCAAAATGTCATTTTGCGGCGGTTCTGCGGCGCCATTGGTGAGGCATGGACTGTGCCTTCTTGTGTAGGCCTGTATGAGCTTGTAGCAGTCTCTGGTGTATTTTAATATTGCTTAAGTGTTGAGCTTTCTGAGAATATTTTGGGTGATTGATCATTCGATCGAATGTTTTAACCGAGCCTAGTATTTGAGAATGTGGTACAATAATTGGAATCTACAAATTTATTTATTGCGTGTAAATCTAACATTTCGGTCTCGGATTTAATCGGAAATATTTTTGAATTATCCAAAATAATTTGAAAAGTATTTTTATGGAAGAGACCTAAATGTGAGCTTTACATTGTTGGACATGAAATCTTTGATATGTGATATCCCGGGTTTATGATGACTAAGGGCAGTTATGATTCCAATTGTTGTAGTTTTTCAATTTCTTTTCTGCGACCGTAAGTGTAGTATGTGGTGTATCGCCGATTTCGTTGCTACACATCAACGACAATCGGGGTACACATACTTGCTTACGTTGATGATATGAGATATTATATATTGCTGAGATATGATAAGCAGGATTGTCGTGATGCAATAGCCGGGGGTTTTATGTGAGATGAGAGCTTTATTTTTCATTCATGTAAAATTTAATTGTATGTAATATTCTTTTATTTGGGGCACTTCCGGGTTGAGGATGATGTCGCCATTATTGTATATTATTTACTTTTCCGCATTAGGATAGACCCAAGGAAGGAAGCACATGTGACCGGGTTCTAGGGTTCAGTGGGAGGCCATCTCAAGGAGTCGAGACCGGGTCTCCTAAACTCTAGAATTGGTAGGGTCACTTGCCGCTCTTGTAGGGGTCTAGGGGTGTGGGCTTGGCTATTCATCACGACCGTGGAATCCGTATTTTCTATTGTTGGCTAAATACAAAATACGGACATCCTAGATATCCTTTCATTTCCATATGTGCTTATGCTGTTGATATTCTGTGATGTGATTACATAATATCTGAGACGAATGGATTATTATTATATATATGATATATAATAAACGTTGCTTATGTTTTACACCCGCGCTAGTCCCGCCCTGCTATGCCGTTAGTTAAGTAACCTAACGATGCATAACGGGACATTGTGGCGAATGCGGATGGCATACGTGTGCGTTCTATTTTCGTTTCTTTTTTGTGATGGCTTAGGAACTTAAATGATGGGACTACATTAGTAACATTAATATAATGAAAAAGAAACCTAAAGATGTTGTAGAATCGGATTTGAAACCCACTCGGACTTTTTATGAAAAATGCAAGTTTCAAAAGATGCAGAGCTTAAGCCACTCCTTTTCTAAACAGTTTTGATTCTACAACGATATCAAGTTCAAAGCGTTAAAGGTTTTCATAAAAATCATCTGCAACCCTCCGTCATTTTAAGAAGTAGAGTACTTAGTATTCGTGCTACGTATGTTGATCATAGTCAAGGCATAGTGTACGGTAGCTAAGTGATGTCTTCCTACAAAGCATATGATGCGATCATTTAGGACATTCATGTAATTATGTTAATCATAGTCAAGGGTCATATGGGTGGGTCTAGTTAATCTCGAAATGACGGGTAGAACTTGACTAGTGCTTATGATATGTTGACCATAGCCAAGGTCATAAGCAGGTAGGGGTAAAAACTATATTTGGAGTTTCAAGAGTTGAAATTTGCAATGAGATTGTATACTGTCTATATGATAGTTGGATCCCGATCCCACTATGAGTAAGAGTTACTCCTAGGAGAGTTTTGCACTTTACAATTAGCTAATCCAGTAGGTGTCTAGAATGGTGTTAACGGGGTTTGAATTTTGGGAAAATGAGGTTTATTTTAATTAGGTCCGTGCGAAAGCACGTGAACCTCCCTCAAAGTACCGACACTGGCCTGGCTAACCGGTTAGCGAAACTGTAGAATGTAATTAATCCTGGCTAGTTTTCTTTTTAGGTTTCGAAAGAAAATTTGATAAAAAGCAGTGGGAGACATCGATTAGATAAGATAATAACCAATCTAAATCTTTGCAAGAGCATTTCGCTGAGTGTTTTCTTTCCTCTTTACTAATGGCAGATACTGATGACGGGACTTAAGCTTCTTTTAGAGAAAAATAAACTGACAGGACTGAATTATAAAGAATGGTTGAGGAACTTGAACATTGCACTCACATATGATAAAGTATCATATGTCCTCACTACCAAAGCCCACCCGTCCCAGGACCTAAATCATCTTTTTCGGCTAGGGAGATCCAAAAAACATGGCATATTGATTGTGACACGGCCAAGTGCCTCGCGCTTGCTTCTATGGACAGTATTCATCAGAAGCAACACGAGAAGATAGATGTTCAATCCATCTTTCTTCATACAAAGGAGTTGTATGAGGAGCAATCTCGGACTTTACGATACGAGGCATCTAAAAAGTTGTTTCAGATGCATATGGCCCCTGCCACATCAGTAGGAGAACATGTCCTGAAGATGATTGGTTTTATAGAAGAACTTGAGGAACTAGGATGGACCATGGATAATGAGCAATATACAGATATTGTTCTGCAGTCTCTCCTCCCGCTTATGCTCCATTCATAGTGAATTTCAATATGAACGATTTGGAGAAATCATTGCCTGAACTTCTCAATATGTTGAGACGTACAGAGAGCACGCTTAAGACAGCGAAAACTCCTGCTCTGCTTGCTGGGCCATCTTCTTCTTCCGTCCCAAAAGCCAAGGCCAAGGGAAAGAAGATGAAGAAACCCATCAAACCAAAAGGTGGAGTTCGAAAGGCGAAGGGGAAAGACAAATCTGGGGCTGCGGGAAGTGGAAAAGGAGAATGTTTTTACTGCCACAAATCAGGACATTGGAAACGCAACTGTGCTTTGTATCTTGCTGATCTCAAGATGAAGAAACATGTTGATATTTCCGCTTCAGGTGTGTTTGTAACTGAAAACTGTTTTTCTATAAACTCTGCATCTTCGGTACTAGATACCGGTTCTGATTCTCACATCTGCAATTGTATGCAGGGATTGAGAAACAATAGAGTTTTGAAGACTGGTGACCATACTCTGCGGGTTGGAAATGGTTCCAATGTACATGTTATATCCATAGGAGAGTATCATCTGGGGTTGCTTTCGGGTTGTATTTTGGTTTTGAACCCGTGTTATTATGTACCTAGTATGCTATGTAATATAATATCAGTTTCTTTGTTGGACAATGAAGGATATCATTTTTTGTTCCAGAATAATGTTATGAACATTAACTTGAATGAACAGTTGATTGGGTATGGTACATTAAATAGCGGTATTTACGTCCTGAACCAACACACAGTTTTCAATATACAACATACTAATAAAAGAAAGTTTTCAGATATAAATGAAGCTTTTCTTTGGCATTGTAGACTTGGTCATATTAATAAAACAAGACTAAAGAAGCTATATAAAGATGGATATTTGAATCCTTTTGAATATAAATCTTATGTGACTTGCCAGTCTTGTATAAAAGGTAAAATGACCAAAACTCCGTTTACTGAACATGGAGAAAGAGCTGTGGAACTCTTAAGACTCATACATAGTGATGTCTACGAACCAATGTCTACACATGCTAGAGGCGGTTTTTCGTACTTCATTACTTTTACTGATGATTTCTCAAGATTCGGACACGTATTTTTGTTAAAGCATAAATCCGAAGCTTTTGAGAAATTCAACGAGTACAAACTTGAAGTAGAAAAGCAAACAGGCTTGAGTATCAAGAAACTTCGATCAGATCGAGGTGGAGAGTATTTGAGTACAGAGTTTTCAGACTTCTTAAAAGAAAACGGGATTCTCTCTCAGCTCACTCCTCCTTACACACCACAACACAACGGTGTGTCAGAACGGAGGAATCGTACCCTATTAGATATGGTACGATCCATGATGTGTGATACTGAGTTACCGCTTTCCTTTTGGGGACATGCATTGGAGATAGCAATATATATGTTAAACAGGGTTCCAACCAAGACCGTGTCTACCACTCCATTTGAGATATGGTATGGAAGGATACCATCTCTTAAAAGAGTTAGGATATGGGGTTGTCCGGCTTTTGTCAAAAAGCAGAATCCAGACAAACTCGAACACGATCGGTCATGTGTAAATTTTTGGGATATCCAAAACATTCATATGGATATCTATTCTACCATAAGGAGGAACAAAAAGTGTTTGTTTCTTAGCATGTCGCATTTTTAGAAAATGAGATTTTTACAGATGGTACTGATGGCAATGCGGTAGAACTAGAAAAGGTTCTAGAGACACAAATTACTCAGGACGAATTGGTTGAAACTGATGTTGCAGTAGAACTTCAAGAACCTCAGCCGCTCCGGAGATCTAGTAAAACTTCTTACCCACCGGAGAGATACTATGGGTTTCTCATTGATGGTGACAGACAAGATTGCATCATGGATGATGATGATCCTACTAGTTTTCAGCAAGCTATCATGAGTGGTGACTCAGTGAAGTGGCTGGAAGCCATGAGATCCGAAATGGAGTCCATGTACACCAACAAAGTATGGACTTTGGACGTTGCACCTCCAGGGATAAAACTCATAAGGTGCAAATGGATCTTTCAGAAAAAGATTGGTATAGATGGATAGGTAGAGACTTATAAAGCAAGGCTTGTAGCGAAAGGTTTTCGTCAAAGACCAGGATTGGACTATGATGAAACTCTCTCCGGTAGCAATGCTTAAATCAATTCGGATCCTACTTGCTATTACTGCTCACTATGACTATGAAATCTGGAAGATGGACGTTAAAACTGCATTTCTAAATGGTGATTTAGAAGAATGCGTTTATATGGATCAACCAGAGGGCTTCATTGACAGTGGGAGCAGCAGGAAGGCATGTAGGTTGCTTAACTCCATTTATGGATTAAAGCAGGACTCACGGAGCTGGAACATCTGCTTTGATGATACAATCAAAGAGTTTGATTTTATCAAAAATACAGATGAACCATGCATTTATAAGAAGATTGTAGGGAGTACTGTCACATTTCTCATATTGTACGTGGATGACATTCTCTTGATAGGAAATGATATTCCTATGCTACAATCGGTCAAATTATTCTTATCACAAAGGATCTCCATGAAGGACCTGTGTGATGCCTCGTGAATTTTGGGCATCAGGATCTATAGAGATAGATCCAAGAGGTTGTTGGGATTGTCCCAAACAAAGTATATTGACACCATCCTAAAAAGGTTTAGCATGGAAGATTCTAAGCGTGGTGCCTTGCCTGCTTGTCATGGAATCACTCTCTCCAAGGACTTCTGTCCGAAGAAAGATGAAGAGAGAGCTCGCATGAGCATTATACCCTACGCTTCATCCGTAGTATCTATAATGTATGCGATGTTATGTACTCGCCCTGATGTAGCTTATGCACTAGCTGTAGTAAGTAGGTATCAATACAACCCAGGGGAAAAACATTGGATAGCAGTGAAGAACATTCTTAAGTACTTGCGAAGGACTAAAGAGTTGTTCTTGGTGTATGGTAATGGGGATCTCCAGATGGAGGCCTTTACCGATTCCAGCTTCCAAAGTGATAAGGATGACAACAAATCTATCTCAGGGTTTGTATTTACCCTCAATGGATGGGCGGTTATGTTAGTGATATGTATGCCCTAAAGGCCAATACTGTACATACGATGTATATTGTAGTGGATGCTTGGACATATATAGTGAGGACTTTCTTTCTCGACATGATAGTATGCTATCTGGTTGCTCTTTATCTTAACATGTACTCTGATTGTCTCTATGTTACATGTTGATAAAGCCCTTAGGATGAGTACTTGACTACCAGGACTGTAATGCAGATCATACTAGTGGGGACAGTGTAGTCGCTAAGTACATCCTTCAAATGTTCCTAGTCGTAGGTGTATTGAGACAGGGTATCGATATACCAGAGTAGACTAGTGTATGCTTCTCGACCCATGTAGATGGGCGATGGATGATCCCATATCCATTGGTGTTTGACATCAGAGAAAGTATACGGGTGCTTAGTGGAGATAAGGTACACTGGACGGACTCGCCAAGAACTCCCAGATGGTACTATACCTCACGTCAGATGGCAGTTCTCTGGTGACACTGGTACAGGTTAGTCTGTATACCCGAGATCATCATAGAGTCTTGTGTGATTCCCACCGTGCTTTGATTTCCATCATACCATGTCCAAGAGGGCATGCAAAGCGGTGGCTTTTGGGTACAGTCCCGAATCACATAGAGGCAATGAGCGATAGGAAGGGTTTCGTCTCCCCCGGTATAGGGAGTTGATGTTGCGATTGGCTATAACTGGAAATTCCTGGCCAGGGTTGCTGAGATTTACTGGTAAGTGTTATCAGTAGTTTCTCGAACTGTTATAGACCCCATTTCGACACGACTTATCATGCTACTGGGGTCTGACGTTTACCACCCCTACGCGAGACATGCGACATATCAGACGAAGAGACTGAACTGTACGGGAGTGTTACTGGTTGGATTCACAGTAGAATATACAGGGTTACTTGTTGATCTTCTGATCGCACAATACCTGGATGGCTGTTACGTTTAGCTGACCGCTTGCAGCTTGTGGGTGTTTGATATGATCATCAACTACTGTCGCCGTATTGACGATTCTTTAGAGTCCTACACAGAGGTTTCCTGGCTCAGGCAAAACGGAGTAGGAGCACATACGTGATATGTGTGGGTCCGAGAATAATACGTGTATGTGATACCGTATTAGATTCTCACGATATGTGATATCGGACGGGTATATGTGATATAGCCGGGTCATCGGATCAAGTGTTGATTCGATGAACTGATACTTGTTATATTAGTCGGTTATTTATGAAATAGCCGGATTATCGGATCAAGTGTTGATTTGATAATTTAATGTATAATTATATATTTGATATATTACATTACATTAACTAATATAAGCTCACTTAAAGATTCTTTTTCTCACATGGATAATACATTGATGTATATGCGATATATTTTAATTGTATTATTTTCTTTTGTTAATATATATATTATATATGTGATATATAATATTGTAACATGTTAGGGTTAAAATTAAATCTAGGGTTTTGAGAATAAAACCTGTTAGGGTTTGGATTAGGGTTAATGTTTTGGATGAGCTTTGTGGAAGCTTCTTGAAGCTTTGACTTTAGTCTTCATCCTTTGATATTTTGTGAAGATATTTGTTAACCCAACCCAAACCTCAACCCATGGTTTATTTTCTACAAGGGTTAAACCTTTCCTTCTTAACCCATGGTTGCAATTCTAACCTCACATAATAATTCATTATTCATCACAAAAGGATTTCTTCTTCTTCTTCCTCTTGGGAAAGCTTTCTAGCTTTTTGTGATGCGATAATTTAAAGTGAGATATTGAATACAAAAGAGAGCTAAATTCCTACTTCATCATCCTCATCTATTCTAGCCACTTAGATTAGGGTGTTTGCTTTGCTAATACTTGATTAGTGAAGCAAGAGCTTGGGTTTGAGATTGTTCGAGGTAGATCATCTTAGTTGTTGAAGATTGGAAGCAAGCTTGCATCTTTCTCTTCATGGAGCCTCTCTAGAGTCCGGATACTTGATGATCGCAGCGAAGGGACATCAACTTGGAGCTTATGAAGTGAAGGAACGGACTACAAAGGTTGTAATCCCTAACTCTTAGATGTTAAAGTGTTTAACATGCTTGTTTGTTTTGATTCTCTAGTTAAAGATCTATGTTTAGGGTTATCTATAGTGGCAAAATTTTTAACTTGGCATGGATGATGCCTGCCGAAACCTTGCTGCCGTTGTAGGTAACCCAACAGTGGTATCAGAGCCTAGCTAAAGAATTAAACGGATAAGTGTAGAATTACGAAACCGAAACAACTCCGAAACACCCGATGCAAAACCCAACTTTCTGCCAAATTTAAATTGAGCTCTAAAAATTTTTCAAACAGTTGCAAAATGTTGTATGTGATGCAATATGAACATAGCACAAATCCCACCCCCCTGCTCGGCTCTGGGCCCGCGACCAAAGCCAAAATTCCGGTGACCCCGGTTCATGCAAGGAGTTAGGGTTTCGGTTTTGTGGTGTGCTCCAGGTTCTGGGGTTTGGTACTTGTGGTGTTGTTTATTTTTGCTAAAATTACATGTGATGTTAATTTACTGCATTATAAATTCGGAGTGTTTCGTATTCACAATTCTAGCTTGGTTTCTTGATTGTTTAGACAGTGTTAAAATGTTCGAACGGATATCAATAACTCACTTTTTCCCCTGTCGGAAAATTTCCAAGTGTTGGATTTTTCCTTAGTTAAAGAAAATTCAATGTCGTGCAAGTAACGCGGTGGACCCTCTAGAAGAACACAAACCTTAACTCAATTATGTGACCGTCTGAACCGTCTCTAAACCTTAAGCTTTGTGGCAGTTCGGCGTTGCCACATGTGAGGCGTTGGTTTGACCCTTCTACGGCTGGACCATTGGTACTGTGCCATGTGATGGATGCTTTTAAACTAATTTCAAGTATTGAGAACCAAAGGGAAATTTTGGGTGTTTGTTGATTCGATCGGAATGTTTAACATCGTATAACTTTTTTCTGTAATGTGATACAATATTTGGGATCCCTAAGTAGTTATGAGATAACTAATTTGAATGTTGTAAATCTAGCAGTTTAGTCTCTGTTGATCGATTGCCATGGGATTTTGATGCGATCAAAAGTCCGTCGCAATCACGTAGCGTACGCGGATACTCGCCGGGTAAACTTAATAGATAGCCACACCTCATAGCCCTAACCAAGTGACTGTAGGAGAACCCCGTCGCCAAAAGCATCCGTTCGGGTGCTCGCGGTAGCGGTGTTCCGTCTTAGTGCACTTCGTTGACGGCATCGGGGGTGCGGCCGTCTACTAAAGTTTCCGACGAGCATTCGATCAGGATGTCGGGAATCTTGTTGAATTGCCCGACTAAATATTGAAAAGTGTTTTCGAGATCGAGACTAAAATGCGGGGTTTATAATTGTTAGGCATGCGATGTCTAAGGAATTCATTTTGTTTGGCATGCGATGTCTTAGGAGATTGCGGATTCCAACTGTTGTAGTTTTACACTTTCTTTTCTACGATCGTAAGTGTAATATGTGGTGTATCGCCGGTTTCGTTGCTATACATCAACGACAATTGGAATACGCATATTTACTTACATTGATGACATGTGATGTTATGTGTTGCTGTGATATGTTATATTGGATCGTCGTGTTTTGAATAGCCGGGGGTTTTATGTGAGATTAGAGTTTTTCATTTTCATTCATGTAAAATTCATTATATGTATATAATATTCTTTTATTGGGGCACTTCCGGGTTGAGGATGATGTCACCATTGTATATTATTTACTTTTCCACATTAGGATAGACCCAAGATGGGGAGCACAAGTAACCGGGTTCTAGGGTCCAGTGGGAGACTATCTCGAGGAGTCGAGATCGGGTCTCCTAACTCTAGAATTGGTAGTGTTACTTGCCGCTCTCGTAGGGGTCTAGAGATGTGGGGTTTGGCTATTCATCACGACCGTGGAATCCGTGTTTTATACAGGCTCGCATTAAAACACGGACTACCTAGTATATCCAATATTTCATATATGTTCTTCTGCTGCAATTTTCTGTGATGAGATCATATTACTGCCTAAGACGAATGTTTATATTATATATATAAGATATATATTATATATTATTGATTTCGTTTCATATCTGATGCTTGTGAAGCATAATAAAATGGGATTTCATTAATGAGATTAATGAAATAAAAGAAACCTAAAGATGTTGTAGAAACTTGTTTTTAAAACTGGTAGCTCTAGTTCTTGCTTTGCATAGCGGTATTCCTTGCAGAATATCCAGCACCTTATTCGATAAGGAAAGAGCCGAGGTCCCTTCACCGGGAGTGACCTCTTTAGCAAAACTAGCAGATGCTACACACTCGGTTTGTCTTTTGATTGCTTCTATAGTTTTTGCTTTGCATGGTGGTATTTGTGAAATATCCTGCACCTTATTCTATAAGGAAAGAGCCGACGATCCCTTCACCGGGAGTGACCTCTTTAGAAAAACTAGAAAAGTCTCAAAAACACTCCATTTAAAATCACTCGATTCTACAATGATATCAAGTTCATTACGCAAAGGTTTTTCATAAAAACCTGTCGTAACCCTCCGTCATTTTAGGAAATAGAGTACTTAGTATTCGTGCTGCGTTTGTTGACCATAGTTAAGGCACAGTGTACGGTAGCTGAGTGATGTTTTCCTATATAACATATGATGAGATTAATTAGGACAGTCATATGACTTTGTTGACCATAGTTAAGGGTCATGTGGGTGGGTCTAATTAATCAAGAAATGACGGGTAGAACTTGACTAGTGCTTATGATTTGTTGACCATAGTTAAGCTCATAAGTCACTAGGGGTAAAAGCATTATCGGGAATTTCAAGTGTTGAAATTTGTAATGAGATTGCATACCTTCTATAAGATAGATGGATCCTGATACCCACTGCGAGTAAGAGTTACTTCTGGGAGAGTTTTATACATTACAATTAGCCGATCAAGTAGGTGTCTAGAAAGGTGTTAACGGGATTACGCCCCTGAGAAAACGAGGTTTATTTTAATTAGGTCCGTGCGAAAGCACGGAGAACCTTCCTCAAAGTACCGGCACTGGCCTGGCTGAAAGATTGGCGAACTTGTAGGGTGTAATTAACCCCGGCTAGTCTTTCCTTTTAGGGTTTGAAGGAAGATTTGACTAAAACAGTGGGAGCCATCCTGATTAGATATATTAATAACCAATCTAATCTTGCAAGAGCATATGCTAAGTGTTTTCTTCTCTCTCTCTCCAGGTAGAGACCATGTCACACCTTAATCAAGATAATAATATGGATGTATTGACTGAACCAGCTTGTTATACTACGCTAGGGAACATTGGTCCCGCTCCAACTTATAAATGTTATAAGACCGACCAGGAAATTAGGGATTACCAGGATTCCCGTGCCACCCAAACGATGAAAGTGCATGATGATGCATCTTCTTCAGGTGTGTTCATTACAGAGAACTGAGAACGGGTGATAAGTTTCAAGAGTTGGAAATGGTGCAAGTGTTGCAGCCAAGTATGTTGGCAGTTATCACTCTGTATTACCAAATACATTGATTCTAAACGAATGTTATTAGATACCGAACCTGATATACAACATCATATTAGTCTCTTTATTAGTATCGAAGGATATAATTTTGTATTGTTGGATAATGTTTTGAACATATCCTATATCAAGAGTTGATCGGTTCAGGCATGTTATCTAAAAGCATAGATGTTCTAAATCAAGCCACAGTCCTTAAAGTACAGAACACATATAAGAGGAAGAGTTCAGAAATGAACGAATCCTTCTTGAGGCATTGTAAACTAGGTCATATCAATGTGACCCGACTAGCTGAAGTTACATAAAGATGCATATTTAAATCAGTTTGGATTTACATCTTGTAAAACTTGCTAGTCATATCACAGAGATTAGTTGACCACAACTCCGTTTATTGGAAATAGAGAAAGAGTTAGTGAACTCTTGGGATTGATACATGATGATGTATGTAAGGTCCTTTGTCTACACATGTCAGGACCGGTTCTTTGTATTTCATTACATTCACTGATTATCTCTCAAGATTCGGACATATGTTCCTGTTGAAACACAAGTCTGAACCTTTTGAGAAATTCAATGAATATAAGTCAGAAATAGAGAACCAAAATAGGTATAAGTATTATGTCCTTTGACGTGATCAGGGAGGAAAATAATTGAGCACGGAATTCCTGGACTATTCTAAACGAGAATGAGATTCTCTATCAACATTACTCCTCCGTATACACCACAGCACTTCGGTGCATCGGGGCGGAGCAATCGTACCCTATATGATATGGTGTGCTCTATGATGAGTACTACTGAGTTACCTATTTCCTTTTGGGAGTTATGCACTTGTGAAGCTGCATACCTATTGAATAGGGATCCAATCAAATCAGGTGCTTACCACTCCATATATGATATGGTATGGGAAGAGCCCATCTCTTAAGGATGTTAAGATTTGGGGTTGTCCGTCCTATGTCAAAAGCATGATCCGGACAAGCTCTAGGAAAGGTCAGTTCTGTGGAAGTTTGTTGGATATCCCAAGCATTAGCAAGGGAATATCTTCTACCGAATCGAGGAACAAAAGGTGTTTTATTTCTCGGCATCCCACCTTTTTTGAGAAAAAGGGAATTTCTTATGAAGAAGTTAGTGGTCATGAGGTAGGACTGGAAGGAGTTCCTGCTATACAAACTGCAGCTGATGATTTGGAAAACCCGGAGGATTCAATAGTTTCCAATGAACCTCAGCCGCTCCGCCGATTTGGTAGGGTTCCTCATCCACCTGAGAGATACTTCGGTTTTCTCTATGACAGTGGGAGCGAGGATTGCATCATGAGATGATGACCCAACTAGTTTCGAGCAGGCCATCAAGAGTGGGGACTCTGTGAGAATGGCTGATGCTTAGTGATCTGAGATGGAATCCATATACACTAGCAAAGTATGGACTTTGGTTGCTTTATCTGAAGGGTTAAATCCCCATCAGGTGCAAGTATATCTTGAGAAGATTACTTGGTATACATGGAAAAGTTGAGACTTTCAAAGCTATGCTTAAGTCCATCCAGATCCTACTTGCCATTGCTACATACCATGACTACGATATCTGGCGGTTGGGTGTACACAGTTAGAGGGCTTCGTAGACAGTGGGAGCAGCGGAAACGTGTGCAAGATGTTTTATGGGATAAATCAGGCATCGCAGAGTTAGAATATCTGTTTTGATAAGGTAGTCAAAGAGTTTGACTTCATCAAAATGATAGATGAACCTTGTATATATAAAAAGGTAGTAGGGAGTATGGTGGTGATCCTCGTATAGTACGTGGATGACATAATCTTGATAGGGAAGGAGTTTCCTATGCTACGCTCGGTCTATCTTCTCTTATCATAAGGATTCTCCATATAGGATCATGGTGATACCTCCTAAATCCTGGGTTTTGGATCTATGAGATAGATCTAAATGGATGTTAGGATTCTCACTAGATGGTATCAATCGATCCTGGGGAGAATCACTGGAATGGTTCCAGAGTGATAAGGTCGACTGATTGTCAGTCACAGGCATTGTCTTTACCCTCAGTGGAGGGACGGTATGTTGGAAGAGTTCCAAGTTAGATACCGTGACATACTAGACGATAAAGGCTGGATACATCACTACCAAGTTTGCTACCGAAGAAATAGTCTAGATGCACACTAGTTCCTAAGATGAACTTCATTCCTACTATTGTGTGACAATGGATTTGAGGCTTAGGCCAAGGAACCCCCATCCCAAATATGATCCAGTCATTTTCTAAGGCAGTATCACCTGATCATGGAGATGGTTGATCTCCAGGGAGATCCAGGTTTAGGAGAGTAGACACAGAGGACAACACAGCGGATCCACTCACAAAGGCCTATTTCCCAGTAGAGACTTTTATCGGATGGTTGAGTATGAGATACTTCAACCATAGCTAATTGTTGGGTATGTGATACCACAACAGATGGACCTAGTGCAAATGGGAGATTGTTAGTGATATGTATGCCCTAGAGGCCATTACAGTACATACGATGTATATTGTAGTGGATGCTTGGACATATATAGTGAGGACTTTCTTGCTCGACATGATAGTATGCTATCTGGTTGCTCTTTATCTTAACATGGACTCTGATTGTCTCTATGTTACATGTTGATAAAGCCCTTAGGATGAGTACTTGACTACCAGGACTGTGATGCGGATCATACTAATAGGGACAGTGTAGTCGCTAACTACATCCTTCAAATGTTCCTAGTCGTAGGTGTATCGAGACAGGGCATCGATATACCAGAGTAGACTAGCGTATGCTTCTCGATCCATGTACATGGGCGATGGATGATCCCATATCCATTGGTGTTTGACATCAGAGACAGTATACGGGTGCTCAGTGGAGACTGGGTACACTGGACGGACTCACCGAGAACTCCCAGATGGTACCATACCTCACGTCAGATGGCAGTTCTCTGGTGACACTGGTACAGGTTAGTCTGTAGACACTGGTACAGGTTAGTCTGTAGACCAGAGTTCGTCAGTCTGGTGCTCAGTAGAGACTTGTGTGATTCCCACTGTGCTTTGATTTCCATCATACCACTTCCAAGAGGGCATGAAAAACGGTGGCATTTGGGTACAGTCCCGAATCACATGGAGGCAATGAGCGATAGGAGGGGTTTCGTCTCTCCCAGTATAGGGAGTTGATGTTGTGCAGTGTTCGATTGGCTATAACTGGAAATCCTTGGTCAGGGTTGCTGAGATTTACTGGTAAGTGTTATCAGTAGTTTCTCGAACTGTTATGGACCTCATATCGACATGACTTATCAAGCTACTGGGGTCTGACGTTTACCACTCCTAGACAAGATATGCGACATATCAGACGAAGAGACCGGACTATACGGGAGTGTTACTGATTGGACTCACAGGAGAATGTACAGGCTTACTTGTTAATCTTCTGATCGCTCAATACCTGGGTGGCTGTTACGTTTAGCTGACCGCTTGCAGCTTGTAGGTGTTTGATATGATCATCATCTACTGCCGGCGTATTGACGATTCTTTAGAGTCCTACACAGAGGTTTCCTGGCTCAGGAAAAACGGAGTAGGAGCACAAATGTGATATGTGCGAGACCGAGAATAATACGTGTATGTGATACCGTATTAGATTCTCACGACATGTGATATCGGCCGGGTATATGTGATATAGCTGGGTCATCGGATCAAGTGTTGATTGATGAACTGATACTTGTTATATTAGTCGGTTATTTGTGAAATAGCCGGACTATCGGATCAAGTGTTGATTCGATAATTTAATGTATAATTATATATTTGATATATTACATTACATTAACTAATATAAGCTCACTTAAAGATTCTTTTTCTCACATGGATAATACATTGATGTATATGTGATATATGTTAATTGTATTATTTTCTTTTGTTACTATATATATTATCTATGTGATATATAATATTGTAACATTTTAGGATTAAAATTGCAACTAGGGTTTTGAGAATAAAACATATTAGGGTTTGGATTAGGGTTAATGTTTTGGATGAGCTTTGTGGATGCTTCTTGAGGCTTTGACTTTAGTCTTCATCCTTTGATATTTTGTGAAGATATTTGTTAACCCAACCCAAACCTCAACCCATGGTTTATTCTTTACAAGGGTTAAACCTTTCCTTCTTAATCCATGGTTGCAATTCTAACGTCACATAATAATTCATTATTCATCACAAAAGGATTTCTTCTTCTTCTTCCTTTTGGAAAAGCTTTCTAACTTTTTGTGATGTGATAATTTAAAGTGAGAAATTGAAAACAAAAGAGAGCTAAATTCCTACTTCATCATCCTCATCTATTCTAGCCATTTAGATTAGGGTATTTGCTTTGCTAATACTTGATTAGTGAAGCAAGAGCTTGGGTTTGAGATTCTTCGAGGTAGATCATCTTAGTTGTTGAAGATTGGAAGCAAGCTTGTATCTTTCTCTTCATGGAGCCTCTCTATGGTCCGGATACTTGATGATCGCAGCGAAGGGACTTCAACACGGAGCTTATGAAGCGAAGGAACGGACTACAAAGGTTGTAATCTCTAACTCTTAGATGTTAAAGTGTTTAACATGCTTATTTGTTTTGATTCTCTAGTTAAAGATCTAGGTTTAGGGTTATCTATAGTGGCAAAATTTTTAACTTGGCATAGATGATGCCTCCCGAAACCTTGCTGCCGTTGTAGATAACCCAACAGGTTAGTTGAAAGAGTTCCAAACAGGATACCGTTGCAGACTCCCTGATGGAAGCTGAGTATATTGCTGCAAATGATGCTGCCAAGGAAGCCGTCTGGATGAGGAAGTTCATCACGGAACTAGAAGTAGTTCCATCCATTGTTGATCCAATACCATTGTATTGTGATAATAATGGGGCTAGGCGTTAGCTAAAGAACCAAGGTCTCATCAGAAGTCCAGACACATCCTGAGGCGATATCATTTGATGCGGGAGATAGCAGATCGCCAGGAGATCGATATTCGGAGAGTAGATACAAAGAATAACACCGCGGATCCACTCTGTAAGTCCATATTGCGACCCCCGGTTCTTACGGGGAGGCGGAAACGGTATAAAAAACAAATTTTTATCGCAAGAGGCAACATGGACTAAACAAGGTCGGGATCGTGTCTAAACTAAACTAGCAAATACGCTAAAAGGAGTTAGCTACTATGGAAGATGGTTATACCTAAACTTGAACTCCTTCTTCTTGAAATCTTGTAGAGGTTGATGGTTCTCTTTTGTCGCCTTCTTCCGTCGAAGATGGATCCACCTCGAGGGTTCGACCTTAGGCTCTTTCTCGGACTTGAAGTGAACTAGAATCTCCGGCTTGCTAATCCTTTGATCCTAGAGTGAGTAGAGAGTGACTAGGGTTTGCTTTTCTTTTTAAAGAGAAGGATTCTCAACTCATGAGAGGGTTTCTCTTTGCTAGAGGAAGAAGAAGATGAAGAGAGGAGAGAGAATGAGAATGATAGAATGAGCTATATCTTTTCTTTCTTGCAACCATAATGCAAAAGAAAAGAATTATCTAATAATAATAATTGAAAATGAGAATAGTTGATGGCAATTTGGAATGACCACAACCATGCTTCATTTAAAAATGCAAGCATAAATCAAGGAAGACTTTTGAAGCATGATGGTGGTCAACTTTCAACCATGGTCAACAAGTCAACCATGGTCAACAAGTCAACAATATCAACCATAACAAAATTCTCATTTAATTACTATTATAAATAGATAATCCATAAATCCATTAGGGTTTGGAAAAAGATAACTGTCAACTGTGCATACGCACCCGTTCCGAAACCCTAATGAAATACCTCATCCTCCGCCTCAAGCAACTGTGCATACACACCTGCATTCTCGTTCCGAGGAACAAGAATACCAAGATATAAAAGCAACCCCAAATATATATACCAGTATCTGGCTCAAACCAGAGCCTGCCAGTATAATCCGTCCGGACTCCAAACGTGCACAAGTGCGCGGATGAGAACGAACCCTGTCGCAAAACCATGCGACCTCTACTCTGTTTTGCCCAGTGGCGAATACCCTCTGTGTGGGACTCTAAAGACTCGACACTACGCTGGCAGTGGGTTTAACCACAGACCGCAAGCGGCACTAGCTGTGCGTAACGGTCCCCAGGTAGATGCCGACAAGAAGGCTGACGAGGTGAAACCCCATCTGAACTCCTACTGAGTCTGAATGTGACAGTCTCCGTACAGTCCGGTCTGTTCGTCTGATACATCGCATGGCGGGCCTAGGGGGTGGTAAACGTCAGTCCCCCAATAGCGGTACAAGTCGTGCCGGAGCGAAGCCCAAAACACCCTGAGATAACACTGGAAACCTACCAGTATATCTCGTTTGCCCTGGCCAGGGACTACTCGTGTAATGGCTCTCCTAGACACAGCGCGATGTCAACCCCCAATACCGGGAGAGACGAATCCTGTCTAACCGTCACTGCCTCCAAGTGCTTCGGGACTGCACCCAACCACCACCTGTTTGCACGACTCCTTTGAGCCGTGGTAGGGTAGTGATCAAAGTGCAGTGGGAACACACTTGAGGCGAAGTGCCAGTGTCAAGTCAGCGGACTAAGCTGTACTCATGTCACCTGGGAACTGATAACTGACGATAGGTATAATACCAACCTGTCAGTTCCCGACGAGTCCTGTCCAGTGTACTCGTAACCCAACGAGCACCCGTATACTATCTCCAGTACGACGTACTGATGGCTGTGGGACAGACCATCTCCCACACTGGGATGAGAAGCGCATACGCTAGTCTACTCCGGAGTATCGATGCCCTGTCTCGATAGTCCTGCGACTAGGGACCTGTATAAGGATGTGCTTATAGATTACCCAGCCCCCACTAGTGTGACTGCCATCACAACGCTGGTAATCAAGCAAAGATCCTAAGGGCTCCACTAATGCGTATAAGTGATATACTGAAATAAACACAAGTACACATTGAAGTAGAAACAAACCAAGTAGCATACTACTATTTTGAGCAAGATTGTATATACAAGGTGAATATCCCAAGCATCCATTAAGTAATATACAAACTAGTATGATACAGTAATGGCCTCTAGGGCATATACACTAACAATCTCCCACTTGCACTAAGGCCATGTACTGGCGTATCGAAGACCTATCATCTCGATCAGCCGCTCGAACTGAGTCTGGGGCAAGGCCTTGGTGAATGGATCTGCAGTGTTCTCTTCTGAAGCAACCCTCCGAACCTCGATCTCCTTGCGATCCATGATCTCCCTGATCAGGTGATACCGCCTCAAGATGTGCCTGGATCTCTGATGGGACCTGGGTTCCTTCGCTAAAGCTATAGCCCCGTTGTTGTCGCAATACAGAGGTATTGGGTCAACAATGGACGGAACCACCTGAAGTTCTTTCAAGAACTTCCTCATCCAGACAGCTTCTTTTGCGGCATCAGATGCAGCGATGTATTCCGCTTCCATCGTCGAGTCTGCAACGGTTTCCTGTTTGGAACTCTTCCAACACACCGCCCCTCCATTGAGGGTGAAGACAAAACCCGACATGGACTTGGAATCATCCTTGTCACTCTGGAAGCTGGAGTCAGCAAAGGCCTCGATCTGGAGGTCTTTTCCGCCATACACCAAGAACATCTCCTTAGTCCTTCTCAGGTACTTGAGAATGTTCTTTACTGCTATCCAATGTTTCTCCCCAGGGTTTGACTGATACCGGCTTACTACACTCAGTGCATAAGCTACATCCGGTCTGGTACACAACATCGCATACATTATAGAGCCTACCGCAGAAGCGTAGGGTATAATAGACATGCGATCCCTCTCCAAATCAGTCTTGGGAGACATCTCTTTAGAGAGGGTGATCCCGTGACAAGCCGGTAGGTTACCGCGCTTGGAATCTTCCATACTGAATCTTTTCACTATGGTGTCGATGTACCTGGACTGAGAAAGTCCCAATATCCTCTTGGATCTATCACGATGGATCCGGATCCCCAGGATGTATGAGGCATCACCCAGGTCTTTCATGGAGAACCTTTGTGACAAGAACCCCTTGACAGATTGTAGCATAGGAATGTCATTTCCTATCAAGAGAATGTCATCCACGTATAAAACGAGGAATACTACAGTTCTCGCTACAAATCTACTATAGATGCATGGTTCATCTGGATTTTTGATAAAGCCAAATTCTTTGACTGTCTCATCAAAGCAGATGTTCCAACTCCGCGATGCCTGCTTTAGTCCATAGATGGACTTAAGCAACTTGCACACCTTTCCGCTGCTCCCACTCTGAATGAAACCCTCTGGCTGGTCCATATAGACACACTCCTCTAAATTTCCATTTAGAAAAGCTGTCTTTACGTCCATTTGCCAGATCTCATAATCGTGGAAGGCAGCAATGGCAAGAAGGATCCGAATGGATTTCAGCATGGCTACTGGAGAAAAGGTTTCGTCGTAGTCCAAGCCAGGTCTTTGACGAAAACCTTTTGCTACCAGCCTAGCTTTATAGGTCTCAACCTGTCCATCTACACCAATCTTCCTTTTGAAGATCCACTTGCATCCTACGGGTTTTACCCCATCTGGAGCAATGTCCAACGTCCATACCTTGTTGGTGTACATGGACTCCATTTCGGTCCGCATTGCATCCAGCCATTTGACTGAGTCAACGCTCTGAACGGCCTGCTGGAAGCTAGTAGGCTCATCATAATCTATGATGCAATCCTCTCTATCCCCGTCTATGAGAAAACCGCAGTATCTCTCGGGCGGATGAGACTGCCTACTACTCCTGCGGAGCGGCGTAGGAATGTCCTGTTCATTTGAACCCTCTGGTTCCACTAAGCTTTCAGTAATAGTCTGAGGTTCTGGAATTTCATCCAGTTCTACTGCGCTCCCACTTATCTGATTTTCCAAAAACTCAGTTTCCAAGAAGTGGGCATGACGAGAAACAAGGACTTTTTGCTCCTCTGCGTAATAGAATAGATACCCCTTGGAGTTCTTTGGGTATCCCACAAACTTGCACTGTACTGAGCGTGCCTCGAGCTTGTCCGCATGCTGCTTTTTTACAAAAGCCGGACATCCCCATGTCTTAAAGGCTTTAAGACAGGGTTTCTTCCCACTCCACATCTGATATGGTGTGGTAGGCACAGTCTTAGTAGGAACTTGGTTCAAGAGATGTGCAGCTGTTTCTAGTGCATATCCCCAGAAAGATCGCGGTAACTCAGCCTTACTCATCATGGAACGAACCATATCCAATAGGGTTCGATTCCTCCTTTCCGATACACCGTTATGTTGCGGAGTGTATGGAGGAGTACGCTGAGAGAGAATTCCATTCTCTTTTAAATAGTCCAGGAACTCGGCACTCAAGTATTCACCACCTCGATCCGATCTTAGGATCTTGATACTTTTGCCTGTTTGTTTTTCAACTTCATTCTTGTAATCCCGAAATTTCTCAAAAGCCTCGGATTTGTGCTTCATTAAGAAGACATGTCCATACCTAGAGAAATCGTCTGTGAAAGTAATGAAGTATGAATAACCGCTTCGCGCATGTGTAGACATTGGACCACACACGTCACTGTGTATGAGTCCCAAGAGCTCGCTCGCTCTTTCTCCGTGTCCAGTGAACGGAGTCTTTGTCATCTTTCCCATGAGACAAGATTCACAAGTGGCATAAGACTGATACTCGAACGGATCCAAGTATCCTTCTTTATGTAACTTAGTCAACCGTGTCTCATTGATGTGACCCAGTCTACAATGCCATAAGAAAGCCCGATTGATATCTGGAGACTTTCTTTTGTGTGTATTCTGGACATTGAAAATCTGTGGTTGGTTCAACACGTATATACCATTACTCAGAGTACCTGACCCAATCAATACTTGATTAAGGTGAATGTTTACAACATTACTTACAAACGCAAATTCATAACCTTCTTTAGAAACTAAAGATACAGAAATGATATTACAAGTTGCGTTGGGTACAAAAAAGCAATTACGCAAAACCAAAACATGTCCATCTGACATTCCCAGGTGATAGTCCCCCACGGCTTTAGCATCCATGCTAGCTCCGTTCGCAACTCTGAGGGTCATGTCACCTGCCTTCAAATCCCTACGGTTTCTCAACGCCTGCAAAGAATTACAGATATGAGATCCTGATCCGGTATCCAATACCCAGGAAGTAGAGTTTATTGAAAGACAGTTTTCAATAACATACACACCTGAAGCTGAAGCTGCAACCTGCTTCAATTCCTGTGTTCTGGCCTTCCAGGCCCTGCAATCATTCTTCCAGTGTCCTTTCTTATGACAAAAGAAGCATTCTTCCTTATCCACAAGCTTCCCCGCTATCTTTGTTGCTTTACCTTTTCCCTTCGTATCCACTTTACTAACACCGCCCCTTGGTTTGGCGGGGGCCTTCTTCTTCTTTCCCTTGGCTTTCGCCTTGGACCTAGAAGAAGATGATCCTCCTACAAACAAAGTGGATGTATCCCTACTTTTCTGTAGGGTGCCCTCTGCGCTCCTCAGCATGTTGAGGAGCTCTGATAGTTCAACCTCTTTTTCTTGTAGGTTGAAGTTCAGTATAAACTGGGCGTAAGTGGAAGGAAGGGACTGGAGAACTATATCCGTATATAGCTCACTCTCCAATGTGATCCCTAGGTCAGCGAGCTCCTCAATGTAGCCGATCATCTTTAGCACGTGCTCGGCTACTGATGATCCGACGGCCATCTTTGTCGAAAACAACTTTTTCGACGCTTCGTATCTTGCGATACGTGATTGCTCTCCATACAGTTCTTTTGTATGGAGCAATATGGACTCCATGTCCATATTCTCATGCCTCCTCTGATGTTCGTTGTCCATCGAGGCAAGCAGGAGGCACTTGGCCTTCGCGCTATCAATCTCCCAAGTCTTGCGGATTTCCTTATCCGCGACGCTGGAAGTTGGACCAGGGACAGGGGGAGCTTTGGTGGTAAGAAGATACCCCAGCTTGTCATAAGTGATTGCTATCTTGACATTCCTGAGCCAATCTTTGTAGTTTGGCCCTGTCAGTTTGTTTTTATCTAGGAGTAACTTAAGTCCAGTCATGTTGATTGGTCGCTGCAATTAGGAGAGAGAAGAAGAAACACTCAGCATGATGCTCTTGCAAGTTTAGAGTGGTTTTTAGTTTGTCTAAACAGGATGGCTCCCACTGTTTCTCGAATCCCTCCTCAAACCATAAAGGAAGAATTAGTCAGGATCAATCCCACCGTACAATACTTGCTTAACCGTTCAGCCAGGCCAGTGTCGGTACTTCGAGGGAGGTTTTCCAACGCTTTCGCGAAGTTCCTTAATTAAAGAACCTCTTTTCCCTGGGGGCGTAACCCCGCTAACACCTTTCTAGGCACCTACTAGGTTTATAGCATTGATCGTTAAGTGAGAAATTTCCCGAGGAGTAGCATATACTCACAGTAGGATCGGGATCCAAATATCATTGTGTGACGAAAATGAAGGAATCCTACCATAATCATCACACTCCAAATGGTATGCAAGTCTAGCAAGTTTCAGTACTTATGAAACTCCCGATGTGGATTTTTGCCCCATGCTCTTATGACCTTGACTAAGGCCAACAAATCATAAGTCACATGTCAAGTTCTTCCCGTCGTTATCCAGGTTAATTTGAACCCACCCGTATATACCCTTGACTATGGCCAACAAGGCAATACGACTGTCCCAAACCAACGCATTCTATCTATGCAACATATGAATACCCACCAGCTACCAATCACTGTGTCTTGACTAAGGCCAACAAACACAGCTTGAATACTGTTGAATATTCATATGAAACGACGGAGGGCTACGGATGGTTTTGGCGAAACCGTGAACGTAGTGAACTTGATATAATCGATGGAACGAGATAGCTTTTAGAAGGAGTGGCTCAAGCTCCGCATTTAAAAGTTAGTTTTGAAAAGAACCGAGTGGTTTTTCGAAAGTGTTCCATCGACTTAAACTTGGTTTATTATCTTGCATTAGTTCTTTTAATGCGTGATATTCTTGCATTAGTACTTTTAATGCGTCCCATCATTTAATCCTACCATTGCAGAAAACAACCAAAATATGACGTACGCTTATGCCATTCGCATTCGCTACGGGGCCCCGTCATTACCCGTTAGGTTACTTAACTAACGACAGAGCGGGGGCTGGGCTAGCGCGTCTGTAAAACATAAGCAACGCCTAAATAGAAAGCAATGATAGACATTTCAGATCACAGATAAATACATTGGATATACTAGCAATCTGTAATTTGTACGAGCCTGTAACAAAAACAGATAACACGGTCGCGGTGAATAGCAAATACCCCACCCAAGACCCCTACGGGTGCGGCAAACTACCCTCCAAGTCCTCGGTAGTTTGTGCACCCCTCCATGGGTCTATCCTAGGAGCAAAAACAGTAAAAAGAATTATACAATGACGGCTACAACCCCGACCCGGTTGTGCGGCCAAACAAATAATATAATTACATCAATTTACATTTACAATGAATTGCAAGAAAAGAAAACTCTCGTCTCACAACCCCCGGCTATTCACCCGCGACAATCTAACATATTTATATACACATTCCAGCACATTACAGATCATGTATAACCCCGACTAATCGTCTTATAGCGATTAGCCGACGTTCAATACATGCAAACATCACAGATATAACCAACATAGCCAAAGTGCAGTGAAGTTCGGAAAAAAAAATACGGAATTATAGGACCCCAAAAGTGAATTTCAGTTCTGGAAAATCTGGGTACATATAATATATCTTAAAAATCCCAAAACCAACACAGAAGAACACTGCACGAAAAACGATGCAAAGATGACACCAACTTGCGGCGGTTCCGCGGCCAGATGAGTAGCTCAGGCCGCGGAAGGGCGGCGGTTTTGATGAAACATGCTATCGTTTTTCTTGTGTGTTCTTAGAAAACCCTGAGACAATTTTATAAGTATAAAGTTTTTCATTTTGAGCAGAAAAAATTTCAACAGAAAGTTAGGGTTTTGATATTCCGGTTTTGCGATTTTTCGGTTCCGAACTTCGTTACACTTCACTACCAAGCTAGTTTAAGTTTAGTTAGTCTCTGATACCACTGTAAGTCCATATTGCGACCCCCGGTTCTTACGGGGAGGTGGAAACGGTATAAAAAACAAATTTTTATCGCAAGAGGCAACATGGACTAAACAAGGTCGGGATCGTGTCTAAACTAAACTAGCAAATACGCTAAAAGGAGTTAGCTACTATGGAAGATGGTTATACCTAAACTTGAACTCCTTCTTCTTGAAATCTTGTAGAGGTTGATGGTTCTCTTTTGTCGCCTTCTTCCGTCGAAGATGGATCCACCTCGAGGGTTCGACCTTGGGCTCTTTCTCGGACTTGGAGTGAACTAGAATCTCCGGCTTGCTAATCCTTTGATCCTAGAGTGAGTAGAGAGTGACTAGGGTTTGCTTTTCTTTTTAAAGAGAAGGATTCTCAACTCATGAGAGGGTTTCTCTTTGCTAGAGGAAGAAGAAGATGAAGAGAGGAGAGAGAATGAGAATGATAGAATGAGCTATATCTTTTCTTTCTTGCAACCATAATGCAAAAGAAAAGAATTATCTAATAATAATAATTGAAAATGAGAATAGTTGATGGCAATTTGGAATGACCACAACCATGCTTCATTTAAAAATGCAAGCATAAATCAAGGAAGACTTTTGAAGCATGATGGTGGTCAACTTTCAACCATGGTCAACAAGTCAACCATGGTCAACAAGTCAACAATATCAACCATAACAAAATTCTCATTTAATTACTATTATAAATAGATAATCCATAAATCCATTAGGGTTTGGAAAAAGATAACTGTCAACTGTGCATACGCACCCGTTCCGAAACCCTAATGAAATACCTCATCCTCCGCCTCAAGCAACTGTGCATACACACCTGCATTCTCGTTCCGAGGAACAAGAATACCAAGATATAAAAGCAACCCCAAATATATATACCAGTATCTGGCTCAAACCAGAGCCTGCCAGTATAATCCGTCCGGACTCCAAACGTGCACAAGTGCGCGGATGAGAACGAACCCTGTCGCAAAACCATGCGACCTCTACTCTGTTTTGCCCAGAGGCGAATACCCTCTGTGTGGGACTCTAAAGACTCGACACTACGCCGGCAGTGGGTTTAACCACAGACCGCAAGCGGCACTAGCTGTGCGTAACGGTCCCCAGGTAGATGCCGACAAGAAGGCTGACGAGGTGAAACCCCATCTGAACTCCTACTGAGTCTGAATGTGACAGTCTCCGTACAGTCCGGTCTGTTCGTCTGATACATCGCATGGCGGGCCTAGGGGGTGGTAAACGTCAGTCCCCCAATAGCGGTACAAGTCGTGTCCAGTGTACTCGTAACCCAACGAGCACCCGTATACTATCTCCAGTACGACGTACTGATGGCTGTGGGACAGACCATCTCCCACACTGGGATGAGAAGCGCATACGCTAGTCTACTCCGGAGTATCGATGCCCTGTCTCGATAGTCCTGCGACTAGGGACCTGTATAAGGATGTGCTTATAGATTACCCAGCCCCCACTAGTGTGACTGCCATCACAACGCTGGTAATCAAGCAAAGATCCTAAGGGCTCCACTAATGCGTATAAGTGATATACTGAAATAAACACAAGTACACATTGAAGTAGAAACAAACCAAGTAGCATACTACTATTTTGAGCAAGATTGTATATACAAGGTGAATATCCCAAGCATCCATTAAGTAATATACAAACTAGTATGATACAGTAATGGCCTCTAGGGCATATACACTAACACACTCACCAAGGCCCTTCCACAGCCGCATCATGAGCGACTTTTTGAGATGTTGGGTATGAGATATGCCAACAATTGGCCTTAGTGCATGTGGGAGATTGTTAGATATATGTATGCCCTAGAGGCCATTATATGTATAGTGGATGGTTGGACATGTATATATGTATATAGATGACTTTCTTGCTCGACATGATAGTATGCTATCTGGTTTACTTTATCTTGACATGTTCATTTGATCATGTACCTTACTCATTTGGTACATGTTGATAAAGCCCATAGGATATCTGCTTGACTACTGGGACTATGATGCAGATCATACTAGTGGGACACCTGTAATTTATAAGCATATCCTTTAACTGTTCCTAGTGGTGGGTGTATCGAGACGGGGCATCGATATTCCAGAGTAGACTAGCGTATACCATTCTTGTCCCATGTGATGGGCGATGGATGATCCCATAGCCATCTGGTGTGGTGACACCAAAGATTGTATGCAGGTGCTCAGTGGAGACTGGGTACATTGAACGGACTCGCTGAGAACTCCTATGTGGTATTATATCTATCGTCGGATAGCAGTTCTTAGGTGACACCGGTACAGGTTAGTCTGTAGACCCAAGATCGTCATAGAGTCTTGTGTGTCCTCCTACTGTACTTTGATCTCCAACCTACCACGGCTCTACTGAGTCGTGCAAACAGGTGGATTTTGGGTACAGTCCCGAGGCACATGAAGGCAATGAGCGATAGGAGGGGTTTTGTCTCTCCTGGTATTGGGGGTTGATGGTGTGCTATACTCGATTGGCTGTAACAGGAAGTCCCTGTCCCGGGCTTCTGAGATTTACTGATAAGTGTTATCAGTAGTTTCTCGATCTGTTATGAGCCATACACCGGCATGACTTATTGAGTAATTGGGGTCGACGATTCCATCCCTAGACTTGATATGCATAATATCTAAGAAAGAGACCGGACTGTACGGTAAGCATTGCCAGTTGGCTCGACGAGAGTTTTGACAGCTTCGCTGGTTTTCTTCTGATCGCTTGATCGCACACTTTTGGCGTGTCGGATATTCAAAGTTCTAAAGTTATAACTGCGATCAAGATGGTGTCGCTTTGCAGCTAGCCGGTTGAGCACGGGTCGATCCACAGGGAGATGGTTGTATGTCCGTTCGAGTTTTAGACGAGTCAATGAAGAATTTGTATATGTTTGTTCAGTTCTATCCTAAGTGTTATATGCAAGTATAAAGTTGTTAAGAAAAAGATACGAAAGTGTAAGCTAAGAAAATCCGCACTCAAAACCTTTAAGCCGAGTCTTGACCAATTGAAGCTAGAGCAATCGGCAACAACGTGAATTAGGGGATTTAAGCACGGTATTCATGGAATCCGGCTTATTTACCCTTGTCCTTCCGTTCTTGTCTCTTGCTTTTGCCTCCGGCCAAACCGAACGCAACCGGTCGCGTTTAAGAATCACCGTTACCTTGGTAGGGTAGGGTGCCTAACGGAGCGCTTGCGTAACGTTTGGGCGGAGTTCAAAGGAAAATAACGGGAAAAGGAAATGAGCAAAGAAACATTAACTTACAATATCGTATTTATTCTTAACAACAATAATTACAACCATTCACAAAACAAACCAAAAAGAGAAAAATAAAAGATAAACAAAGAAAAGAAAAGATTACAAGCAAGTAATTAAAAGTGCATGGAATTTAAGTGCATGAAAGTAAAGCAAGGTAATAAAAAGCAAGAAAGAAATAAGAAAGAAAATAACAATACGAACCATAGAACCAAATACAAGACATGGGTTCAATAACCAAATCTTAAACTTGCAAGCTCACTTAAGAGGTTGCAAGATCAAGAAAAGGCAAAGAACTCATGGGGAATTAAGCACAAAAGAGAGAACAAAATGATACAACCCCTCGAGATCAATGACCAAAGCTTAAACTTGCAAGCTCACTTAAGAGGTTACAAGATCAAGTTAAGGTAGAGAGCTCAAGGGGGAAGCTAAGCAAAAGAATGATACAAAAACCCTCATCTTCATTTAACATCCACTCAAAAGCTCTCACAATAATTTAATGGAGGAAAGATGAAGAAGAAGAAGAAGAAGAAAACTAAAAGCTAACAAAAAGAGGGCATGAGAATGAACTTCATAGCTTGGCAAGTTCTGGACTATTTATAGGCAGGAAACAGATAACCTAGGGCAACATTCTGGCACTACATGTAATTACCAAACAGCCCCTGAAATTTTGTGCACTGACGAGCCTATACGGCCGCGGTTCCGCGGCCTAAGCGCGCTTATGCCGCGGAACCGCGGCCATTTAGAGAGCTCGTGCCTTCATATTTTGTCGTATCCCCTGTTTTGTGGTTCTATTCTGTGTGGTATATGACTTTTCTCAGAAATTCTTCACAATTCTTCCAGAATTTCAGTAGATCAAAAGGTGATGTGATATGGATCTTTTGCCATGATTTCCTCGAGCTCCGCGTAGATTTCTTGGATCTTGTGTTGACATTGAGCTTTGTGCATGAAAATGACAATCGATTTGCCATTTTGTCCCTTAAACTGGTATGTGGCAACACACGGATAGAGAGTGGAGACCCGTGTTTTATCTGTTGTTGGCAGTAATCCGGAATTTGTCGTACTTTTCCATGGATTTCACTGTTTAGAGCAGAGAACCAGTATTCTGCAAATATGTAGCAAACACTGATCAAAAGCACCTACCTATAAACAAACGAGCGTAAGAATGGGCGGTATAAAATGCAATATTCTGGTATGAACAAATACCCCCAAACTTAACTTTTGCTCGTCCCGAGCAAAACCAATTATTCACAAAAAAGTCCTAACTGCACTTTCGCAGGGAACGCGATTGCACTGAGCACGTGCAACAAGCCGTTAAACCTCTAGGTGTCCCTAGTAGGAGGAGTGTTGTCTCCTGAGGGTTTTCAGCGGATACTACCCACAAAATCCGGTTAAGCTAGTTTTTCAAAATTACTATGATTCAAACCCTAAAGTTTTGTTTCAGAAAATAACAATTCTATTATCCTAAGTCTAGACTATCGAACCTTTATTTTCATATCTCGCTTCTTATTTAACTTAAGATTTTATATGTCTTTATGTGCAGTGCAAATAGTGTCGTTAAGTTCCAGAAGGGTCGAATAAAGTCATCATGTCATACAATAAAGCCCAAATAAAATTTTTAAAAGGATCACATAAGTTTTATAAAGAGGTAAGCATTTTTCAAGTTTCGTTTTCCAGTAAGGTTTCAACTTCAGAATTTCTTATCTTCCTTAACAGGAAACTAAGTCTTATTTTTCACTCCACCTTTTTCTTGTTTTCATTTCATACACACCTCTGTGAACGTGTAATAGTCTTTATCATAGAATAAAATCTTCATATCTCCGCTAGAAATATTTTTTATAAAATCCTGTCTTTTGTCAAGATTATTCTCACACAAGGAACCGTTAGGAATTTTAACTCGGAGAGAACACTTGCTTGACTTTGTTTTAATCTGGACTTTCTAGGCTTCTTAACGAGCTTTGGGCCAATGCACCCAAACCAGTTGGCTTTAGGGCATTAGGTGTAGAGACACCCCAGCGAACTTAATTGCTCAAGTTACCTAGGCCCAAAAACAAAAGACAATTTAGCGTGAAAATCATGATGATTCAATACGAACGGAGATATAACCGGCAGTTCAGTTATTTTTTTGGATAAAAGACGTGTTTTAGTGGGTTAGGTGTGTAATCATTCCAATCAAGTTCCAGATGGGTTATTTTTCAGACTTAGTTCCAATTAAGGCATCAATAACATTCCTTCATATTCACTTCACTTCATAAACTATTCTTGATATTACTTATTTCAGAACAAACCTATTTGATCCCCAGAAAATCATTTATCCATTTAAAAGTTTTTAGACATAAAAGACTTGTCATCTAATTTCCAAAACTCACGACACGTATAGTGTGATGTAAAGACGTAATATAGTTAACTTCAAAGGAGAGTTATCTTTCAGGTTTTCAAAATCTAAAAATAAGATTTAGTTATTCTTATCTTATCAAACAAAACCGTCGAAATGTTGAATCAGAGTTCTCCCACTGGCTAACTTGACAAAAAGTTTTTATGTTTTTTACAAAATTTTCTGATTTTTATGGATTTTTAAATAGATATGCAAATGCAAAATATACAAATGAATGCGAAGGTAGAAAGCATACCGAGCACACCCCCAAATTTAAACTTGACAGTGCCCTCACTGTCAGGCTACACCAAGAGGCTCAAAATTGTCGGCTCTCTCCAAAAGAAAATTTTATACAAAACAAAAAGAAAACCAAAAAAGATATATACAAAAAAAGGTTCCCCCCAAACTTAAGTGAAACAGTGTTTCCACTGTTTAAGCGGTGAAGTTCAGGATTAGGGGGAAAGAAAACAGTTTCAAACTATACAAGGCCTTACACAGGCCAAAAGTGAGCACCAACCATTCAAAGATTTTATCGCTATAATGTACAGGTTGGTGGAAGAAGGCGTAGAGAAAAGAGAGGGAGAATACACGAGACCGTATGGAGATAGAAGTGGTATACGGTCTAGGTATATGAGAAGAAGAATGGCAGAAGGGAGAAAGAAGTGGAATACGAACTTGAGGGTGGAAATGGAGCGAATAAATTAGCACAATTCGTGATGACCGATGTGTAAAAAGCGATTGTGCTAATCTATTAACCCGTAGAGAAATGGGGTCAAATCCCTCAAGATTCGTGAGAAACCATGGGTACGCCGAACTCGGTAAACCAGACATATGAAATGAAAGTGATATTGTTTCTTGCAAGGGCGAAACGACGGAAAGGATGTGGGGAAGTGATTGAGGAAGGGTATCGGTTAAGGGTTCGGGAGGGTGCACACAGTGAATGAAAGGAACAAGATGAATTGGAAAATCCGACTCATCAATTAAAACTGGTTCATCCTCAGTACTATCCTCAATAACCTCCTCAAAGTTAAGGACATCCATGCGTTTATCCTCAAAATCCAGACGCATATGGGGTTCGGGAAAAACATTTAATGACTCGGGATGATGAATTCGAGAGAAAAACTCAGCCAAATCTACGGGTCCATCATGCAAAATATTCCCAGCGTCAATATCCTCAATCAAGTGAAAATCTATATTCTCAGACACCTCAACAAAAGCATGGATATCAATCAATTCATGTTCTAAGATGGAGGTATAGAGGTCAAAAGGGTTGGGTGCGGTTTCACTCGAAAGGGACCCTTCACAATCGGGCAAATCAAACACTACAAGGTCACACAACTCATTATCTGTTCTATCTTCAATTGATAAATCATTTGGGACACTCGATAGACTTTCAAAACAGGAGTTGTGGGATTCAAGTTGAAACGGGTAGGTTTGATTTGGAAGGGTATATGGCTCACTCTCTCCGCTCAAATTCTCAACCTGTCCTACCGCCTCTTCATACATTGGAAAATTTGGAGCTAGTTGAAAACTAGCTACCGGTCACTAGGTTGTATGAGGGCAGCCATGGAAGCATTCAAATCCATCATCTATTTTTACGACGCTACCCTAAAGTCTTCCAATGACTGTTCCAAACTATACATGGGTTGTGAAGGGGTTTCAGTAAAAGATTCAAAGTTGTTTTGGTACTGGAAACTCCCAAATGACGGTTCAGAAGCAATGTCTAGGGAAGGTGTAAAAGTCGGGTAGGACTGGTAGGAATTGAATGGCTGGACAGGGGTAGGATCAACATTTGGATACGAAGGTGAATGGAATTGTTGATCCCAAGAATTTGAAGTGGCGAAAGGAGTGAAAGATCGGCTATGAGATTGTTCGATACGTTCAGCGATGGACAAAGGACGACTTGCAAAAGGGGTATCAACATAAGCGGGTGCGGGATGTTGAAAAGGTTGATACAAAGTGGAATGCGGAGGGCAAGTGTTTGTCCTAGACGCGTCTATGCGATCTTTCAATGACACTTTAGGCATGGAGGGGTCGTTCGATGTTCGGCCAAAGCAAGAACCGTAAGAAGTAATGTCTGGTTGTGGGTACCAAAGTTCGGCAAGAGTTTTGCGAGGTGGGGTACCCATGATATGAAGAGAGAAAGAAAGAAAGGCAGAAAAAAGGAGGGGAAAAAAGAATGTGATTTTATTTTAATTTTTTTTTAATTTTTTTTAGTTAGCTATTAACAAAAGATTGAAATATACACACAAAAAGAATCTGGACCCAAAACAATCACGACACAAAAATACCACACACCTAATCGTTCTACGGTTCACCTAGGTCAACTAGACCTGCTCCAGAACTTGATTGTCGAAGTAAAACTGTGTTGAGAAACGGGCTCAAGATACACTGATCACGAGGCCAGGTAAGTGCAGAGATAAAGGGGTGGTTTTCCGACGGTTTCGCGAAGGTCCTTAATTAAATAATCCTTTCTCCTTTGGCGGTTTCGCCGTTAACACTTTCCTAGACACCCCGTAAACAATATACCGTTAAGCGAGGTTCTAAACACAGTTAACTTCTCCTAGTGAGCGCGAAGTCCTTAAGGCTTAAAGTATAGTTTCTTTTAAAGTTTGTGCGGGTAAACGTTATGCTCAAGTTCGTGATTTGTGGGCCACGGAAAAGGTGATGAAATCCTTTACCGTATGTTGTGGGGTTCGCTTGCTCTTAAATCCGTATTAATGTATGCAGTGCGCAATTCAATAAAAATTCTATAAAGAATCAAACAATCGTTTTTTTTTTAGTTTAAGCGCGGCACTGCAACAAATACGGGTTAGTCAATTTTTAGCATTTTCTAGCGAACTTGCAAAGAATCTTGCAAAGAATAGTATATTGGATGCGTCGGATTTGAGAAGAAGGTGTTTAAGAAATACGTACCGTTAAGTTTTTGGGTTAGGAAACCCCCGTTGAATCAATTCCGGTAAGCTTGAAAAGTTCGCTTGCGCGGGTCAAACTTCCCGGATCTTTGGCACTGTACTTCATAATCACCTTTAACCTTGAACGTATACTTTGCTCCCCACAATCACAGTTTGCAAATCTGCAAAAATCTGCACATTTGCACACAAAAATGATCAAAAATAACAAAAAGATTTTTTTAATTTATAAATATATACAAAAAGAATATTAACCCGAATAACAAGAAAGAAAATACGCTACCGTCTCCCCGGCAACGGCGCCATTTGATCGCACGCTTTTTGTCACGCCCCGCTTTCCAGTGTACGGCGAAGTGGACGCGACGAGGTCCGCTACGTATATACTCAGAAGTACATACGCTAAGCGTAACTAAGCAATATAAATACACAAGAGACAAGAGTATAAAAGAACAGCAACTTTTATTAATTAACATTCTTTGTACAATACATGAAAGGAAATACAACTGAAATAAAAGATGCCTAAACAGTGGCATAACAGGAAATGAAAAGTACATAAAGGAAAAGTGTACAATGAAACTACAGTGCAGGGTCTTCAGTAAACTGCTCCAAGTCTTCTTGCGATGGCTCAATCTCGGCCGGGTCCAAATCACCTGACGACATTCAAAGAAGAGAGAAATAGAATGTCGTCAGCGAACAGGTCGCTCGGTAAGTCCCAAAGATAAGAGAGGAATAGACAGAGAGTAAGAGAGGGAGAGTGTAGCTTTTAATGTTGTATTATAATATTGTAATGTTGTATTAACGCTGTTGTTTGTAGCCTGGTACAGAAAATGCCAGTGTATACGAGGGGAGTCCCACTTACACCGGGGACCTTGGTAACCTGTAGTACAAGGCTCCGTCGATAATACCACGGAACAACGGCATGGATGTAATTACGTCTTAAGTGTCCACCTCGTGCCACCTTTAACATATTCCGTACCAGTCTACCCCTTAAACCCCGCGATGTCTTGTTTGTATTGTTATCTTGTAAAATTGTATTGATTATATGAGTGCTTGACTGACTGATCGAAACCATGATATCAGGAAACGGTTATAACCGTAGAGTCATGTAAATGGAATACTGGGAAACATGTAAAAAGAATATATCCATGGTTCAGTTCAGTCAAGTTATATAGATTGTTAACTGGATTCAGGGATTCATGTATTCATATTGAGTTGGAATATGATTGAATATAGGTTGACTTGAATCATATTCAAATCAGAAATAGTCAGACTCTAACCCGAGTCAGACTAAAAGAAGGTAATTTGATGTTCAATAATTGTTAGGGGCCTTATTGTAATTTATAGAACTTGAGGGGGTTTTATGTAAAAAGTACTTTTATATACTTTTCAAAATACACCTCAAGTATTTAATTATCGTCTTTATGTACATACAACAATTTAATGATCAAGATAAATATGTATACATGTTCGAATAACATGAAATGAGTCAAGTATATTATTCGAGTAACTACCATAAACAATGCTGTAAAGAAATATTATGTACGACTAATTAATCTAGTTGAACGAATGCAGAATATAAACAGAGATATGGCTCTAAATGTTTTGCATGCGTGAGTTCCAGTTTCACCTAAATACGACTACCGGTTTGAGAGATATATATGTTTTCGTATCGTCGCGCAAAACAGATCAGAATCTATTCGGCACCGTCACATATTCTTAAAATGCAGTTTGAGTTAATTTCCATCAGGTTTCAGATTATGAAGATTATTAGAAAATTTTAGGTCTTTCGATGTACTTATCCAAAACACCAAGATTCATAAGATTTGGATTTCTGAAGCTCTATTTATGATCATTTTAATATCAGCGTTTAAAACAGAAATTCAGATTTCTGGACAGCAACTATATATTGTATTGCAAAGCCTATAACAGCTTGTTTCATGCATTACTAAGTAATATAATATACAGAAAATTATAGTTCTATCAATGGTGCATCTACACATCTAAATTTTGTCACAAACGGACATCGGGTGTTCGAGTTACGTCCAATTTAAAAACAGTGTGCGAATCGGAACAGATTCTGTCCAGATCCGTCACTTAATATTGTAACGCAGTTTTCTATATTTTACGTCGGTTTTCAGTAAAAATATAAAACTAATAAAATCTAGTTCATTCGATGTAGATATCAAAAACACATGAGTTTGCTCAATTTGGATACCGGTATACCAAGTTATATGTCGTAGAAATTGACCGATAACTGCAGTTTTCTGTTTTACGATCAGTGAATAAATACGATGTAATTCATAAACCGTTATGCGGATCGATCTAAAATTTTTACAGCATGTATAAAATAATATAATCTATCATATGTAAATTCCATGAAATTTTCAGAAGTAAAAATTAATTTCTAAAAATTATTTTAAACCTAAAGGTATTGATGTGTATACTAAAATCGGCAAAAAGATTAACTAGTATTTTTATGCAGGCTTTATCCTTTCTTTTAATAACCAAACCGATTCCATGAGATATCGTAGATATATTATGGATTGAAATCTATGTTCTCACAACTTGTAATAAACATTCATAATCATGATGAAAGAATTAAAAATACTTTAATTTGAACAAGAGATAATAAGATATTATTAAACCATATAGAATCATATATATCTAAACTTATGTATATGTATATGTATATGTTTATGTGTGTCTTCTCTTATGGATTATGATATGAAAAGAATAGGGGGTTCACGATGCATGACAAGAGGAAAAAATAGAGGTGAGGTGAAAGGAGAGAGAAGGGACTTACATACACAAGCCGGTATTGTCACCGGGCTTGTCTATCCGCCGATAGTCTCGCGTTACTAGCGAGATCTTCTTGAAGACTTCTTCATGTTCTTCTTCTTGAACTTTAGGTGAAGAGGGAGAAGTGAGAGATAGAAAATGTGAGTAAGGAAAAGATAGAGGAGGACAATAAAGATGGTGTAATGGTGAATTATAATATATGCATTTAACATGAGAATTAAAAGAGAAATGAAAAGTCACCATTCATTTTGGAAATGAAAGGTCTCATTTGTAGGTTATGAGAAGAATAAAAAAAATGATAAAAAATAATTGCAAGAATGGGGATTTGAACATGCGACTTATGGAATAACAATGCAAGGACTTAACCAATGAGCTATAAAGTTGTTCATGCACATATTTAATTAGAATTAAATATATGATATTGCTTGAAAAGAAAATGGGCTTTTTAGATGGGCTGTAGAGAATGTGAATGAAAAGAAAGGAATTGGGCTTAAAGAATAAGTTTGGGTAAAAAGAAATGAGTTTTAGAAAATACTTAGATGAGAAAAATAGATGAAGGGATTAAATATAACTAATAACATGGAAATAAAAATATACCAAATATAAAAATACAGAATTTTATCAATACGAAGATATAGGAATTTTAGAGTCGTTACATTCTACCCTCCTTATAAAAATTTCGTCCTCGAAATTTGTAAAAGGAAAGTGTAACGAATTCAAGAAAACTTTGGTGATAGAACTATTGATAATGCATGAAAAATATGTGAAAGAATGCGATAGATTTGAAAAGAATTGAGGAAAAATAAGAATAGGGTTAGGATAGATTCAAAGAATAAGGTTCAAGTAATATGATTCAAAGAATTTGAAATAATAAGATTCGAGAAATATGAATTGTAAAGAATGTTTTAGTTGCTGGTTCTTGTGTTATATTGCTTAGGTTGTTCACGCAGAACAAAACTGCATGATAGGGATTCATACAGCTCGGACCTGCATGGGCCACCAACAAAACCTGTCACGCCCCGCTTTCCAGTGTACGGCGAAGTGGACGCGACGAGGTCCGCTACGTATATACTCAGAAGTACATACGCTAAGCGTAACTAAGCAATATAAATACACAAGAGACAAGAGTATAAAAGAACAGCAACTTTTATTAATTAACATTCTTTGTACAATACATGAAAGGAAATACAACTGAAATAAAAGATGCCTAAACAGTGGCATAACAGGAAATGAAAAGTACATAAAGGAAAAGTGTACAATGAAACTACAGTGCAGGGTCTTCAGTAAACTGCTCCAAGTCTTCTTGCGATGGCTCAATCTCGGCCGGGTCCAAATCACCTGACGACATTCAAAGAAGAGAGAAATAGAATGTCGTCAGCGAACAGGTCGCTCGGTAAGTCCCAAAGATAAGAGAGGAATAGACAGAGAGTAAGAGAGGGAGAGTGTAGCCTTTAATGTTGTATTATAATATTGTAATGTTGTATTAACGCTGTTGTTTGTAGCCTGGTACAGAAAATGCCAGTGTATACGAGGGGAGTCCCACTTACACCGGGGACCTTGGTAACCTGTAGTACAAGGCTCCGTCGATAATACCACGGAACAACGGCATGGATGTAATTACGTCTTAAGTGTCCACCTCGTGCCACCTTTAACATATTCCGTACCAGTCTACCCCTTAAACCCCGCGATGTCTTGTTTGTATTGTTATCTTGTAAAATTGTATTGATTATATGAGTGCTTGACTGACTGATCGAAACCGTGATATCAGGAAACGGTTATAACCGTAGAGTCATGTAAATGGAATACTGGGAAACATGTAAAAAGAATATATCCATGGTTCAGTTCAGTCAAGTTATATAGATTGTTAACTGGATTCAGGGATTCATGTATTCATATTGAGTTGGAATATGATTGAATATAGGTTGACTTGAATCATATTCAAATCAGAAATAGTCAGACTCTAACCCGAGTCAGACTAAAAGAAGGTAATTTGATGTTCAATAATTGTTAGGGGCCTTATTGTAATTTATAGAACTTGAGGGGGTTTTATGTAAAAAGTACTTTTATATACTTTTCAAAATACACCTCAAGTATTTAATTATCGTCTTTATGTACATACAACAATTTAATGATCAAGATAAATATGTATACATGTTCGAATAACATGAAATGAGTCAAGTATATTATTCGAGTAACTACCATAAACAATGCTGTAAAGAAATATTATGTACGACTAATTAATCTAGTTGAACGAATGCAGAATATAAACAGAGATATGGCTCTAAATGTTTTGCATGCGTGAGTTCCAGTTTCACCTAAATACGACTACCGGTTTGAGAGATATATATGTTTTCGTATCGTCGCGCAAAACAGATCAGAATCTATTCGGCACCGTCACATATTCTTAAAATGCAGTTTGAGTTAATTTCCATCAGGTTTCAGATTATGAAGATTATTAGAAAATTTTAGGTCTTTCGATGTACTTATCCAAAACACCAAGATTCATAAGATTTGGATTTCTGAAGCTCTATTTATGATCATTTTAATATCAGCGTTTAAAACAGAAATTCAGATTTCTGGACAGCAACTATATATTGTATTGCAAAGCCTATAACAGCTTGTTTCATGCATTACTAAGTAATATAATATACAGAAAATTATAGTTCTATCAATGGTGCATCTACACATCTAAATTTTGTCACAAACGGACATCGGGTGTTCGAGTTACGTCCAATTTAAAAACAGTGTGCGAATCGGAACAGATTCTGTCCAGATCCGTCACTTAATATTGTAACGCAGTTTTCTATATTTTACGTCGGTTTTCAGTAAAAATATAAAACTAATAAAATCTAGTTCATTCGATGTAGATATCAAAAACACATGAGTTTGCTCAATTTGGATACCGGTATACCAAGTTATATGTCGTAGAAATTGACCGATAACTGCAGTTTTCTGTTTTACGATCAGTGAATAAATACGATGTAATTCATAAACCGTTATGCGGATCGATCTAAAATTTTTACAGCATGTATAAAATAATATAATCTATCATATGTAAATTCCATGAAATTTTCAGAAGTAAAAATTAATTTCTAAAAATTATTTTAAACCTAAAGGTATTGATGTGTATACTAAAATCGGCAAAAAGATTAACTAGTATTTTTATGCAGGCTTTATCCTTTCTTTTAATAACCAAACCGATTCCATGAGATATCGTAGATATATTATGGATTGAAATCTATGTTCTCACAACTTGTAATAAACATTCATAATCATGAAGAAAGAATTAAAAATACTTTAATTTTAACAAGAGATAATAAGATATTATTAAACCATATAGAATCATATATATCTAAACTTATGTATATGTATATGTATATGTTTATGTGTATCTTCTCTTATGGATCATGATATGAAAAGAATAGGGGATTCACGATGCATGACAAGAGGAAAATAAGAGGTGGGGGGAAAGGAGAGAGAAGGGACTTACATACACAAGCCGGTATTGTCACCGGGCTTGTCTATCCGCCGATAGTCTCGCGTTACTAGCGAGATCTTCTTGAAGACTTCTTCATGTTCTTCTTCTTGAACTTTAGGTGAAGAGGGAGAAGTGAGAGATAGAAAATGTGAGTAAGGAAAAGATAGAGGAGGACAATAAAGATGGTGTAATGGTGAATTATAATATATGCATTTAACATGAGAATTAAAAGAGAAATGAAAAGTCACCATTCATTTTGGAAATGAAAGGTCTCATTTGTAGGTTATGAGAAGAATAAAAAAAATGATAAAAAATAATTGCAAGAATGGGGATTTGAACATGCGACTTATGGAATAACAATGCAAGGACTTAACCAATGAGCTATAAAGTTGTTCATGCACATATTTAATTAGAATTAAATATATGATATTGCTTAAAAAGAAAATGGGCTTTTTAGATGGGCTGTAGAGAATGTGAATGAAAAGAAAGGAATTGGGCTTAAAGAATAAGTTTGGGTAAAAAGAAATGAGTTTTAGAAAATACTTAGATGAGAAAAATAGATGAAGGGATTAAATATAACTAATAACATGGAAATAAAAATATACCAAATATAAAAATACAGAATTTTATCAATACGAAGATATAGGAATTTTAGAGTCGTTACACTTTTGGCGTGTCGGATGTTAAAAGTTCTAAAGTTTACCACGATCAGGACGGTGTCGCTATGCAGCTAGCCGGTTGAGCACGGGTCGATCCACAGGGAGATGGTTGTATGTCCGTTCGAGTTTTAGACGAGTCAATGAAGAATTTGTATATGTTTGTTCAAATCTAACCTATGTGTTTCATATGCAAGTATAAAGTTGTTAAGAAAAAGATACGAAAGTGTAAGCTAAAGAAATCCGCACTCAAAACCTTTGAGCCGAGTCTTGACTAATTGAAGCTAGAGCAATCGGCAACAACGTGGATTAGGGGATTTAAGCACGGTATTCGTGGAATCCGGCTTATTTACCCTTGTCCTTCCGTTCTTGTCTCTTGCTTTCGCCTCCGGCCAAACCGAACGCAACCGGTCGCGTTTAGGAATCACCGTTACCTTGGTAGGGTAGGGTGCCTAACGGAGCGCTTGCGTAACGTTTGGGCGGAGTTCAAAGGAAAATAACGGGAAAAGGAAATGAGCAAAGAAACATTAACTTACAATATCGTATTTATTCTTAACAATAATAATTACAACCATTCACAAAACAAACCAAAAAGAGCAAAAGAAAAGATAAACAAAGAAAAGAAAAGATTACAAGCAAGTAATTAAAAGTGCATGGAATTTAAGTGCATGAAAGTAAAGCAAGGTAATAAAAAGCAAGAAAGAAATAAGCAAGAAAATAACAATACGAACCATAGAACCAAATACAAGACATGGGTTCAATAACCAAATCTTAAACTTGCAAGCTCACTTAAGAGGTTGCAAGATCAAGAAAAGGCAAAGAACTCATGGAGAATTAAGCACAAAAGAGAGAACAAAATGATACAACCCCTTGAGATCAATGACCAAAGCTTAAACTTGCAAGCTCAATTAAGAGGTTGCAAGATCAAGTTAAGGTAGAGAGCTCAAGGGGGAAGCTAAGCAAAAGAATGATACAAAAACCCTCATCTTCATTTAACATCCACTCAAAAGCTCTCACAACAATTTAATGGAGGAAAGATGAAGAAGAAGAAGAAGAAGAAAACTAAAAGCTAACAAAAAGAGGGCATGAAAATGAACTTCATAGCTTGGCAAGTTCTGGACTATTTATAGGCAGGAAACAGAGAACCTAGGGCAACATTCTGGCACTACTTGTAATTACCAAACAGCCCCTGAAATTTTGTACACTGACGAGCCTATACGGACGCGGTTCCGCAGCCTAAGCGCGCTTATGCCGCGGAACCACGGCCATTTAGAGAGCTCGTGCCTTCATCTTTTGTCGTATCCCCTGTTTTGTGGTTCTATTCTATGTGGTATATGACTTTTCTCAGAAACTCTTCACAATTCTTCCAGAATTTCAGTAGATCAAAAGGTGATGTGATGTGGATCATTTTCCATGATTTTCTCGAGCTCCGCATAGATTTCTTGGATCTTGTGTTGACATTGAGCTTTGTGCATGAAAATGACAATCGATTTGCCATTTTGTCCCTTAAACTGGTATGTGGCAACACACGGATAGAGAGCAGAGACCCGTGTTTTATCTGTTGTTGGCAGTAATCCGGAATTTATCATACTTTTCCATGGATTTCACTGTTTAGAGCTGAGAACCAGTATTCTGCAAATATGTAGCAAACATTGATCAAAAGCACTTACCTATAAACAAACGAGCGTAAGAATGGGCGGTATAAAATGCAATATTCTGGTATGAACATCGCTCAATACCCGGGTGGCCGTTACGTTTAGCTGACCGCTTGCGGCTTGTGGGTGTTTGATATGATCATCACCTACTTCCGGCGTATTGACGAGTCTTAGAGTCTGACAATGAAGTTTCCTGGCTCAGGCGAAAAGATGTGGTGTGCATATGAGATATGCGCGGGGACTCGATTAAATGCGCATATGTGATACCGTATATTAATCGGGTGTTTTTCTATTGGTTGAGTCGTATGTGATATGACCGGTTTGTTAAATCAAGTGTTGATTTAACATTTGACTTTTAGATCAATTCTTTATTAAACCCTTTTCTTTGTTGATGTATGCATGCATGTATGCACATGATGATGTGCATTAGCACATACATGCATACTTTGCATCATGGTTGTTGATACACAAATGGTGGCAATGCAAGACTCACATGCTTGTAATTATGTGTATATATTTATTTATTTTGAGTTAAAGAAATGATAATTCACTCATGGTTAATTATCCACATTTGACCACACTTGACCTAACTTTTGACCATGAGTTAATTTTGTTTTGGCTTTTTAACTCAATGATAAATATCTAGATAATTACTAACCATGGTTTGAGGTGAGAGTGATTTAATATTGATTATTCATTCTCATCTCATAATTCATCACAAAACATTATTGAGCTCAAGCTTTGCCGTTATCATCTTCTTCCTCATTCTCTTTCTCTCTTGAGTTTTCATTTGAGTGAGGTTTATAAAACAGAAAGGGTTTTGATTATAGAATACAAACCACCTCATCATTCTACACCTCTCTAGCCCATTTGTGTAGGGTGTTTTGCTCAACTTCTTTCAAAGATCAAGTAAAGCAAGGAGCTTTGGGCAAAGGGACTTTGGGTGGATCATCGTGGACGAGAATGACCTCTAGCGATCCGTTCCAAACTGTCAAAGGTCCAAGGAGTCACCAAGGAAGGTCTACAAAAGTTGTAATCTCTTCATTTAGTGATAGTTTCTTATTTGTATATGATACTAGTTCATTGTTACACTAAAATTCTAGTTAAGATTCTAGTTTAGTTAACTTAGCACCTTAAAAATTTAATTGTGGCATGTGTGATGCTTCCAAACTCTTGATTAGGTGCTAGGTAAACCCAACACCTTGAGTTATTCAGAGTCTGGTTTTAAGCATAAGCTGGACAACTCTATAGACCTTAACATCGTTAAGATATGATTCATTCTATATACAATATAGAAACAGAGGCACTGATTTAATTGGAACCAGATTCAAATCATGTAGCTGTCTCCAGTGCATGTCAACTAAATGGAGAGAGGCCGATCAGCATTACTCAACTTAGGAGTGCATCCAGATATGAGTAACCAGAAAGAGAAACAAGTTTCTCAAAAATATTACTATAAGCTGAATACCAAAGACAAGTATCTACATCTACGATCACCTTGAAGAATCCTGATACTTGCAACACGTGGTTCTCTACTTTATTCTTGTACTTATAACTTCTCAAAACAGGGACCTTGTATTTATACGAAACACATGTCTAATACTGGAGAAGTCACAAGTAAACAGAATATAGTACGAGTATCAACCCCTCTGTCCAAATGGGCACTGGACAACATACAATATTTTGTATAAGTCCCCTGAGTTGAATAACTCAAATTTTGTGCGTCCTATGTTGAAAACTGTACTTTGGTTATGAAGAATTACACCGCTGTTGAATGCTCCTTACCTAACCATCAACTGATATAGGTAAATGTCATGGACATAATTTCAAAAAGTTGTATCTCACTTTATAAAATAAACGTATAGATATATCAGTTTGAAATTGGTGCATAACGACGGATATTCAAAAACCAAATATTTGCCGTCAGGAAAAAATCGAGGCGATTTCCTCAAATATCACCAATTACAACGAATCCTGAAATAATGAGGATGATCACCTAATTCCCAATAACTCACTCCCACTCATCATCTGTAAAACCATACAGATGTGAGAATCAAACCTGGTAAATACATACCCTGGAATAAGGATCTAATTGGGAAATCAGTTTTCAATTAACAACGCATAGTGAAACTGAAACATGAAAATGTTTCGAAGGGATATCCGGGTATTCCTAGTAATGCCTCTTCCATTATCAGATCACGACTGTAACCGTATATTTCTTTGCCATCTCTCCAAATCCCTTTATTTGTCTTTACTCATTACCTTCTGTACACCATACTTAGGCTAATTGATTTTCTTCTTTCCCTACCGTTAGGTACCAGCCTATAGTTTGGAAGAAGACTATCCAATAAGCGTAATAGGTGTACTCTCCTAATCCTAGGAGCCCTCGCAATCTGAGAGAAGATAAAGATAAAAGACAACCGAATAAACCTTATTCTATTTCTCCTGAACTAGAATCCAACCTCGAGCTGGAACAAGTTCCATTGAGTTCGTATATAACCATACGATGGATTATCCAATAACTGTGGATCTTTGTAGTGATACGGGGAGTTCTGGAGAAATACAAAGGTGAAATAGGAGTGGCGATGAAATAATTGGTTTGGTCGTGAATGATAGCAGTTGCAATTTACTTTACCCTCTTTCTAATCCCTTTATTTGTCTTTACTTATTACATTCTATACACCTCACTTAGGCTAATTGGTTTTCTTCCTTCCCCACCTTTCGGCACCTGCCTATAGTTTTGAAGAAGACTATCCAATAAGCGTAATAGGTGTACCCTCTCCTAATCCTAGGAGCCCTCACAACCTGAGTGAAGGTAAAAGGAAAAGACAACTGAATAGTCCTATTCATTTTCTCCATAACTGGAAACCATCCTCGAATCTGAAACAAGTTTCATCGAGTTCGTATGTAACTATACATGGTCATATCCAATGAAAATGGGATCTTCGTAGTGATACGGAATGTTCCGTAGAAAAGAAAAGGGTAAAAGTAGGAGTAGCAATGAAGTATGCAACTCAGACAATCCAAAAGCCAGTGTTTTAAGAAAGTTCGGTTAACTTGGTCACTAAGTCATAGTCTAGGGTCGGGACATGGTCGCTGCCAAAGAGAGAAAGAAAATAAACACTCTGCGTGCACTCTAACCTAGATTAGAATGGCTAATCACTTTATCTAATTAGGATGTCTCCCACTGTATCCTCAAATTCTCCGCCAAACCTGAAAGAAGTATTAGTCGGGATCATCTAAAATCACCCAAGGAGTAAACCAACTCATCAGTGGGTATCAGGATCCAACTATCATCGCATGATAACCTGATGGAATCCACTCACGTTATCACACTCCAGAAGGTATGCGCATGCCTAGAAAGTTTCCTGCATGTTTGAAACTCCTGATGTGATTTTTACCACATGCTCTTACGACCTTAACGAAGGCCAACATATCATAAGTCATATGTCAAGTTCTACCCGTCATTGTCCAGGTTAATTTGAACCCACCCGTACATACCCTTGACGAAGGCCAAAATAGTAGTATGACTGTCCCAAACTAACGCATCTATCTATGCAACAAAAAAGTAACAAATAGCTACCACACACTATGCCATGACGAAGGCCAACAAACATAGCATGGATACTAAGTGCTACCCGTCTGAAATGACGGAGGGCTACGAATAGTTTTTGGCGAAAAACCTTTAACGTAATGAACTTGATATCGTTGAAGGAACCGGATAGCTTTTTACAAATATATAGTGGCGAAAACCTTTGCTAAAGAGGTCACTCCCAGTGAAGGGATCTCGGCTCTTTCCTCGTAGAATGAGGTGGTGGATATTCATAACGGAATACCACAATGCAAAGCAAAAAGTAGTTGACTATAGTGAAGTTATTACCTTGACGCAAACCTTTGCCCAAGGGGTCACTCCCGATGAAGGGATCTCGGCCCTTGCCTCGTCGAATGAGGTGCTGGATATTCATAACCGAATACCACTGTGCAAAACAAAAGAGAACATCTTTGTAATAACAGCTTTTTAAAATTTGTTCCAACAATATCGAATAGGTCTGTTTTCCTTGCATCGATCTGAATCAATGCTGTCCCATCAATTAATCACACCATAAAAGAACAAAAATATGATGTAGTATATGCCATTCGCATTCGCCACTGGGTCCCGTCATCACCCGTTAGGATACTTAACTAACGACTGAGCGGGGACTGGACTGGCGTGGGTGTAAAACATATACCACATCTACTAGTATATATAACAATATATAATAATCACTCAAGGCATGATAAATGCAACATCACAGATAAGCAATAAGTATCACAGAACAATACATATAATCTGGGAGCCCTGGGTTTCTTATGAGCCGCAACTGAAACCTGACGTTCCCATGGTCATGTGGATAGCCTGTGCAATGAAAACCTAGACCCCTATGAGTGCGGCAAGTTACTCGCCAAAACCAGAAGCGAGGCAGCCCCCTTCATCAAAGTGAATGGACCACCCAACACTTCACGGAATCTGGTAACTTGAGCACCCTACCTTGGGTCAGCCTGTACCCTCTACGAGTGCGGCGAATAGCCCGTCAATTCTAAAGTGAGGCCCTTTCCTTCTCAAAGCCATGAGATGCGGACCCGTTGCCCTCCAGAACCCGGCTATCCGTGCACTCCATCGCGGGGTAATCCTAGTACAGAAAAGAAAATATGTACAACGGGTACATCGACCTCAACCCGGTCGTGCCCTAAAAGAATAATATACAAACAGGCAGTGACGGCAGTCCACATGTCGGACGCTCGCCCTGCGATATCAAATGTACAAATATATCCAAACTGCACTACCATTGCAAGCAAGCTATCCACTATGAAAAATCCGCAACAACACAGTACAGCACAGAACATCAACGTGAATGTCACGTTCGCAAACCCGTCTAAAAGGACTATAGCAATTAGACAAGTTATACCGATCGAATGACATTCACAGTCGCAAATAGTAATGTAGGTACTGTAAACTTTAAACAATGTTAGGAAATATCGAGTTCGAAATAACCCCGAATAGCCCGAAACAACTAGATAAAACCATATCAAAACTGGGCTAAACAAACAATACCACTGAACCAAGATTCCAGAGACCAAACCACACACTAAATTTCAAACCCAGAAGCCTCAAAGTGGCCGGCCTGGCCGGATTTTAGAGCTATGTGCTTGGCCAAATTTTGATGGATTGGGTTCGTATTTGGGGTATGGTCAAGTGGTCATGTTAGCAGTCTTCTGCGGTTGTTAGAATAATTTTAGAAGACACTTTAAAAAACAACAGAGACTGGAATCAGCAGTGCAGTGAATCGGAGTGGTTTCGGTTTCGATAGTTTAACATTGTCTAAACCAACTAGTATGCGGTTAATGCTTTGGCTCTGATACCATGTAAGGCTACGCCAGCGCCACGGCTATCTTTCCGTGGCCAAATGCGGAATAAAAACTTTTATAAACTGGTGCTAACGTAACTTTAAATCTGGATCGTGCCATTAACCCTATACTGGTTAACTGTAAAAAGAAGTTTAAGAGATTATACCGATCGATCCGTGTCTTCCAGTCTTCAACCTCTTCCCAAGCTCCTCGTTGCTGCCCCGAACAAGTTCGCTCTCCGGTCTCCCTCGTCGAAGACGATCCACGTTGAGGATTCTTAATACAGGCTCCCGCTTCAAACCGAAGCAACTCGGGAATCCAGTTTGCTAGCCTAGATACCCAAGATGAAGTAAAGATAGTGTGTGAATATTTTGTCTCAATGCACCATGAATTTGGGTGGAGGTAAATGAAGTTACCAAGAGTGAAATGTCAAGCATAAGAAATTGGCTTTGTGTGAAGAAAAGAAAAGGGCTCGGCCATTTTCAAAATTGGCTCTCTGGGGATTTTTTTGTGGTGGTAGTGAATGTAACCATCCAAGTGGTGAGTGAAAAAAATGCAACACATGAAAATTAATCCCTCCTCAAATCCAACATCCACCAAACCCTCAAACCATCACAAAAAACTCACTCACAACAAAACCCCATCAATGCAAAGTGACACCTCACCAAATGCCCATGCCCAAAAACAACCCACTCAAGGACACCTCACAAAAAGTGTCATGACCCGGAAAGTACGGAACATGACCGGCACTTAAATTACAAAACGTCTCGAGGCGTACGTAATCTAAGTAAGCCAAAACCTAGAAATCAAAACCAGTTAAAGCAGTAGAGTGAAGGAAAAACAAATTTAAAGCAAGTAATTTTAATCTACATAGGCCGAAGTATGTATTTTCAAAATCTCAAGTATTTTCTGAAAATTTCGGCAGAGTCTCCTTTGTAAATACTGGCCCCAAACGGGATACAACATGAATAGTATACGAAATGAAAGAAAAAGGCATCCCCAAGCGGGAGCTAGCTCTTTGTTAATCGACGGTCACAACCACACAAGTAATATAATATACAACGCCAAATGGCGAGGATCAAAACTCAAAAGAAACACAAAACATCAAGAAAACCTAAGAATAACACAACGCGCGACTCTAAGGCCGAAAGAATAACAAATATGGTCTTCTAACTCTCTCAAATATACAATCTGGTTGATGGAGTTTCTAGATACAACTGAAATAATAAATAACTAAAGGTGGTCCTGATGCAAAGAACCAACCTACCAAAGTAATCACCCAGAAGGAACAGTGCGCTAGTAAGCCGCAACGAAACCTGTACGGCAAAACCTGCAAGGAACTGTGGCACAACGGGGGTGAGGTGCTAACTCGTGAGTAGAAAACATCTACGAGTAGAAATCGCATGTATGACTCAATCCTATGTCAGACGATCATAATATATCCTCAAAATATATAACCTGAAGCATATAGTAATGGCTAGGGTATACATCTAAACAATTGTAATACCAAGTGCACGTGTCAGTGCCTCAGGTAGAAACATATCCTGTGTATGATGTATGAATGCATGAAAACAGAACGCATCAAATGAGAAAACTATTTTTCTTATCTCTGTGAGATATATGTATAATAATTGAAATATCATCAGTGAAATCAACAGGAAATCAGTGTCCAGCATCGGCACAATATCTCAAATCTCTAGTCTCAATATCTCAATGTCTCAATGTCATTAATGTCTCAATATCTGGGGCTCCGGCTATCCGGACTCCAAACTCCGATCGGTATCCTCTGGATATCCGTCGAGTCACAATGAAGTCACCGGTCGGTAGTGCTCCCCTGCCAGGCTCAACGCCATCATCTGCGACCTTCTCGCCCCGGGGTACCGCACTGGGTCTACCATACACCCACAGAAGGTACCTCCTCCTCCTCACATCGGGTGTATCATATCGCTCAAGAGCCGAGAAAACTCATGGTGGATTCCTCTCAAATTATACCATGAGAAAACCGCAACTTTCCTTTTAAATGATAATAAGTTTATAAAATCCTTGCGGTCTCCCCAAATCCAGAAATCTCATGGAATACAAAATCTCAAATCAAAGATCAATAACAATAAATACCGGGCTCCGGCAATCTGGACTGGCCCTAAATAATAATGCATAACAATGAATAAATAATTATGCATGAAGTATCACATTAATGAATGCAATATCGAAACTAGCACAGTAATGAATGCAATATCTAAACTGTCAGCTAACAAGCGATATCAATAAGGTAACATTCTCTAAAGTGCACGTGACATGGCAATTACCGATGATGATGTGTGTGAGCCGGCAAGTAAGTGTACGTGGAACATACGCATCATCGGTAATGGTGCTGGTGTCCTGACAGCATGATATCTAAAATGGTATATGAAATCACAATATAATCATGCGATCCGAAGCGAACAGCAATAATGTGCGGGGGCTGAATGATAAACACAATGATAACTAATCTGCATTTAATATAAATATAAGTCATACAGTGGTGCCATTTGAAATAACACGAATCGTGGTGTTTTGAAAATAAGGGCTATGGTGTTTTTAAGAAAAGATACATCCTTTGAAATATCCATAGAATCTCTCGGCCTGTCTTTTAAAATACCCACGATTCGTTAGTTTTTGAAATAGGTAGGAATCGAATCTAGTCTAACAACTACACTAAACTATAAGGCTGAGCTAACAGGCTAAACGAATGGTAAGAAAACCGCCTAACATCTGAGTCGATACATACATACATACATATATATATATATATATATTTGTATATAATAGTCGGTGATCCCACCTCAATAGTGTCACATACGATACAATATCTATAATATGACATCCTCAAGTCAAGAGTGCGGATCTATCATCAATATATAGCTCGTACGTAAATCGATCGTACGGCATCCCAAATCTGGGTATGGGTCAAATATCACATTCATCACATTATTCATCTGGTATCCTCTTTATCAAAGATCATAATCCGGGGTACTGATCTACGTCTAGTACAATACTGATACCAATCTAAGTAAATGCATGCGTGTGTATGAAAACACCATGTTAAAGGACCCGCTAAAACATCATGTCGTACCTCAAATACGAACCCTGTCATATCACCGATCTCACGGCCATGAATCCAATCTCATCGACTCATCTCCAATCCCAAGTACTATTCTCATAATCCAGTATATGTACACATAGTCCCATACCAATGTGAATACATATACACATATCCCCATATACGCACATGTAAAAGAATGAATGTAAGCAAGTGCGTGTGCGTGTGTGGGTGTAACAACTACTCTAGAGTTTCGCAAGTAACACTACAAATCCATGAACACATAACCGTATCATGAATATCATCCACGTATCATAAACCACACACACACATATATATATATTCATTATATAAGCTATATTACGGACTGCGGGGGTGTTATACGCCATCCACCCGACTTTTCCCCGTAGATATAAATCTACTCACCTGGTCCTTGCTCGCCGGTGCTGACGTCGCCACGCGATTGCTTATCGTCTCGAAGTCTACATGGGGGTACCTATATGTCACAATGTATCATGTTGCATAAAAACCCAATTAGAAATCGAAACAGCATACGAAAACCAAATCGGCACGCGTATCACGCATAGGTCAAAACCTATCGCCTACGCATGTAAGAATAGCCAAACCAACCCTAGATGTCGATGTACAAACGTCAAACCATCGAGAAAAACACCAAACGTACCAATCATGGTTTCACAAATCACTAATTATATAAGAAATAGGTTAAAATTCATAAAAACCCCAAACTCGCTTTAAAAGCTATTTTTCCGAAAACCTAGCAAGCAAAATTAACCTTTTTAGTACAACACTTGATGTTTTAACAATTCTAATGGAAATAATACTTATTAAATATCTTAAATAAGCCATACAAACCATTTCCACAATTTAATCTCATTAAATTTCATAAACCCCAAAATTCTAGTTTGCAATCTATCCAATTTTAATAATTCTCAAAGTAAAATTCACAATTCAACCATTAAACTTGGTTTTGCATAACCTAAGGTATTAAACCACTCATTATAATGTTAATGATATGATGAAACCCTTACTATATTTTAAATTCTCAATTTTCAATTAATTACCAAAACCTAGTTTGTTAAAACTCCAATTTTAACTATTTACAAGTATCAATTAGTAAACTAGCAACTAGATTAGTTTTAGCATATCATTAACATGTTAAACTACACTACACAACCAAAACCTCATCACTCAAAACCTTAACTTGAATTCAAGCTCTTTCTTGAATTTCCAAATCCTAACTTTAAAATTTCTAACTAGTTATTTCAACCAATTTTACACTTGAATACATTAGATTAGCATAATTAAACAACAATTTAGCCATTAGGTTAAGAATTTTACCTCTCAATTATCTTAAGATCTAACATGAATCTAGCCTCCCAAATATGCTTCCCTTCACCAAGATCCATACAAGAATAGCTAAGGAAAAATGGGTAAGATTTGTATTTGGAAATTAGTGAGGTTTTAGTTGATTTTTCTTGGGATTTTTGGAGAGAAATGAGATGAGAAGGGGGGGTTGTTGTTGGAATGGAGGAGGGGAGGCTCGGCCAGATAATTGAGGGGGAGATGAGAGAGAGTGAGGTGAAGAAAGTATTTAGTCAACATAAAAGTCAAAGCCCATACCCATTTATCTATTCCTTCTCTCTTTAATCTTTTCATTTTCTTTTCTCTTATCAAGTGGGAACTTGGGGGAAAGGGCTGCCATGGGCTCGGCCAAAGATGGGATGTGGGGGTGTGTGAGTGTGGGTGTGGGTGTGGGGTGAGGGAAAATGATAAATATTATACCACAATTTCCATTTAATTTAATTCCACCCTTTAAGCCTTTTTCTTCAATATTTTATAAAACCGTTTGACAGCTTCATTTCATCTCAAAAACAACATGTTAAAATTTTGTTTAATGTGTTATGATGCACAAAATTTGTTTCAAATCATTCCAATTTATAATTTTCCCTAATTAAATGTATTACTGACGGCTTAAAATAATATTAAAATAATTAATTTCGGAAAAATTTTCAGAAAATTAGAAATTTTACTAGTGGCTCAATAAACACCAAATACTAGCAATTATATAGCTAGAATATGTATATTTAATTTTATATTAAAAGATATTTATATTTTGACTTTTTACGGAAAACCCCCTTATTTTACCGATTTTCCGAAATTTCACCGAAACGATTTTTAAAACATTACAATCTTCCCCCCTTAAAGAAATTCGGTCCCCGAATTTAATTTAAAACTACCCCCAAATACTAAAATATTTCAGCAAAACCATCAAGTCGTCGGGGCTCCGAAATCATAAATACATAAAACACATCATAGCGCAATGCATGCGCATGAAAACAGATATATAAACCCAAAAATTAAAACTCCGTCAAGCATCCCGCAATCATCAGAGTTATGATGAAGACACCAATGTCAAGATCCAAAACGAAAATCAATATGATATACATTAAAACTATACATGTAAACATCATAACTATACAGGTAAACATCATTAAATCATCTTGAAGTAATGCATGCCAAACCTTTTTCAAATCGCTGTGCGATGTGTGTATCTTTGCACAGTGGCGGACGTCCATTGTGAGAAAATAACTATATATATATATATATATATATATATATATACTTTGTTTAACATACACGTCCCGCCGTTTTGAAACAAATTTTTTTTAGAAGGGTTTCCTTTATAAAAAGTTTCGTGTCATCACGGACACGTAGGTAAATACTGAGACTAAAGCTCCTCCTTGGAAATCCCTTCGATAACTACCATTGCATGCAAAATATACTCAGGTACTGAACTCTGACTAGTCCTGCTCAGTACTAAACCAAATAGCAAGTATCATAAAATATACCACTCCAAAAGAAATCAATCCCAAATATCTATGAATGCCACGTGCGTCTGGTGCGCACGGAAATCGAAATTCATGAATGTGCCCTACATATGCACAGAAACAACATCTAAGTGCAACGGGTGTGCATGAAAACACCTGTCAAAGGCAATGTGTGTGTCTGACAGCAAAACCAGGTGCATCTGATATGCATGAAGAATCTCGATTTAGTGCATCTGGTGTGCACCTAAATCGCATCAAGCACGTCAAGTATGCGCAAAATCCAAATCAAGTGCACTATGTACATGAAAACGAATATCGAATATCACAATCGAAATCGATGGTATACAACACATTTCATTCAAGATCCTAATCACGTATATCGTGGTATAAAACCTCACCATCCTATGCATCGACGTGCACAAAAGCAAATCAAATACTAAAAGTGAATGAAAACTATGCCGAAAGCATAAGTCAAATCATATGCATTCCCTAGGCATGAAATCAAATATCATGAAACTCGGTCATCAAAACCCAGTCATGAAATAAATCACCCAAAAATACTGAAATCTAAAGTGACGGATACGTGATAGTCAATCACAAAATCATAAGTCGTAAATACTGTCGTCGATATGTCCGTCCTTCAAGGTCGAGAAGGTGTCGATGCATCCAATGCTAGCAGAGCAAGATATCTACTTGTCTTCTGATCATGGCCTGTCGCCTAGTGCCCTTAGGCTCTCGTCTCTCACTGCAGATTGCTAAGTACATAGCTCCTCGGCTCAACAGTCCAATGTAGAAACGATAACGGAGCAGTCCGCTCTGACCCATCCTTTAAAGATCTCTGGTAAACTATCATGGTCACTCATAACATGTCTCGTCGACGATGTCGAACTCTTGCCCACTGGGTGTGCGTCATATGACCACTTCTGGGTCCAGGTCTTCTCATTCAGTATTTTCCAGAAAGGTCCTGTCGAAGTCTCTCCCAAGTCTCGTTTCTTCCGAACTGCCCAGAAGTCATCATCCTTTTACTATATCTATTTCTTGTTCCGGAACGGCTGCATACTCATCACAACTCCTCCTGGAACATATATCCATAGTCAACGCTTCTGCTTGCATATCACTTCTCTGATGTCGGCGGAGTGGAACGTCATCTCGTCAAGATCTCGTATGAACCTCTTACTCCACTTTTCTTAAATGTTGACTGCTTCAGACTCGTCTCCTTGTGGCTGCATGGACTACACTCCAACGGCTATACTCGTATCTGGAATCTCCCAAGCAATGTATCCCATCACCTAATATCCGAATGAAGTCGAATCATCCGATTGATTTGTCAAAACCTAATAATCTCCCAAGCGCTCAACATCTTGGGTACAGTTTAATAGTATCGAATATATGCCACAGCACCTATGGACCAACTGTAGAAGGGCAGACCCAAGCCTCATTAATGGCACCGCTAAACTGCCACAAACCCTGAGGTTCATCGGCATTCCATGGTCATTAAGTCGAGTTAGGGTTTCATTCTTCTAGAGGGTCCGTAGAATTGCTTGCATTGTTTTCCGAATACTTTAAACTTGGAAAATGGGTTCCTGACATTCGATCATCTATATTGACACTCAACGTATCAGCGTGAAGTCGTCTCTAGCTGGAATCAATCAATCTGTTGACCTCGCATCGGGGTAGGCAACGAATCATCTGTCCCAGTCCTTCATCTTTGGTGATTAGCGATCTTCTATCATATCACGAAATATAACTCGTGCGGCATAGCTCCAAACTTCTTGGGCGATATCTCGTCATTCGTAGCAACAACTGAATCTTCCGTCCGCACGCTGAACAGTGCCTCCGTCATCAAAATATGGTGCATTAACGGTCATCATATCCTGGCTGGCCTCTTGCAATGGCCCTATCCTCTGGTGCCGATCTGCACGTCCGAGAAATCTCGTAAAAGCGATCCATCAAACGCTCGTGTTGCGAAAACACAATAAAACGACGCCTCTATGCAATCGTATGTCCCTGGAATCACGCCCTGGTCAGTCCTCGTCCATGACGAGCTCGTGCTGACCGCAAGTTTAGCCGTAGATCTCCACGCCTGTACAACCGTGGTAACAAAACCATAAACAGGTACCGATGAGGCTAGATCATAGGAAGGAATATAATACTGTGCAAGGAAATGTACATCCTAAGGCTTCTTAAGCGGAGTATCCTATCGTAAATATGCCGCGGAACTTACGTACGGTACGTCACTCTACTCAAGCTACCTACTCCATCAACCAAGGATCATCCTACACTCCGAAGGTAAAACCTAACGCTCTGATACCAACTTTGTCACGACCCGGAAAGTACGGAACATGACCGGCACTTAAATTACAAAACGTCTTGAGGCGTACGTAATCTAAGTAAGCCAAAACCCAGAAATCAAAACCAGTTAAAGCGGTAGAGTGAAGGAAAAACAAATTTAAAGCAAGTAGTTTTAATCAACATAGGCCGAAGTATGTATTTTTAAAATCTCAAGTATTTTCTGAAAATTTCGGCAAAGTCTCCTTTGTAAATATTGGCCCCAAATGGGATACAACATGAATAGTATACGAAATGAAAGAAAAAGGCATCCCCAAGCGGGAGCTAGCTCTTCGTCAATCGACGGTCACAACCACGCAAGCAATATAATATACAACGCCAAATGGCGAGGATCAAAACTCAAATGAAACACAAAGTATCAATAAAACCCAAGAATAATACAACGCGCGACTCTAAGGTCGAAAGAATAACAAATAAGGTCTTCTAACTCTCTCAAATATACACTCTGGTTGATGGAGTTTTTAGATACAACTGAAATAATGAATAACTAAAGGTGGTCCTGATGCAAAGAACCCACCTACCAAAGCAATCACCCGGAAGGAACAGTGCGCCAGTAAGCCGCAACGAAATCTGTACGGCAAAACCTGCAAGGATCTGTGGCACAATGGCGGTGAGTTGCCAACTCGTGAGTAGAAAACATCTACGAGTAGAAATCGCATGTATGACTCAATCCTAGGTCATACGATCATAATATATCCTCAAAATATATAACCTGAAGCATATAGTAATGGCTAGGGTATACATCTAAACAATTGTAATACCAAGTGCTCGTGTCAGTGCCTCAGGTAGCAACATATCCTGTGTATGATGTATGAATGCATGAAAACAGAACGTATCAAATGAGAAAACTATTTTTCTTATCTCTGTGAGATATATGTATAATAATTGAAACATCATCAGTGAAATCAACAGGAAATCAGTGTCCAGCATCGACACAATATCTCAAATCTTAAGTTCCAATATCTCAATATCTCAATGTCATCAATGTCTCAATATCTGGGGCTCCGGCTATCCGGACTCCCAACTTCAATCGGTATCCTCCGGATATCCGTCGAGTCATAATGAAGTCACCGGTCGGTAGTGCTTCCCTACCAGGCTCAACGCCATCATCTGCGACCTTCTCGCCCCGGGGTACCGCACCGGGTTCACCATGCACCCACAGACGCTTCCTCCTCCTCGAATCGGGTGTATCTTATCGCTCAAGAGCTGAGAAAACTCATGGTGGACTCCTCTCAAATCATACCATGAGAAAACCGCAACTTTCCTTTTAAATGATAATAAGTTTATAAAATCCTTACGGTCTCTCCAAATCCAGAAATCTAATGGAATCCAAAATCTCAAAATCAAATATCAATAACAATAAATACTGGGCTCCGGCAATCAAGACTGGCCCTAAATAATAATGCATAAAAATGAATAAATAATTATGCATGAAGTATCACATTAATGAATGCAATATCGAAACTAGCGCAGTAATGAATGCAATATCTAAACTGTCAGCTAACAAGCGATATCAATAAGGTAACATTCTCTAAAGTGCGCGTGACATGGCAATTACCGATGACGATGTGTGTGAGCTGGCAAGTAAGTGTATGTGGAACATACGCATCATCGGTAATGGTGCTGGTGTCCTGACAGTATGATATCTAAAATGGTATATGAAATCACAATATAAGCATGCGATGCGAAGCGAACAGCAATAATGTGCGGGAGCTGAATGATAAACACAATGATAACTAATCTACATTTAATATAAGTATAAGTCATACAGTGGTTCCATTTGAAATAACACGAATCGTGGTGTTTTGAAAATAAGGGCTACGGTGTTTTTAAAAAAAGACACGTCCTTTGAAATAATCGTAGAATCCCTCGGCCTGTCTTTTAAAATACCCACGATTCGTTAGTTTTTGAAATAGGTAGGAATCGAATCTAGTCTAACAATTACACTAAACTATAGGTCTGAGCTAACAGGCTAAATGAAAGGTAAGGAAACCGCCTAACATCTCAGTCGATACATATATATATATATATATATATATATATATACACACAGACACATATACATATACATATACATATACATATATATATATGTATATGTATATGTATATAATAGTCGGTGATCCCGCCTCAATAGTGTCACATACGATAAAATATCTATAATATGACATCCTCAAGTCAAGAGTGCGGATCTATTATCAATATATAGCTCATACGTAAATCCGTCGTACGGCATCCCAAATCTGGGTACGGGTCAAATATCACGTTCATCACATTATTAATCTGGTATCCTCTTTATCAAAGATCATAATCCGGGGGACTGATCTACGTCTAGTACAATACTGATACCCATATAAGTAAATGCATGCGTGTGTATGAAAACACAATGTTAAAGGACCCGCTAAAACATCATGTCGTACCTCAAATACGAACCTTGTCATATCACCGATCTCACGGCCATGAATCCAATCTCATTGACTCATCTCCAATCCCAAGTACTATTCTCATAATCTAGTATATGTACACATAGTCCCATACCTATGTGAATACATATACACATATCCCTATATACGCACATGTAAAAGAATGAATGTAAGCAAGTGTGTGCGCGTGTGTGGGTGCAACAACTACTCTAGGGTTTCGCAAGTAACACTTTAAATCCATGAACACATAACCATATCATGAATATCATCCACGTATCATAAACCACATATATATATCCATTATATAAGCTATATTACGGACTGCGGGGGTGCTATACGCCATCCACCCGACTTCACCCAGTAGATATAAATCTACTCACCTGGTCCTTGCTCGCCGGTGCCGACGTCGCCACGCGATTGCTTGTCGTCTCGAAGTCCACATGGGGGTACCTATATGTCACAATGTATCGTGTTGCATAAAAACCCAATTCGAAATCGAAACAGCATACGAAAACCAAATCGGCACGCATATCACGAATAGGTCAAAACCTATCGCCTACGCATGTAAGAATAGCCAAACCAACCCTCGATGTCGATGTACAAACGTCAAACCATCGAGAAAAACACCAAACGTACCAATCATGGTTTCACAAATCACTAATTATATAAGAAATAGGTTAAAATTCACAAAAACCCCAAACTCGCTTTAAAAGCTATTTTTCCGAAAACCTAGCAAGCAAAATTAACCTTTTTAGTACAACACTTGATGTTTTAATAATTCTAATGGCAATAATACTTATTAAACATCTTAAATAAGCCATACAAACCATTTGCACAATTTAATCTTATTAAATTTCATAAACCCCAAAATTCTAGATTGCAATCTATCCAATTTTAATAATTCTCAAAGTAAAATTCACAATTCAACCACTAAGCTTGGTTTTTCATAACCTAAGGTATTAAACCACTCATTATAATGTTAATGATATGATGAAACCCTTAATATATTTTAAATTCTCAATTTTCAATTAATTACCAAAATCTAGTTTGTTAAAACTCCAATTTTAACAATTTACAAGCATCAATTAGTAAACTAGCAACTAGATTACTTTTAGCATATCATTAACATGTTAAACTACACTACACAACCAAAACCTCATCACTCAAAACCCTAACTTGAATTCAAGCTCTTTCTTGAATTTCCAAATCCTAACTTTAAAATTTCTAACTAGCAATTTCAACCAATTTAACACTTGAATACATTAGATTAGCATAATTAAACAACAATTTAGCCATTAGGTTAAGAATTTTACCTCTCAATTATCTTGAGATCTAACATGAATCTAGCCTCCCAAACATGCCTTCCTTCACCAAGATCCATACAGGAATAGCTAAGGAAAAATGGGTAAGATTTGTATTTGGAAATTAGTGATAATTTAGTTGATTTTTCTTGGGATTTTTGGAGAGAAATGAGATGAGAAGGGGGGGCTGTTGTTAGAATGGAGGGGAGGTTCGGCCAGATAATTGAGGTGAAGAAAGTATTTAGTCAACATAAAAGTCAAAGCCCATACCCATTTATCTATTCCTTCTCTCTTTATTCTTTTCATTTTCTTTTCTCTTATCAAGTGGGAACTTGGTGGAAAGGGCTGCCATGGGGTCGGCCAAAGATGGGAAGTGGGAGTGTGTGAGTGTGGGAGTGAGTGTGGGGTGAGGGAAAATGATAAATATTATACCACAATTGCCTTTTAATTTAATTCCACCCTTTAAGCCTTTTTCTTCAATATTTTCTAAAACCGTTTGACAGCTTCATTTCATTTCAAAAATAACATGTTAAAATTTTTTTTAATGTGTTATGATACACAAAATTTGTTTCAACTCATTCCAATTTGTAATTTTCCCTAATTAAATGTATTAGTGACAGCTTAAAATAATATTAAAATAATTAATTTCGGAATTTTTTTCAGAAAATTAGAAATTTTACCAGTGGCTCAAATAAACCCCAAATACTAGCAATTATATAGCTAGAATATGTATATTTAATTTTATATTAAAAGATAGTTATATTTCGACATTTTACGGAAAACCCCCTTATTTTACCAATTTTCCGAAATTTCACCGAAACGATTTTCACAACGTTACAAAAAGCTCACAGCAAAAAAAAATGCTAGCACAACAAAGAATGCTCATGAATTTGGCAGCCATGAATAAGCCAAAAAAACATGACACATACATTCCAATAAATTAAACATTAAACCAAATGTTTAAATCAAGAAGATAGTGGCAACTTCAAAAGTAAACTGATAACAGAATTACAAGAATACCCCTCAACCGTATATACATACATGTATCTGTATTCTGAAAAATACGAATACAACGAGACGAAAGTAATCCAACAATCTAATACTAGGATCCGGCTTAAACCAAAGCCCTCTAGTATGATCCGTCCGATCATGATCCGTGCACAAATGCGCGTATATGATCGAACCCTGCCATAAAACTATACCGGCTCTACAACGTTTCGCCCAAACTAGGGAAACCCTCTATGTGGGACTCTAAAGACTCGTCAATACGCTGACAGTGGGTTTAACCACAAACACGTTAGTGGCACTAGCTGTATGTAACGGTTACCCAGGTATTGAGCGAAAGGGAGGCCGACGAGCGAACTCATCCAGAAACCCTATTGAGCCTGACAGTGACAATATCTGTACATTCCGGTCCGTTCGTCTATGAGTATCGCATATCGGGCCTAGGGTGATGGTAAACATCAGACCCCTAATAGCGGTATAAGTCGTGTCGGAGTGTAGCCCAGAACACCCTGAGAAACTAATGGAATACCTACAAGTAAATCTCACTTGCCTTGGCCAAGGACTTTGTGTAATGGCTCTCCAGACACAGCACGATATCACCCCCAATACCGGGAGAGTTGAAACCCCTGCCGATCCGCTCACTGCCTCTATGTGGCTCGAGAATGTACACAACTAAAACCTGTTTACACGACTCCTTTGAGCCGTGGTAGGGTAGTAGTCAAAGCACAGTGGGAACTCACACGAGATAAATGACGATCTCAGGTCGATAGACTAACCTATACACATGTCACCAGGGCACTGCTATCTGACGACAGGTATAATACTAACTAGCATGTTCCCGGCGAGTCCGTCCGGTGTACTCATAACCCAATGAGCACCTGTATACTTCTTAGGTGAACCAATTGACACCAATGGCTTGTGAGACCGGCCATCGCCCCTTGTCGGGGTCTCGATCTGTATACACTAGACTACTCTGGAGTATCGATGCCCTGTCTCGAAACTCCCTCGACTAGGGACACTTTAAGGATGTGCTTATAGACCCTAGCTCCCACGTATATGATCGCCATCATACTGCTGGCAGTCAAGGAAGAATCTTATGAGCTCTATTAATATGTAATAGTGATCTGTAATGTCACCTGAAACATGCACACGATGATAAAGACAGACCAGATAGTATACTATCATCTCGAGTAAGACTGTTCTACCGGTATAGGTCCTCCCTCAATCATTGAAATCACGTGCCTGCGATCCAATAATTGATTTTGAGGGAACTATAGCTAACAAAGGGTCGTGCGGGTAGGTTTAATTCAATCAGGAAATTACGGGTTGAACTTGACTAGAATCCCATAATTTGTTGGCCTTTGTCAAGGTCATAGGAGGTTAGGGGCAAAATATTATCTGGAATTTCAAGTGTTGAAATTTGCAATGATATTGCATACCTTCTATGAGATAGTTGGATCCCGATACTCACTGCGAGTAAGAGTTACTCCACGGAGAGTTTTACACATTACAATTAGCCGATCAAGTAGATGTATAGAAAGGTGTTAACGGGGTTACGGCCATGGGAAAACGAGGTTTATTTTTATTAGGCCCGTGCGAAAGCATAAAGAACCTCACTCAAAATACCGACACTGGCCTGGCCGAAAGATTGGCGAACTTGTTGGGTGTAATTAATCCCGGCTAGTCTTACCTTTTAGGGTTTGAAAGAAAATTTGATAAAAACAATGGGAGCCATCCTGATTAGATAAAATAATAACCAATTTGATCTTACAAAAGCGCACACAGAGTGTTTTCTTCTCTCTCTCTCTCTCTCTCTCTCTCTCTCTCTCGGTAGCGACCATGTCACGCCTTAATTAAGATAATAATATGGATGCATTGACCGGACCTCCTTATTAAACTGTGCTAGGAAACATTGGTTCCGCTCTATCTTATAACTGTTATAAGTCAGAATAGGAAATAGGGGAATATCTGTTAGATATATGTATGCCCTAGAGGCCATTATATGATAGTGGATGTATTTATACATGTATATATATATATATATATATATATATATATATATATTCAGTGTACATTCTTGCTCGACATGATAGTATGCTATCTGGTTCTTCTTTATCTGACATGTTGATTTGATCATGCTTTTATTCATTCATACATGTTGATAAAGCCCTGAGGATATAGGCTTGACTATTGTGATTACGATTGGGATCATACTAGTGGGACATCTGTAGTTTATAAGCATATCCTGAAATGTCCCTAGTCGTAGGTGTATCGAGACGGGGCATCGATATACTAGTGTAGACTAGCGTATATGATACTAGACTTATATGATGGGCGATGGATGTTCCCACATTCATCGATGTTTGACATTGAGATCGTATACGGGTGCTCAGTGATGACTGGGTACACTGGACGGACTCACCGAGAACTCCTATATGGAATTATATCTATCGTCGGATAGCAGTTCTCAGGTGACACTGGTGCAGGTTAGTCTGTAGACCCGAGATCGTCATAGAGTCTTGTGTGTTCTCCCACTGTACTTTGATTACCACCCTACCACGGCTCTACTGAGTCGTGCAAACAGGTGGCCATTGGGTACAGTCCCGAGGCACACGAAGGCAATGAGCGATAGGAAGGGTTTCGTCTCTCCCGATGTTGGGAGTTGATGTTGTGCTGTGCTCGATTGGCTATATCAGTAAGTCCCCGTCCAGGGCTGTTGAGATTTACTAGTAAGTGTTATCAGTAGTTTCTCGATCTGTTATAGACCATTCATCGGTACGACTTATTGAGTTATTGGGGTCGACGTTACCATCCCTAGACTCGATATGCAGCATATCTGACGAAGAGACCGGACTGTATGGTAGTGTTGCCAGTTGGCTCGACGGGAGTTGTAACAGGTTCGCTTGTTTTCTTCTGATCGCTCAATACCCGGATGGCCGTTACGTTTAGCAGACCGCTTGCGGCTTGGGGGTGCTTGATATGATCATCACCCACTGCCGGCGTATTGACGAGTCTTAGAGTCCCACATTGGAGTTACCTAGTCCAGGTGAAACGATGTGGTGCGCATATGTGATATGCGCGTGGACCCGGTTAAAATGCTTGTATGAGATACCGTATATTAATCGGACGGCTTGCTTTTGGTCGAGTCGTATGTGATACGACCGGGTTGCTAAATCAAGTGTTGATTTATCATTAACCATTAGTTTCTCACTTGAAATCATTTCTTGTCTTTATGTTGTATGCATGCATGTATGCATTCATTCTCATTCATGCACATGGGATGTGCATGCACACATACATGCTTACATAATAGTTATCATGGTTGTTGATATAGTAAATGGTGGCAATATAAGACTCACACCATATGTAAAATATATGGATATTATTTATTTGGAAAAAGGAAAATGAAAATGAAAATGGAAACTGTTTCATGGTTTAATCTTTTATTCTTGCACTAACCCCTTGAATTAACCATGATTCATTTTCAATGGTCATTTTTCTTCCAAACTAAAATATCTAAGATATTTTACAACCATGGTTTAGAATGAGAGAGTGAAAATATATATATTTTCATTTTCTCATTTTCTTCACAAGCTTATCATTATCTTTCCATCATCTTCTTCCTCCTTTCTCTCTTGCTATCTAGTTCTCTCAAGTAAGCAAAAGAGTTACCAAGTTAGGATTTTGAAGTGAGAAAACCAACCAAAACACCATTCTACACTAGTCTTGCCCATTAGTGAAGAGTGTTAGCTTCAATTTCTTCTCTTGATCTTGTGAAGTTTCAAGCTTGGACAAAGAGGACTCCGGGTGGATCATCGTGGACCTAGAGGATCTTAAGCGGACTTTTTTCCAACCCTCAAGTAGACAAGGAGTCTAGCGTAGGGCGCTACAAAGGTTGTACTCTCAAAACCCTAGCTTTTACTACTTGTGATGACGTCAATGTTATGAAACCATAAATTTCTAGTGATGATTCTTTGTATGTTCACTTAGCACCTTAAAAATTTGATTTTGACACATGTGATGCTTCCAAACTCTTCATGAGGTGCTAGGTAAACCTAACAATGGTATCAGAGCCAAGCTAGAGCTTTAGGCGACGCTTTGGCGAAGTTAAAACTCCGATCGAACCAAAATACGGCTTTTTAACCCTTCTCTGTACATTTTTTTGAAACTGTGTTTTTCCAGAATTAAAAATACTTAAAAAATTCAGCAGGCAAATTTAAGAATTGCTGTAAAAAATGATGCCATATTCCGTACAAGCTGCCGCGGAACCGCGGCCGTACCATGCTTAGGCCGCGGATCCGCGGCTGTACTGAAGCAATATTTTATCTTTTTTATACAGTAATGTCTAGAACTGCTTTTAGATATTTTTGTGTATTTTTAATCTGATTCAAGTGTTGAATGTTCTGGGGATTGTTTTGGATTCGGTGATTCGATCAGAATTTTAATTTCGTGCCTTTTTCGGATAATTTAGAAAGTATTAAAATGTTCGAACGAATATCATTAACTCATTTTTTCCCGGCACGAAAAACTTTCAAGTGTTGATTTTTTCTCGGGTTTACATCTTTCGGAAATACGTGCAAGTTAAGTGGTGGACCCTCTAGAAGAACACAAACCTTAACTCGATTATGTGACCGTCTGAACTGCCTCTGAACCTTAGGGTTTGGGGCAGTACGGCGTGCCACATGTGTGGCGTTGGCTTGACCCTTCTACGGCTGGACCACTGCTACTGTGTCACATTCTGGGATTTTTGAACTCCGCTCAAGTGTTGAGCTTTAGGAAATTTTTGGTATTTGATCATTCGATCGAAAACATTAATATTGTCTATTTATCTGGAATGTGATACAATATGTGGAATTCATATAGTTAGGCATGAAATGTGAAGTATGTGATATTTCGGATTTACGATGTCTAAAGAGAATGTGGATTCCAAATATTGTAGTTTTACACTTTCTTTTCTGTGACCATAAGTGTAGTATGTTGCATATCGCCGGTTTCGTTGCTATACATCAACGACAATCGGGGTACGCATACTTACTTACGTTGATGATATATGATATTATGTGTTGCTGAGATATGATGTGCAGGATTGTCGCGATTGAATACTCGGGGTTTTTTATGTGAGATGAGAGTTTTATTTTCATTCATGTAAAATTCAAATGTAATGTAATATTCTTTTATTTGGGGTACTTCCGGGTTGAGGTTGATGCCACCAGTGTTGTATATTATTTACTTTTCCGCATTAGGATAGACCCAAGGAGGGGAGCACAAGTGACCGGGTTCTGGGGTTCAGTGGGAGGCCATCTCGAGGAGTCGAGACCGGGTCTCCTAAACTCCAGACTTGGACCTTGTATTTCAATGAAATACTTGTCTAAAACTGGAGAAGTCATATGTAAACAAAATATAGTATGGGGACCAACCCCTCTGTCCTAATGGACACTGGACAACATACAATAATTTGTATAAGTGCCCTGAGTTGAATAACTCAAACGTTGTGCGTCGTAGGTTGAAAACTGTACTATGGTTAAGAAGAATTACACCGCTGTTTAATGCTCCTTACCTAACCATCAACTGATATAGGTAAATGTCATGGACATAATTTTAAAAAGTTATATCTCACTTTATAAAATAAAGGTACAGATATATCATTTTGAAATTGGTGCATAACAACGGATATTCAAAACCAAATATTTACCTTCCGGCAAAACCCCAGGTGATTTCCTCAAATATCACCAATTACAACGAATTCCGATATAATGAGAATATAATCACCTAATTCCAAATAACTTACTCCTACTCATCATCTGTAAAACCATACACATGTGAGAATCAAGTCTGGTAAATACATAACCTGGAGTAAGGATCTAATTGGGAAATCAGTTTTCAATTAACAATGCACAGTGAAACTAAAACATGAAAATGTTTTGAAGGGGTATCCGGGTATTCCTAGTAATGCATCTCCCATTATCCAGATTCATGACTGTAACCGTATATTTCTTTGCCATCTCTCCAAATCCCTTTATTTCTCTTTACTCATAATTTCTGTACACCACCCTTAGGCTAAATGGCTTTCTCCCTTCCCTACCGTTTGGCACCAAACTATGGTTTGGAAGAAGACTATCCAATAAGCGTAATAGGTGTACCCTCCTAATCTTAGGAGCCCTCACAACCTTAGAGAAGATAATGATAAAAGACAACCTGAATAATCCTATTCAATTTCTCCTGAACCAGAATATATCCTCAAACTGGAATAAGTTCCTTCGAGTTCGTATGTAAATGTAAGATGGATTATCCAATAACTGTGGAACTTCGTAGTGATACGGGGTGTTCTGGAAAAATTCAAAGATGAAATAGGAGTGGCGATGATATACGCGGTTTGGTCATGAATGATAGCAGTCGCATTTTATTTTGCCCTCTTTCTAATCCCTTTATTTGTCTTTAATTATTTCCTTCTGTACACCATACCTAGGCTAATTGGTTTTCTTCCTTCCCCACCTTTCGGCACCTGCCTATGGTTTGGAAGAAGACTATCCAATAAGCGCAATAGGTGTGCCCTCTCCTAATCCTAGGAGCCCTGACAGCCTGAGAGAAAGTAAAAGGAAAAGACAACTGAATACTCCTATTCAATTTCTCCAGAACCAGAAACCATACTCGAAACTGAAACAAGTTTCTTCGAGATCGTATGTAACTATACGATAGTCATATCCAATAAGTGTGGATCTTCGTAGGGATACGGAATGTTCCAGAGAAATGCAAAGGGTAAAAGTAGGAGTGGCAATGAAGTATGCAACCCTGACAATTCAAAAGCCAGTACGTTTTAAGAAGGTTCGGCTAACTTGGTTACTGAGTTTATAGTCTAGGGTCGGGTCATGGTCGCGACCAAAGAGAGAGAGAAAAGAAACACTCAGCGTTCACTCTAACCTAGATCAGAATGGTCAATCAGTTTATCTAATCAGGATATCTCCCACTTTATCCTCAAACTCTCCTCCAAACCTGAAAGAAGAATTAGTCGGGATCATCTAAAATCACCCGAGGAATAAACCAACTCATCAGTAGGTATCGGGATTCAACTATCATCGCATGATAACCTGATGGAATCCACTCAAGTTATCACACTCCAGAAGGTAGGCGCATGCCCGGCAAGTTTCCTGTATGTTTGAAACTCCCGATATGATTTCTACCCCATGCTCATATTACCTTGACGAAGGCCAACATATCATAAGTCACATGTCAAGTTCTACTCGTCATTTTCCAGGTTAATTTGAACCCATCCGTACATACCATTGACGAAGGCCAAAATAGTTGTACGACTGTTCCAAACCAATGCATCTATCTATGCAACAGAAAAGTAACAAATAGCTACCATACACTATGCCATGACGAAGGCCAACAAACATAGCATGAATACTAAATGCTAAACGTCTGAAATGATGGAGGACTACGAATGGTTTTTTGCAAAAAACCTTTAACGTAATTAACTTGATATCGTTGAAGGAACCGGATAGCTTTTTACAAATATATAGTGGCGAAAACTTTTGCTAAAGAGGTCACTCCCGGTGAGGGGATCTCGGCTCTTTCCTCGTAGAATGAGGTGCAGAATATTTTCACTGAATACCACGACGCAAAGCAAAATGTAATCAACTATAGTGAAGTTATTACCCTGACGCAAACTTCTACCCAAGAGGTCACTCCCGGTGAGGGCGTCTAGGCTCTTGCCTCGTCGAATGTGGTGCTGGATATTCATAACCGAATACCGCTGTGCAAAACAAAAGAAAACACCCTTATAATAACAGCTTTTGAAAATTGTTCCAACAACATTGAATAGGTCTGTTTTCCCTGCATTGATCTGAATCAACGCAGTCGCATCAATTAATCACACCACAAAAGAATGGAAATATGATGTACGTATATGCCATCCGCATTCGCCACTGGGCCCCATCATCCCCCGTTAGGTCACTTAACTAACGACAGAGCGGAGGTTGGACTAGCGCGGGTGTAAAACATATACAATATCTACTAGTATATATATATAACAATATTTAATAATTGTTGGGATACCTACAACGGCAGCAAAGTTTCGGGTGGCATCACACATGCCAATTTCAAATTTTGCCATTATAGATAACCCTAAATATAGGAACTTTAACTAGAGAATCAAACAAAACTTGCATGTTAACACTTTAACATCTAAGAGGGATTACAACCTTTGTAGTCCGTTCCTTCACTTCATAAGCTCTGTGTTGAGGTCTCTTCACTGCGATCATCAAATACCCGGACTCTAGAGAGGCTCCATGAAGAGAATGATGCATCTTGATTGAAGTCTTCACTAATCCAAGATGATCTAACTTGAAGAATCTCAAACCCAAGCTCTTGCTTCACTAATCAAGTATTAGTAAAGCAAACACCCTAATCTAAGTGGCTAGAATAAATGAGGATGATGAAGTAGGAATTTTACTCTCTTTTCTTTTCAATTTCTCACAAAACATCCATCACAAAACTAAAGCTAGAAAGCTTTTTCAATAGAATGAAGAAGAAGAAGTTGTGATGAATGAATTGAATTATTATTGAGGTTAGAAATGCAACCATAGTTAAATATGTGTCATGGCTAACTCATGTACAGAATAAACCATAGACTAGGGTTAAAGTTGAGTTAATTAATATTAAGGATAAAACAAAAAGGGTGGATAAAGTCAAAAGATCATGAAGCTTCCTTAAAACATATCCGAAAGAAAAGAATTATCCATCCAAAATGAATTAATCTATATAGAAAAAATTAACCCTAATTTAAACCTAGCATGGTTTAATCTCATAACCTTAGTTGCATGTTTAACCCTAACTTGTTACAATATTATATATCATATATACAATATTTTATAACAAAAGAAAATAATACAATTAATATATATCACATATATATCAATGTATTATCAAGTGAGAAAAAGAATCTTTAAGTGAGCTTATATTGGTTAATGTAATGAAATATATCAAATATATAATTATACATTAAATTATCGAATCAACACTTGATCCGATAATTGTAGGGTTACTAGGCACACTCAAGAGGTTCCACAAGGCATCAACCATGCCAAATTAAAATTTTACGGTGCCGAGAAACCCTAATATAGATCGTTAACTAGAAGTAAAGGCGAAACTACAAGCAAGCAAACAACTTTGCTAATAAGTGAAAGGGATTACAACCTTTGTAGATCCGGTCCACCACTTCTTTAGCTCCGTGTTGACGTCCCTCCGCTGCGATCATCGGATCCCGGACTCTAGAAATGGTTTCGTCGGAGAAATGATCGCGCTAGGTCATTGACTTCGAGGCCGAAGATGATCTACGTCGGGGAGACTCAAACTCAAGCTATTCCTTCACTTGGTCAGAAACTTTGTGAAGAGAACACCCTATACTACATGGCAACTGGTACAGGATGAAGAAATAGGAAGTGGGTTCACTTTGGAATTGAATTTCTCACTCTTTTTCTCATGGCACCATTGGAGCTCTCAAGCTTTTGTGAGCTTGATGAAGATGAAGAAGAAGAAAAGAATCATATGAATGAATATCCAAAAATGAAACTTATCCAAATGAATAATAGCACCATGGTTGAGTTAAGCCCTCATGCTTAACTCATGTAGAGAATTAACCAAGGCTTTAGGTTAAATGTTAGGTTAAGAATTAACTCAGTCGTCCTTATCACCCTGGAACCTTTCCAGTGATTCTCCCCAGGATCGATTGATGCCAACTCACTACAACTAGTGAGTATCCTAACATCCAATTAGATCTATCTCATAGATCCAAAACCCAGGATTTAGTAGGTATCACTTTGATCCTATATGAAGAATTCTTGTGATAAGCGGAGATTGACCGAGCGTAGCATAGGAAACTCCTTCCCTATCAAGAGTATGTCATCCACGTACTCTACGGGGATCACCACCATACTCCCTACTACCTTTTTGTATATACAAGGTTCATCTACCATTTTGATGAAGTCAAACTCTTTGACTACCAAATTAAAACAGACGTTCCAACTCCGCGATGCCTGCTTTATCACATAAAACATCTTGCACACGTTTCCGCTGCTCCCACTGTCTACGAAGCCCTCTGACTGTGTACTTATAGACTCTGTCTTCTAAATCATTATTTAGAAAAGCAGTCATGACACCCAACCGCCAGATATCGTAGTCGTGGTATGTAGCCGTGGTAAGTAGGATCTGGATGGACTTAAACATAGGCCCCAGAAAAGGTTTCATCATTAGCCACAACTAGTCTATGATGCAAACCTTTAACGAGTCTAGCTTTGAAAGTCTCAACTTTTCCATGTACACCAAGTAATCTTCTCAAGATCTACTTGCTCCTGATGGGGATTTAACCCTTCAGATAAAGCAACTAAAGTCCATACATTGTTGGTGTATAAGGATTCCATCTCAGATCGCTAAGCATCCAGCCATTCTTACGGAGTCCGACTCCTAATGGCCAGCCCGAAACTAGTTGGGTCATCATCCCATGATGCAATCCTTTCTCCCACTGTCATAGAGAAATCGAAGTATCTCTCAGGTGGGTGAGGAACCCTACTAGATCGGCGGAGAGGCTGAGGTTCGTTGGTTGCTATTGAATCCTTTGGTTCTACCAAATAATCAGCTGCAGTTTGTATAGCTGGAATTCTTTCCAGTTCTACCTCATAACCAATAATTTGTTCATAAGAAATTCCCTTTCACAAAGTGGCATGCTGAGAAACAAAACATTTTTGTTCCTCGGTTAGGTAGAAGATATTCCCTTGTGTATGCTTGGGATATCCAACAAACTTCCACATATCTGACTTTGCCTCGAGCTTGTCCGGATTTTGCTCTTTTAGACATAGGCCGGACAACCCCAAATCTTAACAAACTTAAGATATGGGCTCTTCCCTTTCCATATCTCATATGAAATGGTAGGCAACTGATTTGATCGGAACCCTATTCAATAGGTATGCAACTTCATAAGTGCTTAACTCCCAAAAAGGAAATAGGAAACTCAGTAGTACTCATCATAGAGCACACCATATCTCATAGGGTGCTATCGCTCCACCCCGATATACCATCGTGCTATGGTGTATACGGAGGAGTAATGCTGAGAGAGAATCTCAATCTCCTTTAGAATAATCCAGGAATTCCGTGATCAAGTATTCTCCTTCTTGATCACATCAAAGGACATAATACTTTTACCCGTATTTTGGTTCTCTACTTCTAACTTATATTCTGTGAATATCTCAAAAGATTCGGACTTGTGTTTCAACAGGAACATATGTCTGAATCTATAGAGATTATCAGAGAATGTAATGAAGTACAAAGAACCGGTCTTGGTATGTGTAGACATGGGACCTTCATACATCAGCATGTATCAATCCCAAGAGTTCACTAACTCTTTCTCTGTTTCCAATAAACAGAGCTATGGTCATCTTATCTCTGTGACATGACTGGCAAGTTTCACAAGATGTAAATTCAAACTAATTTAAATATGCATCTTAATGTAACTTCAGCTAGTCGGGTCGCATTGATATGACCTAGTCTACAATACCTCAAGAAGGATTCGTTCATATCTGAACTCTTCCTCTTGTGTGTGTTCTGTATACTAGGAACTGTAGTTTGATTTAGAACGTTAATGCTTTTAGATAACGTGCCTGAACCGATCAACTCTTGATTTAGGAAATGTTCAAAACATTATCCAACAATACGAAATTATATCCTTCTTTATCTAAATAAAGAGACTGATATGATTTTGTATATCAGGTTCGGTATCTAATAACATTTGTTCAGAATCAATGTATTCTGGTAATACAGGGTGACAGTGACCAACAGACTTGGCTGCAACACTTGCACCGTTTTCTGCCTCATGAAACTTATCACCCGGTCTCAGTTCTCTACCTTTCTGTAGCCCATGTAACAAATTACATATGTGGGATCCTGAGCTGGTATCACATACCCAGGATGTAAAGGATACTGAGAAACAGTTCTCTGTAATGAACACACCCGAAGATGATGCATCATATGCACTTTCTTCGTTTGGGCGGCACAGGAATTCTGGTAATCCCCAATTTCCTGCTCTGTCTTATAACTATTATAAGTTAGAGCGGGACCAATGTTCCCCAGCTCAGTATAACAAGCGGGTTCGGTCAATATATCCGTTTTATTATCTTGATTAAGGCGTGAAATGGTCGCTACCTGGAGAGAGAGAGAAGAAAACACTCTGCGTGCGCTCTTGCAAGATCAGATTGGTTATTATTTTATCTAATCAGGATGGCTCTCACTGTTTTTATCAAATCTTCCTTCAAACCCTAAAAGGAAAGACTAGCCGGGATTAATTACACGCTACAAGTTCGCCAATCTTTCAGCCAGGCAAGTGTAGGTACTTTGAAGGAGGTCTCCCATGCTTTCGCACGAACCTAATTAATGTAAACCTCGTTTTCCCAGAGGCGTAACCCCGTTAACACCTTTCTAGACACCTACTTGATCGGCTAATTGTAATGTGTAAAACTCTCCCAGGAGTAACAATTACTCGCAGCGGGTATCGGGATCCAACTATCTCATAGAAGGTATGCAATATCATTGCAAATTTCAACACTTGAAATTCCCGATAATATTTTGCCCTTAGCGTCCTATGACCTTGATAGAGATCAACAAACCATAGGCTGCTAGTCAAGTTCAACCCGTCATTTCCTGATTGAAGTAAACCCACCCGCACGACCCTTGACAGAGGTCAACATGGTCGCACGACTACCCTAAATCAATCACATCATATGCTTATACAGATAAGCACTAATCAGCTACCGCACACTACGCTTTGACAGAGGTCAACAAACGCAGCACGAATACTAACCAGTACATATTTGAAATGACGGAGGGCTACGACAGGTTTTTCTAAAAACCTATTGCGTAATGAACTTGATATCGTTGTAGAATCAAATGATTTTAAAATGGAGTGTTTTTTAGGCTTTTCTAGTTTTGCTATAGTGGTCACTCCCGGTGAAGGGATCGTCGGCCCTTTCCTCATCGAATAAGATGCTGGATATATCATATATACCTCTGTGCAAAGTAAGAACTATAGGAGCAATCAAAAAACAAACCGAGGGTTGTAGCATCTGCCAGTTATTGCTAAAGGAGTCACTCCCGGAGAAGGGATCTCGGTCCTTTCCTTATCGAATAAGGTGCAGGATGTTCTTCAAGGAACACCGCGATGCATCGCAAGAACTGTAGCTACCTGTTTTTGAAAATTCGATTCCACAACATCTTTAGATTTCTTTTCTTTCATTAATCACATTAATGAAGTCCCATCATTTAAATCACCTAAACATCACAGATAAATACGACGTACACTTATGCCATCCGCATTCGCCTCGATGTCCCCTCGTGCACCGTTAGGTTAGGTAACTAACGACAGAGCGGGGCAGGGCTAGCGCGAGTGCAAAACATAAGTAACGTCTATATAATATATCATATATATCATATACAGTATCTATCATCACATATCAAATGATCACATCACAGATATCGCAGCAGAAGAAACATATGAAATATTGGATATACTAGGACGTCCGTGTTTTCAATACGAGCCAGTATAAAACACGGATTCCACGGTCGTGATGAATAGCCAAACCCACACCCCTAGACCCCTACGAGAGTGGCAAGCAACCCTACCAATTCTAGAGTTAGGAGACCCGGACTCGACTCCTCGAGTTGGTCTCCCACTGGACTCCAGAACCCGGTTACTTGTGCCCTCCTCCTTGGGTCTATCCTAGTGCGGAAAAGTAAATAATATACAAAGGTGACAACTTCCGCAACCTGGAAGTGCCCCAATAAAATAATATTACATACAAGTTTTTACATGAATGATAATGAAAAACACTCATCTCACATAAAACCCCCGGCTATTCAAGACGCGACGATCCAATATAACATATCCAGCAACACATAACATCACATGTCATCAACGTAAGTAAACATGCGTATCCCAATTGTCGTTGACATATAGCAACGAAACCGGCGATATCACATATTACACTTACGGTCGCAGAAAAGAAAGTGTAAAACTACGATAGTTGGAATCCACAATCTCCTAAGACATCGCATGCCTAACCATCTGAATTCCTTAGATATCATATGCCTAACAATTATAAACCCCGCATTTTAGTCTCTATATCGAAAAATCTTTTCAATATCAAGTCGGGCAATTCAACAAGATTCCCGGCATCCTGACCGAATGCTCGTCGCAAACTTTAGTAGACAGCCGCACCCCCGGATGCCGTCGATGAAGTGCACTAAGGCGGAACACCGCTGCCGCGAGCACCCAGACGGATGCTTTCGGCGACGGGGTTCTCCTACAGTTACTTGGTCGGGGCTATGGGACATGGCTGTCTATTAAGTTTACCCGGCGAGTATCCGCGTACGCTACGTGATTGCGATGGAATTTTGATCACATCAAAATTCCGTGGCAACCGATCAAGTGAGACTAAAGTGCTATGTTTACAACATCCAAATCAGTTATCTCATAACTATTTGTGGATTCCAAATATTGTATCACATTCCAGATAAATAGAAAATGTTAAACTTTCCGATCGAACAATCAAACACCCAAGTTTTCCCGAAACAGCTCAACTCTTGAAATAAGTTCAAAAACATCCATTTCATGCCACAGTACCAACGATCCAGCCATAGAAGGGTCAAGCCAACGCCTCACATGTGGCATGCCGTACTGCCCCAAACCCTAAGGTTCAAAAGGCAGTTCAAGACGGTCACATAATCGAGTTAAGGTTTGTTGTCTTCTAGAGGGTCCATAGAGTTACTTGCACTACTTAGAACATTCCTAAAACTACGGAAAAATCCAACACTTGGAAATTTTCCGACAGGAGAAAAAGTGTGTATTTATATTCGGTCGAACTTTTTAACATGTTCTAAAAATATCCGGAAAACACAGACAAAGTTAAACAATCCGATAGAATCATCGAGCTCCCAAAACAACCCTAGAAAACTCAACTGTTGAGTATAAATTAAAAATATCCAGAAGAATCAGGAATGACATAAGAATATTACTGTGCAAACAGAAATGAATGAAGCAACTAAGTGGCCGCGAAACCGCCGCACAAGCATGCTTGTGCCGCGGTTCCGCCGCGCTTTAATCGACTTATGACAACGTGCTGCACAGTAACTCTTAGAAAACCCTGCTTATTTTTCTGCATATTTTTAATTCACAAAAATCCCAGTTTTGAAAAATTGTACATAGAAGGGTTTTGGATTAGGGTTTCTGGTTCGATCGGACTTCTAACATCGTCTACACTTCCCCTAAAGCTCGAGCTAGGCTCTGATACCACTTTAGGATTACTAGGCACACTTAAGAGGTTCCACAAGGCATCAACCATGCCAAATTAAAATTTTACGGTGCCGAGAAAACCTAATATAGATCGTTAACTAGAAGTAAAGGCGAAACTACAAGCAAGCAAACAACTTTGCTAATAAGTGAAAGGGATTACAACCTTTGTAGATCCGGTCTACCACTTCTTTAGCTCCGTGTTGACGTCCCTCCGCTGCGATCATCGGATCCCGGACTCTAGAAATGGTTTCGTCGGAGAAATGATCGCGCTAGGTCATTGACTTCGAGGCCGAAGATGATCTACGTCGGGGAGACTCAAACTCAAGCTATTCCTTCACTTGGTCAAAAACTTTGTGAAGAGAACACCCTATACTACATGGCAACTGGTACAGGATGATGAAATAGGAAGTGGGTTTACTTTAGAATTGAATTTCTCACTCTTTTTCTCATGGCACCATTGGAGCTCTCAAGCTTTTGTGAGCTTGATGAAGATGAAGAAGAAGAAAAGAATCATATGAATGAATATCCAAAAATGAAACTTATCCAAATGAATAATAGCACCATGGTTGAGTTAAGCCCTCATGCTTAACTCATGTAGAGAATTAACCAAGGCTTTAGGTTAAAGGTTAGGTTAAGGAATATCAAAAGAGTGGACTTTGTCAAAGCTTCTCCAAGATTCTTCAAGCTTGATAACTTTGACTAAGTTAAACCCTTTGTTAAATCTTAAGATGAAACAATAACCCTAATCTTTACCCTAATCTTGGTATGGGTCTCATACACACATCTTGTATGTATCATCTGTAAGTGCACGGCGGCGCCCCGGCCATCAATCCGACGGCCAAATGCGGAAGCGGTGATAAACTTTAATTTTTGCGAACTTAGCAAACCGGCACCACCGCGCACTAAAACCCGGATCGGGCCATTAAACTAGTCTAAGCTAACTACAAAGAGGGGAAGAGAGTTATACCGACTGATCCGAGTCCTCCGGTCTTCATCTCCACTCCGATCTCCTCGCGGGATCTCCGGTCGTCGCCTCCTCGCCGGAAGGGCACCACATCGCCTGTATCTTTTACGGGCTCCCACCTCAATACCGAGGCAACTCGGGCGCGAAGTTGGCTAGCCGACGCGCCCAAGAATTGCTGTAGAATAATGTAGAAACTTGTCTCTTTGGGGTTTAAGAGGTTGCCATTTTGGAGGAATTTTGCACAAGAGTTTTCATGAAAACTTGCAAGGAAAAAGAATGGAGCTTCCTCAAAAATGAGCTCGGCCAAAAGAAAGCCATTCTAGTGCTCTCTGGAAAAATTGATGTGTGTGAAGAGTGCACTCCAAAAAAAAAACATGCAAAGGAAATTAATCCTTTACAGCACACACACACACATCAAAGATGGGGGGGGCCCACGAAATTTCCATGAAGGAAATAACACACAGCACACTCACATATATTCATTCCTTTTCTAATAAATTAATCCACACCCAAAAATCATTCCAGCACCAACAGATTAATTTATTCTCCCCTTATCAAATAAATTAATCCACTCACTCCATGAACAGTGGCCGGTCCAAACTATTTCACAAAAACAATTTCCAACACAAAATCACAAACCCATACCTACACATGTCACAATTAATGCAAGAATGGTGCAAAAGAAAAGATTCTCTCATAATAAAATCTTTTGCAATAAACCCCTCAACAAAATGTTAATTGCAAACTTGCAATTAACACCCTCCAACGAATAGTCCGACCGGGAAGGAAAAAGAGAAAACCGGCCGGAACGGAATGCAAACTGGCAACCCCAGAAAACTGGTCCCATAATAAATTACAGGAAAACCCCGATACTGTGCATACACACCCGCATTTGTATTTCGACCGAAATACAAATGTAAAGAGACAAAACTACATTATCAAATACTAAGATCCGGCTTAAGCCAAAGCCGGCTAGTAAAAACCGTCCGATCACGATCCGTGCAATACCGCACGTATCTGATCGAACCCTGCCATATCTCCATACGGCCTCTACAGCGTTTCGCCCGAAACCTGAGTAACTGAAAGTGTGGTGGACTCTAAAGACTCGTCAATATTATGGCTGTGGATTTAACCACTAGCACGTCAGAGGTATAAGCCAATACGTAACGGGCCACCAGCTATTGACCAAAAGGGACGTCGATGAGCGAACTCATCCTGACACCCTACTGAGCCTGTCAGTGACAATATCCGTACAGTCCGGTCCGTTCGTCTATGAGCATCGCATGGCGGGCCTAGGGGGTTGGTAAAAGTCAGACCCCCAAAAGCGGTACAAGTCGTGTCGGAGTGTAGCCCAGAACACCCTGCGATACTACTGGAATACCTACCAGTAAATCTCCTGCCTTGGCCAAGGACTTCGTGTAATGGCTCTCCTAGACACAGCGCGACCTCACCCCCAATACCGGGGGAGACGAACCCCTGAAGATACGCTCACTGCCTCCATGTGGCTCGGGACTGTACCCAACTAAAACCTGTTTGCACGACTCCTTTGAGCCGTGGTAGGGTAGTAATCAAAGTACAGTGGGAACTCACACGAGACAAATGACGATCCCCAGGTCGATGAACTAACCTGCACACATGTCACCAGGGAACTGCCATCTGACGTCTGGTATATGACCAACTAGCATGTTCCCGGCGAGTCCTGTCCGGTGTACTCATAACCCAATGAGCACCTGTATACATCTTAGGTGATCCAACTGACACCGGTGGCTTGTGAGACCGGCCACCGCCCCTCGTCAGGGCCTCGACTGTATACACTAGTCTACTAATGGAGTATCGATGCCCGGTCTCGAAACTCCCACGACTAGGGACCTTTAAGGATATGCTTGTAGACCCCCAGCTCCCACTTATATGATCGCCTTCATACTGCTGGTGGTCAAGCAAGAATCCTAGGGGCTCTATCAACGTGTAATAGCGACGTGTCATGTCACCTAAAGCAGTACACGATGATAAAGGTAAACCAGATAGCATACTATCATCTCGAGTAAGACTGTTCTACCGGGATAGGTCCTCCCTCAATCATTGCAATCACGTGCCTGTGATCCAATAATTGACTCTGAGGGCACTATCTCCAACAATCTCCCACTTGCACTCAAGGCTAATTATTGCGATATCGCATACTCACAGCCCGTGTGATACCGAACACCCAACTCCTCTACTAGTCAGTCTCACAAATCCTGTTTGCGAAACTCTTGCGTTCGAGGAATAGCCTCAGCGAGTGGATCCGCTCTGAAGTTTCTTTCTATGTCCCTCTATATCTCAAGTTCGCGGAGAAAGCCATCTCCCGAAATGAGCAATACCTGTCTTAGAGTGTTTGGATGTCTGATGGGACCTAGCTCATAAATGAACTCCAAATCCAAAATTCTTAGACTGTATCGTCAACTGAACTTAATCAGTATCCTGCGCCATGCCACCCTCAGTATTGCCTTGGATCACCTGTCCAAAATACTGCCCCTTGTCAGAGGGAAAACTATAACTCTGACAACCTCCTTGTCGTCCAAGTCACCTTGGAAGCCTGGAATGATAACTGTCTCCTGAATAAGGCTGTCGTTATCATATCCCCAGAACATCCACTTATGTTCTAAAACTGCTTCCGACTGTTTCTCCAGGATTGGATTAATGTCAACTTATTGCATCTAGTGCAAGAACAACATCTGGTGTGGTACTTGACATCTCACGATTGACTCAATTGCCTGAGCAAGTGATCTGCCAATCATGCCCGTCCCTCTCCCCTTTAGTCTGTAAGACACCTTTGGAGAGGGTGACTCCGTTACCTGCAGGTACACTACCGTGCCAGGAGTCGTCCATTCTAAATACTCTTAGAATGCTGTCAAAGTACCCTGATTGGGAAACCACCCAAATCTAGATCTAAAACCATAGATCCAGTAACCAGTATGTCTGATATAATGTCCAAGTCCTTTGTGGAGAAACCACTGTGTGACGACCAAAGTATAACCGATCGTAGTATAGGAGTTTCTTTTCCTACTTTGTGTATGTCATCCAAATACCATGACATCACACCCTACTACCTTCTCAACAGATCCATCCCCTATTCTGATGAAGTCAAACCCATGACTGTCACGTCAGAAATAGATGATCTATCTCCGCTACATCTGCTCTAGTCTATAAATAGACATAAGCAACCTGTCCACCAATGCTTCCGCTGCTCCCACTGACTACGACAACCCTCTGGCAGAGTCATATAGACGCACACTTCTAAAACTGGTTTAGAACGACGCTATACTCATCCTCCCGCCGGGTCTCGTAACCTGGAACAACAGCAATGGCAATTGTGGGAAAACAAGAACTTCCCTGTCACCGTCCTTGAGGCTACCGTAGTACCTCTCGGGTGCCTGAAGTTACCCACCTTATCTGCGGAGTGGCCAATGGAATGTCAATCCAGATTGAATCTTTAGGTTCCTTATCAAATCTTCAGTAATCGTTTGTGGTTCCGGAATCACTTCCAGTTCTACCATACTCCCACTACTGTTTTCCTGAAAAAATCCATTTTTAATTTAAAACTGTGGCGAGTCAAGAACAATATTGCTATTGATCTTCCAGATGGTAGAAAGTCAACCCGCGTCATAGCCTGGGTCAACCCACAAACAGCCATTACAGAAACGTGCCTTGAGTTGTCCAGTGTCTGGTTTTAATCATAAACCGGACAACTCCCCGTACCTTAACATCGTTAAGATATGAACTGTTCTATATCCAATATAAAAACAGAGGCACTGATTTAATTGAACCAGATTCAAATCATGCAGCTGTCCCCAGCGCATGTCAACTAAATGGAAGGAGGCCGATCAGCGTTACTTAACTTAGGAATACTTCCAATTATGAGTAACCTGAAAGAGAAGCAAGATCTCTTTATCATTACTATCAACTGAATACCATACACAAGTATCTACATCTTCGATCTCTTTGAAGAATCCCGATACTTGCTATACCTGGTTCTCTACTCTATTCAAATACCTATAACTCCTCAAAACTTAGATCCTGTGTTTCCACGAAACACTTGTCTAAAAACTAGAGAAGTCATAAGTAAACCGAATATAGTACGAGGACCAACCCCTCTGTCCTGATGGACCCTGGACAACATACAATACTCTGTATAAGTCCCTTGAGTCTAATAACTCATTCACTGTGTGTCGTAGGTTGAAAACTGTATTTATGGTTAAGAAGAATTACACCGCTGTTTAATGCTCCTTACCTAACCATCCACTGATATAGGTAAATGTCGTAGACATAATTTCAGAAAGGTATATCTCACTCTATGAAAATAGACGTACAGATATATCAATTTGAAATTGGTGCATAACAGCGGATATTCAAAACCAAATATTTGCCGACCGGCAAACAGCCCAGGTGATTTCCTCAAATATCACTGATTACAACGAATCCCGATATAATGAGGATGATCACCCAATTCCCAATAACGTACTCCCACTCATCATCTGTAAAACCATACAGATGTGAGAATCATACCTGGTAAATACATACCCTGGAGTAAGTATCTAATCGGGAAATCAGTTCTCTTTTAACATTACACAGTGAAACTGAAACATTGAAATATTTCGATGGGGTATCCTGGTATTCCTAGTAATGCCTCTTCCATCATCACGTCTGTAACCTTGTAATTCTTTGCCACCTCTCCAAATCCCTTCATATGTCTTTAGTCTTTACCTTCTGCACACCCCTTTAGGCCAAATGGTTTTCTTCCTTCCCTACCGTTCGGCACCAGCCTATGGTTTGGAAGAAGACTATCCAATAAGCATAATGGGTGTACTGTCCCTGTCCTAGGAGCACTCGCAATGCGAGAGAAGGTGAAGATAAAAGACACCTGAATGTACTTTATTCCTATTTCTCCTGAACCAGGATCCATCCCCGAACTGGAACAAGTTCCTTTCGCGTTCGTATATAACCATACGATGGATTATCCAATAAAATGGGATCTTCGTAGTGATACGGAGTGTCCTGGAGAAATACAAAGGTGATTTAGGATTGGCGAAGAAATACTTGGTTCGGTCGTGAATAGCAGTCGCAATTTACTTTACCCTCTTACTAATCCCTTGCTTTGTCTGAACTTAATACCTTCTGCACACCATCGTTATGCTAATTGGTTTTCTTCATTCCCTACCGGTCGGCACCAGCCTAAGGTTTGGAAGAAGACTATCCAATTTGCATAATAGGTGTACTACTCCTATACTAAGGAGTACTCGGAACCTGAGAGAGGGTGAAAAGAAAAGACAACTGAATAATCCTATCCGTTTTCTCCAGAACCGGAAACCATCCTCGAATCCCTTCGAGTTCGTATCTAACCATACGATGGTTTTGTCCAATGGAAGTGGACGTTCGCAGTAATACAGGGTGTCCTGGAGAAAAGGGTAAAAGTAGGAGTGGCAATGAGGTCTGCAACTCTGACAATCCAAAAGGCTGTGTTAAGAAAGTTCGGTCAACTTGGTCACTGAGTCATAGTCTTGGGGTCGGGTCAATGGTCGCTGCCAAAGAGAGAGAGAAAAGAAACACTCAGCGTGCACTCTAACCTAGATCAGAATGGTTACCAATTTATCTAATCTGGAAACCTCCCACTGTACCTCAAATTCTCCTCCAAACCTGAAAGAAGAATTAGTCGGGGTCACCCGAGGAGTAAACTAACTCATCAGTGGGAATCGGGATCCAACTCTCATCGCATGATAACGTGACGGAATCCGCTCACGGTATCACACTCCAGAAGGTATGCGCATATCTGGCAAGTTTCAGTTCTTTTGAAACTCCCGATGTGATTTCTGCCCCATGCTCTTATGACCTTGACTAAGGCCAACAAATCATAAGTCACATGTCAAGTTCTACCCGTCATTGTCCAGGTTGATTTGAACCCACCCGTACAAGCCCTTGACTAAGGCCAACAAGGCTATACGACTGTCCCAAACCAACGCATCTATCTATGCAGCATATGAATACCCAATAGCTACCAAACACTGTGCCTTGACTAAGGCCAACAAACACAGCTTGAATACTATTGACTACCCATATGAAACGACGGAGGGCTACGAATGGTTTCTGGCGAAAACCTTTAACGTAATGAACTTGATATCGTTGAAGGAACGGATAGCTTTTTAGAAAATATAGTGACGAAAACCTTTACTAAAGAGGTCACTCCCGGTGAAGGGATCTCGGCTCTTTCCCCGTAGAATGGGGTGCAGGATATTCCAACTGAATACCACGGTGAAAAGCAAAAGTAATCGGCTATAGTGAAGTTAATGCCCTGACGCAAACTTTTGTCCAAGGGGTCACTCCCGGTGAAGGGATCTCGGCCCTTGCCTCGTCGACTGAGGAGCAGGATATTCCAACTGAATACCACGATGCAAAACAAAAGTGAACGTCCTTGTAATAACAGCTTTTTGAAAAGTGTTCCAACAACATCAGATTAGGTTTGTTTAACTTGCATTGATCCGAATCAATGCAGTCCCATCAATTGAACACACCACAAAGAACGAAAATATACTGACGTACGTATATGCCATCCGCATTCGCCACTGGGTCCCGTCATCACCCGTTAGGTTAGCTAACTAACGGCAGAGCGGGGACTGGACTAGCGCGGATGAAAAACATATACAACATCTACTAATATATATACCAATATATAGTATTTCGCTCAAGGCGTGAAAGAAATGCAACATCACAGAGAATGAACAGCATCACAGAAACAATACAGATATCTGGGATCCCCGGGTTTCACAGAGCCGCTGAAACCCGACGTTCCCCTGGTCGTGTGGATAGCCTGTGCAATGAAATCCTATACCCCCTACGAGTGCGGCGAATAGCCAGCCAATCCTGGAGTGAAGCCCCCTCCGTCTCAATGCCATGAGATGCGGGCTTGTTGCCTTCTAGAACCCGGCTATCCGTGCACCCCTCCGCGGGGTAACCCTAGTACAGAAAGTAAAATATACATATACCGGGTACATCGACCGCAACCAGGTCGTGCCCCAAAAGAATAATACAAACAGGCAGTGACGGCAGTCCACATGTCGGACGCTCGCCCCGCAATATCAAATGTACATAATACAACTACACTGTACTAGCATTGCATCCAGGCTATCCCCACCGACCGATCCGCAACATCACAGCATAAACATAGAACATCAACGTGAATGTCACGTTCGCAAATCCGTCTAACCGGGCTATAGCAGTTAGACCGGATTTACCGATCGAGTGACATTCACGGTCACAGATATAATGTAAATACTGTGAAAAATGTGTTTAAAATATCCGACCGATCAAATTATATCAAGTGGGCCCCAAAACAATACTGTAGCAGTTACAGAAAATATGAGCCCAATTTAAATATTCCAGAAACCCAAATTTATCTCCAGAAGCCCACTGAAAAAATCCGGCCCATTGATCTTTTTAGACTGCGGCGGAAGGGCGGCCAAAAGTGGGTTTTGGCCCTGCTTCCGCGCTCTGATCAGGAGATCAATGCCTCGAATTTGAACAGTAGGCTTACAATTTCTAGTACATCAATATTTTACAACCTGAAAAATTTTTGGAGACTGAAAAATTTCAACAGAAACTGTCGTGGGTGTATTTGGGTTTTCGGACATTTCGATCGATCGGAACTGAAAAACACATTACACAAAGCTAGACTAAGTTAATGGGGAGGCTCTGATACCACTGTAAGTGCACGGCGGCGCCCCGGCCGTCAATCCGACGGCCAAATGCGGAAGCGGTGATAAACTTTAATTTTTGCGAACTTAGCAAACCGGCACCACCGCGCACTAAAACCCGGATCGGGCCATTAAACTAGTCTAAGCTAACTACAAAGAGGGGAAGAGAGTTATACCGACTGATCCGAGTCCTCCGGTCTTCATCTCCACTCCGATCTCCTCGCGGGATCTCCGGTCGTCGCCTCCTCGCCGGAAGGGCACCACATCGCCTGTATCTTTTACGGGCTCCCACCTCAATACCGAGGCAACTCGGGCGCGAAGTTGGCTAGCCGACGCGCCCAAGAATTGCTGTAGAATAATGTAGAAACTTGTCTCTTTGGGGTTTAAGAGGTTGCCATTTTGGAGGAATTTTGCACAAGAGTTTTCATGGAAACTTGCAAGGAAAAAGAATGGAGCTTCCTCAAAAATGAGCTCGGCCAAAAGAAAGCCATTCTAGTGCTCTCTGGAAAAATTGATGTGTGTGAAGAGTGCACTCCAAAAAAAAAACATGCAAAGGAAATTAATCCTTTACAGCACACACACACATCAAAGATGGGGGGGGGCACGAAATTTCCATGAAGGAAATAACACACAGCACACTCACATATATTCATTCCTTTTCTAATAAATTAATCCACACCCAAAAATCATTCCAGCACCAACAGATTAATTTATTCTCCCCTTATCAAATAAATTAATCCACTCACTCCATGAACAGTGGCCGGTCCAAACTCTTTCACAAAAACAATTTCCAACACAAAATCACAAACCCATACCTACACATGTCACAATTAATGCAAGAATGGTGCAAAAGAAAAGATTCTCTCATAATAAAATCTTTTGCAATAAACCCCTCAACAAAATGTTAATTGCAAACTTGCAATTAACACCCTCCAACGAATAGTCCGACCGGGAAGGAAAAAGAGAAAACCGGCCGGAACGGAATGCAAACTGGCAACCCCAGAAAACTGGTCCCATAATAAATTACAGGAAAACCCCGATACTGTGCATACACACCCGCATTTGTATTTCGACCGAAATACAAATGTAAAGAGACAAAACTACATTATCAAATACTAAGATCCGGCTTAAGCCAAAGCCGGCTAGTAAAAACCGTCCGATCACGATTCGTGCAATACCGCACGTATCTGATCGAACCCTGCCATATCTCCATACGGCCTCTACAGCGTTTCGCCCGAAACCTGAGTAACTGAAAGTGTGGTGGACTCTAAAGACTCGTCAATATTATGGCTGTGGATTTAACCACTAGCACGTCAGAGGTATAAGCCAATACGTAACGGGCCACCAGCTATTGACCAAAAGGGACGTCGATGAGCGAACTCATCCTGACACCCTACTGAGCCTGTCAGTGACAATATCCGTACAGTCCGGTCCGTTCGTCTATGAGCATCGCATGGCGGGCCTAGGGGGTTGGTAAAAGTCAGACCCCCAAAAGCGGTACAAGTCGTGTCGGAGTGTAGCCCAGAACACCCTGAGATACTACTGGAATACCTACCAGTAAATCTCCTGCCTTGGCCAAGGACTTCGTGTAATGGCTCTCCTAGACACAGCGCGACCTCACCCCCAATACCGGGGGAGACGAACCCCTGAAGATACGCTCACTGCCTCCATGTGGCTCGGGACTGTACCCAACTAAAACCTGTTTGCACGACTCCTTTGAGCCGTGGTAGGGTAGTAATCAAAGTACAGTGGGAACTCACACGAGACAAATGACGATCCCCAGGTCGATGAACTAACCTGCACACATGTCACCAGGGAACTGCCATCTGACGTCTGGTATATGACCAACTAGCATGTTCCCGGCGAGTCCTGTCCGGTGTACTCATAACCCAATGAGCACCTGTATACATCTTAGGTGATCCAACTGACACCGGTGGCTTGTGAGACCGGCCACCGCCCCTCGTCAGGGCCTCGACTGTATACACTAGTCTACTAATGGAGTATCGATGCCCGGTCTCGAAACTCCCACGACTAGGGACCTTTAAGGATATGCTTGTAGACCCCCAGCTCCCACTTATATGATCGCCCTCATACTGCTGGTGGTCAAGCAAGAATCCTAGGGGCTCTATCAACGTGTAATAGCGACGTGTCATGTCACCTAAAGCAGTACACGATGATAAAGGTAAACCAGATAGCATACTATCATCTCGAGTAAGACTGTTCTACCGGGATAGGTCCTCCCTCAATCATTGCAATCACGTGCCTGTGATCCAATAATTGACTCTGAGGGCACTATCTCCAACATCATCAAACAAGATACAAACATATGTACACAAATATATATCATATATACACTTATGCACAAACTAGTGAGAAAACAAATCTTAACTGAACCAATACTAGTTAATGTAAAGTAATATATCAAATATATAATTATACATTAAATCATTAAATCAACACTTGATTTAACGATCTGGTCATATCACATATAACCGACTAATATCAAGTGTATCAATGTATCGAATCAACACTTGATTCGGTAACCCGATTATATCACATATAACCGACCGATGATACAAATCGCGAGAATAGAATACAGTATCACATACTGGTATTATTCTCGGTCCCGCACATATCTCATATGCGCTCCTATTTTGTTTCGCTTGAGTCAGGAAACCCCTGTGTAGGACTCTAAAGACTTGTCAATACGCCGGCAGTAGGTGATGATCATATCAAACACCCACAAGCCGCAAGCGGTCTGCTAAACGTAACGGCTGTTCAGTTGATAAAACTGCATATTTGTATTACATTTTTCCTACCATTTTCATATTAAAAAAGGACTTTAATATAATATATTATACATATGAGGGTTTATGTGTTAAAACACCATTTTCCATGTGTTAATATATTTTAATTAGCATTTGGTAGGAAAATGTATGCAAATAAATCTATTGACCAAATCCTAGTAGAAATAAGCCTACTAAATATTATTTGAGATTATTGTGCAGAATTTTACAAGTTGTTATGCAGAATTTATCAAACAAATCAATTTGTTGAAGAAAACTTGCCAAATTAAGAAGCAAAACTTGGAGACCAAGTCTAGAAGCAACCGAGAGAAGATTTCTGAATTCTAAAGGTGCCTAGGATTGCCACATGTCACAAGATGCAAGCACAAGAAAACTCATAAAGAGATCTCACCCTTTGAGCGCGGATCCGCGGCCCTAGCCCCCATTTGCCGCCGATCCGCCGCATTTCTAGGGAATTGGGAGGCAAGATGTTTTGGCAAAAATCTATGATGAATTTTACCAAGTTTTCAACAATAAGATTCTGTCTTTGCACTATAAAAGGGCACCGAGAGCCTCTTGGAAAAGTTATCAAGCCGAAGAGATCACGAAGCTCCCGACGCTCACGCATCCAAGCTGATCATCGACTGTTCGACTACCTCCTTAGGAAAGATCGAGAAGCAACTAGTTTGTAATCATTTTCTACAGATTAAAGTGTAGTTTGTTCAAGTTGATTAATAAAGGTAGTTATTTTATTTAATTCTTTTTGCATTTTACATTATGTTTTTCCTCTCTTTCTTTTCATCTTCTTCTCCCAACATGCGCGAGTAATTCTCCGCTTGTTAGGGTTCGTAGGATTAGGGTAGGCTAATGGACGATGAAAATAACTAAACCCTTTTTAAGTCCTATAAAATTTAGGAACTTTATCAAAAGAATCATTAACATCCTAATCGGGCACGCTAGCAATTCTTTGCTAGTTCCGACCGCGATTAGAGATTAGATTAATGATTGTTTTGGTAAAGGCTAGATATGAACGGAGTTCCGTGTCGCGATAAGCGTTAAGAGTGGAATTCCTTTTCCCTCCAGAAACCCTAATCTACACGCATCACCGTCGTTCTAGTTCTAAATCTATTAATGGATAAAAATGGTAACTTTTAATTAATCGTCCATAACTACTAAATCCTAACGAACCCTACAAGCCTTCTTATTATATTATCTAAGTCTCTAAAATAATCTAGATCTATATTTTACATTCTTGTTTAACGTAGATCTAGAAACCATTCTATAAAATTCTTTATCCCTCCTCTCTTTCTCAACACATCTAAACTAAAAGTAAAAGGTTCCACGTTTCCCAGAGGACAACCCGCACTCACCTCGGTCTAGCTACACGCGACACCGTTCTGATTGCAGTTAACTACAAACACACTCTTTCGAACCAATCAAATGGCGCCGTTCCCGGGGATACGTGCGTAATTTTTTATTTTTACTATTTGTGTTGATTTCTTAGACGAGTCATATCATTATTAACACAAAACTGCAAATTGCATATTTAACGATTTTTGCGTGAATTTTTGCAAGGAGATCTGGAGTCACAGACTTGAGGAAGCAGGAGATCTAGCGTTCCGAACTTCTCTGGTATATTTCTTAACTCCTTCTCTCTCCTCTAAATCCAATAAAATCTATTTTCTGCAGGATTCTTCGCAAAATTGTGCCGCTAAAAAAAAATCTTTTTGCAAAAGTTTTGTGATTGGTTTTGTTTTGCATATTTAATACGGACTTTAAGGGGCAAAGACCAAATCAAGATTAGGTGGAGATTTCATCACCCTTCCTAAGCCCCACAAATCACAAACCGAGCATATAGATCAGCCCTTCATTAATTTAAAAAATATCTAGACCAGACTCTAAGGACTGTCGCGCTCAATAAGGACAGAGGAAGGTCGTGGGTAATCTATCGTTTATCCGCATTAGTTTTGTAGTGCCTAGGCAAGTGTGACAAAGGCTAGTAGTTTTTAATTAGGCCCACGACGTTGTTCCTTCCCACTTACCTGGCACTTATCTAGCTACAAGGGTAGTACGGAGGCGGTAGAGGATTGATCCTGCGGGTTGTCCTTTGGAAGTCTAGGAGCGGTCTAGAGACTGGACCTAGGTGACCTTAGTTCTAGGGTTGCTTGTGCATCTTAGGAAGATTTGTCTTGAGTCCCACTTTTTCAAAAACAAGCCAATTTTAAAATCACACACACGCTGCCACTTGCACTAAACCCGCTTAGTGCATGCTCGGCTGGACACGGGATCCTAGTGCCCGTCTTGTCCGCGTTCCTGCTATCGACACCGAAGTCGGTACTTCTTCATCTTCTTTTCCCCCACCACACACCACATCAACCGAGATGGACGGCACTCCATCAGAGTATAACACCACGCTGCCACCGCCCGGAGGTGCGCAGAATCCACCGCGCATCTCTCTCCAAGAGAGGTGCTATCCTATCCGTGGTCCCCTTCCTACTTGTCTATCTCTTCCACCACCTAACGGGGATAATTTCGAAATTAAACCCCACCACATCAACCTGCTGCCCAAATTTCACAGGCTTGAGTCAGAAGACGCGTACGTTTTCATCACCAAATTCGAAAACGTATGCGCAATGATGGGTACTTCACAATTGAATTTAGATGCTATGCGCTTACGTCTTCTCCCATTCACACTGTGCGACTTGGCAGAAAAATGGCTTTATAATACTGCCGCACACTCTATCACTAATTGGGATGAATTTGTCATAGCATTTCTTAAGAAGTTTTACCCAAACCATAAGACTGCCCGTGTTAGAAGCGAGATCAACCAGTTCACCCAGCTTCCCAATGAACCATTTTGGAAGTGCTTTGAACGTTTCAAGGATCTGCTTGTCCAATGTCCTCATCATGGAATCAATAAATGGGATTTATGTCGGATTATATATGAGGGCATTAATCCAGCGACAAAGCAGATGCTTGAAACAAATTGTCAATGCAATTTCATGTCTAAAGACGACGGTGAAGCTTGGAAATATCTGGAAGACCTTGCTGAACACACGTTGCAGTGGGAAAGCGTAAGACCACCTTCAACTAAGGGAGGTATTCACCAGCTCGATATTTCTATCGCAGTAAAAACCGAAATGGCAGCGATACTGAAGAAACTCGAGGCTATTGAAAGCAAGTTCTCATCATTCTCCCTAAATCAGGTCACGCTTCCTAAGACCGTCTGTGGTTGCTGTTCGGATCCTTCACACTTAACGGAAGAATGTCCTATGAATGCATCGTTTCAAGCTAATGCTTCTGTTCAGCAGCGACCTAGAAACGATCTTTATTCTTCCACGTACAATCAAGGATGGAGGAATCATCCTAACTTTGCTTGGAATCAAAACCAACAAAGCAATTATCAAAGACCTCCTCCACAGCAACCACAACCACAGAATCAGCCCCCCTTTCAGTCACAGAATTTCCAAAATCCGGCCAACATTTCTACACCACAAGTGACCGGTATTGACAACACACTTGCACAAACTTTGGATATATTCATGAAACAATCCTTGCAAAATTCGGTTGAGATGAGGTCTTCTATTGATGCCCTAACGAAAAACTCCTCCTCCCATGGTGAGAGTATCAAATCAATAGAAAACCAAATCGCACAATTAAACGCCGCAATGAGTGTGAGAGAGAAAGGGAAACTCCCATCTCAACCCCTACCGAATCCTGGCCATTCACAAAGTCATAATGTGAATGCCGTCACTACGTTGAGATCGGGGAGAGTGCTGAACAACCGAGTGGGTGAGCAATTTGATGATAGTGACACATTTGATACCCCAGCTTCTTCTTCTTCTTCCCCTGATTCATCTAGTCTTCCACCTTCATCCGAGCCTATTCTCCGTTTTCCCCAAGGCTCGAACCCTTCACCCATTTCGCCAAATCTATCTAAGTCGATTCCCACTCCAGTTTTGGGATCGAATCCGTCCCCACAAACCTCTCCAATGTTGGACCAAACCCTTATTGATAAAGCACCTTATCCAAACAGGTTAAGGGGCAACAGACCAAGTCCACAAATGGAGAAGATTGTGGAAATTTTTAAGCAAGTTAATATAAACATTCCTCTCCTAGATGCTATTCAACAAGTTCCGTCATATGCGAAAATCCTAAAGGACTTGTGCACTAGGAAGAGAAAAGTTCAAGTACCTAAAAAAGTTTTCCTTGCGAGTAATGTGAGCACTGCTTTTACACAACAACTACCCAAGAAATGAAAGGACCCCGGATGTCTTACAATTTCAATTTCTATTGGGGATAAAAATATCGATCGTGCTCTACTCGATTTAGGTGCTGGTGTTAACTTGCTTCCGTATTCTGTTTATGAGCAATTAGGGATCGGAGAGTTAAAACCTGCGCATTGCACTCTTCAGATGGCCGATCGATCTATCACCCAACCTAGGGGTGAGCTAAAGGATGTGTTAATCAAAGTCGGGGAATTCATATTCCCTGTGGACTTTATCGTTATTGATACACAACCTGTGGCAAACCCACGCAATCAAATTCCGGTGATACTCGGTCGACCCTTTTTGGCCACTTCCAACGCGGTAATCAATTATAGAAACGGCTCTATGACCCTATCCTTTGGAGAGAAGTCAATTGAGCTTAACATTTACAAGTTGGGAATTGAACCCTCCGAACGCTATGCTCATGTGTGTTCTGTCGAATTAATGGATGTCGACAGCAGCGAATTTGATCAACCTCATGATACTGACTCTATTCATATGTTGTTGTTTGACCCAGCCATGTACTCTTCCACCGAGTTGTCCGGGTCAACATCTAACACTGATGAGGAACTTTTTATAGAGTCGGACGATCACCCCATTTTTTCTGATGATATTATTCTTCGGGGTATCGACGAAAGCTTTGAGGAAATTTTCGCTGATGAACTCGCATTTTTACAAGACACGGGTGTTGAGATGAATCAACTCCAAGATAAAGAAATTGAGCCTCCACCCCTTCTTCTGGACAATCATGATAATGCGAGTAATCCATCATCACTATCACTGTGTCTTCTCTCCAAATTGAGATGCAATCATTTTCCACTACACCTCTTATTACCTCCTCACTTCTTCTTGTCGAAAGGTGACATGTTTTTCCACCAACCTTGGTACTTCATAGATAAAATTTTTGAATGGTTGGTGTTGACCTTCGGTCTTTGCAAAGCTTGGTATTGACCAATAACCTTAACCCCCTCATGTGATTTTAAAGATTAGAATTGTTTAACTCAAGTTTGGGGGGTGTAATATTTTGGCTCTTGAAAGAAAATGATTTTTTTTTACAAAATTGTGAGCCTAAAATAAGTTTGGGGGAGGATTTTCACTTTCATATATTCTTGCCCCCATTAATAATTTCCTCCCAAGTCTACAGGTTTTTGAGCTTAACGGATGATATCAGTGAGGACACTGCTGTAAACAGGTTTGGGGGAGGTTTGTGCTTATTTACACATCAATTTGCATCATATTTCGCATAAGCACAACATTTTCAAAAAATTTAATTTTTTTTTTATAACAAACGAGTAGAAAGTGAAAAATTACATCCAAAAGATAGGAATAGTTTAAGAAAACCAAGAAAATTAGAAGTTTTCTTAAATGAACTGGTAATAAGTAGTTATGAGCCGTTGTCCCAAGGGTTAGTAAGATGAAGGAAGTCACTAATCTGAGGATAAAAATAAGTCTGAAAAATAGTTTCTATTCTGGAAGCCAAACATTTGAATGTTGATACCCTACTATATGCACTTACACACGTCTTGAAACTCGGGATAGTAGAGAATACCTTGAAATGCTCTTGTCTAAAAGCCAAAGTATGAAAAAAAAATAAAGAAAATATAAAAATGGTGAAAAGAAAAATGAACACTGGTTTTGTTATCGCCAAGGCAGCAATAAAAAAATATAGCAAGGGTGCCTCTTCACCTAGTGCCCTAAGGCCAACTGGTCTGGAAGTCACTGCTAAGCCTTAGGTGGTGCAAGACGAGGAAAATATTATCACCTAATCAGCAAGCACATGAGTAATCGGTTGGTTAGTACCTCAAGAAGTATTAACGGTCGCATGAAAATGTGTGAGCGAATCTTAATATTCATCAAATTAAAAAGTACTGAAGTAGATGGACAAGAGTATGATAGCTTGAATTGAATTCTCCGAGTGTAAAGATGTTCTTTACACACACGTGGGGTTATATGATCAATGTTTGGATGAAAGGTAGGAATGAAGAATAAAGACGATGTTTTATTGAGGGATGATGTGATTTCTAACATTTTTTCATGACTATTAAGATAGGGCTCATGACAACTGAAAAGCTAGTATAGTTGGAAACTCTTCTTTTCAAGGCCTTTCTTTTATGGTTCTTATCTTTATATGTAAATTTCACCATCTTTCTTTTGTTATTAGATTTTGTGGGTGTAATCCGCTGAAAACCCTCAGGAGACAACACTCCTCCTACTAGGGACACCTAGAGGTTTAACGGCTTGTTGCACGTGCTCAGTGCAATCGTGACCGCCTACGAAAGTGTGCCTAGTTTTCTCCTTTCTTTTTCTCCTCTTAAAATAAACTAGTTTGCTCGGGACGATCAAAGATAAGTTTGGGGGTATTTGTTCAGTTGATAAAACTGCACATTTGTATTATATTTTTCCTACCATTTTCATATTAAAAAAGGACTTTAATATAATATATTATACATATGAGGGTTTATGTGTTAAAACACCATTTTCCATGTGTTAATATATTTTAATTAGCATTTGGTAGGAAAATGTATGCAAATGAATCTATTGACCAAATCCTAGTAGAAATAAGCCTACTAAATATTATTTGAGATTATTGTGCAGAATTTTCCAAGTTGTTATGTAGAATTTATCAAACAAATCAATTTGTTGAAGAAAACTTGCCAAATTAAGAAGCAAAACTTGGAGACCAAGTCTGGAAGCAACCGAGAGAAGATTTCTAAATTCTAAAGGTGCCTAGGATTGCCACATGTCACAAGATGCAAGCACAAGAAAACTCATAAAGAGATCTCACCCTTTGAGCGCGGATCCGCGGCCCTAGCCCCCATTTGCCGCGGATCCGCCGCACTTCTAGGGAATTAGGAGGCAAGATTTTTTGGCATAAATCTATGATGAATTTTACCAAGTTTTCAACAATAAGATTCTGGCTTTGCACTATAAAAGGGCATCGAGAGCCTCTTGGAAAAGTTATCAAGCCGAAGAGATCACGAAGCTCCCGACGCTCACGCATCCGGGCTGATCATCGACTGTTTGACTACCTCCTTAGGAAAGATCGAGAAGCAACTAGTTTGTAATCATTTTCTACAGATTAAAGTGTAGTTTGTTCAAGTTGATTAATAAAGGTAGTTATTTTATTTAATTCTTTTTGCATTTTACATTATGTTTTTCCTCTCTTTCTTTTCATCTTCTTCTCCCAACATGCGCGAGTAATTCTCTGCTTGTTAGGGTTCGTAGGATTAGGGTAGGCTAATGGACGATGAAAATAACTAAACCCTTTTTAAGTCCTATAAAGTTTAGGAACTTTATCAAAAGAATCATTAACATCCTAATCGGGCGCGCTAGCAATTCTTTGCTAGTTCCGACCGCGATTAGAGATTAGAGTAATGATTGTTTTGGTAAAGGCTAGATATGAACGGAGTTCCGTGTCGAGATAAGGGTTAAGAGTGGGATTCCTTTTCCCTCCAGAAACCCTAATCTACACGCATCACCGTCGTTCTAGTTCTAAATCTATTAATGGATAAAAATGGTAACTTTTAATTAATCGTCCATAACTACTAAATCCTAACGAACCCTACAAGCTTTCTTATTATATTATCTAAGTCTCTAAAATAATCTAGATCTATATTTTACATTCTTGTTTAACGTAGATCTAGAAACCATTCTATAAAATTCTTTATCCCTCCTCTCTTTCTCAACACATCTAAACTAAAAGTAAAAGGTTCCACGTTTCCCAGAGGACGACCCGCACTCACCTCGGTCTAGCTACACGCGACACCGTTCTGATTGCGGTTAACTACAAACACACTCTTTCGAACCAATCAACGGCCACCCGGGTATTGAGCGATCAGAAGATCAACGAGCAAGCCTGCTCACACTCCTGTGAATCCAACGAGTAACACTACCGTACAGTCCGGTCTGTTCGTCTGATATGTCGCATATCTCGCCTAAGGGTGGTAAACGTTAGACCCCAATAACTCGATAAGTCGTGTCGATATGAGGCTCATAACGGGTCGAGAAACTACTGGTAACACTTACCAGTATATCCCTAAAGCAGCCTTGGCCAAGGACTTCCTGTTATAGCCAATCGATCACTGCGCAACATCAACTTCCTATTCCGGGAGAGACGAAACCCCTGCTATCGCTCATTGCCTCCATGTGATTCGGGACTGTACCCAAAAGCCACCTTTTTGCACGCCCTCTTGGACGTGGTATGATGGAAAGCAAAGCACAGTGGGAATCATACAAGACTCTATGACGATCTCGGGCCTACAGACTAACCTGTACCAGTGTCACCAGAGAACTACCATCTGACGTAAGGTATAATACCATCTGGGAGTTCTCGGCGAGTCCGTCCAGTGTACCCAGTCTCCACTGAGCACCCGTATATCATCTCTGATGTCAAACACCAATGGATATGGGATCATCCATCGCCCATCTTTATGGGTCGAGAAGGTATACGCTAGTCTACTGTGGTATATCGATGCCCCATCTCGATACACCCACGACTAGGGACCTTGAAGGATGTACTTATGGACTACCATGTCTCCACTAGTATGATCCACATCACAGTCCAGGTAGTCAAGTACACATCCTAAGGGCTTTACCAACATGTAACAGAGACACAATCAGTGTACACGTTAAAGTAAAGAGTAACCAGATAGCATACTATCATATCGAGCAAGAAAGTCATCCCTATATATGTCCAAGCATCTACTACAATATACATCCTATGTATAGTAATGGCCTCTAGGGCATACATATAACTAACAATAATCCGGCTATTTCACAAATAACCGACTAATATAAAATGTATCATTTCATCGAATCAACACTTGATCCGATGACCCGGCTATATCTCATATACCCGGCCGATATCACATATCGCGAGAATCTAGTACGGTATCACATACACGTATTATTCTCGATCCCGCACATATCCCATATGTGCTCCTACTCCATTTTGCCTGAGCTAGGAAACCTCCGTGTAGGACTTTAAAGAATCGTCAATACGCCGGCAGTAGGTGATGATCATATCAAACACCCACAAGCTGCAAGCGGTCAGCTAAATGTAACAGCCACCGAGGTATTGAGCGATCAGAAGATCAACAAGCAAGCCTGTACATTCTCCTGCGAATCCAATCAGTAACACTCCCTTACAGTCTGGTCTCTTCGTCTGATATGTCGCATATCTAGTCTAGGGGTGGTAAACGTCAGATCCCAGTAACCGATATGTGGTCCATAACAGTTCGAGAAACTAATGACAACACTTACCAGTAAATCTCAGCAACCCTGGCCAGGGATTTCCAGTTATGGCCAATCGAGCACAGCGCAACATCAACTCCTAATACCGGGAGAGACGAAACCCCTCCTATCGCTCATTGCCTCCATGTGATTAGGGACTGTACCCAAAATCCCCCGTTTTGCACGTTCTCTTGAACGTGGTAAGGTGGAAATCAAAGCACAGTGGGAATCACACAAGACTCTATGACGATTTTGGGTCTACAGACTAACCTGTACCAGTGTCACCAGAGAACTGCCATCTGACGTGAGGTATAATACCATCTGGGAGTTCTCAGCCTGTCCGTCCAGTGTACCCTGTCTCCACTGAGCACCCGTATACTATCTCTGATGTCAAACACAAATGGATATGGGATTATCCATCGCCCATCTACATGGGTCGAGAAGCTATACGCTAGTCTACTATGGTATATCGATGCCCTGTCTCGATACACCTACGACCATGAACTTTTGAAGGATGTACTTAGCGACTACACTGTCCCCACTAGTATGATCTGCATCATAGTCCTGGTAGTCAAGTACTCATCCTAAGGGCTTTATCAACATGAAACATAGAGACAATCGAAGTACATGTTAAGATAAAGTGCAACCAGATAGCATACTATCATGTCGAGCAAGAAAGTCTTCACTATATATGTCCAAGCATCCACTACAATTTACAGCATATGTATAGTAACGGCCTCTAGGGCATACATATCACTAACAATCTTCCACTTGCACTAGGGCCATCTGTTGTAGTATCTCATACCCAACAATCAGCTGTTGTTGAAGTATCTCGTACTCAACCATCCCATAAAAGTCTCTACTGGGAAATAGTCCTTTGTGAGTGGATCCGTGCTGTTTTCCTCTGTATCTACTCTCCTATCCTCGATCTCCCTGGAGATCAACTATCTCCTTGATCAGTTGATACTGCCTAAGAATATGTCTGGATCTCTGATGGGACGGTGGTTCCTAGGCATAAGCCACAACTTCATTGTCACACAACGGTAGGAACGAAGTTCATCTCATGAACTTATATATACCCAGACTTTCTCTTTGGTAGCATCTTTTGTAATGATGTATCTAGCCTTTAATTATCTAGTTTGTCACGGTATCTAACTTGGAACTCTTCCAACATACCGTCCCTCCACCGAGGGTAAAGACAATGCCTATGACTGACATTCAGTCGACCATACCACCCTGGAAGCTTTCCAGTGATTCTCCCCAGGATCGATTGATACCATCTCACTACACCCAGTGAGAATCCTAACATCCAATTAGATCTATCTCATAGATCCAAAACCTAGGATTTAGGAGGTATCACCTTGATCCTATATGGAGAATCCTTGTGATAAGAGGAGATTGACCGAGCGTAGCATAGGAAACTCCTTCCCTATCAAGATTATGTCATCCACGTACTATACGAGGATCACCACCATACTCCCTACTACCTTTTTGTATATACAAGGTTCATCTACCATTTTGATGAAGTCAAACTCTTTGACTACCACATCAAAACAGACGTTCCAACTCCGTGATACCTGATTTATCTCATAAAACAACTTGCACACGTTTTCACTGCTACCACTGTCTACGAAGCCCTCTGGCTGTGTACTTATAGACGCTTTCTTCTAAATCACTATTTAGAAAAGCAGTCTTGACACCCAACTGCCAGATATCGTAGTCATGGTATGTAGTAATGGCAAGTAGGATCTGGATGGACTTAACCATAGCTTTGAAAGTCTCAACTTTTCCATGTACACCCTAGTAATCTTCTCAAGATATACTTGCTCCTAATAGGGATTTAACCCTTCAAATATAGCAACCAAAGTCCATACTTTGTTGGTGTATATGGATTCCATCTCAGATCACTTAGCATCCAGCCATTCTTACATAGTCCCCACTCCTGATGGCTTGCTCGAAACTAGTTGGGTCATCATCACATGATGCAATCCTCACTCCCACTGTCATAGAGAAAAACGAAGTATCTTTCAGGTGGATGAGGAACCCTACCAGATCGGCTGAGAGGCTGAGGTTCGTCGGGAGCTATTGAATCCTCCGGTTCTACAAAATCATCAGCTGCAGTTTATATAGCTGGAACTCCTTCCAGTTCTACCTCATGACCACTAATTTCTTCACAAGAAATTCCTTTTTTTCTAAAAAAGGTGGTATGCCGAGAAATAAAGCACCTTTTGTTCCTCGGTTCGGTAGAAGTTATTCCCTTGCGAATGCTTGGGATATCCTACAAACTTCTACAGAATTGACCTTGCCTCGAGCTTGTCCGGATTTTGCTTTTGACATAGGCCGGACAACCCAAATCTTAACATCCTTAAGAGATGGACTCTTCCCATATCATATCACATATGGAGTGGTAGTCACCTGATTTGATTAGAACCCTATTCAATAGGTATGCAGCTTCTCAAGTGCATAACTCCCAAAAGGAAATAGGCAACTCAGTAGCACTCATCATAAAGCGCACCATATCACATAGGGTGTGTCTGCTCCGCCCCGATATACCAACGAGCTGTGGTGTATACGGAGGAGTAATGCTGAGAGAGAATCTCATTCTCTTTTAGAATAGTCCAGGATCACCGTGCTCAAGTATTCTCCTCCCCGATTACATCAAAGGACATAATACTTATACCTGGTTTGGTTCTCTACTTCTGACTTACATTCATTGAATTTCTCAAAAGGTTCAGACTTGTGTTTCAACAGGAACATATGTCCGAATCTTGAGAGATAATCAATGAATGTAATGAAGTACAAAGAACCGGTCCTGGCATGTGTAGACAGGGGACCTTACATACATCATCATGTATCAATTCCAAGAGTTCACTAACTCTTTCTCTATTTTCGATAAACGGAGCTATGGTCATCTTATCTTTGTGACATGACTGGCAAGTTTCACAAGATGTAAATTCAAACTGATTTAAATGTGCATCTTTATGTAACTTCAGCTAGTCGGGTTACATTGATATGACCTAGTCTAAAATGCCTCAAGAAGGATTTGTTCATTTCTGAACTCTTCCTCTTTTGTGTGTTCTGTACATTAAGAACTGTAGTTTGATTTAGAACGTATATGCTTTTAGATAATGTCCCTGAACTGATCAACTCTTGATATAGGAAATGTTCAAAACATTATCCAACAATACAAAATTATATCCTTCTTTACTAAATAAAGAGACTGATATGATGTTGTATATCAGATTCAGTATCTAATACATTCATTCAAAATCAATGTATTCTGTAATACAGGGTGATAACTGCCAACAAACTTGGCTGCAACACTTGCACCATTTTTAACTCTTAAAACTTATCACCCTGTCTTAGTTCTCTACCTATCTGTAGCCTATGTTACATTTGCGGGATCCTGATCCGGTATCTCATACCCAGGACGTAAAGGATACTGAGAAACAGTTCTCTATAATGAACACACCCGAAGATGATGCATCATCATACACTTTCTTCATTTGGGCGGCACGGGAATTCTGGTAATCCCCTATTTCCTGCTCGGTCTTATAACAATTATAAGTTGGAGCGGGACCAACATTCCCCTAGCACAGTATAACAAGCGGGTTCGGTCAATACATCCGTATTATTATCTTGATTAAGGCGTGACATGGTCGCTACCTGGAGAAAGAGAGAAGAAAAACACTCAGCTTATGCTCTCGCAAGATTAGATTGGTTATTTATTTATCTAATCAGGATGGCTCCTACTGTTTCAGTGAAATCTTCCTTCAAACCCTAAAAGGAAAGAATAGCCGGGATTAATTACACCCTATAAGTTCGCCAATCTTTCAGCCAGGCCAGTGCTGGTACTTTGAGGGAAGTTCCCCGTGCTTTCGCATGGACCTAATTAAAATAAACTTCGTTTTCCCAGGGGCGTAACCCCATTGACACCTTTCTAGACACCTACTTGATCGGCTATTTATAATGTGTAAAACTCTCCCAAGAGTAACTCTTACTCACAGCGGGTATCGGAATCCAATTATCTCATAAAAGGTATGCAATCTCATTCCAAATTTCAACACTTGAAATTCCCAATAATATTTTTACCCCTAACATGCTATGACCTTAACGAATGCCAAACAACCTATAGTCTGCTAGTCAAGTTTAACCCGTACATTTCCTGATTGAATTAAACCCACCCGCACGACCCTTGATGAATGCCAAACAACACCGTACGAATACCCTAATCCAATCGCATCATATGCAACAGATAAGCACTAGTTAGCTACCGAAAACTATGCCTTGACAAATGCCAAACTACCGCAGCATGAATACTAAGTAGTACTTATCTGAAATGACGGAGGGCTACGACTGGTTTTTAAGAAAACCTTTTGCGTAATGAACTTGATATCGTTGCAGAATCAAATGTTTTAAATGGAGTGTTTTTGAGTCCTTTACTAGTTTTGCTAAAAAGGTCACTCCCGGAGAAGGAATCGTCGGCTCTTTCCTCATCGAATGAGGTGCATGATATTTCACAAATACCACTATGCAAAGAAAGAACTTAGAAAAGCAATCAAAAGACAAACCGAGGGTTGTAGCATTTGCCAGTTATTGCTAAAGAGATCACTCCCGGTAAAAGGGATCTCGGCCCTTCCTTATCGAATAATGTGCTGGATATTCTACAAAGAATACCACTATGCAAAGCAACAACTAGAGCTACCTGTTTTTAAAAATTCGATTCCACAACATCTTTAGGTTTCTTTTATTTCATTAATCTCATTAATGCAGTCCCATTTATTATGCTTCCCAAGCATCACATATGAAACGAAATCAATAATATATAATATATATCTCTATATATATAATATAAACATTCATCTCAGGCAGTAATATGATCTCATCACAGAACATAGCAGCAGAAGAACATATATGATATATTGGATATACTAGGTTGTCCATGTATTATTGCGAACCTGTATAAAATACGGATTCCACGGTCGTGATGAATAGCCAATCCCACATCCCTAGACCCCTACGAGAGCGGAAAGCAACCCGACCAGTTCTAGAGTTAGGAGACCCGGTCTCGACTCCTCGAGATGGTTTCTTACTGGACCCTAGAACCCGGTTACTTGTGCTCCCCGCCTTGGGTCTATCCTAATGCGGAAAAGTAAATAATATACAATGGTGACATCATCCTCAACCCGGAAGTGCCCCAATAAAAGAATATTACATACAATGAATTTTACATGAATGAAAATGAAAAACACTCATCTCACATAAAACCCCCGGCTATTCAAACATGACAATCCAATATAACATATTACAGGAACACATAACATAACATGTCATCAACGTAAGTAAATATGTGTATCCCAATTGTCGTTGATGTATGGCGACGAAACCAGCGATACACCACGTATTACACTTACGGTCGCAGAAAAGAAAGTAAGAAACTACAATAGTTGGAATCCGCAAGCACCTTAGACATCGCATGCCTAACCAAATGAATTCCTGAGACATCACATGCCTAACAATTATAAACCCCGCATTTTAGTCTCAATATCGAAAACACTTTTCAATTTCTAGTCGGGAAATTCAACAAGATTCCTAACATCCCGATCGAATGCTCGTCGGAAACATTAGTAGACGCCCGCACCCCTATACCGTCGACGAAGTGCACTAAGGTGGAACACCGCTTCCGCGAGCACCCGAACGGATGCTTTTGGCGACGGGGTTCTCCTACAGTCACTTAGTCGGGGCTATGGGGCATGGCTATCTATTAAGTTTACCCGGCGAGTATCCGCATATGCTACGTGATTGCGACGGACTTTTCATCGCATCAAAATCCCATGGCAACTGATCAACTGAGACTAAACTGCTATATTTATAACATTCAAATTAGTTATTTCATAACTACATGTGGATTCCAAATATTGGATCATATTACAGAAAAAGTTAGACGATGTTAAACATTCCGATCGAATCAACAAACACCCAAAATTTCCCTATTTGCTCAACAATTGAACTTAGTTCAAAAGCATCCATCACATGCTACAGTACCAATGTCCAGCCATAGAAGGGTCAAACCAACGCCTCACTTGTGGTGCTGCTAAACCATCACAAACCCTAGGGGTTTAGTGACAGTTTTGACGGTCACAAAATCGATTTAAGGTTTCGTTCTTTTAGAGGGTCCACCGCATTACTTGCACGACTTTGAATGTTCTTTAACTAAGGAAAAATCCAACACTTGGAAATTTTCCGAAAGGAGAAAAAGTGAGTTATTGATATCCGTTCGAACTTTTTAACACTGTCTTAACAATTATGAAACCAAGCTAGAATTCCGAATATGAAACACTCCGAATTACCTTTTGAGTAAATATACATCTCATGCAAATTTATCAAAGATAAACAACACCAAAAGTACCAAACCCTAGAGACTTGAGCACTACCCAAAACACAAACCCCAGTGCCTCATGAAATCCGAGCAGGCCGGATTTTCTGGCCTTCTGGTCGGCCAAAATCCGAGCAGAGGGCTTGGGTTTTGGGCTGTGTTTATATTGTATCCTATACAATATTCTGCAACTGTTTGAAAAAATTTTAGAGCTCAATTGAAATTCAACAGAAAGTGGGGTTTCACATCGGGTGTTTCGGAGTTGTTTCGGTTTCGTAATTCTACACTTATCCGTCTAATTCTCTAGCTAGTCTCTGATACCACTGTTGGGATACCTACAACGGCGGAAAGGTTTCGGGTGGCATCACACATGCCAATTTCAAATTTTGCCATTATAGATAACCCTAAACATAGGAACTTTAACTAGAGAATCAAACAAAACTTGCATGTTAACACTTTAACATCTAAGAGGTAGGGATTACAACCTTTGTAGTCTGTTCCTTCACTTCATAAGCTCCGTGTTGAGGTCCCTTCGCTGCGATCATCAAGTACCCGGACTCTAGAGAGACTCCAAGAAGAGAATGATGCATCTTGCTTGAAGTCTTCACTAATCTAAGATGATCTACCTTGAAGAATCTCAAACCCAAGCTCTTGCCTCACTAATCATGTATTAGTAAAGCAAACACCCTAATCTAAGTGGCTAGAATAGATGAGGATGATGAAGTAGGAATTTTGCTCCCTTTTGTTTTCAATTTCTCACAAAACATCCATCACAAAACTAAAGCTAGAAAGCTTTTTCAATAGAATGAAGAAGAAAAAGTTGTGATGAATGAATTGAATTATTGTTGAGGCTAGAAATGCAACCATGGTTAAATATGTGTCATGGCTAACTCATGTAGAGAATAAACTATAGGCTAGGGTTAAAGTTGAGTTAACTAATATCAAGGATAAATCAAAGAGGGTGGATAAAGTCAAAAGATCATGAAGCTTCCTCAAAGTTTATCCAAAAGAAAAGAATTATCCATCCAAAATGAATTAATCCATATAGAAAAAATTAACCCTAATTTAAACCTAGCATGGTTTAATCTCATAACCTTAGTTGCATTTTTAACACTAACTTGTTAAAATATTATATATCACATATACAATATTTTGTAACAGAAGAAAATAATACAATTAACATATATCACATATATATCAATGTATTATCAAGTGAGAAAAAGAATTTTTAAGTGAGCTTATATTGGTTAATGTAATGTAATATATCAAATATATAACTATACATTAAATTATCGAATCAACACTTGAACCGATAATGCAGCTATTTCACAAATAACCGACTAATATAAAATGTATCATTTTATCGAATCAACACTTGATCCGATGACCCGGCTATATCTCATATACCTAGCCGATATCACATATCGCGAGAATCTAGTACGATATCACATACATGTATTATTCTCGTTCCCGCACATATCCCATATGTGCTCCTACTCCGTTTTGCCTGAGCCAGGAAACCTCTGTGTAGGACTCTAAAGAATCATCAATACGCCGACAGTAGGTGATGGTCATATCAAACACTCACAAGATGCAAGCGGTCAGCTAAACGTAACAGCCACCCAGGTATTGAGCGATCAGAAGATCAACAAGGAAGCCTGTATATTCTCCTGCGAATCCAATCAGTAACACTCTCGTACAGTCCGGTCTCTTCGTCTGATATGTCGCATATCCAGTCTAGGGGTGGTAAATGTCAGACCCCAGTAACTGATAAGTCGTGTCGATATTGTAAGTGCACGGCGGCGCCCCGGCCGTCAATCCGACGCCGGAATGCGGAAGCGGTGAATAACTAAAATTTTGCGGACTTTGCAAACCGGCACCACCGCGCACTAAACTCCGGATCGAACCATTAACTAGTCTAAGCTATCTACAAGAATGAAAGGGAAGAGATGTATACCGACGATCCAAGTCCTCCGGTCTTCATCTCCACTCCGATCTCCTCGCGGGATCTCCGTCCGTCTCCTCCTCGTCGGAAAGGGCACCACATCGCCTTCTTCGTTTACGGGCTCCCACCTCAATGCCGAGGCAACTCGGGCACGAAGCCGGCTACTCGACGTGCCCAAGATATGCTGTAGGAAGTGTAGTGTAGAGGCTACTTGTCTCTTTGGGGTTTGTTGCCTTTGGATGGAGGAATGAGGATTGAACTTTGGAGGGAAATGAAGCTACCAATTTTTGCAAGGAAATGAGATGAAGAATGAAGCACACAAATGAATCTCTCATTTTTCTTCTCCTCCTAATGTGTGGCCGGCCAAGTCCTCTTGAAATGGTGGAGGGATAACAACATATATCATATGAGGGAGGTGAGTGTAGGAGAAGAAGGAGGTGACCACATCCTAGACAAAGAAACATATAAGCATGCTTCAACTCACATCAAACCCATGCCCACTCAAATCACAAGTCAAAGCAAGTCATGGTGCAAAGAAAAGAAAGCTATCATAATCAATATATATGCAATAAAACCCTCCACAAAGTGTTATTTGCGAACTTGCAAATAACCCCCTCCATCGGAAAAGTCCGGCCGGGAAAGAACAAAGGAAAACCGGCCGGAACGGAATGCAAACTGGCAACTCCAGAAAACTGGTCCCGTAATAAATTACAGGAAAACCCCGATACTGTGCATACACACCCGCATCTGTATTCCGTACGGATACAAATGCAAAAAGACAAAATCTACACTGTACTAAACTAGGACCGGCTTAAACCAAAGACGGCTAGTATTATCCGTTCGATCCTGATCCGTGCAATACCGCACGTATCTGATCGAACCCTGCCATATACCTATACGGCTACTAGTACAAACCGTCCGATCCTGATCCGTGCAATACCGCACGTATCTGATCGGACCCTGCCATATCTCCATACGGCCTCTACAGCGTTTCGCCCGAAAGCTGAGTAACTGAAAGTGTGGTAGACTCTAAAGACTCGTCAATACTATGGCTGTGGATTTAACCACTAGCCCGTCAGAGGTATAAGCCAATACGTAACGGGCCACCAGCTATTGACTAAAAGGGACGTCGATGAGCGAACTCATCCTGACACCCTACTGAGCCTGTCAGTGACAATATCCGTGCAGTCCGGTCCGTTCGTCTATGAGTATCGCATGGCGGGCCTAGGGGGTTGGTAAAAGTCAGACCCCCAAAAGCGGTACAAGTCGTGTCGGAGTGTAGCCCAGAACACCCTGAGATACTACTGGAATACCTACCAGTAAATCTCCTTGCCTTGGCCAAGGACTTTGTGTAATGGCTCTCCTAGACACAGCACGACCTCACTCCCAATACCGGGAGAGACGAACCCCTGAAGATACGCTCACTGCCTCCATGTGGCTCGGGACTGTACCCAACTAAAACCTGTTTGCACGACTCCTTTGAGCCGTGGTAGGGTAGTAATCAAAGTACAGTGGGAACTCACACGAGACAAATGACGATCCCCAGGTCGATGAACTAACCTGCACACATGTCACCAGGGAACTGCCATCTGACGTCTGGTATATGACCAACTAGCATGTTCCCGGCGAGTCCTGTCCGGTGTACTCATAACCCAATGAGCACCTGTATACATCTTAGGTGATCCAACTGACACCAGTGGCTTGTGAGACCGGCCACCGCCCCTCGTCGGGGTCTCGACTGTATACACTAGTCTACTAATGGAGTATCGATGCCCAGTCTCGAAACTCCCACGACTAGGGACCTTTTAAGGATAAGCTTATAGACCCCCAGCTCCCACTTATATGATCGCCCTCATACTGCTGGTGGTCAAGCAAGAATCCTAGGGGCTCTATCAACGTGTAATAGCGACGTGTCATGTCACCTAAAGCAGTACACGATGATAAAGGTAAACCAGATAGCATACTATCATCTCGAGCAAGACTGTCCTACTGGGATAGGTCCTCCCTCAATCATTACAATCACGTACCTGTGACCTAATAATTGACTCTGAGGGCACTATCTCCAACAATCTCCCACTTGCACTCAAGGCTAATTATTGCGATGTCGCATACTCACAGCCCGTGTGATACCGAACACCCAACTCCTCTACTAGTCAGTCTCACAAAGCTCGTTTGCGGAACTATTGCGTTCGAGGAATAGCCTCAGTGAGTGGATCCGCCTAGATGTTTCTATCTATGTCTCTCTATATCTCAAGTTCGCGGAGAAACCCATCTCCCGAAATGAGCAATACCTGTCTTAGAATGTGTCTGGATGTCTGATGGGACCTAGCTCATAAATGAACTCCAAATCCAAACTTCTTAGACTGTATCGTCAACTGAACTTAATCAGTATCCTGCGTGCCATGCCTCCCTCAGTATTGCCTTGGACTACCTGTCCAAAATACTGCCCCTCGTCAGAAGGAAAAACTATAACTCTGACAACCTCCTTGTCGTCCATGTCACCTTGGAAGCCTGGAATGATAACTGTCTCCTCAACGAGGCTGTCGTTATCATATCCCTAGAACATCCACTTATGTTCTAAAACTGCTTCCGACTGTTTCTCCAGGATTGGATTAATGTCAATTTATTGCATCTAGTGCAAGAACAACATCTGGTGTGGTACTTGACATCTCATGATTGACTCAATTGCCTGAGCAAGTGATCTGCCAATCATGCCCGTCCCTCTCCCCTTTAGTCTGTAAGACACCTCTGGAGAGGGTGACTCCATTACCTGCAGGTATACTACCGTGCCATGAGTCGTCCATTCTAAATACTCTCAGAATGCTGTCTAAGTACCCAGATTGGGAAACCACCCAAATCTAGATCTAAAACCATAGATCTAGTAACCAGTATGTCAGATATAAAATCCATTTCCTTTGTGGAGAAACCACTGTGTGACGACCAAAGTATAACCGATTGTAGTATAGGAGTTTCTTTTCCTACTCTGTGTAGTGTATGTCATCCAAATACCAGGATATCACACGCTACTACCTTCTCAACAGATCCATCCCCTATTCTGATGAAGTCAAACCCATGACTGTCACGTCAGAAATAGATGATCTATCTCCGCTACTTCTGCTTTAGTCTATAAATAGACATAAGCTACTTGTCCACCAATGCTTCCGCTGCTCCCACTGACTACGACAACCCTCTGGCAGAGTCATATAGACGTACACTTCTAAAACTAGTTTAGAACGACGCTATACTCATCCTCCCGCCGGGTCTCGCAGCCTGGAACAACAGCAATGGTAATTGTGGGTAAACAAGAACTTCCCTGTCACCGTCCTTGAGGCTACCGTAGTACCTCTCGGGTGCCTGAAGTTACCCACCTTATCTGCGGAGTGGCCAATGGAATGTCAATTCAGATTGAATCTTAAGGTTCCTTATCAAATCTTCAGTAATCGTTTGTGGTTCTGGAATCACTTCCAGTTCTACCATACTCCCACTACTGTTTTCTGAAAAAATCCATTTTTAATAAAACTGTGGCGAGTCTAGAACAATATCGCTATTGTTCATCCAGATGGTAGAAAATCAACCCTCGTCATAGCCTGGGTCAACCCACAAACAGCCATTACAGAAACGTGCCTTGAGTTGTCCAGTGTCTGGTTTTAATCATGAACCGGACAACTCCCCGTACCTTAACATCGTTAAGATATGAACTGTTCTATATCCAATATAGAAACAGAGGCACTGATTTAATTGAACCAGATTCAAATCATGCAGCTGTCTCCAGTGCATGTCAACTAAATGGAAGGAGGCCGATCAGCGTTACTCAACATAGGAATACTTCCAATTATGAGTAACCTGAAAGAGAAGCAAGATCTCTTTATCATTACTATCAACTGAATACCACACACAAGTATCTACATCTTCGATCTCTTTGAAGAATCCCGATACTTGCTATACCTGGTTCTCTACTCTATTCAAATACCTATAACTCCTCAAAACTTAGATCCTGTGTTTCCACGAAACACTTGTCTAAAAACTAGAGAAGTCATAAGTAAACCGAATATAGTACGAGGACCATCCCCTCTGTCCTGATGGACCCTGGACAACATACAATACTCTGTATAAGTCCCTTGAGTCTGATAACTCATTCACTGTGTGTCGTAGGTCGAAAACTGTACTTATGGTTAAGAAGAATTACACCGCTGTTTAATGCTCCTTATCTAACCATCCACTGATATAGGTAAATGTCGTAGACATAATTTCAGAAAGGTATATCTCACTCTATGAAAATAGACGTACAGATATATCAATTTGAAATTGGTGCATAACAGCGGATATTCAAAACCAAATATTTGCCGACCGGCAAACAGCCCAGGTGATTTCCTCAAATATCACCGATTACAACGAATCCCGATACAATGAGGATGATCACCCAATTCCCAATAACTTACTCCCACTCATCATCTGTAAAACCATACAGACGTGAGAATCGTACCTGGTAAATACATACCCTGGAGTAAGTATCTAATCGGGAAATCAGTTTTTCTTTAACTTTACACAGTGAAACTGAAACATTGAAGTGTTCCGTTGGGGTATCCTGGTATTCCTAGTAATGCCTCTTCCATTATCCAGATTCACAACTATAACCGTATAATTCTTTGCCACCTCTCCAAATCCCTTCATATGTCTTTAGTCATTACCTTCCGCACACCCCTTTAGGCCAATTGGTTTTCTTCCTTCCCTACCGTTCGACACCAGCCTATGGTTTGGAAGAAGACTATCCAATAAGCATAAAGGGTGTACTGTCTTAATCCTAGGAGCACTCGCAACGCGAGAGAAGGTGAAGATAAAAGACACCTGAATGTACTTTATTCCTATTTCTCCTGGACCAGAATCCATCCCCGAACTGGAACAAGTTCCATTCGAGTTCGTATATAACCATACGATGGAGTATCCAAATAAACTGTGGATCTTCGTAGTGATACGGAGTGTCCTGGAGAAATACAAAGGTGATGTGGGAGTGGTAACGAAATATTTGGTTTGGTCGTGAATATCTGTTGCAATTTACTTTGCCCTCTTACTAATCCCTTGCTTTGTCTAAACTTAATACCTTCTGCACACCATCGTTATGCTAATTGGTTTTCTTCATTCCCTACCGGTCGGCACCAGCCTAAGGTTTGGAAGAAGACAATCCAATTTGCGTAATAGGTGTACTACCCCTAAACCAAGGAGTACTCGTAACCTGAGAGAGGGTAAAAGGAAAAGACAACTGAATAATCCTATCCGTTTTCTCCAGAACCGGAAACCATCCTCGAATTCCTTCGAGTTCGTATCTAACCATACGATGGTTTTGTCCAATGGAAGTGGACGTTCGCAGTAATACGGGGTGTCCTGGAGAAAAGGGTAAAAGTAGGAGTGGCAATGAGGTCTGCAACTCTGACAATCCAAAAGCCAGTGTTAAGAAGGTTCGGTCAACTTGGTCACTGAGTCAAAGTCTTAGGGTCGGGTCAATGGTCGCTGCCAAAGAGAGAGAGAAAAGAAACACTCAGCGTGCACTCTAACCTAGATCAGAATGGTTACCAATTTATCTAATCTGGAAACCTCCCACTGTACCTCAAATTCTCCTCCAAACCTGAAAGAAGAATTAGTCGGGGTCACCTGAGGAGTAAACTAACTCATCAGTGGGAATCGGGATCCAACTATCATTGCATGATAACGTGACGGAATCCGCTCACGCTATCACACTCCAGAAGGTATGCGCATATCTGGCAAGTTTCAGTTCTTTTGAAACTCCCGATGTAATTTCTGCCCCATGCTCTTATGACCTTGGCGTGAGGTCAAAATATCATAAGTCACATGTCAAGTTCTGCCCATCATTATCCAGGTTAATTTGAATCCACCCGTACAAGCCCTTGACGAAGGTCAACAAGGCTATACGACTGTCCCAAACCAACGCATCTATCTATGCAGCAGAAAGGTAACAAGCAGCTACCATACACTATGCCTTGACGAAGGTCAACAAACATAGCATGAATACTACGTGCTACCCGTCTGAAACGACGGAGGGCTACGAATGGTTTCTGGCGAAAACCTTTAACGTAATGAACTTGATATCGTCGAAGGAACGGATAGCTTTTTAAAAGTATAGTGACGAAAACCGTTGCTAAAGAGGTCACTCCCTGTGAAGGGATCTCGGCTCTTTCCCCGTAGAATGAGGTGCAGGATATTCCAAATGAATACCACGATGCAAAGCAAAAAGTAATCGGCTATAGTGAAGTTAATGCCCTGACGCAAACTTCTGTCCAAGGGGTCACTCCCGGTGAAGGGATCTCGGCCCTTGCCTCGTCGACTGAGGAGCAGGATATTCTAAATGAATACCACGATGCAAAACAAAAGTAAACGTCCTTGCAATAACAGCTTTTGAAAAAGTGTTCCAACAACATCAGATTAGGTTTGTTTTTAACTTGCATTGATCCGAATCAACGCAGTCCCATCAATTGATCACACCAAAAAGAACGAAAATATACTGATGTACGTATATGCCATCCGCATTCGCCACTGGGTCCCGTCATTACCCGTTAGGTTAGCTTACTAACGACAGAGCGGGGACTGGACTAGCGCGGATGCAAAACATATACAACATCTACTAATATATATACCAATATATTATATTTCGCTCAAGGCGTGAATAAAATGCAACATCACAGAAAATGAACAGCATCACAGAAACAATAAAGATATCTGGGATCCCCGGGTTTCACAGAGCCACTGCTGAAACCCGACGTTCCCCTGGTCGTGTGGATAGCCTGTGCAATGAGAATCCTAGACCCCTACGGGCGCGGCAAGTAACCCGCCAAAACCTGAAGCGAGGCAGCCCCCTTCAGCACCGTGAATGGACCACCCAGCACTTCACGGAATCCGGCAACTTGGGCACCCCTCCTGGGTCAACCTGTACCCCCTACGAGTGCGGCGAATAGCCCGCCAATCCTAGAGCGAAGCCCCCTCCGTCTCAATGCCATGAGATGCGGGCTTGTTGCCCTCCAGAACCCGGCTATCCGTGCACCCCTCCGCGGGGCAATCCTAGTACAGAAAGTAAAATATACATACACCGGGTACATCGACCGCAACCAGGTCGTGCCCCAAAAGAATAATACAATCAGGCAGTGACGGCAGTCCACATGTCGGACGCTCGCCCCGCAATATCAAATGTACATAATATAACAAAAACTGTACTAGCATTGCATCCAGGCTATCCCCCACGACCGATCCGCAACATCACAGCAAAAAGAGAACATCAACATGAAAGTCACGTTCGCAAATCCGTCTAACCGGGCTATAGCAGTTAGACCGGATTTACCGATCGAGTGACATTCACGGTCGCAGATATAATGTAAATACTGTGAAAAATGTGTTTAAAATATCCGACCGATCAAATTATATCAAGTGGGCCCCAAGACAATACTGTAGCAGTTACAGAAAATATGGGCCCAATTTAAATGTTCCAAAACCCATAATTTAAGCCCAGAAAGCCTCTGGAAAAAAAATGGTGCAGTGATTGCTACAGGGTGCGGCGGAAGGGCGGCATGAAGTGGGATAATGCGGCGGTTCCGCGCTCCGAATATCGTATCACTTCATCAAATTTTTACAGAGTGCTTAAATTTTTGAGTACATCAATATTTTACAACCTGAAAAAATTTTTGGAGACAGAAAAATTTCAACAGAAACTGTCGTGGGTATATTGGGGTTTTCGGACATTTCGATCGATCGGAACAGAAAAACACATTACACAAAGCTAGACTAAGTTAATGGGGATGCTCTGATACCACTGTAAGTGCACGGCGGCGCCCCGGCCGTCAATCCGACGCCGGAATGCGGAAGCGGTGAATAACTAAAATTTTGCGGACTTTGCAAACCGGCACCACCGCGCACTAAACTCCGGATCGAACCATTAACTAGTCTAAGCTATCTACAAGAATGAAAGGGAAGAGATGTATACCGACGATCCAAGTCCTCCGGTCTTCATCTCCACTCCGATCTCCTCGCGGGATCTCCGTCCGTCTCCTCCTCGTCGGAAAGGGCACCACATCGCCTTCTTCGTTTACGGGCTCCCACCTCAATGCCGAGGCAACTCGGGCACGAAGCCGGCTACTCGACGTGCCCAAGATATGCTGTAGGAAGTGTAGTGTAGAGGCTACTTGTCTCTTTGGGGTTTGTTGCCTTTGGATGGAGGAATGAGGATTGAACTTTGGAGGGAAATGAAGCTACCAATTTTTGCAAGGAAATGAGATGAAGAATGAAGCACACAAATGAATCTCTCATTTTTCTTCTCCTCCTAATGTGTGGCCGGCCAAGTCCTCTTGAAATGGTGGAGGGATAACAACATATATCATATGAGGGAGGTGAGTGTAGGAGAAGAAGGAGGTGACCACATCCTAGACAAAGAAACATATAAGCATGCTTCAACTCACATCAAACCCATGCCCACTCAAATCACAAGTCAAAGCAAGTCATGGTGCAAAGAAAAGAAAGCTATCATAATCAATATATATGCAATAAAACCCTCCACAAAGTGTTATTTGCGAACTTGCAAATAACCCCCTCCATCGGAAAAGTCCGGCCGGGAAAGAACAAAGGAAAACCGGCCGGAACGGAATGCAAACTGGCAACTCCAGAAAACTGGTCCCGTAATAAATTACAGGAAAACCCCGATACTGTGCATACACACCCGCATCTGTATTCCGTACGGATACAAATGCAAAAAGACAAAATCTACACTGTACTAAACTAGGACCGGCTTAAACCAAAGACGGCTAGTATTATCCGTTCGATCCTGATCCGTGCAATACCGCACGTATCTGATCGAACCCTGCCATATACCTATACGGCTACTAGTACAAACCGTCCGATCCTGATCCGTGCAATACCGCACGTATCTGATCGGACCCTGCCATATCTCCATACGGCCTCTACAGCGTTTCGCCCGAAAGCTGAGTAACTGAAAGTGTGGTAGACTCTAAAGACTCGTCAATACTATGGCTGTGGATTTAACCACTAGCCCGTCAGAGGTATAAGCCAATACGTAACGGGCCACCAGCTATTGACTAAAAGGGACGTCGATGAGCGAACTCATCCTGACACCCTACTGAGCCTGTCAGTGACAATATCCGTGCAGTCCGGTCCGTTCGTCTATGAGTATCGCATGGCGGGCCTAGGGGGTTGGTAAAAGTCAGACCCCCAAAAGCGGTACAAGTCGTGTCGGAGTGTAGCCCAGAACACCCTGAGATACTACTGGAATACCTACCAGTAAATCTCCTTGCCTTGGCCAAGGACTTTGTGTAATGGCTCTCCTAGACACAGCACGACCTCACCCCCAATACCGGGAGAGACGAACCCCTGAAGATACGCTCACTGCCTCCATGTGGCTCGGGACTGTACCCAACTAAAACCTGTTTGCACGACTCCTTTGAGCCGTGGTAGGGTAGTAATCAAAGTACAGTGGGAACTCACACGAGACAAATGACGATCCCCAGGTCGATGAACTAACCTGCACACATGTCACCAGGGAACTGCCATCTGACATCTGGTATATGACCAACTAGCATGTTCCCGGCGAGTCCTGTCCGGTGTACTCATAACCCAATGAGCACCTGTATACATCTTAGGTGATCCAACTGACACCAGTGGCTTGTGAGACCGGCCACCGCCCCTCGTCGGGGTCTCGACTGTATACACTAGTCTACTAATGGAGTATCGATGCCCAGTCTCGAAACTCCCACGACTAGGGACCTTTTAAGGATAAGCTTATAGACCCCCAGCTCCCACTTATATGATCGCCCTCATACTGCTGGTGGTCAAGCAAGAATCCTAGGGGCTCTATCAACGTGTAATAGCGACGTGTCATGTCACCTAAAGCAGTACACGATGATAAAGGTAAACCAGATAGCATACTATCATCTCGAGCAAGACTGTCCTACTGGGATAGGTCCTCCCTCAATCATTACAATCACGTACCTGTGACCTAATAATTGACTCTGAGGGCACTATCTCCAACAGATATGAGGTCCATAACAGTTTGAGAAATTACTGATAACACTTACCAGTAAATCTCAGCAACCCGAGCCAGGGATTTCCAGTTATGGCCAATCGAGCACAGCGCAACATCAACTCCCAATACCGGGAGAGACGAAACCCCTCCTATCGCTCATTGCCTCCATATGATTCGGGACCGTACCCAAAAGCCACCGTTTTGCACGTTCTCTTGAACGTGGTAAGGTAGAAATCAAAGCACAATGGGAATCACACAAGACTCTATGACAATCTCGGATCTACAGACTAACCTGTACCAGTGTCATCAGAGAACTGCCATCTGACGTGAGGTATAATACTATCTGGGAGTTCTCGGAGAGTCCGTCCAGTGTACCCAGTCTCCACTGAGCACCCGTATACTATCTCTGATGTCAAACACCAATGTATATGGGATCATCCATCGCCCATATACATAGGTCGAGAAGCTATATGCTAGTCTACTCTGGTATATCGACGCCCTGTCTCGATAAACCTACGACTGGGAAGTTTTGAAGGATGTACTTGGAGACTACACTGTCCCCACTAGTATGATCTGCATCATAGTCCTGGTAGTCAAGTACTCATCCTAAGGGCTTTATCAACATGTAATATAGAGACAATCACAGTACATGTTAAGATAAAGAGCAACCAGACAGCATACTATCATGTCGAGCAAGAAAGTCCTCACTATATATGTCCAAGCATCCACTACAATATACATCGTATGTATAGTAATGGCCTCTAGGGCATACATATCAATAAAAATAATCGCTCCAGGTATGATAAATGCAACATCACAGATAAGCGATAAGCATCACAGAACAATACAGATAATCTAGGAGCCCCGGGTTTCCTTTGAGCCGCAAGTGAAACCCGACATTCCCCGGGTCGTGTGGATAGCTTGTGCAATGAAAACCTAGACCCCTATGAGCGCGGCAAGTTACCCACCAAAACCAGAACTGAGGCACCCCCCTCCATCAAAGTGAATGGGCCACCCAGCACTTCACGGAATCCGGTAACTTGAGTATCCCTCCTTGGGTCAACCTTTACCCCTACGAGTGCGGCGAATAGCCCGCCAATTCTAGAGTGAGGCTGTCACGACCCGAAAGTACGGAACATGACCGGTACTTAAACTACGAAACGTCTCGAGGCGTACGTAATCTAAGTAAGCCGAAAACCCAAAAATCCAAACCAAGAAAATTAGTAGAGTGAAGGAGAAACCAATTTAAATCAAGTAGTTTGCAACACACGCCGAAATATGCATTTTAAAATCATAAGTCTTTTCAAAAATTTTGGCAGAGTTTCTTTTGTAAAAACTGACCCCAAACGGGTACAATACCTGATAAAGCATATATGATGAATAAGGGCATCCCCAAGCGGGAGCTAGCTCTTCGTCAATTGACGGTCACAACCACGCAAGCAATATAATATACAACGCCGAAGGGCGAGGATCACAATAGAAAAGGAAACTCAAAACAGCATGAAATCCACAGCAATACAACGTGTGACTCTAAGGTCGAAAGAATAAACATCACTGGTCTCTATCTGAAATAAATACATGTTTGGTTGATGGAGCTTCTAGATACAACAGAATAATAATATACAAAGTACAATGATGGTCACGATGCAAGTGAACCCACCTACCAAGCAAATCACCCGAAAAAGGAAGTAGTTCCACCAAAGCCGTAACGAAACCTGTACGGCAAAACCTGCAAGAAACTGTGGCACAATGGGGGTAAGTTGCTAACTCATGAGTAGAAAACATCTACGAGCAGAAATCACATGAATAACACAATCCTAGGTCATACGTTCACTATATATATAATCCTCAAAATGTGAGTCTGAAGCATGAAAAGGTGGCAAGGGTAAATATCTAACCCAAGAGTAATCCCATGTGCTCGTGTCAGTGCCTCAGGTAGCAATATATCTTATGGATGAGGTATAAATGCATGAAAACAGAATACATGAAAATGAAGAAAACTGCTTTCATAATTTAGTGAGATTTCTGTATATTTAAAACGAGGTATAATAAATGAACTTAGCATAAACAGTGTCTAGCATCGACACAAAACATAAATCCCAATATCTCAATATCTTAATGTCTCAATCTCACTATCTAGGGCGCCGTCAGTCCAGACCGGCCCCTAACATCAATCCCAAGACCACGACGGTATCCTCCGGATATCCGACGTGTCAGATAAAATCACCGGTAGGTAGTCTGCCCCTGCCAAGCTCATCGTCTACTTCTCGATCTTCTTTCCCCGGGGTACCTTACCGGGTCCACCATGTACCCGAGACGGTTCATCCAACTCCTCGAATCGGGTCTCGAAAACCATCTGCAAACTCATGGTGGACGACTCATATATCATGGGAAAACCGCACTTTTCATTTTAAAGAGAGAGAGAGAGAGAAGAAATTTATATATGTTCTTGCGGTTTTCCCCCAAATCCAGAAAATCTCATGAAAATCCGAATCCAAATCATCAATAGCATGTAAACAGTGAATATAGGCATAAAAATCCATGAATGCGGCAAAATAGTGAATAACAATATGCATGAAGTAGCAAATAATAACTGCAATGTCTAAACTGGTATATAAGGCAAGTACACTAATATCATGTCGAAGCTATTAGCTAACAAGCTATGTCAATGAAATAGTATTCTCTAAAGTGTACGTGACATGGCAATTACCGATGATGATGTGTGTGAGCCGGCAAGTAAGTGTACGTGGTACATACGCATCATCGGTAATGGTACTGGTGTCCTAACAGCATGATAACAATAATGGAATATGAAATCACAATATATGTATGCGATGCGGAGCGAACAGCAATAATGTGCGGGAGCTGAATACTAGACACAACGATAACTAGTTTGCATTTAATATAAATATAAATCATACAGTAGTGCCCTTTGAAATAAGACGAATCGCGATGTTTTGAAAATAAGGGCTACGGTGTGTTTAAGAAAAGATACGTCCTTTGAAATATCCGTAGAATCCCTTGGCCTGTCTTTTAAAATACCCACGATTCATTAGGTTTTGAAATAGGTAGGAATCTAATCTAGTCTAACAACTACACTAAACTATATGGCTGAGCTAACAAGCTGAACTAAAGGTAAGGAAACCGCCTAACATCTAAGTCGATACATATATATATATATATATATATATATATGTATATTAGTCGGTGATCCCGCCTCAATAATATCACATCTGATACAATATCTATAATCAGACATTCCCAAGTCAAGAGTGCGGATCTATCATCAATATATAGCTCGTACGTAAATCTGTCGTATGGCATCCTAAATCTGGGTATGGATCAATATCACATTCATCACACTATTCAGATGGTATCCTCTTTATCAAAGATCATAATCCGGGGTACTGATCTACGTCTAGTATAATACTGATATCATCAATATATTCATGATCTGACTACTGATCTACAACCTCGTACAAACCAATATCATCACACATATCATCATAAAGAAGTATACATCGCCCAATGCGACCTATTATAAATATCTTAACATATCTTATCTCATATCTCGATCACCCGTCAACTATTCTATATATATCACTATTCACATGGTATCGTCATCCAAAGATCCGTTATAACATTATAACGTATCTCAAATACGAACCCTGCCATATCACCGATCTCACGGCCTTAAATCAAATCTCATCGACTCATCTCAAATCCCAAGTACTATCCTCAAATCCAGTATATGAACACATAGTCCCCTACCCATGTGAACACATAAATATATATTCCCATATACGCACATGTGAAAGAAAGAATGTATGCATGTATGTGTGTGCGTGTGTGTGTGGGTGCAACCACTACGCCAGGGTTTCACCACTAACACTAAACCAATCCAAGAACACCAAAAATCCATCTTTATCATCAATAAACTAAATCAACATATGATAAATATATGTGTGTATACGTATTTGTATACATCACCACGAATTGCGGGGGTGCTATACGCCATCCACCCGACTTCTCCCCGTAGATATAAATCTACTCAGCTGGTCTTCGCTCGCTAAAATCGATGGCGCCACGCTCCTAAGGTTAACAAGAATCATTAATGCTAAAGCATGAGTCATATAAATCTAGTAATCATGTAATTAATGCAAATAAAGGTTCATGAACCTAGTCACCATTCTAGAAGCTTCTAGAAGCACGACTCACCCTCACGACTCACCAGAGTGACGGAAATAAAAATCCGCATTTAACCGAATGTCAAATACGGAAACTGGAAACTGGAAACTAGCAACATCCAAAAGCGATCCTGAAACGAATTTCAGGACAACCCCGTAACTGTATAAATATACCTGCATTTGTATTACGACCGAATACAAATGCAACTGAGACAAAGATATTATATCTACTCAATATAATACTCGGATCCAGCTTAAACCAAAGCCGACCAGTATCAACTTCCCGAAACATGACACGTGCGTAAACGCACGTACATTTTCCGAATCCTGCCATAAAACCATACGGCCTCTACAACGTTTCGCCCGAACTTGGGAAAGTGTCTGTGTGGGACTCTAATGACTCATCAACACACTGGCACTGGGTATAACCTCTAGCACGTCAGAGGTACAAGCTGCACGTAACGGTTTTCCTATGTATTGATTGGAAGGGAAGCTGACGAGCGAACTCATCTATAGACCCTACTGAGCCTAACAGTGACAATGTATATACAGTCCGGTCCGTTCGTCTAAAGAGTATCGCATATCGAGTCTACGGGGGTGGATAAAATCAGACCCCTAATAACGTGATAAATCATGTCGGTATGAAGCCCATCACCACCTGAGAAACTACTGATCCAAATCAGTAATTCTCCACTACCTTGGCCAAGGATTTCTAGTGATGGCCACCTGTGCACAGTACGACATCAACCCCCAATACCGGGAGAGACGAATCCCCGACGATCCGCTCACTGCCTCTATGTAGCTCGGGACTGTACCCAAAAAATACCTCTGTACCCAAAAAATACCTGTTTGCACAACTCCTTTGAGCGTGGTAGGGTAGGAATCAAAGCACAGTGGGAACTCACATGAGACAAATGACGATCTCAGGTTGACAAACTAACCTGTATACATGTCACCAGGGAACCGCTATCTGACGATATGTATAATACCAACTAGCATGTTCCCGGCGAGTCCTGTCCGGTGTACTCATAACCTAATGAGCACCTGTATACATCTTAGGTGATCCAACTGACCCCAGTGGCTTGTGAGACCGGCTACAACCCCTCGTCGGGGTCTCGACTATATACACTAGTCTACTCTGGAGTATCGATGCCCTGTCTCGAAACTCCCACGACTAGGGACACTTTAAGGATGTGCTTACAGACCCTATCTCCCACGTATATGATCGCCATCATACTGCTGGAAGTCAAGCAAGAATCCTATGGGCTCTATCAATATGCAATAGCGAACTAAAGCATGTATACAATGATAAAGACAAACCAGATAGCATACTATCATCTCGAGCAAGACTGTCATATCGGTATAGGTCCTGCCTCAATCATTGCAATCACGTACCTGCGATTCAATAATTGACTTTAAGGGCACTATCTCCAACAATCTTCCACTTGCACTTAAGGCTAATTATTACGATGTCGCATACTCACAGCCCGTGTGATACCGAACACCCAACTCCTCTACTAATCTGTTTCACAATGCTAATTTGTAAAACTCTTGTGTCCGAGAAATAGCCTCAGTGAGTGGATCCGCCCTGATGTTTCTTTATATGTCTCTCTAAATCTCAAGTTCGCGGAGAAAGCCATCTCCCGAATCGAGTAATATCTGTCTTAGAATATGTCTGAATATCTGATGGGACCTAGTTCATAAATGAACTCCAAATCCAAACTTGTTAGACTGTATCGATAACTGAATCTAATCAGTATCCAGCACCATGCCTCCCACAGTATCCTCTTGGACCTCCTGTCCTTAATACTGTCCCTCATCATAGGGAAAACTATAACTCTGATAATCACTCTGTCAACCATGTCACCTTTGAAGCCTGGAATGATAACCATCTCCCGAAGGAGGCTGTCGTCGTCAATTCCGTAGAACATGCACTTATGTTCTTAAACTGCTTCCTTATGTTTCTTAAGGATTGGATTACTATAAACTTATTGCATCTGGTGCAAATACAACATCTGGTGTGGTACTTGACATCTCATGATTGCCTCAATTGCCTAAGCAAGTGATCTGCCAATCATGCACTTCTCTCTTTCCTTTAGTCTCTAAGACACCTTTAGAGAGGGTGACTCCATCACTTGCAGGTACACCACCATGCCAGGAGTCATCTATTCTAAATGCTTTTAGAATACTGTCAAATACCCATATTGGGAAACTACCCAAATCTAGATCTAAAACCATAGATCTAGTAACCAGAATGTCTGATATTATATCTATATCCTTTGTGGAGAAACAACTGTGTGGTGACCACAGTACAACCGATCGTAGTATAGGAATTTTACTTCCTACTCTGTGTATGTCATCCAAATACCATGACATCACACCCTACTGCCTTCTTAACAGATCCATCCCATATTCTGATGAAGTCAAACCCATGACTGTCACATCAAAAATAGATGATCTATCTCCGCTATATCTGCTCAAGTCTATAAATAGACATAAGCTAGTTGCCCACTATACTTCCGCTGCTCCCACTGACTACGATAACCCTCTGGCAGAATAATATACGCTTGCACTTCTAAAGCTAGTTCAGAATGACGCTATACTTATCCTCCTGCCGGGTCTCATAGCCTGGAACAACAGTAGTGTCAAGTCTGGGTAAACAAGAACCTCCCTGTCACCTTCCTTGTGGCTACCGGAGTACCTCTCGGGTGTCTGAGGTTACCCACTATATCTGCGGAGTGGCTATTGGAATGTCAAAGCTGATTGAATATATAGGTCCTGTTAAATTTTCCGTAATCGTTTGCCGTTCATGAATCACTTCCAGTTCTATCATATTCCCACTACTGTTTTTTGAAAAAATCCATTTTAATAAAACTGTGGAGAGTCTAGAACAATATCACTATTGATCTTCCAGATGGTAGAAAATCAACCCTCGTCAAAACCAGGGTCAACCCACAAACTGCCATTACAGAAACGTGCCTTGAGTTATCCAGTGTCTGGTTTTAAGCATAAGTTGGACAACTCCCATTACCTTAACATCGTTAAGATCTGAAGCATTCTATATCAAATATAGAAACTTTGGCACTTATTTAATTGGAACCAGATTCAAATCATGCAGCTGTCACCAGTGCATATCAACTTAATGGAGAAAGGCTAATCAGCATTACTCAACTTAGGAATCCATCCAATTATGAGTAACCTGAAAGAGAAACAAGTTTCTCAAAAAATCATTACTATTAACTAAATACCAATCACAAGAATCTACATCTTCGATCTCTTTGAAGAATCCCGATACTTGTGATACCTGGTTCTCTACTTTATTCTTATACCCACAACTTCTCAAAACTCAGACATTGTATTTCTACGAAACACTTGACTAATAACTAGAGAAGTCATAAGTAAACAGAACATAGTACGAGGACCTACCTCTTTGTCCTGATGGACACTGGACAACATACAATACTCTGTATAAGTCCGCTGAGTTGAATAACTCACAACCTGTGCGTCGTAGGTTGAAAACTGTACCCAGGCGACTTCCTCAAATATCACCAATTACAACGAATTCCGATATAATGAGGATGATCTCCTAATTCCCAATAACTTACTCCCACTCATCATCTGTAAAAATTCATACAGATATGAGAATTTAACCTGGTAAATACATACCTTTGAGTAAGTATCTAATCGGGAAATCAGTTTTCCTTTAACAATGCACAGTGTAACTGAAACATAAAAATGTTTCGTAGGGGTAGCCTGGTATTCTAGTAAAGCCTCTTCCATAATCGAATTCATGACTTTAACCGTATATTTCATTTGCTATCTCTCTAAATCCCTTTATTTGTCTTTAATCGTTACCTTCTGTACACCATCGTTAGGCTAAATGGTTTTCTTCCTTCCCTACCGTTCGGCACCAGCCTATGGTTTGGAAGAAGACTATCCAGTAAGCATAATAGGTGTACTCTCCTAATCTTAGGAGTACTCGCAACTTGAGAGAAGGTGATGATAAAAGATAACTGAATAATACCTTATTCTATTTCTCCCGAACTGGGGAAAAAGCAAAGGTGAAATAGGAGTGGCGATGAAGTACGAGGTTTGGTCGTGAATTATAACAGTCGCAATTTACTTTGCCCTCTTTCAAATCCCTTTATCTTGTTTTTTCATATTACCTTCTGCACACCCTACTTAGGCTAATTGGTTTTCTTCATTCCCTACCTTTCGGCACCAGCCTATGGTTTGGAATAAGAGTATCCAATAAGCGTAATAGGTGTACACTCCTAAACTAAGGAGCCCTCGCAACCTGAGAGAAGGTGATAATAAAAGACAACCGAATAATAACTTATTCTATTTCTCCTGAACCTGGATCCATCCTCGAAGAAATCCCTTCGAGTTCGTATATAACCATACAATGGATATATCCAATGGAAGTGGATGTCCGTAGTAATACGGGGTGTTCTGAGAAATACAAAGGGTAAAAGAAGGAGCGGCAATGACTTATGCAACTTTAGACAATCCAAAAGCCAGTATTTTAAGAAGGTTCGGTCAACTTGGTCACTGAGTCATAGTCTAGGGTTGGTCAAAGGTCGCTGCCAAAGAGAGAGAGAAAAGAAACACTCTGCGTGCACTGTAACCTAGATCAGAATGGTTATCACTTTATCTAATCAGGAAACCTCCCACTGTAATCTCAAATTCTCCTCCAGACCTGAAAGAAAAATTAGTCGGGATCACCCGAAGAGTAAACCAACTCACCAGTGAGAATCGGGATCCAACTCTCATCGCATGATAACTTGATGGAAGCCACTCAAGTTATCACACTCCAGAAGGTATGCGCATGTCTGGCAAGTTTCCTGTATGTTTGAAACTCTCGATGTTATTTTTGCCTCATGCTCTTATGACCTTGACTTTGGCCAACAAATTATAAGTCACATGTCAAGTTATACCCGTCATTATCCATGCTAATTTGAACCCACCCGCACATGCCCTTGACTTTAGCCAACAAGGCAGAACGACTGTCCCAAACCAACGCATCTATCTATACTACAGATGAATATTCAGCAGCTACCAAGCACTATGCCTTGACTTTGGCCAACAAACATAGTTTGAATACTACTGACTATCCATAAGAAATGACGGAGGGCTACGGCTGGTTTTTGGCGAAAAACCTTTAACGTAATGAACTTGATCTCGTTGAAGGAACCTGATAGCTTTTTATAAAAATATAGTAGCAAAAAACCTTTGCTAAAGAGGTCACTCCCGGTGAAGGGATCTCGGCTCTTTCCTCGTGGAATGAGGTGCAGAATATTCCAACTCAATACCACGATGCAAAGCAACTTGTAATCGACTATAGTGAAGTTATTACCCTGACGTAAACTTCTGTCCAAGGGGTCACTCCTGGTGAAGGGATCTCGGCCCTTGCCTCGTCGAATGAGGTGCAGGATATTCTAACCGAATATCACTATGCAAAACAAAAGGAAACATCTTTGTAATAACACCTTTTTAAAATTTGTTCCAACAACATCAAATATAGGTTTGTTTTATCCTTGCATTGATAAGAATCAATGCAGTCCCATCAATCAATCACACCAGAAAAGAACGAAAATAAAATGTACGTATATGCCATCCGCATTCGTCATTGGGTCCCGTCATCACCCGTTAGGTTACTTAACTAACGACAGAGCGGGGGCTGGACTAGCGCGGGTGTAAAACATATACAACATCTAATAGTATATATACCAATATACAGTAATCGCTCCAGGCATGATAATATGCAACATTACAGAAAAGTAATAAGCATCACAGAACAATACAGATAATCTGGAATCCCTGGGTTTCACAGAGCCGCTGCTAAAACCCGACGTTCCCCTGGTCGTGTGGATAGCCTGTGCAATGAAACCTAGACCCCTACGGGTGCGGCAAGTTACCCGACAAAACCTGAAGCGAGGTAGTCCCCCACAGCATAGTGAATGGAACACCCGACACTTCAGGGAATCCGGTAAATTGAGCACCCCTCCTTGGGTCAACCTGTACCCTCTACGAGTGCGGCGAATAGTCTGCCAATTCTAGAGTGAGGCCCCTCTGCCTCTCAAAGCCATGAGATACGGACCCGTTGCCCTCCAGAACCCGGCTATCCGTGCACTCCGTCGCGGAATAAACCTAGTACAGAAATAAAAATATGTACAACGGGTACATCGACCTCAACCCGGTCGTGCCCCAAAAGAATATTATACAAACAGGCAGTGACGGCGGTCAACATGTTGGACGCTCGCCCCGCAATATCAAATGTACAAATAAATCCAAACTGCACTACCATTGCACACTGCTATCCACCACGACATATCCGCAACATCACAGCACAACACAGAACATCAACGCGAATGTCACATTCGCAAACCCGCCTAAAAGAACTATAGCAATCAGACGCGGTTTACCGATCAAATCACATTCCCGGTCGGAGATATAATGTAAATACTGCATACTAACAAGTTTAAAATTTCGATCGACTAAATTTCCCGAAGTGGGCCCCACGTACATCTGCTGTACAGTAACAAAATCCGGGCCCAAAAGAACTATACCAAAACCCACAATTTCTACATAAAAGCTCTCTGGAAAAAGTTGACTCACTGTTCCCACTAAACCGCCGCGGTTCCGCGGTCAAACCCTAGGTTTGACCGCGGATCCGCTGTGGTCTTATGGGATCACGTGCGCAAATTTTTCCACAATGCTTAGAAAACCCTGCACGCTTTTCTGTGATATGAAAAATTATTTTTAGACCCTTAAAAAAATCGACAGAAACTTGTGTGCTGAAAAATGCGATTTTCGAAATTCGGTTCGATCGATGTTTTAAATGCGTCAGCACAAGTTAGTATAGCTTAATGGTGAGGCTCTGATACCGCTGTAAGTCCACGGTAGCGCACCGGCCGTCTAACAGACGCCAAATGCGGAATAAAAACTTTTTACAAACTGGCGCTATCGTGTACCATAACCCGGATCTGCCATTAAAGCTAAACTAACAAACTACAAAGTGGGTAGAAGAGTTATACCGAACGATCCGAGTCCTTCGGTCTTCAACCATCATCCCACACTTTGTTGCGGCTGCTCCGATCTCCTGAATCTCCAGTCTTCTCGTCCAGGTGGCACCACGTCAACGGATCTTTAAACGGGCTCCCACCTCTGAACTGAGGCAACTCGGTCATCAAGTTTGCTAAAAGAGACGACCAAGATTGATGTAGAGATTGAGTAGAATATTTTGTCTCACTTCATCCAAAGCCGTGGACGATCGGTTAATGAAGTTGCCACTCGAAATGAAATGGAATGAGAAATGAGTTATCAAATTTCCATACATCTTAAACCATAGTCTTTTTCCAAAATCAAATCTCTTTCTCTCACAATGGGAGGCCGGCCAATATATATGAAGAGGGAGGTGATGGTAGGAGCAAAGAGGGTGACCACAAGGATAAATATCATGAACAAATATCCTAAGGTTAACAAGAATCATTAATGCTAAAGCATGAGTCATATAAACCTAGTCATCATGTAATTAATGCAAACAAAGGTTCATGAACCTAGTCACCATTCTAGAAGCTTCTAGAAGCACGACTCACCCTCACAACTCACCAGAGCGATGGAAAGAAAAATCCGCATTTAACTGAATGTCAAATACGGAAACTGAAAACTGGAAACTGGAAACTGGCAACTTCCAAAAGCGATCCTGAAACGAATTTAAGGATAACTCCGTAACTGTATAAATATACCTGCATTTGTATTACGACCGAATACAAATGCAACTGAGACAAAGATATTATATCTACTCAATATAATACTCGGATCCGGCTTAAACCAAAGCCGACCAGTATCAACTGCCCGAAACATGACACGTGCGTAAACGCACGTGCATTTTCCGAACCCTGCCATAAAACCATACGGCCTCTACAACGTTTCGCCCGAACTTGGGAAAGTGTCTGTGGGGAACTCAAATGACTCATCAACACACTGGCACTGGAGATAACCTCTAGCACGTCAGAGGTACAAGCTGTACGTAACGGTTTGCCTATGTATTGATTGGAAGGGAAGCTGATGAGTGAACTCATCTATAAACCCTACTGAGCCTAACAGTGACAATGTATATACAGTCCGGTCCGTTCGACTAAAGAGTATTGCATATCGAGTCTAGGGGGGTGGATAAAGTCAGACCCCTAATAACGCGATAAATCGTGTCGGTATGAAGACCATCACCACCTGAGAAACTACTGATCCAAATCAGTAATTCTCCAGTACCTTGGCCAAGGATTTCTAGTGATGGCCACCCGTGCACAGTGCGACATCAACCCCCAATACCGGGAGAGACGAATCCTCGACGATCCGCTCACTGCCTCCATGTGGCTCGGGACTGTACCCACAAAATACCTGTTTGCACAACTCCTTTGAGCGTGGTAGGGTAGGAATCAAAGCATAGTGGGAACTCACACGAGACAAATGACGATCTCAGGTCGATAAACTAACATGTACACATGTTACCAGGGAACTGCTATCTGACGATATGTATAATACCAACTAGCATGTTCCCGGCGAGTCCTGTCCGGTGTACTCATAACCTAATGAGCACCTGTATACATCTTAGGTGATCCAACTGACACCAGTGGCTTGTGAGACCGGCCACCGCCCCTCGTCGGGGTCTCGACTATATACACTTTCTGCTCTGGAGTATCAATGCCCTGTCTCGAAACTCCCACGATTAGGGACACTTTAAGGATGTGCTTACAGACCCCAGCTCCCACGTATATGATCGCCATCATACTGCTGGCAGTCAAGCAAGAATCCTATGGGCTCTATCAACATGCAATAGCGAACTAAAGCATGTATACAATGATAAAGACAAACCAGATAGCATACTATCATCTCGAGCAAGACTGTCATATCGGTATAGGTCCTGCCTCAATCATTGCAATCACGTACCTGCGATCCAGTAATTGACTTTGAGGGCACTATCTCCAACAGTTAGAAGATGGATCTAGGGATGGAAGGGGAAGGTTGTTGGGTTGAGGAGATGGAGAGGTAGATGAAAAAATGATGGGGTATTCAAAGTGGCAGCAACCCCCTCCCTCTCTCTCACATAATCACACACTCTCTCTCACACATAATCTACCTACCCTAATCATTATGTCCCCTTTGACTTTTCCTTTTTCCTTTTCTTTTCTCTCCATAAATAAATCATAATATATAGCCCAAATAAAATGAAACATGTAACAAAATGAAACATATCATGGTGCACTAACCATGGAAACTGTAAAAACGCGGATTTGGCTTAATCGCGATTAGCAGTGCTCTAATCGGATTTTTATCAAAATTGCATATAATAAATTTTAAAAATGCCAAATCCATTAATAGTATATTTAAATGAATAAATCATTTTAATTTCTATTTATTTCATAATTATTGGTATATATTTATACCCTTTTTCGTAAACCCCAACTTCACAAATCGGGCAGTTTTCGGGAAAAATATTATTTTAATATTAAATTCCAAAAATAATATTTTATATTTCTTGAAATGTTACAGAGGCCCCCTCCTTCACAATGCCATGAGATGCGGACCCGTTTCCCTCCAGAACCCGGCTATCCGTGCACTCCATCGTGGGGTAATCCTAGTACAGAAAAAAAAATATGTACAACGGTGACATCGACCTCAACCCGTTCGTGCCCCAAAAAAATAATATACAAACAGGCAGTGACGACAGTCCACATGTCGGACGCTCGCCCCGCGATATCAAATGTACAAATAAAACTAAACTGTACTAATATTGCACCCAAGCTATCCACCACGACGAATCCACAACAACACAGCACAACACAGAACATCAATGCGAATGTCACGTTTGCAAACCCGTCTAAAAAATCTATAGCAATTAGACAAGTTGTACCGATCTAATGACATTCACGGTCGCAGATCTGAAAACTTTAAACGATGTTAGAAATATCGACTTCGAAATAACCCCGAATAGCCCCAAATAACTAGATAAAACCATATCAAAACCGGGCTAAACTAGCAATACCAATAAACCAATATTCCAGAGACTAAACCACAACCCAAATACGAAGTCCAAACTCAATACTATGGCCGGCCAGCTCGGTTTTTTTTGGCAATGTGGTCGGCCCAAAACAGGTGGAAATGGTTCGTATTTGGGGTGCAGTCTAGTGGTCACTTAAGTAATCTGTAGTTACTAAAATAATTTTTGAAGACTCGGAAAAAAATGACAGAAACTGGAATACTACGGGTATTGTTTAGCGTTTGTTTCGGTTTCGATACTTTAACATTGTCTAAACCAACTAGTATGCGGTTAATGCGTTGGCTCCGATACCATGTAAGGTTACGCCAGCGCCCCGACCATCAATCCTTGTCCAAACGCGGAACAAAAACTTTAAAAACCCGGCGCTAACGGAACCCGATTTCTGGATCGAACCATTAACCCTATACTAGTTAACTATAAAGTGTTTAGAGAGGTTATACCGATCGATCCATGTCCTTCGGTCTTCAACCTCTGTCCAAGCTCCTCGCGGCTGCCTTGATGATGTTTAGTCTCCAGTCTCTCTCGTCGAAGACGATCCACGTTGAGAATTAGTAATACGGGCTCCCGCTTCAAAACCGAAGCAACTCGGGCATCCAGTTTTCTAGCCTAGATGCATAAGATGAAGTAGAGAGTGTGTGTGATCATTTTGTCTCAAAACATCCATGGATTCTCAACTCATGAGAGGGTATGGATGGAGGTGAAGAAGTTGTCAAGTGATGAAGTGTGTGAGCTCAAGAAATTTGCGACTGAAGAAAATGTATATGTTGTTTTCTTTTTTGTTGGTTGTGAAGTATTTTGTGTGAGATCAAGTGAAGAAATCTCAGCACAAAATATCTCACACCAAACCCAATACCATGCGTCACCAAGTGAGCACATGCACCATCAATGCACAAGCTAAGACTTGCACTCACACTCTCCATCACATAAATATTAAACATTTAAAGAAAAACCCTAAATGTTTAATACAAAACAAAAGAAAAGAAATGGAAACCCTAAAGTTATCTTGTAACGAATTACAAGAATAACCCTCATCTGTAAATACATACCCGCATCCGTATTCCGACTGAATATGAATATAACGAGACGAAAATAATCCAACAATATAATACTAGGATCCGGCTTAAACCAAAGCCCACCAGTATTATCCGTCCGATCATGATCCGTGCACAAGTGCACAAATATGATCGAACCCTGCCATACAACCATACGACCTCTACAACATTCCGCTCGAACTAGGGAAACCCTCTGTGTGGGACTCTAAAGACTCGTCAATACTCTGGCAGTGGTTTTAACCACAAGCACGTCAGTGGCATCAGCTGTACGTAACGGCTACCCAGGTATTGAGCGAAAGGAAGGCCGGTGAGCAAACTCATCCTGAAACCCTACTGAGCCTGACAGTGACAATATCCGTACAGTCCAGTCCATTCGTCTATGAGTATCGCATATCGAGTCTAGGGGGTGGATAAAGTCAGACCCATAATAACTTGACATTTAGTGTCGGTATGAAGCCTATCAGCAACTGAGAAACAACTGATCCGAATCAGAAATTCTCGTCTACCCCGGCCGAGGATTTCTGGTGATGGCCACCCATGCACTCCGTGATATCAACCCCCAATATACCGGGAGAGACGAATCCCCTGACAATCCGCTCACAGCCTCCATGTAGCTCGGTACTGTACCCAACTAAAACCTGTTTGCACGACTCCTTTGAGCCGTGGTAGGGTAGTAATCAAAGCACAGTGGGAACTCACACGAGACAAATGACGATCTTAGGTCGATAGACTAACCTGTACACATGTCACCAGGGAACTGCTATCTGACAATAAGTATATTACCAACTAGCATTTTCCTCGCGAGTCCGTCCGGTGTACTCATAACCCAATGAGTACCCGTATACATCTCAGGTGAACCAACTGACACCAATGGCTTATGAGACCGGCCACCGCTCCTTGTCGGGGTATCGATCCGTATACACTAGTCTACTCTTGGAGTCTCGATGCCCAGTCTCGAAACTCCCATGACTAGGGACACTTTAAGAATGTGCTTATAGACCACCAACTCCCACGTATATGATCGCCATCATACCGCTGGCAGTCAAGCATGATTCCTATGGGCTCTGTCAACATGTAATAGTGATCTGTAATGTCACCTGAAGCATGTACACGATGATAAAGACAAACCGGATAGCATACTATCATCTCGAGTAAGACTGTTCTACCGGTATAGGTCCTCCCTCAATCATTGCAATCACGTGCCTGTGATCCAATAATTGACTTGAGGGCACTATAGCCAACACTTACCGAATACCTCTGCCCCACTAGTATATCTGCATCATAATTCTGGTAGTCAAGTACTCATCCTGGGGGCTTTATCAACATGTAATAGAGAGACAATAAGTGTACATGTTAAGATAAAGAGCAACAAGATAGCATACTATCATGTCGAGCAAGAATGTCCTCTCTATATATGTCCAAGCATCCACTATAATATAAATCACATGTATAATAATGGCCTCTAGGGCATACATATAACTAACATGCGCATCCTTACCAAATCTTTTAAATAATTGAAAAATTCTTGTAAAATCCTTTTCAAATCGCCGTGTGATGAGTATATCACGGCACAAGTAGCGGAAGTTCATTTTACAAAGAAATATTTTTATGTCTATATATGTTTTTCTAAAGATATATATCCCGCCTTTTTGAAATTTACTTGGAAGGGCTTTCTTTGTAAAAGTTCGTGTCGCTCATGAACACGTAGGAAAATAGTGAGACTATAGCTCCTTTTTGAAAACCTCTTCAGTAAATACCGATACAAGGAAAAACACTCAGGTACAATCCTCAGACTAGTCTTGCTCGGCTACTATATAATATAGTGTATATCATAAAATGCGATGCTAAAAAAGAAGGAATCAACCTCAAAAGGTGTATATGAAAAAACCACGTGCATCTGGTGCGCACGGAAATCAAGGTCAAATCCAAGTGCCACGAATTTGCACGAAAACAAAAACTAAGTGCAACAGGTATGAACGAAAGTATCTTTCGAGTGCATCAGGTGTACACGACAACAATATCAAGTTCATCTAGAGTGCACGGAAACCTCAATCAAGTGCATCAAATGTGAATGAGACCACATCAAGTGCGCTAGGTGTGCGCAAAAATCTAAATCACGTGCATCAGGTCTGCACAAAAGCATCTGGTGAAATAAGCTGCATAAAAATCAATATCCAGTGCAACTAAGTGCATGAAAACATAAATCTAGTGCAACTGGCATGCACGAAAACCAATATTAGTGCATCGAAAGCGCCTGTTGACAATATCAAGCCTATGAATCAAAATCAGGTGCATACAATATGCATGAAATCAAGGTCAAGTATATTATGCACGAAATCATCAATATGTGCCACGACGTACACAAAAAAATCTCAAATGCAACTGCTATGCACAAAGGAAAATATCCATCAGGTGCAGCTATTGTGCACGAACATCAATCAAGAAACTAAATAATAAAAACTCAAAGTCCAAAACGATAAAAGCGTGATACTTAGATCACTAAATCACAAATCAAAAACAAATGACCTTGAGTTACACCTCCTTCAATGTCGAAAGGTGCCGGTGCGCCGGAGGTGGCAAAGCAAGAATTCCTACATTCCTTCTGCCCATGGTCTAGCGCCTTCTGTCTCTAGGTCCTTGTTCCCTCTGTGGATCACCAATTCCATGACCTCTCGGCTTGACAGCCTGGTTAACAGTAGAAACGGAAACAATCCTGCTCTGACACCTCTGTGAACATCTCCTGGCCAATTAACCAGGCTACTCGCAAATTAACACGTCACTAACGGCGTCTACCCTCTGAATATGTGCTATAAAACCGATCCCGGTTCCAAATCTTTATCGCATAGTATTCCGGAAATAACCTGCCATGGTCTCTTCTAATCTTATCTCTGCCGGACTGCCCAAAAGTTGGCACTCTTTACTTAATCCGTTTCTGTTCTAGGACAGCTGCAATCTCATCCTGACTTTCTTTTGGAAAGGTAGCTGTATCCAACGTCTCTACGCACATATAAATTCTCTTGCTTCAAGAGAGAGGAACGACTCATTAAGTGCTCACATGAATCTTTTATCCACTTTTCTTCAATATCGAGCAATTCAAAATCATATCTTGGTAGATGCGTAGACCGCAATCCATATTTGGCTATAGCCATATCCAGAGTCTCTCGTAAAGAATCAAAGCTACGAACTCGGGCAACTTCATCACTCTACGGAAGACATCCGGCTGATTATGTCCTCGAAAACTCATCCAAGTTATCGGAGGAATACACACTGTTCGTCGTCTCTCGATCGACTCACTCCAGGTCTGAGAAAGACCCTTCGAACTGAAGCTAACCAACTCAACTGAATCTCTCATCGGGGCATCCAAACGAATGAAATATCCTAGTCACTTTATCTAAGAATGATTAGGGATCTTCTTTCACATCCCTATCTATAAACTCATATGGCTTTAGCTTTATATACTCTGGAGGCGATATCTCATCAATCTCAGCAACATCAGGTACACCTGTATGCACGGTAGACAACACCGTGATCTCTGAAGTAGGCAGTACGTCAACGGTCCTCTCAATCTGACTGACCTCATGCAATGGCACGATCTTCTGGTGCAGATCCCGAACGCTCATCTTAAACGACAAATCTTAGCATAAAAGGAATAACAGTTCGTTCCTATGTCACCGGAATACATCCTGGTCAGTCCTTATCCCTGACTAGCTTGCTCTGAACGCATCTCTAGCCGTAGCTCACGTAGCCAAGGTGACGGGAACCACAAGAAAACATCGATGAGGATAGATCATAAGAACGAATAGAATGACGGATCTCAAAATATGTAAATCCTAAGATTACTTAAGCGGAGCAGCTTATCGTAAGTATGCCGCAGAACATACACACGGTATGTTGCTCTACTTGAGTTACCTACTCCATCAACCAAGGTCAACCTACATAACGAAAGTTCGGGTCTAAAACCCCCTCAGTCAAGCCTAAGTTTCGTAAGGTCAAGCCTAGTTTCTAAAATATACGCACTAGACTACACATAGTGAAACCTAGACTCGAACCAAGGTTAAACCTAACGCTATGATACCAACTTTGTCATGACCCGGAAATGGTGCGTGACCGGTTCTTAGATCACATAAAGTCTATAGGACCCCACCGTAATCCAAGTAAGCCGAAAACCCAAAAATCTAAACCTTTTGAAGTAAAATAGTGGAGGTGAAGTTTCGAAAAAGGGAATAAATGAAATCAAGTTCTTTCCTTTAAAGTATAAATAAGTTCGTTTGAAATGCAAGTGTGTAATATACTAAAATTTGAAAACATTTTCGTCATTTGAAGTTTGGGCAACACCTCCTTTGTAAATTTTGATCCAAAACCAGTATATATCAAGAATAATATAGGCATCCTCAAGCAGGAGCTAGCTCTTCGTCAATCGATGGAATCACAACCACGTAATAAGAATATACAACGCCCAAAGCGAAGATCAATCACAGAAAAGAAAATAAAGAAAACCAAAACATCATCAAACTCCAGATATAAAGGATATATATATATATATATATATATATATATATATATATATATCGACTCTAAATCTAAAGAATATACAACTGGTCTCTGAGTCTACCAAATATAAATAATCTGGTTGATGGAGCTTTTAACTAGATACAAATGAATATATAAATATACGCTGGCGGTTATTGTTAGTGTAATATGCCCTAGAGGTCATTATTGTATAGTACTAGTTTGTATATTACATTTTGGAAGCTTAGGATATATAGACGGATTTATGACTGTCTTGCTCGATATAGTAGCATGCTACTTGGTTTGTATCTATCTTAATATGTGTATATGCTTCTTTTAATGTATCGCTAATACATATTGATAGAGCCCTTAGGATTTTTGCTTGACTACCAGCGTTGTGATGGCAGTCACACTAGTGGGGGCAGGGTAGCCTACAAGAACATCCTTACACAGGTCCCTAGTTGCAGGATTATCGAGACAGGGCATCGATACTCCAGAGTAGACTAGTGTATACGCTTCTCATCCCAGGAGGGGAGATGGTCCATCCCTCAGCCATCAGTACGTCGTACTAGAGATAGTATCCAGGTGCTCATTGGGTTATGAGTTATACTGGACGGACTCATGGGGAACTGCTGGTTGGTAATATACCTATCGTCAGGTAGCAGTTTCCAGGTGACATGAGTACAGCTTAGTCCGTCGATTTGACACTGCTACTTCGCCTCAAGCGTGTTCCCACTGTTCTTAGATTACTACCCTACCACGGCTCTGTTGAGTCATGAAAACAGGTAGTAGTTGTATGCAGTCCCGAAGCACTTGGAGGCAGTGGAGGTTATATAGGATTCATCTCTCCCGGTATTAGGGGTTGATGTCGCGCTGTGTTCGAAAAGCCATTACATAAAGTCCCTGGCCAGGGCAAGCGAGATTTGCTGGTAGGGATTCCAGTAGTTTCTCAGGGTGTTTTTGGCCGCACTCTGACACGAATTATTACACTATTAGGGGTCTGACGCTTGCCGCCCCCTAAGACCGATATGCGACACTCTTAGATGAACAGACCGGACTGTACGGAGAGTTCCACAGACAGGCTCAGTAGGGGTACGTATGAGTTTGCTCGTCGACCTTCTTATCGACAGATACCTGAGTAGCCGTTACTTGCAGCTGGTACCGCTGACGAGCTTGTGGTTAAATCCATTGCCAGCGTACTGTCGTGCCTTTAGAGTCCCACACAGAGGGTTTCCCAGCTTAGGATGAAACGTGTAGAGGTCGTATGGTTTTACGACAGGGTTCGATCACATACGTGTACTTGTGCGCATAAGATGTTCGGGCGGACAATACTAGTGGGCTTTGGTTTAAGCCGGATCCTAGTACATGATTATTGGATTAGATTCGTCTCATTGTATTCGTGTTTCTCGGAATACGGATGCGGGTATGTATATACGGATGAGAGGGACTTTCTTGTAATTTGATCAAGATTGTTTCTCGGAATACAGATACGGGTATGTATATACGGATGCGAGGGGTATTCTTATAATTTGATCAAGATTGTTTCTTGGAGTTTGACACCTCAATTAGGTTTTTTCTTTTTGATTAATTCTTTTGTGAGTTGGAAGAAATGAGAGATGAAACTTTGTGGCATTTTTGTGAAATGGGATTATGGTTTCATATTGACTTTTTCGGATTCATTTGAGATTTGTTGACTTAGATATTTTGAGATATTTGTGTGAGATATTTTCTTATGGTTTAAAGTCTAAAACTATAGCCATTTCAGATTAATCTTTTTAACAAAAAGAAAACAACGGATACTTTCTCCTCTCTCTTTTCCTCAAGCTTTCTCCATCTCTTTTCAAACCCTAACCATCTCATGAGTTGAGAATCCTAGGGTTTGTGAGATTACTAGACTCCTAATCACTCTCTACACATCCTAGGCTACTTAGTTTAGCACACCAAGTGACCTAGTTACCTCAAGTTAGATGTTAAGCTCAAAGTTGGAACTCTCGGGTGGATCTTCTACGATTTGGAGAAGCCGACGAGGAAGCACGATCCGTTCTCACATCGAGGAGCTCACGAGGTGGAGAAGGACAGCGAGGAGGTGAAGGACAGCAAAAACTTGAGGTATAACTTTCTCACATAGTAGTTAAACCTCTAAGCTAGATTGTTAGTTAGGGTTTAGTATCGATCCTGGAGTTTTATCGATGTTACAAAGCTTATAAAAATTGTTTTTTGCAAACTCCGCCTCCCCGCGAACACGTGGGGTGCGTAGCATCGACTTACAGTGGTATCAGAGCCGACTAAACCATAACTAACAGATTAAAAGACAACTTGTAACACCCGTGTTCATTTGTACCAATTCCAGTTCCGCATTTATTCATCCGTGGTCTTTCTTGATTTGGTGTGTTTGGGTTCGAATGATATTTCTACGTATTACCTTGCATTCGATCCGACCCGCTTAACTGAACCTGCGTGACTCTCATTTATAGTTTACCTTGACTGGTTGCATGGGCTTTTGCATCTCATAAATTAGCTTATACTGGCATTTTTCTACTATCGCATCTTTTGCATATAACAATTTAAATCACATAAAATCATTTAAAATTGCACTTCATGGCCTGCTTGGCACCCCTAACCCTATGGTAGCGTCCTTCCATCGTGTTCTCGTCCCGTTCAGTGAAACGGACGTGTTTGGACGGCTACGCGCACGTACGTGCGTTCGTTCTTGGGGGTATGCTTTTTAAGTATAAAATCCTTCATTTTAAATTTTGGAGTTTGCAGATAATTTTTATATTTCAAATTCAAAATTTTGGACCCGACCAGCGTGCAATTTGGAAATACTTTACATTTGCGCCAAATCCCAATTTCTAAATTTTTGTAACCATCGTATATAAAAATTTAACCATATAATATTTTTCCTATTTCTAAATCTTTTATTAAATTTTTCCTAACCCCCACAAATCTTTCAGCCAATCACCTTCTCTCTAAAACCCGGGGGTCCCACCATTTCTCTCTCTCTCTCTCGCTTTTCCTCTCTCCTTCTCTCTCTCTCTCTTTGGCACTACGGGCCAAGTTTCTCTCTCCTCCCCAATTCTCTCTCCTCTCGATCTCTCTCCTCTCTCTATCTCTCTCCTCTCGTAATCCCCCTCTCTCTCTCCCCGTCTCTCTCTCTCTCTCCCCCTCTCTCCTCTATATATATTTTTTCACCTCCTTCTTATTTCTCCAGAACCCTAGCCGCCTCGTCTTCCACCGCCGCAGCCCCAACGCTGACGCCATCATCGCCGACTTCATCGCCTCCTCGCCCTCGTCGTCTACCTCTTATCTACCCCTCGCCTCTATTTTCTTTCTCTCCCTGCATGAGGCCGCGCACCCACCTGCAACCGCAGCTTGTCATGGAATCGCCGCCGGCGATCTCCATATGTTCCCTAGCCTCGCAAGCACCCTCCTCGGTGAGCTTCACTTTCTCCCTCTTCTCCTTTCATCTTCTTCCTTCTCTGTTCAGGTTTCTTGATCTGAATTTTTCTCGCCATCGTCATAAGCTGACCGCCGGAGCTCCGTCGACGTGGTCGGCGATCACCACCCCTCCACAGATCCTCGTGAGCACCCTCTCCTCTATCCTCCTTCACTTCTCTCTTCTTGATTATTCTCTTATCTTTCCATGCATTTTAAAATGGTTTATTTACTGTTTTTGTGTCTTGGCCCGAATCCGGTGATGCCGACGACGTGTCCCGACGATCCAGCGAGGTACATTGGTCTGTGTGGTTCCACTGTTCATCGTTTGGGTTCATTCCGTGAACCGTGCGCCCGTCGCGAGTTTTCCCCCGCCGACGTTTAACATTCCGTTTTCCCGATTCGCGACCCGTCGAGGCAAGTACCCCTTACTACATGCTAAACAATATTTACATATACATTGATGACACCCTAAACCTGTAGTTTAACTTTAACACGATAATTTCCCATTTTCGTGTTCAATATTGTTATATATCATTTTATCTTTCAAACTTGGAACCTACCGTTTGCAATTACTGTATTGAACCTAATAACCACATTTGCATGTTTTAATCACCCTTTCACTATTGACGTAGCCTATGGCACTTTCTCTATAGTTTTACTTCATTCGGACACTCGTGTACATTTAACCTGTATTAGCTGTGATTTCATCCATTGAACCTATATATATATATATATATATATATAGATAGATAGATAGATATATCTCATTGCATCCATAAAATTCTTAAACTGGTTAACATGATTTAACGACCCTAATGGTCGCACGCCAAAAGCGTGTCGGATGTTCAAAGTTCTAAAGTTATAACCGCGATCAAGACGGTGTCACTTTGCAGCTAGCCGGTTGAGCACGGGTCGATCCACAGGGAGATGGTTGTATGTCCTTTCTTGTTTTAGACGAGTCAATAAAGAATTTGTATGTGTTTGTTCAGTCTAACCTATGTGTATTATTTTCAAGTATAAAGTTATTAAGAAAAGGTACGAAAGTGTAAGCTAAAGAAATCCGTACTCAAAACCTTTGAGCCGAGTCTTGACCAATTGAAGCTAGAGCAATCGACAACAACGTGGATTGGGGGATTTAAGCGTGGTATTCGTAGAATTCGGCTTATTTACCTTTGTCCTTCCGTTCTTGTCTCTTGCTTTCGCCTCCGGCCAAACCGAACGCAACCGGCCGCGGTTAGGAATCACCGTTACCTTGTTAGGGTAGGGTGCCTAACGGAGCGCTTGCGTATCGTTTAGGCGGAGTTCAATGGAAAATAACGGGAAAAGGAAATGAGCAAAGAAACGTTAACTTACAATATCGTATTGATTCTTAACAACAACAATAATTACAACCATTCAGAAAAAGAACCAAAAAGAGCAAAAGAAAAGAAAAGATTACAAGTAAGTAAGGGCATGGAATTTAAGTGCATGAAAGTAAAGCAAGGTAATGAAAAGCAAGAAAGAAATAAACAATAAAAAGAACTAGAAAGTAGAACTCAAGACAAGCATGGGATCAATAGCCAACCCTTAAACTTGCAAGCTCAATCAAGAGGTTGCAAGGTCAAGAGAAGGGTAAAGAACTCATGTGAAATGAAGCACAAAAGAGAAGAGCTTTATTGATTCTATAATGATACAACCCTTGAGATCAATAACCAACCCTTAAACCTTCAAGCTCAATGAAGAGGTTGAAAGATCAAGAGAAGGCAAGGACCTCAAGGGGAAGCTAAGCAAAAGAATGATACAATGTATGGCAAAATTGGACTCCTTCTAACATACCCATTGGTTTCCTTTTATAGGCAAAAGAACAAGACCTTTCCTTTAATTTGAATTTGAATTCATCCAAAATTTGGAGGGAAGTTTGAATTTTTGAATCACATCAACACTTTATGCATTGAATGCACCATACCCTCTCGTGCTCTGTGCATGTCCCTCTCGTGCTTTGTGTTTGACTCTCTCGTGCTTTGTGCTGCCCCTCTCGTGCTTTGTGCTTGTCTGAGACATGAATGACCACTGTCATTTGTCTTGTCTCTGGAACAGGTACGCGGCACTGGACTGATACGGATGATCGGAACCCGGCTTTTTTCTCCTGGCAACAGATGTCCTGGATTTTGGCGTAACAGTAGAGATTTTGTATCATTTGCGTTATTTTGGACTAGGAACCTGTATCCTGTAAATATGTAGCAAACACGGATTAAAAGCACCTGCCTATAAATAAACGAGCATAAGAATGGGCGGTATAAAATGCAGTTTTCTGTGATGAACAAATACCACCAAACTTATCTTTTGCTCGTCCCGAGCAAAACCATTTATTCACAAAAGAGAATCCTAACCGCACTTTCGCAGGGAACGCGATTGCACTGAGCACGTGCAACAAGCCGTTAAACCTCTAGGTGTCCCTAGTAGGAGGAGTGTTGTCTCCTGAGGGTTTTCAGCGGATTACACCCACAAAATCCCGTCAAGCTAGTGTCATAAGTTAACATCGATTCTACTCCTACAGTTTAGTATTTACGTTAGAAATTCTATCATCCTAAGTTAGAAATATCCAACCCTTATGTTTCACACCACCTATCTGTTTAACTTTAGATCCTATACGTTCCAAAAAAGTTTAGAAAGATGTTGGTCCTCCTGAGTTTTCCTTCTAAAGTGCTGCCTCAAATCAGGGATTTTTATCAACTTTACAGAAAACACAAGTCTTATTCTTTATTTCTATCTTTTATCCAAACATCGATTGTATACCCCTACGTGTGTGTATATTTGCACCCCTACATTCAAGAATTCAATTCAAGCTATAATACCCTTGCCCTAATACCTAATACTACTTCTTTTCATTTAATGATGGACGGTATTGCTCACACACTTTTCATGCGACTATTAATGCTTCCTGAGGCACTAACGGCCGATTACTGAATGTGTGAGCTTAAAGCGTAAATAGCAGTTTCCAGGTCTTGACTTTATTCTATTTTTCTTTTTATTTTTATTTTTCTTTTTCTTTTTCAAGACCAGATATATTTTTCAACATGCTCTTTTGGTGTTTAGCTTAAAATACCGTTTTTTCTTTCATACTAGGCTTTCAGGCAAGAGTATTTCAAGGTATCCTCTACTATCCCAAGTTTCAAGGTGCGTGTAAGTGCAGTTTGTAGGGTATATACTTTCTAAATTTGAACTCGAGAAAAGAAACTATTTTTCAGACTTATCCTCCAATAAAGCTTCAATATTTTCCCTTCATCTTGACTTGACTCAAGAACTGAACTCAAGATTACCTATTTCTCAAAAAAACTGTAAGGACGTATACTTACCAAAGTTAGACAGAATGAGGGTTATTTTTAGGGTTTTCAATCCCTAAGCCTAGAATTTAGTTATTTCTATCATATCAACTAAACTTTCAGAATAAAAATCTAAGTTACCCTATTAGCTAACTTGACGACAAAGTTTTTATATTTTTTTTGGAAAATTTTCGATTTTTGTGGGTTTTTAATTAAGGTATGTAAATGCAAAATATACAAATGAATGCGAAGGAAGAAAGCTTACCGAGCACACCCCCAAACTTAAACTTGACAGTGCCCTCACTGTCAGGCTACACCAAGAGGGTCAAAATTGTCGGCGCTCCCTAGAAACAAATTATATACAAAACAAAAAGGAAAAACAAAAAATATATACAAAAAAAAGGTCCCCCCCAAACTTAAGTAAAACAGTGTTTCCACAGTTAAGTGTTGAAGTTCAGGATCTGGGGGGAAAGAACAGTATCAATCTATACAAGGCCTTACACAGGCCAAAAGTGAGCACCAACCATTCAAAGATTTTATCACTATAATATGCTGGTTGGTGAAAGAATGTGGAGAGGTAAGAAATGGTGAATACGCGAGACCGTAATGGGATAGAAGTGGTATACGGTCTCGGTATATGAGAAGAAGAATGGTGGAAGGGAGAAAGAAATGGAGTACGAACTTGAGGGTGAAAATGGAGCGAATAAATTAGTATAATCTGTAATGATCGATGTGAAAAGATAGATTGTACTAATCTATCAATATGGCGAGGGTCAAATCCCTCAAGATTCGTAAGAAGCCATGGGTACGCCGAACTTGGTAAACCAGACACAGGAAGTGAAAATGATACGGTTTCTTGCAAGGTCGGAACGATGGAAAGGATGGAGGGAAGTGGTTGAGGAAGGGTATCGGTTAAAGGTTCAGGAGGGTGTACACAGTCAATGACAGGAATAGGACGAATTGTGAAATCCGACTCATCAAGCAAAACTGGTTCATCCTCAAAATTATCCTCAAAATTTAGCACATCCATGCACTTCTCTTCAAAATCAAGACGCATATGGGGTTCGGGAAAAACATTTAATGACTCGGGATGATGATTTGAAGAGACAAACTCAGCCAAATCTATGGGTTCATCATCTAAAATATTCCCAGCGTCAATATCCTGAATCAAGTGAAAATCAATATTCTCAGACACCTCATCAAAAGCATGGATTTCAATCGATTTTTGTTCTAAGATGGAGGTGTAGAGGTCAAAAGGATTGGGATTGGTTTTACTTGGAAGGGACCCTTCACAATCAGGTAAATAAAACACTACGAAGTCACACAACTCATTATCTGTTCTATCTGTAATCAATGAATCGGTTGGAACACTAGATAGACATTCAAAACCGGAGTTGTGGGAGTCAAAATGAATTGGGTAGGCTTGATTCGGAAGGGGGTACATCTCACTCTCTCCACTCAAATTCTCAGCCTGTCCTACCGCCTCTTCATACATTAAAAAATTTGGAGCTAGTTGAAAACTAGCTACCGGGTCACTAGGTTGTATGAGGGCGGCCATGGACGCATTCAAATCCATCATTTGTTGGCTTGACGCTATCCTAAAGTCTTCCAATGACTGTTCCAGACTAGACATAGGTTGTGAAGGGGTTTCAGTAAAAGATTCAAAGTTGTATGGATACTGAAAATTCCCAAACGGCTGTGTAGAAGCAATGTCTAGGGAAGGTGCAAAAGTTGGGTAGGACTGGTAGGAATTGAATGGTTGGACAGGGGTAGGATCGACATTTGGATAAGAAGGTGAATGAATTTTTTGATCCCAAGAATTTGAAGTGGTGACAGGAGTGAAAGATCGGCTACGAGATTGTTCAATACGTTCTGCAATAGACATAGGTCTTGGAGTTGCAACATGACTCGAAGAAGGGGTATCAACGTAAGAAGGGGTGAATGTTTGAAATGGTTGATACGAAGTGGATTGCGGAGTCAAATTGTTTGTCCTAGACGCGTCTATTCGATCTCTCAATGAAATTTTTGGCATGGATGGATCGTTCGAAGTTCGGCCAAAGTAAGAACTGTAAGAAGTAATGTCTGGTTGTAGGTACCAAAGTTCAGCAAGAGTTTTTCGAGGTGTGGTACCCATGATATGAAAAGAAAAAGAAAGAAAGGAAGAGAAAAGGAGGGGAAAAAGAATGTTAATTTTTTTATTTTTTTGGTTTTTGTTAGTTAGATATTAACAAAAGAATGAAATATACACACAAAAAGAATCTGGACAAAAACAATCACGACATAAAAATACTACACACCTAATCGTTCTAGGGTTCACCTAGGTCAACTAGACCTGCTCCAGAACTTAATTGTCAAAGTAAAACTGTGTCGAGAAACGGGCTCAAGATACACTGATCATGAGGCCAGGTAAGTGCAGAGATAAGGGGAGGTTTTCCAACGCTTTCGCGAAGTTCCTTAATTAAATAACCCTTTCTCTTTTGGCGGTTTTGCCGTTAACACTTTCCTAGACACCCCGTAAACAATGTACCGTTAAGCGAGCTTCTAAACACGGTTAACTTCTCCTAATGAGCGCGAAGTCCTTAAGGCTTAAAGTCTAGTTTCTTTTAAATTTTGTGCGGGTAAACGTTATGCTCAAGTTCGTGATTTGTGGGCCACGGAAAAGGTGATGAAATCCTTTACCGTATATTGTGGGGTTCGCTTGCCCTTAAGTCCGTATTAATGTATGCAATGCGCAATTCAAAAAAATTCTATAAAGAATCAAACAATCAATTTTTAGTTTAAGCACGGCACTGCAACAAATACGGGTTAGTCAATTTTTAGCGTTTGCTAGCGAACTTGCAAAGAATCCTGCAAAGAATAGTATATTGGATGCGTCGGATTTGAGAAGAAGGTGTTAGTAAAGTACGTACCGTTAAGTTTTTGGGTTAAGAAACCCCCGTTGAATCAAATCCGGTAAGCTTGAAAAGTTCGCTTGCACGGGTCAAACTACCCGGATCTTTGGCACTGTACATTGCAGTCACCTTAGCCTTGAACGTACACTTTTCTCCCCACAATCGCCGTTTGCAAATCCGCAAAAATCTGCAGACTTGCTCTCAAAATTTATCAAAAAAAAACAAAAAGTTTTTTTTTATAAATATATACAAAAAGAATATTAACCCGAATAACAAGAAAGAAAATACGCTACCGTCTCCCCGGCAACGGCGCCATTTGGTCGCACGCCAAAAGCGTGTCGGATGTTCAAAGTTCTAAAGTTATAACCGCGATCTAGACGGTGTCACTTTGCAGCTAGCCGGTTGAGCACGGGTCGATCCACAGGGAGATAGTTGTATGTCCTTTCTTGTTTTAGACGAGTCAATAAAGAATTTGTATGTGTTTGTTCAGTCTAACCTATGTGTATTATTTGCAAGTATAAAGTTGTTAAGAAAAGGTATGAAAGTGTAAGCTAAAGAAATCCGTACTCAAAACCTTTGAGCCGAGTCTTGACTAATTGAAGCTAGAGCAATCGACAACAACGTGGATTAGGGGATTTAAGCGCGGTATTCGTAGAATTCGGCTTATTTACCCTTGTCCTTCCGTTCTTGTCTCTTGCTTTCACCTCCGGCCAAACCGAACGCAACCGGTCGCGGTTAGGAATCACCGTTACCTTGTTAGGGTAGGGTGCCTAACGGAGCGCTTGCGTATCGTTTGGGCGGAGTTCAATGGAAAATAACGGGAAAAGGAAATGAGCAAAGAAACGTTAACTTACAATATCGTATTGATTTTTAACAACAACAATAATTACAACCATTCACAAAAGAACCAAAAAGAGCAAAAGAAAAGAAAAGATTACAAGTAAGTAAGGGCATGGAATTTAAGTGCTTGAAAGTAAAGCAAGGTAATGAAAAGCAAGAAAGAAATAAACAATAAAAAGAACTAGAAAGTAGAACTCAAGACAAGCATGGGATCAATAGCCAACCCTTAAACTTGCAAGCTCAATCAAGAGGTTGCAAGGTCAAGAGAAAGGTAAAGAACTCATGTGAAATGAAGCACAAAAGAGAAGAGCTTTATTGATTCTATAATGATACAACCCTTGAGATCAATAACCAACCCTTAAACCTTCAAGCTCAATGAAGAGGTTGAAAGATCAAGAGAAGGCAAGGACCTCAAGGGGAAGCTAAGCAAAAGAATGATACAATGTATGGCAAAATTGGACTCCTTCTCACATACCCATTGGTTTCCTTTTATAGGCAAAAGAACAAGACCTTTCCTTTAATTTGAATTTGAATTCATCCAAAATTTAGAGGGAAGTTTGAATTTTTGAATCACATCAACACTTTATGCATTGAATGCACCATACCCTCTCGTGCTCTGTGCATGTCCCTCTCGTGCTTTGTGCTGCCCCTCTCGTGCTTTGTGTTGCCCCTCTCGTGCTTTGTGCTTGTCTGAGACATGAATGACCACTGTCATTTGTCTTGTCTCTGGAACAGGTATGCGGCACTGGACGGATACGGATGATCGGAACCCGGCATTTTTCTGCTGGCAACAGATATCCTGGATTTTGGCGTAACAGTAGAGATTTTGTATCATTTGCGTTATTTCGGACTAGGAACCTGTATCCTGTAAATATGTAGCAAACACGGATTAAACGCACCTGCCTATAAATAAACGAGCATAAGAATGGGCGGTATAAAATGCAGTTTTCTGTGATGAACACCTAACTGTCATATTGTATTCTTATAATGTTGATAACACCTCGGACACACAATTGATAACTGTGCTGCTAATTAATCGATACTTCTATATTGTTTAATTCGTTGCTTAAATCTATGTTGTTGATGACCATGCTTGATTATGTAACTGGGTGAGCACACCCATGATATCGTTTACATCTTGACCTGACTTGCTACATACATATTGATTGTCCCGACATGGTACCGTATACTGCTCGACTTGACCTGATGTACCATGACCTGACCCGTTACCTTATCTTATGTCTAATGCCAACAAACCTGACTTGTAGTCCTCATGGACTGTTCCTGTTGTCTATCCAGACAAACCTGTTTACCTGATCCTGTGTTGGCATTAGTTCTTGATTACGGGATACCTGACTTGACATACATATATAACTTGGGGGTATGGGGAAATCAAAGGTGAAACCTGACTTGTAACTCAACAGTTCGCTACTTGTTCTGATCAATTTTAGAGGCTAGGCCATCCTTGGAATGATGCTGGTGACATCATTCATCTGTACACATTCCTGTTTAGTACCTAGCGGCATGTCTCGGTTTCAGCCCGAGAATCTGGGCCGTGGTCCCGGGTATGTATGGGATACTATTGAGTTACATCAATGATTCATCAATTTGATTTCAAAGACTTTAGAACAGAAAACCTGATAGAACAGTTTAAATTACCTACTGCACACTACCCTGCACTGCCCTGATTTATATTACTATTACTCTTGCTTATTTCATGTTTACATTCGCCTCGCCTTTTACACTGTTCATATTTTATTACTTGATGACATGACGCGCTGACGTCTGGGTTTTGCATGGCCCAGATTCTTCTACCTTGTTGCAGACTGATTAGGAGTATTGCCGCTGGTAGACGAGCGGTGAGGTTCCTGTCGGTATGTAGTTTCACTCCCAGGTGTTTCATTTATTGTATCTTTTGGCTTCCGCATATTGTTATTTCTTGACTCTTTTACTCTGGCTTATGGACATGTACTAGATAGTTATTTTACTTTCCTGTTCTTGATATCTCTACAGCCGTAATGTGATTGCGGAAGGATTTTTCCTATCCACAGGTAGCATGGTTGGCTATGTCACGTGCCCATCTTAGCGTACTCTGGGAAGCGGGGCGTGACATGGTTCTTTTGGTATCAGAGCCTTGGGATATAGGTTAATCGGGTTGATTCTTTTGTAGTTGGGTATTGTACCCAATACACGAATCAGAATACCCGTGTTTAGGAAACATGTCCTGCCACCTTGCCGTTTTACAGTTTTTGAATCAAGTTCTTCCTGATTATATCTTTTTCGATGTGCAAACTTCCTTTGCATATCGACTCGAAAACCTGATTCCTTGTTATCTCTAGGACTTGGGCGACTTGGGTGGAGTTATGTAATTGTGCCCATGAACTGCAGCATGGTTACAATGCGGTACTCTATTTAAGTAACTTGGTGTCCTGGTCTTGTTTCACTTCCATATTCCACGATCGCTATATTAGCTTGCTTCTCTCGGTTTTATTGCTTACCAGCTATTATTTTATCGCCAGCTTGAGTCATGTTTACCGTAGTCAACCCTCTTCAGTATCTTGACTTCGGATGAAGTCATCTCGATATCTTACTTGTTCTTGTTTTCCCCGCATTAGGACTATTCAATCCTAGTGCGTTCCGTTGTTTGTTGTTGTCTTGGGAATGGTTTTTCGCGGCACTTTTCACACTCATATTGATTGTAAGGAAAGGAAGGTGATTCTCCAGATTCCCGGACATTCGGAAGTTGTTTTGCTGGGGGAAGCAGTTCTGTCGGGCCAGTCAAGTTAGGGCTAGGCCGACAAACAAGGTTCTTTCGTCAATGGCAGTGGATAAGGAAGAAGCGCCGGCTATATTTGAGAGTTTCATGGAAGCGCGAAGACATATCAGGTTTACCACCGAGGCGAGACGTGGAGTTCGCACTTGAACTTGTTCCTGGTGCAGCGCCAATCTCAAAGGGCATCTTACCCGATGACACCAGTGGAGTTGGAAGAAGTCAGGAAGTAGGTTGCTGAATTAGTTGAGAAGGGTTGGTTTCGCCTCAGCAACTTAACTGGGGAAGCTCCAGTTCTTCTAGTAAAGAAGAAGTTGGCACAGGAAAAACGTGCGTTGATTATCGAGAATTAAACCAGGTGACTATTAGGAACTAGTACCCGATCCTTCGCATTGGCGAATTATTCGAGCAACTCAGTGGCGCGAGGGTATTCTTGGAGCTGGATTTGCAATCCAGATATCATCAGGTCCGAGTTAAATCAGAAGATATTTGCGAGATTGCGTTCCGAACTCAGTATGGGCATTACGAGTATTAGTGATGCCCTTCGGAATAACGACTACACTGGCAATATTTATGGACTGGATGAACGGAATCTTTTCACCATTCTTGGACCAGTTTTAGTCATGGAAGATATTCTGGTCTACCCGAGGAGCATTAAAGAGCATGTAGAACACTTAAAGATCGCACTGCAGACTTGGAGGCAAGAAAGATTATATGCAAGGATGAGCAAGTGCAAGTTTTGGCTTGAAAGATTTGGGACATATCGTAGTGGGAGATGGAATCGCCGTTTACCCAGGGAAGATTGCAGCAGTTCAAGACCCGCCGATTCCGAAGAACGTTGCAAAGATCAGAAGTTTCTTAGATTCGCAGGATTCTAAAGAAGGTTCGCAAAGAATTTTGCTCGTTTGGCTGAGCCTCTGACCAAGCTCAGGCACAAGAAAGTATCATTTGTGTGGATGAATAAGTATGCGTCAGCCTTTGAGGCGTTGGAGCAAGAATTGAGAACCGCTTTGTTTAACCGTACCAGACGGTTCCGGAGGATTGGTGATTCACAGCGACACATCTGGGAAAGATTTGGGTTGTGGTCCGATACAACATGAGAAGGTTGTAGCATACGCGTTGAAACAGCTGAAGGCCTATGAAAAAGAATTACTCAACTTATGACTTGGATCTTGCGACCGGGATTTTTCTTGAAGTGTTGGTGACACTACGTATTGGGCGAAAGGGGTCGAAGTGTTCCCTGATCATAAAAGCCTAAAGTACGTGTTCGCTCAGAAGGAGCTAATTGTGAGACAGCGTAGATGGTTGAAGCTGACGGCTGACTACGATCTTGATCTTAAGTACCATCCGGGGAAGGTTAATGTCGTGCCGGATGCGCTTAGTCGATTACCAGCAATTCAGGTGTTAACTACGCAGAAGGAGCTCGTTGAAGATTTTCGAAGATTTGACTTGGAGGTTGTGCTACCGCATTCTTCGGAACAGTTGATGCAGCTGCAAATACATTCATCGTTGATCAAGAATATTAAAGCAGCATAATCGCAGGATCCTAAACTGCAAAAGTTTCGAGAACAGGCTGAAGCCGGACTACGAACAGATTTATTGATCCACGAAGATGGTTCATTGAGGTATGGTAGCTGTTTGTGTGTGCCAAAGGGAGATATTCATGAAGAGCTTATGAAGGAGGCGCACAGTTCATCTTATTCTGTACATCCAAGAGGCACAAAGATGTACCGAGATATTCGACAACATTTCTGGTGGGAAGGCATGAAGCGGGAGATTTCCCGCTTTGTGGCAAAGTGCTTGGTGTGTCAGCAAGTTAAGGCTGAACATCAAAAGATTGCTGGTTTATTGCAACCACTTTCGATCAGTAGAAGTGGGAACATATAACCATGGATTTCATGACAACTCTACCGCGGAGTCCAAAAGGCAACAATACAGTTTGGATGATTGTGACGGATTAACCAAGGCAGCTTATTTCACTTCTTTTCAAGATGATCGATCAACAGAAGTTCTGGCAGGACGGTGCATGCAGGAGATAGTAAGATTGCACGGAGTACCGGTGAGTATCGTGACCAACCGTGACAACCGCTTATATCACACTTTCGGAGGAACTTACAGGGAGGTTTGGGAACTAGTTTGAGGTTAGTACAACTTATCATCCTCAGACAGATAGCCAGTCGGAGAAAACAATCCAAACCCTTGAGGACAAGTTGAGAGCTTGCGTGTTAGATTTCAAGGATTCATGGGAGGATCATCTACAATTGGTGAAGTTTTCTTACAACAGTAGTTTCCAGGCAACTATTCAGATGGCTCCATTTGAAGCTTTGTATGGTCGCAATGCCGTTCACCTGTTTGATTGGGACCAGATTTGGTTGTGCAGACAGTTGAGAAAGTTAACGCTATTCGGAATCATATGATAGCAGCTCAAGACAGACAGAAGAATTGGGCAGACACGTTGAGAAGACCACTAGAGTTCGCCATTGGTGGTTTGGTGTTCTTGAAAGTATCACCGACTGGAGTGGTGATTCGTTTCGGAAGTCGAGGAAAGTTTAGTCCTCGATTTGTTAGACCTTTCGAGATTTTGGGAGCATGATTGGAAGAGTGGTCTATCTTTTGGTGTTACCGCAATCATTGGAGAATGTTCGTGACATGTTTCTTGTATCTCAACCCCGTGGGTATGCTCGAGATGAAATACATGTATTGGATCTTTCGGAGCGGATTGTACGAGAAGATTCAACCTTTGAGGAGCGACCGAAGTAAATTGTGGATCGAAGAGAAAAGATTCTTATGAACAATGTTATCCCTCTTGTGCTTGTTTCTTGGGGTAATCGCTTGCATGGGGACCAACTTGAAAACGAGAAGATGAAATCCGGCAGAAGTTTCCACATCTATCCTTGTAGTTTCTTAATTGTTTATCCTTTCTTGTCCTTGGAATTTCGAGGACGAAATCCTTTTGTAGTTGGGTATGATGTAACACCCGTGTTCATTTGTACCAATTCCAGTTCCACATTTATTCATCCGTGGTCTTTCTTGATTTGGCGTGTTTGGGTGCGAATGGTATTTCTACGTATTACCTTGCATTTGATCCGACCCGCTTAACTGAACCTGCGTGACTCTCATTTATAGTTTACCTTGACTGGTTGCATGGGCTTTTGCATCTCATAAATTAGCTTATACTGACATTTTTCTACTATCGCATCTTTTGCATATAACAATTTAAATCACGTAAAATCATTTAAAATTGCACTTCATGGCCTGCTTGGCACCCCTAACCCTGTGGTAACGTCCTTGCATCGTGTTCTCGTCCCGTTCAGTGAAACGGACGTGTTTGGACGGCTACGCGTACGTACGTGCGTTCGTTCTTGGGGGTATGCTTTTTAAGTATAAAATCCTTCATTTTAAATTTTGGAGCTTGCAGATAATTTTTATATTTCAAATTCAAAATTTTGGACCCGACCCGGACGCAATTTGGAAATACTTTACATTTGTGCCAAATCCCAAGTTCCAAATTTTTGTAACCATCGTATATATAAATTTAACCATATAATATTTTTCCTATTTCTAAATCTTTTATTAAATTTTTCCTAACCCCCACAAATCTTTCAGCCAATCACCTTCTCTCTAAAACCCGGGGGTCCCACCATTTCTCTCTCTCTCTCGCTTTTCCTCTCTCCTTCTCTCTCTCTCTTTGGCACTACGGGCCGAGTTTCTCTCTCCTCCCCAATTCTCTCTCCTCTCGATCTCTCTCCTCTCTCCTCTCTCTCTCCTCTCGCAATCCCTCTCTCTCTCTCTCTCCCTCTCTCCTCTATATATATATTTTCACCTCCTTCTTATTTCTCCAGAACCCATCGTCGCAACCCTAGCCGCCTCGTCTTCCACCGCCGCAGCCCCAACGCTGACGCCATCATCGCTGACTTCATCGCCTCCTCGCCCTCGTCGTCTACCTCATCTCCACCTCCTCGCCTCCATTTTCTTTCTCTCCCTGCATGAGGCCGCGCACCCACCTGCAGCCGCAGCTTGTCGTGGAATCGCCGCCGGCGATCTCCATACGTTCCCTAGCCTCGCAAGCACCCTCCTTGGTGAGCTTCACTTTCCCCCTCTTCTCCTTTCTTCTTCTTCCTACTCTGTTCAGGTTTCTTGATCTGAATTTTTCTCGCCGTCGTCGTAGGCTGACCGCCGGAGCTCCGTCGACATGGTCGGCGATCACCATCCCTCCACAGATCCTCGTGAGCACCCTCTCCTCTATCCTCCTTCCCTTCTCTCTTCTTGATTATTCTCTTATCTTTTCATGCATTTTAAAATAGTTTATTCACTGTTTTTGTGTCTTGGCCGGAATCCGGTGATGCCGACGACGTGTCCCGACGATCCAGCGAGGTACTCTGGTCTGTGTGGTTCCACTGTTCGTCATTTGGGTTCATTCCGTGAACCGTGCGCCCGTCGCGAGTTTTCCCCCGCCGACGTTTAACGTTTCGTTTTCCCGATTCGCGACCCGTCGAGGCAAGTACCCCTTGCTACATGCTAAACAATATTTACATATACATTGATGACACCCTAAACCTGTAGTTTAACTTTAGCACGATAATTTCCCATTTTCGTGTTCAATATTGTTATATATCATTTTATCTTTCAAACTTGGAACCTACCGTTTGCAATTACTGTATTGAACTTAATAACCACAATTGCATGTTTTAATCACCCTTTCACTATTGACGTAGCCTATGGCACTTTCTCTATAGTTTTACTTCATTCGGACACTCGTGTACATTTAACCTGTATTAGCTGTGATTTCATCCATTGAACCTATATATATATATATATATATATATATATATATATATATCATTGCATCCATAAAATTCTTAAACTGGTTAACATGATTTAACGGCCCTCACTGTCATATTGTATTCTTATAATGTTGATAACACCTCGGACACACAATTGATAACTGTGCTGCTAATTAATCGATGCTTCTATATTGTTTAATTCGTTGCTTAAATCTATGTTGTTGATGACCATGCTTGATTATATAAATGGGTGAGCACACCCATGATATCGTTTACATCTTGACCTGACTTGCTACATACATATTGATTGTCCCGACATGGTACCGTATACTGCTCGACTTGACCTGATGTACCATGACCTGACCCGTTACCTGATCTTGTGTCTAATGCCAACAAACCTGACTTGTAGTCCTCATGGACTGTTCCTGTTGTCTATCCAGACAAACCTGTTTACCTGATCCTGTGTTGGCATTAGTTCTTGATTACGGGATACCTGACTTGACATACACATATAACTTGGGGGTATGGGGAAATCAAAGGTGAAACCTGACTTGTAACTCAACAGTTCGCTACTTGTTCTGATCAGTTTTAGAGGCTAGGCCAGCCTTGGAATGATGCTGCTGACATCATTCATCTGTACGCAATCCTATTTAGTGCCTAGCGGCATGTCTCGGTTTCAGCCCGAGAATCTGGGCAGTGGTCCCGGGTATGTACGGGATACTATTGAGTTACATCGATGATTCATCAATTTGATTTCAAAGACTTTAGAACAGAAAACCTGATAGAACAGTTTAAATTACCTACTGCACACTACCCTGCACTGCCCTGATTTATATTACTATTACCCTTGCTTATTTCATGTTTACATTCACCTCGCCTGTTACACTGTTCATATTTTATTACTTGATGACATGACGCGCTGACGTCTGGGTTTTGCATGGCCCAGATTCTTCTACCTTGTTGCAGACTGATTAGGAGTATTGCCGCTGTTAGACGAGCGGTGAGGTTCCTGTCGGTATGTAGTTTCACTCCCAAGTGTTTCATTTATTGTATCTTTTGGCTTCCGCATATTGCTATTTCTTGACTCTTTTACTCTGGCTTATGGACATGTATTAGATAGTTATTTTACTTTCCTGTTCTTGATATATCTACAGCCGTAATGTGACTGCGGAAGGATTTTTCCTATCCACAGGTAGCATGGTTAGCTATGTCACGTTCCCATCTTAGCGTACTCTGGGAAGCGGGGCGTGACACAACTAAAACTACGAAACCGAAATAACCCGAAAACATCGAAACGTAGATCCTAGTTTCTGTTGATTTTTCCCGAGGCTCTAAAAATTATTTTAGCAACTGCAGAGTACTCCTTCACCTGTAAGATGAACACTCACCAAAAACGAGACTATTCCTTCGGATTTTGCCTACCACAATGTACAAAAATCCGGCCTCACCCGTTTTCTAGTGAGGGAATGCTTCGAGTTTTGGTATGTGGTCTTGTTACTTGGATCTAGTGTTTCAGGAGTTGTTTATTTTTGCTAATTTTGAATGTACTGTCAATTCTTCATTGTGGCAATACGGGGTATTTCGAAGTCGCAGTTTAACGTCGTTTAATGTTTCAAGTTGTGATATATGTATTCGTAAACTTCCGCTAATTGCTATATGTCGGTTAGTTGGGGGTTGCACATTTCTGTGATGTTTGGTTTGTGTATATGGACTTATTGGATCGTCGTGAATGAATAGCCGGGGATGTGAGACGAGAGTTTTTTTTCATTCAAATGTAAATTGTAATTTGTTGTAATATTCTTTCGCGGGGCACATCCGGGTTGAGCTTGTAGCCACCGTTGTATTATTTCATTTACTTTTTATTGCTCCTAGGATAGACCCAAGGTGGGGTGCACAAACTACCGGGTACTTTGAAGTGCCGAGTGGCCTACTCACATTGATGAGGGAGGTTGCTTCACTTCGGATATTTGGCGGGTAGTTTGCCGCACCCGTAGGGGTCTGGGATGGGGTTTGGCTATTCATCACGACCGTGGAATCCGTCTTTCGTAACAGGCTTAAAAGAAACGCGGAATTCTTAATATGTCCAATGCGTTCATCTGTGATCTGGAATGCCATGCCTATTATTGCGTCTGAGGAATGGATATTATATATATATATTAATAGATGTTGCTTATGTTTTGCATCCGCGCTAATCCAGTCCCCAGCTCTGGCGTAAGTTATCTAACCTAACGGTGTAAGACGGGGCCCCGTGGCGAATGCAGATGACATAAGCATACGTTGTATTTTCGTCTTTTTCTGCAATGGTAGGTTAATTGATGGGAATGCATTACATTAATGCAAAGCAAACAAACTAAAACTGAATCGTTTGAACAATTTTTAAACCACTCGGTTTTTTCAAAACAGTAAAACTTTTAAAATGTGGAGCTTAAACCACTCCTTTTAAAAGCTATCAGGTTCCTTCGATTATATCAAGTTCACTACATTCACGGTTTTGCCAAAATTATTTGTATCCCTCCGTCATTTCAGTTTGACATTCAGTAGTATTCAAGCTATGTATTTTGACCTTCGCCAAGGCATAGTGATTGGTAGCTGCTGAATATTCATCTGTAGCATAGATAGATGCGTTGGTTTGGGACAGTTGTACTGCCATTTTGTCCTTCGTCAAGGGTATGTACGGGTGGGTTCAAATTAACCTGGACAATGACGGGTAGAACTTGACATGTGACTTATGATATGTTGGCCTTCGTCAAGGTCATAAGAGCATGGGGCAAAAACCCACATCGGGAGTTTCTAAAGAAACTGAAACTTGCTAGTGTTGCATACCATTTGGAGTGCGATAATTTTGGTAGGATTCCTTCGACTTTATCACACGATGATATTTGGATCCCGATCCTACTTTGAGTATATGCCACTTCTCGGGAGACTTTTTCACTTAACGATCAATTCTATAAACCAAGCAGGTGTCTAGAAAGGTGTTAGCGGGGCTACGCCTCTAAGGAAAAGAGGTTATTTAATTAAGGAACTTAGCGAAAGTGTCGTAAAATCTCCCTCGAAGTACCAACACTGGCCTGGCTGAACGGTTAAGCAAGAATTGTACGGGGAGATTAATCCTGACTAATTCTTTTTTTATGGTTTGAGGAAGGATTCAAGAAACAGCGAGAGCCATCCTGTTTAGATAAACAAAAAACCAATCTAAACTTGCAAGAGCATCAGGCTAAAGTGTTTCTTCTCTCTCTCCTAATTGCAGCAACCAAGATGACGGGCCTTAAGTTACTATTAGATAAAAATATATTGACAGGGCCAAAGTACAAAGATTGGTTCAGGAATGTCAAAATGGCAATCACGTATGACAAATTGGGGTATATCCTCACTACTAAAGCCCCCGCCGTCCCAGGTCCATACTCCAGTGTCACGGATATTGAGATTCGTAAGACCTGGGAGATTGACTGCGTGAAGGCCAAGTGACTCATGCTGGCCTCTATAGACAATGAACATCAGAGACGGCATGAGAATATGGACCTTGAATCCATATTCCTCCATACCAAGGAATTATATAGAGAGCAATCTCGTATTGCAAGATACGAGATCTCGAAGAAGCTATTTCAGGCGAAGTTAGCCGTCGGATCATATGTAGGGGAACACTTCCTTAAGATGATTGGCTACATTGAGGAGCTCGCAGACCTCGGGACCACGTTAGAGAATGAGCTGTATACAGACTTAATTCTGCAGTCCCTCCCTCCCATCTACGCCCAGTTTATCTTGAATTTTAATATTCAAGGTAAAGGAGTTGATCTTCTGAAACTCCTAAAGATGTTGAGGAGTGCTGAGGGCACCATGCAGAAAGCCAGGGAAACACCCGCTCTACTTGTTGGTGGAACTTCCTCTTCTAGATCCAAGGCGAAAGCCTAAGGAAAGAAGAAGAAGGCCCCTACCAAGCCGAGAGGCGGTATTAGTAAAGTGGAAGCAAAGGTCAAGGCAAGGGTAGAGGGGCCGACAGTAGGAAAGGAAGAATGCTTCTACTGTCATAAGAAGGGCCATTGGAAGAAAGATTGCAGGGCTTGAAAGGCCAAGAACCAGGACCCGAAGCAAGTTGTGGCTTCGAATTCACGTGTGTTTGTAATTGAAAACTGTCTGTCAATCAACTCTACTTCCTAGGTATTAGATACCGGATCAGGATCTCATATCTGTAATTCTTTGCAGGAACTGAGAAGCCGTAGGGTTCTAAAGACCGGTGATTTGACCCTCAGGGTTGCTAACGGAGCGAGCGTGGATGCTGTGTCCGTAGGGGAATATCACCTCGGATTGACGAGTGGACATATTTTGGTTTTGCGCAACTGCTTTTGTGTACCTAGTTTGACTTGTAATATCATTTCTGTATCTTTGTTATCTAAAGAAGGTTATGATTAGACATTTGTAAGCGATGTCGTAAACATCCACCTTAATCTGGTCTGATTGGGTCAGGTACTCTAAACAACGGTATATACGCATTAAACCAGCTACAAATTTTCAATGTCCAGAACACACATAAAAGAAAGACTCCAGAAATAAATCATGCTTTCTTATGGCATTATAGACTAGGTCACATCAACGAAACAAGGTTGACCAAGTTACATAAAAAATGATATTTGGATCCGCTCGAATATCAATCTTATGCAACTTGTCAATCATGTCTCAAAGGAAAGATGACAAAGTCTCCGTTCACTGAACGCAGAGTAAGAGCGAGCGAGCTCTTGGGACTAATACACAGCGACGTGTGTGGTCCAATGTCTACACATGCAAGAAGTGGATATTCCTATTTCATTACCTTTACGGATTATTTCTCTAGGTATGGACATGTCTTCTTGATGAAATACAAATCCGAGGCCTTTGAGAAATTCCGAGAATATAAGAATGAAGTGGAAAAACAAATCGGCAAAAATTTCAAGACACTGAGATCTGATCGAGGTGGTGAATACTTGAGTACCGAGTTTCTGGATTACCTAAAAGAGAATGGTATTCTCTCTCAGCTTACTCCTCCATATACACCACATCACAACGGTGTATCGGAGAGACGGAACCGAACCCTATTGGATATAGTACTGTAACGTCTTAAAAATAAATAATTAAATAATTAAATAAATAAAATTCTTTAAGTGAATTTTTCTGATTTTCGGAAAAATAAACTGTATTTTCCGTAAAACTTAACTATAAATAATTTTCTTCATAAATTTAAAAATATCTATTTTAATCATGTAATTACTAGTAAATGGTGTTTATTTAGTCACTTATAAATTTTTAGTTTAATTAAATATTTTTTTCCTACATTAATTATTTTAAATATTAACATAAGCTTTATTTATACATTAAATTAGTGTAAATTACAAATTTGAAATGGGTTAATTTTATAAAATGAGCCATGCCATATTAGAATCAAGTGTGTTTATGCAAAATTCTTTCTCAAATAATTTCATGGTTCTAGATTTTTCTAGGATCATTTTTATTGAAAAGAAAAGTGTTAAATAAATAAATTAGTGAAAAGACATAAAGAAGGTGTTATTTTGGAGAGCTTTCTACACAATTCCTCATTCTTTTCTTTCTCTCTTTTTCCTCCCCAAGGTTGGCCGGCCTCTCCCTCATGGCAGCCCCCCATTTTCTCCACTTGATTTTGTTACAAAAATCCTTCAAAATTCATCAAAAATTCAATAAAAAAACCCACAAATTCCTAATTAATTCCTACCCTCTATTTTTTGCTCATTTTTACATGGATTTTGGAGTTGGAAACCATTCTTTTGGGAGGGAAATTTTCATGGTTGGATCTCACATATGGTATAATTCTAAGCTTTTTGTTTGAATGCTTGTAGATTACTTAATTTAACTTAATATAGTGTTTAATTAATTTTTAGTTTGGTTCTATTGCTAGATGAAAAAATCAAGAAAGGGTTTCAAAATGAAATTTGGGTTTCTATTAATTGAGTAGGGTTATATTATGTAGTTTAACATTTTTAGAATTGGAAAATCTTGTATGGTTGTTATATTGTAAATTGTTGGTTGAAAATTGTTTAAATTAACCAATTTTTTTTACAAACTAGTTTTTATATATTATATATATTGGTGAGATAAAATTCTAATTAATATTTTTATCATTAGATTGTAGTTTTAATGAGAATATTAACATATTATCGGAATGAAAAACCTAATTTAGTTACTAATTTGAAGTTGATAATAGAAATTGTGATAAAAATGTTATTTTGCTAACTAGATTTTAGAAATTCTTAAATAAATGAGATTTAAAATCTAATTATGGTTTCATTAGATCATCATCATCATGAATTGTAGTTTAATAAGTTAATTCATGCAAAATAAAGTTTCGTTGTGATATTGTGAAATTTTGCTTAAAAGTATCGAAATCGGGCAAGTTTGCAAACTAGAATTTCCAAATTAATACAAATTAGGGTGTTAAAAATATAGTAATGGTTTATATAATCTAGTTATGCTATTTAATGAGTATTATGACCATTAATTTCATTTAAACGTCAAGTTTTGAAGTAAAACGGTAAATTGACATTTTCAAGGTTTTTCGGAATTGGACGATTTGATCGATTTTAGGGTTTCGATGATTTAAACTATATTTTATATTATAAATAATGAGTTTTGAAACTATGAGTTGTTTGTTGATGTTTTATCTCGATCAATCGGCGTTTGTACGCCGATATCGAGTGATATTCGGTTCTTTTGCATGAGCGGGACATAGGTTTTAACCTATGCGCGTTTCGTGCTTCGTTTTGATTTTGTCCATGATTCAGTTTACGATATTATATATGTTTGCGTATAGGTACCCCTCACGTGAACTTCGGACGATAAAGAAGTAGACGGCGACATCGTCTTCGGCAGACAAGAACCAGGTGAGTAGATGTATATCTACGGGGGAAGTCGGGTGGATGGCGTTTAGCACCCCCGCAAACGTAGAATAGGAATATTACTTATTGTCGTTAGGAAGCCAGACAAGACCTTAGATTCTTTGTAAGTAGATCCCTGGTAATGACCTTAGGTTGGACTAGACAGATTTAGAAAGACCTTACCAGAGGATGAATATCTTGGAGGAGATTCGTAGGTTTCAGGTAGACACATATACACGCACACACAGAAACTTGACTTGGTGTATATGTGTATATGTATATATATAGGGCTATGTGTAGGTATATATCTACACAACATGTATATGTGATATAAGGATGTGATATGATACATGGGGATGAAACAATATAACTGGGCTTGATGTCGTGATTTCTTGGCTATACAGTCGTGTTATGATGTTAGCGGATCATTAGAAAATGAGATAATGGACATGTGTACATAAACAATAATAGGTGGTGATAATATTGAGGTACATGAGACTCTAACATAGAACCCGGACTGTAACCTATGACTGAATCACGATATGATATATATGTGACTTGATTACGATTAGATATAAGTGTGACTTAATCACGATATTATATAGGTGACATGATATTTCTGAGGATAAATTGACGATGTGTATTTATGCTGGCAATGATATATGATTGATGATATTGGGATGTATGCGATTACAGTACAGTATCTTTGATCATTACATTATTTGATGATGATATTAAACGAATGATGATGTACGAGGGTGATACTTGACCCGTACACCAATATTAGGATGCCGTACGATGGATTTTACCGTACGAGGCATAGATGTGATGATTGATCCACGCTCTTGATTCGAGGAATTCGTACTACGTGCATGACGCTATTGAGGCTGGATCGCCGACTATTAGAGATATGGGCTCAAACCTTAGGTGGATTCTTATTTCTTATCGACTAGTTTCTTTAGTTTAGTTCTTAGGGGGTTAAATAGATACCAGTTTAGGCTCGAGTCATATAGATATAGTTAGATATGTATATTCCAAATGAGTGGTTAGTACACATTTGACCTTTATTTTCAGATTGTAATCATCACGTTACATGTTCATACATATGTTTCCTTAGTCAGTATAAAACTCTGCCTGTTAGGCACCAGCACCATTACCGATGATGCGCATATTCCACGCACACTTATTTGCCGGCTCACACACATCATCATCGGTAATTGCTATGTCACGTACACTTTAAAACATATTATCTTTTATTGATAGAATCAGCTAAAAGCTAGATCGATATAATATTGTGATTACTCTCAGGTGTTAATCTAGGCATGGCATTTATTACTTAGACATTTCATGCATTCACATTTTCATGTTATCATGCAGTATTATGGGGCTTATGCCGACACTTATCATTTACTTACTCATGATTTTGGGATTTGGGATTTCTATGAGATTTTTGGATTTTGGGGAAAACCGCAAGAATATATATAAAAACTTCTCTCTCTCCTCCTCTCTTTTTTAAAAATAAAAGTTGCGGTTTTCTCGTGATGTATGTGTCGTCCACCATGAGATTTCATGTTTTTTTGTTAGATTTCGAGACCCGATTCGAGGAGTGGATGAACCGCCTCGGGTACATGGTGGGCCCGGTATGGTACCCCGGGGCAAGAAGATCGAGTTGTAGACGATGAGCTTGGTAGGGGAAGACTACCTACCAGTGATGTCTGGCGTGACGGATATCCGGAGGATACCGATCGTTGTCGTGAGATTTGATGATATGGGCCAATCCGGACTGACTGAGCCCGAGATATTGAGACTATGAGATATTGAGACTATGAGGTATTGAGACTTGAGATTTACATGTTTTGTGTCGATGTTTGACACGTATTTTCATGGATTTCATCAGTGATACTTCAGATTTCTATACCAATTTTACCATGATAAAAGTTAAAGATTTCTTATACAGATATATCCAGATATCAGGATTGGTTGTTTTACATTCATGGTGCATGCATACTCATTCATATGACGTATTACTATTTGAGGCATTGACACGAGCACAGAGTAATTGCACTTACACGTAGTTTATTACCCTGCCATTATTAGATGACTAGTAATATATTAGTATATTATTATGACCTAGGACAGCGTCGTGCATTCGATTTCTTTTCGCAGATGTCTTCTACTCACGAGTTGGCAACTCACCCCCGTTGTGCCAAATTTTATTACAGGTTCGATGTACAGGTTTTCCTTGGGAGCTTGTTGACACATCATTTCATTCAGGGTGATTTGCACGGTAGCTTGGTTCACTTGTATCTGGACCGACGTTGTACTTTTATTATTTCATTGGTATCTAGTAAGCTCCATCAACCAAACTTGTATTACTTGATAAGTTTAAAGGACCAGTTATTTATTTCGACCTTAGAGTCATGCATGTATTATTATGGTATGTGGTGGATTTGTTTTCTTTTGAGTTTTGAGCCTCGCCCTTTGGCGTTGTATATTTTTATGCTTGGTGTGGTTGTTTCCGCCTGTTGGCGTAGAGCTAGCTCCCGCTTGGGGTTGCCATTTTATCGTTTGTATATATTTTACTTATTTGTACCCGTTTAGGGCCAGTTTTTACAAAGGAGACTCTGCCGAATTTTTTGAGAAAATTTGATCTTGTTTTTAAACTTATTTTCCTATATGTTTTCCTTTACTTCTTCTTTTATATGGTTTAGATTTCTGGGTTTCGGCTTACTTAGATTACGTTGCGCCTCTAGACGCTTCGTAGTTTAAGTGCCGGTCACGTCCGTACCTTCGGGTCGTGACAAAGTTGGTATCAGAGCACTAGGTTTAACCTTTGTATAAGTCTAGGGTGACCCTTGGTTGATGGAGTAGGTGACTTAGGTAGAGTGACGTACCGTGGGTATGATCCGCGGTATACTTACGATACGCTACTCTGCTTAAGAAGCCTTAGGATGTACATTTCTTTGCACCGTATTCTATTCGTTCCTTTGATCTATCTTCGTCGATATCAGATGGTGGTTTCTATTACCACGATCGCACGGGCAGAGGGAGCTACGGCTCGAATGCGATAACCCTTAGGGTGTCGTTTATTTTTGAGGATGGAAGCATTGTTTAGCGTGCGGACGAAGGGTGTTCACATGCCGTCTAGACGAAGTTAAAGGATTCGAACGATTATCAGAAACCCATTTTCCCAAGTTTAAGGTATTCGGAAGAACATGCAGGTATTCCTATGGACCCTCTAGAAGAATGAAACCCTAACTCGACATAATGGCCACGAGAACGCCCTTGAACCTTAGGGTTTACGGCAGTTCCGCGGTGCCATTAGTGAGGCTTGGGTTTGCCCTTCTACGTCTGGTCCGCAGATGCCGGGGTATGTACTGGATATTTTTAAACTGTACTTGAGTGTTGAGCTCTCGTGGAATTATGGGATTTTGATGAATCGATCGAAAAGTTTAATATAGTCCGGATATTTGGTGAAGGGATAGATAACGTGGGAGACTCTAGATATGAGTATTGTCGTTGATAACGCAGTCAGCACACCTACGAAGAGACGAGTTCGAAGCAGTCGACATCAGAGGAAAGAGGCGCACATTGACGATTGTGATTTGGTGATTTGAATTTCATATTTCCGTTGATTGGATTTTGGTATTTTGAGGATTTTGTTCTACGATTGGTATTTCTTATGTGTACATTAATTATATCCTATGCGTGTTTCATATATCGGTTGTATTGATGTTGTTTTGTACATACCCAGTGCACTCGATTTGGTTTTATACATTTTGAGATTTTGATTTGATTTCATGCATATGGGTTACACATGATTTTGACATATGCTTCGACCTAGTTTTCATGCATTTTCGTACCGTGATTTTGATTTTGATATTCGGTGTATGTTTTCGTGCACCATGTGCATCTGATTGAGATTCTTGCGCACACTTGGCGCACTTGATGCGATTTTGTGCACACAGATGCACTAAATCGAGGTTTTGTGCAGATTAGATGCACCTGATATTAGAGTCGTGCACGCCCGTTGCACTTGACAGATGTTTTTGGTGCACACCTGTTGCACTCAGTTTTGTTTTGTGCGTATTCGTGGCATCTATATTTGGTTTCGATTTCAGTGCGCACCGGACGCATATGATATTTTTATGATGTGATTGGGATTGATTTCAGTTTGAGCAGTATGTTTTTATAATCATTACTATTTGATTTGGTAACCAGGCGGGACGTGTATGTTAAATAAAAGATATATATATATATATATAGTTATTTTTTTTTAAAATAAACGTCCTCTACTTATGGCGTGACACGTACATCGCACGGCGATTTTCAAAAAAGGGGTTTTTGCATGCTTCTTTATTCAGATGTTTGGGCGATTTTACTACGATGCGCACTATATATAAGTATAGTTTTGGATGTATATTATGTTGGTTTTCGTATTGGGTTTTGATATTTTATTTTCACCATAACTCCGATAATTGTGTTATGCTTGACGGGGTTGATTTTAGTTATGTATTGATGATTTCGGAGCCCCGACAATTTGAGTGTTTTGGCTGAATGTTTTAGTAATTGGGGGGAGTTTTAATTTAAATTCGGGGACCGAATTTCAAAAAGGGGGGGGGAAATTGTAACGTCTTAAAAATAAATAATTAAATAATTAAATAAATAAAATTCTTTAAGTGAATTTTTATGATTTTCGGAAAAATAAACTGTATTTTCCGTAAAACTTAACTATAAATAATTTTCTTCATAAATCTAAAAATATATATTTTAATCATGTAATTACTAGTAAATGGTGTTTATTTAGTCACTTATAAATTTTTAGTTTAATTAAATATTTTTTTCCTAAACTAATTATTTTAAATATTAACATAAGTTTTATTTATACATTAAATTAGTGTAAATTACAAATTTGAAATGGGTTAATTTTATAAAATGAGCCATTCCATATTAGAATCAAGTGTGCTTATGCAAAATTCTTTCTCAAATAATTTCATGGTTCTAGATTTTTCTAGGATCATTTTTATTGAAAAGAAAAGTGTTAAATAAAGAAATTAGTGAAAAGACATAAAGAAGGTGTTATTTTGGAGAGCTTTCTACACAATTCCTAATTCTTTTCTTTCTCTCTTTTTCCTCCCCAAGGTTGGCCGGCCTCTCCCCCATTGCAGCCCCCCATTTTCTCCACTTGATTTTGTTACAAAAATCCTTCAAAATTCATCAAAAATTCAATAAAAAACCCACAAATTCCAAATTAATTCCTACCCTCTATTCTTTGCTCATTTTTACATGGATTTTGGAGTTGGAAACCATTCTTTTGGGAGGCAAATTTTCATGGTTGGATCTCACATGTGGTATAATTCTAAGCTTTTGGTTTGAATGCTTGTAGATTACTTAATTTAACTTAATATAGTGTTTAATTAATTTTTAGTTTGGTTCTATTGCTAGATGAAAAATTCAAGAAAGGGTTTCAAAATGAAATTTGGGTTTCTATTAATTGAGTAGGGTTATATTATGTAGTTTAACATTTTTAGAATTGGAAAATCTTGTATGGTTGTTATATTGTAAATTGTTGGTTGAAAATTGTTTAAATTAACCAATTTTTTTTACAAACTAGTTTTTATATATTATATATATTGGTGAGATAAAATTCTAATTATTGTTTTTATCATTAGATTGTAGTTTTAATGAGAATATTAACATGTTATCGGAATGAAAAACCTAATTTAGTTACTAATTTGAAGTCGATAATAGAAATTGTGATAAAAATGTTATTTTGCTAACTAGATTTTAGAAATTCTTAAACAAATGAGATTTAAAATCTAATTATGGTTTCATTATATTATTATCATCATGAATTGTATTTTAATAAGTTAATTCATGCAAAATAAAGTTTCGTTGTGATATTGTGAAATTTTGCTTAAAAGTATCGAAATCGGGCAAGTTTGCAAACTAGAATTTCCAAATTAATACAAATTAGGGTGTTAAAAATATAGTAATGGTTTATATAATCTAGTTATGCTATTTAATGAGTATTATGACCATTAGTTTCATTTAAACATCAAGTTTTGAAGTAAAACGGTAAATTGACATTTTCAAGGTTTTTCGGAATTGGACGATTTGATCGATTTTAGGGTTTCGATGATTTAAACTATATTTTATATTATAAATAATGAGTTTTGAAACTACGAGTTGTTTGTTGATATTTTATCTCGATCAATCGGCGTTTGTACGCCGATATCGAGCGATATTCGGTTCTTTTGCATGAGCGGGACATAGGTTTTAACCTATGCGCGTTTCGTGCGTCGTTTTGATTTTGTCCATGATTCAGTTTACGATATTATATATGTTTGCGTATAGGTACCCCTCACATGAACTTCGGACGATAAAGAAGTGGATGGCGACATCGTCTTCGGCAGACAAGGACCAGGTGAGTAGATGTATATCTACTGGGGAAGTCGGGTGGATGGCGTTTAGCACCCCCGCAAACGTAGAATAGGATTATTACTTATTGTCGTTAGGAAGCCAGACGTGACCTTAGATTCTTGGTGAGTAGGACCCTAGTAATGACCTTAGGTTGGACTAGACTGATTTAGAAAGACCTTACCAGAGGATGAATATCTTGGAGGAGATTCGTAGGTTTCAGGTAGACACACATACACGCACACACAGAAACTTGACTTGGTGTATATGTGTATGTGTATATATATAGGTCTATGTTTAGATATATATATACACAACATGTATATGTGATATAAGAATGTGATATGATACATGGGGATGAAACAATATAACTGGGCATGATGCCGTGATTTCTTGGCTATATAGTCGTGTTTTGATGTTAGTGGATCATTAGAAAATGAGATAATGGACATGCGTACATAAACAATAATAGGTGGTGATATTATTGAGGTTCATAAGACTCTAACATAGAACCCGGACTGTAACCTGTGACTGAATCACGATATGATATATGTGTGACTTAATCATGATATGATATAAGTGTGACTTAATCACGATATGATATAGGTGACATGATATTTCTGAGGATAAATTGACGATGTGTATTTATGCTGGCAATGATATATGATTGATGATATTGGGATGTATGCGATTACAGTACAGTACCTTTGATCATGACATTATTTGACGATGATATTAAACGAATGATGATGTACGTGGCTGATACTTGACCCGTACCCCGATATTAGGATACCGTATGATGGATTTTACCGTACGAGGCATAGCTGTGATGATTGATCCATGCTCTTGATTCGAGGAAGTCGTACTACGTACGTGACGCTATTGGGGCTGGATCGCCGACTATTAGAGATATGGACTCAAACCTTAGGTGGATTCTTATTTCTTATCGACTAGTTTCTTTAGTTTAGTTCTTAGGGAGTTAAATAGATACCAGTTTAGGCTCGAGTCATATAGATGTAGTTAGATATGTATATTCCAAATGAGTGGTTAGTACACATTTGACCTTTATTTTCAGATTGTAATCATCACGTTGCATGTTCATACATATGTTTCCTTAGTCAGTATAAAATTCTGCCTGTTAGGACACCAGCACCATTACCGATGATGCGCATGTTCCACGCACACTTATTTGCCGGCTCACACACATCATCATCGGTAATTGCTATGTCACGTACACTTTAGAACATATTATCTTTTATTGATAGAATCAGCTAAAAGCTAGATCGATATAATATTGTGATTACTCTCAGGTATTAGTCTAGACATGGCATTTATTACTTAGACATTTCATGCATTTACATTTTCATGTTATCATGCAGTATTGTGGGGCTTATGCCGACACTTATCATTTACTTACTCATGATTTTGGGATTTGGGATTTCTATGAGATTTCTGGATTTTGGGGAAAACCGCAAGAATATATATAAAAACTTCTCTCTCACCTCTTCTCTTTTTTAAAAATATAAGTTGCGGTTTTCTCGTGATGTATGTGTCGTCCACCTGAGATTTCATGTTTTTTTGTTGGATTTCGAGACACGATTCGAAGAGTGGATGAACCCTCTCGGGTACATGGTGGGACCGGTATGGTAACCCGGGGCAAGAAGATCGAGTTGTAGACGATGAGCCTGGCAGGGGAAAACTACTTACCGGTGATTTCTGGCGCGGCGGATATCCGGAGGATACCGACCGTTGTTGTGAGATTTGATGATATGGGCCGATCCGGACTGACGGAGCCCGAGATATTGAGACTATGAGATATTAAGACTATGAGGTATTGAGACTTGAGATTTACATGTTTTGTGTCGATGCTTGACACGGATTTTCATGGATTTCATCGGTGATACTTCAGATTTCTATACCAATTTTACCATGATAAAAGTTAAAGATTTCTTATACAGATATATCCAGATTTCAGGATTGGTTGTTTTATATTCATGGTGCATGCATACTCATTCATATGACATATTACTATTTGAGGCACTGACACGAGCACGGAGTAATTGCACTTACACGTAGTTTATTACCCTGCCATTACTAAATGACCAGTAATATATTAGTATATTATTATGACCTTGGACAACGTCGTGCATTCAATTTCTTTTCGTAGATGTCTTCTACTCACGAGTTGGCAACTCACCCCGTTGTTCCAAATTTTATTACAGGTTCGATGTACATGTTTTCCTTAGCAGCTTGCTGGAACATCATTTCAATCAGGGTGAGTTGCACGGTAGGTTGGTTCACTTGTATCTGGACCGACGTTGTACTTTTATTATTTCATTGGTATCTAGTAAGCTCCATCAACCAAACTTGTATTACTTGATAAGTTTAAAGGACCAGTTATTTATTTCGACCTTAGAGTCGCGCATGTATTATTATGGTGTGTGGTGGATTTGTTTTCTTTTGAGTTTTGAGCCTCGCCCTTTGGCGTTGTATATTTTTGTGCTTGGTGTGGTTGTTTCCGCCTGTTTGCGTAGAGCTAGCTCCCGCTTGGGGATACCATTTTATCGTTTGTATATATTATACTTGTTTGTACCCGATTGGGGCCAGTTATTACAAAGGAGACTCTGCCAAAATTTTTGAGAAAATTTGATCTTGTTTTTAAACTTGTTTTCCTATATGTTTTCCTTTACTTATTCTTTTATATGGTTTAGATTTCTGGGTTTCGGCTTACTTAGATTACGTTGCGCCTCTAGATGCTTCATAGTTTAAGTGCCGGTCACGTCCGTACCTTCGGGTCGTGACAAGTACGTTCCATGATGAGTAACGCTGAGTTACCGCTATCATTCTGGGGCTATGCACTATAATCAGCTGCATATCTTTTGAACAAGGTTCCTACCCAGACTGTGCCTACCACAACATATCAGATGTGGAGTGGAAAGAAACCCTATCTTCATTATCTGAAGATATGGGGATGTCCAGCTTTTGTTAAAATGCTGTATGCGGACAAACTCGAGGCACGCTCAGTACTGTATAAGTTTGTGGGATACCCAAAGAACTTCAGGGGGTATCTTTTGTATTACGCAGTGGAACAAAAGGTTTTTGTTTCTCATCATGCCCACTTTTTGGAACATCAATTTTTTGAAAAAGAAACTGGTGGGAGTGCAATAGAGCTGGAACCAGAACCACAAGCTATTACTGAAAGCTTGGTAGAGCCAGAAGTTTCGAAAGAACAGGACATTCTCGCGCCACCCCGTAGGAGTAGTAGGCTGTCTCATCCGCCCGAGAGATAAACCGTTTTTCTCATAGACGGGGATAGAGAGGATTGCGTCAGTGATAATGATGAGCCAACTAACTTCCAGCAAGCCATTCAGAGCACAGGGTCGGTAAAATGGCTGCATGCAATGCGGACTGAGATGGAGTCCGTGTACACCAACAAAGTATGGACTTTAGACATTGCTCCAGAAGAGGTAAAACCCGTAGGCTGCAAATGGATCTTCAGAAAGAATATTGGTATAGATGGACAAGTTGAAACCTATAAGGCTAGACTTGTTGCAAAAGGATTTCGTCAAAGACCTTGTTTGGAATATGATGAAACATTTTCTCCAGTGGCTATGCTCAAATCCATTCGGATCCTTCTTGCCATTGCCGCCTTCCACGATTATGAGATTTGGCAGATGGATGTAAAGGCCACTTTTCTAAATGGAAATTTGGAAGAGTGCGTCTATATAGACCAGCAAGAGGGTTTCAATCAGAGTGTGAGCAGCGGGAAAGTGTGCAAGTTGCTTAAGTCCATCTATGGACTAAAACAGGCATCCCGGAGTTGGAACATCTGTTTTGATGAGACGGTTAAAGAATTTGACTTTATCAAAAATCCAGATGAGCCATACATTTATAGTAAGATTGTAGCACGAACTGTTGTATTCCTCGTGTCACAGCCCAAAATGGTACGTGACTGGCACTTGAATCATGTGAAGTCTATAGGACCCCACCCAATTCAAGTAAGCCAAAAGCCTAGAAATCTAAACCATTTGAAAAGAGAGTGGAGGAAAAACTTATTTAAAAGTTAACATATAAATTCACTTTGAAAGTCGTAGTAAGCATTTTTTTTAAAACATCAAGTGTTTCCCAAAAATTTCGGCAGAGTTTCCTTTGTAAATACTGGCCCCAAACGAGTACAACAGGAATATATATAAGTAATGAATAAAGGCATCCCCAAGCGGGAGCTAGCTCTTCGCCAATTGGCGGAAACAACCATGCAAGCAATATAATATATAACGCCGAAGGGCGAGGATCAAAACTCAGAAAGAAAACCAACATTCTCAAGAAAACCTGAGAAGAACCATAATAATACAAGCGTGGGACTCTAAGGTCAAAAGAATATACAACTGGTCTTCTAAGTCTATCAAATAATACAAGTCTTGTTGATGGAGTTTACTAGATACAACTGAATAAATAAAAATACAACGGTGGTCACGATGCAAGTGAACCAACATTCCCAAGCAATCACCCTGATTGAAGTGGTGTGCCAGCAAAGCCGCAAAGGAAACCTGTACAGCAAAACCTGCAAGAAACTGTGACACAACGGGGGTGGGTTGCCAACTCGTGAGTAGAAGACATCACCGAGAAGAAATCGCATGTATGACTCTCTCCTAAGTCATACAATAAATATACTCAAAACTACAACAAAGGTAACAATATATCATAAGTGCGATATCAAAGTACTCGTGTCTGTGTCAAGAATAATAATATATCGATGTGTATCATGTATGAATGCATCATCCAACGTGCGTCCAGCAACGAAACATAAAATCATGATAAAACCTGAGTGTCCAACACCGACACTCGAAACATCATGAAACTCGTGTCCAGCATCGACACGCAAATCCCCATATCTCAGGCTCCGCATCCTCAGATCGGCCCATGGACTCTGTCAGTCCGGATCGGCCCATATAACCATCTCTCTCATAACTCAGAACGGTATTCTCGAGATATCCATCGAGTTTCCATACAATCGCCGGTCGGTAGCGCTCCCCTGCCGGGCTCAACGTCTTTCTATACGATCCTTTTGCCCTGGGGTACCGCACCGTGTCCACCATGCACCCGCAGACGGTCCCTCCCCTTACCTCGAATCGGGTGTATGATACCGCTCAAGAACCGAGAAAACCCATGGTGGACACCACAAATATCACATCATGAGAAAACAACAAATTTCTATTTTTATAAATGATAATGAATTATAAATCCTTGCGGTTTCTCCAAATCCAGAAATCTTATGGAAAATCCGAATCCCATAATTAAGAGTCAATAAACAGTGAATACTGGCATAAAGCCCTATGATATTGCATAACAGAATGAATGTATAAGTGCATGAAGTATCTAAATAAGAAATGCAATATCTAAACCAGCATATGAAAGCAAGCGTACCAGTACTATGTTGAAACTACAAGTTAACAAATTTTACCAATGAAGTAATGCTTTTCTAACGTATACGTGACATGGAAATTACCGATGATGATGTGTGTGAGCCGGAAGCAAGTGTTCGTGGATATACGCATCATCGGTAATGGTGCTGGTGTCCTAACAATCGATATCATAATAGTTAATGAAACACATATATAAACATGCAATGCAATGAGAACATGAATATAAAGGAGAACGAATAGTAAACGCAACATTGAAGAATATATATTTCTATATACGAGTCATACAATTTTTGGTGTTTGAAATCGCACGAATCGTGGTTTTAGAAAAATATGGGCTACGGGGTCTTTGAGAAAAGAAACATCCATTGAAACATCCGTAGTATCTCTCAGCCTGTCTTTAAAATACTCACGATTCGTTAGTTTGAAAATAAGTGTGGCTTGAGTCCAGTCTAACATCTACCTAATAAACCACATGACTAAACTAAGAGACTAATCGAAAGGGTAAGGAAATCCACCTAAATCCAAGTCGATATATCTTTTAGTCGGCGATCCCGCCTCAATAGCGTCACGTACGGTAAAATATATAATACGACATCCTTGAGTCAAGAGTGTCGATCAATCATCATATCTATATCTCGTACGGTAAAATTCATCGTATGGCATCCCAAATCGGGGTACGGGTCAAATATCACATATATCTAATTGTTCATATGGTATCATTATCATAATATCCTGAATTAGGGGTACGTTCTACAGTCTAGTACATACCAATATCATCAACATATATCCTCGTGTGTATGAAAACACATCTCCCATCGTTCCGCTATGATATCATGTCGTATATCGTAACACGACCCAAGACACATAACCGATCTCACGGTAGCATGCCCGATCATATCGACTCACCTCCAAGTATCATATACTATCCTCATCATCCATGTATATATATATATATATATATGTACCAACGCATCCACATATATATATACTTATAAACATATACACCCAAACATATCACGTGTGTGCATGTGTGTGTGTGAACCTTTACTCTAGGGTTTCGCGACTAAGAAACTAAACTAAAAACGCTTTCTTGCTAATTATTCACGTTTCACAAAACACATATTTATATATATAAATCATTCGCATTCTACCCTACGAAAGTGCGGGGGTGCTATACGCCATCCACCCGACTTCCCCGATAGATATACATCTACTCACCTAGATGCCTCGGCTAATCTGATTCGATTCCAGCTCTGCCCTTTCCATGCCACATCCGATGCCTCTGCACCCGATCCTAGAAACGTACACAAGTAAAAAAGAGAATAAATATATAATTAGTCCCAGACACCACCAATACAAGTCAACCACGTGCACTAACTAAACGCGCACGCACCTGGTGCACAAAACACGCTCGCGACAACGCCACAAACCACAACTAGGGTCCCTATACGTGGCAACTACCAAACCAAAAACCCAGTCGTACCAATCGGTATTTCACAACACACTAGATATTTTAAGAAATAGGTTATAAACCATCAAAACCTTAAATTTAAATAAAATCGATTTATTATAAAAACCTAGTAAGCAACCATTAACCGTTTTAGCGCAAAACTATATGTTTTAACAAATCAAGTGGCCACAATATTCATCTAATATCATAATTATGCTTCACAACTCTTAACTAAATTTTTATTCTCATTTATCAACATTTACCATGAAATTAGTTTGCAAAATTATATAATTAGGACAATTTAAAATTTACAATTAACAATTTAGCAACTAGGTTATGTTTTGCATGCCTTAAGGTATTAAACTACATATTATAACCTTAATGTGTAGGGTTACACCAGCGCACCGGCCATCAATCCGTGGCCAAACGTGGAACAAAAACTTTTTAAAACCGGCGCTAAAGGAACCCGATTCCCAGATCGAACCATTAACCCTATACTAGTTAACTGTAAAAGGAGTTTAAGAGATTATACCGATCAATCTGTGTCCTTTGGTATTCAACCTCTTCCCAAGCTCCTCGTGGCTGCCCCGAACAAGTTCGCTCTCCGGTCTCCCTCGTCCAAGACGATCCACATCGAGGATTCTTAATACGGACTCCCGCTTCAAAACCGAAGAAACTCGGGCATCTAGTTTGCTAGCCTAGATGCACAACATGAAGTAGAGAGAGTGTGTGATTATTTTGTCTCAAGACATCTATAGATTCTCAACACATGAGAGGGTATGGATGGAGGTGAAGAAGAAGCCATTGGTGTATCAAGTGTGAGCTCAAGACTTAGCATACAAAAGAAAAATCAACACATGAAAAGTATAGTGGTGGCTGCCCTCTTCTATTTCTTCAAGTGTTATGAGGTGTTTGTGATGAGCAAGTCAAAAAAAACCTAGCACAAAATATCTTCATGCCATCACAAATATCTCACAACAAAAACAATAAAGAAATAAGCATGGCACAATAAATGCCATAAGCCAAAACTTAACCTCACACATTACACCTCACATATTAGTAAACATTTATAAAAACCCTAAATGTTTAATACAATAAAAAGAAATGGCATCTTCAAAAGTAATCTTATAACGGATTACAAGAATACCCCTCAACTGTATATACAGACCTGCATCCGTATTCCGACTGAATACGAATACAATGAGACGAAAATAATCCAACAATCTAATACTAGGATCCGGCTTAAACAAAAGCCCACTAGAATGATCAGTCCGATCATGATCCGTGCACAAGTACACGAATACGATCGAACCCTTCCATAAAACCATACGTCCTCTAAAACGTTTCGCCCGAATCAGGGAAACCCTCTGTGTGGGACTCTAAAGACTCATCAATACGCTGACAGTGAGTTTAACCATAAGCATGTCAGTGGCACAAGCTGTACGTAACGGCTACCCAGGTATTTAGCGAAAGGGAGGCCGACGAGCAAACTTATCCTGAAACATTACTGTGCCTGACAGTAACAATATCCGTACAGTCCGGTTCGTTCGTCTATGAGTATCGCATGTCGAGCCTAGGGGGTGGATAAAGTCAGACCCCTAATAACGCGATATTTAGTGTCGGCATGAAACCTATCACCAACTGAGAAACTATTGATCCTAGATCGGTAATTCTCGTCTACCCCGGTCGAGGATTTCTGGTGATGGCTTTCCGTGCACTCCGCGACCTCAACCCCCAATATACCGGGAGATACGAATCCCCTGACGATCCGCTCACCGCCTCCATGTGGCTCGGGACTGTACCCAACTAAAACCTGTTTGCTCGACTCCTCTGAGCCGTAGTAGTGTCGTAATCAAAGCACAGTGGGAACTCACATGAGACAAATGACGATCTCAGGTCGGTAGACTAACCTCTACACATGTCACCTGGGAACTGCTATCAGACAATAGGTATAATACCAACTAGCATGTTCTTGGCGAGTCCGTCCGGTGAGCTCTTAAGCCAATGAGCACCTGTATACATCTTAGGTGAACCAACTGACACCAATGGCTTGTGAGACCGTCCATCGCCCCTCGTCGGGGTCTCGATCCGTATACACTAGTCTACTATTGGAGTATCGATGCACAGTCTCGAAACTCCCTAAGACTAGGGACACTTTAAGGATGTGCTTATAGACCACTCAACTCTTACGTATATGATCACCATCATACTTCTGGTAGTTAAGCAAGAATCCTATGGGCTCTATCAATATATAATAATGATCTGTAATGTCACCTGAAGCATGTACACGATGATAAAGACAAACCAGATAGCATACTATCATCTCGAGTAAGACTGTTCTACCGGTATAGGTCCTCCCTCAATCATTGCAATCACGTGCCTGTGATCCAATAATTGACTTGAGATCACTACAGCCGAGAATCTACAACTTGCACTTAAGGCTAATTATTGCGGTGTCGCATACTCACAGCCCATATGATACCGAACACCCAACATCTCTACTAATCAGTTTCACAAAGCTCGTTTGTAAAACTATTGCGTTTGAGAAATACCCTCAGTGAGTGGATCCGCTCCAATGTTTCTTTCTATGTCTCTCTTTATCTCAATTTCGTGGAGAAAGCCATCTCCCGAAATGAGCAATACCTTTCTTAGAATATGTCTGGATATCTGATGGGACCCAGTTCACAAATGAACTCCAAATCTAGTAAACTTATTAGACTATATCGGCAATTGATTTTAATCAGTATCCTGCGCCATGCCTTCCTAAGTATCTTCTTGGACCACCTGTCCAAACTACTGCCCCTCAAAAGAGGGAAAACTATAACTCTGACAGTCACTCTGTCATCCAGGTCACCTTGGAATCCTGGAATGATAACCGTCTCCCGAAGAAGACTGTCGTTATCAAATCCCTAGAATATCTACTTATGTTCATAAAACTGCTTCCAAACGTTTCTCCAGGTTTGGATTAATATATCAACTAATTGCATCTAGTGCAAAAAAAATATCTGGTGTGGTACTTGACATCTCATGATTGACTTATTTGCCTAAGCAAGTGATATGCCAAACATGCACATCCCTCTCCCCTTTAGTCTGTAAGACACCTTTAGAGAGGGTGACTCCATCACCTGCGGGTACACTACCATGCCAGGAGTCTTCTATTCTAAAACACCTTTAGAATATTTTCTAAGTACCCAGATTGGGAAACTACCCAAATCCAGATCTAAAACTATAGAACTAGTAACCAGAATGCCAGATATAATATCCAAATCCTATGTAGAGAAACCACTGTGTGACAACCACAGTATAACCGATCGTAGTGTAGGGATTTCACTTCCTACAAAGTGTATGTTATCCAAATACCAGGACATACCACCCTACTACCTTCTTAACAGATCTATCTCCTATTTTGATGATACAAAGCCTATGAATGTCACATAGATGATCTATCTCCTCTATACTCACTTTAGCCTATAAATAAACACAAGCTACATGTCCAATATGCTTCCGCTGCTCCCACTGACCACAACAACCCTCTGGCAGAGTCATATACACGTGCACTTCTAAATCTAGTTTAGAATGACGCTATACTCATCTTCCTGCCGGGTCTCATAGTCTGGAACAACAGTAGTGTCAAGTTTGGGTAAACAAGAACCTCCCTGTCACCGTCCTTGAGGATACCGAAGTACCTCTCGGGTGGCTGAGGTTACCCACCATATCTGCGGAGTGGCCAATGTAATGTCAAACCCGATTGAATCTTCAGTTTCTATTAAATTTTCAGTAATCGTCTGTGGTTCTGGAATCACTTCCAGTTCTACCATACTCCCACTACTGTTTTCTGAAAAAATCCATTTTACTAAAACTGTGGCAAGTCAAGAACAATATCACTATTGATCTTCCAGATGGTAGAAAGTTAACCCTCGTCATAGCCTGGGATAACCCACAAACTGCCATTACGGAAACGTGCCTTGAGTTATCTAGAGTCTGGTTTTAAGCATAAGCCGGACAACTCCATATACCTTAACATCGTTAAGATATGAGCCATTCTATATATAATATAGAAACAGAGGCACTGATTTAATTGAAACCAGATTCAAATCATGCAGCTTTCTCCAATATATGTCAACTAAATAGAGAGAGGCCGATCAGCATTACTCAACTTATGAGTGCATCCAGATATGAGTAACCTGAAAGAGAAGCAAGTTCTCAAAACCATTACTATCAACTGAATACCAAACACAAGTATCTACATCTTCGATCACCTTGGAGAATCCTGATACTTGCAGCATATAGTTCTCTATTTTATTCATATATCTATAACTTCTCAAAACTTAGACCTTGTATTTCTACGAAACACTTGTCTAAAACTTGAGAAGTTACAAGTAAACAGAATATAGTACAAGGACCAACCCCTTTGTCCTAATAGACACTGGACAATATACAATACTTTGTATAAGTCCCCTGAGTTGAATAACTCAAACCCTGTGTGTTATAGTTTGAAAATTATACTATGGTTAAGAAGAATTACACCGCTGTTTAATGCTCCTTACCTAACCATCAACTGATATAGGTAAATGTCATCGACATAATTTTAAAAAGTTATATCTCACTTTATAAAACAAACGTATAGATATATCAATTTGAAATTGGTGCATAACAACGGATATTCAAAACCAAATATTTGCCGTTAGGCAAAACCCCAGGTGATTTCCTCAAATATCACCAGTTACAACGAATTCCAATATAAGGAGGATGTAATCACCTAATTCCCAATAACTTACTTCCACTCATCATCAGTAAAACTATACAGATGTGAGAATCAGACCTGGTAAATACATACCCTAGAGTAAGGATCTAATTAGGAAATTAGTTTTCAATTAACAATGCACAGAGAAACTGAAACATGAAAATGTTTCGAAGGGGTATCTGGGTATTCCTAATAATGCATCTTCCATTATCCAGATTCATGACTGTAACCATATATTTTGTTGCCATCTCTCCAAATCCTTTTATCTGTCATTACTCGTTACCTTCTGTCCACCACACTTAGGCTAAATGGTTTTCTTCCTTCCCTACCGTTCGGCACCAGCCTATGGTTTGGAAGAAGACTATCCAATAAGCGTAATAGGTGTACTCTCCTAATCCTAGGAGTACTCACAACTTGAAAGAAGGTAAAGATAAAAGACAACTGAAAAAACCATATTCCCTTTCTCCTAAACCAGAATCCATCCTCGAACTGGAACAAGTTCCATCGAGTTCATATGTAACTATACGATGGATTATCCAATAACTGTGGATCTTCATAGTATTACGGGGTGTTCTGGAGAAATCGAAAGGTGAAGTAGGAGTGACGATGAAATATGTGGTTTGGACGTGAATGATAGCAGTTGCAATTTACTTTACCCTCTTTCTGATCCCTTTATTTGTCTTTACTCATTCCCTTCTGTACACCACACTTAGTCCAATTGGTTTTCTTCCTTCCCCACCTTTCGGCACTTACCTTGGTTTGGAAGAAGACTATCCAATAAGCGCAATAGGTGTACCCTCTCCTAATCCTAGGAGCCCTCACAACCTGAGAGAAGGTAAAAGGAAAAGACAACTGATAGTCCTATTCAATATATCCAGAACCGGAAACCGTCCTCGAATCTGAAATAAGCTTCTTCAAGTTCGTATGTAACTATACGATGGTCATATACAATAAATGTGGATCTTCGTAGTGATACGGAATGTTCCGGAGAAAAGCAAAGGGTAAAAGTAGGAGTGGCAATGAGGTATGCAACTCAGACAATCCAAAAGTCAATATGTTTTATGAAGGTCTGGTTATATTGGTTACTGAGTTATAAACTAGGGTCGGGCCATGGTCGCTGCCAAAGAGAGAGAAAAGAAACACTCAGCGTGCACTCTAACCTTGATCAGAATGGTTAATCACTTTATCTAATCAGGATGTCTCCCACTGTTTTCTTAAATTCTCCTCCAAACCTGAAAGAATAATTAGTCGGGATCACCCGAGGAGTAAACCAACTTATCAGTGGGTATCTGGATCCAACTATCATCGTATGATAACCTCATGGAATCCACTCACGTTATCACACTCCAGAAGGTATGCACATCCCTGGCAAGTTTCCTGTATGTTTGAAACTCCCGATGTGATTTCTACCCCTAGACCCAAGTGACCTTGACAATGCCAACATATCAAAGAGTCCTAGTCAAGTTCAACCCGTCATTATCTTGATTGCGTTAAACCCACCCGTACGAGTCCTTGACAATGCTAACATAACCGTACGACTGTCCTAACCAATCCACATATCCATGCGACAGAAAAGCATTACAGAGCTACCGAACACTACGCCTCGGCAATGCACGACATACGTAGCACAAATACTAAGCAATACTAATCTGAAATGACGGAGGTCTACGGCTGGTTTTTGGAGAAAAACCTTTAACTTAATGAACATGATATCATTGAAGGAACCAGATAGCTTTTTATAATATATAGTGGCGAAAACCTTTGCTAAAGAGGTCACTCCCGGTGAAGGGATCTCAGCTCTTTCCTCGTAGAATGAGGTGCCGGATATTCATAACTGAATACCACTGTGCAAAGCAAAAAGTAATCGACTATAGTGAAGTTATTAACCTGACACAAACTTCTGCCCAAGGGGTCACTCCCGATGAAGGGATCTCGGCCCTTGCCTCGTCGAATGAGGTGCTGGATATTCATAACCGAATACCGCTATGCAAAACAAAAGAGAACGTCCGTGTAATAACAGCTTTTTGAAAATTTTTCCAACAACATCAAATAGGTCTGTTTTCCTTGCATTGATCCGAATCAATGCAGTCCCATCAGTTAATCACACCACAAAAGAATGAAAATATGGTGTACGTATATGGCATTCGCATTCGCCACTGGGTCCCGTCATCACCCATTAGGTTACTTAACTAACGACAGAGCGCGACTAGACTAGCGTGGGTGTAAAACATATACAACATCTACTAGTATATATATCAATATATAATAATCTCTCAAGGCATGATAAATGCAACATCACAGATAAGCAATAAGCATCACAGAACAATACAGATAATCTGGGAGTCTCGGGTTTCCTTTGAGCCGCAAGTGAAACCGAACGTTTCCCTGGTTGTGTGGATAGCCTGTGCAATGAATACTTAGACCCTTACGAGCGCGACAAGTTACCCGCAAAAACCAGAAGTGAGGTAGCCCTCTACATAAAAGTAAATGGACCACCCAGCACTTCACGGAATCTGGTAACTTGAGCACACCTCCTTGGGTCAACCTGTACCCCCTTTGAGTACGGCGAATAGCCCGCCAATTCTAGAGTGAGGCCCCCTCCTTCTCAACGCCATGAGATGCGGGCCTGTTGCCCTCTAGAACCCGGCTATCCGTGCACTCCATCACGGGGTAATCCTAGTACAGAAAAGAAAATATGTACAACGGTGACATCGACCTCAACCAGGTCGTGCCCCAAACAAATAAAATACAAACAGGCAGTGACGGCAGTCCACATGTCCGACGCTCGCCCGCGATATCAAATGTACAAATGAAACTAAACTGTACTAACATTGCATCCAACCTATCCACCGCGACAAATCCGCAACAACACAGCACAACACAGAACATCAACGTGAATGTCACATTCGCAAACCCTTCTAAAAGAACTATAGCGATTAGACAAGTTGTACCGATCAAATGACATTCACGGTCGCAGATAGAAATGTATGTACTGTAAACTTTAAACAATGTTAGAAATATCGACTACGAAATAACCCCGAATAGCCCGAAACAACTAGATAAAACCATATCCAGACTGGGCTAAACTAGTAATACCACTGAACCAACATTCTAGAGAAAAGACCACAACCCAAATACAAAACCCAAACTTCTTACAATGGCCGGCCTCCTCGGTTTTCTAGGCAATGTGGCCGGTTTTTTCTGGTGGAATTCGTTCGTATTTGGGGTGTAGTCAAGCGGTCATGTCAGTAGACTTCTGCAGTTGCTAAAAAAAAATTTAGAAGACCAAATGAAATTCGACAGAGACTGGAATGTGCAGGCCAATGAATTGGAGTTGTTTCGGTTTCGATAGCTTAACATTATCTAAACCAACTAGTATGAGGTTAATGGGTTGGCTCTGATACGATGTAGGGTTACGCCAGCGTCCCGGCTATCAATCCATGGCCAAACGCGGAACAAAAACTTTTTAAAACCGGCGCTAACGGAACCTGATTCCCGGATCGAACCATTAACCCTATGCTAGTAAACTGTAAAAGGAGTTTAAGAGATTATACCTATTAGTTATATGTATGCCCTAGAGGACATTATTGTACATATGATTTATATTATAGTGGATGCTTGGACATATAGAGAGAGGACTTTCTTGCTCGACATGATAGTATACTTGTTAGTGTATATGCCCAAGAGGCCATTACTGTATCATACTAGTTTGTATATTACTTGATGGAAGCTTGGGATATTCACAGTTGTATAGACAATCTTGCTCGAAATGGTAGTATGCTACTTGGTTTGTTTCTACTTTAATGTGTACATGTGTTTCTTTTTGCATATCGCCTATACACATTAGTGGAGCCCTTAGGATCTTTGCTTGATTACAAGCGTTGTGATGGCAGTCACACTAGTGTGGGCTGGGTAATCTACAAGCACATCTTTATACAGGTCCCTGGTCGTAGGATTATCGAGACAGGGCATCGATACTCCGGAGTAGACTAGCGTATGCGCTTCTCATCCCAGCATGGGAGACGGTCTATGCCACAGCCGTCAGTACGTCGTACTTGAGATAGTATGCGGGTGCTCGTTAGGTTACGAGTATACTGGACAGGACTCATCGGGAACTGTTGGTTGGAACTATACCTATCGTCAGTTATCAGTTCCCAGGTGACATGAGTACAGCTTAGTCCGCTGACTTGACACTGTCACTTCGCCTCGAGTGTGTTCCTACTGTTCTTAGATTGCTACCCTACCACGGCTCAAATGAGTCATGCAAACAGGTAGCAGTTGGGTGTAGTCCCGAAGCACTTGGAGCCAGTGACGGTTAGACAGGATTCGTCTCTCCCGGTATTGGGAGTTGATATCACGCTGTGTCAAGGAGAGCCATTACACATAGTCGTCCCTGGCCAGGGCAAGCGAGATATGCTGGTAGCGTTTCCAGTGTTATCTCAGGGTGTTCTGGGCTACACTCTGACAAGACTTGTACCGCTATTAGGGGATTGACGTTTACCGCCCCCTAGGCCCGCCATGCGATATTCTCAGACGAACAGACCGGACTGTACGGAGACTGTCACATTCAGGCTCAGTAGGAGTTCGGATGAGTTCACTTCATCAGTCTTCTTATCGGCATGTACCTGGGGACCGTTACGTACAGCTAGTACCGCTTACGGCCTGTGGTTAAACCCACTGCCGGCGTAGTGTCGAATCTTTAGAGTCCCACACAAAGAGCTATTCTCCTTTGGGCAAAACAGAGTAGAGGTCGCATGGTTTTGCGACAGGGTTCGTTCACATCCACGCACTTGTGTACGTTTGGTGTCCGGGCAGTTATTACTAGTGGGTTTTGGTTTAAGCCAGATCCTAGTATACATTTTGGGATTGGTTTATCTCTTTGTATTCGTGTTCCTCGGAACACGGATGCGGGTGTGTGTGCACAGTTGACAGAGGTAGAGGTAGAGGATTCTTATTAGGGTTGTTGACTATTGACTTTTTCTAAACCCTAATTAGAATAAGAAATATGATTAATAATAATATTAATTAAGTATTATTGTGCCATGGTTGAGTTGAAAGTTTGACTTTTGTTGACTTGTTGACTTTGTTGACCGGTTGACTATTTTGGACTTGTTGACTTATCATCATTTCATGGCTATGACTTTTGCTTGCTTGTTGTTCTTTACAAAATGCATTAAATGCATGAAATGATAATGGCCATTGATATAAACAATCACAAATACTTAATTATTATTATTATCATGATTATTTTCTCTTTTGTGAGCATGGTTATAAAAAGTCAAGCTCATTCTATCATATTGATTCTCTCTCATCCAAGCTCTCCCTCTTCCTCTTTCTCATGGCTCTCATGTCCCATGAGTTGAGAAACATGAGCCATTGAGTTAAAACCCTAAAAACACTTCTCTACTCACTCTAGAGTATAAGGTCTAGCAAGCCAAGCACTTTTGTTTCCTCTCGGTTGAGGTAGAAGCTCAAGGTAGAAGCTTTCGGGTGGATCCTTCTTCGACAACAAGGAGACGACGAGGTGAGGCCGATCCAACCACTCCAAGGAGCAAGAAGAGAAGGAGTTCAAGACCTATGTATAACCCCCTAACATAGTAGTTAAACTTGTAGTTAGGTTGCTAGATATTTGTTTAGCAAAGATCCTGTTCTAAAGTCCATGTTACCTTCACCGTAAAAATCGTTTTTTACCGTTTCTGCATCCCCGAAAGAACCGGGATGGGTAACGTGGACTTACAGTGGTATCAGAGCCTAACTAAACAACAACTAGCATGTTAGCAAAGTATTTAGAATTTCGATCGGAGAAAAAATCACAAAACGAGTCCAAGATCTGAACTTTCTGCCGATTTTTAAACTGTTCAAAAAATGATTCCACATACACTAAAAATCGGCTCAGGGTTTTTTTGAGATACACAGGAAAAACGAGTCACTGACTCGGTCAACGCACCGCAGAACTGCGGCGAGAACAAGCTTCTTGCCGCGGATCCGCGGCCGCGTTAACTCGGCCGTGAATCGTTTTGCCTGCAGTATACTCAGTGTGATGTTTTGGGATATTCAGAATATGTTGTTTCTGCCCAGATTTTCTAGAGAACAAATTTGTGTTTGGGGTAGTTACAAATCCGTATTTTTGATTGAAGTTCTGTAGACTTTAGCTAATGGATTATATCTGTGATGTGATATATGTATTGAACGTCTGCTAATTGCTATACGTCGATTAGCGGGGGTTATACATATCTGTGATCTGTAATGTTGATGGTTTGTGTATATGAACTCGTTGGATTGTCGCGGATGAATAGCCGGGGGGTTATGAGATGAGAGTTTTCTTTACTTTTCATTTGATGTAATATTATTTGTATGGCCGCGCATCCGGGATGAGGTTGTAGCCACCATTGTATATTATTTCTTTTACTGTTTTTGCTCCTAGGATAGACCCAAGGTGGGGTGCACAAACTACCGGGTACCTCGAAGTGCCGAGTGGCCTACTCACGTTGTTGAGGGAGGTTGCTTCACTTTGGGTATTTGGTGGGTAGTTTGCCGCACCCGTAGGGGTTTAGGGTGTGGTCTTGGCTATTCATCGCGACCGTGTAATCCGCTTTTCGTTGCAGGCACGAACGAAACGCGGATTCCTAGTATATCCAATGTGTTCATCTGTAATCTGGAATGGCTATCATTGCATCTGACGAAAGTATATATCTATATATGATATCTATTTAGGCGTTGCTTATGTTTTGCATCAGCGCTAGTCCAGCCCCCGCTCTGTCCTTAGTTAAGTACCCTAACGGGTGATGACGGGGCCCCGTGGCGAATGCGGATGGCATAAGCGTACGTCATATTTTCGTTGTTTTCTGTAATGGTAGGATTAAATGATGGGACGCATTAAATTAATGCAAGAAAATAAACCAAAGTTAAAGTCGTTGGAACAATTTCAAAACCACTCGGTTTCTTTTCAAAAACAACTTTTAAACATGGAGCTTAAGCCACTCCTATTAAAAGCTATCTTGTTCCATCGATTATATCAAGTTCACTACGTTCACGGTTTTGCTAAAACCATTCGTAGCCCTCCATCATTTCAGTTAAATGTTCGGTAGTATTCAAGCTATGTATTTTGACCTACGCCAAGGCATAGTGATTGGTAACTGCCGGATATTTATTTGTTGCATAGATAGATGCGTTGGTTTGGGACAGTCATACAACCATTTTGGCCTACGTCAAGGGTATGTACGGGTGGGTTCAAATTAACCTGGTAAATGATGGGTAGAACTTGACATGTGACTTATGATATTTTGGCCTACGTCAAGGTCATAAGAGCATGGGGCAAAAATCCACATCAGGAGTTTCTAAAGAAACTGAAACTTGCTAGTGCTGCATACCATTTGGAGTGTGATGATTCTGGTAGGATTCCTTCAGTTTTATCACACGATGATATTTGGATCCCGATCCTACTGCGAGTATATGCTACTCCTTGGGAAATTTCTCGCTTAACGATCAATGCTATAAACCAAGTAGGTGTCTAGAAAGGTGTTAGCGGGGCTACGCCCCCAGGGAAAAGAGGTTCTTTAATTAAGGAACTTCACGAAAGCGTTGAAAAACCTCTCTCGAAATACCAACACTGGCCTGGCTGAATGGTTAAGCAAGTATTGTACGGTGAGATTGATCCTGACTAATTCTTCCTTTTTGGTTTTAGGAAGGATTCGAGAAACAGTGGGAGCCATCATGTTTAGACAAACTAAAAACCACTCTAAACTTGCAAGAGCATCATGCTAAAGTGTTTCTTCTCTCTCTCCTAATTGCAGCGACCAATCGTCATGACCGGACTTAAGTTACTACTAGATAAAAATATACTGACAGGGCCAAACTACAAAGATTGGCTCAGGAATGTCAAAATGGCAATCACTTATGACAAGTTGGGGTATCTCCTTACCACCAAAGCTCCCCCTGTCCAAGGTCCCACCTCCAGCGTCGCGGATATAGAAATCCGTAAGACCTAGGAGATCGACTGCGCGAAGGCCAAGTGCTTCGTGCTTGCCTCTATGGACAATGAACATCAGAGGAGGCACGAGAATATGGACCTAGAATCCATATTTCTCCATACTAAGAAATGTAAGTGCACGGCGGCGCCCCGGCCGTCAATCCGACGCCGGAATGCGGAAGCGGTGAATAACTTAAATTTTGCGGACTTAGCAAACCGGCACCACCGCGCACTTTAACCGGATCGAACCATTAACTAGTCTAAGCTATCTACAAGAATGGGAGAAGAGATATACCGACTGATCCGAGTCCTCCGGTCTTCATCTCCACTCCGATCTCCTCGCGGGATCTCCGTCCGTCTCCTCCTCGTCGGAAAGGGCACCACATCGCCTTCGTCTTTTACGGGCTCCCGCCTCAATACCGAGGCAACTCGGGCATGAAGCCGGCAACTCGACATGCTCAAGATATGCTGTAGGAAGTGTAGTGTAGAGTGGATGTCTCACTTTGGGGTTTGTTGCCTTTGGATGGAGGAATGAAGATTGAACTTTGGAGGGAAATGAAGCTACCAATTTTGCAAGCCAAATGAGATGAACAAATGAAGCACATAAATCAATCTCTCATTTTTCTTCTCCACCATGAAGTGGCCGGCCAAAATCATCAAGGAAATTGGTGGAGGAAAGAATGGATATATATGATGAAGGGAGGTGAGTGTAGGAGTGAAGAAGGGGTGACCACAACCAAGACAAAGAAACATGCAAGCATGCTTCAACTCACATCAAACCCATACCCTTATCAAATCACAAATAAAGAAAGTCATGGTGCAAGAAAAGAAAGCTATCATAATAGATCTTTATGCAAGAAAACCCCTCCACAAATGTAATTTGCAAAACTGCAAATTACCCCCTCCATCGGAAAAGTCCGGCCGGGAAGGAAAAAGAGAAAACCGGCCGGAACGGAATGCAAACTGGCAACCCCAGAAAACTGGTCCCATAATAAATTACAGGAAAACCCCGAAACTGTGCATACACACCCGCATCTGTATTCCGTCCGGATACAAATGCAAAAAGACAAAATCTACACTGTACTAAACTAGGACCGGCTTAAACCAAAGCCGGCTAGTAATATCCGTTCGATCCTGATCCGTGCAATACCGCACGTATTTGATCGAACCCTGCCATATACCTATACGGCTACTAGTACAAACCGTCCGATCCTGATCCGTGCAATACCGCACGTATCTGATCGGACCCTGCCATATCTCCATACGGCCTCTACAGCGTTTCGCCCGAAAGCTGAGTAACTGAAAGTGTGGTGGACTCTAAAGACTCGTCAATACAATGGCTGTGGATTTAACCACTAGCCCGTCAGAGGTATAAGCCAATACGTAACGGGCCACCAGCTATTGACTAAAAGGGACGTCGATGAGCGAACTCATCCTGACACCCTACTGAGCCTGTCAGTGACAATATCCGTGCAGTCCGGTCCGTTCGTCTATGAGTATCGCATGGCGGGCCTAGGGGGTTGGTAAAAGTCAGACCCCCAAAAGCGGTACAAGTCGTGTCGGAGTGTAGCCCAGAACACCCTGAGATACTACTGGAATACCTACCAGTAAATCTCCTTGCCTTGGCCAAGGACTTTGTGTAATGGCTCTCCTAGACACAGCACGACCTCACCCCCAATACCGGGAGAGACGAACCCCTGAAGATACGCTCACTGCCTCCATGTGGCTCGGGACTGTACCCAACTAAAACCTGTTTGCACGACTCCTTTGAGCCGTGGTAGGGTAGTAATCAAAGTACAGTGGGAACTCACACGAGACAAATGACGATCCCCAGGTCGATGAACTAACCTGCACACATGTCACCAGGGAACTGCCATCTGACGTCTGGTATATGACCAACTAGCATGTTCCCGGCGAGTCCTGTTCGGTGTACTCATAACCCAATGAGCACCTGTATACATCTTAGGTGATCCAACTGACACCAGTGGCTTGTGAGACCGGCCACCGCCCCTCGTCGGGGTCTCGACTGTATACACTAGTCTACTAATGGAGTATCGATGCCCGGTCTCGAAACTCCCACGACTAGGGACCTTTTAAGGATATGCTTGTAGACCCCCAGCTCCCACTTATATGATCGCCCTCATACTGCTGGTGGTCAAGCAAGAATCCTAGGGGCTCTATCAACGTGTAATAGCGACGTGTCATGTCACCTAAAGCAGTACACGATGATAAAGGTAAACCAGATAGCATACTATCATCTCGAGTAAGACTGTCCTACCGGGATAGGTCCTCCCTCAATCATTACAATCACGTACCTGTGACCTAATAATTGACTCTGAGGGCACTATCTCCAACAATCTCCCACTTGCACTCAAGGCTAATTATTGCGATGTCGCATACTCACAGCCCGTGTGATACCGAACATCCAACTCCTCTACTAGTCAGTCTCACAAAGCTCGTTTGCGGAACTATTGCGTTCGAGGAATAGCCTCAGTGAGTGGATCCGCTTAGTTGTTTCTTTCTATGTCTCTCTATATCTCAAGTTCGCGGAGAAACCCATCTCCCGAAATGAGCAATACCTGTCTTAGAATGTGCCTGGATGTCTGATGGGACATAGCTCATAAATGAACTCCAAATCCAAACTTCTTAGACTGTATCGTCAACTGAACTTAATCAGTATCCTGCGCGCCATGCCTCCCTCAGTATTGCCTTGGATCACCTGTCCAAAATACTGCCCCTCATCAGAAGGAAAAACTATAGCTCTGACAACCTCCTTGTCGTCCATGTCACCTTGGAAGCCTGGAATGATAACTGTCTCCTGAATGAGGCTGTCGTTATCATCTCCCTAGAACATCCACTTATGTTCTAAAACTGCTTCCGACTGTTTCTCCAGGATTGGATTAATGTCAACTTATTGCATCTAGTGCAAGAACAACATCTGGTGTGGTACTTGACATCTCACGATTGACTCAATTGCCTGAGCAAGTGATCTGCCAATCATGCCCGTCCCTCTCCCCTTTAGTCTGTAAGACACCTTTGGAGAGGGTGACTCCATTACCTGCAGGTACACTACCGTGCCAGGAGTCGTCCATCCTAAATACTCTTAGAATGCTGTCAAGTACCCTGATTGGGAAACCACCCAAATCTAGATCTAAAACCACAGATCTAGTAACCAGTATGTCTGATATAAAATCCATGTCCTTTGTGGAGAAACCACTGTGTGACGACCAAAGTATAACCGATTGTAGTATAGGAGTTTCTTTTCCTATTCTGTGTATGTCATCCAGATACTAGGACATCACACCCTACTACCTTCTCAACAGATCCATCCCCTATTCTGATGAAGTCAAACTCATGACTGTCACGTCAGAAATAGATGATCTATCTCCGCTACATCTGCTTTAGTCTATAAATAGACATAAGCAACATGTCCACCAATGCTTCCGCTGCTCCCACTGACTACGACAACCCTCTGGCAGAGTCATATAGACGTACACTTCTAAAACTAGTTTAGAACGACGCTATACTCATCCTCCCGCCGGGTCTCGCAGCCTGGAACAACAGCAATGGTAATTGTGGGTAAACAAGAACTTCCCTGTCACCGTCCTTGAGGCTACCGTAGTACCTCTCGGGTGCCTGAAGTTACCCACCGTATCTGCGGAGTGGCCAATGGAATGTCAATCCAGATTGAATCTTTAGGTTCCTTATCAAATCTTCAGTAATCGTTTGTGGTTCTGGAATTACTTCCAGTTCTACCATACTCCCACTACTGTTTTCTGAAAAAATCCATTTTTAATAAAACTGTGGCGAGTCTAGAACAATATTGCTATTGTTCATCCAGATGGTAGAAAGTCAACCCTCGTCATAGCCTGGGTCAACCCACAAACAGCCATTACAGAAACGTGCCTTGAGTTGTCCAGTGTCTGGTTTTAATCATAAACCGGACAACTCCCCGTACCTTAACATCGTTAAGATATGAACTGTTCTATATCCAATATAGAAACAGAGGCACTGATTTAATTGAACCAGATTCAAATCATGCAGCTGTCTCCAGTGCATGTCAACTAAATGGAAGGAGGCCGATCAGCGTTACTCAACTTAGGAATACTTCCAATTATGAGTAACCTGAAAGAGAAGCAAGATCTCTTTATCATTACTATCAACTGAATACCACACACAAGTATCTACATCTTCGATCTCTTTGAAGAATCCCGATACTTGCTATACCTGGTTCTCTACTCTATTCAAATACCTATAACTCCTCAAAACTTAGACCCTGTGTTTCTACGAAACACATGTCTAAGAACTAGAGAAGTTAAAAGTAAACAGAATATAGTATGAGGACCAACCCCTCTGTCCTGATGGACCCTGGACAACATACAATACTCTGTATAAGTCCCTTGAGTCTGATAACTCATTCACTGTGTGTCGTAGGTCGAAAACTGTACCTATGGTTAAGAAGAATTACACCGCTGTTTAATGCTCCTTACCTAACCATCCACTGATATAGGTAAATGTCGTAGACATAATTTCAGAAAGGTATATCTCACTCTATGAAAATAGACGTACAGATATATCAATTTGAAATTGGTGCATAACAGCGGATATTCAAAACCAAATACTTGCCGTCCGGCAAATAACCCAGGTGACTTCCTCAAATATCACCGATTACAACGAATCCCGATATAACGAGGACAATCACCTAATTCCCAATAGCTTACTCCCACTCATCATCTGTAAAACCATTCAGATGTGAGAATCGTACCTGGTAAATACATACCCTGGAGTAAGTATCTAATCGGGAAATCATTTTTCCTTTAACATTACACAGTGAAACTGAAACATTGAAATGTTCCGATGGGGTATTCTGGTATTCCTAGTAATGCCTCTTCCAGATTCACGACTGTAACCGTATATTTCTTTGCCACCTCTCCAAATCCCTTCATATGTCTTTAGTCTTTACCTTCTGCACACCCTTTTAGGCCAAATGGTTTTCTTCCTTCTCTACCGTTCGACACCAGCCTATGGTTTGGAAGAAGACTATCCAATGAGCATAAGGGGTGTACTGTCCCAATCCTAGGAACACTTGCAATGAGAGAGGGTGAAGATAAAAGACAACCGAATAAACCTTATTCCTATTTCTCCTGAACCAGAATCCATCCCCGAACTGGAACAAGTTCCATTCGAGTTCGTATATAACCATACGATGGAGTATCCAAATAAACTGTGGATCTTCGTAGTGATACGGAGTGTCCTGGAGAAATACAAAGGTGATGTGGGAGTGGTAACGAAATATTTGGTTTGGTCGTGAATATCTGTTGCAATTTACTTTGCCCTCTTACTAATCCCTTGCTTTGTCTTAATCTTAATACCTTCTGCACACCGTTTAGGCTAATTGGTTTTCTCCATTCCCTACCGGTCGGCACCAGCCTAAGGTTTGGAAGAAGACTATCCAATCTGCATAATAGGTGTACTATCTCCTAAACCAAGGAGTACTCATAACTTGAGAAAAGGTAAAAGGGAAAAGACAACTGAATAATCCTATCCGTTTTCTCCAGAACCGGAAACCATCCTCGAATTCCTTCGAGTTCGTATCTAACCATACGATGGCTTTGTCCAATGGAAGTGGACGTTCGCAGTAATACGGGGTGTCCTGGAGAAAAGGGTAAAAGTAGGAGTGGCAATGAGGTCTGCAACTCTGACAATCCAAAAGCCAGTGTAAAGAAGGTTCGGTCAACTTGGTCACTGAGTCAAAGTCTTAGGGTCGGGTCAATGGTCGCTGCCAAAGAGAGAGAGAAAAGAAACACTCAGCGTGCACTCTAACCTAGATCAGAATGGTTACCAATTTATCTAATCTGGAATCCTCCCACTGTACCTCAAATTCTCCTCCAAACCTGAAAGAAGAATTAGTCGGGGTCACCCGAGGAGTAAACTAACTCATCAGTGGGAATCGGGATCCAACTCTCATCGCATGATAACGTGACGGAATCCGCTCACGTCATCACACTCCAGAAGGTATGCGCATATCTGGCAAGTTTCAGTACTTTTGAAACTCCCGATGTGATTTCTGCCCCATGCTCTTATGACCTTGACTAAGGCCAACAAATCATAAGTCACATGTCAAGTTCTACCCGTCATTGTCCAGGTTGATTTGAACCCACCCGTACAAGCCCTTGACTAAGGCCAACAAGGCTATACGACTGTCCCAAAACAACGCATCTATCTATGCAGCATATGAATACCCAATAGCTACCAAACACTGTGCCTTGACTAAGGCCAACAAACACAGCTTGAATACTATTGACTACCCATATGAAACGACGGAGGGCTACGAATGGTTTCTGGCGAAAACCTTTAACGTAGTGAACTTGATATCGTTGAAGGAACGGATAGCTTTTTAGAAAATATAGTGACGAAAAACTTTCACTAAAGAGGTCACTCCCGGTGAAGGGATCTCGGCTCTTTCCCCGTAGAATGAGGTGCAGGATATTCCAACTGAATACCACGATGCAAAGCAAAAGTAATCGGCTATAGTGAAGTTAATGCCCTGACGCAAACTTCTGTCCAAGGGGTCACTCCCGGTGAAGGGATCTCGGCCCTTGCCTCGTCGACTGAGGAGCAGGATATTCCAAATGAATACCACGATGCAAAACAAAAGTGAACGTCCTTGCAATAACAGCTTTTTGAAAAGTGTTCCAACAACATCAGATTAGGTTTGTTTTTAACTTGCATTGATCCGAATCAACGCAGTCCCATCAATTGATCACACCAAAAAGAACGAAAATATACTGATGTACGTATATGCCATCCGCATTCGCCACTGGGTCCCGTCATTACCCGTTAGGTTAGCTAACTAACGACAGAGCGGGGACTGGACTAGCGCGGATGCAAAACATATACAACATCTACTAATATATATACCAATATATTATATTCGCTCAAGGCGTGAATGAAATGCAACATCACAGATAATGAACAGCATCACAGAAACAATACAGATATCTGGGATCCCCGGGTTTCACAGAGCCACTGCTGAAACCCGACGTTCCCCTGGTCGTGTGGATAGCCTGTGCAATGAAATCCTAGACCCCTACGGGCGCGGCAAGTCACCCGCCAAAACCTGAAGCGAGGCAGCCCCCTTCAGCGCCGTGAATGGACCACCCAGCACTTCACGGAATCCGGCAACTTGGGCACCCCTCCTGGGTCAACCTGTACCCCCTACGAGTGCGGCGAATAGCCCGCCAATCCTAGAGTGAAACCCCCTCCGTCTCAATGCCATGAGATGCGGGCTTGTTGCCCTCCAGAACCCGGCTATCCGTGCACCCCTCCGCGGGGCAATCCTAGTACAGAAAGTAAAATATACATACACCGGGTACATCGACCGCAACCAGGTCGTGCCCCAAAATAATAATACAGTCAGGCAGTGACGGCAGTCCACATGTCGGACGCTCGCCCCGCAATATCAAATGTACATAATACAACAAAACTGTACTAGCATTGCATCCAGGCTATCCCCCACGACCGATCCGCAACATCACAGCAAATACATAGAACATCAACGTGAAAGTCACGTTCGCAAATCCGTCTAACCGGGCTATAGCAGTTAGACCGGATTTACCGATCGAGTGACATTCACGGTCGCAGATATAATGTAAATACTGTGAAAAATGTGTTTAAAAAATTTCCGATTGATCAAACAATTAACAAGTGGGCCCCAAAGAAAACTGTAGCACTCAAAGAAACAATTGGCCCAACTTTAATATTCCAAAGCCCATATTTTAAGCCCAGAAGGCCTCTGTAAAAAAATGGTGAAGTGATGTGAATAGTGCGCGGCGGAAGGGCCGCACAAAGGTGGTTTTCGCGGCGGTTCCGCGCTCCAATTTTGGAGTTACTTCATCAAATTTTTACAGAACTCTTAGATTATCCAGTACATCAATATTTTACAACCTGAAAAATTTTTCGAGACTGAAAAATTTCAACAGAAACTGTCGTGGGTAAAATGCAGTTTTGGAACTTTTTGATCGATCGGAAATGCAAACACATTACACAAAGCTAGACTAAGTTAATGGTGAGGCTCTGATACCACTGTAAGTGCACGGCGGCGCCCCGGCCGTCAATCCGACGCCGGAATGCGGAAGCGGTGAATAACTTAAATTTTGCGGACTTAGCAAACCGGCACCACCGCGCACTTTAACCGGATCGAACCATTAACTAGTCTAAGCTATCTACAAGAATGGGAGAAGAGATATACCGACTGATCCGAGTCCTCCGGTCTTCATCTCCACTCCGATCTCCTCGCGGGATCTCCGTCCGTCTCCTCCTCGTCGGAAAGGGCACCACATCGCCTTCGTCTTTTACGGGCTCCCGCCTCAATACCGAGGCAACTCGGGCATGAAGCCGGCAACTCGACATGCTCAAGATATGCTGTAGGAAGTGTAGTGTAGAGTGGATGTCTCACTTTGGGGTTTGTTGCCTTTGGATGGAGGAATGAAGATTGAACTTTGGAGGGAAATGAAGCTACCAATTTTGCAAGCCAAATGAGATGAACAAATGAAGCACATAAATCAATCTCTCATTTTTCTTCTCCACCATGAAGTGGCCGGCCAAAATCATCAAGGAAATTGGTGGAGGAAAGAATGGATATATATGATGAAGGGAGGTGAGTGTAGGAGTGAAGAAGGGGTGACCACAACCAAGACAAAGAAACATGCAAGCATGCTTCAACTCACATCAAACCCATACCCTTATCAAATCACAAATAAAGAAAGTCATGGTGCAAGAAAAGAAAGCTATCATAATAGATCTTTATGCAAGAAAACCCCTCCACAAATGTAATTTGCAAAACTGCAAATTACCCCCTCCATCGGAAAAGTCCGGCCGGGAAGGAAAAAGAGAAAACCGGCCGGAACGGAATGCAAACTGGCAACCCCAGAAAACTGGTCCCATAATAAATTACAGGAAAACCCCGAAACTGTGCATACACACCCGCATCTGTATTCCGTCCGGATACAAATGCAAAAAGACAAAATCTACACTGTACTAAACTAGGACCGGCTTAAACCAAAGCCGGCTAGTAATATCCGTTCGATCCTGATCCGTGCAATACCGCACGTATTTGATCGAACCCTGCCATATACCTATACGGCTACTAGTACAAACCGTCCGATCCTGATCCGTGCAATACCGCACGTATCTGATCGGACCCTGCCATATCTCCATACGGCCTCTACAGCGTTTCGCCCGAAAGCTGAGTAACTGAAAGTGTGGTGGACTCTAAAGACTCGTCAATACAATGGCTGTGGATTTAACCACTAGCCCGTCAGAGGTATAAGCCAATACGTAACGGGCCACCAGCTATTGACTAAAAGGGACGTCGATGAGCGAACTCATCCTGACACCCTACTGAGCCTGTCAGTGACAATATCCGTGCAGTCCGGTCCGTTCGTCTATGAGTATCGCATGGCGGGCCTAGGGGGTTGGTAAAAGTCAGACCCCCAAAAGCGGTACAAGTCGTGTCGGAGTGTAGCCCAGAACACCCTGAGATACTACTGGAATACCTACCAGTAAATCTCCTTGCCTTGGCCAAGGACTTTGTGTAATGGCTCTCCTAGACACAGCACGACCTCACCCCCAATACCGGGAGAGACGAACCCCTGAAGATACGCTCACTGCCTCCATGTGGCTCGGGACTGTACCCAACTAAAACCTGTTTGCACGACTCCTTTGAGCCGTGGTAGGGTAGTAATCAAAGTACAGTGGGAACTCACACGAGACAAATGACGATCCCCAGGTCGATGAACTAACCTGCACACATGTCACCAGGGAACTGCCATCTGACGTCTGGTATATGACCAACTAGCATGTTCCCGGCGAGTCCTGTTCGGTGTACTCATAACCCAATGAGCACCTGTATACATCTTAGGTGATCCAACTGACACCAGTGGCTTGTGAGACCGGCCACCGCCCCTCGTCGGGGTCTCGACTGTATACACTAGTCTACTAATGGAGTATCGATGCCCGGTCTCGAAACTCCCACGACTAGGGACCTTTTAAGGATATGCTTGTAGACCCCCAGCTCCCACTTATATGATCGCCCTCATACTGCTGGTGGTCAAGCAAGAATCCTAGGGGCTCTATCAACGTGTAATAGCGACGTGTCATGTCACCTAAAGCAGTACACGATGATAAAGGTAAACCAGATAGCATACTATCATCTCGAGTAAGACTGTCCTACCGGGATCGGTCCTCCCTCAATCATTACAATCACGTACCTGTGACCTAATAATTGACTCTGAGGGCACTATCTCCAACAAGAAACTATATGGAGAGCAATCCCGTATCGCTAGATACGAAGTCTCGTAAAAGTTGTTTTCGGCGAGATTGGCCGTCGGATCATCGGTAGCGGAACACGTGTTAAGATGATTGGCTTTATTGAAAAGCTCGTAGATCTTGGGACCACGTTAGATAACGAGCTCTATACGGACTTGTTTCTCCAGTCCCTTCCTTCCACTTACGCCCAGTTTATCCTGAACTTCAACATGCAAGGAAAAGAAGTTAAACTTTCAGAACTCCTCAACATGTTGAGGAGTGCAGAGGGCACCTTACAGAAAGTAAGGAAAACATCCACTTTATTTGTTGGAGGATCTTCCTCTTCTAAGTCCAAAGAAAAAGCCAAAGGAAAGAAGAAGAAAACCCTTCCAAACCAAAGGGCGGTGTTAGTAAAGTGGAAACGAAGGGAAAAGCAAAGGCAACAAAGATAGCGGGTCAGCTTGTGTGAAAGGAAGAGTGCTTCTATTGTCATAAGAAAGGACACTGGAAAAAGGATTGCACGGCTTGGAAGGCCAAGAACCAGGACCCGCAGCAAGTTGCGGCTTCGGCTTCAGGTGTGTATGTTATTGAAAACTGTCTATCAATAAACTCTACTTCTTAGGTATTGGATACCGGATCAGGATCTCATATTTGTAATTCTTTGCAGGCACTGAGAAAGCGTAGGGTTTTGAAGGCAGGTGATATGACCCTCAGAGTTGCAAACGGAGCTGGCATGGATGCTGAGTCCATGGGGGACTATCACTTGGGATTGTCAGATGGACATGTTTTGGTTTTACGGGATTGTTATTTTGTACCCAGTGTGACTTGTAATATCATATCTGTATCTTTAATGTCTAAAGAAGGTTATGATTTTGCATTTGTAAGCAATGTTTTAAACATTCCCCTTAATCAAGTTCTGATTGGGTCGGGTACATTAAGCAACGGTATATACGTATTAAACCAACAACAGATTTTCAATGTCGAGAATACACACAAAAGAATGTCTCCAGAAATAAATCATGCTTTCTTATGGCATTGTAGACTGGGTCACATCAATGAGAGAAGGTTGACGAAGTTGCATACAGAAGGATATTTGGATCCGTTCGAATATCAATCATATGCAACTTGTCAATTCTATCTCAAAGGAAAGCTGACAAAGACTCCGTTCACTGGACACGGAGTGAGAGCGAGCGAGCTCTTGGGACTCGTACACAATGATGTATGCGGTCCAATGTCTGCACATGCGCGAAGTGGTTATTCTTACTTCATTACTTTTACGGATGATTTTTCAAGGTTCGGGCATGTCTTCTCAATGAAGCATAAATCTAAATTCTTTGGAAAATTCCAGGAATACAAGAATGAAGTAGAAAAACAAACAGGCAAAAGTATCAAGACACTGAGATCTGATCGAGGTGGCGAATGCTTGAGTGTCGAGTTCCTGGATTACCTAAAAGAGAATGGAATTCTCTCTCAGCTTACTCCTCTATACACTCCACAACATAACGGTGTATCGGAGAGACGGAACCGAACCCTGTTGGATATGGTACGTTCCATGATGAGTAACGCTGAGTTGCCGCGATCATTCTGGGGATATGCACTAGAATCAGCTGCATATCTTTTGAACTGAGTTCCAACTAAGACTGTGCCTACCACACCATATCAGATATGGAGTAGGAAGAAACCCTATTTTCAATATCTGAAGATTTGAGAATGTCCAGCTTTTGTCAAAAAGCAGCATGCGGACAAACCCGAGGCACGCTCAGTACAGTCTAAGTTTATGGGATACCCAAAGAACTCCAGGGGGTATCTTTTCTATTACGCAGAAGAACAAAAGGTTTTTGTCTCTCGTAATACCCACTTTCTGGAACATCAGTTCTTCGAAAAAGAAATAAGTGGGAGCGCAATAGAACTGGAAGAAATTCCAGAACCACAAACTTTTACTGAAACTTTAGTAGAACCAGAAGGTTTGAAAGAACAGGACATTCCTGCGCCGCTCCGCAGGAGGAGTAGGCAGTCTCATCCGCCCGAGAGATACTACGGTTTTCTCATAGACGGGGATAGAGAAGATTACATCATTGATAGTGATGAGCAGACTAGCTTCCAGCAGGCCATTCAGAGCGTTGACTCGGTAAAATGGCTGGATGCAATACGGACCGAAATGGAGTCCATGTACACCAACAAAGTATGGACATTGGACATTGCTTCAGAAGGGGTAAAACCCGTAGGATGCAAATGGATCTTCAAGAGGAAGATTGGTGTAGATGGACAGGTTGAGACCTATAAGGCTAGACTTGTTGCAAAGGGTTTTCGTCAAAGACCTAGTTTGGGCTATGACGAAACCTTTTCTCCAGTGGCTATGCTGAAATCCATTCGGGTCCTTCTTGCCATTGCTGCCTTCCACGGCTATGAGATTTGGCAGATGGACGTAAAGACCGCTTTTCTAAATGGAAATTTAGAGGAGTGTGTCTATATGGACCAGCCAGAGGGTTTCATTCAGAGTGGGAGCAGCGGAAAGGTGTGCAAGTTGCTTAAGTCCATTTATGGACTAAAGCAGGCATCGCGAAGTTGGAACATCTGTTTTGATGAGACGGACAAAGATTTTGGCTTTATCAAAAATCCAGATGAACCATGCATCTATAGTGAAATTGTAGCACGAACTGTCGTATTCCTCATTTTATACGTGGATGACATTCTCTTGATAGGAAATGACATTTCTATGCTACAATCTGTCAAAGGGTTCTTGCCATACAGGTTCTCCATGAAAGACCTGGGCGATGCCTCTTACATTCTAGGGATCCAGATCCATCGTGATAGATCCAAGAGGATGTTAGGACTTTCACATTCCAGGTACATCGACACCAAACTGAAAAGATTCAGTATGGAAGATTCCAAGCGCGATAATCTATGGCTTGTCACGGGATCATCCTCTCCAAAGAGATGTCTCCCAAGACTGATTTGGAAAGGGATCACATGTCTATTATACCCTACGCTTCTGCAGTAGGCTCTATAATGTATGCAATGTTGTGTACCAGACCAGATGTAGCTTATGCACCGAGTGTGGTAAGCCGGTATCAGTCAAACCCTAAGGAGAAGCACTGGATAGCGGTAAAGAACATTCTGAAGTACCTAAGAAGGACTAAGGACATGTTCTTGGTTTACGGCGGAAAGGACCTCCAGTTGGAGGCCTTTGCTGACTCCAGCTTCCAGAGTGACAAAGATGATTCCAAGTTCATGTCGGGTTATGTCATTTCCCTCAATGGGGAGGCGGTGTGTTGGAAGAGTTCTAAACAGGAAACCGTTGCTGACTCGACGATGGAAGCGGAATATATCGCTGCATCTGATGCCGCAAAAGAAGCCGTCTGGATGAGGAAGTTCTTGACAGAACTTCAGGTGGTTCCGTCCATTGTTGATCGAATACCTCTGTATTGTGACAACAACGGGGCTATAGCTTTAGCAATGGAACCCAGGTCCCATCAGAAGTCCAGACACATCTTGAGGCGGTATCACCTAATCAGGGAGATCGTGGATCGCCGGGAGATCGAGGTTCGGAGGGTGCTACAGAAGATAACACTGCAGATCCATTCACGAAGGCCTTACCCCAGACTCAGTTCGAGCGGCTGATCGAGATGATAGGTCTTCGATACACCAGTACATGGTCTTAGTACAAGTGGGAGATTGTTAGTGTATATGCCCTAGAGGCCATTACTGTATCATACTAGTTTGTATATTACTTGATGGAAGCTTGGGATATTCACAGTTGTATAGACAATCTTGCTTGAAATGGTAGAATGCTACTTGGTTTGTTTCTACTTTAATGTGTACATGTGTTTCTTTTAGCATATCGCCTATATACATTAGTGGAGCCCTTAAAATCTTTGCTTGATTACCAGCGTTGTGATGGCAGTCACACTAGTGGGGGCTGGGTAGTCTACAAGCACATCCTTATACAGGTCCCTAGTCGTAGGATTATCGAGACAGGGCATCGATACTTCGTAGTAGATTAGCGTATGCGCTTCTCATCCCAGCAGGGGAGACGGTCTGTCCCATAGGCATCAGTACGTCGTACTTGAGATAATATGCGGGTGCTCATTAGGTTACGAGTACACTGGACAGGACTCATCGGAAACTGTTGGTTGGTACTATACCTATCGTCAGTTATCAGTTTCCAGGTGATATGAGTACAGCTTAGTTCGCTGACTTGACACTGTCACTTCGCCTCGAGTGTGTTCCCACTGTTCTTAGATTGCTACCCTACCACGGCTCAAATGAGTCATGCAAACAGGTAGCGGTTGGGTGCAGTCCCGAAGCACTTGGAGGCAGTGACGGTTAGACAGGATTCGTCTCTCCCGGTATTGGGAGTTGATATCGCGCTGTGTCAAGGAGAGCCATTACACATAGTCGTCCTTGGTCAGGGCAAGCGAGATTGCTGGTAGCATTTCCAGTGTTATCTCAGGGTGTTCTGGGCTACACTCCGATACAACTTGTACCGCTATTAGGGGACTGACGTTTACTGCCCTCTAGGCCCGCCATGCGATATTCTCAGACGAACAGACCGGACTGTACGGAGACTGTCACATTCAGGCCCAGTAGGAGTTCGGATGGGTTCACCTCATCAGTATTCTTATCGACATCTACCTGGGGACCGTTACATACAGCTTGTACCGCTTACGGCCTGTGGTTAAACCCACTGCCGGCGTAGTGTCGAGTCTTTAGAGTCCCACACAGAGAGCTATTCGTCTTTGGGCAAAATAGAGTAGACGTCGCATGGTTTTGCGACAGGGTTCGTTCACATCCGTGCATTTGTGCACGTTTGGTGTCCGGGCAGTTATTACTAGCGGGCTTTGGTTTAAGCCAGATCCTAGTATACGTTTTTTGATTGGTTTTATCTTTTTGTATTCGTGTTACTCGGAACACGGATGCGGGTGTGTATGCACAGTTGACAGAGACAGAGGCAGAGGATTCTCATTATGGTTGTTGACTACTGACTTTTTCTAAACCCTAATGAGAATAAAAAATATGATTAATAATAATATTAATTAAGTATTATTGTGCCACGGTTGAGTTGAAAGTTTGACTTTTGTTGACTTGTTGACTTTGTTGATCGGTTGACTATTTTGGACTTGTTGACCATCATCATTTCATGGCTATGACTTTTGCTTGCTTGTTGTTCTTTACAAAATGCATTAAATGCATGAAATGATAATGGCCATTGATATGAACCATCACAAATACTTAATTATTATTATTATCATGATTATTTTCTCTTTTGTGAGCATGGTTGTAAAAAGTCAAGCTCATTCTATCATATTGATTCTCTCTCATCCAAGCTCTCCTTCTTCCTCTTTCTCATGGCTCTCATATCTCATGAGTTGAGAAACATGAGCCATTGAGATAAAACCCTAAGAACACTTCTCTACTCACTCTAGAGTATAAGGTATAGCAAGCTAAGCACTTTAGTTTCCTCTCGGTTGAGGTAAGAGCTCAAGGTAGAAGCTTTCGGGTGGATCCTTCTTCGACAACAAGGAGACGACGAGGTGAGGCCGATCCAACCACTCCAAGGAGCAAGAAGAGAAGGAGTTCAAGACCTAGGTATAACCCCCTAACATAGTAGTTAAACTTGTAGTTAGGTTGCTAGATGTTTGTTTAGCAAAGATCCTGTTCTAACGTCCATGTTACCTTCACCGTAAAAATCGTTTTTTACCGTTTCCGCATCCCCGAAAGAACCGGGACGGGTAACGTGGACTTACAGTGGTATCAGAGCCTAGCTAAACAACAACTAGCATGTTAGCAAAGTATTTAGAATTTCGATCGGAGAAAAAATCACAAAACGAGTCCAAGATCTGAACTTTCTGCCGATTTTTAAACTGTTCAAAAAATGATTCCACATACACTAAAAATCGGCTCAGGGTTTTTTAGAGATACACAGGAAAAAAGTGTCACTGGGTCGGTCAACGCGCCGCAGAACCGCGGCGAGAACAAGCTTCTTGCCGTGGATCCGTGGCCGAGTTGACTCGGCCGTGAATCGTTTTTCCTACAGTATACTCAGTATGCTGTTTTGGGATTTTTAGAATTTGTTGTTTCTGCCCAGATTTTCCAGAGAACAAATTTGTGTTTGGGGTAGTTACAAATCCGTATTTTTGATCGAAATTCTGTAGACTTTAGCTAATGGGTTATATCTGTGATGTGATATATGTATTGAACGTCTGCTAATCGCTATACGTCGATTAGTGGGGGTTATACATATCTGTGATCTGTAATGTTGATGGTTTATGTATATGAACTCGTTGAGTTGTCGTGGATGAAGAGCCTGGGGGTTGTGAGATGAGAGTTTTCTTTACTTTTCATTTGATGTAATATGTAATTGATGTAATATTATTTGTATGGCCGCACATCCGGGATGAGGTTGTAGCCGCCATTGTATATTATTTCTTTTACTGTTTTTGCTCCTAGGATAGACCCAAGGTGGGGTGCACAAACTACCGGGTACCTCGAAGTGACGAGTGGCCTACTCACGTTGTTGAGAGAGGTTGCTTCACTTCGGGTATTTGGCGGGTAGTTTGCCGCACCCGTAGTGGTCTACGGTGGGGTCTTGGCTATTCATTGCGACCGTGTAATCCGCTTTTCGTTGCAGGCTCGAACGAAACGCGGATTCCTAGTATATCCAATGTGTTCATCTGTGATCTGGAATGTCTATCATTGCATCTGATGAATGTATATATCTATATAAGATATCTATTTAGGCGTTGCTTATGTTTTGCATCCGCGCTAGTCCAGCCCCCGCTCTGTCGTTAGTTAAGTAATCTAACGGGTGATGACGGGGCCCGTGGCGAATGCGGATGGCATAAGCGTACGTCATATTTTCGTTGTTTTCTGCAATGGTAGGATTAAATGATGGGACACATTAAATTAATGCAAGAAAATAAACCAAAGTTAAAGTCGTTGGAACAATTTCAAAACCACTCGGTTTCTTTTCAAAAACAACTTTTAAATGCGGAGCTTAAGCCACTCCTTTTAAAAGCTATCACGTTCCATCGATTATATCAAGTTCACTACGTTCACGGTTTTGCCAAACCATTAGTAGCCCTCCATCATTTCAGTTAAATGTTAGGTAGTATTCAAGCTATGTATTTTGACCTACGCCAAGGCATAGTGATTGGTAGCTGCCGGATATTTATCTGTTGCATAGATAGATGCGTTGGTTTCGGACAGTCGTACTACCATTTTGGCCTACGTCAAGGGTATGTACGGGTGGGTTCAAATTAACCTGGTAAATGATGGGTAGAACTTGACATGTGACTTATGATATTTTGGTCTACGTCAAGGTCATAAGAGCATGGGGCAAAAATCCACATCGGGAGTTTCTAAAGAAATTGAAACTTGCTAGTGCTGCATACCATTTGGAGTGTGATGATTCTGGTAGGATTCCTTCAGTTTTATCACACGATGATATTTGGATCCTGATCCTACTGTGAGTATATGCTACTCCTCGGGAAATTTCTCGCTTAACGATCAATGCTATAAACCAAGTAGGTGTCTAGAAAGGTGTTAGCAGGGCTACGCCCCAAAGGAAAAGTGGTTCTTTAATTAAGGAACTTCGTGAAAGCGTTGGAAAACCTCCCTCGAAGTACCAACACTAGCCTGGCTGAACGGTTAAGCAAGTATTGTACGGTGAGATTGATCCCGACTAATTCTTCCTTTTTGGTTTTTGGAAGGATTCAAGAAACAGTGGGAGCCATCCTGTTTAGACAAACTAAAAACCACTCTAAACTTGCAAGAGCATCAGGCTAAAGTGTTTCGTCTCTCTCTCCTAATTGCAGCGACCAATCGTCATGACCGGACTTAAGTTACTACTAGATAAAAATATACTGACAGGGCCAAACTATAAAGATTGGCTCAGGAATGTCAAAATGGCAATCACTTATGACAAGTTGGGGTATCTCCTTACCACCAAAGCTCCCCCTGTCCCAGGTCCCACCTCCAGCGTTGCGGATATAGAAATTCGTAAGACCTGGGAGATCGACTGCGCGAAGGCCAAGTGCCTCGTGCTTGCCTCTATGGACAATGAACATCAGAGGAGGCACAAGAATATGGACCTATAATCCATATTTCTCCATACTAAGGAGCTATATGGAGAGCAATCCCGTATCGCCAGATACGAAGTCTCAAAAAGTTGTTTTCGGTGAGATTGGCCGTCGGATCAACAGTAACAGAACACGTGCTTAAGATGATTGGCTTTATTGAAGAGCTCGCAGACTTTGGGACCACGTTAGAGAACGAGCTCTATATGGACTTGATTCTCCAGTCCCTTTCTTCCACTTACGCCCAGTTTATCCTGAACATCAACATGCAAGGAAAAGAAGTTGAACTTTCAGAACTCCTCAACATGTTGAGGAGTGCAGAGGGCACCTTATAGAAAGTAAGGGAAACATCCACTTTGTTTGTTGGAGAATCTTCCTCTTCTAAGTTCAAAGCGAAAGCCAAGGGAAAGATGAAGAAAACCCCCACCAAACCAAGGGGTGCTGTTAGTAAAGTGGAAACGAAGGGAAAAGCAAAGGAAACAAAGATAGAGGGTCAGCTTGTGGGAAAGGAAGAGTGCTTCTATTGTCATAAGAAAGGACACTGGTAAAAGGATTGCAGGGCTTGGAAGGCCAAGAACCAGGACCCGAAGCAAGTTGCGGCTTCGGCTTCAGGTGTGTATGTTATTGAAAACTGTCTATCAATAAACTCTACTTCCTGGGTATTGGATACCGGATTAGGATCTCATAGCTGTAATTCTTTGCAGGCACTGAGAAAGCGTAGGGTTTTGAAGGCAGGTGATATGACCCTCAGAATTGCAAACGGAGCTGGCATAGATGCTGAGTCCGTGGAGGACTATCACTTGGGATTGTCAGATGGACATGTTTTGGTTTTACGAGATTGTTATTTTGTACCCAGTGCGACTTGTAATATCATATCTGTATCTTTAATGTCTAAAGAAGGTTATGATTTTGCATTTTTAAGCAATGTTGTAAACATTCACCTTAATCAAGTTCTGATTGGGTCGGGTACATTAAGCAACGGTATATACGTATTATACCAACCACAGATTTTCAATGTCCAGAATACACACAAAAGAAAGTCTCCAGAAATAAATCATGCTTTCTTATGGCATTGTAGACTGGATCACATCAATGAGAGAAGGTTGACGAAGTTGCATACAGAAGGATATTTGGATCCGTTCGAACATCAATCATATGCAACTTGTCAAACCTGTCTCAAAGGAAAGATGACAAAGACTCCGTTCACTGGACACGGAGTGAGAGCGAGCGAGCTCTTGGGACTCGTATATATTGATGTATGCGGTCCAATGTCTACACATGCGCGAAGTGGTTATTCTTACTTCATTACTTTTACCGATGATTTTTCAAGGTTCGGGCATGTCTTCTTAATGAAGCATAAATCTGAAGCCTTTGGAAAATTCCAGGAATACAAGAATGAAGTAGAAAAACAAACAAGAAAAAATATCAAGACACTGAGATCTGATCGAGGTGGCGAATACTTGAGTGCCGAGTTCCTGGATTACCTAAAAGAGAATGGAATTCTCTCTCAGCTTACTCCTCCATACACTCCACAACATAACGGTATATCGGAGAGACGGAACCGAACCCTATTGGATATGGTACGTTCCATGATGAGTAACGCTGAGTTGCCGCGATCATTCTGGGGATATGCACTAGAATCAACTGCATATCTTTTGAACCGAGTTCCAACTAAGACCGTGCCTTCCACACCATATCAGATATGGAGTGGGAAGAAACCCTATTTTCAATATCTGAAGATTTAGGGATGTCCAGCTTTTGTCAGAATGCAGCATGCGGACAAACTCGAGGCACGCTTAGTACAGTGCAAGTTTGTGGGATACCCAAAGAACTCCAGAGGGTATCTTTTCTATTAAGCAGAAGAACAAAAGGTTTTTGTCTCTCGTAATGCCCACTTTCCGGAACATCAGTTCTAAGAAAAAGAAATAATTAAGTGGGAGCGCAATAGAACTGGAAGAAATTCCAGAACCACAAACTATTACTGAAAGCTTAGTAGAACCAGAGGGTTTGAAAGAACAGGACATTCCTGCGCCGCTCTGCAGGAGTAGTAGGCAGTCTCATTCGCCCGAGAGATATTACGGATTTCTCATAGACGGGGATAGAGAAGATTGCATCATTGATAGTGATGAGCCGACTAGCTTCTAGCAGGCCATTCAGAGCGTTGACTCGGTAAAATGGCTGGATGCAATGCGGACCGAAATGGAGTCTATATACACCAACAAAGTATGGACTTTGGACATTGCTCCAGAAGGGGTAAAACCCATAGGATACAAACGGTTCTTCAACAGGAAGATTGGAGTAAATGGACAGGTTGAGACCTATAAGGCTAGACTTGTTGCAAAGGGTATTCGTCAAAGACCTGGTTCTGGACTATGACGAAACCTTTTCTCCAGTGGCTATGCTGAAATCCATTCAGATCCTTCTTGCCATTGCTGCCTTCCACGACTATGAGATTTTGCAGATGGACGTAAAGACCGCTTTTCTAAATGTAAATTTAGAGGAGTGTGTCTATATGGACCAGCTAGAGGGTTTCATTCAGAGTGGGAGCAGCGGAAAGGTGTGCAAGTTGCTTAAGTCCATTTATGGACTAAAGCAGGCATCGCGGAGTTGGAACATCTGTTTTGAAGAGACGGTCAAAGATTTTGGCTTTATCAAAAATCCAGATGAACCATGCATCTATAGTAAAATTGTAGCACGAACTGTCGTATTCCTCGTTTTATACGTGGATGGCATTCTCTTGATAGGAAATGGCATTCCTATACTACAATCTGTCAAAGGGTTCTTGTTACACAGGTTCTCCATGAAAGACCTGGGCGATGCCTCTTACATTCTAGGGATCCAGATCCATCGTGATAGATCCAAGAGGATATTAGGACTTTCACAATCCAGGTACATCGACACCATACCAAAAAGATTCAGTATGGATGATTCCAAGCGCGGTAATCTACCGGCTTGTCACGGGATCACCCTCTCCAAAGAGATGTCTCCCAAGACTAATTTGGAAAGGGATCACATGTCTATTATACCCTACGCTTCTGCAGTAGGCTCTATAATGTATGCGATGTTGTGTACCAGACCAGATGTAGCTTATGCACTGAGTGTGGTAAGCCGGTATCAGTCAAACCCTGGGGAGAAGTACTGGATAGCGGTAAAGAACATTCTGAAGTACCTAAGAAGGACTAAGGACATGTTCTTGGTTTACGGCGGAAAGGACCTCCAGATGGTGGCCTTTGCCGACTCTAGCTTCCAAAGTGACAAGGATGATTCCAAGTCCATGTCGGGTTATGTCTTTACCCTCAATGGAGGGGCGGTGTGTTGGAAGAGTTCCAAACAGGAAACCGTTGCTGACTCGACGATGGAAGCGGAATATATCGTTGCATCTGATGCCGCAAAAGAAGCCGTCTGGATGAGGAAGTTCTTGACAGAACTTCAGGTGGTTTCATCCATTGTTGATCCAATACCTCTGTATTGTGACAACAACGGGGCTATAGCTTTAGCAAAGTAACCCACGTCCCATCAGAAGTCCAGACACATCTTAAGGTGGTATCACCTGATCAGGGAGATCGTAGATCGCAGGGAGATCGAGGTTCGGAGGGTTGCTACAGAAGATAACACTGCAGATCCATTCACGAAGGCTTTACCCCAGACGCAGTTCGAGCGGCTGATCGAGATGATAGGTCTTCGATACGCCAGTACATGGCCTTAGTGCAAGTGGGAGATTGTTAGTGTATATGCCCTAGAGGCCATTACTGTATCATACTAGTTTGTATATTACTTGATGGAAGCTTGGGATATTCACAGTTGTATAGAGAATCTTGCTCGAAATGGTAGTATGCTACTTGGTTTGTTTCTACTTTAATGTGTACATGTGTTTCTTTTAGCATATCGCCTATACACATTAGTGGAGCCCTTAGGATCTTTGCTTGATTACCAGCGTTGTGATGGCAGTCACACTAGTGGGGGCTGGGTAATCTACAAGCACATCCTTATACAGGTCCCTAGTCGTAGGATTATCGAGACAGGGCATCGATACTCCGGAGTAGACTAGCGTATGCGCTTCTCATCCCAGCAGGGGAGACGGTCTGTCCCACAGCCGTCAGTATGTCATACTTGAGATAGTATGCGGGTGCTCATTAGGTTACGAGTACACTGGATAGGACTCGTCGGGACTCTTGGTTGGTACTATACCTATCGTCAGTTATCAGTTCCCAGGTGACATGAGTACAGCTTAGTCCGCTGACTTGACACTGTCACTTCTCCTTGAGTGTGTTCCCACTGTTCTTAGATTGCAACCCTACCACGGCTCAAATGAGTCGTGCAAACAGGTAGCAGTTGGGTGCAGTCCCGAAGCACTTGGAGGCAGTGACGGTTAGACTGGATTCGTCTCTTCCGGTATTGGGAGTTGATATCGTGCTGTGTCAAGGAGAGCCATTACACATAGTCGTCCCTCGACAGGGCAAGCGAGATATGCTGGTAGCGTTTCCAGTGTTATCTCAGGGTGTTCTGGGCTACACTCCGACACGACTTGTACCACTATTAGGGGACTGACGTTTACTACCCCTAGGCCCACCATGCGATATTCTCAGACGAACAGACCGGACTGTACGGAGACTGTCACATTCAGGCTCAGTAGGTGTTCGAATGGGTTCACCTCATCAGTATTCTTATCGGCATCTACCTGGGGACCGTTACGTACAGCTAGTACCGCTTACGGCCTGTGGTTAAACCCACTGCCGGCGTAGTGTCGAATCTTTAGAGTCCCACACAGAGAGCTATTCTCCTTTGGGCAAAATAGAGTAGAGGTCGAATGGTTTTGCGACAGGGTTCGTTCACATCCGCGCACTTGTACACGTTTGGTGTCCGGGCAGTTATTACTAGCGGGCTTTAGTTTAAGCCAGATCCTAGTATATGTTTTGGGATTGGTTTTATCTCTTTGTATTCGTGTTCCTCGGAACACAGATGCGGGTGTGTATGCACTGTTGACAGAGGCAGAGGCAGAGGATTCTCATTAGGGTTGTTGACTGTTGACTTTTTCTAAACCCTAATGAGAATAAGAAATATGATTAATAATAATATTAATTAAGTAATATTGTGCCATGGTTGAGTTGAAAGTTTGACTTTTGTTGACTTTGTTGACCGGTTGACTATTTTGGACTTCTTGACCATCATCATTTCATGGCTATGACTTTTGCTTGCTTGTTGTTCTTTACAAAATGCATTAAATGCATGAAATGATAATGGCCATGGATATGAACCATCACAAATACTTAATTATTATTATTATCATGATTATTTTCTCTTTTGTGAGCATGGTTATAAAAAGTCAAGCTCATTCTATCATATTGATTCTCTCTCATCCAAGCTCTCCCTCTTCCTCTTTCTCATGGCTCTCATATCTCATGAGTTGAGAAACATGAGCCATTAAGATAAAACCCTAAGAACACTTCTCTACTCACTCTAGAGTATAAGGTATAGCAAGCTAAGCACTTTAGTTTCCTCTCGGTTGAGGTAAGAGCTCAAGGTAGAAGCTTTCGGGTGGATCCTTCTTCGACAACAAGGAGACGACGAGGTGAGGCCGATCCAACCACTCCAAGGAGCAAGAAGAGAAGGAGTTCAAGACTTAGGTATAACCCCCTAACATAGTAGTTAAACTTGTAGTTAGGTTGCTAGATGTTTGTTTAGCAAAGATCCTGTTCTAAAGTCCATGTTACCTTCACCGTAAAAATCGATTTTTACCATTTCTGCATCCCCGAAAGAACCGGTACGGGTAACGTGGACTTGCAATACTATATGGTTGCTCTTTATCTTAACATGTATACTTGTCTCTTTATACTGTCTCATAGTTGCATGTTGGTAAAGTCCTTAGGATGTATACTTGACTACCTAGATTATGATGCAGATCATACTAGTAGGACAAAGGTAGTCCGTGAGTACATCCTTTAATGTTCCTAGTCATGGGTGTATTGAGACAGGGCATCGATATACCAGAGTAGACTAGCATATATGCTTCTCGACCCATGAGATGAGCGATGGATGATCCCATGTCAATTGTTGTTTGACATCAGAGATGGTGTACGGGTGCTCAGTGGAGATTGGGTACACTGGACGGACTCACCGAGAACTCTTAAATGGTATTATACCTAAAGTCATATAACTGTTCTCTGGTGACACCGGTACAGGTTAGTCTGTAGACCCGAGGTCGTCATAGAGTCTTGTGTGATTCCCACTGTGCTTTGGTTTCCACCTTACCACGTTCAAGAGGACGTGCAAAACAGTAGTTTTTGGCTACATTCCCGAGTCACATAGAGTCGATGAGTGATAGGAGGGGATTTCGTCTCTCCCGGTATTGGGGGTAAATGTCGTACAGTGCTCGATTGGCCATAACTGGAAGTCCCTGGCCAGGGATGATTTGGAGATTTACTGGTAAGTGTTATCAGTAGTTTCTCGACCCGTTATGAGCCTCGTATCAGCATGACTTATCGAGTTATTAGGGTCTGACGTTTACCACCCCTAGACTGGATATGCGACATCTTAGACGAAGAGACCGGACTGTACGGTAGTGTTACTGACAGACTTTACAGGAGCTAGAGCAGGCTTGCTTGTTGATCATCTGATCGCTCAAGACCCGGGTAGCCGTTACGTCTAGCTAGTACCGCTGACGGCTTATGGGTGCTTGATATGATCATCACCTACTGTCGGTGTATTGACGAGTCTTTAGAGTCCTACACAGAGCTTTCCTGGCTCAAGAGAAACAAAGTAGGAGCACATATGTGATATGTGCGGTACCGAGATTAATACGAGTATGTGATACCATATTTTATTCTCGCGACTTATTTGTATCGGTCGGTTATATGTGATATAGCCGGGTTATCGAATCATGTGTTGATTCGATAAGTTGATACAAATAATTTTAGTCGGTTATATGTGATATAACCGGATTATTAAATCAAGTATTGATTTGATAATTTAGTGTATAATTGTATATTTGATATACTAGTTTACATTAACTAATATTAGCTCACTTAAACATTACTTTTTCTCACTTGTGTGCATATAATATATATATGTGATATATATTAATGTACATTTTTGTGTCATGCTTGATGATACACACTACATGGGTGTATGAGACTTACACCATGCTTATGGTAATTGTGAGGATTATTTATTTTAAGTAAATCAAAATTAGATGGAAATTAGTCACATGCTTGAAGCTTGTGGAAGCTTGTAGATGTATTGACTTAATCCACTAATTTTGTTTTACCTAAGATATTTATTAACCTAACCATTATCAATTAGACATGGTTATGTCTCTACATGAGTTAGTATATGATACAAACTCACCCAAGGTTGCCATTCACTCTCTTATCTATTATTGCTTCATCTTCAAGCTCTCTTGGTTTTTGAGAGATAAAGAAAAATAGTGAGAAAAAGAATTCTAAAGTGAGCAAAAATCCTACTTCATCATCCTCTACTGGATTAGCACTTTAGTATAGGGTGTTAACTTCACTAATTCCACATTACTGAAGAGGTAGCTTTGGTTAATGACTCCTCGACGTAGATCATTTTCGGTCTCGAAGACTTCGTGCAAGCACGTTGCTTTCTTCTTGTGGAGCCGTTCAAGAGTCTGCAAGATTACTACTTGGAGCGAAGGGACTACTACAATGAGCTATTGAAGTGAAGGACCGGTTTACAAAGGTTGTATTCCTAGTTCACTTGGTTGTAAAGTAGTTTACACATGGTTTTGTCTAAATCTCTAGTTAAGATTCTAGGGTTAGGATTGTTTGGCATGGTAAACTTTATAAAATGGTATGGACGATGCCTCCCGAAACCTTGCTGTCATGCCAAGCAACCTTGCAGTGGTATCAGAGCCAAGCTAGAGAATTAGGCGTTGTCTAGACGAAGTTAGAAATCCGATCGAACCCCGAAAACCCAATTTTGGACCCCTCTCTGGAAATTTTTCCAAAAGTTATATTTTTCCATGTTAAAAATACTCTAAAAATCATGCAGGTAATTACATGGACCCACCTGAAGAACGAGTCCCTAACTCATCTAAGTGACCGCGGAACTGCGGCCAAAACATGGTTTTTGTGGCGGTTCCGCGGCGCCACTTGAGAGGCTTAGGACGGGCCTTCAGCTGCTGGTCCATAGGCACTGTGGTATGGTTCTCGGTATTTCTAACATTGCTCAAGTGTTGAGCTCTATGGGAAATTTTGGGAATTCGTTGATTCGATCGAAACATTTAACACCGTCTAACTATCTGGGAATGTGATACAATATGTGGAATTCATATAGTTAGGCATGAAATCCGAAGTATGCGATATTTCGGGTTTATGATGTTTAAGGTGACTGTGGATTCCAAATGTTGTAGTTTGACATTTTCTTTTCTGCGAACGTATGTGTAATATGTGGTGTATCACCGGTTTCATTGCTATATGTCAACGACAATGGGCATACTCATATTTACTTACGTTGATGACATGTGATGTTATGTGTTGCTGCGATATGTTATATTGGATCGTCGTGTTTCGAATAGCCGGGGTTTTTATGTGAGATGAGAGTTTTTTTTATTTTCATTCATGTAGAATTCATTGTATGTAATATTCTTTTATTGCGGCACTTCCGGGTTGAAGATGATGTCACCATTGTTGTATATTATTTACTTTTCCCCATTAGGATAGACCCAAGGAGGGGAGCACAAGTAACCGGGTTCTAGAGTCCAGTGGGAGACCATCTCGAGGAGTCGAGTCCGGGGCTCCTAACTCTATAATTGGTAGGGTTGCTTGCCGCTCTCATATGGGTCTAGGGATGTGGGTTTGGCTATTCATCGCGACCGTTGAATCCGTGCTTTATACAGGCTTAAATAAAACACGGACCTCCTAGTATATCCAATATTTCATATGTTATCTTCTGCTGCTGATATTCTGTGATGTGATCACTTTATATGTTTGAGACGAATGCTTTATTATTATATATATGATATATAATAAAACTTTTTTATATTTTGCACGCGCGCTAGTCCCGCCCCGCTATGCCGTTAGTTATGTAACCTAACGGTGCATAACTGGATACTGTGGCGAGTGCGGATAGCATAAGCGTACGTTGTATTTTCGTTTCTTCTGTGATGCTTAGGAAGCATAATTGATGGGACTTCATTAATGAGATTAATGAAAGAAAAGAAACCTAAAAGATGTAGAATCAAATTTTCAAAAAGGGTAGCTCTAGTTTTTGCTTTGCATAGCGGTATTTGTGAAATATCCTGCACCTTATTCGATAAGGAAAGAGCCGAGATCCCTTCTCCGAGAGTGACCTCTTTAGAGAAACTGGCAGATGCTACAACCCACTCGGTTTTTCTTTTGATTGCTTTTATAGTTTTTGCTTTGCATAGTGGTATTTGTGAAATATCCTGCACCTTATTCGATAAGGAAAGAGCCGAGATCCCTTCACCAGGAGTGACCTCTTTAGCAAAACTAGTGAAAGCCTTAAAACCACTCCTTTTCAAAAATCACTTGTTTCTACAACGATATCAAGTCCATTACGCAAAAGGTTTTCTTAAAACCTGTCGTAGCCCTCCGTCATTTCAGATAAGTAGTATTTAGTATTCGTGCTACGTTTGCTGACCTTGTCAAGGCATAGTGTGCGGTAGCTGATTAGTGCTTATTTTCAAAGCATATGATGCGATTGGATTAGGGTAGTCGTGCGGCCTTGTTAACCTTGTCAAGGGTCGTGCTGGTGGGTTTAATTCAATCAAGAAATGACGGGTTGAACTTAACTTGCGGTCTATGGTTTGTTGACCTTGTCAAGGTCATAGATCGCTTGTGGCAAAATATTATCAGGAATATCAAGTGTTGAAATTTGTAATGAGATTGCATACCTTCTATGAGATAGTTGGATCCCGATACCCACTGCGAGTAATTGTTACTCCTGGGAGAGTCTTACCCTTTACAATTAACCGATCAAGTAGGTGTTTAGAAAGGTATCAACGAGGTTATGCCTCTGGGAAAACGAGGTTTATTTTAATTAGGTCCGTGCGAAAGCACGGGGAACCTCCCTTAAAGTACCGGCACTGGCCCGGCTGAAAGATTGGCGAACTTGTAGGGTGTAATTAATCCCAGCTAGTCTTTCCTTTTAGGGTTTGAAGGAGGATTTGATAAAAACAGTGGGAGCCATCCTAATTCGATAAGATAATAACCAATCTAATTTTGCAAGAGCATACGCTAAAGTGTTTTCATCTTTCTCTCCAGGTAGCGACCATGTCAGGCCTTAATCAAGATAATAATATGGATGTATTGACCGAACCCGCTTGTTATACTGAGCAGGAGAACGTTGGTTCGTTCTTTCTTATAATTGTTATAAGACTGAGCAGGAAATAGGGGAATGTACGGATTCCCACGCCGCCCAAACGAAAAATAAGAATGTTGATGCATCTTCTTCGGGTGTGTTAGTTACCGAGAACTGTTTCTCAGTTCACTCTACGTCCTGGGTATTAGATACCGAATCAGGATCCCACATATATAATATGTTGAATGGGCTAAGGAAAGGTAGGGAACTGGGAATGGGTGATCATTCCGTAAGAGTAGGTAATGGTGCAAATGTTGCAGCTAAAGCAGTTGGCGAATATCACCTTGTATTACCAAATGGTAATACATTGATTCTGAACGAATGCTATTACATTCCGACCCTGATATGCAATCTTATATCAGTTTCTTTATTAAGTAAAGAAGGATATAATTTTGTAGTACAGGATAATGTTATGAACATCTTCCTGAATCAAAAGTTGATTGGATCAGGCTCGTTAAATAATGGCATATACGTTCTAAATCAAACCATGGTTCTTAATGTACAAAACACACACAAGAGGAAGAGTTCAGAAATGAACGAATCCTTCTTGTGGCATTGTAGACTAGGTGATATCAATGCGACATGACTAGCTAAGTTACATAAAAATGGATATTTGAATCTGTTCGAATTTTCATGTTTTGACACTTGGCAGTCATGTCTCAAAAGGCAAGATGACCAAAAATCCGTTTACTGGATACGGAGAAAGAGTTACGGAACTCTTAGGACTGATAGAAAGTGATATATGTAGTCCCATGTCTACATATGCCAGGAATGGTTCCTCATACTTCATTATATTCACTGACGATCTCTCAAAATTCGGACATGTGTTCCTGTTGAAACACAAGTCTGAAGTTTTTGAGAAATTCAAAGAATATAAACATGAAGTCGAAAACCAAACGGGTAAAAGTATTAAAATTCTTCGATCTGATCGAGGAGGAGAATACATGAGCAATGAGTTCCTGGATTATCTAAAAGAGAATGGGATTCTCTCTCAGCTTACTCATCCGTATACACCACAACAAAACGGTGTATCGGAGCGGAGGAATCGCACCCTATTAGATATAGTGCGCTCTATAATGAGCACTGCTGAGTTTCCTATTTTCTTTTGGGGTTATGCGCTTGAGACAACAGCATACCTATTGAATCAAGTTCCATCTAAATCTGTACCTACCACACCATATGAGATATAGAGTGGGAAGAGACCATATCTTAAACGAGTTAAGATATGGGGTTGTCCGGCCTATGTCAAAAGACAAAATCCGGACAAACTCGAGGCACGATCAGTTCTTTGCATGTTTGTAGGATATCCAAAGAATTCTTATGGATATTTTTTCTACCACAGTGAGGAACAAAAGGTGTTTGTTGCTCAACATGGCACCTTTTTAGAAAAGGAATTTCTTGTAAAATAAATTAGTGACAAAGAGGTAGAACTGGAAGAAGTTCCAGCTACACAAACTATAACTGAAGATTTAGTGGAACTAGAGGATTCGATAGTACCCAACGAACCCTAGCCTCTCCGCCGATCTAGCAGGGTTCCTCATCCACCTGAGAGATACTACGGTTTTCTCGTTGATGGTGGAAGTGAGGATTGCATCATGGAAGATGATGACCCAACTAGCTTCGAGAAGGCCATCACGAGTGGGGACTCTGTGAAGTGGCTGGATACAATGCGATCTGAGATGGAATCCATGTACACCAACAAAGTATGGACTTTGGAAGTTGCTCCTGAAGGGATAAAACCCATTAGGAGCAAATGGATCTTTAAGAAGAAACTTGGTGCAGATGGAAAAGTTGAGACTTTCAAAGTTAGACTTGTTGCAAAAGGTTTTCGTCAATGACCAGGTATGGATTATGATGAAACCTTTTCTCCAGTAGCTATGCTTAAGTCCATCCGGATCCTGCTTGCCATTGCTGCATACCATGACTACGAAATATGGCAAATGGATGTTAAGAAAGCCTTTCTAAATGGTGATTTGAAAGAGTGAGTGTACATGACTCAGCCATAGGGCTCCGTAGACAGTGGGAGCAGCGGAAAAGTGTGCAAGCCGCTTAAATCCATCTACGGGTTAAAGCAGGGATCGCGGAGTTGGAACATCTGTTTTGATGACGTTGTCAAAGAGTTTGACTTCGTCAAAAACGTAGATGAACCTTGTATATACAAGAAGGTGGCAGAGAGTAAGGTTTTCTTCCTCGTATTGTACGTGGATGACATACTCTTGATAGGAAATGATTTTCCTATGCTGCACTCTGTCAAGCTCTTCTTATCATAAAGATTCTCAATGAAAGATCTAGGTGATACCTCCTACATCTTGGGAATTAAGATCTATAAAGATAGATCTAAAAGGATACTGGGATTGTCCCAATCCAGGTACATTGACACCATACTAAAGAGATTTAGTATGGAAGAGTCCAAGCATGGGAATTTACCCACGATCTCAGGACTCACTCTCTCCAAAGAGATGTCTCCCAAGACTGATTTGGAGAGAGCTCGCATGCAAGGAATACCCTATGCTTCGGCAGTAGGCTCTATCATGTACGCGATGCTATGTACCAGATCTGATGTAGAATACTCACTAAGTGTAGTGAGTAGGTATCAAGCAGATCCAGGAGAGAGTCACTGGACAGCTGTGAAGAACATTCTCAAGTAATTGAGAAGGACTAAAGAGATGTTCTTGGTGTTAACGGTGAACTCCAAGTGGAGTCCTTTACCGATTCGAGCTTCCCGAGTGATAAGGACGACTCTAAGTTGCACTCGGGATTTGTCTTTACCCTCAATGGAGGGGCTGTTTGTTAGAAGAGTTCCAAACAGGAAACCGTGGCAGACTCGACGATGGAGGCTGAATACATCGCTGCCAACGATGCTTCCAAAGAGGCTGTCTGGATGAAGAAGTTCATAACCGAACTTGGAGTGGTTCCATCTATTGTGTATCAATACCTTTGTATTGTGATAATAATGGAGCGGTGGCTTTGGCCAAGGAACCCAGGTCCCATCAGTGATCTAGATATATTCTAAGGCGGTATCACCTAATCTGGGAGATAGTTGATCGCCGGGAGATCGAGATCACGAGAGTTGACACGAAGAACAATACAGCGGATCCACTCACGAAGGCCATTCCCCAGATACAGTTTGAGAGACTCTTCGGGATGTTGGGTTTGCGATACTACAACAGCTGGCCCTAGTGCAAGTAGGAGATTGTTAGTTATATGTATGCCCCAGAGGCCATTATTGTACATATGATGTATATTATAGTGGATGCTTGGACATATATAGAGAGGACTTTTTTGCTCGACATGATAGTATGCTATCTGGTTGCTCTTTATCTTAACACGTATACTTGTCTCTTTACACCGTCTCATAGTTACATGTTGGTAAAACCCTTAGGATGTATACTTGACTACCTGGATTATGATGCAGATCATACTAGTGGGACAAAGGTAGTCCGTGAGTACATCTTTTAATGTTCCTAGTCATAGGTGTATCGAGACATGGCATCGATATACCATAGTAGACTAGCGTATACGCTTCTCGACCCATGAGATGGGTGATGGATGATCCCATATCCATTGGTTCTTTACATCAGAGATGGTATACGGGTGCTCAGTGGAGACTGGGTACACTGGACAGACTCGTCGAGAACTCCTAGATGGTATTATACCTGACGTCAGATGGCAGTTCTTTGGTGACACTGGTACAAGTTAGTTTGTAGACCCGAGATCGTCATAGAGGCTTGTGTGATTCCCACTATGCTTTGATTTCTACTTTACCATGTTCAAGAGGACGTGCAAAACGGTGGTTTTTGGGTACAGTCCCGAGTCACATGGAGGCGATGAGTGATAGGAGGGGATTTCGTCTCTCCCGGTATTGGGGGTAGATGTCGTGCCGTACTCGATTGGCCATAACTGGAAGTCCCTGGACAGGGATGATTTTGAGATTTACTGGTAAGTATTATCAGTAGTTTCTCGACCCGTTATGAGCCCCGTATCAGCATGACTTATTGAGTTATTGGGGTCAGACGTTTATCACCCCTAGACTGGATATGAGAAATCTTAGACGAAGAGACCGGACTATACGGTAGTGTTATTGACAGGCTTTACAGGAGCTAGAGCGGGCTTTCTTGTTGATCTTCTGATCGCTCATTACCCGGGTAGCCGTTACGTCTATCTAGTACCCCTGACGGCTTGTGGGTGCTTGATATGATCATCACCTACTGCCGGCGTATTGACGAGTCTTTAGAGTCCTACACAGAGGTTTCCTGGCTCAAGCGAAACGAAATAGGAGCACATATGTGATATGTGCGGGACCGAGATTAATACGAGTATGTGATACCGTATTCTATTCTCGTGACTTATTTGTATCGGTCGGTTATATATGATATAGCCGGGTTATCGAATCAAGTGTTGATTCGATAAGTTGATACAAATAATATTAGTCGGTTATATGTTATATAGCCGGATTATTAAATCAAGTGTTGATTTGATAATTTAGTGTATAATTGTATATTTGATATACTAGTTTACATTAACTAATATTAGCTCACTTAAGCATTTCTTTTTCTCACTTGTGTCCATATAATATATATGTGATATATATTAATGTACATTTTTGTGTCATGCTTGATGATACACACTACATGGGTGTATGAGACTTACACCATGCTTATGGTAATTGTGAGGATTATTTATTTTAAGTAAATCTAAATTAGATGGAAATTAGTCACATGCATGAAGCTTGTGGAAACTTGTAGATGCATTGACTTAGTCTACTAATTTTGTTTTATTTAAGATATTTATTAACCTAATCATTATCAATTAGCCATGGTTATGTCTCTACATGAGTTAGTATAAGATACAAACTCACCCATGGTTGCCATTCACTCTCTTATCTATTATTGCTTCATCTTCTTCAAGCTCTCTAGGTTTTTGAGAGATAAAGAAAAATAGTGAGAAAAAGAATTCTAAAGTGAGCAAAAATCCTACTTCATCATTCTCTACTAGATTAGCACTTTAGTTTAGGGTGTTAGCTTCAGTAATCCCACATTAGTGAAGAGGTAGCTTGGGTTAGTGACTCCTCGACGTAGATCATCTTAGGCCTCGAAGACTTCGTGCAAGCTCGTTGCTTTCTTCTTGTGGAGCCGTTCAACAGTCCGCAAGATTACTACTTGGAGCGAAGGGACTACTACATGGAGCTATTGAAGTGAAGGACCAGTCTACTAAGGTTGTATTCCTAGTTCACTTGGTTGTAAAGTAGTTTACACATGGTTTTGTCTAAATCATTGGTTAAGATTCTAGAGTTAGGATTGTTTAGCATGGCAAATTTTATAAAATGGCATGGACGATGCCTTCCCAAACCTTACTATCGTGCCATGCAACCCTGCAATACCGATCGATCCGTGTCCTTCGGTCTTCAACCTCTTCCCAAGCTCCTCGCGGCTTCCCTGAATAAGTTCGCTCTCTGGTCTCCCTCATCGAAGACGATCCACATCGAGGATTCTTAATACGGGCTCCCGCTTCAAAACCGAAGCAACTCGGGCATCTAGTTTGCTAGCCTAGATGCACAAGATGAAGTTGAGAGTGTGTGTGATCATTTTGTCTCAAGAAATCCATGGATTCTCAACACATGAAAGGGTATGGATGGAGGTGAAGAAGAAGCCATTGGTGTATCAAGTGTGAGCTCTAGACTTAGCTTACAAAAGAAAAGGCAACACATGAAAAGTATAGTACTGGCTCCCTCTTCTATTTCTTCAACTATTATGAGGTGTTTGTGATGAGCAAGTCAAAAAAAAACCTAGCACAAAATATTTCCATGAAATCACAAATATCTCACAACAAAAACAATAAAGAAATAAGCATGGCATAATAAATGCCACAAGCCAAAACTTAACCTCACACTTTACACCTCACATATTATTAAACATTTATAAAAACCCTAAATGTTTAATACAATAAAAAGAAATGGCATATTCAAAAGTAATCTTGTAACGGATTACAAGAATACCCCTCATCTATATATACATACCTGCATCCGTATTCCGACTGAATACGAATACAACGAGACGAAAATAATCCAACAATCTAATACTAGGATCCGGCTTAAACCAAAGCCCATCAGTATGATCCGTCCGATCATGATCCATGCACAAGTGCACGAATATGATCGAACCCTGCCATACGGCCTCTACAACGTTTCGCCCGAATCAGGGAAACCCTCTGTGTGGGACTCTAAAGACTCGTCAATACACTGGTAGTGTGTTTAACCACAAGCACGTCAGTAGCACTAGCTGTACGTAACGGCTACCATGGTATTGAGCGAAAGGGAGGCCGACGCGCGAACTTATCCTGAAACCCTACTAAGCCTGATAGTGACAATATTCGTACAGTCCGGTCCGTTCGTCTATGAGTATCGCATGTCGAGCATAGGGGGGTGGATAAAGTCAGACTCCTAATAACGCGACATTTAGTGTCGGCATGAAACCTATCACCAACTGAGAAACTATCGATCCTAGATCGGTAATTCTCGTCTACCCCGGCCGAGGATTTCTAGTGATGGCCATCCGTGCACTCCGCGACCTTAACCCCCAATATACCGGAAGAGACGAATCCCCTGAAGATCTGCTCACTGCCTCCATGTGGCTCGGGACTGTACCCAACTAAAACCTGTTTGCACGCCTCATCTGAGCCGTGATAGGGTAGTAATCAAAGCAAAATGGGAACTCACATAAGACAAATGACGATCTCAGGTCGATAGACTAACCTGTACACATGTCACCTAGGAACTGCTATATGAAAATAGGTATAATACCAACTAGCATGTTCTCGGCGAGTCCGTCCGGTGTACTCATAACCCAATGAGTACCTGTTTACATCTTAGGTGAACCAACTGACACTAATGGCTTATGAGACCGGCCACCGCCCCTCGTCGGGGTCTCGATTCGTATACACTAGTCTACTATTGGAGTATCGATGCCCAGTCTCGAAACTTCTTATGACTAGGGACACTTTAAGGATGTGCTTATAGACCACCCAACTCTCACGTATATGATCGTCATCATACTGCTGGTAGTCAAGCAAGAATCCTATGGGCTCTATCAACATGTAATAATGATCATGTAATGTCACCTGGAGCATGTACACGATGATAAAGATAAACCAGATAGCATACTATCATCTCGAGTAAGACTGTTCTACCAGTATAGGACCTCTCTCAATTATTGAAATCACGTGCCTGTGATCCAATAATTGACTTGAGGCACTACAGCCAACATAATGATGTGAGAAAAACCCTAACTTGTATTCAACCCTTCTCTTAAATTTCCAAACTTGCCATTAAAGTTATATTAACATCTAATTAAAATTAGATCTAAGCATATAATTAACAAGTAGCACTTTAGATGAAGTTTTAGACCTCAAGATCAAGAGATCAAACAAGCAAACCTAGCCTCCCAATTTGCTTCCTTGCTCCAAGATCCATACTAGATTTGAACAAAGACTAATAGGTAAGGTTTAATTTGGAGTTTGTGAAGTTTTAGTTTGGAGTTTTGATGGAAATTTTGGGAATTTTTGATGGAAAATGAGATGAAGTGTTGGATATAGTGCCCTCAAAGTAAATTATTGGATCGCAGGTACATGATTGCAATGATTGAGGAGGACCTATACTGGTAGGACAGTCTTACTCGAGATGATAGAGTGCTATCTGATTTTCCTTTATCAATCGTGTACAGATTCAGGTGACTGATCACTGTTACACGTTGATAGAACCCTTAGGATCTTGCTTGACTACCAACAATATGATGGCGATCATATACGTAAGAGTTGGATAGTCTATAAGCATATCCTTAATTGTGGTCCCTAGTCGTGGGAGTTTCGAGACAGGGCATCGATACTCTGGAGTAGACTAGTGTATACAGTCGAGACCCCGACGAAGGGCGGTGGCCGATCACACAAGCCACTGGTGTCAGTTAGATCACCTAAGATGTATACATGTGCTCATTGGATTATGAGTACACCGGACAGGACTCGCCGGGAACCTGCTAGTTGGTATTATACCTAGCGTCAGATAGCAGTTCCCTGGTGACATATGTACAGGTTAGTTCATTGACCTGAGGTCGTCATTTGTCTCGTGTGAGTTCCCACTGTGCTTTGATTTCTACCCTACTACGGCTCAAAGGAGTCGTGCAAATGGGTCTTTTTTAGGTACAGTCACGAGCCACATGGAGGCAAGTGAGCGGATCGGCAGGGGATTCGTCTCTCCCGGTATTGGGGTTGAGATCGCGCTGTGTCTAGAAGAGCCATTACACAAAACCCTCGGCTGAGATAGGAGATTTACTGGTAGGTACTCCAGTAGTATCTCAGGGTGTTCTGGGCTACACCCTGACACGACTTATACCGCTATTGGGGGTCTGACGTTACCAACCCCCTAGGCCTGATATGCGATACTCATAGAAGAATGGACCGGACTGTATGTATATTGTCACTGTTAGGTTCAGTAGGGTTCTAGGATGAGTTCGCTCATCGGCTTCCCTTGAGGTCAGTATATAGGCAGCCGTTACGCACAGCTAGTGCCGCTGACGGCTTGTGGTTAAACCCACTGCCAGGTTACTGATGAGTCATTAGAGTCCCCCACAGATAGTTTCCCAAGTTCGGGCGAAACGTTGAAGAGGCCGTATGGTTTTATGGCAGGATTCGGAAAATGCACGTGCGTTTACGCACGTGTCATATTTCGGGCAGATAATACTGGTGGGCTTTGGTTTAAGCCGGATCCGAGTATTATACTGTGTAGATATAATATCTTTGTCTCAGTTGCATTTGTATTCGGTCGTAATACAAAAGCGGGTATGTTTATACTGTTACGGGGTTATCCTGAAATTCGTTTCGGGATAGCTTTTCGAAGTTGCCAGTTTTCTATCACCCGTCTTAAACATTCGGTTTAATGCGGATTTATCTTTTCTTCATTTGGGTGAGTCATGAGGGTGAGTCATGAGTGTGGAAGCTTCTAGATGGTGACTAGGTTAGTGAGTCATTATTGCATTTAATGGTTTTGATGACTAGGATTAATGATTCATTGTATGCATTAATTATTTATGCAAGGTGTTATTGTGACTCATTCACTTCATTATTTCTTATGGTCACCTCTTCTACTCCTACACTCATCTCCCTCCTCCTATTAAGTGGCCGGCCCCCTCATTGAAATGAAGATGGATTGATTAAAAAAGAAAGGGTTGGAAAAAAAGATTATGATAGTTTTGGTTCATGGAAATTTGATATGCTCATTTTCTCTTCACCCGATTAAAAAGGCAACTTCATTAACCGTTCATCCATAGTTTTGGATGAAGCGAGACAAAGTGTTCTACTCATTCTCTACATCAATCTTGGACATGTCGGCTAGCAAACTTCATGTCCGAGTTGCCTCGGTTCAGAGGCGGGAGCCCGTTTAAAGATCCGTTGATGTGGTGCCACCTGGACGAGGAGACGGGAGATCCAGGAGATCGGAGCAGCCGCAACAAAGCGTGGGATGATGGTTAAAGACCGAAGGACTCGGATCGTTCGGTATAGCCTTTCGACCGACTTTGTAGTTTGTTAGTTTAGCGATAATGGCAGATCCGGGTTATAGTATGCGATAGCGCCAGTTAAAAAGTTTTTGTTCCGCATTTGGCGTGTGAAAGACGGCCGCGGCGCTACCGTAGACTTACAATGGTATCAGAGCCACGCCATTAAGCTTTACTAACTTGTGCTAACGCGTTTAAAATATCGATCGAACGGAATTTCGAAAATCGCAATTTCTATGTGTAAAGTTTCTGTCGATTTTAAAACAGGCCTAAAAATTATTTTGAGCATCTCAGAAAATCGTGCAGGCTTTGTAAGAACACAGAAGAAAATTGATCCCCTGATTCGACCGTACGGCCGCGGAACCGCCGCCAGAGCCATGCTTTGGCCGTGGATCCGCGGCCATCTTGGTGCGTCAGTGGGCCAAGTTTCTTCTGGGGGGTCTACATAGAAAATTATGGTTTCTGGTATATTTCTTTTGGGCCCAGATTTTGTTACTGTACAGCAGATGTACGTGGGTCCCACTTCGGGAAGTTTTGTCGATCGAAATTTAAACATGTTAGTTTACAGTACTTACATTATATCTTCGACCGTGAATGTCATTCGAGTGGTAAATTGCATCTAATTGCTATAGCTCTTTTAGACAGATTTGGGAACGTGACATTCGCATTGATGTTCTGTGTTGTGCTGTGATGTTGCAGATTTGTCGTGGTGGATAGCAGTGTGCAATGGTAGTGTAGTTTGAATTTATTTGTACATTTGATATTGCAGGGCGAGCGTCCAACAGGTGGACTGCCGTCTTTGCCTGTTTGTATAATATTCTTTTGGGGCACGACCGGACTAAAGTCGATGAACCCATTGTACATATTTTTTATTACTGTACTAGGTTTACCCCGCGACGGAGTGCATGGATAGCCATATTCTGGAGGGCAACGGGTCCACATCTCATGGCTTTGAGAGGCACAGGGGCCTCACTCTAGAATTGGCAAACTATTCGCCGCACTCGTAGGGGGTACAAGTTGACCCAAGGAGGGGTGCTCAAGTTACCGGATTCCGTGAGGTGCTGGGTGGTCCATTCACTATGCTGTAGGGGGCTGCCTTGCTTCAGGTTTTGGCGGGTAACTTGCCGCACCCGTAGGGGTCTAGGTTTCATTGCACAGGCTATCTACATGACCAGGGGAACGTCGGGTTTCAGTAGCGGCACTGTGAAACCTGGGGATCGCAGTTTATCTGTATTATTCTGTGATGCTTATTACTTTTCTATAATATTGCATATTTATCATGCCTGGAGCGATTATTGTATATTGGTATATATACTAGTAGATGTTGTATATGTTTTACACCCGCGCTAGTCCAGTCCCCGCTCTGTCGTTAGTTAAGTAACCTAACGGGTGATGACGGGACCTAGTGACGAATGCGGATGGCATATACATACAATTTATATTCGTTCTTTTCTGGTGTGATTAATTGATGGGACTGCGTTGATTCTGATCAATGCAAAGGGAAACAAACCTATTTGGACGTTGTTGGAACAGTTTTAAAAAGTGTTATTACAAAGACGTTTCCTTTTGTTTTGCACAGTGGTATTCGGTTGGAATATCCTGCACCTCATTCGACGAGGCAAGGGCCGATATCCCTTCACCGGGAGTGAGCCCTTGGGCAGAAGTTTGCGTCAGGGTAATAACTTCACTATAGTCGATTATAAGTTGCTTTGCATCACGGTATTCAGTTAGAATATCCTGCACCTCATTCCACGAGGAAAGAGCCGAGATCCCTTCACCGGGAGTGACCTCTTTAGCAAAGGTTTTCGTCACTATATTTTTATAAAAAGCTATCAGGTTCCTTCAGCGATATCAAGTTCATTACGTTAAAGGTTTTTTGCCAAAAACCATTCGTAGCCCTCCGTCATTTCATTTGGGTATTCAGTAGTATTCAAGCTATGTATTTTGACCTAACGCCAAGGCATAGTGTTTGGTAGCTGCTGGGTATTCATTTGTTGCATAGATAGATGAGTTGGTTTGGGACAGTCGTTCTTCTATTTGGCCCATATCAGGGGCATGTGCGGGTGGGTTCAAATTAACAAGATAATGATGGGTAGAACTTGGCATGTGACTTCTGACATTTTGACCTAACGCCAAGGTCATAAGAACATGGGGCAAAAATCATATCGGGAGTTTCTAAAGAAACTGAAACTTGCCAAGTATGCGCATACCTTCTGGAGTGTGATAACATGAGTGGATTCCTTCATGTTATCATACGATGAGAGTTGGATCCCGATTCCCACTGATGAGTTAGTTTACTCTTCGAGTGATCCCGATTGATTCTTCTTTCAGGTTTGGAGGAGAATTTGACAGTACAGTGGGAGGTTACCTGATTAGATAAAGTAATAACCATTCTGTTCTAGGTTAGAGTGCACACAGAGTGTTTCTTTTCTCTCTCTCTCTCTGTAGCAGCGACCATTGACCGACCCTAGACTATGACTCAGTGACCAAGTTGACCGAACCTTCTTAAAATACTGGCTTTTGGATTGTCCGAGTTGCATAAGTCATTACCGCTCCTTCTTTTACCCTTTGCATTTCTCAGAACACCCCGTATTACTACGGACATCCACTTCCATTGGATAGATCCATCGTATGGTTATATACGAACTCGGAGGGACATCTTCGAGGATGGATCCAGGTTCAGGAGAAATAGAATTGGCTTATTCAGTTGTCTTTTATTATCACCTTCTCTCAGGTTGAGAGGGCTCCTTAGTTTAGGAGAGTACACCTATTACGCTTATTGGATAGTCTTATTCCAAGCCATAGGTAGGTGCCGAAAGGTAGGGAATGAAGAAAACCAATTAGCCTAAGTAGGGTGTACAGAAGGTAATAACTAAAGACAAAATAAAGGGATTAGAAAGAGGGCAAAGTAAATTGCAACTGTTATCATTCACGACCAAACCGCGTACTTCATCGCCACTCCTATTTCACCTTTGCTTTTTTCCGCAGTTTGGGAGAAATAGAATAAGGTATTATTCAGTTGTCTTTTATCATCAACTTCTATCAAGTTGTGAGTGCTCCTTGGTTTAGGAGAGTACACCTATTATGCTTACTGGATAGTCTTCTTCCAAACCATAGGCTGGTGCCGAACGGTAGGGAAGGAAAAAAACCATTTAGCCTAACGAGCGTGTACAGAAGGTAATGAATAAAGACAAATAAAGGGATTTAGAGAGAAGGCAAAGAAATATATGGTTATAGTCATGAATTGGATTATGGAAGAGGCATTACTAGGAATACCAAGATACTCCTACGAAACATTTTTATGTTTCAGTTTCACTGTGCATTGTTAAAGGAAAACTGATTTCCCGATTAGATACTTACTCCAGGGTATGTATTTACCAGGTATGATTCTCACATCTGTATGGTTTTACAGATGATGAGTGGGAGTAGGTTATTGGGAATAAGGTGATCATCCTCATTATATCGGAATTCGTTATAATTGGTGATATTTGAGGAAGTCGCCTGTGTTTTTGCCGGACAACATGTATTTGGTTTTGAGTATCCGTTGTTGTGCACCAATTTCAAAATGATATATCTGTACGTTTATTTTTATAAAGTGAGATATAACTTTTTGAAATTATGTCCGTGATATTTACCTATATCAGTTGATGATTGGGTAAGGAGCATTGAACAGCGGAGTAGTTCTTAACCATAAGTACAGTTTTCAACCTACGATGCACAGGTTTTGAGTTATTCAACTCAGCAGACTTATACAGAGTATTGTATGTTGTCCAGTGTCCATTAGGACAAAGGGGTTGGTCCTCGTACTATGTTCTATTTACTTATGACTTCTCTAGTTTTTAGACAAGTGTTTCGTAGAAATACAAGGTCTAAGTTTTGAGAAGTTGTGGGTATTAGAATAAAGTAGAGAACCAGGTGTTGCAACTATCGGGATTCTTCAAAGAGATCGAAGATATAGATTCTTGTGATTGGTATTCAGATGAAAGTAATGGTTTTGAGAAACTTGTTTCTCTTTCAGGTTACTCATAATTTGATGGATTCCTAAGTTGAGTAATGCTGATTAGCCTCTCTCCATTAAGTTGATATGCACTGGAGACGGCTGCATGATTTGAATCTGGTTCCAATTAAATAAGTGCCAAAGTTTCTATATTGGATATAGAATGGTTCATATCTTAACGATGTTGAGGTACGGTGAGTTGTCCAGCTTATGCTTAAAACCAGACTCTGGATAATTCAAGGCACGTTTCTGTAATGGCAGTTTGTGGGTTGACCCTGGCTTTGACGAGGGTTGATTTTCTACCATCTAGAAGATCAATAGTGATATTGTTCTTGACTCGCCACAGTTTTAGTAAAATGGATTTTTTCAGAAAACAGTAGTGGGAGTATGGTAGAACTGGAAGTGATTCCAGAACCGCAAATTATTACGGAAAATTTAATAGGACCTATATATTCAATCAGGTTTGACATTCCATTAGCCACTCCGCAGATATGGTGGGTAACATCAGACACCCGAGAGGTACTCCGGTAGCCTCAAGGACGGTGACAGGGAGGTTCTTGTTTACCCAGACTTGACACTACTGTTGTTCCAGACAATGAGACCCGGCAGGAGGATAAGTATAGCGTCGTTCTAAACTAGCTTTAGAAGTGCACGTATATATTATTCTGCCAGAGGGTTGTTGTGGTCAATGGGAGCAACGGAAGCATAGTGGGCAAGTAGCTTATGTCTATTTATAGACTAGAGCAGATATAGCGGAGATAGATCATCTATTTTTGATGTGACAGTCATGGGTTTGACTTCATCAGAATAGGGGATGGATCAGTTAAGAAGGTAGTAGGGTATGATGTCCTGCTATTTGGATGACATACACAGAGTAGGAAGTAAAATTCCTGTACTACGATCGGTTGTACTTTGGTCGTCACACAGTTGTTTCTCCACTAGGGATATGGATATAATATCTGACATTCTGGTTACTAGATCTATGGTTTTAGATCTAGATTTGGGTAGTTTCCCAATGTGGGTACTTTGACAGTATTCTAATAGTATTTTAGAATAGATGACTCCTGGCATGGTGGTGTATCTGCAGGTGATGGAGTCACCCTCTCTAAAGGTGTCTTACAGACTAAAGGGGAGAGGGATGTGCATGATTGGCAGATCACTTGCTTAGGCAATTGAGTCAATCATGAGATGTCAAGTACTACCAGATGTTGTTTTTGTACTAGATGCGATAAGTTTATATTAATCCAATCCTGAAGAAACATAACGAAGCAGTTTTAGAACATAAGTGCATGTTCTACGGAATTGATGACGACAGCCTTCTTCGGGAGACGGTTATCATTTCAGGCTTCAAAGGTGACATGGATGATAGAGTGATTGTCAGAGTTATAGTTTTTCCTCTGACGAGGGACAGTATTATGGACAGGTGGTCCAAGAGGATACTGTGGGAGGCATGGAGCTGAACACTGATTAGTTTCAGTGATCGATACAGACTAAGAAGTTTGGATTTGGAGTTCATTTATGAACTAGGTCCCATCAGATATCCAGACATATTCTAAGACAGGTATTACTCAATTTGGGAGATGGCTTTCTCCGCAAACTTGAGATTAAGAGAGACATAGAAAGAAACATCAGGGCGGATCCACTCACTGAGGCTATTTCTCGAACATGAGAGTTTTACAAACGAGATTTGTGAAACTGATTAGTAGAGGAGTTGGGTGTTCGGTATCACACGAGCTATGAGTATGCGACATCGCAATAATTAGCCTCAAGTTGAAGTGGGAGATTGTTGGATATAGTGCCCTCAAAGCCAATTATTGGATTGCAGGTACGTGATTGCAATGATTGAGGAGGACCTATACCGGTAGGACAGTCTTACTCGAGATAATAGTATGCTATCTGGTTTGCCTTTATCAGTCGTGTACAGGTTCAGGTGACTGATCACTGTTACACATTGATAGAGCCCTTAGGATCTTGCTTGACTACCAACAGTATGATGACGATCATATACGCGAGAGTTGGGTAGTCTATAAGCACATCCTTAATTGTGGTCCCTAGTCGTGGGAGTTTCGAGACAGGGCATCGATACTCCAGAGTAGACTAGTGTATACAGTCGAGACCACAACAAGGGGCGGTGGCCGGTCTCACAAGCCACTGGTGTCAGTTGGATCACCTAAGATGTATACAAGTGCTCATTGGGTTATGAGTACACCGGACAAGACTCGCCGGGAACCTGCTAGTTGGTATTATACCTAGCGTCAGATAGCAGTTCCCTGGCGACATGTGTACAGGTTAGTTCATCGACCTGAGGTCGTCATTTGACTCGTGTGAGTTCCCACTATGCATTGATTTCTACCTTACCATGGCTCGAAGGAGTCGTCCAAACAGGTCTTTTTTGGGTACAGTCCCAAACCACATGGAGGCAAGTGAGCGGATCGGCAGGGGATTCGTCTCTCCCGGTATTGGGAGTGAGATCGCGCTGTGTCTGGGAGAGCCATTACACAAAACCCTCGGCCGAGGTAGGAGATTTACTGGTAGGTACTCCAGTAGTATCTCAGGGTGTTCTGGGCTACACTCTGACACGACTTATACCGCTATTGGGGGTCTGACGTTACCAGCCCCTAGGCCTGATATGCGATACTCATAGACGAATGGACCAGACTGTATGTATATTGTCACTGTTAGGCTCAGTAGGGTTCTAGGATGAGTTCGCTCATCGACTTCCCTTGAGGTCAGTACATAGGCAGCCGTTACGCACAGCTAGTGCCGCTGACGGCTTATGGTTAAACCCACTGCCAGAGTACCGATGAGTCATTAGAGTCCCCCACAGATAGTTTCCCAAGTTCGGGCGAAACGTTGTAGAGGCCGTATGGTTTTATGGGAGGGTTCGGAAAATGCATGTGCATTTACGTACGTGTCATATTTCGGGCAGATAATACTGGTGGGCTTTGGTTTAAGCCGGATCCGAGTATTATACTGTGTAGATATAATATCTTTGTCTCAGTTGAATTTGTATTCGGTCGTAATACAAATGCGGGTATGTTTATACTGTTACGGGGTTATCCTGAAATTCGTTTCGGGATCGCTTTTCGAAGTTGCCAGTTTTCTATCACCTGTCTTAAACATTCGGTTTAATGCGGATTTATCTTTTCTTCATTTGGGTGAGTCATGAGTGTGAGTCATGAGTGTGGAAGCTTCTAGATGGTGACTAGGTTAGTGAGTCATTATTGCATTTAATGGTTTTGATGACTAGGATTAATGATTCATTGTATGCATTAATTATTTATTCAAGGTGTTATTGTGACTCATTCACTTCATTATTTCTTATGGTCACCTCTTCTACTCCTACACTCACCTCCCTCCTCCTATTAAGTGGCCGGCCCCCTCATTGAAATGATGATGGATTGATTAAAAAAGAAAGGGTTGGAAAGAAAACATTATGATAGTTTTGGTTCATGGAAATTTGATATGCTCATTTTCTGTTTACCCGATTAAAAAGGCAACTTCATTAACCGTTCATCTATGGTTTTGGATGAAGCGAGACAAAGTGTTCTACTCATTCTCTACATCAATCTTGGACATGTCGGCTAGCAAACTTCATGTCCGAGTTGCCTCGGTTCAGAGGCGGGAGCCCGTTTAAAGATCCGTTGACGTGGTGCTACCTGGACGAGGAGACCGGAGATCCAGGAGATCGGAGCAGCCGCAACAAAGCGTGGGATGATGGTTAAAGACCGAAGGACTCGGATCGTTCAGTATAGCCTTTCTACCCACTTTGTAGTTTGTTAGTTTAGCGATAATGGCAGATCCGGGTTATAGTATGCGATAGCGCCAGTTAAAAAGTTTTTGTTCCGCATTTGGCGTTTGAAAGACGGCTGGGGCGCTACCGTTGACTTACATGAAGAATTGGGAAGGCTGCATGAGCTGTGCTCGGCCAGAAAAATGGGAGAGAGGAGAGAGAGTGAGGTGAGTGTTGTGAAGTCAAGGAAAAAGAAAAGCCTATACCTCATATCTAACACCATACTTCTCCTTTCTTTATTCTTTTTCCTTTTTATTTTCTTCTCTCTTAACTTTTGAAGTGGGGAATTTGGGAAATGGGGGCAGCATTGGTCTCGGCCAAGTGGTGGGAATGGGGTGTGTTGGTGTTTGTATAATTTCCCTTGTCAAGAAAAACTTCTCCTAGCTCATTAATGAAACATACAACATAATTCTATTTTTATTTTATTTTATTTCTAACTCCTTTTTAACCTAGAATTGACTAGAACCTTGCAAACTAAAAGCGAAAAAGAAAACGTGTTACAAACTTGGTTTAAAGTTGTCATGATGCACAAAACTTGTACAAACCCATTCTAATTTGTAAAAATCACTAATTAAATGTATTAGTGAAAGCGTAAAATAATATTTAATATAATTAATTTTGGAAAATATTTGAGTAAACTAACAATTTATAAGTGACCAATTAAATACCAAATACTAGCAATTACATATCTAGAATAAGTATATTTAAGTCTATGTTGAAAAATAATTATATCTTGGTTTTTACGGAAAACACCAGTTATTTTACCGAATATTAGAAATTTCACCTAAATGATTTTTCAGAACATTACAATCTTCCCCCTTAAAGAAATTCGGTCCCCGAATTTAAAATTTAACTATGCGTACCCTCGAAGAGATAGGAATATTTCTTCCGCATCACGTCTTCGGTTTCCCACGTGACCCTTTTCGCTGTTCGGCCATGTCAAAGAACCTAAACGGACGGTATGACCTCGGACCTCAGTTTCTTCACCTGGCGATCTAGAATGACTATCGGCTGCTTGGTGAAAGAAAGATCGCGCTCCAGCCTGATGTTGTATCCTACGAGAGGGGTCATGAAGATACTTGCAGAGCCTTGATAAATGAAACACGGGGTGAATATCTGGAAAGCTGGGTGGAAGAGCCAAACGATAAGCAACCGTGCCGACACGCTCGAGAATCTCAAAGAACCCACATATCAGGAACTAAGCCTTCCTTTCCTTTCCGAATCTCAACACGCCCTTCATCAGGAAACCCTCAAGAAAACATGATCGCCTACTGTAAACTCATGTCCGCGCCGACGTCTGTCTGCATAAGATTTTTGCCTGCTCTGGGCCGCTCTCATCCTACCTTGAGTCAACTAAATCCTTTCGGTTGTCGTCTGCACAATCTGTGGCCCCAAAATACCATTCTCACTGAGCTCTGTCCAACATACGGGTGATCGACATTTCCTCCTATATAATGACTCGAAGGGTGCCATCTGAAACTCCTCCTGGAAGCAGTTATTATACAAAAACTTTATCAAGGGCAAGTGGTGATCCCAACTGCCACGAAATCTACTCACTAGTATGTAATAATGCCACGCGCATCTGGTGCGCACAGAAAATGAAATCAATGAATGTGCCATACATGTGCACAGAAACAAAGAAATCTAAGTGCAACGGGTGTGCACGAAAATACCTGTCAAAGGCAACTGGTGTGCCTGACAACAACATCAGGTGCATCTGATACGCATGAAGAACCCCGATCTAGTGCATCTAGTGTGCACCAAGATCGCATCAAGCACGCCAAGTATGCGCAGGAATCCAAATCAAGTGCACAAGGTGCACAAAAACAAATATCTAATATCACAATCGAAATCGACGGTATACAACATACATCAATCCAAATCAGGTATACCGTGGTAAATAATCTCATAACCACATGCATCAGCCTGCAAAAAATCGAATCAAAGTACTAAAAGTGCATGAAAACTACACTTGAAAGCACAAGTCAAATCACATTTATACCATAGGCATGAAATCAAAATCAAACATCTCGAACGGCTTCAAATCGAAGTCGAGTGCAACTGTGGTGCACAAAATCTCAATCATGCAAATAAATCGACCAAAATACCAAAATCCAAAAGGACGGACACGTGATATTCGAATCACCAATTCGCAAATCATAAACACTGTCGTCGATATTCTCCTTCTCCAATATAGAAGGGTTTCGGTGCATCCATTTCTTGTTCCGGAGTAGCTGCAATCTTTTCATGACCTCTATCTGGAAAATATATCCATATTCAATGCCTCTGCATGCGTATCACATCTCTTATGTCAATGGAGTGGAATATCATCTCGTCAAAATCTCATATGACTCTCTTACTCCACTTTTCTTCAATATGGACCAATTCGGAACCATTTCTTCGTAGCTTGTGGACTGTGCTACAAACGGTTGCGCTCATATCTAGAGTCTCCTTTCCGAAGCTACGTACTCGGTAGCTCAAATATCCTGTAGTAGGCATCTTGCCAATTGCCTTCTCGGGAACTCGTTCAAATTATCGAAGTGATGCGCTTACGCTTGTCCTCTATCGATCGATTCACAACGTGCCTGTATGAGGTCCTCTTCCAGCTAAAGCTAGCAAATCCAGCGATCTCGCATCGGGGTATCCAAACGAACTGCATGTCCTAGTCATTCCTCTATGGGTGACTAGCGTTCTTTTATCATATCCCTAAGTACAAACTCGTGCTACAATAGCTTCAAACATCTGGGGCGATATCTTATCAGTCGCAGAAACAACTGGCTCATTCGTCTGCACGATAGACAATGCCTCAATCATCAAGAATAAACAATGCATTGACGGTCATCACATTCTGGCTGGCCCCTAGCGGTGGCCCAATCCTCTGGTGCTGATCTGAACGTTCGAGAAATCATAGTAAAACAATCCATCAAAATGCTCATGTCATGAAGAACATAATAAAACGACATATCTCTGCAATCGTGTCACCGGAATACATCCTAGTCAGTCCTCATCCATGATGAGCTCGTGCTGACCGCAACTCTAGCCACAGCTCTCTCTCTGCTCGTGTAACCGTGGTAACAAAAACCACAAACCGATATCGATGAGGATAGATCATAGGAATGAATAGAAATACAATGCATAAGAAATGTACATCCTAAGACTTCTTAAGCGGAGTAGCGTATCGTAAGTATGCCGCGGAACATACACACAGCACGTCACTCTACTAAAGTCACCTACTCCATCAACCAAGGTTAACCTATGCGACAAAAGTTCGGGTCTAATACCCCCTCAACCAAGTCTAAGTTTTGTAAGGTCAAGCCTAGGTTCCGAATATATATATATATATATATATATATATATATATATATATATATATATATATATATATATGCCCTAGACTCCGCGTAGTCAAACCTAGACTCGAACCAAGGTTAAACCTAGCGCTCTGATACCAACTTTGTCACGACCCAAAATGGCACGTGACTTGCACTTGAATCATGAGAAGTCTATAGGACCCCACCTAATTCAAGTAAGCCAAAAGCCCAGATATCTAAACCATTTGAAAAGAGAGTGAAGGGAAAATTTATTTAAAAGTTAACATATAAATTCACTTTGAAAGTCGTAGTAAGCATTTTTTTTAAAACATCAAGTCTTTTCCAAAAATTTCGGCAGAGTTTCCTTTGTAAATACTGGTCCCAAACGGGTACAACAGGAATATATATAAGTAATGAATAAAGGCATCCCCAAGCGGGAGCTAGCTCTTCCCCAATTGGCGAAAACAACCACGCAAGCAATATAATATACAACGCCGAAGGAAGAGGATCAAAACTCAGAAAGAAAACCAACATTCTGAAGAAAACCAGAGAAGAACCATAATAATACAAGCGCGCGACTCTAAGGTCGAAAGAATATACAATTGGTCTTCTAAGTCTATCAAATAATATAAGTCTGGTTGATAGAATTTACTAGATACAACTGAATAAATAAAAGTACAACGGTGGTCACGATGCAAGTGAACCCACCTACCCAAGCAATCACCCTGAATGAAGTGGTGTGCCAGCAAAGCCGCCAAGGAAACCTGTACGGCAAAACCTGCAAGAAACTGTGGAACAACGGGGGTGAGTTGCCAACTCGTGAGTAGAAGACATCACCGAGAAGAAATCGTATGTATGACTCTCTCCTAGGTCATACAATAAATATACTCAAAACTACAACAAAGGTAACAGTATATCATAAGTGTGATATCAAAGTACTCGTGTCTGTGTCAAGAATAATAATATATCGATGCATATCATGTATGAATGCATCATTCAACGTGTGTCCAGCAACGACACACAAAATCATGATAAAACCTGAGTGTCCATCACCGACACTCGAAACATCAAGAAACTCGTGTCCAGCTTGACACGCAAATCCTCATATCTCAGGCGCCGCATCCTCAGATCGGCCAATGGGCTCCGTCAGTCCGGATCGGCCCATATATCCATCTCTCTCATAACTCCGAACGGTATCCTCTGGATATCCGTCGAGTTTCCATACAATCACCGGTCGGTAGTGCTCCCCTGTTGGGCTCAACTCCTTTCTATACGATCCTCTTGTCCTGGGGTACCGCACCAGGTCCACCATGCACCCACAGACGGTCCCTCCCCTACCTTGAATCGAGTGTATGATACCGCTCAGGAACCGAGAAAACCCATGGTGGACACCACAAATATCACATCATGAGAAAACCGCAAATTTCTATTTTTAGAAATGATAATGAGTTATAAATCCTTGCGGTTTTTCCAAATCCAGAAATCTCATGGAAAATCCGAATCCCATAATCAAGAGTCAATAAACAGTGAATACCGGCATAAAGCCCTACGATATTGCATAACAGAATGAATCTATAAGTGCATGAAGTATCTAAATAAGAAACGCAATATCTAAACTAGCATATGAAAGCAAGCGTACCAGTACTATGTTGAAACTACCAGTTAGCAAATTATACCAATGAAGTAATGTTTTTCTAACGTGTACGTGACATGGAAATTACCGATGATGATGTGTGTGAGCCGGCAAGCAAGTGTTCGTGGATATACGCATCATCGGTAATGGTGTTGGTGTCCTAACAATCGATATCATAATAGTTAATGAAACACATGTATAAACATGCAATGCAATGAGAACATGAATATAACGGAGAAGGAATAGTAAATGCGACATTGAAGAATATATATTTCTATATACGAGTCATACAGTTTTTGGTGTTTGAAATCACACGAATCGTGGTTCTAGAAAAATAGGGGCTACGGGGTCTTTGAGAAAAGATACATCCTTTGAAAAATCCGTAGTATCCCTCAGCCTGTCTTTAAAATACTCACGATTCTTTAATGTGAAAATAAGTATGACTCGAGCCCAGTTTAACATCTACCTAATAAACCAAAGGACTAAACTAAGAGACTAATCGAAAGGGTAAGGAAATCCACCTAAAGGCCGAGTTGATATATCTAGTAGTTGGCGATACCGCCTCAATAGCGTCACGTACGGTAAAATATATAATACGACATCCTCGAGTCAAGAGTGCGGATCAATCATCATATCTATACCTTGTACGGTAAAATCCATCGTACGGCATCCCAAATCGGGGTACGGGTCAAATATCATATATACCTCATTGTTCATATGCTATCATTGTCATAATATCCTGAATTAGGGGTGCTGTTCTACAGTCTAGTACATACCAATATCATCAACATATATCCTCGTGTGTATGAAAGCACATCGCCCATCGATCCTCTATAATATCATATCCTATATCATAACACGACCCAAAACACATAACCGTTCTCACAGCATCATGCCCGATCATATCAACTCACCTCCAAGTATCATATACTATCATCATCATCCGTGTATATGTATATGTATATATATATATGTGCCAACTCATCAACACACACACACACACACACACACACACACATATACACACACATATAAACATATACACCCAAACATATCACATGTGTGCATGTGTGTGTGAACCTTTACTCTAGGGTTTCGTGAATAAGAAACTAAACTAAAAACGCTTTCTTTCTAATTATTCACGTCTCACAAAACACATATTTATATATATAAATCATTCGCATTCTACCCTACGAAAGTGCGGGGGTGCTATACGCCATCCACCCGACTTCCCCTATAGATATACATCTGAGCCGATTCCAGCTCTATCATTTCCATGCCACATCCGACGCCTCTGCTCCCGATCCTAGAAACGTACACAAGTAAAAAAGTGAATAAATATATAATTAGTCGCAGACACAACCAATACAAGTTAACCACACGCACTAACTAAACGCGTACGCACTTGGTGCACAAAACGCGCTCGCGACAACGCCACAAAACACAACTAGGGTCGCTATACGTGGCAACTACCAAACCAAAAACCCAGTTGCACCACTCGGCGTTTCACAACACATTAGATATTTTAAGAAATAGGCTATAAACCATCAAAACCTCAAACTTAAATAAAATCGATTTATTCTAAAAACCTAGAAAACAACCATTAACCGTTTTAGCGCAAAACTATATGTTTTAACAAATTTAGTGGCCATAATATTCATCTAATATCATAATTAGGCTTCACAACTCTTAACTAAATTTTTAATCTCATTTATCAACATTTACCATGAAATTAGTTTGGAAAATTATACAATTAGGACAATTTAAAATTTACAATTAACAATTTAGCAACTAGATTAGGTTTTGCATGCCTTAAAGTGTTAAACTACATATTATAACCTTAATGATGTGATAAAAACCCTAACTTGAGTTCAACCCTTCTCTTGAATTTCCAAACTTGCCATTAATGTTATATTAACATCTAATTAAAATTAGATCTAAGCATATAATTAACAAGTAGCACTTTGGATGAAGTTTTATACCTCAAGATCAAGAGATCAAACATGCAAACCTAGCATCCCAATTTTCTTTCTTTCTCCAAGATCCATGCTAGATTTGAACAAAGAATAATGGGTAAGGTTTAATTTGGAGTTTGGGAGGTTTTAGTTTGGATTTTCGATGGAAATTTTGGTGATTTTTGATGGAAAATGAGATGAAGAATTGGGGGGGCTGCATGAGCTGTGCTCGGCCAGAAAAATAGGAGAGAGGAGAGAGAGTGAGGTGAGTGTTGTGATGTCAAGGAAAAAGAAAATCCCATACCTCATATCTAACACCATACTTCTCCTTTCTTTATTCTTTTTCCTTTTCCTTTTCTTTTCTCTTAACTTTTGAAGTGGGGAATTTGGGAAATGGGGGCAGCATTGGTCTCAGCCAAGTGGTGGGAATGGGGTGTGAGGGTGTTTGTATAATTTCCTAAGTCAAGAAAAACCTCTCCTAGCTCATTAATGCAACATACAACATAATTCTATTTTTATTTTATTTTATTTCTAACTGCTTTTTAACCTAGAATTGACTAGCACCTTGCAAACAAAAAGAGAAAAAGAAAACATGTTACAAACTTGGTTTAAAGTTTTCATGATGCACAAAACTTGTGTTAACCGATTCTAATTTGTAAAAATCACTAATTAAATTTATTAATGAAAGATTACAATGGTATTTAATATAAATAATTTAGGAAAATATTTGAGTAAACTCACAATTTATAAGTGACCAATTAAATACCAAATACTAGAAATTACATAGCTAGAATAGATATATTTAAGTCTATGTTGAAAAATAATTATATCTTGGTTTTTACAGAAAACATCAGTTATTTTACCGAATATCGGAAGTTTCACCTAAACGATTTTTCAGAACGTTACACCTCGTCTTGTACGTGGATGACATTATCTTGATAGGAAATGACATTCCTATGCTACAATCTGTCAAAGGGTTCTTGTCACAAAGTGTCTCCATCAAAGATCTGGATGATGCCTCTTACATTCTGGGGATCCAGATCTATCGTGATAGATCTATGAGGATGTTGGGACTTTCACATTCCAGGTACATCGACACCATACTGAAAAGATTCAGTATGGAAGATTCAAAGCGCGGTAATTTACCGGCTTGTCACGGAATCACCATCTCCAAAAAGATATCTTCCAAGACTGATTTGGAAAGGGATCGAATGTCTATTATACCCTATGCTTCTACGGTAGGCTTTATAATATATGCGATGTTGTGTACCAGACCAATATTGCTTATGCACTAAGCGTGGTAAGCCGGTATCAGTCAAACCCTGGGAAGAAGCACTGGATAGCAGTAAAGAACATTCTCAAGTACCTGAGAAGGACAAAGGAAATTGTTCTTGGTTTACGGCGGAAAAGACCTCCAGATCGAGGCCTTTGCTGACTCCAGCTTCCAGAGTGACAAGGATGACTCCAAGTCCATGTCAGGTTATGCCTTTACCCTCAATGGAGGGGCGGTCTGTTGGAAGTGTTCCAAGCAAGAAACCGTTGCTGACTCGACGATGGAAGTGGAGTATATCGCATCTTCTGATGTCGCAAAAGCAGTATGGATGAGGAAGTTCTTAACAGAACTTTAGGTGGTTCCATCCATTGTTGATCCAATACCTCTGTATTATGACAGCAATGGGGCTATAGCTTTAGCAAAGGAACCCACGTCCAATCAGAAGTTCAGAAACATCTTGAGGCGGTATCACCTGATTAATTAGGGAGATCGTGGATCACCAGGAGATCGAGATACATAGAGTTTCTATTGAGGACAACACTGCAGATCCATTCACAAAGGCCATCTCTCAGACGCATTTCGAGAGGCTATTCGAGATGATAAGTCTGCGATATGCCAGCACATGGCCTTAGTGCAAGTGGAAGATTGTTAGTGTAATATGCTCTAGAGGAGATTATTGTATAGTACTAGTTTGTATATTACATTTTGGAAGCTTGGGATATATACACGGATTTATGACAGTCTTGCTCGATATAGTAGTATGCTACTTGGTTTGTATCTATCTTAATATGTGTATATGTTTCTTTTAATGTATCGCTAATACATATTGATAGAGCCCTTAGGATCTTTGCTTGACTACCAGCGTTGTGATGGCAATCACACTAGTAGGGGCTGAGTAGCCTACAAGAACATCCTTACACAGGTCCCTAGTCGCAGGATTATTGAGACAGTGCATCGATACACCAGAGTAGACTAGTGTATACGCTTCTCATCCCAGGAGGGGAGATAGTCTGTCCCACAGCCATCAGTACGTCGTACTAGAGATAGTATCCAGGTGCTCATTGGGTTATGAGTTACACTGGACAGACTCGTAGGGAACTGCTGGTTGGTAATATACCTATCGTCAGGTAGCAGTTTCCAGGTGACATGAGTACAACTTAGTCCGTCGACTTGACACTGCTACTTCGCCTCAAGTGTGTTCCCACTATTCTTAGACGACTACCCTACCACGGCTCTGTTGAGTCATGCAAACAGGTAGTGGTTGTATGCAGTCCCGAAGCACTTAGAGGCAGTGGCGGTTAGATAGGATTTGTTTCTCCCGGTATTAGGGGTTGATGTCGTGCTGTGTTCGGAAAGCCATTACACAAAGTCCCTGGCCAGGGCAAGCGAGATTTGCTGGTAGGGATTCCAGTAATTTATCAGGGTGTTTTTGGCCGCACTCCGACATGACTTATTGCACTATTAGGGGGTCTGACGCTTGCCGCCCCTAGAACTGATATGCGACACTCTTAGACGAACAGACCGGACTGTACGGAGATTGCCACAGACAGGCTTAGTAGGGGTACGGATGAGTTTGCTCATCGACCTTCTTATCGACAGATACCTGGGTAGACGTTACGTGCAGCTAGTACCGCTGACGAGCTTGTGGTTAAACCCACTGCCAGCGTACTGTCGAGTCTTTAGAGTCCTACACAGAGGGTTTCCCAGCTTCGGGCGAAACGTGTAGAGGTCGTATGGTTTTACGACAGGGTTCAATCACATAAGTGTACTTGTGTGCATATGATGTTCGGGCGGACAATACTAATGGGCTTTGGTTTAAGCCGGATCTTAGAAAATGATTATTAGATTAGTTTCGTCTTATTGTATTCGTGTTTGTCGGAATACGGATGCGGGTATGTATATACGGATGAGAGGGGCATGCTTGTAATTTGATCAAGATTGTTTCTTGGAGTTTGACACCTCAATTAGGGTTTTTCTTTTTGATTAATTCATTTGTGAGGTGGAGGAAATGAGAAAGGAAACTTTGTGGTATTTTTGTGAAATGGGATTAGGGTTTCATATTGACTTTTTTGGAATCATTTGAGATTTGTTGACTTAGATGTTTTGAGATATTTGTGTGAGATATTTTCTTATGGTTTAAAGTCTAAAACTTTAGCCATTTCACATTAATCTTTTTCACAAAAAGAAAACAACAGATACTTTCTCCTCTCTCTTTTCCTCAAGCTTTCTCCATCTCTTTTCAAACCCTAACAATCTCATGAGTTCAGAATCCTAGGGTTTGTGAGACTACTAGACTCCTAATCACTCTCTACACATCCTAGGCTGCTTAGTTTAACACACCTAGTGACCTAGTTATTAAGATCAAAGTTGGAACTCTCGGGTGGATCTTCTATGATTTGGAGAAGCCGACGAGGAAGCACGATCCATTCTCACATCGGGGATCTCACGAGGTGGAGAAGGACAGCGAGGAGGTAAAGGACAACAAGAACTTGAGGTATAACTTTCTCACATAGTAGTTAAACCGCTAACTAGATTGTTAGTTAGGGTTTAGCATCGATCCTGGAGTTTAGTCGATATTACGAAGCTTATAAAAATCGTTTTTTGCAAACTCCGCCTCCCTGTGAACACGTGGGGTGCGTGGCATTGACTTACAGCTATGATCCGAAGTGTAACCCACCAACAAATGCAAATCACCCAGAAGAAAAGATATGCCAGCAAACCGCTACTGATCCGGGTGGTCGGTCCTGCAAGAAAACTATGACACAATGGGGGTGAGTTGCCAACTAATGAGTAGAAGACATCATCAGGTAGAAATAGAATGTATGACGATCTCCTAGGCCATACAGTAATATAATAATATGATGTCGTATGGTAACGAGGGTGATCGTGTACACTTAAGTATAATAATATAAAGTCGTGCCTGTGTCAATATATGGTATCAAATCATCCATATCATATGTGTGCGTGTATGGGCCTATATATATCATATATGTTTATCATCCATTGTGTGCCCATCAATGACACATTAAATTATCATAAAAACCCTGAGTGCCCAGTATCGACACTCGAAATCATCATAAATCCTATGTCTAGTATCGACACGTAAATCCTCATATCCCCGGCACTGTTTCATCAGATCATTCCTTATATCCATCTATCTCATATCACTACGGTCGGTATCCTCCGGATATCCGCCGAGTCTAGTACTGTCACCGGTAGATAGTGTTCCCATGCCGGGCTCAACACCTTTTTATACGATCTTCTTGCCTCGGGGTACCGTACCGGGTCCACCATGTACCCGCAGACGGTGACTCTTCACTACTCGAATCGGTTAATCATCATAGCTCAGCACCGAGAAATCTTTTGATGGACGTCGAAATATCATATCAAGAGAAACTGTGTTTTCAAAACAATCATAAGTTTTTAAATAATATTTGCGATTTCTCAAATCGAGAAATCTCATGACAACAGAATCTCATAAAAGCATGGCAGTAATTAAATAATATGTACAGGAACAGAACAATACTATAATGCATCGCAAGTGTGTTCATATGAGCGTGTCATGTAGCAAAGTAAAGAAAATGCAATATTTTCAATAATATGGGATACTGTGTACTAATTAGTAACTAAAATGCTAACAGGTTATAAGATGATACGGTGACGTATACGTGGCATGACAATTACCGATGATGTGTGTGTGTAAGCCGGCATGTAGGTGTACGTATAACATGTGCATCATCGGTAATGGTATTTGTGTCCTACTAAACGAAGTCAAGTACAGATAGGGTATAAAGCGTAGTATATACATATATCGTAAACGAAAATAATGCGAGCGTATGAAGAAATAAGAAATCGTAGCGCGAGCATAAACAGAATAAAGAAATATTAAACATGAACAGTATATAAATATGCAACTATGTAGGAGCCATACAATTATAGCTTAAAATAGTACGAATTGTTGTTTTTAGAAAAAAATAGGGGGCTACGATATTTTTGAAAAAAGATACCATTTGAAAAGTCGTAGTTTCCCTTGAAATTATCATTTAAATGTGTGTAACGATTTGTTAGTTTCAAAAATAAGTATAGCTCTAAATATATCCTAATATCTATTTAAGTGATTTAAAAACAATATTTCTCGAGTCGGTATATAAGTCGACGATCCGTTCTCATCACATCACATATGGTATCATCCATCATACAATATCATTAATCAATAGTACGTATCTATAATCGCGTACATCATCTCATCTCATATCATCATATATCATCTCATGTCATCATATATCATATTATATAATATCGCCTCATATCAAATCATATCAACTCGTGTCATCATATTCGATCATATCCTCATCTCATAATATCATATCGTAATTATCCTCATATATATATATATATATATATATAAGCGTATATACATATAGATCATAGGCTAAGAAAAACTAGAACTAGGGATATACCTTCCTACACGTATACTACAATTGCATATAGTATCCTAGAACCCTATTAGCTAGGTATACGTATCTAATATATTTATATATTACTATATATCTAGTATCCTAGTACTACGGTTGCGGGTGTGCTATACGCCATCTACCCGACTTCTCCCGTAGATATACATCTACTCACCTAGTTTCGCCTCGCCCTAGCCGATTACAATGGATTCCTTGCCCTCCTTCGTCATCCAGGAAGTCCACGCGCTTGTTCCTACAAGTCAAAGCATATCGTATCATATCAAAATCAAGTTCGGAAACCGATACGACAAGCGAAGCGCACATAGATTAGAAACTATGGTCAACGTGTGCTAGAACAACAAAACAACCCCCGACGTCGACGCATGAATGTCAAACGACCGAGTCAAAACACAAATATCCAAAAATCAAGTTTCATAAGTCGCAAAATATCAACAGAAAACAAGTAAAACAACTCCAAATTTTACTTAAGATGATATTAGACTTTTTTGCATATAGGGTAGGCTTAGTTAACTAGTGAGTGAGCTACAGACCAAATTTCAAGGCCTAACTCAAAAATCGACCCGCAAATTGCGGTCAAATTGAATAAAACGGTGGCTAGATTTTGGAATTGGTGGCTCGGGCTTTTAGGGTGGCTTTCTATAGGACTGCATATCTCACTGTATCCGCTATTTAATTTTCAGAGTCCCCGAGTCATCTCTGATTTCATTTGATCACCACAAGTTCAACAAAACCGATATCGGAAAATTCTAAACTCATTTCTAGCTGAGGTTACATGCATTCACATGCCCTTATTTATCACTTAAAGTGGTTATAGTCACTAGCTATGCCTCTACTAAACCACTACTACAAGTTTCACTCACTGATTCTCACCCTAGAATTTTCCAAGTTCGCTAAACATAAAATTTTAAGCTTTAAACTAAGATACGAGGTTAGGAAACTTAAAAACTTGAAGAAAGGTGAGTGTTTTACCTTAAAGGAGCAACTGAAGAAAATTCCTAGATTTCCAAAGCTCGCCAAAATGAAATTTTGAACATGCCATGAGGTGTAGGATGAGGTGAGCAATATTTTTTGTGAAGGCAAACATGAGTTTTGAGGTGGTATGAGTGGTGTTTTGAGGTGGTAGAAGGTGGTGAAAGAGATAGAAGGAGATGAAGAGGAAGGAGATGATGAGATGATGAAATGATGACAAATGGGTGACGCAACCATCCCCTCTCTCTCTCTCATACCCTCTCCCCCCTCAAACCATACCTATGTGTTCCCTTGTCCCCCATTTTCATTTTTGTTTTAAAAAAAGATAGAAACCATGGCAAATAAAAGATAAGGAAAACATGTAGATATCATGTCTTGCACACAAGTATGGCTAACAAAATAAATTAGGTTTAATGCATAATTTAGGAAACACTAATCAAGTTTAACATTAAACTTATATGTAAATAATTATATATTAATTTATAAAAGCCCATATTAAATAAATGTTTCCATAAATAATAATTCATTTTAATTTTTAATTATTTTCCAAAATATAGGTATATAATTATACCAATTTTCGAAAACTCAAATCTATACTTTCATAATATTCGTGAAATTCATTATTTTATTATTTAGATTACAAAAATATTATTTTATATTTTCTGAAATGTTACATTGGAGTTTCAAGACAAGGCATCGATACTCCGGATTAGACTAGTGTATACGTTTCTTATTCCCATAAGAGAAGATGGCCTAACCCATAACTTTTGGTGTACGACACCAAAGATAGTATATAGGCGCTCATTAGGTTATGAGTTACACTAGACTGACCCGCCGAGAACTTCTAGATGAATATACCTATCGTTAGATTGCAGTTCTCTGGCGACATAGGTACAGCTTAGTTTTTATACCTGACGTCGTCATTCTTCTCAAGTGTGTTCCCACTGTACTTAGATTACTACCCTACTACAGATTTAAAGAGTCATGCAAACAGGTTTTAGTTGGGTATAGTCCTGAAGCACTTGGGGGCAGTGATAGATAGAAGGGATTTGTTTCTCATGATATAGGGAGCCGATGTCGCGTATTGTTCGATTGGTAATCACCATAAGACCTTGACCAAGACAGTTGAGATTTATTGATTATGTGATCAGTAGTTTTTCGGGATGGTTTTGAGCCACATCGACACGACTTATCAAGTTATTAGGGGTCTGACGTTTTCCACCCCCTAGACATGATATGCGATACTCTCAGACGAAGATACCAGACTGCACGGAGATTGTCACTTTCAGGCTTAGTAGGGATACATACGATTTTGCTTGTCATCCTTCCTTTCGTTCAATTCCAGGGCAGCCGTTACATACAGCTAATGTCGTTGACATGCTTATGGTTAAATCCACTTCTAGTGTATTGTTTGTTGGCTATAGTGCCCTCAAGGCAATTATCATAGTCGCAGGCAGGTGATTATGATGATTGAGTAAGGACCTATACCGGTAAAACAATCTTACTCGAGATGATAGTATGTATCTGGTCTGTCTTTATCATCAATATTGCATGTTGATAGAGCCCATAGGATTCATGCTTGACTACCAGCATTATGATGGTGATAATATATGTAGGAGCTGGGGGTCTATAAGCGAATCCTTAAATGTCCTTAGTCGTGGGAGTTTCGAGACTGGGCATCGATACTCCAGTGTAGACTAGTGTATACTGATCAAGACCCTGACGAGGGGCGGTGGCCCGGTCTCACAAGCCATTGGTGTTAGTTTGTTCACCTAAGATATTATACAGGTGCTCATTGGGTTATGAGTATACTGGACAAACTTGCGGGGAAGCTGTTAGTTGGTACATACCTATTGTCAGATAGCAGTTCCCAGGTGACATGTGTAAAAGTTAGTCTGTCGACCTGAGATCATCATTTGTCTCGTGTGAGTTCCCACTGTGCTTTGATTACTAACCTACCATGGCTCAAAAGAGTCGTACAAACAAGTTTTAGTTGGGTACATTCCTGAGCCACATGGAGGCAGTGAGCGGATTGTCAGGGATTCGTCTCTCCTGGTATTGGGGGTTGAAGTCGCGCAGTGCAAGGGTGGCCATCACCAGAAATCCTTGGCGAAGGTAATCGAGAATTACTGATCTAGGATCAGTAGTTTCTCAAGTGGTGATGGGTTTCATACCGACACGAATTATCGCGTTATTGGGGGTCTGACTTTGTCTACCCCGTAGACTCGATATGCGATACTCTTAGACGAACAGACCGAACTGTACGGATATTGTCACTGTCAGGCTCGGTAGGGGTTTGGATGAGTTTGCTCATCGGCCTTCCTTTCGCTCAATACGTGGGTAGCCGTTACGTACAGCTAGTGCCGCTGACGTGCTTGTGGTTAAACCCACTTGCAGCGTATTGACGAGTCTTTAGAGTCCCAGACAGAGGAGTTTCACGGTTCAGGCGATATGGTGTAGATGACGTATGTTGGTATATACAAGTGTCCGATTAAATATGTGTACAGGCTACACAGACTTTAATCGGACGGTTGATAATACTAGCGGCTTAGGATTAAGCCGGATTATTAAATCAGGTTTTGACTTAATAATTTATATATATGTATTCTAGTATTATTGTTCACTATTCATTTTCTCTCTTAGCTATTCATATTTTTGTACGAATATGCGTATATGTATTTCGATACGTGTACTGGGTTGTATTCTGTATTTATACGGAATAGCTTCTAGAAGATTTGACAACTCATTATTTGTTTTTTCTTTTTGGAAAATCATTTTGGGAAATAAGGTGGAGGGGGTGAGGTGGCATGGACATGGTTTTAGCATATAGAGTGGTATGGTTTGCATTTGTTTATTGAAAAATGAAAAGAGATATTTTGTTGGATGATTGGAAAATGGGGGGGCTGCCATATTTCTCCACTTTCTTGGCTCATTTCTTTTCTTGACTTGCTTGCATTCTCTTCTCACTATGAGACTTAGCCATTTTCTTTAGTTGCTCATGCCACATGTTTGCTCACCTCTTCTTGATCTTTTATGGTTGCTCATGGAGCATTTGTGATGAGAGAAAAATTATAGTGACACATTCTTACACCTCCACTCTCCGTTGCTTGCAACCTTGGAGCATCGGTTGCCTCGCTTGGCAAAGCTGAAACATGCGCCGTTTCCCTCAGGTGGATCATCGTAGATGGAGGAAGACCGACAATCAAACTCGATCCGCAACCACTAGGAGCTTAGGAAGAAGGTTGAAGACCGAAGAAACGGATCAACTCGTTATAACCATCTAACTCCTTGTTTTACATATTGCGAGTATAGGGTTTAGGGTCGATCCGGACATCGGGTTGTAGTAGCGCCAGCTTAGAAAATTTTTGTTCCGCATTTGGCCACGGTTTGATAGCCGGGGCACTGCTATAACCCAACATGGTATCAGAGAAAACCCGTAAACCCCTTACTAGCAGTTTTATACAATATTAAAGTATCGAAACCTAAACAACTCCGAAACAACACCTTGAATATTCCAGTTGCTGTCTATTTTCAGAGTCTTCAAAATTTTTTTTAAGTAACTGTAGAATACTACTTAGGTGACCAATAGAACACTCCCCAAATACGAACCTATTCCACCCGTTTTGGACCGGCCACATGTGCAAAATTTCCGAGCTCGCTGGCCGTGCATTTGAGTTTGGGTTTCGTATTTTGGGTGTGGTCTGGTTTCTGGAATATTGGTTCAGTGGTATTGCTTGTTTTGCCCTTTTTGGATATTATGTTATCTATTTTTCAGGGGCAATTCGGGTTGTTTCTAAGTCGACAATTTAACACTGTTTAAATGTTTATCAGTACATGCATTACTATCTGCAGTCGTGAATGTCATTCGAGCGGTAAAACTCGTCTAATTGCTATATCTTCTTTTAGATGGGTTTACGAACGCGGCATTCATGTTGATGTTCTGTGTTATACTGTGATGTGATTGGATCGTCGTGGTGGATAGGTTGGGTGCAATGTTAGCACTATTTAGTTTCATTTGTACATTTGATATTGCGGGGCGAGCGTCCGACATGTGGACTGCCGTCACTGCCAGTTTGTATATTATTTATTTGGGGAACGACCGGGCTGAGGTCGATGTCACCCTTGTACATATTATTTTCTTTTCTGTACTATGATTACCCCACAGTGGAGTGCACAAATAGCCGGGTTCTAGAGGGCAACGGGTCCGCACCTCATGGCGTTGAGACGGAGGGGACCTTACTCTAAAATTGGCTGGCTATTCACCTCACTCGTAGGGGGTATAGGTTGACCCACGGAGGGGTGCCTAAGTTGCCGGATTACGTAAAGTGCTGGGTGGCCCATTCACGTTGTTGATTAGGGTTTCCTCGCTTCTGGTTTTGGCGGGTAACTTGCCATGCTCGTAGGGGTCTAGGTTTTCATTGCACTGGCTATCCACATGACAGGGAACGTCGGGTCTCATTTGCGGCTCAAGTGAAACCGGGGGCTCCAGGATTATCCACCATTCTGTGTTGCTTCTATCATGCCTGGGATGATTGTTATATATATATTTATATGTATACTAGTAGATGTTGTATATGTTTTCCACCCGCGCTAGTCCAGTCCCCGCTCTGGCGTTAGTTAAGTAACCTAACGGGTGATGACGGGACCCAGTGGCGAATGCGGATGGCATATACGTACATTTTATTTTTCGTTCTTTTCTGGTGTGATATGTTAATTGATGGGATTGTGTTGATTCTTATCAATGCAAGGATAAAAAAACCTATATTTGATGTTGTTGGAACCAAGTTTTATTAAAAAAACTGACATTACAGTCGTTCTCTTTTGCTTTGCACAGTGGTATTCGGTTATGAATATCCAGCACCTCAATCGACGAGGCAAGGGCCGAGATCCCTTCACCTGGAGTGACGCCTTGGGCAGAAGTTTGCGTCAGCGTAATAACTTCACTATAGTCGATTCTTTTGATTTGCATCGTGGTATTCAGTTTGGAATATCCTGCACCTCATTCGACGAGAAAAGAGCTGTGATCCCTTAACTGGGAGTGACCTCTTTAGCAAAATTTTTCACCACTATATATTTGTAAAACCACTTGGATTCCTTCAACGATATCAAGTTCATTAGGTTAAAGGTTTTTCGCCAAAATTCAGCCGTAGCCCTCCGTCATTTCAGATTAGTATTGCTTAGTATTCGTGCTACGTTTTTCGTTCTTTGCCGAGGCGTAGTGTGAGGTAGCTCTGTAATACTTTTCTGTCGCATGGATATGTGGATTGGTTAGGACAGTTGTTCGACCTTGTTGACCTTGTCAAGGGTTTGTGCAGGTGGGTCTAATGCAATCAGGACAATGACGGGATGAACTTGACTAGGAACCTTTGACTTGTTGACCTTGTCAATGTTACTTGGATCCTAGGGGTAAAAACACACATCGAGAGTTTCAAACATATAGAAAACTTGCCAGTCTTGCGCATACCTTATGGAGTGTGGTAACTTGAGTGGATTCCATCAAGTTATCATACGATGATAGTTGGATCCCGATTCCCAATGATGAGTAGGATTACTCCTCGGTTGATTTTAGCTGATCCCGACTAATTCTCCTTTTGGTTTGGAGGAGAATTCGAGAAACAGTGGGAGTCATCCTAATTAAATAAAGTGATTAACCATTCTGATCTTGGTTAAATTGCACGCTGAGTGTTTCTTTTCTCTCTCTCTTTGGCAGCGACCATGGCCCGACCCTTGACTGAAACTCATGAACCAAGTTAACCGAACCTTCTTAAAATCATTTTGGATTTTTGGAATGTCACGGTGTCGCATATATCATTGCCACTTCTATATCACTTTTTCATTTCTCCAGAACACCCCGTATCACTACGACCATCCACTCCTATTGGATATATCCATCGTATAGTTACATACAAACTCGAAGGAACTTCTTCCAGATTCGAGGATGGATTCTGGTTCTGGAGAGATTGAATAGGATTATTCGTTTGTCTTTTCTCTTTACCTTCTCTCAGGTTGTGAGGGCTCCTCGGATTAGGAGAGGGTACACCTATTGAGCTTATTAGATAGTTTTCCTCTAGACCATAGGCAGAAGCCGAAAGGTAGGGAAGGAAGAAAACCAATTAGCCTAAAGGTGGTGTACAGAAGGTAATATGTAAAGACATATAAAGGGATTAGAATAAGGGCAAAGAAAATTGCGACTGCTATCATTCACGACAAAACTGTGTATGCCCCTGCCAGTCCCACATCCACTTTAGGTTTCTCCAGAACACTTCGTATCACTACGAACGTCAATAATGCTTGGACATGCCATCGTATAATTATATACGAACTCGAAGGAATTCGTTCTAGATTCGAGGATGGTTTCCGCTTCAGGAGAAATAAAATAGAATTATTCAGTTGTCTTTTCCCTTTACCTTTTCTAAGGTTGCGAGGGCTCCTGGTATTAAGAGAGTACACCTATTACGCTTATTAGATAGTCTTCTTCCAAACCTTAGGCTGGCGCCGAAAGGTAGGGAAGGAAGAAAACAATTAGCCTAAAGGTGGTGTACAGACGGTACCAAGTAAAGAAATATAAAGGGATTGGAGTGAGGGCATGGAACTATACGGTTACAGTCATGAATCAGGACAGTGGAAGAGGCGTTACTAGGTATACCAGTTCACCCATTTGAAACATTTTCATATTTCAGTTTCACTGTGCGATATTAATTGAAAACTGTTTTCCCAATTGGAATCTAACTCCAAGGTATGTATTTACCAGATCAGTTTCTCACATCTGTATGCTATTACAGATGGTGAGTGGGAGTAAGATATTGGGAATTAGGTGATTATATTCTCATTATATCGGAATTCGTTGTAATTAGTCATATTTGAGGAAATCAACTGGAGTTTTGCCGGACGACAAATTTGGTTTTGAATATCCGTTGTTATGCACCAATTTCAAACTGATATATCTGGACGTTTATTTTATAAAGTGAGATATAACTTTTTGAAATTATGTCTGTGACATTTACCTATATCAGTTGATGGTTAGGTAAGGTGCATTCAACAGCAGTGTAATTCTTCTTAACCATAGTACAGTTTTCAACCTGCGACGCACAAGGTTTGAGTTATTGAACTCAGGGGACTTATACAAAGTATTGTATGTTGTCTAGTGTCCATTAGGACAATGGGGTAGGTACTCATACTATATTCTGTTTACTCATGACTTCTCCAGTTCTAGACAAGTATTTCATTGAAATGCAAGGTCCAGATTTTGAGAAGTTATAGGTATAAGAATAAAGAAGAGAACCATTTGTTGGAAGTATCAGGATTCTTCGAGGTAGTCGAAGATGTAGAAACTTGTGTTTGGTATTCCGTTGATAGTAATGGTTTTGAGAACTTGCTTCTCTTTCAAGTTACTCATATATGGATGCGCTCCTAGATGAGTAATGTTGATTGGCCTATTTCCATTTGGTTGATATGCACTGGAAACAGTTAAATGATTTTGAATCTGGTTCCAATTAAATTAGTGCTTTTGTTTCTATATTGGATATATATAGAATCAATTTATATCTTAACGATGTTAAGGTATAGGGAGTTTTCCGGTTGATACTTAAAACCAGAATCCGGATAAACTCGAAGAACGTTTTAGTAATGGCAGTTTGTGGGTTATCCCTGGTTTTGACAAGGGTTAACTTTCTACAATCAGGAAGATCAATAGTGATATTGTTCTTGACTCGCCACTGTTTTAGCAAAATGGAATTTTTTAAAAAAAACAGAAGTGGGAGTATGGTAGAACTGGAAGTGATTCCAGAACCACAAACGATTACTGAAAATTTAATAGAACCTAAAGATTCAATTAGATTTGACATTCCAATAGCCACTCAACAGATTTGGTTGGTAACCTCAGGCACCCGAGAGATACTTCGGTCTTCTCAGAGACGGTGACAGGGAGGTTCTTGTTTACCCAGACTTGCCGTTGCTGCTGTTCTAAACTATAAGACCCGGCAGGAGGATGAGTATAGCGTCGTTCTACACTAGCTTTAGAAGTGCACGTATATATGACTCTGTCAGAGGGTTGTTATAGTCAGTGGGAGCAGCGGAAGCATAGAGGGAAAATAGCTTATGTATATTTATAGACTAAAGCAGGTATAGCGAAAATAGATCGTCTATTTTTAATGTGACAATCATAGGTTTTGACTTCATCAGAATAGGCGATGGATCTGGTAAGAACGTAGTAGGGTGTGATGTTCTGGTATTTGGGATGACATGCACCTTATAGGAAGTGAAATTCCTATACTACGATCAGTTATACTGTGGTTGTCACACAGTTGTTTCTCCATATAAGACCTGGATATAATATCAAGGATTCTGGTTACTAGGTCTATGGTTTTAGATCTAGATTTGGAAAGTGTCCCAATTTGGGTACTTGACACTATTCTAAAGTGTTTTAGAATGGACGACTCCTGGCATGGTGGTGTACCTGCAGGTGATGGAGTCACCCTCTCTAAAGGTGTCTTACAGACTAAAGGGGAGAGGGATCTGCATGATTAGCATATCACTTACTTAGGCAATTGAGTTAATCATGAAATGTCAAGTACCACACCAGATGTTTTTACACTAGCTGCAATAAACATATATTAATCTAATCCTAAAGAAATGTAGGGAAGCAGTTTATGAACATAGATGGATGTTCTAGGGATATGGTAATGGCAGCCTCCTTCAGGAGACGGTTATCATTTCAGGCTTCCAAGGTGACCTGAATAACATAGTGGCTGTTTGAGTTATAGTTTTTCCCTCTTCTGAGGGACAGTATGCTGGACAGGTGGTCCAAGCGGATAGTGAGGAAGTCATGGCGCAGAATACTGATTAAATTCAGTGGATGATACATTCTAAAATGTTTGCTGGATTTGGAGTTCATTTGTGAACTGGGTCCCGTCAGATATCCAGACAAATTCTACGACAAGCATTGCTCATTTTGGGAGATGGTTATTCTCCGCGAAGTTGAGATATAGAGAGATACAGAAAGAAACACAGGAGCAGATCCACTCACTGAGGCTATTTCTCGAACATAATAGTTTCACAAACGAGCTTTGCGAAAATGATTATAGAGAGGTTGGGTGTTCGGTATCATACGAACTGTGAGTATGCGACACCGCAATAATTTGCCTTAAGTGCAAGTGAGAGATTGTTGGTTATAGTGCCCTCAAGGCAATTATCATAGTCACAGGCAGGTGATTATGATGATTGAGTAAAGACCTATACCGGTAGAACAGTCTTACTCGAGATGATAGTATGCTATCTGCTTTGTTTTTATCATCACTATTGCATGTTGATAGAGCCCATAAGATTCTTGCTTGACTACCAGTATTATGATGGCGATCATATAAATGGGAGCTGGTGGTCTATAAGCGAATCCTTAAATGTCCCAAGTCATGGGAGTTTCGAGACTGGGCATCGATACTCCAGTGTAGACTAGTGTATACTGATCAAGACCCTGACGAGGGGCGGTGGCCCGGTGTCACAGGCCATTGGTGTTAGTTTGTTCACCTAAGATAGTATAAAGGTGCTCATTGGGTTATGAGTACACTGTACGGACTCGGCGGGAACCTGCTAGTTGGTATATACCTATTGTCAGATAGCAGTTTCCAGGTAACATGTGTACATGTTAGTCTGTCGTCCTGAGATCTTCATTTGTCTCATGTGAGTTCCCACTGTGCTTTGATTACTACCCTACCACGGCTCAAAGGAGTCGTGCAAACAGGTTTTAGTTGGGTACAGTCCCGAGCCACATGGAGGCAGTAAGCGGATTGTCGGGGATTCGTCTCTCCCGGTATTGGGGGTTGGTGTCGCGCAATGCACGGGTGGCCACCATAAGAAATCTTTGGCCAAGGTAGTCGAGGATTACTGATCTAGGATCGGTAGTTTCTCATGTAGTGATGGGTATCATACCGACATGAATTATCGCGGTATTAGGGGTCTGACTTTATCCACCCCCTAAACTCGATATACGATACTCTTAGAAGGAAAGACCAGACTGTACGGATATTGTCACTGTCAGGCTCAGTAGGGGTTTGGATGAGTTTGGTCATCGGCATTCCTTTCCCTCAATACCTGGGTAGCCGTTACGTACAGCTAGTACCGCTGACGTGCTTGTGGTTAAACCCACTTCCAGCGTATTGACGAGTCTTTAGAGTCCCATATAGAGGGTTTTCACGGTTCGGGCGATATGGTGTAGATGACTTATATTGGTACATACAGGTGTCTGATTAAATATGTGTACAGGCTACACAGAGTTTAATCGGACGGTTGATAATATTAGAAGCTTAGGATTAAGCCAGATTATTAAACCAGGTTTTGATTTAATAATTTATATATATGTATTCTAGTATTATTGTTCACTATTTATTTTCTCTCTTGGCTATTCGTATTTTGGTACGAATAAGCGTATATGTATTTCGATACGTGTACCGAGTTGTATTCCGTATTTTTACGGAATAGCTTCTAGAAGATTTGACACCTCATTATTTGTTTTTTCTTTTTGGAAAATCATTTTGGGAAATGAGGTGGAAGGGGTGAAGTGGCATGAACATGGTTTTGGCATGTAGAGAGGTATGGTTTGCATTTGTTTATCGAAAAATGAAAAGAGATATTTTGTTGGATGATTGGAAAATAGGGGGGCTGCCATATTTCTCCACTTACTTGGCTCATTTCTTTTCTTGACTTGCTTGCATTCTCTTCTCACTTTGAGACTTAGCCATTTTCTTTAGTTGCTCATGCCGTATGTTTCCTCACCTTCTCTTGATCTTCTATGGTTGCTCATGGAGCATTTGTGATGAGAAAAAAATTATAGTGACTCATTCCTACACCTCCACTCTCCTTTGCTAGCAACCTTGGAGCGTCGGTTGCCTCGCTTGGCGAGGCTGAAACTTGCTCCGTTTCCCTCAGGTGGATCATCGTAAATGGAGGAAGACCGGCAACCGAACTCGATCCGCAACCACTAGGAGATTGGGAAGAAGGTTGAAGACCGAAGGACACGGATCAACTCGGTATAACCATCTAACTCCTTGTTTTACATATTGCTAGTATAAGGTTTAGGGTAGATCCGGGCATCGGGTTGTAGTAGCGCCAGTTTAGAAAAATTTTGTTCCGCATTTGGCCACTGTTTGATGGCCGGGGCGCTGCCGTAACCCAACATTGTCGAGTCTTTAGAGTCTCACACAGAGGGTTTCCCAGCTTAGGCGAAACAATTTAGTATATGTATCTTGATACATAATTAGATTCGATTAAATACGTGTTTTTGTACACATACTTTTAATCAGACATTTTGTTAATACGAGCCGGTTTGAAAGATAGCCAAATTATCGCATTCGGGTGAAATGTGAGCTAGTATTATATATCTCTTTTAGTATCTCTCTTTTCGGTATTTGTATTTTGACAGACTACGGTATTTATACGAATACGTGTATTTGTTTAAATATGTGTATTTGTGTATTGATATAAATATGGGTATTTTTATCTTAAGACAACTACGAAGAAATGAAGAGATAAGTTTTTCATTGGCCATGCTCACTTGATCATCACAATTAACTTTTTCTTCTTCCTCCTCTTGAGTTTTTGAAAAATAGAAAGGAAAAAGTAAAAGAGAGAAACACTTAGAGATTAACCATTACTACATCCTAGTGATCAATTCCTAACAAGTCTTGATCACTAATTGCTTCACTTGTTATTTTAGTGTGAAATTAGAGCCTATATTAGGGTTCTCTCTAGTGGATCATCTTCGACAATGAAGACCAGCATCCAAGCTCGTTCCTGGAGTTCTTAAAAGCGTAAGGAGTGGAAAGAAGATGAAGGACACGACTACAAAGGTAACTATCGTTAAACGAGTAACTAAACTCCTTCTCTTATTTACTAGTTTGGATTTAGATTTGATTCTAGGTCATAGAAGTTCGTTCTCTTGTTTAAGACAAAAAATTTGTATTCCGCCTTGGTCGTTAGTTAGCGGCATGAGCATGAGTATCAACTTACATGGTATCAGAGGCACCCAAGAACTTAAACTAGTAGTAGACGATACTTATGTTTCAAGTTAGAAAAATTTCTGTTTTTCCAAAACCCTAACTTTCAAGTTTCTGTCGAAATTTTTTTGATCTCTAAAAATTTTCTAAACAAGTGCAGAGTGGTCTTCATGATATGATATTAACACCGGATAAAAACGAGATAAAACTGAGCAATTAAAACCACCCAAATTTCTCAAAACCCCACTACTGGCGGTTTTCTTGTCTAATCATGTCCTCGTTTTCTTTCAGTGTCTTGGGTTTTGGGAATTAAGATTTTTGGTTACGTTTGATTTTCCCCAGATTTCATTTAGTGTTATCTTTATATACGGGTAAATCGAAAACTTTTAAAACTTGAAACTTTAGCATCGTTTATATATTTAGTTCGTATATGTGTTTGTATACGTCGTCTAATTACTATAGATAGATTAGACGAGGTTGCAAATACTTGCTTCTATTGTGGTTATATATATTCCTTATGATGGATTAGACGGATAATCATGGTGGATAGCCCCTCATCGTAGATATGGACGTATATTTGTTATTTGGAACAAGCGACCGGATTGTGATCATCGTTACCACTTCATGTATATTATTTTATTGGAACACGACCGGGCTGAGGTCGATATTACCATTGCATGCTCATTCATTCTTGTATTAGAATAACCCATGGAGAAGTGCTCGAATAGCCCGGTTCTAGAGTGTGCTAGGTGGTCATCTCGCGGTGGCGATTTCTAGCCGCTTCGCTCTAGAATTGGCGGGCCATTCTCCGCACTTGTATGGGTTTAGGATAAACCCAAGGTGGAGCGCCCAAGTTACCGGATTCGATGAAGTGCCAGGTGGCCCACTCATGTCATTGAGTGATGGTTGTCTCGCTTCTAGAATTGACAGATATCTTGCCGTGCTCGTAGAGGACTTTAGTTCAGGTATGTTCGAGCTATCCATATGACCGGGGAACATTAGTTTTCGTTGAAGGCTTAAACGAATCATGGGGCTCTTAGTTTATCCGCTCTTCCATTTTGATTATTGCATGCCTGTGACATTTACTACCTGCATGTGATGATATATATAAATGTTGTATATGTTTTGCACTAGCGCTGGCCCTGCCCATGCACTGCCGTAAGTTAAGTAACTTTACGGTGAAGCCCCAGACACGGTGGCGAATGCGGGTGGCATATACGGACATTCTACTTTGGTTGTTTTCTATGATGCTTAGGCTTAATTGATGGGACCGTATTAATTGTAATTAATGCAAGAAAATAAACCTAAAAAGATGTTGTTGGAATCAAATTTCAAAACTACTCGGTTTTTCAAAAACCAAAAGTTTTCAAAATTGAGCATGAACACTCATTTCAAAATCACTATTTTCCTTCAACGGTATCAAGTTCAGTACGTTAAAGTTTTTTCGCCAAAAACCAGCCGTAGCCCTCCATCATTTCGTATGAGTAATGCTTAGTATTCGTGTTGCGTTTGTTAACTCAGTCAAGGCGTAGTGTCTGGTAGCTAAGTGGTGCTTGTTGTTGCATGTATTACGATTGATTAAGAAAATTGTATGACCTTGTTGACTCAGTCAAGGGCTCGTGTGGGTGTGTTTAATTTATTCAAGATATGACGGGTTGAACTTGACTAGGACACTTTAATTTGTTGACTCAGTCAAGGTCACTGGGGTTTTTATTGTAAAAATCACATCGGGGGTTTCAAATATACAGGAAACTTGCTAGTGTTGCATACCTTCTGGAGTGTGGCGACTAGAGTGACTTCCATCTAGGTTATCACACGATGATAGTTGGGTCCCGATCCCGCTGATGACTAGCGAGATTTTCACTTCACGACTAGCTAACCCATTAGGTGTCTAGAAAGGTGTTAACGGGTTATGTCTCTGCGGAAACGAGGTTATTTAATTAGGTCTGTGCAAAAGCACGGAGTACCAACACTTGCCTGACTGAACAGTTAGCGAACTTGTGAAGCCTACATGATCTCAACTAGTTTTTCTTTTAAGGTTTGAAGGAGAATTCAAAGAAACAATGCGAGCCATCCTGTTTAGATAAAATAATAACCAATCTAAATTTGCAATAGCATATGCTGAGTGTTTCTTTTCTCTCTCCTAATTGCAGCTACCATGTCACGCCTTTATCAAGATAATAAAATGTATGATTTGACCTACCCGAATTCTTATTCGAGGCTGGAGAATATCGGTTTGACTCTTACTTGTAACAAATGTCACAAAAATTAGCAAAGGAAAGAGGATTGCATAAATTCCTTGATGACCCCGGTGAAGAAGAAGCATACTATTGTGTCTCCTTTTGGTGATCTTGTAATTGAAAACTGTTTTTTAGTAATTCCTACCTCCTGGGTACTAGATACCGTATCGGGATCTGATATCTGTAATTTATTGAAGGGACTGAGAAAAAGTAGGATGGTTGAACATGATGATATGTCCCTCAAACTAGGGAACGGAGCACAAGTTGATGATGCTGCCGTCAGTGAATATCACCTAGTATTGCCATACGGCAATACTATGATTTTGACCAACTGCTACTATGTACCTTCTATACTTTGCAATATTATATCGATTTCTTTACTTAATAAAGAAGGATATAACCTTGTTCTAGATAGAAATATCTTGAACATTTACTTCAAACAGGTATTGGTTGCATAAGGTACACTATGTAATGGAATCTATGTTCTAAATCAAAACACAGTTCTTAATGTGCAAAACACGCGCAAGAGGAAGAGTTCAGATACAAACAATACCTACTTGTGGCATTGTAGACTTGGTCATATCATGAGACCAGACTAGCCAAGTTACATAAAGATGGATTTTTGGATCCATTCGAATTTTCATCTAATGAAACTTGTCAGTCTTGTCTCAAAAGAAGGATGACCAAATCTCCACTCATCGAACCCAGAGAAAGATCTACAGAGCTCCTTGGACTCATATACAGTGATGTGTGTGGTCCAATGTCTATACATGTAAGGGGTGGGTTCTAATACATCATCACATTCACTGACGATCTCACTAGGTTCGGATATGTGTATCTTTTGAAACACAAATCTGAAGCTTTTAAGAAATTTAAAAATTATAAAAACGAAGTAGAAAACCAGACTGGCAAAACTATCAAGATGCTCTAATCTGATAGAGGAGGGAAGTACTTAAGCACGGAATTCCTCGATTACTTAAAAAAGAATGGTATTCTCTCTCATCTTACTTCTCTGTACACACCACAACAAAATGGTGTATCGGAGCGGAGGAATCATACCATTTTGGATATGGTTCGCTCCATGATGAGTACTACTAAGTTACCTTTTTTATTCTGGGGACATGCGATTCAAACAGCAGCATACCTATTGAATGATGTTCCATCCAAATCCATGCCTAATACACCATTTGAAATGTGGAATGGTAAGAGACCATATCTTAAATGTATTAAGATATGGGGTTGTCCGGCTTATGTTAAAACATAAAGTTCGGACAAACTTCAGGCACGATCAGTTCTATGTAAGTTTGTGGTGTATCCAAACTATTCGACTGGATATCTGTTCTACCATACCGAGAAACAGAATGTGTTTGTTGCTCATCACGCTACCTTTTTGGAAAGGGAATTTCTTGCAAGAGAAATTAGTGGGAGCACAGTAGAACTAGAAGAAATTCAAGAACCACAAACTGTAACTGAGGATTTGGTGGAGCAACAAGATTCAATAGTTCTGAAAGAACCTCAGCCACTCCTCAAATCTAGTAGGATTTCATATCCGCCCGAAAGATACTATGGTTTTCTTATAGACGGGGATTGAGACGATTGTATCTTGGAAGAAAATGATTCTACTAGTTTTGAGCAGGCCATTTCCAGTAAGGACTCTATGAAATGGATGGATGCTATGAGATCTGAAATGGAGTCCATGTACACTAACAAAGTTAGGAGTTTGGACATTGCACCGCCAGGGGTAAAACCCGTCAGCAGCAAATGGATCTTCAAGAAGAAGATTAGTACAGATGGACAGGTTGAAACCATTAAGGTTAGACTTGTTGCAATAGGTAATCATGAAAGACTAGGTGTGGACTATGACAAAACCTTTTCTCTAGTGGCTATGTTGAAATCCATTCGGATCCTACTTGTCATTGCTGCCTTCCATGACTATGAGATCTGGCAGATGGACGTAAAGACCGCTTTTCTAAATGGCGCTTTAGAAGATTGTGTCCATATGGACAGCCAGAGCGCTTCATAGACAACGGGAGCAGCGGAAAGGTGTGCAAGTTGTTTAAATCCATTTATGAATTAAAACAGGCATCACGGAGCTGGAACATCTGTTTTGATGAAACAGTTAAAGAATTTGACTTCATCAAAAGTATCGACGAGCCTTGTATATATAAAAAAATTGTAGGGAGAACAGTCGTGTTCCTAATTTTATACGTCAATGATATTCCTCTGATAGGAAATGACAATCCTATGTTGCAGTCGGTCAAGTTGTTCTTGTCTCGGTAGTTCTCCATGAAAGACCTGGGTGATGCCCCCTACATTCTGGGATCAAGATCTATCGTGATAGATCTAACAGAATGTTGTGACTTTCACATTCTAGGTACATTAACACTGTAACGTTTTATAATTCGTTATGCGAATTTTTCCGTTTTAGGGTAAAATAGTCGGCGTTTTCCGTAAAATCCCGGAAGTGATCAAATTTCCTACAGACTTGACTGCACCTAGTTTAACTAGAATATTGCTAGTTTGCGGGTTTTAGTGGTCACTTGAAAATTTTGGTTCACTTAAATATTTTTTTCTAATATTAATATTATTTTAAGTTGTTAATTTTGCACTTAATTAGTAGTAATTACAATTTTGGTTTGGGTTAATTATTTCTAAAGTGAATCAATGCTAATTTAATCACTAGTTTAAGCTTAATTCCTTCTCTCCAAATATCTAGATATTTGTGATTTAAAATGAAATTTTAAAAGAAAAGTTAAAGAGGTGGCATAGATATTTGTTGCATTAATGAGCTTTAATTTGTTTGTAGCTAGAATTTTCCCCACATTTCCACAAAACCCCCTTCTCTTTTGTCATGGCCGAGCATTATTCCTTGCTGCCCTCTCTTTATCCTTTGCTCATTTTCACTTCATCAAGCACACAATAATCATCACAAATCCTTAAATAATCACACAAACTCACAAATAAATCCCTACCCATCATTCTTCAACACTAAACTAGCATAGATCTTCATTAAAGACATCATTTTGGAGGCTAAATTTTAGGGTTTAGTTGCTAGTCGTGAATCTTTTGGAGGTATAATCCTAACCCTAATCTTTTATGGTTGTTTGAATCATTAAGCTAGCTTATTAGATGTTTAATATAGTTTTAATTGCATGTTTAGAATTTTCATGATAGAGTTGTGAAGATCTAGTTTGGGTTTGATTTGGTTGAAATGGGTAATTGTTAAGTGTAGACTTGGAAAACTTAACCTAGTGGAAGAATGTTAGTTGTTAAATTCCTAATTTTTCTAATTGAGATTTAATAGCAAACTAACTTTTAGTGAATCATATTTGGGTGAGATTAAAATGGTAGTAATGGTTCGGGTGACTTATTAAGCTACTTAGCGTTGTTTGTGATCGCTTGAATTGTGTTACTACTAGATTTGAGCTTATATGTGGTAAAGTTGCTTACTAGGTTTCGGTAAAAATTTGACATAGGTTCTAATGGGCGTTGCGATGTTATATATTTTATCTTCCTCGTGAAATATTGTGTTGTGAATGCACGATCGGTACGATCGGGGTCTAGGCTGGGTGGTTGCGTAGTTTAGCGATCCTAGCTAGGGTTGTGCCGATGTCGTACGCGTTTTGTGCACTAGGTGAACAGTGTATTTATCTTGTGGGCGTTATCCTTGCGTTTCCTTATCTTTGTGTCGGCGTAGGATATTTAGCCTTATGTGATATGTTTGTGAAATTTTAGGATCGCAAATGGGGACTTCGGAAGCTGCGAAGAAAGGGAAGCAGGTGGTCGGATTTTCGTAGCTCGAGATCGTCGGTGAGTAGATCTAACATCTATGGGGAAATCGCCCATATGGCGTTATGTGTTAGAGCTGGATATGATATTATAGTTGTATGTTATTCGCATATGAGTTGATTGCACATGATTGTCATTGCATATTTTACCTATTGTGCCTTGACTTGTACCTATTAGACACAACACCATTACTTACGGTTCATGTTGAACGAGCACTAATTTGTATGCTACACACACACCGTCAGTAATTGCCATGACACGCACCACCCATATACATACGTGATATTATATTTGGATAAAGATAATTTAGATAGTGACTCTTATTCCATTGTGCATATGAGATACATCTGACACATATACATACGTGATATTGTATTAGATAGGGATAATTGAGGTAGTGATTTTTATTCCATTTCACGTATACCTTGCTATAGCTACATGTACATCCTGCATACATACTGACATGTATACCCATATACCTTGCTTCAGCTACATGTACATCATACAAACATACTTACATGTATACCCCCATACACTGCTATAGCTGCATATACCCCTAAGTGGTATTGTATTGACATGTGATATTGGAATGTTGATTATTGTACTATTGTGCTTATGAAATGCATCATTCATACTTGCTTACATGTAGACACTTATAACTTGCTACAGTTACATGTACACCTCATATGATGCTGCATATGATTTCGGAGGATTTGCAAACCGCATGATATATTTTAAAGCTGGATTCATTTAAAGAGCAGTTTTCCTTTAATATGCTCATATTGCTGTTTTATGTTGCATATATCAGTTTTGATTGAGATATGGATTTCATGTGATTTATGGATTTGAGAACTGTAGGGATGTTTCAAGAAATTTTATGTATTATTTGAAAACCCGGTTTCTCGTGATATGATATTTCAGTGCGTCCACCATGTGTTTTCTCGGCTCTGAGACTTGTGTTAGATACCCGATGCGAGGAGTGGATGAGGCCGTGTTGCGGGTTCATGGTGGACCCGGTATGGTACCCCGGGGCAAGTAAGGTATATCGATGAATTAGCTGATGAGCCTGGCAGCGGATGTGCACTGCCTACCGGTGATAGTATTGCGACTCGGAGGTTATCTAGAGGATACCGACTGGAGTCGTGAGATGGATTTAGGCCGACCTGTTCTGCCGGAGCCCGCGGGCCGATCCCACAGACGGAGCCTATTATACGAGGATTTACATGTCGATGCTGGACACGAGTATTTCATGATGTTTCAGGTGTCGATGTTAGACACTCAGGTTCCATGAGATGTACAGATATGAGGGCCGGTTTTGGTGACGACACCTAAGGATTTTGGGATTTGACGTGTCAGTGAGGGACACTGGGATTTTTCCATGTTGATGATTTTTGCATGAGGTTTTATTATATCATCGCACACTCAGGATTATGTTGATATGCATTGCTTCATGTAGTAATAGTACCTTTACATGATTGTTGCATATTCATATTTCCATACTTATGCTATCAGATTACATGTGATAGATTATCGCTGTTCGTGCATACTTGCAATTACAGTATGATGTTATTTACTATTCATGAGTTGGCAACTCATCCCCATTGTGCCACAGTGTTTTGCAGGACTTATCCTCAGAGTAGTCGTGGCAGGACTTCTTGTTATCTCTACTTTTGTGAATACCGCTACAGTTGGCTGTGTGGCCTTTGCTATTAGGTGGGTTCGCGGCGTTTATGTACATTGTATATCTTTTTGTTGGATCTAGTACTCTCCATCTACCACTTCATATATTTGACTTAGAGACGAGCTGTGAGGATCGGTGTTGTTTTATTTTTGGTTACTTTGGGTGACGTGCTCGTGGGAGCCGGTCTTGTTGTAAAGTTTTACCCCCTTATGTTGTTTTCATTTATATTTCTTCGCTTTGGCGTTGTATATATGCTTGTGGTGGTTGTCTCCGCCGTTGGGTGTGATTTTCTCCCGTTTGGGATGCTTTATTTATTTTCTATGTTGTACCCGTTTTCGGGGCTAGTTTTTACAAAGGAGGTGCTGCCGAAATTTTCAAGAAAGTAAAACATAAGTTTAAAGATTTTTACTTGGGATTTCCGAAGGTTTTAACTATGTTTTCTCCGCTTATCCATTTTTGGGTGGTTTAGATTTCTGGGTTTCGGTTTACTTAAGTTGCATGCGCCTGTTGACGTTATGTAGTTTAAGTGCCGGTTACGGACCTAACTTTGGGTCGTGACAAAGTTAGTATCAGAGCGCTAGGTATTACCTTTCGGAGTGTAGGATGACCTTGGTATGATGGAGTAGGTAGCTTAAGCAGAGTGATGTAGTGTGTGTATGTTCCGCAGCATACTTACGATACGGTACTCCACCTAAGTGACCTTAGGCCTTATTGATTGAAATTCCTTCTGTGATTATATACATCCTTATGATTCGATTTCTGTGTCCTTATCGAATCTTGTTCCCATTTCCAGCCTTCATGCCGCCGAAGACTACGAGGGCTCAGAGAGCGTCTGCGAGGGCCAAGGTCAGAGTTGACTCGTCTGAGACGAGGACTGACCAGGGCGGTACGCCTGTTGTACCAGAGCAGATTGCTATGCTAGGGGCCGGTATGCAGGATTTGCGCCAGATGATGGGGTCGTTAGTTGAGGTCATTCAAGCGCAGAGGCAGGAGATTGTTCCATCTGTTGTAGGGACCGTGGTGGTGCCTACTGTTCCGACTGTCGCAGCTACAGCTACGGAGGTTATCACCGTGTCATTATCAGAGTTCATGGGGCTGAGGCCTTCGGTTTTCACTGGCACGGATGCAGCTGAGGATCCACAGTCATTTATCGACCGGATGGCCAGGATATGTCATTCGCTGAGATGCTCCGACGCGAGATGGGTAGAGTTCACTAGTTTTCGTCTGGAGGGTCTGGCCTAGAATTGGTGTGAGTCCTTAGAGAGGGGAAGAGCCACAGGTCTTGCTCCTATGACCTGGGCTGAGTTCGTGACGGTGTTTCTTGCCCGTTTTCTTCCGCAGAGTGTCAGGGATGCTCGAGCGCGCAGATTCGAGTCGTTACGCCAGACTTCGGGGATGACGGTGGCTGAGTACGATGTTCTGTTTACCGAGCTATCTGTGTATGCTCTGTATTTGGTAGCTACCGAGAAGATGCGAGTGAAGAGGTTCTTTCGAGGCCTGCTTACCCAGTTGTTCCTCGCTATCAGCATTCAGCATTGTGACACGTATGAGGCAGCAGTGGACATAACCCTATTGGTTGAGGAGCGCCTTTCTGAGTCGTCGGTTGTTCCGGAACCGAAGAGGGTTCGTACTGGTGTGCCAGCAGAGAGACAGACGTTTAGACGCCGTGATAGATTCCGTTCAGGTACTGGGGGTAGTGGAAGCTCGAGACCAGGCCAGTTATTTAGCTCTTATCCCCAGGAGGGTCAGTAGTTTTCATCTGGATGTTACCGGTGCGGGAGTTTGTATCATCGGGTTCGAGATTGTACTGAGACACTTAAGGGCAAGGCAGCTGTACCGCAGGTTACCTTACCACCTTTTCCACCTCAGAGAGCGTTGCCTCTTATGCTTGTTGTTGATCCACCTCATACCCATGCTCAGAGATGTCGTGGTCGCGGCGGTTTTGTTCCGAGAGGACGGAGTGGCAGAGGCAGAGGATAGCCAGTTTCCAGTAGAGAGCAGGCTCGGGTGTTTGCCTTGACTCATCAGGACACGCAGGCGTCTAATGCAGTGGTTTCAGGTACTCTTTCTATATGTTCTTTTGATGCACATGTTTTATTTAATCCGGGATCTACGCATTCGTATGTTTCTACGCACTGTGTGCTGAGGTTAGGCCGAGAGTCATGTTTGCTAGATCAGCCGCTTGTCGTGACTACACCTGTTGGCGAGTCGTTTGTTGCTCGACACGTGTTTCTGTCGTGTGCTGTTCGTATAGGAGATAGAGATTTGTCCGTCGACTTGATCCTTCTTGATATGTTGGACTTCGACGTTCTCCTGGGCATGGACTGGTTAGTTACTTACTACGCGTCCGTGGACTGCCGCGAGAAGACAGTTAGGTTTTGTTTTCCGGACGAGTCAGTGTTTGTTGATCAAGGGGACCGTGGTGCTACCCCTCACAGTTTGATTTCTGTCCTTTGCGCTAGTCGGCTTTTGAGGAGAGGATGTCGGGGATTCTTGGCTTTCATTCATGATACTGGAGCCACAGTGGGGTCGTTGGACCGGGTTCCTACTGTGGGAGAGTTTCCCAATGTTTTTCCCGATGAGTTACCTGGATTGCCGCCAGAGCACGATATTGAGTTTTGCATTGATCTGATTCCCGGCGCGGGGCTTATTTCTATCCCACCTTATCAGATGGCTCCGGCAGAGCTTAGAGAGCTTAAAGATCAATTGCAAGAGTTGCTTGATAGGGGACTTGTGCGTCCGAGTGTTTCGCCGTGGGGAGCTCCTATTCTGTTCGTCAAGAAGAAGGATGGCAGTTTGAGGTTGTGTATGGATTATCGTCAATTGAACCGAGTTACGGTGTGGAATAGGTATCCTTTACCTCACATTGACGATTTGTTTGATCAGCTCTAGGGTGCGAAACATTTTTCTAAGATTGATTTGCGGTCGGGTTATCATCAGTTGCGGGTTCGGAATGATCACATTCCGAAGACTGCTTTTCATACGCGCTACGGGCATTATGAGATTTTTATGATGTCGTTCGGACTCACCAATGTGCCAGCAGCGTTCATGGATATGATGAACTGGATTTTTAGGATGTTCCTTGACCAATTCATTATTATGTTTATTGATGACATTCTGGTCTACTGTGGGAGTCGAGAGGAGCATGAGCAGCACTTGAGAATTGCTTTGCAGACAATGAGAGAGCACCAACTGTATGCTAAATTCTCAAGTGCACATTTTGGCTTGATAGAGTTGACTTTCTGGGTCATGTGGTGCCTGGAGATGGTATTCTTGTAGACCCGAGGAAGATCGAGGCTATACAGCTTTGGCCCAGGCCTGTATCTGTGACTGAGGTCCGCAGTTTTTTTTGCCTTAGCTGGTTATTATCACCGTTTTGTGCAGGATTTCTCGAGTATCGCTGCACCGCTGACCAGACTGACCAGGAAGGGAGTTTCTTTTCTTTGGACTGATGCGTGCGAACAGAGTTTCTAGCAGTTGAAGACTCGGTTGACGACTGCACCAGTTCTATCTTTGCCTTCGGGATCGGCAGCTGAAGAAGAACGAGCAGAATTACCCCACTCACGATCTTGAGATGGCCGCGGTGGTCTTTGCGTTGAAGATTTGGAGACACTACTTGTACGGCGATTCATGTCAGATTTTCACGGGCCACAAAAGCTTGAAGTACATCTTCCAGCAGCGGGATCTGAATCTGAGACAGCGCCATTGGATGGAGCTTGTGAAGGATTATGATTGTGAGATCCTTTATCACCCGGGCAAGGCGAATGCGGTAGCTGATGCTTTGAGACATAGGCCCGGGGGTAGGTTGTCCCAGTTGAGCGCAGTTCAGCGACAGTCTTCTGCAGATTGGCAGATATTGTGCGATGGTAGAGTACAGTTTGAGTTCACTTCCACTGAGGGACAGCTTGCTCATGTCCGCGCCCGTCCACTACTTTTTGATCGTATCCGTGAGGCGCAACCCAGTGATGCCCGTTTGTCTGAGATTCTTGAGCTTGCTCGGTAGGGTACAGTTTCAGAGTTCATGATTAGTGACCAGGGTGTGCTACAATGCGGGACTCGCTTGTGTGTACCGGATGCTGATGGGTTGAGACGCGAGATCCTAAAGTAGACACATCAGCCAGCCTTTAGCATTCATCCAGGTTCCACCAAGATGTACCGTAACTTGAGAGACTTTTATTGGTGGGAAGGGATGAAGCGCAATATTTCGGACTTCGTTTCGAGGTGCCTGACTTGTCAGCAAGTCAAGGCTGAGCATTAGAGGCCGGCAGGTGAGTTACAGCCTTTACCCGTTCCGGAGTGGAAATGGGAGAAGATTTCCATGGACTTCGTTGTGGGTCTACCCAGGACCAATCGAAGGTATGACTCCATTTGGGTGATTATTGACCGGTTGACGAAAGCGGCTCACTTCCTTCCAGTGAAGACCACTTTCGGTTATGCTCAGTATGCTCAGTTGTATACAGATGAGATTGTGCGTTTGCACGGCGTTCCCACATGCATTGTATCTGACAGGGGCATCCAGTTTACTAGCCGTCTATGGCAGAAGCTTCAGGAAACTTTAGGTACCCGGTTGAGTTTTAGCACCGCTTTTCATCCACAAACCGATGGTCAATCGGAGCGGACTATACAGACTCTGGAGGATATGCTTCGTTCCTGTGTGCTTGATTTCGGTGGCAGTTGGGATCGTCACTTGTCGTTGATTGAATTCTCCTACAATAACAGTTACTAGGAGACGATTCAGATGGCGCCTTTTGAGGCTTTGTATAGTAGGAGGTGTCGATCGCCAGTCTGTTGGACCGAACTCAGCGACAGTAGGGTTTTGGGACCCCAGCTAGTTCAGGAGACTACGGAGAAGATCTAGCTGATTCAGGACAGGATGAGAGAAGACCAGTGCAGACAGAAGTGTTATGCCGACCGTCGTCGTCGCAGAGTTCAGTTCTCAATGGGGGATCATGTATTCCTGCGGATTTCTCCGATGAAGGGAGTTATGAGATTTGGGAAAAAGGGAAAGCTCAGTCCCAGATTTGCAGGTCCTTTCGATATCCTTGAGCGAGTTGGTACCGTTGCCTATCGGTTGGCACTCCCGTCCATTTTTCCGGATTTTCACCCCGTTTTCCATGTTTCGATACTTCGTAGATACCTTTATGATCCTTCTCAAATGATTCAACACCAGACCGTTCAGCTTGAGCACGATCTTTTGTTCCCCGAGTAGCCGGTAGTTATATTGGATCGACAGGTGAAGAAACTTTGGTCAATGGTCTTACCATATGTGAAGGTTCATTGGCATGGCCCTACTAGTGAAGAGATCACTTGGGAGGCCGAGAGCGAGATGCGGAAGAAATTCCCTCATCTCTTCGAAAGTACGCGTAGTTAAATTTTAATTCGGGGACCGAATTTCTTTAAGGGGGGAAGGTTGTAACGTTTTAGAATTATTTATGCAAATTTTTCCGTTTTAGGGTAAAATAGTCGGCGTTTTCCGTAAAAACCCGGAAGTGATCAAATTTCGTACAGATTTGACTGCGCCTACTTTAACTAGAATATTGCTAGTTTGCGGGTTTTAGTGGTCACTTGAAAATTTTGGTTCACTTAAATATTTTTTCCTAATATTAATATTATTTTAAGTTGTTAATTATGCACTTAATTAGTGGTAATTACAATTTTGGTTTGGGTTAATTATTTCTAAAGTGAATCAATGCTAATTTAATCACTAGTTTAATCTTAATCCCTTCTCTCCAAATATCTAGATATTTGTGATTTAAAATAAAATTTTAAAAGAAAAGATAAAGAGGTGGCATAGATATTTGTTTCATTAGTGAACTTTAATTGGTTTGTAGCAAGAATTTTCCACACATTTCCACAAAACCCCCCTCTCTTTTACCTTGGCCGAGCCATATTCCTTGTTGCCCTCTCTTGATCCTTTGCTCATTTTCACTTCATCAAGCTCACAAAAATCATCACAAATCCTTAAATAATCCAAAAAAATCAGAAATAAATCCCTACCCATCATTCTTCAACACTAAACTAGCATAGATCTTCATTAAAGACATCATTTTGGAGGCTAAATTTTGGGATTTAGTTGCTAGTTAAGAATCTTTTGGAGGTATAATCCTAACCCTAATATTTTATGGTTGTTTGAATCATTAAGCTAGCTTATTAGATGTTTAATATAGCTTTAATTGCATGTTTAGAATTTTCATGATAGAGTTGTGAAGATCTAGTTAGGATTTGATTTGGTTGAAATCGGTAATTGTTAAGTATAGACTTGGAAAACTTAACCTAGTGGAAGAATGTTAGTTGTTAAATTCCTAATTTGTCTAATTGAGATTTAATAGCAAACTATCTTTTAGTAAATCATATTTAGGTGAGATTAAAATGGTGGTAATGGTTTGGGTGACTTAGTTAAGATACTTTGCGATATTTGTGATCGCTAGAATTGTGTTACTACTAGATTTGAGCTTATCTGTGGTAAAGTTGCTTACTAGGTTTCGGTAAAAATTAGTCGTAGGTTCTAAGGGGCGTTGCGATGTTATATATTTTATCTTCCTCGCGATATATTATGTTGTGAATGCGCGATCGGAACGATCGGGGTCTAGGCTTGGTGGTTGCGTAGTTTAGTGATCGTAGCTAGGGTTGTGCCGATGTCGTATGTGTTTTGTGCACTAGGTGCATAGTGTATTTATCTTGTGGGCATTATCCTTGTGTTTCTTTATCTTTGTGTCGGCGTAGGATATTTAGCCTTATGTGATGTGTTTGTGAAATTTTAGGATTGAAAGCGGGGATTTCGGACGCTGAGAAGAAAGGGAAGCAGGTAGTCGGATTTTCTTTGCTCGAGATCATCGGTGAGTAGATTTAACATCTATGGGGAAATTTCCCGTATGGCGTTATGCGTCAGGGCTGGATATGATATTATAGTTGTATGTTATTCGCATATGAGTTGATTGCACATGAGTGTCATTGCATATTTTACCTGTTGTGCCTTGACTTGTAGCTATTGGACACAACACCATTACTAACGGTTCATATTGCACGGGCACTAATTTGTATGCTACAAACACACCGTCAGTAATTTCCATGACACGCACCACCCATATACATACGTGATATTGTATTTGGATAAGGATAATTGAGATAGTGACTCTTATTCCATTGTGCATATGAGATACAGCTGACACACATACATACGTGATATTGTATTGGATAGGGATAATTGAGGTAGTGATTTTTATTCCATTTCATGTATACCTTGCTATATCTACATGTACATCCTGCATACATACTGACATATACACCCACATACCTTGCTTCAGCTACATGTACATCATACAAACATACTTTCATTTATACCCCCATACACTGCTATAGCTGCATATACTCCTAAGTGGTATTGTATTGACATGTGATATTGGAACGTTGATTTGTGCTATTGCGCTTATGAAATGCATCATTCATACTTGCTTACATGTAGACACTTATAACTTGCTAAAGTTACATGTACACCTCAAATGATACTGCACTTGATTTTGGAGGATTTGGAAACCGCATGATATATTTTAAAGCTGGATTCATTTAAAGAGCGATTTTCCCTTAATATGCTCATATTGTTGTTTTATGTTGCATATATCAATTTTGATGGATTCACGTATTGAGATATGGATTTCATATGATTTATGGATTTGAGAACTGTGGGGGTGTTTCAAGAAATTATATGTATTATTTGAAAACCCGGTTTCTCGTGATATGATATTTCAGTGCGTCCACCAAGGGTTTTCTCGGTTCTGAGACTTGTGTTAGAAACTCGATGCGAGGAGTGGATGAGGCCGTGTTGCGGGTTCATGGTGGACCCGGTATGGTACCCCGGGGCAAGAAAGGTATGTCGATGGATTTGCCGATGAGCCTGGCAGCGGATGTGCACTGCCTACTGGTGACGGTATTGCGACTCGGCGGTTATCTGGAAGATACCGAATGGAGTCGTGAGATGGATTTAGGCCGACCCGTTCTTCCGGAACCCGCGGGCCGATCCCGCAGACGGAGCCTATTATACGAGGATCTACGTGTCGATGCTGGACATGAGTATTTCATGATGTTTCGGGTGTCGATGTTAGACACTCAGGTTCCATGAGATGTACAGATATGAGGGCTAGTTTTGGTGACGACGCCTGAGGATTTTGGGATTGGACGTGTCAGTGAGGGATACTGGGGTTTTTCCATGCTGATGATTTTTGAATGAGGTTTTATTATGTCATCCCACCCCTAGGATTATGTTGATATGCATTGCTTCATGTAGTAATAGTACCTTGATGATGTACCTTTACATGATTGTTGTATATTCATATTTCTATACTTATGCTATCAGATTACATGTGATAGATTATCGCTGTTCGGGCATACTTGCGATTACAGTATGATGTTATTTACTATTCACGAGTTGGTAACTCACCCCTGTTGTGTCACAGTGTTTTGCAGGACTTACTTTCAGAGTAGTCGCGGCAGGACTTCTTGTTATCTCTACTTTTGCGGATACCGCTACAGTTGGCTGTGAGGCCTTTGCTATTAGGTGGGTTCGCGGTTATCCGTTTATGTACATTGTATATCTTTTTGTTGGATCTAGTACTCTCCATCTACCACTTCATATATTTGACTTATAGACGAGCTGTGAGGATCGGTGTTGTTTTATTTTTGGTGACTTTTGGTACCGTGCTCGTGGGAGCCGGTCTTGTTGTAAAGTTTTACCCCTTTATGCTGTTTTCATTTACATTTCTTCGCTTCGGCATCGTATATATGCTTGTGGTGGTTGTCTCCGCCGTTGGGCGTGATTTGCTCCTATTTGGGATGCATTATTTATTTTCTATGTTGTACCCGTTTTCGGGGCTAGTTTTTACAAAGGAGGTGCTGCCGAAATTTTCAAAAAAGTAAAACTTATTTTTAAAGATTTTTACTTGGGATTTCCGAAGGTTTTAACTATGTTTTCTATGCTTATCTATTTTTGGGTGGTTTAGATTTCTGGGTTTCGGCTTACTTAAGTTGCGTACGCCTGTTGACATTACGTAGTTTAAGTGCCGGTTACGGGCTTAACTTTGGGTCGTGACAGACACCATACTAAAGAAGCACAGTATGGAGGATTCCAAGCGCGGTAATCTACCGTCTTGTCACGGAATCGCCCTCTCCAAAGAGAGGGCTCGCATAAGCATTATACCCTACACTTCGGAAGTAGGATCTATAATGTATGAGATGTTATGTACACGACTTGATGTAGCTTACGCACTTAGCGTAATAAGCCAGTATCAGTCTACCCCTGAGGAGAAATATTGGACAGCTGTGAAAAACATTCTGAAGTACCTGAGAAGGACTAATGATATGTTCTTACTGGATGGTAATGGAGACCTCCAGATGGAGTGCTTTGCCGATTCAAGCTTCCAAAGCGAAAAGGATAGTAACAAGTTTGTCTCGGGTTATGTGATTACCTTCAATGGAAGGGCGGTCTGTTGGAAGAGTTCTAAACAGGACACCGTAGCAAACTCGACGATGGAGGCTGAATACATTGCTGTCAGCGATGTCGCAAAAGAGGATGTATGGATGAGAAAGTTCATTCATGAACTTGAGGTGGTTCTGTCTATTGTTGATCCAATACCTTTGTATTATGACAAGAATGGGGCTATAGCATTAGCGAAGGAACCACGATCCAATCAAAAATCCAGACACATCTTGAGGCGGTATCACCTGATCAGGGAAATCATTGATCGCCAGGAAATCGAGGTCAGGAGAGTAGACGCAAAAGACAACAAGGCGGACCCACTCACAAAGGCACTTCCTCAGACTCAGCTAAAGCGGCTATTGGAGATGATTGGTCTTCAATACGCCAATACATAGCCTTAGTGCAAGTGGGAGACTTTTGGATGTATATTCCTAAGAGGCCATTATTGTATAGTACATGATTGTATATTACTATGGATATTTGGGCTATATATGTATAGGACAGTCTTACTCGATACGATAGTATGCTATCTGGTTTTTCTTTACCTCAACATGTGTATATGTTCTATTTATATTACGTATCTCGAATACATGTTGGTAAAGCCCGTAGGATCTTTGCTTGACTACTAAAGTTGTGATGGCGATCATATTCGTAAGGTTTAGGTAGTCTATCAGGGCATCCTAAAAATTTCCCTGGTCATTGGAGTTTCTATATAGGGCATCGATACTCTGAAATAGACTAGTGTATACGTTTTTTATTCCCATGAAGCAAGGTGGCCTGTCCCACATCCATTGGTGTATGGCACCAAAGATAGTATACAGGTACTCATTAGGTAATGAGTTACACTGGACGGACTCGCCGAGAACTTCTAGATGGTAATATACCTATCGTCAGATAGCAGTTGCCTGGTGACATAGGTACATGTTAGTCTTTAGACCTAACATCGTCATTCGTGTCGAGTGTGTTCCCACTGTACTTAGATTACTACCCTACCACGACTTTAAAGAGTCGTGCAAACGGGTCTTAGTTGGGTACAATCACTTGGGGGCAGTGAACAATAGAAGGGATTCGTCTCTCTAGGTATAGGGAGTCGATGTCACGTACTGTTCGATTGTTCATCACCATAAGTCCTTGGCCAAGACAGTTGAGATTTATTGATTGTGAGATCAGTAGTTTCTCAGGATGGTTTTGAGCCACATCGACATGTCTTATCAAGTTATTAGGGGTATGACTTTTTCCACCCCTAGACCCGATATGCGATACTCTCAGATGAAGAGATCGTACTGTACGGAGATTGTCACTTTCAGGCTCAGTAGGGATACTGAAGAGTTTGCTTGTCAACCTTCCTTTCATTCAATACCTGGGCAGCCATTACGTACAGCCAGTACTGCTGACGTGCTTATGGTTTATCAAGTCTTTAGAGTCCTACACAGAGGGTTTCCCAGCTTAAGCAAAATGATATAGTGTACATATTTTCATACATTCTTAGCTTTGATTAAATACGTGCTTTTGTACACGTACTTTTAATCGGATATTTTGTTAATACTAGCCAATTTGAAAGATAGCCAGATTATCATATTGGAGTGTGATGTGAGCTAATATTATATATCTCTCTTAGTATCTAACTTTTCGGTATTCGTATTTTGACAGAATACGGTATTTATACGAATACGGGTATTTGTATAAATAAGTGTATTTGTGTCTCGATATAAATACAGGTATTTATATCTTAATACAAATATGGGTGTTCGTATTTTATACGAATACGTGTGTATGTATTTTGATATGAATACGGATGTGCATTTGCAGTATATACTTGTATTAGTGTATTTGTATATATATTTATACATATACATATGTTTATGTATGCATATGAGATGGCCTTCTTCTCTTCTCATCTCTTCATGGTTGCGTGAGAATTTTGTGGGCTTGTGACTCACCATAGTGAGTCATAAGTCCACTCATTCAAAAATAAAAAGAAAAGAGAAAAATAAATGAAGTAATAAGTTTTTCATTGGTCGAGGTCATTGGATCATCACCATTAGATTCTTCTTCTTCCTCTTCTTGAGTTTTTGAAAAAGAGAAAGGAAAAAGGTAAAGAGAACAACACTTAGAAATTAGCCACTACTACATCCTATTGACCAATTCCTAGCAAGTCTTGATCACTATTTAGTTCACTTGTTATTTTAGTGTGAAGCTAGAGCCTAGGTTAGGATTCTCTCGGGTGGATCATTTTCGACAATGAAGACCGGCATCAAAGCTCATTCTCGTAGTTCCTAAGAGCATAAGAAATGGAAAGAAGACAAAGGACACGACTACAAAGGTAGCTATCGCTAATCGAGTAGCTAAACTCCTTCTCATGTTTACTAGTTTAGTGTTTAGATTCGATTCTAGGTCGTAAAAGTTTGTGCTCTTGTTTAAGAATTTTTTTTTTATTCTGCCTTGGTCGCTAGTTAGCAAAACGAGCACGAGCATCTACTTACAGGAGTTCACCTCAGGCACAGGAATCTTTTTCGGCCTTCCTCTTTTGTGAGGGACCGCCTTAGGGAGAAGAATCTTCGTTTCAGGAGGAGAGTTGTCACGACGGGGTTGACTCTTCGGCTTCTTGATCTGATGAGAATAGCTCGGATCGATGGTGGATCTTTGAACTTCGTTCCAGATCTTATAGATCATCGAAGAAAATCTTGGGGGTGAGCGTACAGACGTAGATTCCCCTGGTATCTCTATAGGTGGTGGAGATTTCTCGAGCATTGCGGTGGACGAGTTGCGCTTCACCATCAATGTTGTTCTCGGTTGGAACCGCAGCGTGAATGATTGGCATAAGGGCCAGCGGTGTTAGGTCGGACGGAGAACTACCTCCAACTTGTATTTTTCGATGCCAGTAGTGACGTCGAGCAGCTCTCGTGACGAGAGCTTTTTCAACTTTAGGAGCTTCTTGAGTATGCTCCTTGTGTTGCTTAAGGACCTCAGCTCGTGCCAAGCGATTGAACATAGATACCCTTATGGCTATTGGAGAAGTTGTCTGGGAGGAAAATCTGCAGAAGACATATCGCCTTAGGGGTGCAGTATCCTTAGATGACTGAGAGGTAAGGAGAGCTAGCCCCTCGAAGATCGCCTTCCTGGGTATCATAGGTTTCTACTTCAGTTACCACCGGAAATGAGGAACTGAGGCGCGAGGATGTGCGTCTAGCCTGAATGCGAGCGCAGATGCTATATGGAATATATACATCCACCTCTCTGAAGATACTAAGTTGATTTATGGCACCGTATATTGGATATTTGGATGGATATGACCGATGTTGCAGACTTATCAAATTTCCCTTCGTATGTAAAGGGTTTTGGATTATGGGGACACTTTTTCCTGCAGGTGAAAAGCCCTGCAGTTAATTACGTTATCACCAAGCGATAACAATTTTCTCTACTCCAGAGATTTTTGTGTGTCGTGTTTTTGTTTATTTGGGTTTGCCCTTGGATTGTATACGGAGACTAATTTATGTCGTCGCCCGTAGGGCGCGAATTAGTCCAAATCGGTATATTAGATTTGGGGTTTGAAATTAGGTAACATTTTTCATCTTAATGAGGTCCATTAGTTTATGCGATATTTTTTTCATCTAAAGGTCGTTAGCCTTATTGTAGACTAAGATCAACTTAGGTTCTGATTAAGGACCATTAGCCGTATATGAAAATAAAGTCAATTTAAATATTTTATTTAAGAATCGTTAGTCTTGTTGTAAACTGAGATAGAATTAATTATGAAGTTGACATTTATACTTGATGTATATTTGCTAAATATCCAAGCTATGGCTTTTTTTTCATATGCGCATATGCAACATAGGTGCACATATACTTCGCATGGGGGATTCATGTTATTCCTTTTTAGAGGGGCATAAATGAATATGGGGACGCATCCATATATGGTGTGCATGGGTATAGGATGTGCATATAATTTCATTCAAGAAGTGCGCACGTGAATATCACGTGGCGCGCACTTGACTGGATTCAAGTAATGCGCAAGTGTGTATCACGTGACGTGCATGCATTTTTGTCTATGGGGTGCACATGTGAATATTACGTGATGTGCATTTGTATGAAGTGCGCACGTGAGTATCAGTAATGCGCATCTGTATGAAGTGTGGATCAGGAAGGGATGCACACATAAGTATCACGTGATGCACACTTGATTTTAAACTGTACGCATATGCGTAAGTCTGATGTGGATAATGTCCTCCATATGCGATCATGTGAATATCACGTGATGCGCACATCTATTGTATACACCCTAAATCAGGGTGTGCACTATGATACAGAAAGTTTTGTCTTTCAAAGAGATTAAGATCTCTGTCATTTGATTTAAAGTGCATTCATATGGCACATTTAAATTCAATAAAAGTAAAAACTTTCACAAGAAACACTGGCTTCAATATGTAACTTTGTGATCTTCCTTTTACAAGGGTTTTATCCAAAGTCTTAGATCTTACAATAGATCTATCATGAAAGCAATGGATTTTTTTATGAGAGAGATAAATTCTAAGATCGTTTGATCTTTATTTTCTAGAAGCACTATTTTCGTTATGAAAAGCACTAGCTTTTTTATAAAAGAAAGAGAATCCTCTTCTTTTTTAATACCTAGTCGTCCTCGGTTTCTTCTTCTTCAAGAACAAAAGTTCAGAGAGTCCAAAAAAATCCTATCTTCTTTTCATTGTGAGGGGATTCCTATTTATAGTTGTGGAATTTTTAGGGTTTGTTCATAACAATCAGGTAAATTTTTATCTCAATTTGATCTCAATTAATTCATATAAATTAAAGATGACATGAGCACCATTGGATCATTGATCCAATGATCAATTTTGATTATTTTTGTTAAGTTTGTTAGCTGATAGAAGATTTTCTTCTAAAAATGATTTAATCAAGTACATGCGATGGCCTTTGCAATATGCACGTGCTTTGCACGTGTCGCGTTACATGCGATGGTCTTTACTATGCGCATGTGCTTTGCACATGTCACATCGAATCCATTGGATGAACCTAAAATGAGTGTGAAAAAATGCCCCCACCGACTGTGCACACGTGTCTTGCACATACATACAGTGGTGTCATCTTGCGAACCGTTAGATCTGCTTCGAGATCTATAAGGAGTTGAACCGACTTTAAACTACTATAAATAGGGAGTTCCTCTCTTCATTGAGGCCGTGCCATCTTTCTTTTCTTTCTGAAAATTTTCAAGAACCGTTGTTCTTCTTCAGAGCTAGTGCTCTTTCATTAAAGGTTTGCTTCCTTATTTTCTTTGATTTGATAGGTAAAACATGTCCTATCAAATAAAAATGTGCACCCGAAGCTTTTAGTTCAATTAAATAGTGCGCACCCATTTGGTTGTGCATCTATTTTTTTAGAAAATCTTTTGATTTTCATAGGATGTGGACACCCCTTTGGGTTGCGCATCCCTTTCTTTAAAGAAATCCTTTGGGTTGCACATCCTATACTTAGAAAAATCTTCTTATTTTTCATAAGATGCATTCTTCAAGTCTTGATTCTTCCCAAGATGTTTTTTATTTTGCGAACTAACGCTTTCTAGTTTTTCTTCTCATGTACTATGGTCAATCATTTTTATGACGTCAGGGATATTGTTTCTCACAAAATCATTCGTTATTATAGGCCAGACCATACCGACGATCGGTGTGAAGCCGTGCTGCAGCACTTAGAAGCTCACTGCTGACGAATGCTTCCTAACCACTCTTCAATTCTACAGATGGTGTTTGAAGCAATCCAGGATGCCTTACCCAGAAATTTTGAGGTGATGCCGCTCTAAGCCCTTGATCAAACCGAAGACAAAATACACTCGGTTTACCTGATGTGCCAGATCTCTAAACGGCGGAGGGATGATTCGATTACTCTCTTGCACCGCATATACCAGCAAAGAGCAATCATATCTTCATATTCCAAGACGGAAGATATCAGAGGCGATCCTGAAGCTTGTCTCCACGAACGAAAGCACAAGAAGATGGAAGATGATGCTTAGGAAGCCTTGTTGGGCTTTATTTTTGAGTTTAGGAACCTATGTACTAATGCTAGTATCTTGCCGTTGTAAAGTTTGAATGATGGTTTGCTTTGTTTTTCTTTCACTTTTCAGTACTTGTTCTCGATCGGTGGTCTGTAATCCACATTTTGACGTATGAATGAAAAGCACATCTTCTTTTATATCTGCACTTCTTTTTCATTTTGTGCTGGAATGTGGCTTAGTTTATGTACTTGTCCCGGAACGTTAGTTTATCCTCCTTTGATGAATAAACTCGGCCTAACATTGAATATACATAAACCTTGTTAACACAAGAGTCTGTTAGGTTTGTGTTACTGGGTGTAGTCCATTTCACCATTGCGTTAGCTAATTTCTTTTCGGCTCGCGTCCACTCAGGTCGTTGTTTCGAGTAGCTACACACTTGTCATATCTCTCATCTAATCAAATGCGGCAATACAACGTCTCAAATAATCTTCTTAGGCGAATGTGTAGATGGCCATCAGATGATTCATCGCTAGACGTCACCATGGCACTTTACCTTGAGATTAGGCTTTGTTTGGAGCCCTGAGGAAGTCACTACCGCACCCTTCCGTGGTAAGATGACGTCAGATGGTCATTGAGCTTACATATATAGTCATTGAGATCTGCTAATTTTTTCTAGCAAAGCAGGCAAAACATGTTTCTCTTTTCATATATTTGTGCCCGTGGATTGTCTACATGTGTCGATACTGACATACCTGTAGGGCAGAATTTTTTTTATTTCATCATTTTTTTTTATTCTCCACAATGCTCTATCATTTCAGCTTTTCAAATCACGAAAGTCACGATTGCCTAATCATTTTGGCTATTTTTTTGCAGTGCCCAATCATTTCGGCATTTTTTAAATCTGGTACCAGCTTTGGCATCAGTATCGCTACAACTAGAATATTGTTAGGAGCGACTCATCATCTACCATTACATATTTGGACAAAGGTGATTTAGAAGACATGTTTAGATCCCTGCCAACCAAGGCTTTTTGACTTTATAAGCCGTAAGGGTCTCATAAAGTTGTTTCTCTTAATGAGTCAAGAGGATCTCATAGGTGTATTTTCTCCTTAGGGGTCGTGAGGATTCCTAAGTGGTATTTTCTCTTGAAAGTCGTAAGGATCTTACAAGAGTATTTTCTCCTTGCAAGTCATGGAGACTCGTAAGTGTGCTTCACCATCACGAGGAATATCACTCTCCTTTGGTGGTACTTGGTTAGGAACATATTTGTTTACGTCGTGGATGGTATACAAGAGTCGATATTAGACCACTTGTAGTGTTGTTTAGGGGATATGATGGCTTAAGAAACAGGTTTAGATCCCTGTAACCAAAGGATATTGAAATCTATGAGCCGTAAGGGTCTCACAGGGGGATATTATCCTTACGAGTCATGAGGAACTCGTAAATGCATTTTCTACTTAGGGATCGTAGGGATTCCTAAATGTGTTGCTCCTTTGTGAGTCGTAAGAATCTCACGCAGTTGTTTTCTCCTTATAAGGTCGAGAGGACTTTATAAGTGTATTTTCCTTTCTTTTCACGACTTTGCGCCCTATTGTGTTTTCACATGCTCGCCGGCAGTCCTGTTGTTTTTATTCACGGATCCCTTTAAGGTTTTCATCCATGCCCATTTTACTTGTGGATATGCCGTTTTTTTATTTAATAACTGCCTCGTTAGTAAAGCTTCATTGCCGGTGAGACTTTAGGTGTACTCTTGCCGGTAGGAGTTAAGAGAGATATGGATCGTTTATGCCTGTGAATTGTATACGATGATCAATATGGAGATCTCCATAAGGAAACACTTTAGTTTAGGGACGTTGCAGTCCATGGGGGACTTAGAACTTTCATCATTCCAGTTTTGGGATATAGTGGTCAGTAGGGGACTTAGACCGCCCGTCATTCCAATTTAGGAACATAGTGGTTCGTGAGGGACTTAGACCATCTGTCATTCTAATTTAGATTCATAGTGGTCCGTAGGGGACTTAGACTGTCCGCCATTCCAGTTTAGGGACATAGTAGTCCGTGGGGAACTTAGACCGTCTTTCATTCCAGTTTAGGGACATAGTGGTCCGTGGGGGACATAGACCGTCCGTGCCCATGGATTGTATATGGTTGGTTATATGATCCATGCCGTTACGCGTAGTGTATTTAAGGTACCATCATCCGTTAGGGCTTTTATAGTTTTGATCTTAGGAAGATAGTGAGCGGACACAAGCGTCGTCATCTATCATTGGCCCGAGTCGCAACTTTTTAAGCGTAATATTTCTTGAGGAATCGGCCGTTTATTGGTCGAAGAGATCTTTTGCCATGCATGACTATCATCATGTATGCTCCGCCTTGATAAACATGTTCTATGATATAGGGGCCCTCATAGTTAGGCTCAAACTTCCTACCTTTCGCATGGCTGGGAATCATCAATCTTTGGACCACCAATATGAGTCCACCTTGACGAAATGTTTTCAATTGTGCTAGTCTTCCATATGGCCGGGTCATCCTTGCTTTGTGGACTTCGAGGCTTTGTTGTGCTCCAAGACGGGTTTCATCCAACGCGTCAAGTTCTTCAAGACGAAGGTGAGAATTTTCCTCGTTTGTGAGTTCCTGTTGAATCGCCATTCGCAGGAAAGGCAATCTATAAGGGTAACATAGTTTCTGTTCCGAACACCAATGCATAGGGTGTCGTTTTGATGGTTGTCTTGAACGTCGTTCGGTAGGCCTATAGCGATTCATGTAGCTTTTCGTGCAAATCTTTTTTATTTTTGGACACCGTCTTATTTATGAGTTTGGTCAAGGTCTTGTTGAAAGCCTTGTTAGTGTATATGCCCTAGGGGCCATTATTGTATCATACTAGCTTGTATATTACTTAATGGAATCTTGGGATATTCACAGTTATATAACAGTCTTGCTAAACATGGTAGTATGCAACTTGGTTTTATCTATCTTAATATGTGTGTACGTATTGATAGAGCCCTTAGGATCTTGCTTGACTACCGGCGTTGTGATGGAAGTCACACTAGTGGGGGCTGGGTAGTCTACAAGCACATCCTTTTTCAGGTGCCTAGTCGTAGGATTATCGAGACAGAGCATCGATACTCCGGAGTAGACTAGTGTGTACGCTTCTCATCCCAGTTGGGGAGATGGTCTGTCCTACAGCCATCAGTACGTCGTACTGGAGATAGTATACAGGTGCTCGTTGGGTTACGGGTACACCGGATAGGACTCGCGAGGAACTGTTGGTTGGTATTATACCCGTCGTCAGTTAACAGTTCCCAGGTGACATGAGTACAGCATAGTCCGCAGACTTGACACTGCTGCTTCGCCTCGAGTGTGTTCCCACTGTTCTTAGATTGCTACCCTACCACGGCTCAAAGGAGTCGTGCAAATAGGTAGAAGTTAGGTGCAGTCCCGTAGCACTTGGAGGCAGTGGCGGTTAGACAGGATTCATCTCTCCCGGTATTGGGAGTTGATATCGCGCTGTGTCAAAGAGCCATTCCGCAAAGTCCCTGGCCAGGGCAAGCGAGATTTACTGATAGGTTCCAGTAGTTTCTCAAGGTGTAATGGGCTGCACTCCGACATGACTTATACCGCTTTTAGGGGACTGACGCTTGCCGCCCCCTAGGCCCGATATGCGATAGTCCTAGATGAATAGACCGGACTGTACGGAGATTGTCACATCAGGCTACGTAGTTGTTCGGATGGGTTTCCTCATCGGCCTTCTTATCGACATCTACCTGGGGACCGTTACGTACAGCTAGTGCCGCTTGCGGTCTGTGGTTAAACCCACTGCCAGCGTAGTAGTCGAGTCTTTAGAGTCCCACACAGAGAGTTTCCCTGCTCCGGGCGAAACGATATAGAGGTCGTATGGTTTTACTACAAGGGTTCGGACGCATACGTATGTTTACGCACGTACGATGTTCGGGCTGTTTTTACTAGCCGGCTTTGGTTTAAGCCAGATTCTACTATCGGATTATTGGATTTATACAGTCTAAAGTTTTTCCGTGTTTTCATGGATAGGAGGGGCATTCTCGTAATTTTTCGGGAAGCTTCTAGATGCATGATGAGTTGGAGGCTAAGGTGGCATTAACATTAAATGAATTTTTTACTCATGAGATGAATCATTCAAGTGAGTTAATGAAGCATTTATTGCTTAATGACTCACTTGATGATTCATTGCACATATTAAATGAAACATGATGATAAATCATTTGATTTATTTATTTGATATTCTTTATGCTTCATGATATATTAGAAGTGAGAAACAATTTCATTTCATTTTATCATGCTCACCTTCTCTCTCCTCAAGCTCTCTCTCTCTTCAAACCCTAATCCTGCCCTCTCATGTGTTGAGATCAAGGATTAGCTAGACTCATTAATCCATAATCATACTCTATATTACCTAGGTGACTTTGATTAGCAACTAAAGAAACCTAGTTACCTCAAGATTAGAGGCAAAGCTTGGAGTAGAAGCTCTCGGGTGGATCGTCTATTACAAAGAGGAGGCCGACGAGGAGGTGGATAACGAAAAGAAGAAGGACACAGTTCATTAGGTATAATCTTCTTTCATAGTAGTTAACAACTCCTATGTTAGTGTTAGTTATAGTTTAGCAAAGATCCTTTCGGTTAGTCGATATTAGTTCAAAGAAAAAGATTGTTTTTCATATTTCCGCCTCCCCGCAACTCGTGGGGTGTAGTATATCGACTTACAGTAGTATCAAAGCCTCGCTAAACAATAACTAACTTATTAGCAAAGTCGTTAGAATTTTGAACGCAAAACGAACCGGAGAAAACATCGAAATCACCAAGTTTCTGTCGAATTTAAAACGAGGACTAAAATTTTTTCATGGACCTCTAAAAATACAAGCAGGGAAATATAAGAATTCTGGAGAAAATTGGGTTCCTGAATCGGCCACGACGCCACGGAACCGCGGCCGATCCAACCGATCGGCCGCGGATCCGCTGCCGAGTTGAGGTCGATTCAACCCAAATTTCCCCAGAACTCTTCTGTGGTTATTTTGTTGTTTCTGGAATGTTTGTTTTCTGCTCAAGTCTCAGGTGCACAGAGAAGGTTTTGGAGTAGAATCTAATGTGTTTGCTCAATCGAAATTATACGATGTTTGGCTAAATAGATTATATCTGTGAATTGTATAATGTGTTCGTAAACCTCCCCTAACTGGTAGTATGTCGGTTGGCAGGGGGTTGCACATTTCTATAATGATTTTACTGTTTGTGATTATGAACTTGATTGGATTGTTGTGATGATTAGCCGGGGTTTAAGATGGGTTATTATATTCATTCATTCGATATAATTGTAATATTTTGTAATATTATTTTGCGGGGCACATCCAGGTTGCGGTTGTAGCCACCGTTGTATTATTTCATTTTACTGTTTTTGCTCTTAGGATAGACAAGGTGGGGTGCACAAACTACCGGGTACTTTGAAGTGTTTAGTGGCCTACTCACGTTGTTGAGGGAGACCGCTTCACTTCGGGTACGTGGCAGGTAGTTTGCCGTACCCGTAGGGGTCTAGGGTGGGGTAATGGCTATTCATCACAACTGTGTAATCCGTCTTTCGTTGCAGGCTCAAAAGAAATGCAGATTGCTTGCATATCCAATAATGTTCATCTGTGATCTGGAATGCCTATTATTGCGTCTGAAGAATGTACAATATCTATATATGATAGCTATTTAGTAGTCACTTATGTTTTACACCCGCGCTAGCCCAGCCCCCGCTCTGCCGTTAGTTAAGTAACCTAACGGGTGATGACGGGATCCCGTGGCGAATGCGGATGGCATAAGAGGACGTTGTATTTTCGTTGTTTTCTGCAATGATAGGTTAATGATGGGACGCATTATTATTAATGCAAAGAAAATAAACCAAAGTTGAATCGTTGGAACCGCTTAAAAGAAACCACTCGGTTATTTTTAAAACAGAGGATATTTTTAATTGTGGAGTTTTAACCACTCCTTTTAAAAAGCTATCAGGTTCCTTCGGTTATATCAAGTTCACTACGTTCACGGTTTTGCCAAAACCATTCGTAGCCCTCCGTCATTTCATTTGGGTATTCAGTAGTATTCAAGCTATGTATTTTGACCTAACACCAAGGCATAGTGTTTGGTAGTTGCTGGGTATTCATTTGTTGCATAGATAGATGAGTTTGTTTGGGACAGTCGTATTATCATTTTGGCCGAACGTCAAGGATATGTACGGATGGGTTCAAATTAACAAGATAATGATGGGTAGAACTTAACATGTGACTTATGACATTTTGACCTAACGCCAAGGTCATAAGAGCATGGGGCAAAAATTTATATCGGGAATTTCTAAAGAAACTGAAATTTGCAAAAAGATGCATACCATTTGGAGTGTGATGAATGTTGGTAGGATTCCTTCAACATTATCACACGATGATATTTAGATCCCGATCCTACTGTGAGTATATGCTACTCATCAGGAGATTCGTCACTTAACGATCAATGCTATAAACCAAGTAGGTTCCTAGAAAGGTCTCAGCGGGGTTACGCCACCAGAGAAAAGAGGTTCTTTAATTAAGGAACTTCGCGAAAGCATTGGAAAACCTCCCTCGAAGTATCGACACTGGCCTGGCTGAATGGTTAAGCAAGTATTGTACGGTGAGAATAGTCCTGGCTAATTCTTCCTTTTTGGTTTGAGGAGGGATTCGAGAAACAGTGGGAGCCATCCAGTTTAGATAAACTAAAAACCACTCTAAACTTGCAAGAGTATCATGCTAAAGTGTTTCTTCTCACTCTCCTAATTGCAGCGACCCAAAAAATGACAGGACTTAAGTTTTTACTAGAAAAAAATACACTGACAGGGCCAAACTATAAAGATTGGCTGCGGAATGTCAAAATGGCTTTGACCTATGACAGATTGGGATATGTCCTCACCGATAAGGCACCTGCAGTCCCTGGCCCAGATTCCAGTATTGCGGATAAGGAAATCCACAAAACCTGGGAATTAGATTGCGCGAAGCCCAAGTGCATCGTGCTTGCCTCGATGAATAATGGACATCAGAGGAGGCACGAGGATATGGATCTTGATGCCATATTTTCCCATAGAAAGGAGCTTTATGGAGAGCAATCTCATATAGCAAGATACGAGACCTCGAAGAACATGTTTCAGGCGAGGTTGGCCGTCGGATCATCTGTAGGAGAACATGTCCTAAAGATGATTGGCTATATAGAAGAGCTCGCAGACCTTGGGACGACTTTGGATAATGAGCTCTATACAGACTTGATTCTCCAGTCCCTCCCTTTCACCTACGCCCAGTTTATTCTGAATTTCAACCTTCAAAGAAAATAAGTTGAACTTTCAGAACTCCTTAACATATTGAGGAGTGCAGAGGGCACCTTGCAGAAGGCAAGGGAAAGACCCGCTATGTTTGTTTGCGGTGCTTCTTCTTCCGGGTCCAAGGCTAAGGCTAAAAGAATGAAGAATAAGGCCGCCACCAAACCTAGAGGAGGTGTTAGTAAGGTGGGAGCGAAGGGAAAGAAAAAGATTGTGGTGCCAGTAGTGGCCAAGGATGAGTGCTTCCATTGTCATAGGAAAGGGCACTGGAAGAAAGATTGCAAGGCGTGGAACGCCAAGAACCAGGAACCAAAGCAAGCTGTGGCTTCGACTTCAGGTGTGTTTGTAATTGAGAATTGTATGTCAATCAACTCTACTTCCTGGGTATTGGATACCGGATCAGGATCTCATATATGCAATTCATTGCAGGCACTGAGAAACTGTAGGGTGCTGAAGGATGGTGATATGACCCTAAAGGTTGCTAACGGAGCTAGCATGGGAGCTGTGTCCGTCGGGGATTATCACCTGGGATTGACGAGTGAACATATTTTGGTTTTGCATAACTGTTTTTGTGTACCTAGTTTAACGTGTAATATCATATCAGTTTCCTTGTTATCAAATAAAGGTTATGATTTCACGTTTGTAAGCGATGTTGTTAACATCCATCTTAATCATAGTTTGATTGGGTCCGGTACACTGGATAACGGAATATATGTCTTAAACCAATTACAGATTTTCAATGTCCAGAACACACTAAAAAGAAAGTATCCAGATTTAAATAAGGCTTTCTTATGGCATTATAGACTAGGTCACATCAATGAGACAAGGTTAACTAAGTTACATAGAGAAGGATATTTGGATTCGTTCGAATATCAATCTTTTGCCACTTGTCAATCATGTCTCAAAGGAAAGATGACAAAGACTCCACTCACTAGACATGGAGAAAGAGCGAGCGAGCTCTTAGGACTCATACACAGCGATGTATATGGTCCAATGTCTACACATGCAATAGGTGGTTTTTCCTATTTCATTACTTTTACAGATGATTACTCTAGGTACGGATTCATTTTCTTGATGAAACATAAATCCGAGGCTTTTGAGAAATTCCAAGAGTATAAGAATGAAGTAAAAAACCAAACCGGCAAAAGTATCAAGACACTAAGATCTGATCGAGGTGGTGAATAATTAAGTGCCGAGTTCCTAGGTTACCTAAAAGAGAAAGGAATTCTCTCTCAGCTTACTCCTCCATACACTCCACAGCATAACGGTGTATCGGAGAGACGGAATCGAACCCTATTAGATATGGTATGTTCCATGATGAGTAATGCTGAGTTACCGCGATCTTTCTGGGGTTATGCGCTAGAATCAGCGGCATATCTTTTGAACATGGTTCCTAACAAGACTGTGCCTACCACGCCATATCAGATGTGGAGTGGGAAGAAACCTCATCTTCAGTATATGAAGATATGGGGATGTCCAGCTTTTGTTAAAAAGCAGCATGAGGACAAACTCGAGGCACGATCAGTACAGTGTAAGTTTGTGGGATACCCAAAGAACTCCAAGGGGTATCTATTCTATTACACAGAGGAACAAAAGGTTTTTGTTTCTCGTAATGCCCATTTTCTAGAACATCAGTTTTTAGAAAAGGAAACAAGTGGGAGCGAAATAGAACTGGAAGAAATTCCAGAACCACAAACTACTACTGAAAGTTTGGTAGAACCAGTAGTTCAAGAAGAACAGGACATTCCCGCACCCCTCCGCAGGAGTAGTACGCCGTCTCATCCGCCTGAGAGATACTACGGTTTTCTCATAGATGGGGATAGAGAGAATTGCATCATTGATGATGATGAACCTACTAGCTTCCAGCAGGCCATCCAGAGCGGCGACTCGGTACGATGGCTAGATGCAATGCGGAACGAAATGGAGTCCATGCACACCAACAAAGTATGGACTTTGGGCTTTGCTCCAGATGGGGTAAAACCCATAGGATGCAAGTGGATCTTCACCAAAAAGATTGGTGTAGATGGGCAGGTGGAAACCTATAAGGCTAGACTTGTTGCAAAGAGTTTTCGTCAAAGACCTGGTTTGGACTATGACGAAACCTTTTCTCCAGTGGCTATGCTCAAATCCATTTGTATCCTTCTTGCCATTGCTGCCTTCCATGATTATGAAATCTGGCAGATGGATGTAAAGACAGCTTTTCTAAATGGTAATTTAGAAGAGTACGTCTATATGGATCAACCAGAAGGTTTCAATCAGAGTGGGAGCAGCGGGAAAGTGTGCAAGTTGCTTAAGTCCATTTATGGACTGAAGCAGGCATCGCGGAGTTGGAACATCTGTTTTGATGAAACGGTCAAAGAATATGACTTTATCAAAAATCCAGATGAACCATGTATATATAGTAAAATTGTAGCATGAACTGTCGTATTCCTCGTCTTGTACGTGGATGACATTCTATTGATAGGAAATGACATTCCTATGCTACAATCTGTCAAATCTTTCTTGTCACACAGGTTCTCCATGAAAGACCTGGGTGATGCCTCTTACATTCCGGGGATCCGGATCTATCGTGATAGATCCAAGAGGATGTTGGGACTTTTGCAGTCCAGGTATATCAACACTATACTGAAAAGATTCAGTATGGAAGATTCTAAGCGCGGTAATCTACCGGCTTGTCACGGAATCACCCTATCCAAAGAGATGTCTCCCAAGACTGATATGGAAAGGGATCGCATGTCTATTATACCCTACACTTCTGCGGTAGGCTCTATAATATAAGCGATGTTGTGCACCAGACCAGATGTAGCTTACGCACTGAGCGTGGTAAGCCGGTATCAGTCAGACCCAGGGGAGAAGCACTGGATAGCAGTGAAGAACATTCTCAAGTACCTGAGAAAGACTAAGGAGATGTTCTTGGTTTACAGCAGAAAAGACCTCAAGATCGAGGCCTTTGCTGATTCCGGCTTCCAGAGTGATAAGGATGACTTCAAATCCATGTTAGGTAATGTCTTTACCCTTAATGGATGGGCGGTGTGCTGGAAGAGTTCCAAGCAGGACACCGTTGCTGACTCGACGATGGAAGCGGAGTATATTGCTGCTTGCGATGCCGTAAAAGAAGCGGTCTGGATAAAGAAGTTCCTAACAGAACTTCAGGTGGTTCCTACCATAGTTAATCCAATACCTCTGTATTGCGACAACAACGGAGCTATAGCTTTAGCAAAGGAAGCAAGGTCCCATCAGAAGTCCAGACACATCTTAAGGCGGTATCACCTGATCAGGGAGATCATAGATTGCCGGGAGATCGAGGTTCGGAGAGTTGCTACAGAGGAGAACATTGCTGATCCATTCACAAAGGCCTTACCTCAGATTCAGTTCGAGAGGCTACTCGAGATGATCGGTCTTCGATATGCCAGTTCATGGCCCTAGTGCAAGTAGGAGATTGTTAGTGTATATGCCCTAGGGGCCATTATTGTATCATACTAGCTTATATATTACTTAATGGAAGCTTGGGATATTCACAGTTATATAACAGTCTTGCTAAACATGGTAGTATGCTACTTGGTTTTATCTATCTTAATATATGTATACGTATTGATAGAGCCCTTAGGATCTTGCTTGATTACCAGCGTTGTGATGGCAGTGGGGGCTGGGTAGTCTACAAGCACATCCTTTTTCAGGTCCTTAGTCGTAGGATTATCGAGACAGGGCATCGATACTCCGAAATAGACTAGTGTGTACGCTTCTCATCCCAGTCTGGGAGATGGTCTGTCCCACAGCCATCAATATGTCGTACTGGAGATAGTATACAAGTGCTCGTTGGGTTACGGGTACACCGGACAGGACTAGCGAGGAACTGTTGTTTGGTATTATACCCATCGTCAGTTAACAGTCCCCAGGTGACATGAGTACAGCATAGTCCGTAGACTTGACACTGCTGCTTCGCCTCGAGTGTGTTCCCACTGTTCTTAGATTGCTACCCTACCACGGCTCAAAGGAGTCATGCAAACAGGTAGCAGTTGGGTGCAGTCCCGAAGCACTTGGAGGCAGTGGCGGTTAGACAGGATTCGTCTCTCCCGGTATTGGGAGTTGATATCGCGCTGTGTCGGAGAGCCATTACGCAAAGTCCCTTGCCAGGGCAAGCGAGATTTACTTGTAGGTTCCAGTAGTTTCTCAAGGTGTAATGGGCTGCACTCTGACATGACTTATACCGCTTTTAGGGGACTGACGCTTGCCGCCCGCCTAGGCCCGATATGTGATAGTCCTAGACGAACAGACCGGACTGTACGGAGATTGTCACATTAGGCTCAGTAGGAGTTCGGATGGGTTTCCTCATCGGCCTTCTTATCGACATCTACCTGGGGACCGTTACGTACAGCTAGTGCCGCTTCCGGTCTGTGGTTAAACCCACTGCCAGCGTAGTAGTCGAGTCTTTAGAGTCTCACACAGAGAGTTTCCCTGCTCCGGGCGAAACGATATAGAGGTCGTATGGTTTTACGACAAGGGTTCGGACGCATACGTGTGTTTACGCACGTACGATGTTCGGAAAGTTTTTACCAGCCGGCTTTGGTTTAAGCCAGATTCTAGAATCGGATTATTGGATTTATACAGTCTAAAGTTTTTCCGTGTTTTCACGGATAGGAGGGGCATTCTCGTAATTTGTCGGGATGCTTTTAGAAGCAATGATGAGTTGGAGGTTAAGGTGGCATTAACATTAAATGAATTTGCGACTCATGAGATGAATCATTCAAGTGAGTTAATGAAGCATTTATTGCTTAATGACTCACTTTATGATTCATTGCACATATTAAATGAAGCATGATGATAAATCATTTGATTTATTTATTTGATATTCATTATGCTTCATGATATATTAGAAGTGAGAAACAATTTCATTTCATTTTATCATGCTCACCTTCTCTCTCCTCAAGCTCTCTCTTTTCAAACCCTAATCCTACTCTCTCATGTGTTGAGATCAAGGATTAGCTAGACTCATTAATCCATAATCATACTCTATATTACTTAGATGACTTTGATTAGCAACTAAAGAAACCTAGTTACCTCAAGATTATAGGCAAAGCTTGGAGTAGAAGCTCTCGGGTGGATCGTCTATTACAAAGAGGAGGCCGACGAGGAGGTGGAAAACGAAAAGAAGAAAGACACGGTTCATTAGGTATAATCTTCTTTCATAGTAGTTAACAACTCCTATGTTAGTGTTAGTTATAGTTTAGCAAAGATCCTTTCGGTTAGTCGATGTTAGTTCAAAGAACAAGATTGTTTTTCATATTTCCGCCTCCCCGCAACTCTTGGGGTGTAGTACATCGACTTACAAGCCTCAGCTCGACCGTTGGCCCGGTGGTTATAGAAGGAAGAGTATCTCCAGTCTATGTTGTATTGTTGGGCGAAATGACTAATCATGTGGCTTCGATATGCTGGTCCATTGTCTGAAACTAACCATCGCGGGACTCCGAACCGGTATATGACATGAGTCTTGAAGAAATGAAGGATGTTTTCTATCTTTACTTCCCTAAGTGGTACTGCATCCTCCCACTTGGAGAAGTAATCGGTTGTTGCGAGAATAAACTGATACCCTTTAGATGAGGCTGGATCGATGGGGCCAACTATATTTGTTCCCTACATCTCGAATGGCCAGATGGATACAGTTGGATGCAGCGAACTGGGATACTGATATATGAAATCTCCATGTATTTGGCAAGAATGGCATCTCCTTGGATATTCGACGCAATCTTTAATCATCGTGGGCCAATAGTAGCCCATTCTTTTAATCTTGATCTTCATCTTTGGACCAGCTTGATAAGATCTACAGAGTCCGTCATGGATTTTTTTGATGACCTTATTGGTTTCCTTTAGTCCTAAGCATAGGTGATCGAAGGACCTTTTATAGAGAGTTCCGTCGACGAAGGAAAATGACAGAGCCCGTTTAGCGAGGTGATGCCTCTGCGATGCATCTTCAGGTACTTGTTGGAATTTGAAGTAGTCTATAAAGACTTGGCGTTAATCCCCGCTCTCTTCTTCCTAGGCTTGGAGAATTTTCTCCTCAAGCATTTCATCTTTGTCAAGGGCTTCTGTTGGAGACTTTAAAGGGAATTCCGCTGGCGCTAGGATCTTACGTCTTTAGACGGTGATCCTCATGCCGTTAAGCCTTTCATCTGCCTTTTTTGGCCAGCTTGGCTAATGCTTCCGCCTTGCTGTTTTCCATTCACTCTGGTTCAAATCCAGCTCGGCCCAAAAGCCGACGCATTTTCCAATGTGTATGATGGAATCATTGTTAATAGCTGTTGTACTCTTTCACCGTACTTTATCAGCTCTGGCTTACAAGTCTTTTATTCACTATTTACTTGACTAACTATCAATTGAGAATCTCTATATTGAGGAGGTCCTTAATGCCCACTTCTATTGCGATTTCGAAGCCAACAATGAGAGCTTCATATTCTGCCTCATTGTCGGTCCTTGGTTCTGTTAGCAAGAAGGCATAGCGGAGTATCCCACCTTAAGGAGTCACGAAGATAAGACCCACCCCAGCTTCGACTATTGGGGTGTTCTTCTTCCGCGCTTTCATCGAAGATACCCCGTTGAAGTAAAGCTTCCAACAGGCATTTACTTTATCTTCTTTTTAACTGTTGATTGCATTAAACGCGTGCTCATCCGACAGCTCATAATTTAATGGGGAATCGGCTGAGATTGGATGCTCAGTGTGAAAGTCGACAATGGCCAACCTTTTATCGCTTTTAGGGACCGATAAGTTACTAAAAATTTCATGAGAAGAGGGGCCCATTTTGCGAGTCGTCCTATCAATATAGCTTTAGTCATGAGTTACTTAAGCAGATCCACTCTTGATATTAAGTGGACTTCTTGTGCCAATGCATAGTGTCAGATCATCATGACGGTGAATCTCAGCTCCAAACAGTGCTTCTCGATAGGAGGGTAATTGCTTTCTGCTCCTAGAAAAATGTGACTTAAGTAACAGAGAGCACTTTCTTTTCCTTGGTCGTTCTCTTGGGCCCAAAGTGCGTCTAAAGAACCCTCAAGAGCTGTTTTATATAAGATAATGGGCTTTCCCTTAATCGGGGCGGTGAGTACTGGCGGATTCTGCAGGAATTGCTTGATCTCCATTGGTGCTTGTTGACATTTATGATCCCATATAAAGGGAATTCCCTTCTTCATGAGATGACTGTATGGACGACACTTCCCAGAAAGGTTTGCGATGAATCTTTGAATGTAGAAAAACTTTCCTTGGAGAGAACACAGTTGTTTCAAATTTCTTGGTGGTGCCATTTCTATGATAGCCCTAATTTTGGAGGGGTCGGTCTCGATCCCTCAATGAAGAATTATGAATCCAAGAAATTTTCCAGAAGAAACTCCAAAGGCACACTTCAGCGGGTTCATCTTCAGCTTGTACTTTTGGAAGCGTTTAAAAACAGTCCTAAGATATTCCCAGTGTTCCTCATAAGAATTTCTCTTGACCACTAGATCGTCGATGTAGCATTCAACAATGTTGTGTATAAGTTCGTCGAATATTTTGGTCATGGCTCTTTGGTACGTAACTCCAGCATTTTTCAGGCAGAAAGGCATCGCTTTGTAACAAAACATACCTAACGGATTATGGAAGGCTGTATGCTTCCGATCTTCGGGGTCCATCCTTATCTGATTGTATCAGGAAGATCCATACATAAACAAGAAAACCTCCTGAGTGGATGTGTTGTCGATCATCAACTCCGTGATAGGTATGGGAAAATCATTTTTCAGGCATGCCCGGTTAAGATCTCGGAAGTCCACATATATTTGAACTGTCCCATTCTTCTCTATTACGGGGACAATGTTGGTGATCCATTCTGGATATTGTACTTCATGTATAAAGCCAAAGTCTATGAGCTTCTTGACTTCAGCATTGACGCTAATCTCGAGCTCGAGTCGCATCCTTCTCCACGATTGCTTAACAAGCTTCACTTTTGGTTTTATGACTAGCTTGTGTGCTGCTATTTCTAGATCTAATCATGGCATCTTGGAGTAGTTCCAGGTGAAACAATCCTTGTATTCCAAAAGTACATCACTCAAAGCAGCTATATGTTCTTCGGATAGCAGCTTGCTAACAAATGTTGGTCTCGGATTATCTTCCGTTCTTAATTTTATTTCCCTTAGCTCATCCGCTGTGGTATGGATTACGTCTTCCAAATCTTTTAGCGCTTGAGACAGTTCCGAGATTTCTCCCTCTGCATTTATGAGACATTCGAAGAGTTGAATCATGTCTTCATCTTACCCTTTGGTCGAGAATTTTACCATGTGAAAGGTATGGGTTCTCCTCTATTTTCTGGACCGAGTCGATCCCAATTTGATAGCTAAGTCTCCTTTGGCTCGTGCTTCTGCGGCGGATCTATCATCCAGGTTTCAGATAACACAAATCTGCCTCGCTTGTACTGGTCTTCAACCCAATCCTTTAACATGAAGCAGTCTTCAATCGAGTGTCTTGTCACTCGGTGATATGGGCAATAATCTAGGTGGTTGACTTCATTTGCTTGTTCAGGTCGTCGAGCTCTTGGAAGTGACAACATCTGATACCTCATGAAAAGGGCGAATATCTTTCTCGTCTTATCCTGGGGGAAAGAATATTTCTGACCCATCTTCTCTAGTAAAGAAGGACTGTAGCCGATCTCTTTCTGGTGTACGGGCAACCTTGGATTATTTCGCTGCCTTTGAGGATTGACAGCGACTATCGCCTTGCTTATGTCTTCATTATTTCGGAATGTTCCTCCTGAGAAGGGAGGTAGAGGTAGCCAAGGATGGAGAGACGCATATCTCATTTCTTCCGCGGGTTGCTCATGTAGGTATTGTTGTATAGCTATTTCATATTCAGCCATCTCGCAGCTTTGGTTGTCCCGTCTAGCCTGGCATGCTTTTCTTATCTTCCTGTCAGTTTGCTCTTCTAGAAATGGGCTTGGACTTCATTGCACGGATCTTTCTCCTTGCTTAGTCGTGTCTTCTTTTAGCAGAGTGTCAACGCATGAGAGTGTTACAATGTTGCAATTGTGGGTTTTCCATCGCTTCTTGGGTTTCATATACCCCAGACCTGAAGTATCGATCTTTCCGTCACACTTGAGTCCACGAGTCCTTGTTGTTTCCCAGATTTTTTTATAGAATCGGGCCTGTCGAATAGTCTGTTCGGTCAGTATCTCTTTTTCATTTCAAGAAGTCCTCAAAACTCCTGACGCAGTATCTTGGCATGAGGACAGGCTTCAGTCTATCAATACTTGGGTCGAGTCCTTCCCATATTTTTCTTTGTATCCTGGTCTTTTTCGACTCATAGAAGAGGATCGCTCTTTCTCCCTTATGCATAGAAGGTAGGTAGAATGTCACTAGCTCCTCCACCTTATCAACGTTGATGGTGTCGAGATCTTTATAGTATTAAGATAGGACCATAGTAACCTGCATGACCTAATATTTCTCATCAACAGTCTTTACCCACGGTTAAGTGGAAAATAAGGCGTTGGTCTCTTCTCTGAATCACTGCCGAAGAGAGGGATGAAGGTCGACAAAATTGGATGATCACTTTTTGCCCGTGGTCGTCCTGAGAATATTATCTCCTCGTCTTCTTCAGAATCTCTTCCAAAGAGCGAGATGTTGGCCATCTGCTCTTGTTTATCTTTCGGTATGCCGCACTTTTCTGTATCTTCAAAGTCTGGTAGAAAGTATTTGGTGTCTTCATATTTTCGCACCTCGTTTACCGAAAAGGGATTGAGTTCCCCTAAGAAGACATTCTCTTTTCTATCCTTAAAGTACTTCATACATTGGTATTGTGTAGAAGGGATAATGTTGTGCTCGTGTAGACAGGGTCTACCGAGCAAGGCTTTATAACATGTTTTGGCTTCAATAACATGGAATTTGACGTCCACAACGAGCTTCCCGAAGCGGACTGTCAGAATGATGGACCCCAGTGTTTGTGAAGATTGCGAATCGAACCCAAAAATAATGATCTTCTCACAGCCGAGATATCGGACATCTATAGACAGTTCTTTGAGCACTTTGAGATTCAATAGGTTGACCGAAGACCTGTTGTCGACGATTATCTTATTTATCCTGTGTTCTCCACAGTACTCATTCACGTAGAGCAGTCGGTTATGTTCGAAGGTCCCTAACAACGAGTCTTCTTCAATAAATGTAGTGTCGGACGTATTAACCTATGCGAGCTTGCCTTTTATATCTTCTTCTGCAAAGAAGACTTGAAAGTGATCAGGATGTTGCAGCGCATTGATGAGAACATCCCGAAGCTCTTTTGATAGAAGGAGAGCATCATAAATGCTTAGGTATGACAACAACTTCTTCAAGTGTGCCAAAATGTTATAATCTACCTTATTTTTCTTAGGAAGATCTTTTGCAGTGAGATCTCTTATGAGTTCCTCATCCACGTCGGTCTTTGTAACAACCTTTTCTTTTCCTTTGTCCTGCTTCCTTTTGTTGGCGGGTCCATAGCTTTTTTCTGGAAGGGTACGATTTCGCAACTGTATATGGTCGAACCCTTCCGTATCTTCCTCTTCTTCTACATAGCGAGGGTTGAATAGTATTTCATCATCAGAATCACTCCCGAAGGTAAGAATCCCAGAAGTCCCCTGAGTGTCAACCATGTTACAACTTTCTATCATCGACCCCATTTTATCGCCGGGTTCGGGACCATCGTCTTTAAGCAGTAAAGCCTTTGCCCCTTGCTTCTCTCTCTTTAGCATCCTATGATGAGAGATATAACGACACCACCATTTCTTGAATTCATAGCATTTGTCAATGGAATGGATAAACATCCGGTGATATAAGCAGTATCTCGGATGTTCTTTCCCTCTCTTGAGATAAAAGACTCCTGGCGTGTATATTAGGAGAGGCGGCAACTTCATCTCCTTAGATAAGGCTTTAGCGAAACGCTTCTCGACGAAGATCTTGCTTTTCTTTTAAGGTGACGGTCTCTTCTTTAGTCTGTGAGTTACAGAATTCACCTCTCCCGCAGCTTCTTCCTCCAAACGTCGTCGCTTGGCCTTTTCATATAAGGTCATTCACACCGTTGATTCTTTTTGCTGGCTTGGAAAGCCTCCGTCAGCAGCTTATCAATCGAATCTACTTAGGAGGGGCTTGGAGCATTGGGTACTAATCTTTCCCCCTACGCGGCTCTATCATCTACCAACAGTGTGTCTTCTTCTTGCTCAACTTCAAAAGTGAGGGAGATTGTGTCCTCTTCCTCGTTGCTTACCAGGGCGTGAGAAACCATATGGTACGTATGAGAAGTCATGTAGAAACTTCCCATACATTCCTCTTCTTCCTATGCTGAATCTCCCTCTTCTACATCATTACTTCCAAAGATGTGTTGTAGGAATTATTCGAGCATTACGGGCATTCGCGCTTTATGGTTATACTTTTCCAGCGAGTCAACATATTTCTGTATGTTCGTACGGCTGTCCATATACTCAGCGGGCCGCATGAGCTTCTTCATCTTTTTCTTTTTATGAGACAGTTCGACTTGGGGTCTTTTTCCCACATTAGCCATCTTCGGAAAGGGAAGTGGCTTCAAAACACCTTCAATAATCCGAGATTCAATCTGTTAGGAATAGGTATGCCCTACAGGCTATTATTGTATGATATAGTGGATGCTTGGATATATATATAGAGGACTTTCTTGCTCGACATGATAGTATGCTATCTGGTTGCTCTTTATCTTAACATGTACACTTGTTTTACTGTCTGTCTGATACATGTTGATAAAGCCCTTAGGATGTAGGATTGACTATCAGGACTATGATGCAGATGATACTAATAGGGCTTGTGTAGTCCGCAAGGATATCCTTTAACAGTTCCTAGTCGAGGGAATATCGAGACAGGGCTTCGATATTCTAGAGTAGACTAGTGTGTACGTTTCTTGACCTTGTATGGGACGATGGTTGATCCCATTATCATTTGTGTTTGACATCAAAGATTGTACACAGGTGCTCATTAGAGAATGGGTACACTGAACAGGACTCACTGAGAACTCCTAAATGGTACCATACCTATCGTCAGATAGCAGTTTTCTGGTGACACTTATACAGGTTAGTCTATGGACTCGAGATCGCCATAATGTCTTATGTGGTTCCTACTGTGCTTTGATTTACTCCTTACCATGGCTCAAAAGAGTCGTGCAAACAGGTGGATTTTAGGTACAGTCCCGAGTCATATGGTGGCAGTGAGCGATAGGAGGGGTTTCGTCTCTCCCGGTATTGGGAATTGATGTTGTGCTATGCTCGATTGGCTATAACAGCAAGTTGTTGGATATATGTATGCCCTAGAGGCCATTATATGTATAGTGGATGCTTGGACATGTATATATATATATATATATATATATATATATATATATTACTTTCTTGCTCGACATGATAGTATGCTATCTTGTTTACTTTATCTGACATGTTGATTTGATTATGCTTTTATTCATTTGCACATGTTGATAAAGCCCTCAGGATATATGCTTGACTACTGTGATTATGATACAGATCATACTAGTAGGGCACGTGTAGTTTATAAGCATATCCTAGAACTGTTCCTAGTCGTGGGTGTATCAAGATGGGGCATCGATATTCCAGAGTAGACTAGCGTATGCTATTCTTGTCCCATATGATGGGCGATGGATGTTCCCATATCCATCTGGTGAGGTGACACTAAAGAATGTATGCTGGTGCTCAGTGGAGACTGGGTACACTGAACGGACTCACAGAGAACTCCTATGTGGTATTATCTATCGTCGGATTGCAGTTCTTAGGTGACACTGGTACAGATTAGTCTGTAGACCCAAGATCGTCATAGAGTCTTGTGTGTCCTCCCACTATACTTTGATCTCCACCCTACCACGGCTCTACTGAGTCGTGCAAACAGGTGGTCTTTGGGTACATTCCCGAGGCACATGGAGGCAACGAGCGATAAGAGGTGTTTCATTTCACCCGGTATTGGGAGTTGATTTTTTGCTATGCTCGATTGACTATAACAGGAAGTCCCTGGCCAGGGCTGCTGAGATTTACTGATAAGTGTTATCAGTAGTTTCTCGATCTGTTATGAGCCATACACCAGCATGACTTATTGAGTTATTGGGGTCGATGATACCATCCCTAAATTTATATGCAACATATCTGATGAGGAGACTGGACTCTACGATAAGTGTTGCCAGATGGCTCGACGGGAGCTTTGACAGCTTTGCTGGTTTTCTTCTGATCGTTCAATACCCGGGGAGCCGTTACGTTTAGCTGACCGCTTGCGGCTAGTGGGTGTTTGATATGATCATCACCCACTGCCGGCATATTGACGAGTCTTAGAGTCCCATACAGAAGTTTCCTAGCCCAGGAAAAAAGATGTGGTGTGCATATAAGATATGCGCGGGGACCCGATTGAATACGACTATGTCATACCGTATGTTAATCGGGCATTTTTCTATTGGTCGGGTCGTATGTGATATTGTTAGTGTATATGCCCTAGAGGCCATTACTGTATCATACTAGTTTGTATATTACTTAATGGAAGCTTGGGATATTCACCTTGTATATACAATCTTGCTCAAAATAGTAGTATGCTACTTGGTTTGTTTCTGCTTCAATGTGTACATGTGTTTATTTTTGTATATCACTTATGCACATTAGTGGAGCCCTTAGGATCTTTGCTTGATTACCAGCATTGTGATGGCTGTCACACTAGTGGGGCTGGGTAATCTATAAGCACATCCTTATGCAGGTCCCTAGTCGCAGGACTATCGAGACAGGGCATCGATACTCCGGAGTAGACTAGCGCATGCGCTTCTCATCCCAGTATGGGAGACGGTCGGTCCCATAGCCGTCAGTACGTCATACTTGAGATAGTATGCGGGTGCTCGTTGGGTTACGAGTACACTGGACAGGACTCGTCGGGAACTGACTATTTGGTATTATGCCTATCGTCAATTATCAGTTCCCAGGTGATATGAGTACAGCTTAGTCCGCTGACTTGACACTGTCACTTCGCCTCGAGTGTGTTCCCACTGTACTTTGATCACTAACCTACCACGGATCAAAGGAGTCGTGCAAACAGGTAGTGGTTGGGTGCAGTCCCGAAGCACTTGGAAGCAGTGATGGTTAGACAGGATTCGTCTCTCCCGGTATTGGGGGTTGACATCGCGCTTTGTCTAGGAGAGCCATTACACGAGTAGTCCCTGGCCAGGGCAAACGAGATATACTGGTAGGCTTCCAGTGTTATCTCAGGGTGTTTTGGGCTTCGCTCCGACACGACTTGTACCGCTATTGGGGGACTGACGTTTACCGCCCCCCAGGCCCGCCATGCGATGTATCAAACGAACAGACCGGACTGTACGGAGAATGTCACATTCAGGCTCAGTAGGAGTTCAGATGGGTTTCGCCTCGTCGGTCTTCTTGTCGGCACTACCTGGGGACCGTTACGCACAGCTAGTGCCGCTTGCGGTCTGTGTTAAACCCACTGCCAACGTAGTGTCGAGTCTTTAGAGTCCCACACAGAAAGCTTTTTGCCTTTAGGCAAAATATTAGAGGTCGCATGGTTTTGCAACAGGTCGCATGGTTTTGCGACAGGGTTCGGTCACATCCGTGCACTTGTGCACGTACAGTGTCCGAACAGTTTGCACTAGCGGGCTTTGGTTTAAGCCAGATCCTAGTGTACCTTTTGAGATTGGATTTATCCAGTAGGCATTCATGTTCCTCGGAACGCGGATGCGGGTGTGTATGCACAGTTGACGGAGAGTCAGAGGCAGAGGATTCTCATTAGGGTTGTTGACCGTTGACAGTTGACTATTGACTTTTTGCTCAACCCTAATGAGAATATGATATGTGATTAACAATTATATTAATTAAGTATTATGGTGACATGGTTGTTGAGGGATTGACTTTGTTGACTTGTTGACTTTTGTTGACTTGTTGACTTTGTTGACCGGTTGACTAGGATTGACTAGTTGACCATCATGATAACCATAGCTATCATTTCATGGCAAAGACTTTTGCTTGCTTGCTCCTTTGTGCAAAATGAGTGCATGAAATGATATGGCTATGGTTGCTTAAACCATCACATAATACTTGATTGATATGATGAGTTATGATGGTTATGGATTATGAGAGGGTGAAAGACAAAAGAGAGGCTCATTCTCACTTGACCATTCTCTCTCTTGTTCTTGAGCTCTCATACTCTTGCTCTCACCCTCTTCCTCTTGCTCCCTCTCTTGACTCTATGGTTCACTTGTCTCATGAGTTGAGAACCAAGAACCATAGATAAAATCCCATACAAACTCTTCTCTACTCACTCTAGTTCACAAGGTTTAGCAAACCGAGTGAACTAGTTTCTTCAAAGTTCGAAGAAAGAGCCAAAGGTTGGAGCTTTCAGGTGGATCTATCTTCGGCGTAAGGAGACGACGGGAAGAAGCCGATCCGGACCACCATCGGAGTTGGAAGACGAAGGAGTTCAAGACAAGCAAGGTATAAACCCCCTAACCGAGTAGTTAACGACTCCTAGTTAGGTTGTTAGTTAGATGTTTAACAAAGATCCGGGTTTTAAGTCCATGTTACCACCTCTAAGAAAATCATTTTTTATCAAATTCCGCATGCCCGAAAGTACCGGGAGAGGTAGCATGGACTTACAGTGGTATCAGAGCCTAGTTAAACTCTATCTAACATGTTAGCAAAGTAGCTAGAAGATCGATAAAAAAAAAAGTCCCAAAATGAACCCCGTTTTCAAAGTTGCTGTCGATTTTTTCTGTTCTGTAAAATTGATAAATCATGCATCAAAAATCGACTCAGGGTTTTTAAAAGCTACTGTCGAAAAATCACCCAGAGATCCCCCTAAACGACCGCGGAAATGCGGCAATAGGCCTCCTTGGCCCCTCTCTGGTGTTTCTTTGCTGCAGTGTGGTTGCATGGGTATTTTGGGAAATTTGGTACATGTATTTTCAGCCCAGATTTTCCAGAACGAAAATTTTATTTTTAGGGTCCTGAAAATCCGTATTTTTGATCGAACTTCTAAAAGACTTTAGCTGATGGTTTTTTTTTTCTGTAATGTGATATTTGTATTGAACGTATACTAATCGCTATATGTCGATTAGTGGGGGTTATACAAATCTGTGATCTGTAATGTTGCTGGAATGTGGATATGAATATGTTGGATTGTTGCGGGTGAATAGCCGGGGGAGGGTTGTGAGACGAGAGTTTTTCTTTTCTTTCAATTCATGTAAATTTGTAAATTGATGTAATATTATTTGTATGACTGCACAACCGGGTCGGGGTTGTAGCCGTCATTGTATAATTTCTTTTTACTGTTTTTGCTCCTAGGATAGACCCATGGAGGGGGTGCACAAACTACCGGGTATGCCGAAGTGCCGAGTGGCCTACTCACGGGGATGAGGGAGGTTGCTTCGCTTCGGGTACTTGGCGGGTAGTTTGCCGCACCCGTAGGGGTCTTGGGTGGGGTTTTGGCTATTCACCGCGACCGTGTAATCTGCTTTTCGTTACAGGCTCGTACGAATTGCGGATTCCTAGTATATCCAATGTGTTCATCTGTGATCTGAAATGTCTATCATTGCAATATATCTATATATGATATTATTTAGGCGTTGCTTATGTTTTACAGACGCGCTAGCTCAGCCCCCGCTCTGTCGTTAGTTAAGTAACCTAACGGGTAATGACGGGGCCCAGTGGCGAATGCGAATGGTATAAGCGTACGTCATATTTTGGTTGTTTTCTGCAATGGTAGGATTAAATGATGGGACGCATTAAAAGAACTAATGTAAGAATATCACGCATTAAAAGAACTAATGCAAGATAATAAACCATGTTAAAGTCGTTGGAACACTTTCGAAAAACCACTCGGTTCTTTTCAAAACCAACTTTTAAATGCGGAGCTTGAGCCACTCCTTTTAAAAGCTATCTCGTTCCATCGACTATATCAAGTTCACTACGTTCACGGTTTAGCCAAAACCATTCGTAGCCCTCCGTCGTTTCACATGAATAGTCAATAGTATTCAAGCTATGTTTGTTGGCCAAAGTCAAGGCATAGTGATTGGTAGCTATTGGGTATTCATGTGCAGCATAGATAGATGCGTTGATTTGGAACAGTCGTACTGCCTTGTTGGCCAAAGTCAAGGGTAGGTACGGGTGGATTCAAATTAACCTGGAGAACGACGGGTAGAACTTGACATGTGACTTATGATTTGTTGGCCAAAGTCAAGGTCATAAGAGCATGGGGCAAAAATCCACATCGGGAGTTTCATAAGCACTGAAACTTGCTAGATTTGCATACCATTTAGAGTGTGATGATTCTGGTAGGATTCCTTCAGTTTCGTCACGCGATGATATTTGGATCCCGATCCTACTGTGAGTATATGCTACTCCTCGGGAAATTTCTCACTAATCGATCAATGCTATAAACCTAGTAGGTGCCTAGAAAGGTGTTAGCGGGGCCACGCCCCCAGGGAAAAGAGGTTCTTAAATTAAGGAACTTCGCGAAAGCGTTGGAAAACCTCCCTCGAAGTACCGACACTGGCCTGGCTGAACGGTTAAGCAAGTATTGAGCGGTGGGATTGATCCCGACTAATTCTTCCTTTATGGTTTGAGGAGGGATTCGAGAAACAGTGGGAGCCATCCTGTTTAGACAAACTAAAAGCCATTCTAAACTTGCAAGAGCATCAAGCTGAGTGTTTCTTCTCTCTCCTAATTGCAGCGACCAATCGACATGACTGGACTTAAGTTACTTCTAGATAAAAACATACTGACAGGGCCAAACTACAAAGATTAGCTCAGGAATGTCAAGATGGCAATCACTTACGACAAGCTGGGGTATCTTCTTACCACCAAAGCTCCCCCTGTCCCTGGTCCCACTTCCAGCGTCGCGGATAAGGAAATCCGTAAGACTTGGGAGATTGATAGTGTGAAGGCCAAGTGCCTCGTACTTGCCTCGATGGACAACGAACATCAGAGGAGGCACGAGAATATGGACCTTGAATCCATATTTCTCCATACAAAAGAACCATCTGGAGAGCAATCTCGTATCGCAAGATACGAAGCGTCGAAAAAGTTATTTTCGGCAAGGATGGCCGTCGGATCATCAGTAGCAGAACACGTGCTAAAGATGATCGGCTACATTGAGGAGCTCGCGGACCTAGGGACCACATTGGAGAGTGAGCTCTATACGGACTTAGTTCTCCAGTCCTTTCCTTCCACTTACGCCCAGTTTATACTGAATTTCAACCTACAAGAATAGGAGGTTGAACTTTCAGAGCTCCTCAACATGCTGAGGAGCGCAGAGGGCACCCTACAGAAAAGTAGGGAAACATCCACTTTGTTTGTAGGAGGATCATCTTCTTCTAGGTCCAAGGCGAATGCCAAGGGAAAGAAGAAGAAAGCCCCCGCCAAACCAAGAGGCGGTGTTAGTAAAGTGGATACGAAGGGAAAAGCTAAAGCAACAAAGAAAGCGGGGAAGCTTGTGGATAAGGAAGAATGCTTCTATTGTCATAAGAAAGGACACTGGAAGAATGATTGCAGGGCCTGGAAGGCCAGAACACAGGAATTGAAGCAGGTTGCAGCTTCAGCTTCAGGTGTGTATGTTATTGAAAACTGTCTTTCAATAAACTCTACTTCCTGGGTATTGGATACCGGATCAGGATCTCATATCTGTAATTCTTTGCCGGCGTTGAGAAACCGTAGTGTTTTGAAAGCAGGTGACATGACCCTCAGAGTTGCGAACGGAGCTAGCATGGATGCTAAAGCCGTGGGGGACTATCACCTAGGAATGTCAGATGGACATGTTTTGGTTTTGCGTTATTGCTTTTTTGTACCCAACGCAACTTGTAATATCATTTCTGTATCTTTAGTTTCTAAAGAAGGTTATGAATTTGCGTTTGTAAGCAATGTTGTAAACATTCACCTTAATCAAGTTCTCATTGGGTCAGGTACATTGAGCAATGGTATATACGTATTAAACCAACCACAGATTTTCAATGTCCAGAATACACACAAAAGAAAGTCTATGGAAATAAATCAGACTTTCTTGTGGCATTGTAGATTGGGTCACATCAATGAGAGAAGGTTGACGAAGTTACATACAGAAGGATATTTGAATGCGTTCGAATATCAATCGTATGCCACTTGTCAATCCTGTCTCAAAGGAAAGATGACAAAGACTCCGTTCACTGGACACGGAGTAAGAACGAGCGAGCTCTTGGGACTCGTACACAGCGACGTGTGCGGTCTAATGTCTACACATGCGCGAAGCGGTTATTCTTACTTCATTACTTTTACGGATGACTTTTCAAGGTACGGTTATGTCTTCTTAATGAAACATAAGTCCGAAGCCTTTGGAAAATTCCAGGAATATAAGAATGAAGTAGAAAAACAAACCGGCAAAAGTATCAAGATCCTAAGATCGGATCGAGGTGGTGAATACTTGAGTGCCGAGTTCCTGGACTACTTAAAAGTGAACGGAATTCTCTCTCAGCTTACTCCTCCATACACTCCGCAACATAACGGTGTATCGGAGAGACGGAACCGAACCCTATTGGATATGGTACGGTCCATGATGAGTAACGATGAGTTACCGCGATCATTCTAGGGGTATGCGCTAGAATCAGCTGCGTACCTTTTGAACCGAGTTCCAACTAAGACTGTGCCTACTACACCATATGAGATGTGGTGTGGGAAGAGACCCTATCTTAAGCACATTAAGACGTGGGGATGTCCAGCTTTTGTTAAAAAGCAGCATGCGGACAAGCTCGAGGCACGCTCAGTACAGTGTAAGTTCGTGGGATATCCAAAGAACTCCAAGGGATATTTCTTCTACTGCGAAGAGGAACAAAAAGTTCTTGTTTCTCATCATGCCTACTTCTTGGAAACTGAGTTTTTAGAAACCCAGATAAGTGGGAGCACAGTAGAACTGGAATAAATTCCATAACCACGAGCTATTACTGAAAGCTTAGTGGAACCAGAGGGTTCAACAGAACAGGACATTCCTACGCCGCTCCGCAGGAGTAGTAGGAAGTCTCATCCGCCCGAGAGATACTACGGTTTTCTCATAGACGGGGATAGAGAGGATTGCATCATAGATAATGATGAGCCTACTAGCTTCCAGCAGGCCGTTCAGAGCGTTGACTCAGTGAAATGGCTGGATGCAATGCGGACCGAAATGGAGTCCATGTACACCAACAAAGTATGGACGTTGGACATTGCTCCAGAAGGGGTAAAACCCGTAGGATGCAAGTGGATCTTCAAAAGGAAGATTGGTGTAGATGGACAGGTTGAGACCTATAAAGCTAGACTTATAGCAAAGGGTTTCCGTCAAAGACCTGGCTTGGACTATGACGAAACCTTTTCTCCAATGGCTATGCTGAAATCCATTCGGATCCTTCTTGGCATTGCTGCCTTCCACGATTATGAGATTTGGCAGATGGACGTAAAGACAGCTTTTCTAAATGGAAATTTAGAGGAGTGTGTCTATATGGACCAGCCAGAGGGTTTCATTCAGAGTGGGAGCAGCGGAAAGGTGTGCAAGTTGCTTAAGTCCATTTACAGACTAAAGCAGGCATCGCGGAGTTGGAACATCTATTTTGATGAGACGGTCAAGGAATTTGGCTTTATCAAAAATCCAGATGAACCATGCATCTATAGTAGATTTGTAGCGAGAACTGTAGTATTCCTCGTTTTGTACGTGTATGACATTCTCTTAATAGGAAATGACATTCCTATGCTACAATCTGTCAAGGGGTTCTTATCACACAGGTTCTCCATGAAAGACCTGGGTGATGCCTCATACATCCTGGGGATCCGGATCCATCGTGATAGATCCAAGAGGATATTAGGACTTTCACAGTCCAGGTACATCGACACCATACTGAAAAGATTCAGTATGGAAGATTCCAAGCGCGGTAACCTACCGGCTTGTCACGGGATCACCCTATCTAAAGAGATGTCTCCCAAGACTGATTTGGAGAGGGATCGCATGTCTATTATACCCTACGCTTCTGCGGTAGGCTCTATAATGTATGCGATGTTGTGTACCAGACCGGATGTAGCTTATGCACTGAGTGTGGTAAGCCGGTATCAGTCAAACCTTGGGGAGAAACACTGGATAGCAGTAAAGAACATTCTCAAGTACCTCAGACGGACTAAGGAGATGTTCTTGGTGTATGGCGGAAAAGACCTCCAGATCGAGGCCTTTGCTGACTCCAGCTTCCAGAGTGACAAGGATGATTCCAAGTCCATGTCGGGTTTTGTCTTTACCCTCAATAGAGGGGCGGTGTGTTGGAAGAGTTCCAAACAAGAAACCGTTGCAGACTCGACGATGGAAGCGGAATACATCGCTGCATCTGATGCCGCAAAAGAAGCCGTCTGGATGAGGAAGTTCTTGAAAGAACTTCCGGTGGTTCCGTCCATTGTTGATCCAATACCACTGTATTGCGACAACAACGGGGCTATAGCTTTAGCGAAGGAACCCAGGTCCCATCAGAAATCCAGGCACATCTTAAGGCGGTATCACCTGATCAGGGAGATCGTAGATCGCCAGGAGATCGAGGTTCGGAGAGTCGCTTCAGAAGATAACACTGCAGATCCATTCACCAAGGCCTTGCCCCAGACTCAGTTCGAGCGGCTGATCGAGATGATAGGTCTTCGATACGCCAGTACATGGCCTTAGTGCAAGTGGGAGATTATTAGTGTATATGCCCTAGAGGCCATTACTGTATCATACTAGTTTGTATATTACTTAATGGAAGCTTGGGATATTCACCTTGTATATACAATCTTGCTCAAAATAGTAGTATGCTACTTGGTTTGTTTCTGCTTCAATGTGTACATGTGTTTATTTTTGTATATCACTTATGCATATTAGTGGAGCCATTAGGATCTTTGCTTGATTACCAGCATTGTGATGGCTGTCACACTAGTGGGGCTGGGTAATCTATAACCACATCCTTATGCAGGTCCCTAGTCGCAGGACGATCGAGACAGGGCATCGATACTCCGGAGTAGACTAGCGCATGCGCTTCTCATCCCAGTGTGGGAGACGGTCGGTCCCACAGCCGTCAGTACGTCGTACTTGAGATAGTATGCGGGTGCTCGTTGGGTTACGAGTACACTGGACAGGACTCGTCGGGAACTGACTAGTTGGTATTATGCCTATCGTCAGTTATCAGTTCCCAGGTGACATGAGCACAGCTTAGTCCGCTGACTTGACACTGTCACTTCGCCTCGAGTGTGTTCCTACTGTACTTTGATCACTACCCTACCACGGCTGAAAGGAGTCGTGCAAACAGGTAGTGGTTGGGTGCAGTCCCGAAGCACTTGGAAGCAGTGACGGTTAGACAGGATTCATCTCTTCCGGTATTGGGGGTTGACACTGCGCTGTGTCTAGGAGAGCCATTACACGAGTAGTCCCTGGCCAGGGCAAACGAGATATACTGGTAGGCTTCCAGTGTTATCTCAGGGTGTTTTGGGCTTCGCTCCGACACGACTTGTACCGCTATAGGGGGACTGAAGTTTACCGCCCCCCAGGCCCGCCATGCGATGTATCAAACGAACAGACCGGACTGTACGGAGAATGTCACATTCAGGCTCAGTAGGAGTTCAGATGGGTTTCGCCTCGTCGGTCTTCTTGTCGGCACTACCTGGGGACCGTTACGCACAGCTAGTGCCGCTTGCGGTCTGTGGTTAAACCCACTGCCAGTGTAGTGTCGAGTCTTTAGAGTCCCACACAGAAAGCTTTTTGCCTTTAGGCAAAAGAGTAGAGGTCGCATGGTTTTGCGACAGGGTTCGGTCACATCCGTGCACTTGTGCACGTACAGTGTCCGAACAGTTTACACTAGCGGGCTTTGGTTTAAGCCAGATCCTAGTGTACCTTTTGGGATTGGATTTATCCAGTAGGCATTCGTGTTCCTCGGAACGTGGATGCGGGTGTGTATGCACAGTTGACGGAGAGTCAGAGGCAGAGGATTCTCATTAGGGTTGTTGACCGTTGACAGTTGACTATTGACTTTTTGCTCAACCCTAATGAGAATATGATATGTGATTAACAATTATATTAATTAAGTATTATGGTGACATGGTTGTTGAGGGATTGACTTTGTTGACTTGTTGACTTTTGTTGACTTTGTTGACCGGTTGACTAGGATTGACTAGTTGACCATCATGATAACCATAGCTATCATTTCATGGCAAAGACTTTTGCTTGCTTGCTCCTTTTTGCAAAATGAGTGCATGAAATGATATGGCTATGGTTGCTTAAACCATCACATAATACTTGATTGATATGATGAGTTATGATGGTTATGGATTATGAGAGGGTGAAAGACAAAAGAGAGACTCATTCTCACTTGACCATTCTCTCTCTTGTTCTTGAGCTCTCATACTCTTGCTCTCACCCTCTTCCTCTTGCTCCCTCTCTTGACTCTATGGTTCACTTGTCTCATGAGTTGAGAACCAAGAACCATAGATAAAATCCCATACAAACTCTTCTCTACTCACTCTAGTTCACAAGGTTTAGCAAACCGAGTGAACTAGTTTCTTCAAAGTTCAAAGAAGGAGACATAGGTTGGAGCTTTCAGGTGGATCTATCTTCGGCGTAAGGAGACGACGGGAAGAAGCCGATCCGGACCACCATCGGAGTTTGAAGACGAAGGAGTTCAAGACAAGCAAGGTATAAACCCCCTAACCGAGTAGTTAACGACTCCTAGTTAGGTTGTTAGTTAGATTTTTAACAAAGATCCGGGTTTTAAGTCTATGTTACCACCTCTAAGAAAATCGTTTTTTATCAAATTCCGCATGCCCGAAAGTACCGGGAGAGGTAGCATGGCCTTACAGATATGACTGGATTTTTAAATCAATTGTTGATTTAACATTTTGACTTTTAGTTTTATTTTAATTCTTTAGTCAAACTCTTTTTATTAAAGAGGAAGAATGCATGCATGTATGCATATGATGATGTGCAAGCATGCACATGTTGATGTGCATGGATACATGCATACAAAAGTATCATGGTTGATGATACACAATTGAAGGAAAAATAAGACTTACATGGAACTATAATATATGGATATTTATTTAGATTTTTTTTAAAAGAAAAGAAAAGAAATGATTAATCCATGGTTGTAATATTCTACACTCTTCTTGAGTTAACCTCACTTCACCTAACCTTTAACCTTGGATTAACTATTTCTTTTGGTTTTTAACTCACTCACTAAATATCTAGATATTATAGCAACCATGGTTGAGAGAGAGAAAGAAAATATATAAACTATATTTTCTATTTTTCTTTCACAAGTTTTTCATTATCAAAAGCTTTTGCCTTCATCTTCTTCTTCCTCCTTACTCTCTAGGTTTTTCCATAGTGAGAGAGAGATAAAAAGAAAGGGTTTTGACAAAAGAAAACTCACCACTTCATCATTCTACTCTAATCTAGCCAATTAGTTTAGAGTGTTTAGCTTCATCTTCTTCTTGCATCAAGTGGAGCTACAAGCTTGGAGCTAGTGAACTTCGGGTGGATCATCGTGGACGTAGGAGCTTACTAGCAAGCATTTCCAATCTCTCAACGATCCTAGGAGTCACTACAAAGAGGACTATGAAGGTTGTATTCCTTTCACTTAGTGTAAATTTAGTTCTAGTATGTGATACTTGTGATGTTACCCTAGCAATTCTAGTTAAAGATCCATGCTTAGTTTGCTTAGCACCTCTAGAAATTTTTAAGTGGCATGTGTGATGCTCCCATACTCGATAGTAGGTGTTAGGGAACCCTAACACAAGTCCCTGGCCAGGGCTGATGAGGTTTACTGGTAAGTATTATCAGTAGTTTCTCGGAAGGTTATAGGCCACACATCGGCATGACTTATCAAGTTCGTGGGGGTCTAACGATTCCACCCACCAGACTCGATATGCGACATATCAGACGAAGAGACCGGACTATTCGTTAAGTGTTGCTTATAGGATTTACGGGAGTTTGGACATGCTTGCTTGTTGATCTTCTATTTGTTCAATACCCGGGTAGCCGTTACGTCCAGCTGGTACCGCTGACGGCTTATGGGTATCTGATGTGATCATTACCTACAGCTGGCGTATTGACGAGTCTTTAAAGGCCCACACAGAGGTTTTCTAGCTCAAGCGAAATGAACTAGGGCACAAATGGAGATATGTGCAAAATCTTGACTAAATACGAGTATGTGATACCGTATTCTAATCTTGCGATATTTGATATAGGTTAGGTTATATGTGATATAACCGGATTATTGAATCAAGTGTTGATTCAATGATTTAATTTATATATATATATATTTGATATTGGCCGGTTATATATTGCCACGACCCGAAAGTACCGAGCGTGACTGGCACATAAATTACGAAACGTCTCGAGGCGTACGTAATCTAAGTAAGCCAAAACCAATAAAGCAGTAGAGTGAAGGATAACCCAATTTAAAGCAAGTAGTTTAACAACATAAGCCGAAGTATTGCATCTTTAAGAAAACCTCAAGTGTTTTGTAAAAATTTCGGCAGAGTTTCCTTTGTAATTACTGACCCCAAATGGGTACAAAACCTGATAAAGAATATATAATGAATAAAGGCATCCCCAAGCGGGAGCTAGCTCTTCGCCAAAGGGCGGACACAACCACGCAAGCAATATAATATACAACGCCGAAGGGCGAAAATCAAAACTCAAAATGAAACCCATCATCAACAAGAAAACCAGAGGAAAACCATATAAATACAGCGCGCGACTCTATGGTCGAAAAAATAAACACTGGTCTTCTATCTCTATCAAATAATACAAGACTGGTCGATGGAGTTTCTAGATACAACTGAAATAATAAATATACAATGGTGGTCACGATGGAAGTGAACCCAACTACCAAAGCAATCATCCGGAAGGAACAGTGTGCCAGCAAAGCCATAACGAAACCTGTACGACAAAACCTGCAAGAAACTGTGGCACAACGGGGGTGAGTTGCCAACTCGTGAGTAGAAAACATCACAGAGCAGAAATCGCATGTATGATGCATCCTAGGTCATATCAAGTAATATCCTCAAATAATATCCTGATCCATCTACATATAAGTGCAATACCACGTGCTCGTGTCAGTGCCTCAGATAGCAACATATCAGATATATGATGTATGAATGCATTATAAATGAAAACATAATACATCATGAGTGAGACAATTATTTTCTTCATTTAATGAGATTTCTGTATGTATATAAATCGAGTATCATCAATGAAATCAACAGAGAAATCAGTGTCAGGTATCGACACAAAACATAAATCTCAATATCTCAATATCTCATGCTCCGGCTATTCGGGCAGGCCTGTATCATCAAATCTCAATATCTCGGTGTCTCAAATCTCAATATCTCAATACCTCAGTCTCCGTCTGTCCAGATCGGCCGATATCATCAATCACGTGACCACGAATGGTATCCTCCGGATATCCACCGTGCCAGACAACCACCGGTAGGCAGTCTGCCCCTGCCGGGCTCATCGTCTACAACTCGAGCTTCTTGCCCCGGGATACCATACCGGGTCCAACATGTACCCGCAGACGGTTCATCCAACTCCTCGAATCGGGTCTCGAAAACCATTTCAGAACCGAGAAAACATCATGGTGGACAATACTCATCATATCAAGGAAAACCGCATCTATCTCTTTAAAACATATCATCAGTTTATAAAACTTTCGCATGCGGTTTCAAAATCCAGAAATCTCAAGAAGGATCTGAAATCATCAAAATCATGATATCAATAAACAGTGAATAACGGCATAAATCTCCAAAATACTGCATGAGCAATGAATATATGAATGCATCTGATATCATGCAATAAATGCAATAGTTAAACTAGCATATGAAAGCTATAACATATTGCAACTATCAACTAGCAAGCTATGTCAATGAATAGTATTCTCTAAAGTGTACGTGACATGGCAATTACCGATGGTGATGTGTGTGAACCAGCAACCAGGTTACCGTGGAACATACGCATCACCGGTAATGGTGCTGGTGTCCAGACAGTAGGGTTTCATAATAATTACAGATAACATATGTACAAACATGCAATGCGATGAAACATCATGAATATACAGAAAGTGATATAGTAACAGAAACACTGAAGAATAAACATACCCAATAAACGAGTCATACAGTTTAGTATTTAAATACTCACAATTCTCCACTTTTTAAAACAAGTATAACTCGAGCCCAGTCAAATGGGTAAGGAAATCCACCTAAGTCTGAGTCGATCTATATATACCTAGTAGTCGGTGATCTCGCCTCAACAGTATCACGTACGATACAATATATATAATATGACATCCTCAAGTCAAGAGTACGGATCTATCATCAAAATTCATCTCGTACGGTAAGTCCATCATATGGCTTCCCAAATCTGGGTATGGGTCAATTATCATATTTATCTCATTTCTTATCTGGTATCCTTATCATCATATATCATGAACTGGGGTACAGATCTAAGTCTAGTACAAACTGATACCATCAACAATATATATGCGTGTGTCTATAACACCTCGCCTAAAGATCCGCTATAATATTATGTCATATCTCCTAATACAAACCAAATCATATCACCGATCTCACGGCACCATGCCCAATCACAACGACTCATGTCATAGTATCATATACTATCCTCTATCATCCGTGTACACGTATAGGTAAATATATAAACCCACGCATCCACATCTATCTACATACATATAACATGTACACCCAAAACCATATGTCGTGCGTGCATGTGTATGTGTAACAACCTCACTCAACTAAGAAACCAACTAAACCACTTTCATCAAATCTTCCTAACGTTAACCCATGATCTCCTAATGCTTTTCTTGCTAAAGTTCATATCTCGCAATAACCCATATATGTATATCTATACCACATCACATCAAAATCTTATGTAATTGCGGGGGTGCTATACGCCATTTATCCGACTTCCCCCGTAGATATATATCTACTCACCTGCTCTTGCTTGCCGATGTCGATGCCGCCATCCTCTTCTTCATTGTCTCAAAATCCTCATGAGGTACCTACATATCATAACCCATCGCAAATGCGTATTAAAATCAAGTCAGAAACTAAAACGGCACACGTTCCACTCATAGGTCAAAACCTATAGCCTCGCATGCAAACCACGATCAGTAACCCTAGCCGTTGACGTTCAAACGCAACACGACAGAAACACAATATCAAAAACCACAACCAAATTCATTAAAACCGCAAAACGAATTCAGAAACTTTGAAAACATGCTCCAGATTTTACCATAAGTGAAATTAGCCAATTTTTCATATGTCTAGGGTCTAGATTACAGATAAAGGAGCCATAGAACCAACACGAGGCAAAAAAACCATAACCTGGCCTTAAATTTCAGCCAGGATGAATTAATTTGCGGCCTGGGTGGTTGGGTAGGGTCTCGGGTCTTCAGGGTTCACTCTAGGTTGCCTGCACGACTCCCAGTATTCGCTAAATAATTTTTAGTGCATCCGAGTTACTCCAGATTCCCATACACCCTCACAATTCAACACAAAACCGACATAATGAAATCCTTAATTCGTATTTTGGTTTCTATACTGAATCCCAGGTCTTTACACACTCCCTACAGGTCATGGTTCCACAAAAACACCCAAATCCTTTTTAGAATTTCCCAAGTTCACAAATCCACCATCAAACCCCTTCTAAACTAACACTAGAATATAAAGGAACTTAAAACTTCCTAAATGGTAGAAATTATACCTCATTTAGGCCACTCAAGAAAACCCTAGCTCCCCAATGTTTTCAAAATCCCACTTTGTTTGGTCCATTGTGTAGAGGAAGAGATGGAAATTAATTTTTGTGAAGGGTGTATAAGGTTTTGGGGATTATTTGCAGATAGATCTAGGTGGTAGAAGTGGATGGAAGTGAGCATGAGGAAGATGAAGAAGGAGAAGAAAATGGTGGGGGGAAATGTATGGCAGCAGCCCCCCCTCTCTCACTTATTCTCACACACTCTCTCTCTCCAATCATTCACCTTTTTAACTCTCTTTCATTTCTTTTTTTTTCTTTTCTCATCACAAAACCAAACACACATGAAACCAACAACACACATGAACCACATGCAACCAAATGCAACATGACATGGTGCACTAGCCACGGAACTATAGAAACACGGATTTGGCCTAATCGCGATTAGCAGTGCACTAATTGGGGTTTTATCCAAACCGCATGTAATAAAATTTTAAAAATGCCAAATCCTTTAGATATATTTTTAAATGAATAAATCATTTTAATTTCCATTTATTTCACAATTATTGGTATATATTTATACCCTTTTTCGAAAACCCCAATTTCGCAAATCGGCGGTTTTCGGGAAAAATATTATTTTAATATTAAATTCCAAAAATAATATTTTATATTTTCTTAAATGTTACAATCTTCCCCTCTTAAAGAAATTCGGTCCCTGTTCACACTATAATATTGCATTATTATATTCCCCATTCTTATTCTTTTTATAAATAAACGGGTGCTTTTGACGCATGTCTGCTACATGTTACAGGTTACAGGTTCTTGGACAGAAAACAGTGAAAACGATGTAAAGACGATGTAAAAGTGAGACTTTGACCAACAAAGTGAAGGATCTTGATCAAGCATACATAAAGAATAGTTCACAAAGCAAGTTACAAGACGTCGACTCAAAGCGAAGGGTTAAAATTCACTACAATTATTCACCGTAGGATCTGGAAAAACCTAGAAGCCAAACTGAGAAAAGAACCAAAGACATAGGGAGACAAAAACATCCTGAAGCTATGAAGAAAAAATGAAGAATTGATCTTCCTACTTGGCCGCGGTTCCGCGGCCAAGTCATGCCTTTGGCCGCGGAACCGCGACCGTCTAAAGCCCGTATTGGCGCGAAAAATGATGGCGGTGCTCTGGAGTTGATTAGGTCTTTTCTTAGGGGGTATTTTTGTAATTATGGACATGCGAAACAAATGTAACCTTAGGGTTTCCTATTCTTTATAAATAGGAACCCTAAAGCTTGTAATTCTTCATGCCTCCCTTTAATGAATAAAATTTAGAAATCTTTTGGAGAGCATCGGTGCCTCTCTTTAATTCAGAAATTCAGATCTGACAATCCTGCTTTGATGTTTGGAGAGAGCCATCTGTAAGTAATTTAATTTCTTGCTCTAGTGTAGATTTCAATTCCTTGCCCTAGGTAGATTTAATTTCATGCCCTAGCAAGAGTAGATCTAGATAATTGCCCTAGGTTAATTAGATTTTTAGATTTAATAATCAACCGAACACCTTTCGGAATTAACTCGTAAGAACGAATCGGAAATTCACAAAATCCCTGTGGACCGACCCGTACTCACCGGCTAGCTTCATGCGACGCCGTTCTTGATTGCGGTTACAAATATTTTTGATCTATCTTTTAGAAAGCGCAAGCACGCTAAATCATTCAATCAGTCCCCGAATTTAAATTTAAATCCCCAAATACTAAAACATTTCAATAATCAACTCAAATCAACGGGGCTCCAAAATCACGGAAGATACGGAAATAGAACCACACATCGCGTGCGCCTGAAAACGAGTATAAACTCAAAATCGAACTCCGTCAAGCGTCATGCAAATCATCGGATTGCACGCATATCCTCGGAGATACAGTGGAGACACAGAATCTCGAAATCCAATACTAAAATCCAACACACACTAGTCAAATACTATACTATGTATATAGTACGCATCCTTGAAAAACTCCCAAAATTTGAATAAAATACATGCAAAATCCTTTCTGAATCGCCGTGTGATGCGTAACTCACGGCATAAGTGACGGACACTCATCTTTCAAATAGTAAATATAGTTTCATATATGTTTTGCTCAAATATTCGTTCCGTCCTTTTTGAAATATTCCAACAAGATTTTCCTTTATAAACGTTCGTGTCGCTCACGGACACGTAGCAAATAGCGAGACTATAGCACTTTTTTTTAAAACCTCTTGGTAACTTTTTAATTCATGCAAATTACTCAGGTACTTTCCTCAGATCAGTCCTGTTTGGCTATTATATAACATAGTGCCCATCATGAAAACAAAGTGCTCAAAGCAAAATCAGCCTTGAAAGGCGTATCCAACAACCACATGCGTCTGGTGCACACAGAAATCATATCTGAATACAGGTGCCATAATATGCACAAAAGCAAAACTATATGCAACAGGTGTGCATGAGAGCATTTGTCCAGTGCAATGGGTGTGCACGAAAACAACATCTGGTGCATCTATTGTGCATGAAAACAACATCTGGTGCATCAAATGCAAAATTACCATCAATAACTCAATCACGTAAAAAGCAACACCGAGTGCACCAAGGTGTATAAATCAAAAACGTGTGCAAATATGAGCACAAATCCGTATCAATGCACTACAAGCACATGTGAGCTATACCGAGTGCAAAAATCACATCATCCGTATGAAATCCACGAAATCATAAACACATGCTACGAAGGTACAAAATCGACATCAAATACAATGGATATGCATAAATCGCAAATCAACACAACGGTGTATAAAATATATATCAAGTGCAATAACTATGCGAAAAATGTAAATACCCAGCAGGTGCAGCCATGGCGCACGAAAATAATATCATAAAGCTCAATCATCAAAACTCAAATCCAAGCGATATAAGTATGATACTTGGATCACAAATGCAAATCTCAATAAATGACATTGAGGTATATCTCCTACAATGTCGAAAAAGAATCGGTGCGCCCAAAATTGGCAGAGCAAGAACATCCGCTTGCCTCCTGCTCACGGTCTGGCGTCTTCTGTCTCTGGGTCCCCATTTTCTCTGTGGATTACCGATCTCGCCATCCATCGGCTCGTCGGCCCGGTCAGGTGTGCTAACGGAAATGATTCCGCTCTGGCACTTCTCCAGTCATCTCTCGGCCAATTATCACAACCACTCGTCAAGCAGCACGTCTCTGGCGTCGGCCTCTGGCCCTCTGAGTACACGTCACAACTGATCCTGGGTGCAAATCTCATTGCAGCAATGTCCTGGAAGGAATCCTGCTCAAGGTCTCTTCCGATCTCGTCTATGCCGAACTGTATGGAGGCTGGTACTTTCACATAATCTTTTCTCGTTTTCTGGACATCTGCGTTCTCAGTACCACATTTCCTCAGGAATTGGCCGCATCCCGACGCCTCTGTATGCATATCAGATCCTCTGGCATCAATGAAGAGTAACAACAGTTCGTCAGCATGTCGCACGAACCTCTGGTTCTACTTGTATTTATCATCGTGCACCTTGACGTCATGCCATGCTATCTGCACATTGCAACGGTTCTCGTTCACGGTCAATCCGAAGTCTCTCACACGGACTCGAAGTCACGAACCCGGTATCTTCATCACTCTGTAGAAGATATCTAGCCGAACACGTCCTCGGGAACTCGTCCCAACCGTCGGAGGAATACTCAATACTCGTCCGTCCTTGATCAACTCACAGCGCATCTGGGTGAGGTCCTTTATCCGAAGCTGGTCAGCTTACTGATCTCTTATCACATGATATCCGGACGACGTCAAACTTTCGATCGAGTCATCAAAGTCCCAAAATTTCCTGAAAGCTCGAAACCTGAGCACGGTCTAATAATATCCGGTACATACCACAGTACCTATGGACCAACCGTAGAAGGGTAAACCCAAGCCTCACTAATGGTACCGTAGAACTGCCGCAAACCTTAAGGTTCCAAGGCGTTCTCATGGTCATTATGTTAAGTTAGGGTTTCATTCTTCTAGAGGGTCCACAAAATTAATTGCATATCTTTCCGAATACTTTAAACTTGGAAAAATGGGTTTCTGACCTTTGATCATTTCTATCGACTCTCAACGTACCTGCGTGAAGTCTTCTCTGGCTGGAATCAATCAATCTAATGACCTCGCGTCGGGGTAGTAAATGAACCACATGTCCTAGTTTCCCATCTTTGGTGACTAGCGATCTTCTATCATATCTCGAAGTATAACTCGTGCGGCCTTAGCTTCAAACATCTGGGGCGATATCTCGTCATTCGCAGTAGCAACTGGCTCATTCATCCGCACGCTGAACAATGCCTCAACCATCAAGTAATCGGTGCATTGACGGTCATCACATTCTGGCTGGCCTCTAGCAGTGGCCTAATCCTCTGGTGCTAATCTGCACGTCCGAGAAATCTTGTAAAAGCGATCCTTCAAACGCTCATGGCACGAAAACACAATAAAATGACCACTCTATGCAATCGTGTGTCCCTGGAATCACGCCCTGGTCAGTCCTTGTCCGTGACAAGCTCATGCTAACGCAACTCTAGCCGTAGCTCTCTCTGCCCGTGTAATCGTGGCAGCAAAAACCATAACTGATATTGATGAGGGTAGATCCTAGGAATAAAGATAATACTGTGCAAAGAAATGTACATTCTAAGGCTTCTTAAGCGGAGTATCGTATCGTAAGTATGCCACGGAACATACACACGGTACGTCACTCTACTAAAGTCACCTACACCAACAACCAAGGGTCATCCTACACTCAGAAGGTAAAACCTAACGCTCTGATACCAACTTTGTCATGATCCGAAAGTACCGAGCGTGATTGGCACCTAAATTACGAAACGTCTCGAGGCGTACATAATCTAAGTAAGCCAAAACCCAGAAATCAAAACCAATAAAGCAGTAGAGTGAAGGAAAAACCAATTTAAAGTAAGTAGTTTAACAACATAAGCCGAAGTATTGCATCTTTAAAAAAACCTCATGTCTTTTGTAAAAATTTCGGTAGAGTTTCCTTTGTAATTACTGACCCCAAACGGGTACAAAACCTGATAAAGCATATATAATGAATAAAGGTATCCCCAAGCGGGAGCTAGCTCTTCGCCAAAGGGCGGACACAACCACGCAAGCAATATAATAAACAACACTGAAGGGCGAGGACAAAACTCAAAATGAAACCCATCATCAACAAGAAAACCAGAGGAAAACCATAATAATATAGCGCGCGACTCTATGGTCGAAAGAATAAATACTGGTCTTCTATCTCTATCAAATAATACAAGTCTGGTTGATGGAGTTTCTAGATACAACTAAAATAATAAATATACAATGGTGGTCACGATGCAAGTGAACCTACCTACCAAAGCAATCACCCGGAAGGAACAGTGTGCCAGCAAAGCCGCAACGAAACCTGTACGGCAAAACCTGCAAGAAACTGTGACACAACGGGGTGAGTTGCCAACTCGTGAGTAGAAAACATCACAGAGCAGAAATTGCATCTATGACGCATCCTAGGTCATATCAAGTAATATCCTCAAATAATATCCTGATCCATCTACATATAAGTGCAATACCACGTGCTCGTGTCAGTGCCTCAAATAGCAACATATCAGATATATGATGCATGAATGCATTACGAATGAAAACAGAATACATCTTGAGTAAGACAACTGTTTTCTTTATTTAATGAGATTTCTGTATGTATATAAATCAAGTATCATCAATGAAATCAACAGAGAAATCAGTGTCAAGCATCGACGCAAAACATAAATCTCAATAGCTCAATATCTCAGGCTCCAGCTATCCGGACTGGCTTGTATCATCAAATCTCAATATCTTGGTGTTTCAAATCTCAATATCTCAATACCTCGGGCTCCGTCAGTCCGGATCGGCCCATATCATCAATCACGCGACCACGAACGGTATCCTCTGGATATCCGTCACGCCAGACAATCACCGGTAGGCAGTATGCCCCTACCGGGGTCATCGTCTACAACTCGAGCTTCTTGCCCGGGGGTACCATACCGGGTCCACCATGTACCGGCAGACGGTTCATCCAACTCCTCGAATCGGGGCTCAAAAACCATCTCAGAACCGAGAAAACATCATGGTGGACAATACTCATCATATCAAGGAAAACCGCATCTATCTCTTTAAAACATATCATCGGTTTATAAAACTTTCACATGCAGTTTCCAAATCCAGAAATCTCAAGAAGGATCCGAAATCATCAAAATCATGTTATCAATAAACAGTCAATACCGGCATAAATCTCTATAATAATGCATGACCAATGAATATATGAATGCATATGATATCATGCAATAAATGCAATAGTTAAGCTAGCATATGAAAGGTATAACATATTGCAACTATCAACTAACAAGCTATGTCAATGAATAGTATTCTCTAAAGTGTACGTGACATGGCAATTACCGATGATGATGTGTGTGAGCCGGCAAGCAGGTATACGTGGAACATACGCATCATCGGTAATGGTGCTGGTGTCCTGACAGCAGGATTTCATAATAATTACAGATAACATATGTATAAGCATGCAATGCGACGAAACATCATGAATATACAGAAAGTGATATAGTAACAGCAACACTAAAGACTAAACCTACCCAATATATGAGTCATACAGTTTAGTATTTAAATGCTCATAATTCTCCACTTTTTAAAACAAGTATAACTCGAGCCCGGTCAAAATGGTAAGGAAATCCACCTAAGTCTGAGTCGATCTATATATACCTAATAGTCAGTGATCTCGCCTCAATAGTATCACGTACGATACAATATATATAATATGACTTCCTCGATTCAAGAGTGCGGATCTATCATCAATATTCATCTCATACGGTAAATCCATCGTACGGCCTCCTAAATCTAGGTACGGGTCAATTATCATATTTATCTCATTTCTTATCTGGTATCCTTATCATCATATATCATGAACTGGGGTACAGATCTATGTCTAGTATAAACTGATACCATCAACAATATATGTGCGTGTGTCTGAAACACCTCGCCTAAAGATCCGCTATAATATCATGTCGTATCTCTTAATACGAACCAAATCATACCACCGATCTCACAGTATCATGCCCAATCACAACGACTCATCTCATAGTATCATATACTATCCTCTATCATCCGTGTACACGTATAGGTATATATATAAACCCACGCATCCACATCTATCTACATACATATAACATGTACACCCAAAACCATATCCCGTGCGTGCATGTGTATGTGTAACAACCTCACTCTAGGGTTCGCGACTAAGAAACCAACTAAACCACTTTCCTCGAATCTCGCTAACATTAACCCATGATCTCCTAATACTTTTCTTGCTAAGGTTCATATCTCGCAATAACCCATAAATGTATATCTATACCACATCACATCAAAATCTTATGAAATTGCGGGGGTGCTATACGCCATCCACCCGACTTCCCCTGTAGATATATATCTACTCACTTGCTCTTGCTTGTCGATGTCGATGCCGCCAACCTCTTCTTCATTGTCTCGAAATCCTTGTGGGGTACCTACATATCATTGTTAGTTATGTATATGCCCTAGAGGCCATTGTTGTACATATGATGTATATTATGATGGATGCTTGGATATATACAGAGAGGACTTTCTTGCTCGTCATGATAGTATGCTATTTGGTTTCACTTTATCTTAACATGTTGACTTGTATTGGTTTACTGTCTTTCTCTCACATGTTGATAAAGCCCTTAGGATCTGTACTCGACTACTGGGATTATGACGAGATCATACTAGTGGGGCCACGGTAGTCGATGAGTACATCCTATAAATGTTCCTAGTCGAGGGTATATCAAGACAGGGCATCGATACACCAGAGTAGACTAGCGTATACGTATCTTGACCCATATGATGGGTGATGGATGATCCCATATCCATCGGTGTTTGACATCAAGGATGGTGTACGGGTGCTCAGTGGAGACTTGGTACACTGGACGGACTCGCCGAGAACTTCCAGTTGGTGATATACCATATGTCAGATGGCAGTTCTCCGGTGACACTGGTACAGGGTAGTCTGTAGACCCGAGATCGTCATAGAGTCTTGTGTGATTCCCACATTTCTTTGATTTCCACCTTACCACGTCCAAGAGGGCGTGAAAAACGGTGGCTTTTGGGTACAGTCCCGAATCACATGGAGGCAATGAATGATAGTAGAGGATTCGTCTCTCCCGGTATAGGGAGTTGATGTTGTGCTGTGTTCGATTGGCTATAACTGGAAGTCCCTGGCCAGGGCTGATATAGAGATATACTGGTAAGTGTTACCAGTAGTTTCTCGATCTGTTATGAGCCTCACATCGACACGACTTATCGGTTACTGGGGTCTGACGTATACCACCCCTAGACTTGATATGCGACATATCAGACGAATAGACCGGACTGTACGGGGGTGTTACTGATTGGATTCACAGGAGAACGGACAGGCTAGCTTGTTGATCTTCTGATCGCTCAATACCTGGGTGGCTGTTACGTTTAGCTGACCGCTTGCAGCTTGTGGGTGTTTGATATGATCATCACCTGCTACCGGCGTATTGACGATTCTTTAGAGTCCTACACAGAGGTTTCTTGGCTCAGGCGAAACGGAGTAGAGGCACATATGTGATATGTGTAGGACTGAGGATAATGTGATATGAGATACCGTATTATATTCTCGAGATATTTAGATATGAATCGGGACATCGGATCAAGTGTTGATTCGATGAATCGGTACATGATATATTAGCCGGTTATATTCGATATAGCCGGATCGTTGGATCAAGTGTTGATTCGATGATTTAATGTATAATAATATATATGATATATTGTATTACATTATCTAATATTGGCTCGCTTTATTATTTCATTTTCTCACCGGATTAATACATTGATATATATGCGATATATGTTAAATGTATTATTTTCTTTTGTTGCAAATATATAATATATATGTGATATATATTATTGTGACATGATATGATTTATTATTAAACATGTTTAAGGATGATTAAATGGGATTAGGGTTTGATTAGGGTTAGCTTCTTCTTGCACATTCTAGAAGCTTTTCCTTTTGTCTTGGTTAAGATATTATGGTTGATACTTATCCTTAACCTAACCAAACCCTAACTCTAGTTTATTCTCTACAAAGTTTTAGCCTCTCATCCTTGACCATGGTTCAATAATCAATCATATATTCTTTAGTTCTATTCATCACAAAAGGATTATTCTTTCATTCTTCATCTTCTTCTCTTTATGGTTTTTGAAAGAGAGAGCTCACTAGAAATTCCTTATGTGATGATTTATTGTGAGAAAGTGAAATAAAAAGATAGCATAAATACTACTCCATCATCCTCATCTAATCTAGCCCATTAGATTAGGGTGTTCATCTCTTTAGATTGAGAAAGCTTGGGTTATAGCAACTTCGACGTAGATCATCGGAGAATCGGAACACTTCAAGCTAGCATGGATCGTTCGAGTCGTGGAGCCTCTCTTGAGTCCGGGAGATCGTGGATCGGGGCGAAGGGACTTCTACTCGGAGCTTGTGAAGCGAAGGAGCGGACTACAAAGGTTGTAATCCCTCACACTTAGCTATAAAGATATCATCTTCTATGCTAAACCCTAATAATCTTGCAAAGATCCCGTCTTTGGGTTGTTCGGCACGTGTAAAATTTTATTTGGGCATGTTTGATGCTTTATGAACCTTCACTAGTGTGCCTAGGAACCCTACAGTGGTATCAGAGCCTAGCTAGAGCATTAGGCGATGTGTTTACGAAGTTAAAACTCCGATCGAACCCGAACCGACAAATTTAACCCCCTCTCTGGAAATTTTTCAAAATCTGGGATTCTTCTGAATTAAAAATACCTGAAAAATACAGCAATGAAATATAAGAAATTCGGTGAAAAAATAATCCCCTGATCCGTACAAACCGCCGCGGAACCGCGGCCGTATCTCGCTTGCGCCGCGGAACCGCGGTAGTATAAAGAGATCATGGCCTCATTTTTGCACAGTAATTCATATTTCTCTGGTATATATTTTATGGGTATTTTTATTCTGACTCAAGTGTTGAGTATTCTGGGGTTTGCTTTGTAATCGTAGATTCGATCGGAATATTTAAATTCGTTATTATTTCCGGATATTTAGAAACTATTAAACTATTTGAACGGATATCATTAACTCACTGTTTCCCGGCACGGCAAACTTTCAAGTGTTGAATTTTTATCGGGTTTAAATCTTTCGGAAAAATTGTACAAGTTAAGCGGTGGACCCTCTAGAAGACAACGAACCTTAACTCGATTATGTGACCATCTTGAACTGTCTTTTGAACCTTCGGGTTTGGGGCAGTACGGCGTGCCACATGTGAGGCGTTGGCTTGACCCTTCTACGGCTGGATCACTGGTACTATGACATATTCTGGGATTATTTGAACTCCACTCTAGTGTTGAGCACTTTAGGAAATTTTGGGTATTTGATTATCTGTTCGAAAAGTTTAATACTGTCTATTTATCTGGAATGTGATACAATATGTAGAATTCATAGAGTTAGGCATGAAATGCAGAGTATGTGATATTTCGGATTTACGATGTCTAAAGTGATTGTGGATTCCAAATATTATACTTTTACACTTTCTTTTCTGTGACCGTAAGTGTAGTATGTAGTTGTATTGCCGGTCTTCGTTGCTATACATCGGCGACGATCGGTGTATGCATACTTACTTACGTTGATGATATGTGATATTATGTGTTGCTGAGATATGATGTGCAGGATTGTCGCGATTGAATAGCCAGGGGTTTTATGGGAGATGAGAGTTTTATATTTTCATTCATGTAAATTCAATTGTAATGTAATATTCTTTTATTTGGGGCACTTCCAGGTTAAGGTTGATGCCACCAGTGTTGTATATTATTTACTTTTCCGCATTAGGATGGACCCAAGGAAGGGAGCACAGGTGACCGGGTTCTGGGGTTCAGTGGGAGGCCATCTCGAGGAGTCGAGACCGGGTCTCCTAAACTCCAGAATTTGTAGGGTCGCTTGCCGCTCTCGTAGGGGTCCAGGGTGTGGGCTTGGCTATTCATCGCGACTGTGGAATCCGTATTTTCTATTGTTGGTTAAATACTAAATACGGACGTCCTAGTATATCCCACATTATATCTATGTTTCTGCTGCGATATCTGTGATATGATCATTTGATATGTTGTGATGGATACAGTATATAGTATATATGATATATTATATAGACGTTAATTATGTTTTACACCCGCACTAGCCCTGCCCTGCTCTGTCGTTAGTTACCTAACCTAACGGTGCACGAGGGGACATCGAGGCGAATGCGGATAGCATAAGTGTACGTCGTATTTATCTGTGATGCTTAGGAAGCATAAGCTGATGGGATTTTTTATTAATGAGATTAATAAAAAGAAAAGAAACCTAAAAGATATTATAGAATCAAAACTTTATAAAAAGGGTAGCTACAGTTTTGCTTTGCATAGTGGTATATATGATATACCCTGCACCTTATTCGATGAGGAAAGAGCCGAGATCCCTTCACCGGGAGTGACCTCTTTAGCGAAACTGGAAGATGCTACAAAACTCGATTTGTCTTTTGATTGCTTTTAGAGTTTTTCTTTACACAGTGAGATATATGATATGTCCTGCACCTTATTCGATGAGGAAAGAGCCGAGATCCCTTCACCGGGAGTGACCTCTTTAACAAAACTAATGAAAGCCTCAAAAACACTCCATTTCAAAATTTCACATGATTCTACGACGATATCAAGTTCATTACGCTCATGGTTTTTCTGAAAAACCTGCGTAGCCCTCCGTCATTTCAGATAGAGACTGGTTAGTATTCGTGCTGCGTTTGTTGACCTTAGCCAAAGCGTGGTGTACGGTAGCTAATTAGTATTTATCTGCTAAAACATGAGATGTGATTAAGTTAGGGTAGTCGTGCGACTTTGTTGACCTTAACCAAGGGTCGTACGGGTGGGTTTAATTCAATCAGGAAATGACGGGTTGAACTTGACTAGCACTTATGATTTGTTGACCTTAGCCAAGGTCATAAGTTACTAGGGAAAAATATTATCGGGAATTTCAAGTGTTGAAATTTGCAATGAGATTGCATACCTTCTATGAGAAAGTTGGATCCCGATACCCACTGCGAGTAAGAGTTACTCCTGGAAGAGTTTTACACAGGAAAATTAGTCGATCAAGTAGGTGTCTAGAAAAGTGTTAACGGGGTTACGCCTCTGGGAAAAAGAGGTTTACTTTAATTAGGTCCGTGCGAAAGCACGGGGAATCTCTCTCAAAGTACCGACACTGATCTGGCTGAAAGATTGACGAAATTGTAGGGTGTAATTAATCCCGGCTAATCTTACCTTTTAGGGTTTGAAGGTAGATTTGATAAAAATAGTGGGAGACATCCTGATTAGATAAGATAATAACCAATCTAATCTTGCAAGAGCATACGCTAAAGTGTTTTCTTCTCTCTCTCCAGGTAGCGACCATGTCAGGCCATAATCAAGATAATAATATGGATGTATTGACTGAACCCGCTTATTATACTGAGCAGGGGAACGTTGGACCCGTTCTTTCTTATAAGAGTTATAAGACTGAACAGGAAACAGAAGAATATCTGGATTCTCACGCCGCCCAAAAGAACATGCATGTTGATGCATCTTCTTCAGGTGTGTTAGTTATTGAGAACTGTTTCTCAGTTCACCCTAAGTCCTGGATATTGGATACCGGATCAGGATCCCACATATGTAAATTGTTACATGGTCTACGTAAAGGTAGAGAACTGGGAAAATGTGATCATTCCGTTCAAGTAGGGAACGGTGCATGTATTGCAGCCAAAGCAGTTGGCGAATATCACCTAGTATTGCCAAGTCGTAATACACTGATTCTAAATGAGTGCTATTATATACCGTACATGATGTGCAACATTATATCAGTCTCTTTATTAACTAAAGAAGGATATAATTTTGTAGTAAAGGATAATGTTATGAACATATTCCTAGATCAAAAGTTGATTGCATCAGGCCCGTTACATAATGACATATTCATTCTAAATCAGAATACAGTTATCAATATACAAAACACACACAAGAGGAAAAGTTCAGAAATGAACGAATCCTTCTTATGGCATTGTAGACTTGGTCATATCAATGCGACACGACTGGCTAAGTTACATAAGGATGGTTATTTGAATCCGTTCGAATTATCATCTTATGTTACTTGCCATTCATGTCTCAAAGGAAAAATGACCAAAGCTCCGTTTAGTGGACACGGAGAAAGAGTTACCGAACTCTTAGGACGGGTACATAGTGATGTATTCGGTCCCATGTCTACGCATGCCAGGAACGGTTCTTCCTACTTCATTATATTCACTGACGATCTCTCAAGATTCGGATATGTATTCCTGATGAAACACAAGTCTGAAGCCTTTGAGAAATTCAGAGAATATAAGCACGAAGTAGAGAATCAAACGGGCAAAAGTATTAAGGTTCTTCGATCTGATCGAGGAGGAGAATACTTAAGCAATGAGTTCCTAGATTATCTAAAAGAGAATGGGATTCTCTCTCAGCTTACTCCTCCATACACACCACAGCACAACAGTGTATCGGAGCGGAGGAATCGCACCCTATTAAATATGGTGCGCTCTATGATGAGTACAGCTGAGTTACCTATTTCCTTCTGGGGGTATGCGCTGGAGACAGCCATATACCTATTCAATAGAGTTCCAACTAAATCTTTGCCTACCACTCTATATGAGATATGGAATGGGAAGAGACCATCTCTTAAAAGAGTTAAGATATGGGGTTTTCCGGCTTATGTTAAAAAGCAAAATCCGGACAAACTCGAGGCACGATCAGTTCTTTGTAAGTTTGTAGGATATCCAAGCAATTCGTATGGATATCTATTCTACCACAGTGAACAACAAAAGGTGTTTGTTGCTCAACATGCCACCTTTTTAGAAAAGGAATTTCTTACAAAAGAAATTAGTGGCGATGAGGTAGAGCTGGAAGAGGTTCCAGCAACACAAACTACAACTGAAGATTTAGTGGAACCAGAGGATTCAGTAGTACCCGACGAAACCCAACCTCTCCGCCGATCTAGCAGGGTTTCTCCTCCACCTGAGAGATACTACGGTTTTCTCATTGATGGTGGAAGCGAGGATTGCATCATGGAAGATGATGACCCGACTAGTTTCGAGCAGGCCATCACGAGTGGTGACTCTGTGAAATGGCTGGATGCAATACGATCTGAGATGGAATCCATGTACACCAATAAAGTATGGATTTTGGAAAATGCTCCTGAATGGGTAAAACCCATTGGGAGCAAGTGGATTTTTAAAAGGAAATTTGGTGTAGATGGAAAAGTTGAGACTTTCAAAGCTAGATTTGTAGCAAAGGGATTTCGTCAACGACCAGGTGTGGACTATGACGAAACCTTTTCTCCAGTAGCTATGCTTAAGTCCATCCGGATCTTACTTTCCATTGCTACATACCATGACTACGAAACCTGGCAAATGGATGTTAAGATCGCCTTTCTAAATGGTGATTTAGAAGAGTGGGTGTACATGACTCAGCCAGAGGGCTTCGTAGATAGTGGGAGCAGCGGAAAGGTGTGCAAACTGCTTAAATCCATTTATGGGTTAAAGCAAGCATCGCGGAGTTGGAACATCTGTTTTGATGTAGTAGTCAAAGAGTTTGACTTCATCAAAAACATAGATGAACCTTGTATCTATAAGAAGGTCGCAGAGAGTAAGGTAGTCTTCCTCGTATTGTACGTGGATGACATACTCTTGATAGGAAATGATATTCCTATGCTGCAATCAATCAAGCTCTTCTTATCACAAAGATTCTCAATGAAAGATCTAGGTGATGCCTCCTGCATATTGGGGATTAGGATCTATAGAGATAGATCCAAACGGATACTGGGATTGTCCCAATCCAGGTACATTGACACCATACTAAAGAGGTTTAGTATGGAAGAATCCAAGCGTGGGAACTAACCCATGATCTCTGGACTCACTCTCTCCAAAGAGATGTCTCCCAAGACTGATTTGAAGAGAGCTCGCATGCAAGGGATACCCTATGCTTCGGCAGTAGGCTCTATCATGTATGCGATGCTATGTACCAGACCCGATGTAGCATACTCACTAAGTTTAGTGAGTCGGTATCAAGCAGATCCTGGAGAGAGTCACTGGACGGCTGTGAAGAACATTCTCAAGTACTTACGAAGGACTAGAGATATGTTCTTGGTGTATGGTAACGGAGAACTCCGGGTGGAGTCCTTTACCGATTCCAGCTTCCAAAGTGATAAGGACGACTCTAAGTCGCACTCGGGTTTTGTCTTTACCCTCAATGGAGGGGCGGTATGTTGGAAGAGTTCCAAACAGGATACCGTTGCAGACTTGACGATGGAGGATGAATACATCGCTGCCAACGATGCTACCAAAGAGACTGTCTGGATGAAAAAGTTCATCACTGAACTTGGTGTGGTTCCATCCATTGAACATCCAATACCTCTGTATTGCGTTAACAATGGAGCTGTGGCTTTGGCCAAGGAACCCAGATCCCATCAGAAATCCAGACATATTCTGAGGCGGTATCACCTGATCAGGGAGATAGTTGATCGCCGGGAGATCGAGGTCAGAAGAGTATATACGAAGGACAACACTGCGGATCCACTCACGAAGGCCATTCCCCAGATACAGTTTGAGAGATTATTCGGGATGCTAGGTATGAGATACTACAGCAGCTGGCCTTAGTGCAATGGGGAGATTGTTAGTTATGTATATGCCCTAGAGGCCATTGTTGTACATATGATGTATATTATGATGGATGCTTGGATATATACAGAGAGGACTTTCTTGTTCGTCATGATAGTGTGCTAATTGGTTTCACTTTATCTTAATATGTTGACTTGTATTGGTTTACTGTCTTTCTCTCACATGTTGATAAAGCCCTTAGGATCTGTACTTGACTACTGGGATTATGATGAGATCAAACTAATGGGGCCACGATAGTCGATGAGTACATTCTATAAATGTTCCTAGTCGAGGGTATATCGAGACAGGGCATCGATACACCAGAGTAGACTAGCGTATACGCATCTTGACCTATATGATGGGCGGTGGATGATCCCATATCCATTGGTGTTTGACATCAAGGATGGTGTACGGGTGCTCAGTGGAGACTGGGTACACTGGACGGACTCGCCGAGAACTCCCAGTTGGTGATATACCACACGTCAGATGGCAGTTCTCCAGTGACACTGGTACAGGGTAGTCTGTAGACCCGAGATCGTCATAGAGTCTTGTGTGATTCCCACTGTACTTTGATTTCCACCTTACCACGTCCAAGAGGGCGTGCAAAATGGTGGCTTTTGGGTACAATCCCGAATCACATGGAGGCAATGAGCGATAGGAGGGGATTCGTCTCTCCCGGTATAGGGAGTTGATGTTGTGCTGTGTTCGATTGGCTATAACTGGAAGTCCCTGGCCAGGGCTGATATAGAGATATACTGGTAAGTGTTACCAGTAGTTTCTCGACCTGTTATGAGCCTCACATCGACACGACTTATCGGTTACTGGGGTCTGACGTAGACCACCCCTAGACTTGATATGCGACATATCAGACGAACAGACCGGACTGTACGGGAGTGTTACTGATTGGATTCACAGGAGAACGGACAGGCTAGCTTGTTGATCTTCTGATCGCTCAATACCTGGGTGGCTGTTACGTTTAGCTGACCGCTTGCAGCTTGTGGGTGTTTGATATGATTATCACCTGCTACCGGCGTATTGACGATTCTTTAGAGTCCTACACAGATGTTTCTTGGCTCAGGCGAAACGGAGTAGAGGCACATATGTAATATGTGCAGGACCAAGGATAATGCGATATGAGATACCGTATTATATTCTCGAGATATTTAGATATGAATCGGGACATTGGATCAAGTGTTGATTCGATGAATCGGTACATGATATATTAGCCGGTTATATTCGATATAGCCGGATCGTTGGATCAAGTGTTGATTCGATGATTTAATGTATAATAATATATATGATATATTGTATTACTTTATCTAATATTGGCTCGATTTATTATTCCATTTTCTTACCGGATTAATACATTGATATATATGCGATATATGTTAGATGTATTATTTTCTTTTGTTGCAAATATATAATATATATGTGATATATATTATTGTGACATGATATGATTTATTATTAAACATGTTTAAGGATGATTAAATGGGATTAGGGTTTGATTAGGGTTAGCTTCTTCTTGCACATTCTAGAAGCTTTTCCTTTTGTCTTGGTTAAGATATTATGGTTGATACTTATCCTTAACCTAACCAAAGCCTAACTCTAGTTTATTCTCTACAAAGTTTTAGCCTCTCATACTTGACCATGGTTCAATAATCAATCATATATTCTTTAGTTCTATTCATTACAAAAGGATTATTCTTTCATTCTTCATCTTCTTCTCTTTTTGGTTTTTGAAAGAGAGAGCTCATTAGAAATTCCTTATGTTATGATTTATTATGAGAAAGTGAAATAAAAAGATAGCATAAATACTACTCCATTATCCTCATCTAATCTAGCCCATTAGATTAGGGTGTTCATCTCTTTAGAGTGAGAAAGCTTGGGTTATAGCAACTTCGACGTAGATCATCGGAGAATCGGAACACTTCAAGCTAGCATAGATCGTTCGAGTCGTGGAGCCTCTCTTGAGTTCGGGAGATCGTGGATCGCGGCGAAGGGACTTTTACTCGGAGCTTGTGAAGAGAAGGAGCGGACTACAAAGGTTGTAATCCCTCACACTTAGCTATAAAGATATCATCTTGCATGCTAAACCCTAATAATCTAGCAAAGATCCCGTCTTTGGGTTGTTCGGCACATGTAAAATTTTATTTGGGCATGTTTGATGCTTTATGAACCTTCACTAGTATGCCAAGGAACCCTACAATCATAACCCATCGCAAATGCCTATTAAAATCAAGTTAGAAACCAAAACGGCACACGTTCCGCTCATAGGTCAAAACGTATAGCCTCGCATGCAAAACACGATCAGTAACCCTAGCCGTTGACGTTCAAACGCCACACGACGGAAACACAATATCAAAAACCATAACCAAATTCATTAAAAACCGCAAAACGAATTCAGAAACTTAGAAAATATGCTCCAGATTTTACCATAAGTGAAATTAGCCAATTTTGCATATGCCTAAGGTCTAGATTACAGATAAAGGCGCCATAGAACCAACACGAGGCAAAACAACCATAACCTGGCCGCATATTGCGGCCAGGAAGAATTAATTTGCGTCCTGGGTGGTTGGGTAAGGGCTCGGGTCTTCCGGGTTCACTACAGGTTGCTTGCACGACTCCTAGTATTCGCTAAATAATTTTTAGTGCCTCCGAGTTACTCCAGATTCCCATATACCCTCACAATTCAACACAAAACCGACATAATGAATTCCTAAATCCGTATTTTGGTTTCTATACTAAATCCCAGGTCTTTAAACACTCCCTACAGGTCATGGTTCCACAAAAACACCCAAACCCTTTCTAGAATTTCCCAAGTTCACAAATCCACCATCAAACCCCTTCTAAACTAACAATAGAATATAAAGGAACATAAAACTTCCTAAATGGTAGAAATTATACCTCATTAATTAGGCCACTCAAGAAAACCCTATCTCCCTAATGTTGTCAAAATCTCACTTTGCTTGGTCCAATGTGTAGAGGAAGTGATGGGGATTAATTTTTGTGAAGGGAGTATAAGGTTTTGGGGATTATTTGGAGATGGGTCTAGAGGGTGGAAGTGGAGGGAAGTGATCTTGAGGAAGATGAAGAAGGAGAAGAAAATGGTGGGGTAAAATGTATGGCGGCAGCCCCTCTCTCTCTCACTTATTCTCACTCTCTCCCCCCCCCCCCAATCATTCACCTTTTTAACTCTCTTTCATTTCTTTTTTTTTCTTTTCTCATCAAAAAACCAAACACATATGAAACCAACAACACACATGAACAACATGCAACCAAATGCAACATGACATGGTGCACTAGCCACGGAACTGTAGAAACACGGATTTGGCCTAATCGCGATTAGCAGTGCACTAATCGGGGTTTTATCCAAACTGCATATAATAAATTTTTAAAAATGCCAAATCCTTTAAATATATTTTTAAATGAATAAATAATTTTAATTTCAATTTATTTCACAATTATTGGTATATATTTATATCCTTTTTCGAAAACCCCAATTTCGCAAATTTGTGGTTTTCGGGAAAAATATTATTTTAATATTAAATTCCAAAAATAATATTTTATATTTTCTGAAATGTTACATATATGATATGACCGGATTATTGAATCAAGTGTTGATTTAATATCTAATATTGAATATTAGCCGGTTATATGTGATATAACCGGATAATTGAATCAAGTGTTGATTTAATGTTTTGATATACATATATAAATGATATTAATCGGTTATATATGATATAACCGGATTATTGAATCAAGTGTTGATAAAATAATTTGATATATACATATATATTAACTAATATTAGTTCACTAAATATTTTCTTCTCTTATATAGTTGTGTGTGTGTGTATATGTGTGTGTGTGTGTGTGTGTGTGTGTGTGTGATATATATATATATATATATATATATGAATTGTATCATGGTTGATGATACATACTATTAGGATGTATGAGAATCATACATGAAATATAATGATAAGATAAAGATTTATGAATAAAACAAATAGAAGAGTGAGTCATGGTTTGGTTGCTTGGAGAAGCCATGACTCACTCTCTTCTTTTATTTTATACTTAGATATTTATCTAATTCATTATGATCTTATCTTATGAGTGACATGGTTCATTATCTCATTCACATTCATCCAAGTTTATCTTCTTCTTAATTTTCCTCTTTAGTGTTTTTCATGAGTTGGAAAAAGAAAAGAGAAAATAATTTCTTGCGAGCAAATCTCCTACTTCATCAACCAACACTAATCTAGCCCATTAGTTTAGGTTGTTTGCTTCACTAATACCTTGATTAGTGAAGAGGGAGCTTGAGTGAAAGAGACTTCAAGATGGATCATCTTCGGCATCGAAGACTTCAAACAAGCTCGATCCTTTCTTCAAGTGGAGTCAAAGAAGGATTCTAGGAACTACTACTTAGAGCTTTGGAAGTGAAGGACCGGTCAACAAAGGTTGTAAACCCTCTTCACTTAGTTTAGAACTTGTATGCTTTACTTGAAACCCTAATTCTCTAGTTCGATTCTTGTTTAGTATGCTTATACCTATAGATTTTTTCAAATTGTATACTTGATTCTCTTTGAAACCTAGTAGAGATGCTAAGACATACTTTCACAATCGAGCACTTCCACCGGATTGCGGGGCATGCATGCAAATCTTTCAAATTCTTCTTTGTTTTTGGTGAGGGAACTATCTCCATTGGAGCTTCAGCTACCATAGAACAGGATGCCCCTGCATATCTTCTTTCATAGAGGCATTCTTTTATGACGGTTCCACATTTCAGTTATCAATCAGCTTGATCTTAACCAGCCTATATTGATCTTCAACCCAGTTCTTGAAGACAAAGCAGTCCTCAATCGAGTAGCTGACGAGCCGGTGATAAGGACAATAGTTAGAGTCATTAAACGAGCTGGACTATGCTGCATGCCGGGTCTCAGGCAACGTCACTATCTTTTTCTTCATGGTTAAGTCGAACAATTTCCTCATCTTATCATGAGGAAAGTAATACTCATGTTCTATCTTTTCTTCAATGGAGAGACCTAAGCGACTATCACTGCGGCGACCTCCTGCCTTGAAGACACCTGTCTGTTGTTAGGTATTGGCGCCAAAAGCAGTTTTGTTCTTTCCCTTACAATTCTGACCTTCTCTGCCGGACGAAGAAGGACCTTGATTTATCGCATCTAGAGGAGCCAACTTGTTGATAAGCTCTTGAAAAGTCGTAGGCACGAAAATTGTGAGGTACGGGAAAATCTGTGCCTATTGTCAATAATGCCTACAAAAATGGTTACAGCCAAAGCATCGGCGATAGGCTGCTCGCATTTGGACCGGAGATTTCGCCATCTTATAGCATATTGGACCTATGTCTCACCAGGTCTGGGCTTTTTATTGACTAGTGCGGTCACGGTAGTCTGTTCACTTGCACTAGAAAACCTCCGTGTGAAGAGGAGCTCCATCTCGGTAAAGGTCCTGATGGAGTCATTCAGATGTTCTGTATACAATTCGAAAACTATGTCTAAGAGACTACTCACGAACTAATGAAGGAGCATAATGCCATTGCCTCTAGTGTTTCCATACTCAGATCTAAACTGAGTGACATGCTGCTTCGAATTACCAGTTCCTTTGTATATAGGAAACGTCGGGATCATATATCCTGCAGGGTATTGTATTTGGTCGTACCATGCAGGATATGGTCGAGCCATCTTAATCAGTTTGCCTATAATTTCATTGGCTTGATGCTCTTTGAACTGCTGGGCAATGTATTCATTCAGCTGTGACTAGGAAATAATCTCTTCTTTCACTACTGGTGGGATTTAAGGAAAGTCATCAGTAATATCCACCGGTACTTCTTCTGCTGGTTGTTCGGGCTGAGCTATCTTCCTAACCATACTCTGAAACATGATGGCCATCTTATCCATCCTAGCATTCATCTCTGCGGCCTTTTCATCTTTTTTCTTGAGGACACGTTTCAGGTATTCAATATCCGATTCCTGACTTGTCTTCTCTTCGGAAACAACGTCTGGACTTGTGTTAGGCGGTGGAGTCATAAGTTTCGTCGCTTGAGCCAAGATTTCTTGTAATCTTTTTTAATCCTTTGTTATAGACAAGGTGACTGGTCTATGAGAAACAGAATTACGGCTTTCTTCCTTGGAGTTCATCATGTAAACAGTATGAATCACCATGCCGCCAGCCTTGGGGCGTTTAGAATATCAGCCTTTGGAATTCGCTTCGGGCGTAGGAATCTTCTCCGGCCTTCCTCTTTTCTGAGGGACCACCTTGGGAAGAACAATCTTCATGTCAGTAGAAGTGTCGTCACGATGGGGTTGACTCTTCAGCTTCTTGACCCGACGAGAATAGCTCAGATCGATGGTGGATCTTTGAACTTCCTTCCAGATCTTATGGATTGTCGAGGACAATCGTAGGGGTGAGCGTACAAAAGTGGATTCCTCTGGTATCTCCATAAGTGATGGAGATTTCTTGAGCACTGCGGTGGGCAAGTTGCACTTCACCATCTTCAAGGGTTCGAAGTTATTCCTGGTTGGAACCGCGGCATGGATGATCGGCAAAAGGGCCTGTAGTGTTATGCCAGATAGAGAACTTCCTCCATCCTATCTTTGTCGACTCCAATAGCAACGTCGAGCAGCTCTTGTGACAGGATCTTCTTCAACTTTAGGAGCTTCTTGAGTATGCTCCTTGTGTTGCTTGGGGACCTCAGTCGGTGCCAAGCGCTTGAACACAGGTACCCTCATGGATATTATAGAAGTCGTCTGAGGGGCTGATCTGCAGAAGGCCGATCATCTTGGGGGTGCAGGATCCTTGGGTGACTGAGAAATGAAGAGGGCCAGCCTCTCGAAGACCGCCTTCCTGGGTATCATGGGCTTCTTCTCCAGTAGGCCCACAGAACTCAAACCTAGTTTGCCGAAGGCCGAGCTTTTAAATTTGGCAGGTTCTTCAGCAGAATCTATGGAGACAGCAGCTAGCCTTTTAAAGACTAGCTTTCTTGAGATTTCCTCCCTTGGCGTTGAGGCACCAATAGTGGGGAGTGAAGGAAATTGTCAGATTTGGAGCTCATTTAATGTCTGCTAGACCTGAGCCGTAGGAATGCACAGCAGTAGGGCTCTGAACTGACTAGAAATGATCAGTTGAGGTGTGGAGTAGTTGGAACCAAATTTGCAGTTGCAATTATAGGATTCCATTGAGATCTGCATAGGAAGGAGAACACCTACTTCAGTATCCCATCATCCAAGAGCAATCATAAACATGTATATACCGCGATTTTGTTCGCGAAACACGACACACGGAGTGTGGAGTGGAAAGAGAAAATGGTTCCACCAGGTGTGACAGAATCTGTTTACCATCGCAAATGAGGAACTGAGGTGTGAGGAGGGTATACAGCATGAATGCGGGGGCATATGCTATATGGAACATATCTGTCCATCTCTCTAAAAATACCAAGTTGACTTATGGCACCATATATCGGAGGTTTAGATGGATGGGACCAATATAGCAGTAATTGTAGGTAGGCGATTATTATAATTGAGGGATGACCTATACAAGTAGAATAATCTTACTTGAAATGATTGTATGCTATCTGGTTTGTCTTTATCATTGATGTATATATGTTTTACTTGTTATTACGTGTCGCTAATACATAATGATGAAACCATAGGATTCTTTCTTGACTATTAGTATTATGATGTCGATCATATATGTAAGAGCTATATAGTCCATAAGCACATCCTTAAATGTTCTTAGTCGATGGAGTATCGAGACTAGGTATCAATATTCAAGATTGGACTAGTGTATATGTTTCTAGACCCCGACGAGGGCCAATGGCCGGTCTCACAAGCAATTGGTGTTGTGTCACCTATGTTAGTTTGCAGGTGCTCAATGGAGGTGAGTACACTGGACGGACTCGCCGAGATCTAGATGGTATTATACCTATAGTCAGATAGTTGTTCTTTAATGGCAAGCATACAGATTAGTCCTTTGACCTGAGATCTTAATTTTTCTCGTGTGAGTTCCCACTGTACTTAGATTATTACCCTACCATGGCTTAAAGGAGTTGTGTAAACAGGTTTTCGTTGGGTACAGTCCTGAACCACATGGAGGTAGTGAGCGATTATCAGGGATTCGATTCTCCTGGTATTAAGAGCCGATGTCGAGCTATGTTCGGTTGGCCATCACCTTAAATCAGTGACCACGGTGGATGAGATTTACTGATAGGAGTTCAATAGTTTCTCGGTTGGTGATGTGCTTTACTCAGGCATGACTTATCGGGTTATTAGGGATTTAACGTTACCACTGTAAGTCTATATTGCACACTCTATGGGTTTTGTAAAGAGGTGGAATTTTCAAAAAAAGATTTTGAGGCATGCAACAAAAAAATCTAAACCAAGAACTACCATAAGCCCTAATAGCAAAAACATCATAGATGATTACCTACTGTGATAGAAGTTTTATACTGATGGATTTGTATCCTTCAGGTCTTCTTGATACTCTTCTTAAGCTCCTTTCCGGTCCTAGATCAAGCTTGGTTGTCGACCTCCTCGATCCTAGATGATCCTTCTGATGGTTCTTGATTCAAGCTCGTACTTTAAAAAGAAAGCAACTAAACAAACTAGTTTGCTAATCTAGTTTGTTTAAGAGATGTAGAGATGGTTAGTTGTATTTTTTCTATCTCAAGACCCCATGGATCTTAACACATGAGAAGGTTTAGGGTTAAGGAAGAAGCGAGGAGAGAGGAGTAAAAGAAAATGAAGTGAGGATGTGAAAAAATCTCATGACCATTTTTGTTTTGTGAAACATTTTTCACAATTAAAAATGGGAACCATAGTTAAATAGTAATGCCAAATGAATTAAAAATTCATTTGGCCATGCCTCACACCATTCTTATTTGCCACATAACCTTCCACCTCATTTCTAAATATCAAAATAAATGATTAATACATAAATGAGGTGTCCTCTTCTAGAAAGTATTTTGTATAAATACAAAATACATTCTACCGTATATACATACCCGTATTCGTATCAAAATACGAATACCTAAGAGATAGAATAATACTATTAATATAATACTAGTATTAAATCAATATCTGATTTAACAAACCAGCTTAATCCTAAGCTCGCTAATATTATAATCTGTCCGATTAAATTCCGCACAACCAGTATACGTAATTAACCGGAACGCTGCACGTATAAACATACGGCCTTCACATCGTTTCGCCTGAACCAGAGAAACCCTCTGCGTGGGGCTCTAAAGACTCAACATACACTGGCAGTGGGTTAAACAACAAGCACGTTAGCGGCACTTGCTGTACGTAACGGCTACCCAGGTACCTGCCAAAAAGAAGGCCGAAAAGCAAACTCATCTGAAACTCTACTGAGCCTAACCGTGACAATATCCACACAGTCCGGTCTGTTCGTCTGAGAGTATTGCATACCGGGTCAAGGGGTGGTTAACGTCAGACCCCTACTAACTCGATAAGTCTTGCTGGTGTGGCTCAAGACCATCCAAGAAACTACTGATCTAACTATCAGTAATTCTCAACGGCTCTGGTCAGGGGCTTATAATGTTGACCAACAAAATACAGTGCTATATCGACTCTCTATACCGGGAATGACAAATCCTTAAAAATCGCTCACTGCCACCATGTATCTCGGGACTGTACCTAACTAAAACATGTTTGTACGGCTCCTTTGAGCCATGGTAGGATAGTAATCAAAGCACAGTAGGAACTCACACGAGATAAATAATGATCTCAGGTCTACAGACTACATGTACACATGCCACTTGAGAACTGCTATCTGACGTTAGGTTTATTACCATCTAGTAGTTCTCGGCTAGTCTGTCCAGTGTACTCACCCTCAGTGAGCACCTGTATACAATCTTAGGTGAAACACACCAATGGCTATGGGACTAACTATTGCCCCTTGTCGGGGTCTAGAAATATATACACTAGTCTACTATGGAATATCGATGCCCTGTCTCGATATTCCTCCGACTAGGGAAACTTTAAGGATGTGCTTATAGACTGCCCAGCCCCTACAACTATGATCGCCATCACAATGCTGGTAATTAAGCAATAATCCTACGGGTTTTATCAACATGTATAAGCCATAAGTAATAACTAGTAAAACATACGCACATGTTAAGAAAAAGGCAAACCAGATAGCATACTATCATTTCAAGTAAGATCGTCATGTACATATATATATCCATAGCATCCATTACAAATAATGGCCTCTAGAGCATACATATCATACAATCTCCCCTTGCACTAGGACCAGTTATTTGCATAGCGCATCCCAAACATCTCGAATATCCGTTCGAACTATGCTTGCGGTAAGGCCTTCGTGAATGGATCCGCTGTGTTATCTTTTGTGTTCACTCTCCGAACCTCAATCTTCTTATGATCTATGATCTCCCTGATCATGTGACACCACCTCAAGATGACTCTGGATTTCTGATGGGACCTTGGTTCCTTTTCTCAAGCTACAACCCCATTGTTAGCGTAATACAATGGTATTGGATTAGCATTGGATGGAACCACCTGAAGTTCAGAAGTGAACTTCCTCATCCAGACCGCCTCTTTTGCGGCATGGTTAGCAGCTATGTACTCAGCTTCCATCGTTGAGTCTGCGACGGTGTCCTGTTTAGAACTCTTCCAACACACCTCCCCTTCATTGAGGGTAAACACATAACCCGAGACATATTTAGAGTCGTCCTTGTCACTTTGGAAGCCAGAGTCGGTAAAAGCCTAGATTTGGAGGTCCCCATTACCGTACAATAATAAAATCTCCTTAGTCCTTCTCAGGTACTTGAGATGTTCTTTACTTCTATCCGATACTTCTCATCTGAGTTTGACTGATACCTGCTTACCATATTAAGTGTGTAAGCTATGTCTGGTCTGGTACATAACATCACATACATTATAGATCCCACCACCAAAGCTTAGGGTGCAATACTCATGCGAGCCCTCTCTTCATCAATCTATGGAGACATCTCTTTGGAGAGGGTGATCCCATGACAAGCAGGTAAATTACCGTGCTTGTAATCTTCCATATTGAACCTCTTTAGTATGGTGTCAATGTACCTGGAGTATGAAAGTCCCAACATTCTTTTAGACCTATCACGATAGATCTTAATACCTAGAATGTAGGAGGCATCACCCAAGTTTTTCATGGAAAATTTCTATGACGAGAAGGGCTTGAACGATTGCAGCATATGGATGTCACTCCCTATCAGGAGTATGTCATCCATGTATAATACGAGAAAGACGACTACTCCACCTACAATCTTTCTATAAATGTATGGTTCATCTATATTTTTGACAAAGTCAAATTCTTTAACCGTCTCATCAAAGTAGATGTTCCAACTCCGCGATACCTACTTCAATCCATAAATGGATTTAAGCAACTTGCACACCTTTCCGCTGCTCCCACTATCTAAAAATCCCTCTGGCTGATCCGTGTAAATGCACTCTTCTAAGTTTGCATTTAGAAAAGTGGTTTTCACGTCCATCTGCCAGATATCACGATTATGGAAAGCAGCAATGGCAAGTAGGATCCGAATGGATTTAAGCATAGCCACTGGAGAAAAGTTTCATCATAGTCTAATCCTGGTCTTTGACGAAAACCTTTTTACAACAAGTCTAGCTTTATAGGTTTCTACCTGTCCATCTGCACCAATCTTATTTTTGAAAATCCATTTGCATCCAACAGGTTTTAACCCAGGAGGAGCAACTTCCAAAGTCTATACTTTGTTGGTGTACATGAATTACATCTTAGATCTCATAGCGTGCAGCCACTTCTCCGAGTCTTTACTCGTGATAGCCTGTTGAAAACTAGTAGTCATATCATCAACGATGATGTAATCCTCTCGATCCCAATCTATGAGAAACCCATAGTATCTCTCAGGCGGATGAGAACTCCTACTAGATCTGCAGAGTGGCCTCGGTTCGTTGGGCTCTATTGAAAGCTCAGGTTCTACTAAGTCTTTAGCAGTAGTTTGTTGTTCTAGAATTTTTTCCAGTTCTATCGACCTCCCACTAATTTCTTTTGCAAGAAATTCGTTCTCTAAAAATAGTATGTGGCGGGCAACAAAAACCTTTTGTTCTTCAGTGTGGTAGACAAGATATCCCCCTGAATTCTTGGGGTATCCCACAAACTTGCATAAAACTAATCGTGTCTCGAGCTTGTCCGGATTCTGCTTTTTGACAAAGGCTGGACACCCCCATATCTTAAGATACTTAAGACATGGTCTCTTCCCACTCCATATCTCATATGGAGTGGTAGACAAAGACTTAGTTGGAACCCTATTCAATAGATATGCAGCTGATTCTAGTGCAAAACTCCAAAAGGAAATGGCAACTCAGCACTACTCATCATGGAACGCACCATATCGAATAGCGTGCGATTCCTTCTCTCTAATACACCATTATACTTAGGTGTATTCGGAGGAGTAAGCTGAGAGAGAATTCCATTCTCTTTTAAGCATTCAAGGAAAGTAGTACTTAAGTATTCTCTACCCCAATCAGATCGAAGTATCTTGATACTTTTACCTGTTTGTTTCTCCACTTCATTCTTATACTCCTTTAATTTCTCGAAGCCCTCGGATTTATGTTTCATTAAGAATACATGTCTATACCTTGAGAAATCATCAGTAAAAGTGATAAAGTAGGAGTAACCACTTCGTGCATGTGTAGATATCGGACCACATACATCACTGTGTATGAGTCCCAAGAGCTCACTGGTTCCTTCTCCGTGTCCTGTGAACGGAGATTTGGTCATCTTTCCTTTTGATACATGATTGAAAAGTTGCATATGATATATATTCGAACGGATCCAAATATCCATCTTTATATAACTTAGTCAATCTTGTTTCGTTAATATGACCAAGTCTACAATAGCATAAGAAGGCTTAATTTGAATCTGGAGCCTTTCTTTTTAGTGTGGTTTGGACATTGAAAACTTGATGTTGATTGAGTGTGTATATACAGTTATCTAGTATGCCTGACCCAATCAGTTCTTGATTTAGGTGAATGTTCATAACATTTCTTTCAAGTGCAAAATTATATCCTTCATTAGACAACAAAGATACTGATATAATATTACACGGTATACTTGGTACAAAAAACAGCTATACAACACCAAAATGTGTCTACTCATCAAACCCAGGTGATAATCTCCCACTGCAACAGCATCTACCTTTACTCCGTTGCCAACTCTGAGGGTAATATCACCTACCTTCAATACTCTACGGTTTCTCAATGCCTGCAAAGAATTACAAATATGAGAACAAGAACCGGTATATAGTACCCATGTGTAGAGTTAACTGAAAAATGGTTTTCAATCATGAACACACCTGAAGCCGAAGCATCAGCTTGCTTCGTGTCCTTGCCCTTGGCTTTAAAAGCCTTGCAATCCTTCTTCCAGTGACCCTTCTTATGACAGTAGCAGAACTCATCCTTTCCTGCTTTCACTCCTCGAATTGTTCGTTCCTTGCACCTTCTTGACACCACCTTTCGGCATGGTGGGGTTCTTCTTCTTCTTCCTTTTTGCTTTCGTTTTGGATTTAGAAGAGGAAATTTCCTCAACAATAAGAACAGGTGTCTTCTCCTTTTTTAAGGAGCTCTCAGCTACCCTCAACAAGTTGAAGTGTTTTGGAAGATCTACTTCCATCCCGTGCATGTTGAAATTCAACACGAACTGGGAGAAGGTGTGAGGAAATGACTGTAGAATCAAGTCAATGTATAACTCGTTCTCTAACACGCATCCCGGGTTTGAGAGCTCTTCAATGAGACTGATCATCTTTAGGACGTGTTCTCCTACAGGTGATCCGACAGCTAACCTCACCTGAAATAATTTCTTTGAGGTCTCATACCTTGCGATACGAGAGTGCTCTCTATACAAATCCTTGCAATAGAGGAAAATGGATTTAATGTCCATTTTTTATGCTGTTTCTGAAGTTCATTATTCATTGAAACCAGCACAACGCACTTAGCTTTTTCGCAATCCAGGTCCTACGTTTTTCGGACCTCGATGTCCGCAACCATGGAATCTGGCCTTGGGATAGGGAAAGCAGTACTGGTGAGGACATATGCCACTTTGTCATAAGTGAGTGCAATATTGACGTTCCTCGGCCAATCGTTATAGTTTGGCCCAGTCAGTGTATTTTTCTTAAGTAGTAGTTTAAGTCCCATCATGGTTACTGCCAGAGAGAGAAAAGAAATACTCAGCATATGCTCTTGCAAAATTAGATTGGTTTATTATCTTATCTAATCAGGATGGCTCCCATTGTTTCCTCGAATTCTCCATCAAACATTAAAAAGAGAATTAGTCGGGATCATTTACACTTTACAAGTTCGCTAACCGTTCGGCCAGGTGGATGTTGGTACTTTAAGGGAGGTTCCCCATGCTCTCGCACGGACCTAATTAAAATAAACCTCGTTTCCGCAGAGGCGTAGCCCCGTCAACACTTTCTAGACACTTAATATGTTAGCTAATTGTGAAGTGAAAAATATCTCCCAAGAGTAATCTACTCATTAGTGGGATCGGGATCCAATTATCATTGAATGATGACCTAAATAGAAGCCACTCTAGTTACCACACTTCATAAGGTATGCTCAATCTTCAAGTTTCCTTTATGTTTGAAACTCCCGATGTGGTTTTTTCCCCAAGCTCTTATGACCTTGACGAAGGCAACAAATCATAAGATGCAAGTCAAGTTCTTCCCATTATTGTCCTGATTAATTTAGACCCACCCGTACTCGCCCTTGACGAAGGCCAACAAGGCTGTATGACTGTCCTAAACCAATGCATCTATCTATACTATGACTAAGCAACACACCACTACCATTCACTATGCCATGACGAATGCCAACAAACATAGTATAAATACGGTGTGCTACTCATTTGAAAAGACGGAGGGCTACGACTAGTTTTTGCGAAAAACTTGAACGTAATGAACTTAATATCGTTGAAGGAACGATAGCTTTGAAAAGGAGTGGTTCAAGCTCTGCTTTTTAAACGAGTGTTTTGAAAAGAACCGAGTGGTTTTTCAAATTTTTCCAATAACATCTTTTTAGGTTTATTATCTCGCATTAATGAGGATTAATGCGGTCCTATCAATTTAAATCCTATCACACCAGAAAACAACGAAAATAGAATGTACGTATATGCCATCCGCATTCGCTACGGGCCCCGTCATGCACCGTTACGTTACTTAACTACCGGCAGAGCAGAGGCAGGGCTGGCGCGGATGCAAAATATATACAACAATTATTAATATATATATATATATATATATATATATATAACCATTCGTCCCAGGCATGCCAACCATCACAGATATCAACATCATAGAGAATGGAAAAATAGATCAACTATGAACTTTGCATTTTATCGAGCCACATATGAAATACAATGCTCTACGGTCATGTGAATAGCCGAGGGTAAACTATCCTAGACCCTTAAGAGTGCGGAAAGGTACCCGCCAATCCTAGAATTGGGTGTCACGACCCGAAAGTACGGAACATGACCGGCACTTAAACTACGAACGTCTCGAGGCGTACGTAATCTAAGTAAACCGAAAACCCAGAAATCCAAACCAAGAAAATAAGTAGAGTGAAGGAAAACCAATTTAAAACAAGTAGTTTTAATAGCATAAGCCGAATTATGCGGTTTTTAAGAACATCAAAATTTACTGAAAATTTCGGCAGAGTCTCCTTTGTAAATACTGGCTCCCAAACGGGATACAACATGAATAGTATACGAAATCAACAAAAAGGCATCCCCAAGCGGGAGCTAGCTCTTCGTCAATCGACGGTCACAACCACACAAGCAATATAATATACAACGCCAACGGCGAGGATCAAAACTCAAAAGGAAACTCAAAACCACCAGAAATATAACGAGCGACTCTAAGGTCGAAAGAATAAACAACACTGGTCTCTATCTCAAAATAAATACATGTTTGGTTGATGGAACTTCTAGATACAACAGAATAATGATATACAAGATAATATGATGGGTACGATACAAGAAAAACCCACCTACTAGCAAGTCACCCGAATGAAACTGAGCCCGCAAAGCCGTAATGAAACCTGTATGGCAACCTGCAAGAAACTGGGGCACAACGGGGGTGAGTTGCCAACTCGTGAATAGAAAAATATCTACGCACAAAAATCGCATAAATTACGCAATCCTAGGTCAATGATCATAATATATCCTCAAAAATGTATATAACACGTAGCCTATAACAAGGCTAGGGTAAATATCTAACCCGAGTGTAATCTCATGTGCCCGTGTCAATGCCTCAGGTAGCAATATATCATATAAATGAGGTATGAATGCATGAAAACAGAATACATGTAAATGAAGAAACTGTTTTCATAAATTAGTGAGATTTTCTTCGTATTTTTAAACTGAGGTATCATAATGAAATCAGTATCAACAGTGTGTAGCATCGACACAAAACATAAATCTCACTGTCTCGAAATATCAATGTCTCAATCTCAATATCTAGGGCGCCGTCAGTCCAGACCGGCCCCTACCATCAATCTCAAGACCACGACGGTATCCTCCGGATATCCGACGCGTCGGGTAATATCACCGGTAGGTAATCTGTCCCCTGCCAGGCTCAACGTCAACACCACATTCATCTTGCCCCGGGGTACCATACCGGGCCCACCATGTACCCGAAACGGTTCCTCCACTCCTCGAATCGGGTCTCGAAATCCATCAGCAAACTCATGGTGGACGACTCATATATCATAGGAAAACCGCACTTTTTATTTTAAAAGAGAGAAAAGGTTTATTTATGTTTTTGCGGTTTTCCTCCAAATCCAGAAAATCTCATGGAAATCCGAATCCAAAACCTCAATAACACGTAAAATAGTGAATATATGTATGAGAATCCATGAATGCGGCATAACGATGAATAACAGTATGCATGAAGTGACAAGTAATAACTACAATATCTAAGCTGGCATATAAGATAAGTACACTAATATTATGTCAAACTACTAGCTATCTAGCTAAGTTAAGCAATAATATTTTCTAAGGTGTACGTGACATGGCAATTACCGATGAAGATGTGTGTAAGCCGGCAAATAAGTGTATGTGGTACATACGCATCATCGGTAATGGTGCTGGTATCCTAACAGCATGATATCACTAATGGAGTATGAAACATAAAATAAGCATGCGATGCGAAGCGGACCACAAAAAAAAGAGCGGGAGCTGAAAACTAGACGCAACGATAACAATCTGCATTAATCTAATATAAGTCCTACAAATGGTGCCTTTTGAAATAACACGAATCATGGGTTTTGAAAATAGGGGCTACGGAATTTTTATGAAAAGATACGTCTTTTGAAATATCCGTAGGATCCCTTGGGCTGTCTTTAAGAATGCCCACGATTCGTTGGTTTTTGTAATAGGTAAGAAGTCTAATCTAATCTAACAACTACACTAAATTATACGGCTGAACTGACAAGCTGAACTACAGGTAAGGGAACCGCCTATCATCTGAGTCGATACATATACATACCTGTATATGTATAGTCGGTGATCCCGCCTCAATAATATCATATCCGATACCATATCTATAATTAGGCATCCCAAGTCAAGAGTGCGGATCAATCATCAATATAGCTCGTACGTAAATCCGTCGTACGGCATCCCAATCTGGGTACGGGTCAATATCACAATGATCATGCTATTCACCTGGTATCCTCTTTATCAAATATCATAATCGGGGTACTGATCTACGTCTAGTACCATACTGATATCGCCTACGTATGCATGGACGTGTGTGAAACACTACATCAAGGACCCGCTACAACGTCATGTCGTATCTAAGATACGAACCCTGCTATATCACCGATCTCACGGCCTCGATTCAATCTCATCGACTCAGCTCAACCCCAAGTATCATCCTCAATCCGTATGTGAACACATAGTCCCATACCCATGTGAACACATAACTATAAAGAATCCCATGAGCACATATCAATAGGAATGTATGCAAGTATGTATGTGTCTATGTGTAGTGCAACACTACCCTAAGGTTCGCAACACTAAAGTAATCCAACACACCAATATCCATCCTAAGTATCGTTATTAATCCCAAATAACATATAATAATTGTTGGTGTGTATACGCATCCGTATACACCACCACGGACTGCGGGGGTGCTATACGCCATCCACCCGACTTCTCCCCGTAGATATAAATCTACTCACCTGGTCCTCGCTAGCCGATGCCGACGTCGCCACGCGCTTTCTTGTCGTCTCGAAGTCCACATGGGGGTACCTACATATCATAACGCACCATATCGCATTAAAACTAAATTCGAAATCGAAACGGCATACGAAAATCAAATCGGCACGCGTATCACGCATAGGTCCAAACCTATCGCCTACGCATGCAAGAATAATCAAACCAACTCTCGATGTCGATGTACAAACGTCAAACCATCGAGAAAAATCCAATCACACTCATTTGCAGATTCACGAACACTAATTTTAATATAAACTAGGTTAAAACTCACAAAAACCCCAATTTCACTTAAAAAGTCATTTTTCCGAAAATCTAGCAAGCACAATTCGCCGTTTTTGTACAAAACAGGATGTTTAAATGAATGTAGCGGCCAATATATTTATTAAATATCTTAAATAAGTCATATAAACAATTCCCGGAATTTATTCTCATTAAATTCCAAAACCCCTAATATTCTAATTTACAAAATACCTAAAATTTAACAATTTCAAAGCAAAAATGCACAAACTACAATCTCGCTTAGATTTGCATGATCTAAAGCATTAAACCACACTTAATAAAGTTAATGAAGTCATGAAAAACCTAAACACATTTTTAATCCCAAGTATTTAACCAATTTCAAAAACCTAATAAGCAAATTAGCAAATTAACACAATTTTTAAACTAACCATTAGCACAAGCTACTAATCTTGTATTAACATGACAAAAAAAAAACCTAAATATAACACACAACCATACACCAATTTTATAAAACCCTAACTTGCATTCAATTTCATAACTTGAATTCCAAAACTTGCAATTAAACTCACATATCCAAATTAACACTTAATTAAATTAGCTTAGGAAATTAGTAACAAATTAAGCAACAAAAATGTTTAGAATTATACCCAAAACATATGAAGATCCACAAGCATCCATGGCCTCCAAAAATGCCCTCTTTTCACAAGGATCCATGCTATACGGGCTAATCTAAAATGGGTAGGAGTCGGATTTGGATTTAGATTTGAATTTTGCATGGATTTTGAAGTGATTTGTGGATTTTTTTGATGAAGAAAAGAGTGGGATTTTGGGGGGGGGCTGCTGTTGTTGGGAGGGGGGCTCGACTGATTGGGGGTGTGAGGAGAGAGAGGGAGGTAGAGAAAATACAAGGGAGGAAAGTCAAGGTCAAGGTAAGGTCAAAAGTCCACATAATTCACCCATTTTCTTTTCTTTTCTTTCATATCTTTTCCTTCGAAAATCAAGTGGGGAAAAATATGGTGGCTGCTGAATTCAGCCATGGGGAGGAGTAAGTGGGGGTGTGTGGGTGTGGGTACGGGTGTGGGGTGATGAAAAATGATAAATACAATACCCCAAACATCCATTTACGCTAAAAAAAGCCTTTTTTTCTTCAATAATTTCTAAACCGTTTTGGCAAACGATTTCGTTCCAAAAACCACATGATAAAATTTTATTTAATGTTTTATGATGCAAAAAATTTGTTTCAACTCATTCCAATTTGTAATTTTCCCTAATTAAATGTATTAGTGACGGCTTAAAATAATAATAAAATAATATTTTTTTCAGAAAATTTGAAATTTCACCAGCGGCTCAATAAACAGCAAATAATAGCAATTACATAGCTAGAATATGTATATTTAATTTTTATAATAAGATATTTGTATTTTGACTTTTTACAGAAAACCCCCTTATTTTACCGTTTTTTCGAAATTTCACCGAAACGATTTTCAAAACGTTACAATCTTCCCCCCTTAAAGAAATTCGGTCCCCGAATTTAAATTAAAACTCTCCCCAAATACTAAAACATCTAAACCAAAACCATCAAGTCGTCGGGGCTCCGAAATTGTAAATACATAAAACAAATCGTAGCGCAGCGCATGCGCATGAAAAATGAGCATATAACTCAAATCACAACTCCGTCAAGCATCCCGCAATCATCGGAGTCATGGGGAAGGCATCAATGCCAAATCCAAAGCAAAACCAATATGATATAACTCGAAACTATACATGTAAATATCGAATCTATATATGTAAGTATCTGAAAGAAATGCATGCCAAATCTCTTTAAGTCGCTGTGCATGCATATAACACTGCACAGTGGCGGACGTCTATCATAAGAAAATAACTATTTACATATATACCTTTGTTTGAAATGTACGTTCCGCCGTTTTGGAAATAATTTAGAAGGGTCTCCTTGTTTTAAACATTTCGTGTCATATCAGACACGTAGGTAAATACTGAGGCTATAACTCGCTTTTTGGAAATCCCTTCAATAATTATCAATGCATGCAAAATATATTCAGGTACTGTCCTCTGACTAGTCCTGCTCAGTACGAAAACACATAGCAATATCATAAAAACGTACTTCTCTATACGAAATCAATCCCAAAATATGCACATGAATGCTACGTGCGTCTGGTGCGCACGGAAATCAAAATCCATGAATGTGCCATACATGCGCACAGAAACAACATCTAAGTGCATCGGGTGTGCATGAAACATCTGTCGTAGGCAACGTGTGCCTGACAGCAAAATCAGGTGCATCTGACATGCACGAAAAATCTCGAATTAGTGCATCTGGTGTGCACCAAATCGCATCTCATAACAGGCATCCAACAGGCGCTAAAAATCCAATCCGGTGCATAAAATGCACAAAACAAATGTCGAGCATCACCCTCGAAATCGAAATCCAGTGTATCCAAGTGCACAAAATACATGTCACTGCACTGCCAGCATATATAAACTATACAGAGTGCAGGAACCAAATCACGTGCGTGCATACGCACAAAATCAACTCAACTGTTTAAAACCGTAAAATCACAAACATGTGAAACTAAAGCACGAAAACGATATCAAGTGCAACACGGTGCAAAGATCGTAAATTCTCAATCATCAAAATCAAATCATACGAATAAATCACCCAAAACATCGAAATCAATAATGGCGGAACAGTACCGCTCAAGCGCATCCTCTAAGAATCTCGGCCAACTGTCACGGTCACTAATGGGACATCTCGTCGATGATCATGAACTCTGGCCTGCTGGTGTGCGTAACCATGACCACTCCTGGGTCAAGGTCTTCACTGTGAATTACCAATCTTTCGGTCCATCGGCTCATCGGCCCTGTCGGGTGTGCTAACGGGGATGATCCAGTTCTGGCACGTCTCTTGTCATCTCCCGGTCAATCATCACGACCACTCGTAAGACAGCATATCACTGGCGTCGGCCTCTGGCTCTCTGAATGTACGTGACACATCTGATCCTGGGTGCAAGTATCATTGCAGCAGTGTCCTGGAAGGAATCCTGCTCACGGCCTCTTCCATGTCTCGTCTCTGCCAACTGTCCGGAAGTCATTGTCCTTTCCTGTATCTACTTCTTGCTCTGGAACGACTGCATACTCATCGCAACTCCTTCTGGAAGGTAAGTCCAAGTACCATGCCTCGGCATGCGCATCGCATCTCTGATGTCGGCGGAGTGGAACGTCATCTCATCTAGATCTGGTGCGAACCTCTTACTCCACTTTTTTCTAACGTCGTCTGCTTTGGACTCGTCTCGTCGCGGCTGCATGGACTGAGCTCCAACGACTATCCTCGTATCTGGAGTCTCCCAAGAATGCGTCTCACCACCTAGCATCCGAATTAAGTCGAACCATCCAATCGATTGTCAAAACCTCATAATCCCCCCAAGGGCTCAACATCTTGGGTACAGTTTAATAGTATCGAGTACATACCACAGCATCGGTGGTCCAGCCGTAGAAGGGCAAACCCAAGCCTCACTAATGGCGCCGTAGAACTGCCGCAAACCCGAAGGTTCAAAGGCTTTCATACGGTCATTAAGTCGAGTTAGGGTTTCATTCTTCTAGAGGGACCATAGAATTGCCTGCATGTCTTTCCGACTACTTTAAACTTGGAATAATAGGTTTCCGACATTCGATCGTCTCTGTCGACCCTCACGTCTCTGCGTGAAGTCGTCTCTAGCTGGAAGCAATCTATCTGATGACCTCGCATCGGGGTAAGCGAACGAACCACCTGTCCTAGTCATTCATCATCGGGTGACTAGCGACCTTCTATCATCTATTCGTACAACTCGCCCCGCAATAGCTCCAACATATGGGGCGATAACTCGTCGCTCGCAGCTACCACTGGCTTGCTCGTCTGCATGCTGAACAGTGCCTCAATCATCAGGAGTAAGCAACACACCAACGGGCATCAAAATCTGGCTGGCCTCTATCATTGGCTCAATTCTCTAGTATCGATCAGCGCCTTCGAGTAACCTCATAAAGACGATCCGCCAAACACTCGTGGCGCGGAAACACAGTAAAAAGATACATCTCTGCAATCGTGTGTCGCCGGAATTTCGCCCTGGTCAGTCCTCGTTCGTGACGAGCTTGTGCTGACCGCAACTCTAGCCGTAGCTCTCCCTACCGTAACCGTAGCAGCAAAACCAAACTGGTACCGATGAGGCTAGATCAGGAAGGAATATGATACTGAACAAGGAAATGTACATCCTAAGGCTTCATAAGTGGAGTGGCGTGTCGTAAATATGCCACGGAACATACCAACGGTACGTCACTCTACTTTAGTCACCTATTCCATCAACCAAGGGTCATCCTACGCTCCGAAGGTTAAAACCTAACGCTCTGATACCAACTTTGTCACGACCCGAAAGTACGGAACATGACCGGCACTTAAACTACGAACGTCTCGAGGCGTACGTAATCTAAGTAAACCGAAAACCCAGAAATCCAAACCAAGAAAAGAAGTAGAGTGAAGGAAAACCAATTTAAAACAAGTAGTTTTAATAGCATAAGCCGAATTATGCGGTTTTTAAGAACATCAAAATTTACTGAAAATTTCGGCAGAGTCTCCTTTGTAAATACTGGCTCCCAAACGGGATACAACATGAATAGTATACGAAATCAATAAAAAGGCATCCCCAAGCGGGAGCTAGCTCTTCGTCAATCGACGGTCACAACCACATAAGCAATATAATATACAACGCCAACGGCGAGGATCAAAACTCAAAAGGAAACTCAAAACCACCAGAAATATAACGAGCGACTCTAAGGTCGAAAGAATAAACAACACTGGTCTCTATCTCAAAATAAATACATGTTTGGTTGATGGAACTTCTAGATACAACAGAATAATGATATACAAGATAATATGATGGGTACGATACAAGAAAAACCAACCTACTAGCAAATCACCCGAATGAAACTGAGCCCGCAAAGCCGTAATGAAACCTGTACGGCAACCTGCAAGAAACTGGGGCACAACGGGGGTGAGTTGCCAACTCGTGAATAGAAAAATATCTACGCACAGAAATCGCATAAATAACGCAATCCTAGGTCAATGATCATAATATATCCTCAAAAATGTATATAACACGTAGCCTATAACAAGGCTAGGGTAAATATCTAACCCGAGTGTAATCTCATGTGCCCGTGTCAGTGCCTCAGGTAGCAATATATCATATAAATGAGGTATGAATGCATGAAAACAGAATACATGTAAATGAAGAAACTGTTTTCATAAATTAGTGAGATTTCCTTCGTATTTTTAAACCGAGGTATCATAATGAAATCAGTATCAACAGCGTCTAGCATCGACACAAAACATAAATCTCACTGTCTCGAAATATCAATGTCTCAATCTCAATATCTAGGGCGCCGTCAGTCCAGACCGGCCCCTACCATCCATCTCAAGACCACGACGGTATCCTCCGGATATCCGACGCGTCGGGTAATATCACCGATAGGTAATCTGTCCCCTGCCAGGCTCAACGTCAACACCACATTCATCTTGCCCCGGGGTACCATACCGGGCCCACCATGTACCCGAAACGGTTCCTCCACTCCTCGAATCGGGTCTCGAAATCCATCAGCAAACTCATGGTGGACGACTCATACATCATAGGAAAACCGCACTTTTTATTTTAAAAGAGAGAAAAGGTTTATTTATGTTTTTGCGGTTTTCCTCCAAATCCAGAAAATCTCATGGAAATCCGAATCCAAAACCTCAATAACACGTAAAATAGTGAATATATGCATGAGAATCCATGAATGCAGCATAACGATGAATAACAGTATGCATGAAGTGACAAGTAATAACTACAATATCTAAGCTGGCATATAAGGTAAGTACACTAATATTATGTCAAACTACTAGCTATCTAGCTAAGTTAAGCAATAATATTTTCTAAGGTGTACGTGACATGGCAATTACCGATGAAGATGTGTGTGAGCCGGCAAATAAGTGTACGTGGTACATACGCATCATCGGTAATGGTGCTGGTGTCCTAACAGCATGATATCACTAATGGAGTATGAAACATAAAATAAGCATGCGATGCGAAGCGGACCACAAAAAAAAGAGCGGGAGCTGAAAACTAGACGCAACGATAACAATCTGCATTAATCTAATATAAGTCCTACAAATGGTGCCTTTTGAAATAACACGAATCATGGGTTTTGAAAATAGGGGCTACGGTGTTTTTTATGAAAAGATACGTCTTTTGAAATATCCGTAGGATCCCTTGGGCTGTCTTTAAGAATGCCCACGATTCGTTGGTTTTTGTAATAGGTAAGAAGTCTAATCTAATCTAACAACTACACTAAACTATACGGCTGAACTAACAAGCTGAACTACAGGTAAGGGAACCGCCTATCATCTGAGTCGATACATATACATACCTGTATATGTATAGTCGGTGATCCCGCCTCAATAATATCATATCCGATACCATATCTATAATCAGGCATCCCAAGTCAAGAGTGCGGATCAATCATCAATATAACTCGTACGTGAATCCGTCGTACGGCATCCCAATCTGGGTACGGGTCAATATCACATTCATCATACTATTCACCTGGTATCCTCTTTATCAAATATCATGATCGGGGTACTGATCTACGTCTAGTACCATACTGATACCGCCTACGTATGCATGGACGTGTGTGAAACACTACGTCAAGGACCCGCTACAACGTCATGTCGTATATAAGATACGAACCCTGCTATATCACCGATCTCACGGCCTCGATCCAATCTCATCGACTCAGCTCAACCCCAAGTATCATCCGCAATCCTTATGTGAACACATAGTCCTATACCCATGTGAACACATAACTATAAAGAATCCCATGAGCACATATCAATAGGAATGTATGCAAGTATGTATGTGTGTATGTGTAGTGAACCACTACCCTAGGGTTCGCAACACTAAAGTAATCCAACACACCAATATCCATCCTAAGTATCGTTATTAATCCTAAATAACATATAATAATTGTTGGTGTGTATACGCATCCGTATACACCACCACGGACTGCGGGGGTGCTATACGCCATCCACCCGACTTCTCCCCGTAGATATAAATCTACTCACCTGGTCCTCATTAGCCGGTGCCGACGTCGCCACGCGCTTGCTTGTCGTATCGAAGTCCACATGGGGGTACCTACATATCATAACGCACCATATCGCATTAAAACTAAATTCGAAATCGAAACGGCATACGAAAATCAAATCGGCACGCGTATCACGCATAGGTCCAAACCTATCGCCTACGCATGCAAGAATAGTCAAACCAACTCTCGATGTCGATGTACAAACGTCAAACCATCGAGAAAAATCCAATCACACTCATTTGCACATTCACGAACACTAATTTTAATATAAACTAGGTTAAAACTCACAAAAACCCCAATTTCACTTAAAAAGTCATTTTTCCGAAAATCTAGCAAGCACAATTCGCCGTTTTTGTACAAAACAGGATGTTTAAATGAATGTAGCGGCCAATATATTTATTAAATATCTTAAATAAGTCATATAAACAATTCCCGGAATTTAATCTCATTAAATTCCAAAACCCCTAATATTCTAATTTACAAAATACCTAAAATTTAACAATTTCAAAGCAAAAATGCACAAACTACAATCTAGCTTAGATTTGCATGATCTAAAGCATTAAACCACACTTAATAAAGTTAATGAAGTCATGAAAAACCTAAACACATTTTTAATCCCAAGTATTTAACCAATTTCAAAAACCTAGTAAGCAAATTAGCAAATTAACACAATTTTTAAACTAACCATTAGCACAAGCTACTAATCTTGTATTAACATGACAAAAAAAAAACCTAAATATAACACACAACCATACACCAATTTTATAAAACCCTAACTTGCATTTAATTTCATAACTTGAATTCCAAAATTTGCAATTAAACTCACATATCCAAATTAACACTTAATTAAATTAGCTTAGGAAATTAGTAACAAATTAAGCAACAAAAATGTTTAGAATTATACCCAAAACATATGAAGATCCACAAGCATCCATGGCCTCCAAAAATGCCCTCTTTTCACAAGGATCCATGCTATACGGGCTAATCTAAAATGGGTAGGAGTCGGATTTGGATTTAGATTTGAATTTTGCATGGATTTTGAAGTGATTTGTGGATTTTTTTGATAAAGAAAAGAGTGGGATTTGGGGGGGGCTGCTGCTGTTGGGAGGGGGGGCTCGGCTGATTGGGGGTGTGAGGAGAGAGAGGGAGGTAGAGAAAATACAAGGGAGGAAAGTCAAGGTCAAGGTAAGGTCAAAAGTCCACCTAATTCACCCATTTTCTTTTCTTTTCTTTCATATCTTTTCCTTCGAAAATCAAGTGGGGAAAAATATGGTGGCTACTGAATTCAGCCATGGGGAGGAGTAAGTGTGGGTGTGTGGGTGTGGGTACGGGTGTGGGGTGATGAAAAATGATAAATACAATACCCCAAACATCCATTTACGCTAAAAAAAGCCTTTTTTTCTTCAATAATTTCTAAACCGTTTTGGCAAATGATTTCGTTCCAAAAACCACATGATAAAATTTTATTTAATGTTTTATGATGCACAAAATTTGTTTCAACTCATTCCAATTTGTAATTTTCCCTAATTAAATGTATTAGTGACGGCTTAAAATAATAATAAAATAATATTTTTTTCAGAAAATTTGAAATTTCACCAGCGGCTCAATAAACACCAAACAATAGCAATTACATAGCTAGAATATGTATATTTAATTTTTTTATAATAAGATATTTGTATTTTGACTTTTTACAGAAAACCCCCTTATTTTACCGTTTTTTCGAAATTTCACCGAAACGATTTTCAAAACGTTACATTGGGTGACCCGGATCTCGACTCCTCGAGATGGCCACCCACTGAATTCTAGAACCCGATAGCTTGTGCACTCCTCCGTGGGTCATTCCTAGATGCGGAAATGAAAAATAATATACAGCCGGTGACATCATCCTCAACCCGGATGTGTCCTAATAAAAGAATATACATCAATTATTATATGAATTACAAAATTCACACACCTCTTACATCTAAATTCCCACCGGGCCATTCATACGACGATCCATCAAACAATTCACAACACAGAACATCACAGGATATATGCAACCCCTTCTGATAGACGTAGAGCGATTAGAAGATGTTTAAGAACACATATACGCATCACAAAAGCATGTAAAGAAAACCTCAACGCTTGAATTCTGTGCAATTAGCGAACGAAACCATTTTCCAAGACTCGAAAAAAACAGTTCACTAAAGTCCCCCAAAAAACGTTTTAAGCCAATCCGGGAGTCAAAACAAACTCGAAACCCATCCAAATCTTCGTGGAGGAGAAAGGGTAAAAATTAACTATCAACACAGGGGCTTAGGAGGGTACCCACCCCCAGGGGCCACCACGAGGTGGCCCCCAAGGGTAGGCAGACCCGAGAGCACCTTTTTAGGGTTCTCTCGGGTCACCACCCCACAAAGCAGCCTTGTAGTGGTCTTGGGGGGTGGACCCGACCGTTGGTCCCCCCTAAGGTATCTCTGGGGTGCCTATGATTCAACCTGCAGCTTCTTGTTTCAAATCGTGAGCATGCAGGGTGTGCAAACATCTCAAAACATCATTTTTAGGGACTGTTTTTATCGGCAGTTCGTGCGCGACAAAAACGACGGATTTCTAACGTCTCTACGAGCTATCTAAGAATTATGGAATTTCTCTGATACCATGTAAGTCTATGTTGCACACTCTACAGGTTTTATAGAGAGGCGGAATTTTCAAAAAACGATTTTGAAGCAAGCAACAAGACATCTAAACTAAGAACTACCATAAGCCCTAATCGCAAAAACTACATAGATAATTATCTACTGTGATAGAAGTTTTATACTGAGGGATTCATGCCCTTCGAGTCTTCTTGATCCTCTTCTTAAGGTCATTTCCGGTCCTAGATCAAGCTTGGTCGTCGGCCTCCTCAATCCTAGATGATCCACCTGAAGGTTCTTGATTCAAGCTCGTACTTCAAAAAGGAAGCAACTAAACAAACTAGTTTTCAAATTTAGTTTGTTTAGGAGATGTGGAGATGGTTATTTGTATTTTTTCTATCTCAAAATCCCATGGATCTCAACACATGAGAAGGTTTAGGGTTGAGGAAGAAGAGAGGAGAGAGAAGGAGCAAAAGAAAATGAAGTGGGGGTTTGAAAAAATCTCATGACCATTTTTGTTTTGTGAAACATTTTTCATAATTAAAAATGGGAACCATACTTCAATAGTAAATCCAAATGAATTAAAAATTCATTTGTCCATGCCTCACATCGTTCTTATTTGCCACATAACCCTCTGCCTCATTTCCAAATATCAAAATAAATAGTTAATACATAAATGAGGTGTTCTCTTCTAGAAATTTTTTTGTATAAATACAAAATACACTCTACCGTATATACATACCCGTATTCGTATCAAAATATGAATACCCAAGAGATAGAATAATACTACTAATATAATACTAGCATTAAATCAATATCTGATTTAACAAACCGGCTTAATCCTAAGCCAGCTAGTATTATAATCCGTCCGATTAAATTCCGCGCAACTAGTACACGTAATTAACCGGAACCCTACACGTATAAACATACGGCCTTCATATCGTTTTGCCTGAACCAGAAAAATCCTCTATTTAGGACTCTAAAGACTCGACAGTACGTTGGCAGTTGGTTTAACCATAAGCACGTCAGCGGCACTAGCTGTACGTAACGGCTACCCAGGTACCTATCGAAAAGAAGGCCGACGAGCTAACTCATCTAAACCTCTACTGAGCCTAACCCTGGAAATATCTGCACAGTCCGGTCTGTTCATCTGAGAGTATTGCATACCAGGTCTAGGGGTGATTAACGACAGACCCCTACTAAACCGATAAGTCATGCTGGTGTGGCTCAAGACCATCCGAAAAACTACTGATCTAACTATCAGTAATTCTTAACTGCCCTATCCAGGGGCTTATGGTGTTGACCAACCAAACACGATGTAATATCAACTCCCTATACCAGGAGAGAAGAATCCTTAACAATCGCTCACAGCCTCCATGTGTCTTGAGACTGTACCGAACTAAACCTGTTTGCACGACTCCTTTGAGCCGTGGCAGCGTAGTAATCAAAGAACAGTGGGAACTCACACGAGACAAATCATGATCTTAGGTCTACAGACTACCTGTACACATGCCATATGAGAACTGCCATCTGACACTAGGTATATTACCATCTAGCAGTTCTCGGTGAGTCCGTCCAGTATACTCACCCTCAGTGAGCATCTGTATATAATTTTAGGTGAAACACACCAATAGATTTGGGACTAACCATCGCCCCTCGTCGGGGTCTAGAAATGTATACACTAATCTACTCTGGAATATCGATACCCTGTCTCGATATTTCTATGACTAGGGACACTTTTAGGATGTGCTTATAGACTACTCAGCCCCCACAAGTATGATCGCCATCACAACGCTGGTAGTCAAGCAATAATCCTATGGGCTTTATCAACATGTATAAGAAATATGTAATAACTAGTAAAACATACTGTCACGACCCGAAGGTACGGAACGTGACTGACACTTAAACTACGAAACGTCTTAAGACGCAACATAATCTAAGTAAGCTAAAACCCAGAAAACTAAACCGTTTGAAAATTAGAGTGAAGGAAAGCTTGTTTTAAAGCAACTGTTTTTAACAAAATAAATGGCATTAAACATTTAAAAGAAACATCAGATTTTCCCGAAAATTTCGGCGGAGTCTCCTTTGAAAATACTGGCCCCCAAATGGGTACAACACATGAAAATACATATAAATGATGAAATAAGGCATCCCCAAGCGGGAACTAGCTCTTCGCCAATGGCGGAATCACAACCACATGCAATATGTATATCAAAAGTGCGAAAATAAGCATGTGAAAGCAAGAAATGAGGAACACTACGTCGGCTCAAGTGAGCATCGACACCAAACATCACAAATACAAATCCCACGAGTCTCACCGTCAAGTCAAATATACAAGGGTAGATGGAGTATACTGGATACAAATAATATATATGATGGGATAAAATATCCTCGCAACCCACCTACGAGCAATGCCGCAAATCCAAGCAAAAGGAACGAAATGAGGAAGTATGCCCTCCGCAACAGTGCTGACGGGGCGGACGTGCAAGATACTGTGGCACAACGGGGGTGAGTTGCCAACTCATGAGTAGTAAGTAACATCTAATAAGGTTATCGTAAGCATGCATGCAAATGCGTCTTAACCTACGCATATCGATATAATACGATGTACTAACATGCATGCAACATGAATGCATAATCAAACAAGAAACCTGAACAAGTCTGGTATGAGAAAATCTTTGTTCTTATCATAGAAAAACCTCTGTGCAATAAACTAAAGTATCATCAATGAAATCAACAGAAAATCCGTGTCAAGTATCGACACAATATATATATATATATATATATATATCCCAATATCTCAATGTCTCAATATCTCAATGTCTCAATATCTCGGGCTCCCTCAGTCCGGATCGACCCATATCATCAAATCTCACGACTACGTCGGTATTCTTCGGATATCCGCCGCGTCAAAAATAACCGGTCGGTAGTACTCCCCTGCCGGGCTCAACGCCATCTGTTCGATCTTCTTGCCCCGAGGTACTATACCGGTTTCACCATGTACCCGCAGACGGTGCATCCCCCTCCTTGAACCGGTTATATGATACCGCTCAAGAACCGAGAAAACACATGGTGGACGTCGCGCACATCATATCACAATAAAACCGCAATTTCAACTTTAAAATGATAATAGGTTTATAAAATCCTTGCGGTTTTCCCCAAAATCCATAAATCTCATAAATACTGAAATCCTCGAGAAGAATCACAATATGCAACATGTCGGTGATGATGGATGTCTATGATACGATAGTATATACCATGCGAAGTACGGCCAGAAGCTATGCATGAACGATGGTGTAATGAAGTATACGCATATAAGTAGCAATCTAATGTTTCCAATCCTGATGAGATGAATATACAACTACAAGTCTACATATCATATATGATGCTAATGCACGGGTATCGATTCTAAGCAAGTTCTATAGCGTTTGTGACATAGCAAATACCAATGGTGTGTGCGTTCGCATGAATAGTGCACGTGCGGCATGAACCAATGGTAATAAGTGACCTATGACATAATATCATATATATCTATGATGATGCAATGCAATGAAATGAATGACTAAGAGACTACGCATATAAATACAAGCAATACTAGAAATCCTGACTATCGGGCACGTCACGCTATCCAGACGATTCCCCCGTAGATGTGTACATCTACTCACTAGGATGCCTCGTCTAATCTGATCCGATTTCAGCTCTGCCATTTCTGCGCCACATCCGACGCCTCTACACCCAATCTTAGAAACGTACACAAGTAAATAAGAGAATAAATATATAAATAGTTGCGGACATAAACAATACAAGTCAACCACGCGCACTAACTAAACTCGCTCGCGAAAACGCCACAACCCACAACTAGGGTTCCTATACGTGGCAACTACCAAACCAAAAACCCAATCGCACCAATCACACGTTCACAACACACTAAATATTATATGAAATAGGTTGTATATCATCAAAACCTCAAACTTAATTCAAATCGATTTATTCCGAAAACCTAGTAAGCATCACTTAACCATTTTAGTGCAAATCTAATTGTTTTAAAAAATCTAGTGGCCACATTATTCATTTAATAACTTAATTAAGCCACAAAAACCCTAACTAAATTTTAATCTCACCTAATTACACTACTCATAAAAATTAGTTTGCAAGAATATATAATTAGAACAAATTAAAAGTAACAATTAGCAATTTAGCAACTACATTAGGTTTTTTTCATGTCTTGAGATGTGAAACTACACATTGCAACAAGATCAAGTGACATAAACCCTAAATTTTGTTCAAAACCTTCTCTTGAAAGTCCAAAACTTGAAATCAAAACCATATTGATACCTAAATAAGCTTGATTTAAGAAATTAACCAAAGGGTTAAGATTATACCTCAAAATTTTTGAGATCCAACATGCAAACTTAGCCTTCCAAATTGCTTCCTTGCTCCAAAATCCATGCTAGATTTGAACAAAGAATTGTGATGATTTTAGCTAGGATTCTAGGGTTTAAATTTTTGGTTTTTGTGACTTTTTTGTGGAGATTTTACAAGAAAATAAGATGAATGGAGAGAGAAGAGGGGGCTGCTACCATGTGCAGGGAATGGCTCGGCCAACACATGGAAGAGGAGAAAGAAAGTGAGGTGTGGGGGGGGGCGGAGGAATTACAAGTACACAAAATACCCCCATACCTCCATATTTAATACTTTCCTTATTCTTTTTTTTTTATGCAAGTGAGAACGGTGAAAAAAATGAGGGGGGGAGGGGCTACTGCCGAGAATGGCTAAGAGGTGAGGGAGAAAATGTCAAAGCTCAAGCCATGCTACCCATACCTCAAATCAACATGCCCCATACTCAATTTCTAATTATTTATTTTATTTTCTTACTAAATTTATCCTATAACTAACTAGAAGCATAGAGACAAAAGTAGAAATGAGAACATATTATAAACTTGTTATGAAGTTGTCATGGTTCACATAACTTGCATTAACCCATTCCAATTTGTAATTATAGCTAATTTAAATGTATAAGTGAAAGCTTAAAAATAATATTTAAAATGATTAATTAAGAAAAATATTTAAGTAAGCTAGAAATTTATAAGTGACCAATTAAATACCAAATACTAGCAATTACATATATAGAATATGTATATTTAAATCTATGTTGAAAAATAATTATATCTTATTTTTTACGGAAAACACCAGTTATTTTACCGATTATCGGAAATTTCACCTAAACGATTTTTTTTCCAGAACGTTACAATCTTTCCCCTTAAAGAAATTCGGTCTCCGAATTTAAAATTTAACTATGCGTACCCTCGAAGAGATGGGAATATTTCTTCCACATCTCGTCCTCGGCTTCCTACGTGACCTTTTCGCCGCTCGGGCCACGTCAAAGAACCTATACAGACGGTATGACCTCGGACCTCAGTTTCTTCACCTGCATCGGCAGCTTGGTGAAAGAATGATTGCGCTCCAGCTGGATCGTCTGATGCTGTATCGCGCGAGAGGGGTCATGAAGGTACTTGCGGAGTATCAATACATGAAATACGGGGTGAATATCTAGAAAGCTGAGTGGAAGAGCCAAACGATAAGAAACTATGCCGACTCGCTCGAGAATCTCTAAGTGACCTACATATCTAGGACTAAGCTTCCCTTTCTTTCCGAATCTCAACACGCCCTTCATCGGAGAAACCCTCCAGTAAAACATGATCTCCAACGGAGAACTCAAATTTGCGACGACGTCCATCCACATTAGATTAATGCCTGCACTGGGCCGCTCTCAACCTATTCTTAATCCACTGAATCTTTTCGGTCATCTCCTGCACAATCTGTGGCCCCAAATACTACTGTCACTGAGCTCTGTCCAACAAACAGACGATCAACATCTCCTCTCATATAACGCCTCGTAGGGTGTCATCTGAATCTCCTCCTGGAAGCTGTTATTATAGGAAAACTCTATCAAGGGCAAGTGGCGATCCTAACTGCCACCGAAATCTAGAACGCAAGCTCGAAGCATATCCTCAAGAATCTGAATGGCCCGCTCTGATTGACCGCCGGTCTGCGGATAGAAAACTGCACTGAACTCAATCTGGTGCCCAAAGCCTCCTGAAGTTTTGATTAATCAAAAATATTTAGTAACCACAATCAAGAACGGTGTCTCTTGGTAGCTAGCCGGTGAGTACGGGTCAGTCCACATGGATGTTGTGAATTTCCTAATTGTTCTTACGAGTTAATTCCGATTGGGGTCGGATTGATTGATTAAATCTAAAAACTAAATTAATCTAAATCTAAATCTTGCTAGGGTTAGGTTTAGGTTAAGTTTGGAAAGTCAATAAATCTCACCGCTTTCTATAACCATATTAAGATCTACTAGGAGTTACGGTAATTATTAATAAAGGGGATTAGAACCATTCGGCAAGATGTTTCTTCCTCTAGGTTCTTGTCCTTCCTTTCAATTCTTACCCTAACCTCCATGGAAAACACGCTCAACCGGGCCTTTACACTACGATATCACCGCTATCTCGAAGGATAGGGTGCCGTAGGGAGCGGTGTGTGCATGTATACATGGAGTCCTATTAATTATATATGATGGGCAAGAAAGGGATGAGAGATCTTCATCTCTCAAAACTTCCCCAAAGCTAACCCAAACAAGCGAGGAGACTACTCACTCATTAGGGAATTGAAGAATATTTATCTAGGGCAGAGAATAAAAGATCTAACTATCTAACTGGGGCAAGGAATTAAATTTAACTAGGGCAGATAAGAAATTTAACTTAGGGCGGAAAATAAATTAAGAACTTACAAATTGATACTCTCCAAAAGAAATCTGAATTTTATTACTGAAAGGAGGCATGACCTAATACAAGAATTTGGGTCTCTATTTATAGGACATAGAAAACCCTAGGTTTACAATCACCGCATGTCTGCTATTACAAAAATACCCCTAGGAAGACTAGTCAGCGCCGCAAAACATTATAGTAAAATTTTTAGCCACTACGGGCTCAGCACGGCCGCGGAACCGCAGCCGCAGGCCAGGTTTGGCCGCGGTTCCATGGCCAAATAGAAGGCTTGGGTGCTGCAATTTTCTGTGCTTCTTCTAGTCTTGTTTGTCTTCCTATTTCTCTGGTTGGTTCTTCAGATTGGCTTCTAGGTTTCTTCCAGATCTCCCAGTGAATAATTGTAGTGGACTTTTACCGTCGCTTCGTGACGAAGTCTTGAACCTTGCGCTGCCTTGTACTTTGTGAACTGATCTTCGTGTAGGCTTGATCAAGATCCTTCTATTTGTTGGTCGTAGTCTCACTTTTGCATCGTCTTTTCATCATTTCACTGTTTTTATTCTGAGAACCTGTAACCTGTAACTATGTAGCAGACATGGGTCAAAAGCACATGTTTATTTATAAAATGCATAAGAATGGGGAATATAATAATGCAATATTATGATATGAACAAATACCCCCAAACTTATCTTTTGCTCGTCCTCGAGCAAACCCAGTTTTATTCTCGACAAAAACCTAACCTCACTTTCGTAGGGAAACGCGATTGCACTGAGCTCGTGCAACAAGCCGTTATACCTTTAGGTGTCCCTAGTAGGAGGAGTGTTGTCTCCTGAGGGTTTTCAGCGGATACTGCCCACAAAATCCTATCAATTTGGCCCACTAACTTTTATTCTCCAATTTGGTTTTCCAACAAGGAATTCTATTATCTTCGACTCGTAAATTATCCACCCATATTCTTCACGCTTCCTTATCATTCAACTTAAGATTATATATATTCTGTAGACTTACTTAGCTTTTGGCATCTTTTAAGTTTTCCTTCTAGAGTTCCATCTCAACTTAGGAATTTTTATCATCTCTATTAAAGATATAAGTCCTATTCTTCATTCCTATCTCTTATCTAAACACCAATCACATACCCCTACATGTGTGTATAAATCACCCCTATACTTGGAAATTCAAATCAAGCAATCATACTCTTGTCCGTTGTCCAAAGCACTTCTTAATTGGTGAATTTTTAAATAAATTTCGCTCACACATCCTTTATGCGACCGTTATTACTTCTTGAGGTACCAACAACCGATTACAAGATGTATTTGCACATTAATGTGTAATTCCTAGTCTTGCAACACCTAAGGTTTTAGCAGTGACTCCCAAACCAGTTGGTCTAAAGCACTAGGTGATGAAGCACCCTCGCTAAATATTTTTTTCTATTTTTGCAGCCTTAAATAATCACAAAATCCAGTGTTCATTTTTTTATTATCTCTTTATTCACACTTGAATTTTTTTATTTTATTTTCTTCGTACTAAGGACTTTAGACAAAAGCATTTCAAGGTATCTTCTACTATTCTAAGTTTCAAGGTGCGTGTTTGTGCAAGTTGTAGGGTATACATTTTCAGACTTTAGACTTAAGCTAGGAATTATTTTTCAAACTTATACTTTAATACAAATATCAATACTCTTTCCTTATTTTAACTTAGCCCAAGAAGTGAACTCAAAATTTGCCTATTTCTAAATAAACTACAAAGACATATACTTTCTACCGTTAAACTAAAAGAAATGTTATTTTTAGGGTTTTTAATTTACTAAGTCTAAAATCTAGTTGTTCCTAGCTAGTTAACCTATTTGTCAAACTCAAGTCAATTATGGCCAAAATTGAATACTTTAATTTTTATAATTTTTGAAATTTTTCAATTTTTATTGGTTTTAAAATAAGTATGCAAATGCAATAAATGTACACATAAATGCGAAGGAAGAGGCTTACCGAGCATACCCCCAAACTTAAACTTGATAGTGTCCTTACTGTCATGCTACACCAAGAGGGTCAAAATGTCGGCACTCCCCTGTTTATTTATTTATAATAATTTTTTTTATTATTAAAAGAAAAACATAATATATATACAACAAGGTTCCCCCTAAACTAAACAAGGCCTTACACAAGCCAAATGTTAGCACCAACCATTCAAAAATTCTATCGTGATAATGGTAGACTTGGTGAAAGAATGGGGTGTAGAGAAAAGAAATGAGAAGCACACGAGACCGTGTGGAGATAGAAGCGATATACAGTCTCGGTGGAGGAGAATGGCGGAGGGAAAAAAGAAATGGTAGTGGTTCTACTTCTTCGAGTGGAGGTTGATTAATCACAAAATCCATATCGTTTAAGAATGCGAGTTCGTCGGCGAAAATATTTTCGAAACTTTTATCGAAGGTCCGATTGAACGTTTCAATCTCAAAAAGTGTCACGCCAGAATTCAACACACTTGATTGTTCAAAGATTACGGAGGAAGGAGACTCGTAAAGCTCATCTACCTTATTCTCAAAAGATTTTAAATCAAGTTGTGTTTCTAAAATTATCGAACTCAAAATATTGGATTGTGATTCATCAACACTCGGTATCATTAAAGGAAGATTAGAAGAACCAAAGAAAGTGGGAGTACGAATTTGAGGGTAGGGATGGAGTGTATAAATTAGCACAATTTGTAATGACCGATGTGTAAAAAGCGATTGTGCTAATCTATCAACCCGCGGAAAAATGAGATTAAATCCCTTAAGATTCGTGAGCAAACATGGGTACGTCGAACTTGGTATTGGAGTTGAAAGCATAACGGTCTCTTGCAAGGTTGGGACAAGGACGGAGGGAAGTGAGTGGGGAAGGGTATCAGTTAAAGATTTAAGAGGGTGTACACAATCAGTGGAAGGGACATGATGAAATGGGAAATCCGACTCATCAAACAAAACTGGTTCATCCTCAATAATTTCCTCAATATTCTCCTCAAAATTTTTCTTATCCATGCCATTATCATCAAAATCAAGACGCAAATGAAGTTCTGGAGAAACATTTAATGACTCGGGATGATGAATTGGACATAAAATTTCAATCAAATTTACTGGTTCATCATCCAAAATATTCCCGGCGTCTATATCCTCAAACAAGTGAAAATCAATTTTTTCTGACACCTCATCAAAAGTATGGATATTAATCAATATAGGTTCTAGAGTGGAGGTGTAAAGTTCAAAAGGATTAGGTGTGGTTTCACTCGAAAGGGATTCTTCACAATCTGGCAAATCAAGCACTACAAAGTCACACAACTCGTTAAATGTTTTATTTTCAACTTGTGAATCATTTGGGACAATCGATGGAAAACCGGAGTTGTGGGCTTCAATTGGGTATGGGTAGGTTTGATTTGGAAAGGTGTAGAACTCACTCTCTCCTCTCAAATTCTCACTCTGTCCAACCGCCTCCTCATACATTGGAATTTTTGGAGCTAGTTGGAAACTAGCTACAGGTTCACTAGGTTGCATAAGGGCGGCCATGGACACATCCACATTCCTCATCATTTTGTTTGTTGCTAAAATATACGCTTCCAACGACTGTTCCAAACTAGACATGGGTTATGAAGGGGTTTCGGTAAAAGATTCGAAATTGTTTGGGTACATGAAACTCCCAAATGGCTGTGTAGAAGCAATGTCTAGCGAAGGTGGGAAATTCGGGTAGAACTGGTAGGAATTGGATGGTTGGACAGGAGTAGGATCAACATTTGTATAAAAAGGTGAATGGACTTGTTGATTCCTAGAACTGGATGTGTGGAGAGGAATGAAAGATCGGCTATTAGATTGTGCAATATGCTCAGCAATAGAAATCGGTTTAGAAGTTACAGCAGGACTCGAAAAAGTGGTGTCAACGTACGAAGGTGGTGAAGGTTGACACGGTTGATATAAAGTGGATTGCGGAGTCCAACTGTTTCTCTTAAACGCTTGTATTCGTTCTTTCAAAGAAATTTTAGGCATGGAGGGGTCGTCCGTAAATCGACCGAAACAATTCGCATAAGAGGCAAAGTTAGGTTCAGGATACCAAAGTTCGGCAAGAGATTTATGAGGTGGGGTACCCATGATGTAAAAAGGAGAAGAGAAATAAGGTGGGTGGTGCAAAGAGTTCTTAGCGACAAAATTTGCAAGTCTTTTATAAAAAAAAAATTTCCTTCTTCCTTTTTCTCTTTATTTGGAACTTTTTGCAAAAAAGATTTTCGATAAAGGGCTTTGATACAAATGCAATCAACCACAAATGCACAATCAGGCCTAGAGCTAGGGACACCTAGGTCAGCTAGACAGCTCCTAACTGTTCCAAAGGGCTAGAAATAGGACCTCAAACCGCCTCTTCACCGCCAATTACGGCCAGGTAAGTGCCAGGTGAGTGGGAGGCTCTCCACTACAAGTAGTGGCCCTAATTAAGTAACCACTCGCCTTAGACACACTTGCCTAGACACCGCAAAGTCAGGTTAGGATCAACGGCCGATGCCTACAACTAGTCCTCTGTTCTATTGAGCGCGACGTCCTTAGGGCTGAGTCTAGTATTTTTTAATTAAATATTGGTCAATGCATATGCCTTATATGATTTCTGGGGTCCTGGGAAGGGTAATGAAATCCCCACCAAATCTGGATTGGTTTCAAGCCCCTTAAATTCCGATTAAAAATATGCAAAACAGTAACAACCACTTGCAATCAAAATTTTTTATTTTAAGCGCGGCGCAAAGAATCCTGCACAAGATTTGTTATTGGAAGGGGGAAGATTTTTTTAAGCGCAAAGAATCCTGCAGGAGATTTTTTCAGAGAAGATATTGAGATTTACAGAGGAGAGAGAGATCAGAAGACTTACAGAGAAATTTGGTCAACTGATGAGGTCACCAGAGCGCGGATCCGTGGCCAAAAAGCACCTCCACAGGCGGTTCCGCGATCGTCTCAGCGGCGCGGTTCTCGAGAAAATTTTTGAAGTGATGGCGTCACCTCCTGACTGCGGATGCGCGGTCAAAGCGCCACTTCGGCAGCGGAAAGGCGGTGGACCTGTTGACTCGAGCCTCCTAACTTCTTCTGCTGTCTGTTTTAATATTCCTCTGTTTGTTCAGATTTGATATTTGCTGTTTTGATCTCTGGATTTTTCCAGATCCGAACTCGAATGTAGATCCTGCAAAATTCACACAAAAATACCCTTCACAAAAATAAAAGATGATAAATTTTTATATTTTTTGATTTTTCAGTTTTTTATGATTTTTCAATTTTAGATTAACCCAAAATTGCAAAAAGGAAATAACACGCCATCCCCGGCAACGGCGCCATTTGATTCGTCTCAAAAATATTTAGTAACCGCAATCAAGAACGGCGTCGCTTGGTAGCTAGCCGGTGAATACGGGTCGGTCCACAGGGATGTTGTGAATTTCCTAATCGCTCTTACGAGTTAATTCCGATGGTTGCCGGATTGATTTAATCTAAAAACTAAATTAATCTAGATCTAAATCTTGCTAGGGTTAGGTCTAGGTTAAGTTTGGAAAGTCAATAAGTCTCACCGCTTTCTACACCCATATTAAGATCTTTTAGGAGTTATGGTAATTATTAGTAGAGGGGATTAGAACCATTGGGAAGATGTTTCTTCCTCTAGCTTCTTTTCCTTCTTTTATCAATCCTTACCCTAACCTCCATGGAAAACACGCGCAACCGGGCCTTTACACTACGGTATCACGGCTACCTCGTGGGATAGGGTGCCGTAGGGAGCGGTATGTGCATGTATGCATGGAGTCCTATAATTATATGTGATGGGCAAGAAAGGGGTGAGAGATCTTCATCACTCAAACCTTCCCCAAATCTAACCCTAACAAGTGAGGAGACTACTCGCTCATTAGGGAATTGAAGAACATTTATCTAGGGCAGAGAATAAAAGATCTAACTATCTAACTAGGGCAAGGAATTAAATTTAACTAGGGCAGATAAGAAATTTAACCTAGGACAGAAAATAAATTAAGAACTTACAAATTGATGCTCTCCAAAAGAAATCTGAATTTTATTAATGAAAGGAGGCATAACTTAATACAAGAATTTGGGTCTCTATTTATAGGATATAGAAAACCCTAGGTTTACAATCGCCGCATGTCTGCTATTACAAAAATACCCTTAGGAAGACTAGTCAGCGCCGCAAAACATTATGGTAAAATTTTTAGCCACTACGGGCTCAGCACGGCCGCGGAACCGCGGCCGCAGGCCAGGTTTGGCCACGGTTCCGCGGCCAAATAGAAGGCTTGGGTGCTGCAATTTTCTGTGCTTCTTCTAGTCTTGTTTGTCTTCCTATTTCTCTGGTTGGTTCTTCAGATTGGCTTCTAGGTTTCTTTCAGATCTCCCAGTGAATAATTGTAGTGGACTTTTACCGTCGCTTCATGACGAAGTCTTGAACCTTGCGCTGCCTTGTACTTTGTGAACTGATCTTCGTGTAGGCTTGATCAAGATCCTTCTATTTGTTGGTCGTAGTCTCACTTTTGCATCGTCTTTTCATCATTTCACTGTTTTTATTCTGAGAACCTGTTACCTGTAACTATGTAGCAGACATGGGTCAAAAGCACCGGTTTATTTATAAAATGCATAAGAATGGGGAATATAATAATGTAATATTATAATATGAACAAGTTTCTGCCATAGTCGGCTAGCGAACTGGGTACCTCTGTCGGACACAATACAAGTCGGAACTCCATGTAGTCACACAATCTCATCAACATATATCTGAGCATACTGAAGGAATCCGAAAGTTGTCTTGACTGGCAGAAGGTGAGCTGCTCTCGTCATTCGGTCTATGATCACTTAAATAGAGCCATACTCTCGACTGGTGCTAGGTAGACCCACAATAAATTCCATAGAAATATGCTCTTATTTCTACTCCGGAATGAGCAGAGGTTGTAATTCTCCTGCTGGCCTTTGATCCTCGGCCTTGACTTACTGACAAGTCAAGCATCCCGAAACAAAATCTGTGACATCTTTCTTCATTCCCTCACATCAGTAGACTTCTCTCACATCATAATACATGAACATGTCGGCACTGTTGAATGCCTATGGTATCAATAATATGAATCACGGATACGATCAAATAACTGTGGATGTGCATGGACATGGACAAGTTGTCCCCCGGTCGACGTAAACTCGAACTGTACTCAGCTGTCATATAGTATCTGCCAATCTGCCGTCGACTGTCTCTGAACTGCGCTCAAACAAGACAAGCTACCTCTGGGCCTCCGACTCAAAGCGTCGGCCACAATATTCGCTTTGCCCGGATGACAAGGAATCATGCAGTCATAATCTTTCACTAGCTCCACCCAACGACACTGTCTGAAATTTAGATCTTGCTGCTAAAAGATGTACTTTAAGCTCTTGTGGTCCATAAAAATCTAGCACGACTCGTCGTATAAGTAGTATCTCCAAATCTTAAGTGTAAAAACCACCGCAGCCATTTCTAAGTCATGCGTGGAATAATTCTGCTTGTGCTTCTTCAACTGCCGAGAAGCATCGCAATAACCAACAAAACCGCCTGATCCTAAAGGAGAAGATAATACTAGCGCCGTAATCAAACGAGTCTTCAACTACTAAAAGCTCTGCTCGCATACCTCAGTCCAATGAAAAGAAACTCCCTTCCGGGCCAACCCGGTCAACGTTGCAGCTATCTGTGAAAAATCGTGTACGAAATATCAATAGCATCCGTCCACACCCAAAATGCTGTGAACCTCCGTTACTGATACAGCTCTGGGCCAGTGCTGAACGGTCTCGATCTTTTTCGGTTTCATATTTATCATCTCTCGTAACTACGTGACCCAAGAAGTCAACATCATCCAACCAGAAAACAAACTTGGATAATTTAGTGAATAGCCGGTGCTCCCTTAAAGTCTGCAATGAAATCCTCAATTACTGCCCAGGCTCCACTCGGCTCCAAAAGTATACTAGGAAGTCCTCACTGAAAACGATGATAGACTGATCAAGAACGGCCTGAATATATGGTTCAACATGTCTATAAATGCTGCTGGGGCATTGGTGAGCTCGAACAACATCCCTAAGAACTCATATTGCCCGTAACATGTGCAAAAAGTAGTCTTCGGAATATCATCCTCTCAAACCCGCAACTAATGGTAACCTGATCGCAAGTCAAACCTTGAGAAATGTCCCGCACCCTGGAGCTAATCAAATAAATCTTCGATGCGAGGTAGGGGATATCTATTTCGCATAATAACCCGATTCAACTGACGATAATCAATGCATCAACACAAACTGCCGTCTTTCTTCTTGACGAATAGGACAGGAGCTCCCCAAAGTGACGCACTCGGACGAACAAGCCCTTTATCCAACAAATCTTGTAACTGATTCTTCAGTTCTTTAAGCTCCGTCGGATCCATCCGATATTGCGGTATAGAAAAAGGCTCCGTACCGGTAATCAAGTTAAAGCAGAACTCAATATCGTGCTCTGGCGACAAACCAAGCAACTTGTCAGTAAAGACATCTGGAAACTCTCTCACTATTGGGACCTGGTCCAACGGGGCCTCTGCGGCTCTAACTTCACAAACATACGCTAAGAATCCCTGACATCCTTTCCTTAAGAACGGAGGAGCGTGAAGAGAAAAATTCAAACTGGGAAGGGTGGCGCTACAGTCTCCCAGAACAAGAAGAACTGGCTCACCCGAAAAACTAAATCCGACTACCCTCTTACGGCCGTCCACGAATGCATAACACGTAGCTAACTAATCCATGCTCAGAAGAACTTCAAAGTCAAACATATCGAGAAGCATCAAATTGACAGAAGAATCCCTATCTCCGATACGAACAAAACAAACAGGAACGAGAAACATAACGAGCGACCAAAGATTAGCCTACGGAAGAAATCACAACAAGCGGCTGATTTAGCAAGGAGTAATATCGGCTCAAGTTCGACACAAAATATGTGGATACCGTTTCAAACGACACCAGAAAGAAATACGCATCAGAAGAAAACACCGAAAGAAAACCTGTCACAACGGCGTCTATCTAACCGCCTCTGAGCTGGCATACCGGTACAAATCCGCTTTGGTCCAGAAACGACCGAAGTCTAAGAATTGCGCTCCTCTAGCAGTATGTCTGCATCCATCACGGCTGCATTCGTGTCGAAATGCTGGGTGCCGATGGCAAGAAATAACCGCATATCCAATCTCCACACGAACCTCTTTATCCGTTTCTCTTCTGTGTCCACCAGGTAAGGAGCATATCAGAGTGCTGAGTAAACTATAAGTCGTACTCGGACACCGTCATCCCTGGAGTCTTGCGCAAAGACTCAAAACTACAAGCTCGGACATCTCGAGCGCACTCCAGAAGGAAACAAGCAAGAAGTACAACTATGAATTTCATCCCAAGTCATAGGAAGTAGATCTGCAGCTCGGCCTCTCTCGACCGACTCGCACCATGTCTGAGCAAGATCCTTTAGATGAAAACTCGCAAGCTCAAACCATATCTCGTAAGAACATCTTTGTGAATGACAAATCCTAGCCATCCTGTCGAGGATTGTCTACGGATCCTTCACTGGATCTGTGCCTATAAAAACTGGAGGCTTCAGCCTAAAAAACTTCTATAAGGATACGTATATAATCTCGGTAACAATAGAAGCAAATGCTAGAGCAGCAGGTATAATCACAGTCCCTGCAGTAGGAGGGACATCATCGGCCTCGGAGCTCGGCTAACCTCAACTAAAAATCCACCCATCTGTGCAAGTCCTGAATATTCGACTCCATCCTAGCTATCCGTCCTGGAGAAGGCGGATCACTCTTTCCCTGAGGGGTAGGCATACCATCCTGATCGGTCCTCGTCTCAAACGAGCCTACTCTAATCCTTTCCCTGGCGGTAGCCTTCTGTCCCTCATAGTCTTCATAGTGGCTGGAACAAGAAACAGGATTGATAGGAACATTGTGATCGAATCAAAGGATTTCCGGAATCAAGGAAGGAAATACAAGAAAATATATATCCTAAGGTCACTTAGGCGGAGTACCGTATCGTAAGTATGCCGTGGAACATACACACGCTGCGTCACTCTGCTTAAGTCGCCTACTCCATCTACCAAGGGTCATCCTACACTCAGAAAGGTAAAACCTATCGCTCTGATACCAACTTTGTCACGAACCAAAGGTACGGAACGTGACTGGCACTTAAACTACGAAACGTCTCTGTCACAACCCGAAGATACGGAACGTGACCGACACTTAAATTACGAAACGTCAAAAGGCGTAACGTAATCTAAGCAAGCCGAAGCCTAGAAATCTAAACCATTTAAAAGAAAAGGTGTAGGAAAACAATTTTAAAAGCAATATCAAATTTCTCAAAAATTTCGGCAGAGTCTCCTTTGTAAAAACTGGCCCCAAACGGGTACAAACAAGAATATATACATAAACAACAATAAAAAGCATCCCCAAGCGGGAGCTAGCTCTTCGCCAATTGGCGATCACAACCATGCAAGAAATATAATATACAACGCCGAAGGGCGAGGATCAAAACTCAAAGAAAACCATCAAAACCACCAGAAAACCATAATAATACAAGCGTGATTCTAAGGTCGAAAGAATAAACAAATGTTCTTCTAAATCTATCAAGTAATACAAGTCTGGTTGATGGAGCTTACTAAATACAACTGAAATAATATGAAAGTGCAACTGCGGTCACGATACAAGTGAACCAACCTACCAAGCAATCACCCTGAATGAAATAGTGTGCCAGCAAGCTGCCAAGGAAACCTGTACATCTAAACCTGTAAGAAAAGTTTGGCACAACGGAGGTGAGTTGCCAACTCGTGAGTAGAAGACATCTGTGAGTAAAAATCGCATGCACGACGATCTCCTAGCTCATAATAATATACATATGTAACACTAGACATCTAGTAGTGACAGGGTAATAATCTATGCATAAGTGCAATACTCAGTGCATCGTGTCAGTATCACTAAACAGTAATATGTCACATATCTGATGTATGGACGCATCATGAATGAGAAAATCAACCATGAAATCTAAATAATCTGATTTAAGAAAAACATCAATGAGTCTTGTATAATAAAACTGAAACCTCATCAGTGAAATCGACAGAAATCCGTGTCAAGCATCGACACAAAATAGGTATATCTCAAAATCTCAAAATCTCAGATCTTTGTATCTCAAATCTCAATATCTTTGTATCTCAATCTCAATATCTTTGTATCTCAAATCTCAATATCTCTGTATTTCGGGCTCCGGCAGTCCGGATCGGACCAAATCATCCAATCTCACGACCACGGTCGGTATCCTCCGGATATCCGCCACGTCAAAAATAACAACAATAACCGGTCGGTAGTGCTCCCCTGCCGGGCTCAACGCCATCATCTGTGATCTTCTTGTCCTGGGGTACCGCACCGGGTCCACCATATACCCGCAGGCGGTGCATCCCCCTCCTCGAATTGGGTATATGATACTGCTCAAGAATCGAGAAAACTCATGGTGGATGGCACACACATCACATCATGAGAAAACATCAATTTTTCTTTGAAAATAATAATAGGTTATGAAATTTTTGCGGTTTTCCCCAAAATCCAGAAATCTCATAGAAAATCCAAATCCCAAAATCCTGAGTAAATAAATAATAAGTATCGGCAAAAGCCCTACAAAACTGTATAATAGTATGAATATATAAATGCATGAATTGTCTGAGTAAGCAATGCAATATCTAAACTAGCACATTAACAAAGCGTACTAAAATATGTTTAAACTACTAATTAGCGGCCATACTAAATGAAGTAGCTTTTCCTAAAGTGTCCGTGATATAGCAATTACCGATGATGATGTGTGTGAGCCGGCAAATAAGTGTACGTGGAACATGCGCATCATCGGTAATGGTGATGTTGTCCTAACATATGGAATCATAACAGTTAAGGAACATATGTATAAACATGCAGTATAATGAGAATAACATGAATATAACAGAGAAGGAATAATAACCGCAATACCGAAGAATATACATTTCTATTATAAGAGTCATACCGTTTTGGTGTTTGAAATAGCATGAATCATGGTTTTTTAGAAAAATAGGGCTACGATGTTTTTGAGAAAAGATACATCCTTTGAAAATTCGTAGTATCCCCCAGTTTTCTTTTTGAAAATGCTCACGATTCATTAGTTTTGAAAAATAGGTATGACTCGAGCCTAAACTAGCATCTACCTAAACTACTAATAGACTAACTAAGGAACTGGTCGAAAGGGTAAGAAAAGTCTACCTAAAGTCTGAGTCGATACCTCTAGGAGTCGGCGATCTAGCCTCAATAGCGTCACGCACATAGTACGACTTTCTCGAGTCAAGAGTGCGGATCAATCATCATATTTATACCCCGTACGGTAAAATCCGTCGTACGGCATCACAAAATCGGGGTACGGGTCAACTATCATATATACTTCATCATTCATATGGTATCATCAACAAACAATATCATAATCTGGCTACTGATCTATATTCTCATACATTCTAATGCCATCCTACATTTTATTGTATATATACATATATATTTTCTCATCGCCCAACGATCCGCTATAAAATCATAACATACCTCGTATCATAACTCGATCATATATCAAATATCTCACGGCATCATGCCCAGCCATATCGACTCATCCCCAAGTATCATATAACATCCTCATGTCACGCGTATATGTTGTGTATGTGTGTGTGTAAATATATATATATATATATATATATATATATATATATATATATATATACCTACACATATTCATACACACACACATACGCCAAGTCAAGTGTATGTGTACGCGTGTATGTGTGTCTGCGTGAAACCTATGAATTACCTCCAAGGTAATCATCCTCTGGTTAAGTCTTTCTAAATTAACCTAATCCTTCGTAAGGTCTTCAACAGTACCCTACTCGCCAAAATCCAAGGTCACGTCCGACTCAAAATAATAATACGCAATAACCTTACTCTACGTTTGCGGGGTAGCTATACGCCATCCACCTGACATCCCCCGTAGATATATATCTACTCACCTGGTCCTTATTTGCTAAAGTCGATGCCGCCATCCTCTTCTTCATCGTCCGATGTCCATGTGAGAGGTACCTATATGCCAACATATATAATATCGTAAACCAAAATTGTGGATAAAACCCCAAACGACACATGAAACGCGCATGGGTTAAAACCTATGACCCGCTCATGCAAAAGAACCAAGCAACCCTCGACATCGGCGTACAAATGCCAATTGATCGAGGTAAAACCAAAACGTACAAATCGTGGTTTCAAAACTCACTAATTATATATGAAATAATGTTTAAATCATCAAAACCTTAAAATAATTCAAATCGATTTATTTCCGAAACCTAGAAAGCATCAAATAACCGTTTTAGTTCGAAACATGATATTTAAACAAATCTAGTGGCCACAATATTCACTAAATATCATAATTAGGTCATATAAACCATTACTTAAATATTATATCACCAATTTAATTAAATCCTAAAAATCTAGTTTGCAAAATTTCCTAATTTTAATAATTTCAAAGTAACAATGCACAAAACAACAACTAAACTAGGTTTTGCATGATCTAAGGTGCTAAACTACAAATTATAATGTTAATGATGTGATGAAAACCCTATCTAGATTTTAATCTCAATTATTTAATTTAATTCTAAAAACCTAGTTTGCTAAAAAATCTTAATTTGAGCAATTTAAATGTAACAATTAACAAATTAGCAACTAGATTAAGTTTTCCATGTCTTAACATGTAAAACTATACCATGTAATCATAAACAACTTATAATAATCCTAACTTGATTTTAAAACCCTAATCTTGAATTTTCAAGTTAGCAATTTGAACCATAATAAAATACCGAAATTCATTAAATTAAAGTAATTAACCTATAATTAAAACTAAGGTTAGAATTATACCTCAATAAACATGAGATCAAACATGCACCCAAGCCTCCCAAACATGCTAACTTGCTCCAAGATCCAAGCTAATATTGCTAAAGAATAATGGGTAAGGATTGGATTTGGAATTTGTGAGGTTTTATTTTGGATTTTTGATGAATTTTTGTGATGAATTTTGAAGTGAAAAGAGATGGAAAGAGTGGGGAATGGGGAGCTGCTGGTTTCGGCCAGGTTGGTGAGATAATAGAGAGAGAGAGAGAGAAGTTCGTAGATATGTCTAGAAATGTCCATATAAGTTACATCTTTATCCTTGCATTAATTTATTAATTTCTTTTCATCCTTTGTTGGAATTGTGAAGTGGGAATGAGTGGAATCTTGGGAGGGCATGTAGGGTTCCTAGGCACTCTAATGAAGTCTCACAAGGCATCAACCATGCCAATTTCAAATTTTATGGGTGCCGAGAAAGCCTAATACGGATCGTCGGCTAGATTTCTAGGCGAAACTATAAACTAGTTAACACTTTAACTAAAAGTTAGATGCTACAACCTTTGTAGATCCGGTTTTCCACTTCCTTAGCTCCACGTGGGTGTCCTCTCGCTATCCATCATGAATCCCGAACTCAATCGTCGGCATAATCGGAGAAACGAGCGAGCTTGGTCGTCGGCTTCATGTCAAAGACGATCTACGTCGAGGCATCACAAGTTCAAGCTCCGACTTCACAAAGTTGTGAAACTTGTGAAGAAAACACCCAAAACAACTTGGCAAGAGGTAGAGGGTGAAGAAATAGGAGGTGGGTTCACTTTAGAATTGGATTTCACTCACTTTTGCTCAAGTTGCCATTGATGGCATCTAGTTTTCTCTCTTGAAGAAGAAGGAGAAGATGAAGCTAGTTTATGATAAGTTGTTTAAAATGAAAAGAAAAATTCATACTTATCATAATCTAACTAGGGTTAAGTGTAGAGAATAAACCATGGTCACTTGAGAGGGTTAGGGTTAAGCATGATGACAAGAATGGTTGCATAAGTCAAAGCTTCATGAAGCTTCAACTAGAAAAAAAAGAAGCCACCATTCTTATCTAAATCATTTCCAAATAAATAAATGAAAAAGCAAAACCCTAATCATCTCATAACCATGGTTTAATCCTTTACACTTAACCACATGATCAAGTATCATCAAACATGATACAAAAATGTGCACAAAAGTATATCACATATACAATGTGCATCAAGTGAGAAAAATCCGTATAAAGTGAACCAATACTAGTTAATGCAAAGTAATATATCAAATATATAATTATACATTAAATCATTAAATCAACATTTGATTCAATGATCCGGTCATGTCGCACATAACCGACTAGTATTCAATGTATCGATTTATCGAATCAATGATTCGATAACTAGGTCATATCGAATATAACCAATCGAAACATTTATCGCGAGAATGAAATGCGGTATCACATACACGCATTATTCTCGCTCCCGCACATATCTCATATGCGCTCCTATTTCGTTTCGCTTGAGCCAGGAAACCTCTGTGTAGGACTCTAAAGACTCGTCAATACGCCGGTAGCAGATGATGATCATATCAAGCACCCACAAGCCGCAAGCGGTCTGCTAAACGTAACGGCCATCTGGGTATTGAGCGATCAGAAGATCGACGAGCTAGCCCGCTCACACTCCTGTGAATCCAACCAGTAACACTTGCCGTACAGTCCGGTCTGTTCGTCTGATATGTCGCATATCAAGTCTAGGGGTGGTATACGTCAGACCCCAATAACCGATAAGTCGTGCCGATGTGAGGCTCATAACGGGTCGAGAAACTACTGGTAACACTTACCAGCAAATCTCTGATCAGCCCTGGCCAGGGACTTCCCTGTTACGGCCAATCGAGCACAGCGCAACATAAACCCCCAATACCGGGAGAGACGAAACCCCTCCTATCGCTCATTGCCTCCATGTGACTCGGGACTGTACCCAAAGACCACCGTTTTGCATGCCCTCATGGACGTGGTAAGGTGGAGATCAAAGCACAGTGGGAATCACACAAGACTCTATGACGATCTCGGGTCTACAGACTAACATGTACAAGTGTCACCTGAGAACTGCCATCTGACGTGAGGTATAATACCATCTGGGAGTTCTCGGCGAGTCCGTCCAGTGTACCCAGTCTCCACTGAGCACCCGTATACCATCTCTGATGTCAAACACCAATGGATGTGGGATCATCCATCGCCCATCTCATGGGTCGAGAAGCGTATACGCTAGTCTACTCTGGTATATCGATGCCCCGTCTCGATACACCCACGACTAGGGACCTTGAAGGATGTACTTATGGACTACCATGTCCCCACTAGTATGATCTGCATCACAGTCCAGGTAGTCAAGTACATATCCTAAGGGCTTTACCAACATGTAAATATAAGACAGTATAAAGAGACTAGTGTACATGTTAAGATAAAGAGTAACCAGATAGCATACTATCATATCGAGCAAGAAAGACATCTCTATATATGTCCAAGCATCCAATATAATATACATCATCTGTACAATACTGGCCTCTAGGGCATACATACAACTAACAATCTCCCACTTGCACTAGGGCCAGCTGCTGTAGTATCGCATACCGAGCATCCCGAAGAGTCTCTCAAACTGTACCTGGATTGGGATACCTGCTCACTACACTTAGTGAGTATGCAACATCGGGTCTGGTACATAGCATCGCATACATGATAGAGCCTACTGCAGAAGCATAGGGTATCCCTTGCATGCGAGCTCTCTCCAAATCAGTCTTGGGAGACATCTCTTTGGAGAGAGTGACTCCAGAGATCGTGGGCAAGTTCCCACGTTTGGATTCTTCCATACTAAACCTTTTTAGTATGGTGTCAATGTACCTGGATTGGAACAATCCCAATATTCGTTTGGATCTATCTCTATAGATCCTGATTCCCAATATGCAGGAGGCATCACCAAGATCTTTCATTGAGAATCTTTGTGATAAGAAAAGCTTGACCGCTTGCAGCATAGGAATATCATTTCCTATCAAGAGTATGTCGTCCACGTACAATACAAGGAAGACAACCTTACTCTCTGCTACCTTCTTGTAGATACAAGGTTCATCTGGGTTTTTGACGAAATCAAACTCTTTGATAACGACGTCAAAGCAGATGTTCCAACTCCGCGATGCTTGCTTTAATCCATAAATGGATTTAAGCAGCTTGTACACCTTCCCGCTGCTCCCACTGTCTATGAAGCCCTCTGGCTGAGTCATGTACACGCACTCTTCTAAATCACCGTTTAGAAAGGCGGTCTTAACATCCATTTGCCAGATTTCGTAATCATGATATGCAGCGATGGCAAGCATGATCCGGATGGATTTAAGCATAGCCACTGGAGAAAAGGTTTCGTCATAGTCCACACCTGGTCTTTGGCGAAAACCTTTTGCAACAAGTCTAGCTTTGAAAGTCTCCACTTTCCCATCTACACCAAGTTTCTTCTTGAAGATCCACTTGCTCCCGATGGGTTTTACCCCTTCAGGAGCAACTTCCAAAGTCCATACTTTGTTGGTGTACACGGATTCGATCTCGGACCGCATAGCATCCAGCCATTTCACTGAGTCCCTACTCGTGATGGCCTGCTCGAAGCTAGTTGGGTCATCATCCTCCATGATGCAATCCTCGCTTCCACCGTCAATGAGAAAACCGTAGTATCTCTCAGGTGGACGAGAAACCCTACTAGATCGGCGGAGAGGCTGGGGTTCGTCGAGTTCTACTGAATCCTCTGGTTCTACTAAGTCTTCTGTTGCAGTTTGTGTTGCTGGAACCTCTTCCAGTTCTACCTCAATGCCACTAATCTGTTTCATAAGAAAACCTTTTTCTAAGAAAGTGGCATGTCGAGAAACAAACACCTTTTGTTCCTCGGGGTGGTAGAAGATATACCCTTGTGAATTTTTGGGATATCCTACAAACTTACATAAGACATATCTTGTCTCGAGTTTGTCCGGATTTTGTCTTTTGATATAGGCTGGACAACCCCATATCTTAACATACTTAAGAGATGGTCTCTTCCCTTTCCATATCTCATATGGAGTGGTAGGAACTGATTTGGTAGGAACCATATTCAATATGTGTATGGCTGTCTCAAGCGCATACCCCCAAAAGGAAATAGGTAACTCAGCTGTACTCATCATTGAACGCACCATATCTAATAGGGTGCGATTCCTTCGTTCCGATACACCGTTGTGCTGTGGTGTATAAGGTGGAGTAAGCTGAGAGAGAATCCCATTCTCTTTTATATAATCTTGGAACTCATTGCTCAAGTATTCTCCTCCTCGATCAGATCGAAGGATCTTAATACTTTTGCCCGTTTGGTTCTCTACTTCGTGCTTATATTCTCTGAATTTCTCAAAAGCTTCAGACTTGTGTTTCAAAAGGAACACATGCCCGTATCTAGAGAGATCGTCAGTGAATGTAATGAAGTAGGAAGAACCGTTCCTGGCATGGGTAGACATGGGACAGCATACATCACTATGTACTAGTCCTAAAAGTTCAGTAACTCTTTCTCCGTGTCCACTAAACGGAGCTTTGGTCATTTTTCCTTTGAGACATGAATGGCAAGTATCATAAGATGATAATTCGAACGGATTCAAATAACCATCCTTATGTAACTTAGCCAGTCGTGTCGCATTGATATGACCAAGTCTACAATGTCACAAGAAGGATTCGTTCATTTCTGAACTTTTCCTCTTGTGTGTGTTTTGTATATTGAGGACTGTATTTTGATTTAGAATGAATATGCCATTATGTAGCGAGCCTGATGCAATCAACTTTTGATCCAGGAATATGTTCATAACATTATCCTTTACTACAAAATTATATCCTTCTTTACTCAATAAAGAAACTGATATAATGTTGCACATCATGTTTGGTATATAATAGCACTCATTCAGAATTATTGTATCACCACTTGGTAATACTAGGTGATATTCGCCAACTGCTTTGGCTGCAACATTTGCACCGTTCCCTACTTGAACGGAATGATCACCTTTTCCCAGTTCTCTACCTTTTCGCAGCCCATGTAACATCTTACATATGTGGGATCCTGATCCGGTATCTAATACCCAGGACGTAGGGTGAACTGAGAAACAGTTCTCAATGACAAACACACCCGAAGATGATGCATCAACATGCATGTTCTCCGTTTGGGCGGTGTGAGAATCCAGATATTCTCCTGTTTCCTGTTCATTCTTATAACACTTATAAGATAGAACGGGTCCAACGTTCCCCTGCACAGTATAACATGCGGGTTCAGTCAATACATCCATATTATTATCTTCATTAGGGCATGAAATGGTCACTACCTGGAAAGAGAGAGAAGAAAACACTTTAGCGTATGCTCGTGCAAGATCAGATTGGTTATTATCTTATCTAATCAGGATGGCTCCCACTGCTTTTTATCAAATCTTCCTTCAAACCCTAAAAGGAAAGACTAGCCGGGATTAATTACACACTACAAGTTCGCCAATCTTTCAGCCAGGCCAGTGTCGGTACTTTGAGGGAGGTCCCCCGTGCTTTCGCACGAACCTAATTAATGTAAACCTCGTTTTCCCAGAGGCGTAACCTCGTTAACACCTTTCTAGACACCTACTTAATCGGCTAATTGTAATGTGTAAAACTCTCCCAGGAGTAACTCTTACTCGCAGTGGGTATCGGGATCCAACTATCTTATAGAAGGTACGCAATCTCATTGCAAATTTCAACACTTGAAATTCCCGATAATATTTTACCCCTAGTGTTCTATGACCTTGACGAATGCCAAACAACCCATAGTCCACTAGTCAAGTTCAACCCGTACATTTCTTGATTGAATTAAACCCACCCGCACGACCCTTGATGAATGCCAAACAACGCCGTACGAATACCCTAATCCAATCTGCATCATATGCATAAGCAGATAAATACTAGTTAGCTACCGTACACTACGCCTTGACGAATGCCAAACTACCGTAGCACGAATACTAAGTAGTACTTATCTGAAATGACGGAGGGCTACGCAGGTTTTCATAAAACCATGAGCGTAATGAACTTGATATCGTTGTAGAATCAAATGAAGTTTTGAAATGGAGTGATTTTGAGGCTTTTCTAGTTTTGCTAAAGGGGTCACTCCCGGTGAAGGGATCGTCGGCCCTTTCCTCGTCGAATGAGGTGCGGGATATATCATATATATCACTGTGCAAAGCAAAACTCATAAACAATCAAAAGCAAACCGAGTATGTAGCATCTGCCAGTTATTGCTAAAGGAGTCACTCCCGGTGAAGGGATCTCGGTCCTTTCCTCATCGAATAAGGTGCAGGGTATATCATATATACCGCTATGCAAAGCAAGAACTGTAGCTACCTGTTTTGTTTAAAATTTGATTCTACAACATCTTAAGTTTCTTTTCTTTCATTAATCACATTAATGAAGTCCCATCATTTAAATACCTAAACATCACAGATAAATACGACGTACACTTATGCCATCCGCATTCGCCTCGATGTCCCCTCGTGCACCGTTAGGTTAGGTAACTAACGACAGAGCAGGGCAGGGCTAGTGCGGGTGCAAAACATAAGTAACATCTATATAATATATCATATATACTATATACTGTATCCATCACAGAACATCACATGATCACATCACAGATATCGCAGCAGAAGAAACATATGAAACATTGGATATACTAGGACGTCCGTGTTTTCAATACGAGCCAGTATAAAACACGGATTCCACGGTCGTGATGAATAGCCAATCCCACACCCCTAGACCCCTACGAGAGCGGCAAGCAACCCTGCCAATTCTAGGGTTAGGAGACCCGGACTCGACTCCTCGAGTTGGTCTCCCACTGGACCCCAGAACCCGGTTACTTGTGCTCCCCTCCTTGGGTCTATCCTAGTGCAGAAAAGTAAATAATATACAAAAGGTGATAACTTCCGCTACCTGGAAGTGCCCCAAATAAAAGAATATTACATACAAGTTTTTACATGAATGAAAATGAAAAACACTCATCTCACATAAAAACCCCCGGCTATTCAAATACGACAATCCAATATAATATATCCAGCAACACATAACATCACATGTCATCAACGTAAGTAAATATGCGCATCCCAATTGTCGTTGACATATAGCAACGAAACCGGCGATATCACATATTACACTTACGGTCACAGAAAAGAAAGTGTAAAACTACAACAATTGGAATCCGCAACTTCTTTAGACATCGCATGCCTAATCAAATGAAATACTTAGACACCACATGCCTAACAGTTATAAACCCCGCATTTTAGTCTCATTATCGAAAACTCTTTTCAATATCAAGTGAAACTAAACCGCTAGATTTATAACATTCATTCAGTTATCTCATAACTGTTTGTGAATTCCAATTATTGTATCACATTCCAGATAAACAGAAAATGTTAAACTTTCCGATCGAACAGTCGAATACCCAAGTTTTCCCGATACACCTCAACACATGAAATAAGTCTAACAACATTCAATTCGTGCCTCAGTACCAACGGTCCAGCCGTAGAAGGGTCAAGCCAACGCCTCACATGTGGCACGCCGTACTGCCCCAAACCCGAAGGTTCAAAGGGCAGTTCAAGACGGTCACATAATCGAGTTAAGGTTTGTTGTCTTCTAGAGGGTCCATCGCGTTACTTGCACTACTTAGAACGTCGTTAAACTACGGAAAAATCCAACACTTGGAAATCTCCCGACAGGGGAAAAATTGGGTATTTATATCCGGTCGAACTTTTTAACATATTCTAAAAATTATCCGGAAATACACAAATGACGAAATTTGATAATCCGATCGAAATACAGAATCCCCAAAACAACCCTGAAAATTAAAACTCTGGAAAAAACATTAAAAATTCCCAGGAAAATCACCACTGGAAACTAAGAGTTACTGTGCAAATAACTTTACATACTGTGGTCGTACGGCCGCGGAACCGCCGCATGAGCCTTGCTCATGCCGCGGAATCGCGGTGATATAGTGGAATTAGGCTCACGAATTTCACAGTAAACCTTAGAATTTCCTGCTGATTTTTCTGCATATTTTTAATATCGAAAAACTCCAGATTTTGGAAAAAGTCCAAAGAGCATGTTTGGTTTAGGGTTTCGGGTTCGTTCGGGCTTCAAATTGCGTCTAGACTTCGTCTAAGGCTCTAGCTAGGCTCTGATACCACTGTAGGGTTCCTAGACACTCTAATGAAGTCTCACAAGGCATCAACCATGCCAATTTCAAATTTTATGGGTGCCGAGAAACCCTAATACGGATCGTCGGCTAGATTTCTAGGCAAAACTATAAACTAGTTAACACTTTAACTAAAAGTTAGATGCTACAACCTTTGTAGATCCGGTTTTCCACTTCCTTAGCTCCACGTGGGTGTCCTCTCGCTGTCCATCATGAATCCCGAATTCAATCGTCGGCTTCATCGGAGAAACGAGCGAGCTTGGTCGTCGGCTTCGTGTCAAAGACGATCTACGTCGAGGCATCACAAGTTCAAGCTCCGACTTCACAAAGTTGTGAAAATTGTGAAGAAAACACCCAAAACAACTTGGCAAGAGGTAGAGGGTGAAGAAATAGGAGGTGGGTTCACTTTAGAATTGGATTTCACTCACTTTTGCTCAAGTTGCCATTGATGGCATCTAGTTTTCTCTCTTGAAGAAGAAGGAGAAGATGAAGCTAGTTTATGATAAGTTGTTTAAAATGAAAAGAAAAATTCATACTTATCATAATCTAACTAGGGTTAAGTGTAGAGAATAAACCATGGTCACTTGAGAGGGTTAGGGTTAAGCATGATGACAAGAATGGTTGCATAAGTCAAAGCTTCATGAAGCTTCAACTAGAAAAAAAAGAAGCCACCATTCTTATCTAAATCATTTCCAAATAAATAAATGAAAAAGCAAAACCCTAATCATCTCATAACCATGGTTTAATCCTTTACACTTAACCACATGATCAAGTATCATCAAACATGATATAAAAATGTGCACAAAAGCATATCACATATACAATGTGCATCAAGTGAGAAAAATCCGTATAAAGTGAACCAATACTAGTTAATGCAAAGTAATATATCAAATATATAATTATACATTAAATCATTAAATCAACATTTGATTCAATGATCCGGTCATGTCGCACATAACCGACTAGTATTCAATGTATCGATTTATCGAATTAATGATTCGATAACTAGGTCATATCGAATATAACCAATCGAAACATTTATCGCGAGAATGAAACGCGGTATCACATACACGCAATATTCTCGCTCCCGCACATATCTCATATGCGCTCCTATTTCGTTTCGCTTGAGCCAGGAAACCTCTGTGTAGGACTCTAAAGACTCGTCAATACGCCGGTAGCAGATGATGATCATATCAAGCACCCATAAGCCGCAAGCGGTCAGCTAAACGTAACGGCCATCCGGGTATTGAGCGATCAGAAGATCGACGAGCTAGCCCGCTCACACTCCTGTGAATCCAACCAGTAACACTTGCCGTACAATCCGGTCTGTTCGTCTGATATGTCGCATATCAAGTCTAGGGGTGGTATACGTCAGACCCCAATAACCGATAAGTCGTGCCGATGTGAGGCTCATAACGGGTCGAAAAACTACTGGTAACACTTACCAGCAAATCTCTGATCAGCCCTGGCCAGGGAATTCCCTGTTACGGCCAATCGAGCACAGCGCAACATCAACCCCCAATACCGGGAGAGACGAAACCCCTCCTATCGCTCATTGCCTCCATATGACTCGGGACTGTACCCAAAGACCACCGTTTTGCATGCCCTCATGGACGTGGTAAGGTGGAGATCAAAGCACAGTGGGAATCACACAAGACTCTATGACGATCTCGGGTCTACAGACTAACCTGTACAAGTGTCACCTGAGAACTGCCATCTGACGTGAGGTATAATACCATCTGGGAGTTCTCGGTGAGTCCGTCCAGTGTACCCAGTCTCCACTGAGCACCCGTATACCATCTCTGATGTCAAACACCAATGGATGTGGGATCATCCATCGCCCATCTCATGGGTCGAGAAGCGTATACGCTAGTCTACTCTGGTATATCGATGCCCCGTCTCGATACACCCACGACTAGGGACCTTGAAGAATGTACTTATGGACTACCATGTCCCCACTAGTATGATCTGCATCACAGTCCAGGTAGTCAAGTACATATCCTAAGGGCTTTACCAACATGTAACTATAAGACAGTATAAAGAGACTAGTGTACATGTTAAGATAAAGAGTAACCAGATAGCATACTATCATATCGAGCAAGAAAATCATCTCTATATATGTCCAAGCATCCAATATAATATACATCATCTGTACAATACTGGCCTCTAGGGCATACATACAACTAACAGGGCAGCTGGCCAATTTCGGCCAAGTGGGAAGAGGTGAGTGTGTGAGGGGTGTGTGAAAAATTCCCATTTCAAAAAGACACCCCATCATTTCATATATTAACTCTTTATCATAATTAATTTATTTTGTTTTATTTTCTAATCCATTCTAGATTTCTCTAGAACTTTAGAGACAAAACCTAAAGAAAGAATATGTTACAACTAAATTTTAGGTTGTTATGGTTCACATTTGTATAATTAACCCATTCTCATTTGTTATTTACACTAATTAAATGTATAAAGAAAAGCTTATAATAATATTCAAAATAATTAATTAAAGAAAAATATTTATATAAACTAATAATTTATAAGTGGCTAAATAAATGCCAAATACTAGAAATTACCTAGTTAAAATAGGTCTTTTTAAATCTACGATGAAAAATAATTATAGTTAAGTCTTGCGGAAATTACGGTTTATTTTACCGATTATCAGAAAATTCACCTAAATGATTTTATATTTATTTATTTAATTTTTATAATGTTACAGTCTCAAGGCGCAACGTAATCTAAGTAAGCCAAATCCTAGAAAACTAAACCGTTTGACAATTAGAGTGAAGGAAAAATTGTTTTAAAGAAATTGGTTTTAACAAAATAAGTGTCATTAAACATTTAAAAGCAACATCAGATTTTCCCGAAAATATCGGCGGAGTCTCCTTTGTAAATACTGGTCCCCAAATGGGTACAACATATGAAAATACATATAAATAATGAAATAAGGCATCCCCAAGTGGGAGTTAGCTCTTCGCCAATGGCGGAATCACAACCACATGCAATATGTATATCAAAAGTGTGAAAATAAGCATCTGAAAGAAATAAATGAGAAACACTACGTCGGCTCAAGTGAGCATCGACACCAAACATCACAAATACAAGTCCCACGAGTCTCACCGTCTAGTCAAATATATAAGGATAGATGGAGTATACTAGATACAAATAATATACATGATGGGATAAAATATCCTCGCAACCAACCTACGAGCAATGCCGCAAGTCCAAGAAAAAGGAACAAAATGAGGAAGTGCGCCCACCGCAACTGTACTGACGGGTCGGACCTGCAAGATACTGCAGCACAACGGGGGTGAGTTGCCAACTCGTGAGTACTAAGTAACATCTAATAAGGCTATTGTAAGCATGCATGCAAATGCGTCTTAACCTACGCATATCGATATAATACGATGTACTAACATGCATGCAACATGAATGCATAATCAAGCACGAAACCTGAACAAGTCTGGTATGAGAAAATCGTTGTTCTTATCTTAGAAAAACCTCTGTGAAATAAACTGAAGTATCATCAATGAAATCAACAGAAAATCCGTGTCAAGTATCGACACAATATATATATATATATATATATATATCCCAATATCTCAATGTCTCAATATCTCAATGTCTCAATATCTCAATATCTCAATATCTCGGGCTCCTTCGGTCCGGATCGACCCATTTCATCAAATCTCACGACTACGCCAGTATCCTCCGGATATCTGCCGCGTCAAACATAACCGGTCGGCAGTGCTCCCCTGCCGGGCTCAATGCCATCTGTTCGATCTTCTTGCCCCGAGGTACCGCACCGGATCCATCATGTACCCGCAGACAGTACATCCCCCTCCTCAAATCGGGTATATGATACCACTCAAGAACCGAGAAAACACATGGTCGACGCCGCGCACATCATACCACGAGAAAACCGCAATTTCTACTTTAAAATGATAATAGGTTTATAAAATCCTTGTGGTTTTCCCCAAAATCCATAAATCTCATAAATAATGAAATCCTCGAGAAGAATAACAATATGCAAACAAGTCGGTGATGATGGATGTCTATGATAGATAGTATATACCATGCGAAGTACGACCAAAAGCTATGCATGAACGATGGTGCAATAAAGTATACGCATATAAGTAGCAATCCAACGTATCCAATCCTGATGAGATGAATATACAACTACAAGTCTACATATCATATATGATGCCAATACACGGGTATCGATTCTAAGAAAGTTTTATAGTGTTTGTGATATAGCAATTACCAATGGCGTGTGTGTTCGCATGAATAGTGCATGTGCGGCATGAACCAATGGTAATAGTGCAATTGACCTATGAGATAATATCATATATATCTATGATGATGCAATGCAATAAGATGAATGACTAGGAGACTATGCATATCAATACAAGCAATACTAGAAATCCTGACTAACGGGCACCTCGCGCCATCCAGACGATTCCCCCGTAGATGTGTACATCTACTCACCGGGACGCCTCGGCTAATCTGATCCGATTTCAGCTCTGCCATTTCCGCGCCACATCCGACGCCTCTGCACCCGATCCTAGAAACGTACACAAGTAAATAAGAGAATAAATATATAAATTGTCGCGGACACAAACAACACAACTCAACCACGCGCACTAACTAAACGCGCTCGCGAAAACGCCACAACCCACAACTAGGGTCGCTATACATGGTAACTACCAAACTAAAAACTCAATCGCACCAATCGCTCGTTCACAACACACTAAATATTATATGAAATAGGTTGTATATCATCAAAACCTCAAACTTAATTCAAATCGATTTATTCCAAAAACCTAGTAAGTATCACTTAACCATTTTAGTGCAAATCTAATTGTTTTAACAAATCTAGTGGCCACAATATTCATTTAATAACTTAATTAAGCCACACAATCCCTAACTAAATTTTAATCTCACCTAATTACACTAATCATAAAAATTAGTTTGCAAGAATATATAATTTGGACAAATTAAAAGTAACAATTAGCAATTTAGCAACTAGATTAGGTTTTTTGCATGTCTTGAGATGTGAAACTACACATTGCAACAAAATCAAGTGACATAAACCCTAACTGTAGTTCAAAACCTTCTCTTGAAATTCCAAAACTTGAAATCAAAACCATATTAACATTTAAATAGGCTTGATTTAAGAAATTAACCAACAATTAACCAAAGGGTTAAGATTATAACTCAAAATTTTTGAGATCCAACATGCAAACTTAGCCTCCCAAATTGCTTCCTTGCTCCAAGATCTATTCAAGATTTGAACAACGAATTGTGATGATTTTAGCTAGGATTTTAGGGTTTAAATTGTGGATTTTTATGACTTTTTTTGTGGAGATTTTACAAGAAAAGAAAATGAATGGAGAGAGAAGAGGGTGCTGCTGCCATGTGCAGGGAAAGGCTCGGCCAGCATATGGATGAGGAGAAAGAAAGTGAGGTGTGTGTGTAGGGAAAATTACAAGTACACAAAATACCCCCATACCTCCATTATTTAATACTTTCCTTATTCTTTTTTTTTATGCAAGTGAGAATGGTGAAAAAAATGAAGGGGGGAGGGGCTGCTGCCGAGAATGGCTAAGAGGTGAGGGAGAAAATGTTAAAGCTCAAGCCATGCTAACCATACCTCAAATCAACATGCCCCATACTCAATTTCTAATTATTTTAGTTTATTTTCTTATTAAATTTATCATAGAACTAACTAGAACCATGGAGTCAAAAGTAGAAATGAGAACATATTATAAACTTGTTATGAAGTTGTCATGGTTCACATAACTTGTATTAACCCATTCCAATTTGTAATTATCGCTAATTTAAATGTATAAGTGAAAGCTTAAAAATAATATTTAAAATAATTAATTAAGAAAAATATTTAAGTAAGCTAGAAATTTATAAGTGACCAATTAAATACCAAATATTAGCAATTACATTGCTAAAATAGGTATATTTAAATCTATGTTGAAAAATAATTATACCTTGGTTTTTACGGAAAACACCAGTTATTTTACCGATTATCGGAAATTTCACCTAAACGATTTTTTTCCCAGAACGTTACACATACGCACATGTTAAGATTAAGGCAAACCAGATAGCATACTATCATTTCGGGCAAGATCGTCATGTACATATATATATCCATAGGATCCATTACAAATAATGGCATCTAGCGCATAAATATCCTACAACAACCCCCTAAACTCCGTATGCGATACTCTTAGATGAAAAGACCGGACTGTATAGAGATTGTCACATTCTGGCTCAGTAGGGTACGAACGGACTTGAATGTCGACCTCCCTTTCGACATATACCTGGGTAGCCATTACGTACAGCTAATGCCGCTGATGTGCTTGTAGTTATGGATTTATCCAGCAACTCACTGCCAGCGTATTGTCGAGTCATTAGAGTCCTACATAGAGGGTTTTCTTGGTTCAGACGATATGATGTAGATGACGTATGTTGATACATACAAAGGTTCGATTAAAAACAAGTACAGGCTACACGGACTTTAATCGGACGGTTGATAATACTAGCCGGCTTCGGATTAATCCAGATTATTAAATCAAGTTTTGATTTAATAATATATATATATATTCTCGTATGATTGTTCACTATTTATTTTCTCTCTCTTGAATATTCGTATTTTTATACAGATACGGGTGCATGTATTTCGATATGCATACCAGGTTGTATTCCGTATTTATATAGAATACTTCTAGAAGGAGGACACATCATTATTGATTTCCCTTTTAGAAAATCATTTGGAAATGAGGTGGAAAGTGAGGTGGCTATGGGTATGATTGAGGGAATGTAGAGAGTGATGCGTTTTATTTATTTAATGAAAAATGTTGTGATATTTTTTTGTTAAGGTTGAAAATATATTAAGCCATTCCACTCCCTCATTCTAATCCCTCTCTCTCTCTCTCTCATTCAACCTTTAGCTCATTTTGTTATGGCTACCTCTTCATACTCTTCCTCCTTCTTCTTGCATGTTCTCTTGAGCTTGATTTTAGAGAGAAAATGATAGTGAAAAATTCCTGCATTCCCACTCTACATTTCTAGCAAGCTTAGAGCATCGGTTGCTTCAATAGGTGAAGCTATAGCCAGCATCGGTTCCCTCGGGTAGATCATCTTCGGTAAGGGCGTTCGCCTCTCATGCTTGTTCCCAACGGTCTACGAAGAGTTTTGAGGGGTCTTCAACGATTAGGTGGACATGCAACAAAGTTTTTAATCCCTAAACCTTGCATGCTTGTTTTCTAGTTTAGTATTTTGGAACGATCGGTTGGGATTAGTTTCTAGTGCTCCCCGTAAAATTTTCGTTTTTTGATTCTGTATCGGCCGCGGGTGCCGCGGCAAAGGCACTAGGAACTTTCAGTGATATCAGAGCCTAACCAAACACTAGAACTAGTTTAGGTGATGCAATTGTTTCGAAGCCAGAAATTTAACCGCGTCAAGTTTCAATATACAAGTTTATGTCCAAAATTTTAAACGGCACCTGAAAAAATTTTAAACTATGCCAGTAGATTTTTTTGGACTAGAAAGTCACAATGAGAACACGAGGCCGTAACACATTACCTTGGCCACCCAAACCGTCCCTCTGGCTGACTTGGGCGGCCATACTTTGGAGTTAGGGCTCGTGCTCTCTCCAAAAGCTTGTATAAATAGAAACTTGATTTTGGCACCATTCTTTTTGGCACAGATTTAGATGTGTTCTGTTTGTGCATTCGAGCAACGCGGGAAAACTTTCGGTAGAAATTTTGGCATCGTTTATGATCCATATTTTGTGTATGTGTTGCTAAACGTCGTCTAATTGCTATATGTTCGATTAGACGGGGTTGCACACTTGCTTGTGTTGCTTTTTCTGTGATATATATATACATACATACATGTGTGTGTGTGTGTGTGTGTGATGGTTTAGCTGGATTGTCGTGTTGGATAGCCCCTCGTGCGTTTTCTTATACATTTTTGATTTACAATGTTGTATTCATTTGTTCGGGACGAGCTGCAACTTGTGGCCACCGTTTCCTCTTTATGTATATTCTTTTATCGGGGCATGACTGTAACATTTTGAAATATTTTAGATAATTAATCAAATTATTTAATTAAATAGATAATGTTTTTTAATTTTTATTGTAGTAAAGAGGGCTTTTAAAGTTAAAGGAGAATTAAACTAGTAAAAAAAATAGTGTTTATATAATAATATATGTAATGAGGGGTTGGTGTGAAAAAGGTTAGTTTCCTTATGCAAATTAGAGTTGTTTAAGGGTGTTTATGCAAATAGGGCTAGAAAATAGTTAAGCCTAAGTTATACCTCCTAGAAAACATACCCTTGGTTAACCTAATGGCCACACCTCCTTCTTGCATGAAACCACCATCATCTTAAATGGTGACACCACCTACTACCTTATCTCTATTATCCGTTAATATGCAAAATTGTGTTCAGTTGATATATATTAGTTTATGGAACTGAAACTGAGTTAGAAAGAAAAAGGAAAACAATAGAACACAACAAGAGAAAGGAATGAGAGAAGTGAGGAGAAGAGCTAAGTGCTAAGATTTCACCATCCCCCTCAAGCTAGGATCCTTGAGTTTGTGCTTCTTGGAGGGAGTTTTCCAGTGATCTTGCTGTAGGTATAATCCTTAAACCCTGTAGGATTTTAGTTCTGTAACTGTTTTATTTCAGAAATCGAATATCGGTAATATCGTATTTTAGGCAAAATTTAGCTCTGTGTTAATCTGCTATATTTTAAATGAAAATAAATATAATCAAACAGTGCCTTAATATTATAAATTGGACTTAGAATAAACCAAAAGAAAACGACCCCGTTCCATCGGATTTTGGCCGGCGACCATAGGGAAAATTCCGAGCTCGCCGGGTGTTGGTTGGAGTTGGGTGGTGGAAATTTTAGAATAGGCCTCTGTATATGGATTAAGATGTTGGGTATTGTTTGTTTAAGTTATTTTAACAATATATAAAATCTGGAAGCTAATATCTGAACAAGGGTTAAAATTCTAAAACACGATACGTATGTTTCGTGACACGTTTCAGTTTTCTGTTGCCGACAGCGAGGGATTAAAATTCAGTTAGTATAGGTATTAGATAGCTTACAATAGTCATACGTAGTATAGTTAGTACGTAAAACTAGTATTTTCATATTTCGACGTATCGGAGATTAGCCATTTCTTATACAAATTAATGTCGATATTAGATTCAAGTACGGGAACTTCGGAGGCCGCAAGGAAAGGAAAGGGATTGGTGATTTCTGAGTAGAATACGACATATTCCGGTGAGTAGACTAAACATCTACCAGGGGATTTTGTGTGGATGGCGTGATACGCCCGTAGTTTTAAGCTTACATTTAGATTGTTCTTTTACATATGATGTTTATGCATATATATATATATATATATATATATATATATCGTCATGTTAGTGATTGTTAGAACACTGCACAAGTTATCGACGAGTCATGCTACACGTGCACATATCTACATGTTACACTACACCTCGTCGATATTAACATGTCACATACACACTTGGTACTTGTATGTTAAATATTGTTCATATCATACATTAAGCATCCTTAATGATAAATTCTTTACGTAGTTGTTAGCATGTTTCGTATTCAAGTATAGCAATATTGATATAAACTGAAATGGATTATTTCGAATTTATGAATTTGAGTTTTATACACTATTGAAAAGATTCAATGATATTTTTCATGCCGATGTGAGATGTCCACCATGAGATGTTGTTTTTATGATTTGAATTTATTCTGAACCGAGTGGGGGGGCGATACGGTTGCGGATTTATACGTTATCCAGACTGAGTGGGGGGTATACAGTTTGATACATGGTGGATCTGGTCGAGACCGAGGGGCAGGACAGCCGCATTTTAGGCGGGGAGCCTAACGAGAATACTCGATACCGGAGACAGTTCGGGGAACGATGCCTGATGGAAATGGAAGATTTGTGTCGATGTTGGACACGGAAAATGAAACTTATTTGGAAATAATTGATGAGATTTCAATTTTGACTTATATATTTAGTAGTACATGTTAATGTTACAATCCATTATCATGCATTATATTCATCCTTGTTGATATTAGCTCTAGTTCGTCATACTTACATTATCAGCCGATATATGTTAGTTTTATTCACTGAATTGGCAACTCACCCCCGTTGTGCCATAGTTCCTTGCAAGAGTCATGTGGGAGCGTAGTAACAGTGCGGATCTACTTATCAGTTTTCATCGCTATTTTTGCTAGGTGGGTTACCTACGCAGTAACCTCCTATTTTGGTTTTGTATATTGGATCTAGTATTACTCCATCAGACCCTGTATAAATGACTTAGAACGAGATGTGGTTATATGTATCTTATTTCGACTGATGAGATCGTTTAGTTGTGTTAAATTATATTTCTTTTACTTATGCTCGAGATTATTCATTTTGAGTGTCGTATTATTTTTGTGTATCGATTTCCGCTGTTTGGCATCGTTGCTCCCAACTAGGGACGCAACTTATTCATACAACCTATAACTGCTTAATTAATAATTAAAAAGGAAGTGCTGTCGAAATGTCAAAACCAGTTGTTTAAACATCTATTATAAAAAAAAATCATTCGGCATGCTACTTCATTCTTTTACTTAAAAACAAAAATTTGTCTAAATTCCGCAAAAAGGGTTTTGATCTTGGTTTTTGGCTTACTCAGATTGTGTCGATATGTTTAGATATTATACAATCTAAGTGCCGGTCACAGCCAAACTTTGGGTCGTGACAATGACCAAGATGCGGTCGATGTCACCGCTGTATATTTTTTTATTTTCTTTACTAGGATTAACTCAGGAGAAGTGCTCGAGTAGCCCGGTTCTAGAGTGCGCTAGGTTGCCATCTCATGGTATTTGAGACCGGGCTGCCTCGCTCTAGAATTGGCTACTCACCGTACTTATAAGGGTTATAGGATCGACTCGTAGGGAGTGCTCAAGTTATCGGATTCTAGAAAGCAACAGGTGACCAAATCATAGTGTTGAGGGCGGGTTACCCAGTTTCTAGAATTGGCAAGTGGCTTGCCGCACTCATAGGGGTCTAGAATCGATGTTGTGTTGTACGGGCTATACAATTGAGAAACGTCGCGTTTTATTTGTGGCTCAAATGAAACGCGGGGCTCCTAATTTATCCGCTATTCCATATTGTTTGCTGCATGTCTCAGATGTTATTACATGCATGTGATATATATATATATATATATATATATATATATATATATATATATATATAATATACGACTATATGTTTCGAATCCGTGCTAGCCCTGCCCCCGCCCTGCCGTATGTTAAGTAACCTTATGGTGAAGACCCGGGACCCCGTGGCGAATGCGGATGGCATATAAAAACATGCTATTTTGGTTGTTTCTGGTATGTCTTAGAAACTTATTATGATAGGACTGCGTTATATGATTAATTCAAGGAAAAAAACCATATATGATGTTGTCGAAACCAATTTTTTAAAACTACTCGGTTTTCTTCAAAACTTTAGTCATTATCTTTTGCTTTACATAGAGGTATTCGGTTAGGAATATCCTGTACCTCATTCTATAAGGAAAGAGCCTTGATCCCTTCACGGGGACTTCGCTCTTAAGAAAAAGTTTATGTTACTAGTTTTAAAAGTGGGGCTTAAATCACTCCATTTTAAAGCCATTCGAGTTCCTTCAAGGATATCAAGTTCATTACGTTAAAGATTTTCGCCAAAACCAGTCGTAGCCCTCCGTCATTTTAGATCATTAGTACTTAGTATTCGTGCTATATTTTTTGATCATTCGTCAAGGCGTAGTGTGCGGTAGCTAAGTGGTGATTTTCTGTTGCATGGATATGTGGATTGGTTAGGACAGTCGTACGACTTTGTTGATCTTTCGTCAAGAGTCGTGCGGATGGATTTAATGCATTCAAGATAATGATGGGTTGAACTTGACTAGAATCCTTTGATTTGTTGATCATTCGTCAAGGTCACGTGGGTCCTAAGGGCAAAAACAATATCGGGAGTTTCAAATATAAGGGAAACTTACCAAATTTGTGCATACCTTCTGGAGTGTGGTAATTTTGGTCGGCTTCCATCAAGATTATCACACGATGATAGTTGGGTCCTGATTCCTATTAACGAGTAGGTATTACTTCTCAGGAGATTTTTATTTCACAACTAGCTAACCTATTAGGTGTTGAGAAAGTGTTAACGAGATTACGCCTCTACGGAAATAGGGTTATTTAATTGGGTCTGTACGAAAGCAAGGGGGACCTCCCTCAGAGTACCAACACTGACCTGGATGAACGATTAGCGAACTTGTAAGGTGTATATGATCCCGACTAGTTCTCCTTTTAGGTTTTAAAGAAGAATTCGAGGATACACTGGGAGTCATCCTGATTAGATAAAGTGATTATGTAATCTAATCTTGATAGAATGCATGCTGGGTGTTTCTTTTCTCTCTCTGGTTATACGACCATGACTTACCTTAAACTAAAACCCATTAACCATGTTAACCAAACCTTCTTACACATTTTGGTTTTGAATTGTCATGATTCATGACAAAGTCGCAAATTTCCCTGCTACTCCTACTTTCCCTTAGCCTTCTCCAGAACACTCCGTATCACTATGATGATCTATATTACTTGGAAAATCCATCGTATAGTTACATACGAACTCGAAGAAATTATTTCAGTTGAGAATAGCCACTGGTTCTGGAGAATTTGGATAGTATTATTCGGTTGTCTCTTCCTTTTACCTTCTCTAAAGATGTGAGAGCTCCTTGTATTTGTTGGGGTCGAAAATTGCACCCCGGTTGACCAAGTCAAAGTCAAGGTCAACCCCAAGCCATGTGGGCCCAAACCCAGATCAAGTTGGCCCAAACCCAAGTCGAGTCCGAACATGAACCGGCCGGCCCCCTCCATGCTAAAATAAAAATCATGTAATAAATAATTTTGATGTAATTTTTTATGCATGAATGTAAGCAAAATGGGCATAAAGCCAAATATTTGTAAAGCTCAAGGCTTATGTGCGAAAGAAATGAGCACATGAGGCATGGGATGGGCAAAATGCCATTTTGTAAAGCCTAGGGGGCTATATGTAAATGTGTAAGCCTATATAAGACAACATGATGATTAATAAAGGATACAATTTTCATTCACACCAAAAACTAGGGTTTGTGCCTCCTTCCCCTTTCTCAAGGGCCTAAAACCCTCTTACTCTTTTTTGAATTAAATCAAGAGTTTAACTCTTCCTTTCATAAAAATAAATAGTTTTTCACCACAAAACCCATGAAGGGGAGCTCGGATCTCCAATCAGATCTCGAAAAGGGGAGACTTTTAAGTCTCATCCCCTTTTCTCTAAGATCCTGCCGATCAAGATAAGGAAGAAGGAGACCCATCTCTAAAAATCTAACTTTGGACAGATCCAAGGCTCAAAAGAAGAGCCAAAGATTCCTACGAGTTTAACCCCTTTCTAGATCTGTTGGAGTTTAACTCCATAAATTAGTTTCTGTTAGGAGTTCAACTCCAAAAACCGCTTGGGAGTTCAACTCCCCAACCTAGGGGCCAGGCCCCTTCCCGTTGGTGTTTCCCGTGGTCATGTGTGCGCCATGTGACCCCGGGCGCTAAGGCGCCAATTGGTCTCGTATGCGCCACGTGACCCCGGGGCGCTACGGCACCCAATGGTCACGTGTGCGCCGCGTGACCCCGGGCGCCAAGGCGCCCATCGGTCACGTGTGCGCCACGTGACCCCGAGCGCAAAGGCGCCTAATGGTCATGTGCGTGCACGTGACCCCAGGCACTAAAGCGCCCTTATGCGTGCACGTGACCCCGGGCACCATGCACCCACGTGTCACGCATGCGTCTTTAAGACGCTTCCCTCCATTTTTTATATGCACTCCACACTAATTATACCTCCTCCGTTAGAAAAAATTTCTAACGGGGCGCTGCCCCACACTCCGTAAGAGGGCTGCTAGCGCCCTTGACCCCCAACCCGCTATCCGGATAGCGGGACCCCCGTGAAAACTCTGTGGGCCCCCCGATATATCAAAAGACGCACACTGCACATTGAGCTCGTATGACCAGTTTGACCCGTCAATCGGAGGTTCCCTCGCTCCAAAGGCAAGGGGTAATTAACGGCAGCTTAGTCCGCAGTTGCCGGAGATTCGGATCCCCACAATCATTAAACCCCAGCCTACCCTAGGCAGGGGGAATTTGTAATGCGCCTGACAAGCACGCACGTATTCCCATCTCAATGGGGTGACGAAAAACACCCTACAGATTCCGGCATGCCCGATGGGGCTTTATCTCTCCTCTCATATTTCGGGTTAAACGTTCATACGAATTCAATCAATATACATATCGATTTCCTGTACTGAAACCATGTTTCTATTTGCAGGGTTAACGACTTTCGACTGCAATTTTCGAACACAAGTCGGTATTTGAACGACTTCCCTAAGCCCGAGCTGGGGCAAGGCCATCAACACCGACAAAGTAATAAGGCATCTCGAGTAAGCTCCAGCGGTGCCCCTGACAACTGCTCAATCGGGTATCTTCTCTAAGCTCCCCGTCAGTTGACCATCATGTCGTTAAACTGGAAACAGATGACCTCCACGTCGTTAAACTGGAAACAGATGACCACCATGTCGTTAAACTGGAAACAGATGACCTCCATGTCGTTAAACTGGAAACAGATGACCACTAAGTCGTTAAACTGGAAACAGATGACCTCTAAGTCGTTAAACTAGAAATGATCGACCACCATGTCATTAAACTGGGAACGATAGACCTCTAAGTCGTTAAACTGGAAACAGTTGACCACCACGTCGTTAAACTGGAAACAGATGACCTCCACATCGTTAAACTGGAAACAGATGACCTCCACCTCGTTAAACTGGAAACAGATGACCACCATGTCGTTAAACTGGAAACAGATGACCTCTACATCGTTAAACTGGAAACAGATGACCACCAAGTCGTTAAACTGGAAACATATGACCTCTAAGTCATTAAACTGGAAATGATCGACCACCATGTCGTTAAACTGGGAACGATAGACCTCTAAGTCGTTAAACTGGAAACAGTTGACCACCATGTCGTTAAAATGGAAACATATGACCTCCACGTCGTTAAACTGGAAACAAATGACCTCCATGTCATTAAACTGGAAACAGATGACCACCACGTTGTTAAAATGGAAACAGTAGACCTCCACATCTTTAAACTGGAAACAGATGACCTCTACGTCGTTAAACTGGAAACATTTGACCACCATGTCATTAAACTGGGAATAATCGACCTCTAAGTCATTAAACTTGGGGTGCAAAAATGTGTAATTAAAAAAGTAAATAAAAATAAAAAGATAAAAAAGATAAAAAAATAAATAAATAAATAAAAAGCCTAAATGATGGGGAAACTCGCAATAAAAATCAGCGAGTAAAAATAAAGATAAAAATAAAGCCGAAACGATGGGGCAACCGCGAGTAATTAGCCGAAATGATAGGGCGATCGCGACCTTTGCGATAATAAAAGCTTAAATGATAGAGCAACCGCGGTAAAAAAACTCCAACGGCAAATGATGAGTCGGTCCTTGTACCATATTCCAGTACAACGATGTAGACTCCAACCAAATTCAAATTTTCAAATCCGTGGACGTCCCAATGGCGAATGATGAGTCGTTCCTGGTACCATAATTCAGCACAGCGATGCAGATGCCAACCAAAATTCAATTTCACAAAATTCTCCCAGCCCTACGGTTGGTCCCCAAGTTGACTACTGTATACAATCCACGGTCTCAAATAATTCTCATCATACCCGTTCCCCACTACAATCACCAGTCCAACGGCCGGTCTCCGCCCTTAGAATTATGCTCTATTTGGGGAAGATCCACTCATGTGTCCTCACGATGCATGAGGAGAACAAAAATTGCGAGATCCTTACGACTCGTAGGAAAAACACCTTCGTGGGATCCTTACGACTCACAAAGGAAAAATACACTTGGGGGTCCTCACGACTCCTAAGGAGAAAATGCACCTATGGGATCTTTACGACTCGTAGGGAGAAAATGCTTTTATGGGACACTTACGACCCATGAAATTGAAAAGCCTTAGGTGATAGGGATCTAAACCTGTCTCCTAAGCCATCACTTCCCAACAGGGAAAGGCAAATGATGAATTGCTCCTAGCACATGTGCTTCAGTGTTAGCAACGCTGATGCCTACCCTAACCCCAAAATTCCAAAATCCAATCAAATTGACCCCTAAGTCTTTAAACTGGAACAGATGACCTCTAAGTCGTTAAACTTGGAACATATGACCTCTAAGTCGTTAAACTGGGCACGATAGACCCCTAAGTCTTTAAACTGGGAACATATGACCTTTAAGTCGTTAAACTGTGAACATATGACCCCTAAGTCGTTAAACTTGAAACGAGGGGGATCCCCTCACGGCGAATGATGAGTCGCTCCTGGTACCATATTCCAGTGCAGCGATGTAGATGACAACAAAGTCCTGAAATTCTTCCGGCCCTACGGTTTGGATCATACATCCTGCAAAACTGTATACAATCCATGGGCATAAAACGATCCCTATCTCCCCCAAAGTCCTACCGATGAGACTACATTTAAAGTTCCACCGGACAAAAAAAACAAAACGGGTATGTCCATAAGTAAAACGGGCACGGATGAAAATCAGAAAGGGCTCCGTGAGTAAAAACAGCAGGACTGCCGGCGAGTTTGTGAAAACCCGAAAGGGCGCAATCTCGTAAAAAAAAGAGATAAAAAACACTCGCAAAGTCCTCTCGACCGTGTGAAGAGGATATCCCCGCATGAGATCCTTACGACTCACAAAGGAAAAACACACTTGGGGGTCCTCACAACTTCTAAGGAGAAAATGCACCTACGGGATCCTTACGACTCGTCAGGAGAAAATGCATTTATGGGACCTTTATGGCCCATAAAATTGAAAAGCCTCAGGTTATAGGGATCTAAACCTGTCTCCTAAGCCATCGCTTCCCAACAGGGAAAGGAAAATGATGATTCGCTCCCGGTACCATATTCCAGTGTAGCGGTGCTGATGCCGACCGAAAAACCAATTCCCAAATCCTCCCGAGGCAAATGATGAGTTGCTCCAGGCATTATTCCAGTGCAGCAATGCAGATGCCGACCAAAACCAAAATCTCCAAATCCTCTCAAAGACAAATGATGATTCTCTCTTGGTACCATATTACAGTGTAGCGATGCTGATGTCAACACAAATCAAACCAACCAATTCCAGCGTCGACCGTCCATGTTATAAAAAGGGCAGTGCAGGCTTCCCACAAATCAGGAACCAAATCGCTCCAGGCCAGGGAAAATTCTACCACAGACACTCCGTCCTGGAGACGCGTCAAGCGTAGACCGTCAATGTCGTAAAATAGGCAGTGCAGGCTTCCCACAAATCAGGACCAAAATCGCTCCGGGCCAAGGAAAAGTCTACCACGGACACTCCTTCTCGGAGACGCGTCAAGCGTCGACCGTCCATGTCGTAAAAAGGGCAGTACAGGCTTCTTACAAAGCTGGAACCAGATCGCTCCGGGCTAGGGAAAAGTCTACCACGAACGCTCCTTTTCGGAGATGCGTTAAGCGTCGACCGTCCATGTCGTAAAAAGGGCAGTGCAGGCTTCCTACAAAGCGGGAACCGGATCACTTTGGGCCAGGGAAAAGTCTACCACGGACACTCCTTCTCGGAGACGCGTCAAGCGTCGACCGCCCATGTCATAAAAAGGGCAGTGCAGGCTTCCTACAAAGCGGGAACCAGATCACTCCGGGCCAGGGAAAAGTCTACCGTGGACACTCCTTATCGGAGACGCCTCAAGCGTCGACCGTCCATGTCATAAAAAGGGCAGTGCAGTCTTCCCACAAATCGGGAACCAAATCACTCCGGGCCAGGGAAAATTCTACCACGGACAATCCGCCCCGGAGACGCGTCAAGCGTCGACCGTCCATGTCGTAAACAGGGTAGTGCAGGCATCCCACAAACCGGGAACCAAATTGCTCCGGGCCAGAGAAAAGTCTACCACGGACACTTCGTCTCGGAGACGCGTCAAGTGTCGACCGTCCATGTCGTAAAAAGGGCAGTGCAGGCTTCCCACAAATCGGGAACCAAATCGCTCCGGGCGAGGGAAAAGTCTACCATGGACACTCCGCCTCGGAGACGCGTCAAGCGTCGACCGTCCATGTCGTAAAAAGGGCAGTGCAGGCTTCCTACAAAGAGGGAACCAGATCACTCCGGGCCAGGGAAACGTCTACCACGGACACTCCGTCTCGGAGACGCGTTAAGCGTCGACCGTCCATGTCGTAAAAAGGGCAGTGCAGGCTTCCCACAAATCGGGAACCAAATCACTCCGGGCTAGGGAAAAGTCTACCGCGGACACTCTTTCTCGGAGACGCGTCAAGCATCGACCGTCCATGTCGTAAAAAGGGCAGTGTAGGCTTCCCACAAATCGGGAACCAAATCACTCTGGGCCAGGGAAAAGTCTACTGCTGACACTCCATCTCGGAGACGCGTTAAGCGTCGACCGTCCATGTTGTAAAAAGGGCGGTGCAGGCTTCCTACATAGCGGGAACTAGATCACTCCGGGCCAGGGAAACGTCTACCACGGACACTCTGTCTCGGAGACGCGTTAAGCGCCGACCATCCACGTCGCTAAAAGGGCAGCACCGACCGTCCAAGTCGCAAAGAAGGCAGAACCGACCGTCCAAGTCGCAAAAAGGGCAGAATCGACCGTCCATGTCGTAAAAAGGGAAGTGCAGGCTTCCCTCAAATCAGGAACCAAATCGCTCCGGGCCAGGGAAACGTCTACCATGGACACTCCGTCTCGAAGACGCGTCAAGCGTCGACCATCCATGTCGTAAAAAGGGCAGTGCAGGCTTCCCACAAATCGGGAACCAAATTGCTCCGGGCCAGGGAAAAGTCTACCACGGACACTCCGTCCCGGAGACGCGTCAAGCATCGACCGTCCATGTCGTAAACAGGGCAGTACAGGCTTCCCACAAATCGTGAACCGAATCGCTCCGGGACAGGGAAAAGTATACCACGGACACTCCGTCTCGGAGACGCATCAAACGTCGACCATCCATGTCGTAAAAAGGGCAGTGCAGGCTTCCCATAAATCGGGAATCAAATCGCTCCGAGCCTGGGAAAAGTCTACCACGGACACTCCGCCTCGGAGACGCATCAAGTGTCGACCGTCCATGTCATAAAAAGGGCAGTGCAGGCTTCCCATAAATCGGGAATCAAATCGATCCGAGCCTGGGAAAAGTCTACCATGGACACTCCGCCTCGGAGATGCGTCAAGCGTCCACCGTCCATGTCTTAAAAAGGACAGTGTAGGCTTCCCACAAATCGGGAACCAAATCGCTCCGGGCCGGGGAAAAGTCTACCACGGACACTCCGTCTTGGAGACGCGTCAAGCATCGACCGTTCATGTCGTAAAAAGGGCAGTGCAGGCTTCCCACAAAGCGGGAACCAAATTTCTCCGGGCCAGGGAAAAGTATACCACGGACACTCCGTCTCGGAGACGCGTCAAGCGCCGACCGTCCAAGTCGCAAAAAGGGCAGCATCGACCTTCCAAGTCGCAAAAATGGCAGCACCGACCGTCCAAGTCGCAAAATGGGCAGCACCGACCGCCCATGTCGTAAAAAGGGCAGTTCATCCCAAAAAGTGGGAACTAAAGCGAGTCGCCTTCACGCGAAAGAAGATCCATCAATTTCATGCACACGACCCAAATATGTGGTGTGCATTTATTGATGGGGGCACTTTATTGGGGTCGAAAATTGCACCCCGGTTGATAAAGTCAAAGTCAAGGTCAACCCCAGGCCAAGTGGGCACAATCCCAGATCAAGTGGGCCCTTATCCAAGTCGAGTCCGAACATGAAGCGGCCGGTCCCCCTCCATGCTAAAATAGGAATGTAATAAATAATTTTGATATAATTTTTTATGCATGAATGTAAGCAAAATGGGCATAAAACCAAATTTTTGTAAAGCCCTTGGCTTATGTGCGAAAGAAATGAGCACATGAGGTATGGGATGGTCAAAATGCCATTTTGTAAAGCCCAAGGGGCTATATGTAAATGTGTAAGCCCATATAAGGCAACATGATGATGAATAAAAGATATAATTTTCATTCTCCCCAAAAACTAGGGTTTGTGCCTCCTTCCCCTTTCTCAAGGGTCTAAAACCCTCTTCCACTTTTTTGAATTAAATCAAGAGTTTAACTCTTCCTTTCTTAAAAATAAATAGTTTTTCACCACAAAACCCACGAAGGGGAGCTCGGATCTCCAATCAGATCTCGAAAATGGGAGAGTTTTAAGTCTCATCCCTTTTTCTCCAAGATCCTGCCGATCAAGAGAAGGAAGAAGGAGACCCGTCTCCAAAAATCTAACTTTGGACAGATCCAAGACTCGAAAGAAGAGCCAAAGATTTGTAGGATTTTAACTCCTTTCTAGATCTGTTGGAGTTTAACTCCATAAATTAGTTTCTATTAGGAGTTCAACTCCAAAAACCCCTTGGAAGTTCAACTCCCGAACCTAAGGGCTAGGCCCCTTCCCGCGGGTATTTCCCGTGGTCACTTGTGCGCCACGTGACCCCGGGCGCTAAGGCGCCAATCGGTCACGTATGCGCCACGTGACCCCGGGGCGCTAAGGCGCCCAATGGTCACGTGTGCGCCACGTGACCCCGGGCGCTAAGGCGCCCATCGGTCACGTGTGCGCCACGTGACCCCGGGCGCTAAGGCACCCAATGGTCACGTGTGCGCCACATGACCCCGGGTGCTAAGGCGCCCAATGGTCACGTGCGCGGATGTGACCCCGGGTACTAAAGCGCCCATGTGCGTGCACATGACCCCGAACACCATGCGCCCATGTGCCACGTACGCATCTTTAAGACGCTTCCCCCTATTTTTTATATGCACTCCACAATAAATATACCTCCCCCGTTAGAAAAAATTTCTAACGGGGAGCTACCCCGCACCCCGCAAGGGGGCTGCTAGCCCCCTTGACCCCCAGCCCGCTATCCGGGTAGCGGGACCACCGTGAAAACTCTGCGGGGCCCCCGATGTATCCAAAACCCTTTCAAAATACGCACATTGCACATTGAGTTTGCATGACCAGTTTGACCCGTCAATTGGAGGTTCCCTCGCTCCAAAGGCGAGGGGTAATTAACGGCAGCTTAGTCCGTGGCTACCGGAGATTCGGATCCCTACAATCATTAAACCCCAGCCTACCCAAGGCAGGGGGAATCTGTAATGCGCCTGATAAGCACGCGCGTATTCTCATCTCAGTGGGGTGACGAAAAACACCCTGCGGTATTAAGTTTGTACACCTATTACACTTATTGGATAGTCTTCTTCCAAAACTTAGGTGGGTGCCGAAAGGTAGGGAAGAAAAAAAACAAATTAGCCTAAGTGTGGTGTACAGAAGGTAAGATTTAAAGACAAATAAAGGAATTGAAGTGAGAGAAAAAGAAATTGCAACTACTATCATGAATTTGGATAGTGATCGAAGCATTACTAGGAATACCCGGCCACCACCTTAAAAAATTTATGTTTCTGATTTTCTGTGAAGTTATTATTGAAAACTGTTTTACCGATTGATTCTGACTTCAGGGTATGTATATACCAAATTATAATCTCACTCTGTATGACATTACAAGATGTTAAGTAGAAGTAGAATATTGGGAAATGGGCGATTTGACCCTCAATATTGGAATTCGTAGTAATTGGTGATATTAGATTAAATTGCCTGGTTTTGCCTAACGACAAATATTTGATTTCGAATAACCATTGTTATGCACCAATTTTTAAAATTGAATATCTATATCTTTATTTTATAAAGTGAGATATAAATTTTGAAAATTATGTTCCAAACATTTGCTTTTATCAGTTGAGGATAGGGTAAGGTACATTTAATAATGGTGTAAGACATTCTTAACCAAAATACAGTTTTCGACTTACAACACACGAAATTTGAGTTAGTATACTGTTGCGGCTTGTACATGGTAATGTATGTTGTCCGGCGTCCTTTAGTACAAGGGGTTGGTGCTCTTACTTCATTCTGTACACACGGAATTAGAGAACTATAAGTTCGAAGTATCAGGATTCTTCGAAATGATCGAAGATGTAGATACTTATGTTAGGTATTCCGTAGTAATAAATTGAAATATTGATTCTCTCACAGATTACTCATCCGTGGGTACGCTCCTTGGTGAGTAATGTTATATGGCATTTTTCCATTTAGCTGATATGCACTGGAAACAGCTGCAGGACATTTGAATCCGGTTCCATCTAAATTAGTGCCTTTGAGTCTATATGGATATAGATTGGTTGCATATCCTGAGGTTGTTAAGATATGGAGTTATCCTGTTTCTGTTTAAAAGTAGAATGCGAAAAAACTCAAGGCACGCATCGGTAATGGCAGTATATGGATTATCCTAAGCATTTGCTAAGTCTTTTTTTCTACCATTTTCAAGATCAATAGTTACATTGTTCTTGAGTCGCCACCTTTTTATAAAAGGAATCTTTTTGCAAAAGAAACTAATGGGGGTATGGTAGAACTGGAAGTGATTCCAGGACCAAAAACGGTTACTGAAAATTTAGTAGAACCTGGAGATTAAATTTTACTCGACAAACCTTAGCCACTCCGCAGATTTAGTAGGTGAGCTCAGCCACCTGAGAGATACTTCGGTTTTCTCGTAGATAGTGATAGGGAGGTCAACATCATTGTGATGATAGCCTTACTAGTTTACAGCAGGCCATTGGAACTGGTGACTTCCGGATGATGGTCGGATGCTTTATATCCAATTTGGACTCCACGCACTTCAGCAAATTATGGAATTTGCTGGGTGCTCCTAAAGGGGTAACACTCATTAGGAGCAAGTAGATCTTTCGAGATCTGTGCGGGTGAAAAGGTATTAACCTAATAAGGCTAGACTTGTTGTAAATATTTTCATCAAATACCCGGTGTGGATTGTAATGAGACTTTTACTTCGGTGTCTATGCTGAAGTCCATACGGATATGACTTGCCACTGTCGCTATTCAAGACTATGATATCTGGTAAGAGGATGACTATAACGTCTTTCTAAATGAGAATTTGGAAGTGCACATGTATATGACTCTGCCAGAGAGTTATCTTAGTCAGTGGGAGCAGCGGAAGGTGTGCAAGTTGCTTATGTCAATTCGTAGACTAAAGCATGCATAGCGGAGACGTATCATCTGTTTTTATGTGACAGTCAAGGTGATTGATTTCATCAAAACAACAGATGAACTTAGTAAGAAGGATGCATGGAGTTATGTCCTGGGATTTGGGTGACGTACTCCTGATATGAAGTGATGTTCTTATACTACAATCGGTCAAACTTTGGTTGTCACGGGTGTTTTCTCCACATAGGATCTGGATAAGATTTCATGGATTCTAGTGACTAGATCTATATTTTTAGATCTAGATTTAGGAAGTATCCTAATCCAGGTACTTATAAACCATTCTAAAAGTTTTTTAGAATAGACGACTCTTGGCGTGGTAGTTTACTCATAGATGATGGAGTCGCCCTCTCTAAAGAGATGTCTTCTAGACTGATAAGGAGAGGGACTTACATGAAAGACATATTACTTTCTTAGGAAATTGAGTCAATCATGTGATGTCATGTACCAAACCAGAATTTGCTTTTGCACTTGCTAAGATATCAGTCATTCTGGTGACTAGATCTATATCGATAGATATAGATTTAGAAAGTGTTCCAATTCGGGTACTTGGATACCATTCTAAAGTAGTTTAGAATGGTTGACTCCTAGCGTGGTAGTTTACCCGCAGGTAATGGAGTCACCCTCTCTAAAGAGATTTCTTTCAGACTGATGAAGAGAGGGACTCGCATGAATGACATATCATTTGCTTAGGCAATTGAGTCAATCATGCAATGTCTATTGGCTATATTGCCGTCAAGGCAATTATTGTAATCAAAAGTTGGCGATTATGATAATTGAAGGAGGACCTATACAGGCAGAACGGTCTTTCTCGCTATGATAGTATGCTATCTGGTTTGCCTTTATCATTGATGTGTATACATTTTATTAGTTATTATGTATCGCTAATACATAATAATAAAGCCCGTAGAATCTTTGCTTGACTACCAGAGTTATGATGGCGATCATACTTATGAGAGCTTGGTAGTTCATAAGCACATCCTTTAAATGTCTCTAGTCGAGGGAGTATCGAGACAGGGCATCGATATTCCAGAGTAGACTAGTGTATACATTTCTAGATCCTAACGAAGGTCGGTGGCATAGCCATTGGTGTATTGCACCTAAGACTGTAAATAGGTGCTCACTGGAGGTGAGTACACCGGACAGACTCACCGAGCACTTCTAGATGGTATTATACCTATCGTCAGATAACAGTTCTCAGGTGACAAGAGTATAGATAATCTGTTGACCAGAGATAGTCGTATGTCTCGTGTGAGTTCCCACTGTACTTTGATTACTACCCTACAACGGCTTTATTGATTCACGCAAACTGATTTTAGTTGGGTACAGTTTCGAGCTATATGGAGGCAGTGAGCAATCGTCAGGGATTCGTCTCTCCTGGTATAGGGAGTCGAAGTCGTACTATGTTCGGTTGGCTATCACCATAAGACCCTGGGCAGGGTGGATGAAATTTACTGATTGTAGATCAGTAGTTTCTCGATAGGTGATTAGCTTCACACCGACACGAGTTATCGTGTTATAAGGGGTCTAACTTTATCTACCCCCTAGACCCGATATACGATACTATTAGATGAAGAGACTAGACTGTATGGAGATTATCACATAAAGGCTCTGTAGGGATACGGATGAGTTTGCTCATTGACCTTCCTTCCGTTCAATACCTGGATAGCCGTTACGTACAACAAGTGCCGCTGACGTGCTTATGGTTAAACCTACTGCCAGCATATTTTCAAGTCTTTAGAGTCACACACAGAGGGTTTCCCAGTTCAGGCGAAACGATGTAGTACATGTGTATTTTGATACGCACTCAGGTTCGATTAAATACGTGTATTTAGTGCACGTACTTTGATTGGGCGTTTTGATAATACTGGCAGGTTTGAAAAATAGCCGGATCATTGTGAGCTAGTATTATATTTCTCATTATCTCTCTTTTCCGGTATTCGTATTTTATCACGAATACGGTATTTATACGAATATGAGTATTTGTATAAATACGGGTATTTGTATCTTAATATGAATACGGGTATTTTTATCTTTATACGAATACGGGTATTCTTATTTTTATACATATACGGTATTCGTATTTTGATAAAAATACGGGTATATGTATTTGTACATATACGGTTATATGTATGTGTGTGTGTCACGCCCCGCTTCCTGGTATATGGGAGGGAGACGCGACGAGCCCACTACGTATTTACTCAGAAGTAAACTCTCTAAGCGTATCTAAGCAATATAAAGTAAAATACATAAGAGACAAGAAGTAAATGAATCGCAACTTTATTTATTAACATTATTTTTACAATACAATGAAAAGTAAATACATGGAATGAAAGCAATGGTTAAACAATGGCATAACAGAAATGAAAATGGAATAAGTACAAGTGGCTAGAGCTCTGGGTCTTCGGTGTACTGCTCAGGTGCCTGCTCCAAATGCTCCTGACTGGTCTTGTACTTTTCAGTGTCGGGTCCTCCTGATAACATTCCAAAGAAGAAGAGAAATAGGAATGTCGTCAGCGAACAATCTCTCGGTAAGTCCAAAAGATGAGGGAGAAGTAGAATAGACAGAGAGAGATTATAGTTTTATAATGTTTTATTATAATGTTAGCGCAGTTGTTTGTAACTTGGTACAGAAAATACCAGTGTATACGAGAGGAGTCCCACTTACATCGGGGACTTTGGTAACCCGCAGTATAAGGCTCCGTCGATAATACCACGGAACAACGACATGGATGTAATTACGTCTTAAGTGACCATCTCGTGCCACCTTTAACATGTTCCGTACCAGTCTACCCCTTTATAACCCCGTAGTGTTTATGTATTGATTGTATGGATTGTATTGTCTTGTCTTGTATTATAAATTGTATAGATGGATGACTTGCCGAAACCATGATATCAGTAAATGGAACGGATATAATGGATGAACATGTATATGGAGTATATCCATGGTTCGGTTCGGTCAAGTGGTATAGATTGATATATCTTGAATATATGGATTCATGGATTCATGTTGAATTGTAGTTTTATGCTTGAATCTCATTCAAGTCAGATTGATTATATTAAGACCCGGTCCGAGTTATTCAATTAGAAAAGAAATTGAAGTCCTGAATTAGGTTTTGGTGTTATTGGTAACTGCTGCACATGGACGGCAGGATTTGTGTCTTTTTCCAAGACAATTACCGTATTGATAATACCGTTTGTTAGATTGTCTATCTTAAATAGGCAAGCACCCATATCTCCGGCTTCCTGTGGCTTAAGAGACTGGTCCCGCTTAAACCTATGTTTACTAGGGTCCTTATTGTAATTTAGTAAAACTTGAGGGTGTTTTATGTAAAAATAGTTTTGGCATAATTTTCAAAGTAAACCTCAAGTATTTAATTATCGTCTTTAGAGTTTTCATAGATGTATATTTTATAAAAGTGAAATTTCTAGTGAGTAAAACCTAATATATGGTATTTTATTGAAATATTGGAATTGTGTGGTATTTAGATGGTATTTTCATGTAATAATGATTCCTTTGATTTAGAAAACTTGGAATATTTATATAATTAAAATAGATATTTTGATAATATATATATATATATATATATTTAATGAAAATAATTTATTTATTTTCTTGTAGAAATCTCATTTTCAAAAGAAAAATGTATAAAAATTCCATCGAGATCGAATGCTCCTTTCGGAGGTCTGTATCTTGTTCTACTAGGCCCGAGGATGTGCGATAATCCACACCATCCCGAACGGGGTACCCAAAATGGGTTGTATAGGCGTAATTGCATGGAAATTTTTAATACATCTTCTTATAGAAAACTGTTTTGTAAGTTTAGGGTATTTATTTGTAAAGTCGTATTTTCCCGTATTCTATTGTCCCAAAATTCATCGTGCTATGATAGAGATGTGTGTTGTGATGAGTTAGGTCATTACCTCGTGGATTATCTAAAGGTATAGCAAGGAATAAAGGTTATAATGTCGAAATGAATAGTTTATGGTATTTTTATGTAAAAATGTGATAAATGTCACAAAAATGATTATTTTGAAATGAAACTTGTTTTATTGAGTTTGTTAATGTTTATTAATCAACATATAAGAATATGCTTTTATCTTGTTAATGAAAAGTGTAGTTTTTTTAGAAAACCGAATCGGGAGTCAGATTAACTCCGCTTCCATCGGGTTTTGGAAATGTAAATTTTTAAAGAAGAAGAAGAGAGGGGGAGATGGGACTTACTGGCTTGGGGTCAAGAGGAGAGAGAGGGGGCCCTAAAGAAAGCTTCGGGACGTCATTTCGCTAACTCGCTAACTCGGAAGTTCGTCGGAGTTTCGCCCTTCGCTAACTCCACTTGTACACTAAAGGCTTGGGAATTTGGTAGAATTTTGATAATGAAATTCTGGTGAGGATGTGATAATTTGGGTGTGGTATTTATAGGAAAAACTAGGGTTTGGTGTGTGAAAGGAATGCATTAAAAATTTGAATTAAAATTGGGTTAAATGGGTGATTTAATGTTCACTGTATGAATGCAGAGAAAACAAGCAGTGTGAAAGGAGTGGGGTAGATGAAAGGTTGCAGAAATGAAGCGATGGGGGCAATACCGTCGGTTTAGACCCACGGTACCGGGTCTTTATGTGTGTCTCGCCGGTTTTGTACCGTTGGGTGGGGCTAGGGTTTAGGCCACGTGTCGAGGTCGATTGGTATACTTTAGTGCACATGTTTAAATGATCCGTGACTCTTGGTTTTACGTGTTGTGCACGTGTAGACTCTTGGGCTTCTAAAAAGATTAAAAGAAAATAAAACAAAAAGATAATGTGGCTGATGGGATTTGAACTCAGGTGTTTTGTCTCAGCGTTGCAAGGCCTTACCAGTGAGCTACAAGCTCCTTCTTGCTGTTCTGAAGCAAAACAAATTCCTATAGCATTCACAGGATTTGCAAATACCCCAATTGTACATTAAGTTTAAATGAATTTTCTATACATTGAAATTGGAGTTGTTACAGTATGTGTGTGTGTGTGTGTGTGTGTATTGATACACATATCTTTTCTTCTCCATATTGGAAGCTATGAGAAGTGCTTAGGCTTATGAGTCATGAGGTGAGTCACTTGATGACTCATGCTTTTGTTTCACACTCTCATCTAGATAAGAGCAAGAAAAAAGAAAGAGAAGGGCTAATGAATTTTTATTCATACACTCATTCTTCTTCTTCTCTCTTCTTCTCTTTTGAGCTCCCAATTTTGAGAGGAAAAATTGCAAAAAGAGAAACTTGAGATTACCACCACAACATCAATATCACAAACAAATCTTAGCAATTTTTGTTTATGAGTTTCATCGCTTTGTTTTTGGATGTGAAGCTAAAACTCGATTCGGGTTCTCTCTGGTGGATTATCTTCGATAAGGAAGACCGGCAACCATGTTCATTCCCGACGACTTCGGAGCCGAGGTAGAGTCCATGGAGAGGTGTAGCGGTCCTCCGCAATTGCGCAGACACCCTAAAAAGGTAGCTAGCCTATAACCTTGTATGTTTAAGTTATCTAGTTAGTATTTGGTATCGATTCTAGAGTATAGGTCGCTAGTATTCGCTTTAAATTTCTGTTTTCGCTTCCGCCTTCACCGTGAGTCTTATGAATTGAGCACTAGGGTCCTTACAGTGGTATCAGAGCCAAACCAAACATTTTAACTAGTTTTAGACGATACAAACGTTTAAAAAACCGAAATTGATCGCCAAAAATTAGTTTCTGTAAATTTTTTGAAATGACACATAAATTTTTTTTAAACAATTACAGAGGAGTATACTTTTAAAATAAAACCATGGCATGAAATTCGAGACAAAACCACCGCTACAAAACATCCTGTTTTGCATTTTCATCGGCACAAATTTAGTTGTGCTTGTTTGATTGAAAACTTGATTTTTGATAATGTTTGTTTTTGCCCAGATTTCACTATATGTTATCTTTGTGTTCGGGCAAGTTCGGGAAACTTTTCGGTCAAAACTAAATCATCGTTTATGATCTTTGTTTGTGTGTTTGTTAACATCGTCTAATTTCTATATGTTCGATAAGACGGGGTTACAAACTGGTTACTTGTTGCGTTGTTATAGATATATATCTTGTGATGGTTTAGATGGATTGTCATGACGGATAGCCCCTCGTACGATTTTTTGTACAAGTTTTTTATTTGTTTTTGTTTATTCGGGACAATCGGCCGGATTGTGGTTGTCGTTGCCTCTTGATGTATATTCATTTTGAGACATGTCCAGGTTGCGGGCGTAGTCACCGTTGTATATATTTTTCATTACTTGTACTAGGATACCCCGCGACGGAGTGCTCAGGTAGCCGGATTCGAGAATGCAGAGGGTGGCCATCTCATGGAGTTGAGACCCGGGCTGCCTCATTCTCGGATTAGCGGGTTACTCGCCGCGCTTATAGGGGTGTAGCTCTGACCGATGGAGGAGTGCTCAAGTTACCAGATTGAAGAAAGCGAGGGGTTTCCCATTTCTAGAATTGGCGGGTAACTTGTCACGTTTGTAGGGGTCTTGGTTCGAGACTGTACGGACTATCCACACTACCGAAGAACGTTGTTTTTTGTTTGCGGTACAAACGAAACACGGGGCTCCTAAGTTATCCGCTATTCCATCTTGTTTATCGTTTATCGCATTCTTGTGATGTTTATTACTTGCCTGTGAGATATATATATATATATATATATATATATATATATACATACATACATACATACATACATACATACATACATACATACACTATTATATGCTTCTATATGTTTTGTATCCACGCTAGCCCTGTCCCCGCCCTGCTGTAAGTTAAGTAGCCTTACGGTGAAGACCCGGGACCCCGTGGCGAATGCGGATGGCATATAAAAGTATACTATTTTGGCTGTTTCCGTATGGCTAAGGAACATAGATTGATGGGATAGCATTATATGTTTAATGCAAAGTAAACAAACCTAAATGATGTCAGAACCAATTTTTTTAAAATTACTCGATTTTCTTCAAACCCACTTGTTTTAAAAACGGAGGCTAAATCACTCCTTTTCAAAGCCACTCGAGTTCCTTCAATGATATCAAGTTCATTACATTAAATGTTTTACGCCAAAAATCAGCTGCAGCCCTCCGTCATTTCAGACGGGTAGCGCCTAACATTCATGCTATGTATTTTGGCCTTCGTCAAGGCATGGTGAATGGTGGCTATGTGTTACTTTTCTGCTGCATAGAGATGCAATAATCTAGGACAGTCGTATAGCTGTTTTGGCCTTTTTCAATGGTTAGTATGGGTGGGTCTAGATTAATCAGGATAATGACGGGTTGAATTTGACTTGAGACTTATAATATTTTGGCCTTCATCAAGGTCATAAGACGTTTAGGGAAAAACCATATTGGGAGTTTCAAACATAAGGGAAACTTGCCTAGTATGCGCATAACTTCTGGAGTGTGGTGATATTGGTCGACTTCCGTCAAAGTCATCACGCGGTGATAGTTGGGTCCCGATTCTCACTGTGAGTAGGTATTACTCTTTAGGAGATTTTTCACTTCATAACTAGCTAACCTATCAGGTGTCTATAAATTGTTAATGAGTTTACGCCTATGCGGTAAAAGGATTATTTAATTAGTTCCATGCGAAAGCACAGGGAGCCTCCCTCGGAGTACAAACACTGCCTTGCTGAACGATCAGCGAACTTGTAAGGTGTAAATGATCTCGACTAGTTCTCCTTTTAGGATTTGATAGAGAATTCGAGGAAATGGTGGGAACCATCCTATTAGATAAAGTGATTAACCAATATAATCTTGTTAGAGTGCACGCTGAGTGTTACTTTTCTCTCTCTTTCTCTTTGGCAATGACCATGACTGGCCTTAAACTAAAAATCATAAACCAAGTTGACCGAACCTTTTTACAAACCTGACTTTGGTTTGTCATGATTCACGACTAAGTCGTATATATCTTTGTCGCTCCTACTTTACCCTTTTCCTTCTTCATAACATTCTGTATCACTACGGATATCCATATTACTTGGAACGGACATCTCGTATAGTTACATACAAACTCAAAAAAGTTTCTTCAGTCGAGGATGACCAAGGGTTCTAGAGAAATTGAATTGTATAATTCGGTTGTCTCCCCTTCTTCACCTCCTCTTAAGTTGTGAGCTCCTTGTATAAAGAGAGTACACCGGTTATTCTTGTTTGATGGTCTTCTTTCAAATCTTAGGCAGGTGCCGACAGATAAAGCAGGAAGAAAACCAAATAGCCTAAGTATGGTGTACAGAAGGTAAGATGCGGAGACATATAAATGGATTGAAGTGAGGGCAAAAGAAATTGCAATTAGTGTCATGAATCTAGCCATTAGAAAGGGTATTACTAGGAATACATAGCCACTAGCTCGAAACATTCTAATGTTTCAGTTATTCCCGTGCAGTAGTGATTGAAAACTGCTTTCTCAATTACATTCTGACTCCAGGGTGTATATACCGGTTGAGATTCTCATGTCTGTATGGAGTTACAGATGCTGAGTGGGAGCAGACTATTGGGAATTGGATGATTAGATCCTCAATATCAGAATTCTTTGGAATTGGTGATGTTTGAGGAAATCACCTGAATTTGCCAAACGGCAAACATTTGGTTATTTGAATAATCGTTGTGTACAAATTTTTAAAATTAAATATCTGTATCTTTATTTTATAAAGTGAGATATGAATTTTAAAAATTTGTCTTGTTCAATTACTTCTATCGGTTGAGAATAAGGTAAGGTATATTGAATAACGATATTAACGTTCTTACCAAAAGACAGTTTTTAACTAATGACACACAGATTTTGAGTAAGTAAACACAATTGGGACTTATACATTATAATGTATGTTGTCCAGTGTCCATTAGGAAAAGGGGTTGGTACTCGTACTATATTCTGCTTACTTATGACTTCTCTTGTTTTAGACACGTATTTCATTGAAATACAAGGTCCAAAATTTTGAGAAGTTATAAGTATAAGAATAAAGTAGATAACGATACGTTGGAAGTATCAGAATTCTTAGAGGCGATAGAAGATATAGATACTTATGCTAGGTATTCCATCATAGTAATATTGAGAACTTGATTCTCTATCAGGTTGCTCGTCCGAGGGTGCGCTCCTTGATGAGTAATGCTATATGACCTTCTTTCATTTGGGGATATGCACTAGACTTAGCTGCATAATTTTTGAATCTATTTCCATCTAAATTAGTACATTTGATTCTATTTGGATATATATTGGTTGCATATCTTATGGATGTTAAAATACGAAGTTATCCGGTTTTTGTTTAAAAGCGGAATCCGGACGAACTAAAGGCATGCTTCAGTAATGGCGGTGTTAGTTATATGTATGCCCTAGAGGCCATTATTATACATGTGATATATATTATAATGGATGCTTGGACATATATATGGAGGACTTTCTTGCTCGACATGATAGTATGCTATCTGATTGCTCTTTATCTTAGCATGTACACTCATTGTCTCTCTATTACATGTTGATAAAGCCCTTAGGATGAGTACTTGACTACCAGGATTATGATGCAGATCATACTAGTGGGGCATAGGTAGTCGGTAAGTACATCCTTCAAATGTTCCTAGCCGTGGGTGTATCGAGACGAGGCATCGATATTCCAGAGTAGACTAGCGTATACACTTCTTGACCCATATGATGGTCGATGGATGACCCCACATCCATTGGTGTTTGACATCAAAGAAGGTATACGGGTGCTCGGTGGAGACTGGGTACATTGAACGGACTCGTCGAGAACTTCTAGATGGTATTATACCTATCGCCAGATAGCAGTTCTCTGGTGACACTGGTACAAGATAGTCTGTCGACCCGAGATCATCATTGAGTCTTGTGTGATTCCCACTGTGCTTTGATTTCCACCTTACCGCATTCAAGAGATCATGAAAAACGGTGGTTTTTGGGTACAGTCCCGAGTCACATGGAGGCAATGAGCGATAGGAGGGGATTTCGTCTCTCCCGGTATTGGGGATTGATGTTGCACTATGCTTGTTTGTCCATAACAGGAAATCCCTGGCCAGGGTTGCTGAGATCTACTGGTACGTGTTATCAGTAGTTTCTCGAACCGTTATGGGCCTCACATCGGCATGACTTATCAAGCTATTGGGGTCTGACGTTTACCACCCCTAGGCTGTGATATGCGACATATCAGACGAAGAGAACGGACTGTACGGTAGTGTTACTGATTGGATTCGCAGGAGTATGAGCAGGCTTTCTTATTGATCTTCTGATCGCTCAATACCTGGGTGGCCGTTACGTTTAGCAGACCGCTTGCGGCTTGTGGGTGACTGATATGATCACCACCTACTGCCGGCGTATTGACGAGTCTTTAGAGTCTTATACAGAGGTTTCCTGGCTCAGGAAAAACGAAGTAGGAGCACATATGTGATATGTACGGGACCGAGACTAATACGTGAATGTGAAACCGTATTTTATTCTCGCGATATGTGATATCGGTCGGTTATATGTGATATAGCCGGGTTATCGGATCAAGTGTTGATTCAATAAGTTGTTACATTTGGTATTAGTCTGTTGTATGTGATATAGCCGGATTATTAAATAAAGTGTTGATTTAATAATTTAATGTATAATTATATATATTAACTTACATTAACTAATATCAGCTCACTTAAGAATTCTTTTTCTCACTTGTGCATTTAGTATATATGTGATATATATTAATGTACATTTTTTTGTGTCATGCTAGATGATACATGTGACATGGGTGCATGTGACTCACACCATGCTTAACATATTCAAGGGTTTTATTTATTTAAAGTAATTCAAAATTGAGTGGAAATTAGTCATGGTTGAAGCTTAATGGAAGCTTGTAGAATCATTGACTAAGTTCACCAATTTTGTTTTACTTAAGATATTTATTGTAAGTCCACGTTGCTCACCCCGGTTCTTACGGGGAGGCAGAAACGGCGAAAAACGATTTTTGGCACAAAAGCAACATGGACTAAAAGACGGATCTTTGCTAAACTATGAACTAGCAAACTACAAGAGGTGGTATCTACTATGCCGTAGAAATTATACCTCACGATACCGGTCCTTCGGGTCTTCTCTCCGCTGTCCCGCTCGTCCATCCAAGCTCCGAGAATCGATCCGGATCTTGGTCACCTCCGCGGCCTCCTTGAGTCGAAGACGATCCACCCGAGAGTTGTACACCGAGCTCCACCTCGAGCCGAGGCAACTAAGGCAACAAGATCGCTAGTCTTGATGTCCTAGGTTGTGTAGAAGAGGTTGATGGAAGTGTTTGTCTATGTGGATTCTTTTTCTCTCAACACATGAGATCAAAAGAAGAAATCAAGAGGAGGAAGAAGGAGGAGCACTAGCAACCATGGAGCTCTTTCTTTCTTCTCACTTGCAAGAGAGAGAGTGAGAAAAAAGAAATGAAAAAGATAAATCTAGAAAAAATGAACCATGGTTGCAATAATACTAAACATCATCATTACTAATCCTATCATGATAAAGTTGATGGCTACATTGACATGACCATTTTCATAATCCAAAATGAAAAAGAAAACCAAAGAAGAGTGTAGACCTCTTATGAAGGTCAAGGTCAAATTTGGTCAACTGGTCAACAAAGTCAAGAGTGGTCAAGGTGGTCAAATGGTCAAAGCAATTAGCCATCACAAAATTATCACTGAAAAGATTAGCAAATAATGTCCGCGGCTTATAATGGTTTTGACCGAACGAATTGCCAAACCCCTAATGAGCCTGCCACATAACGGTTTTGGCCGAACCAACTGCCAAAACCCTAATGAGGCACCTCCTCCTTCTTCGCTCCGCAAAACTGTGCATACACACCCGCATCCGCATTCCGTAGAATGCAAATGCACAGAAGACAAAACAAATCCATCCGTGCAATACTAGGATCTGGCTTAAACCAAAGCCTACTAGTATTGCCTGCCCGAATAGCATACGCACACAAGTGAACGTAAGTGATCGCAGCCCTGCCGTAAAACCATACGGCCTCTATACGTTTCGCTTAGTGCAGGGAAACTCTCTGTGTGGGACTCTAAACACTCGACACTACGCTGGCAGTGGGTTTAACCACAGACCGCAAGCGGCATTAGCTGTACGTAACAGTCCCCAGGTAGATGTTGATAAGAAAGCCGATGAGATAAACCCATCCGAACTCCTACTGAGCCTGTATGTGACAATATTCGTACAGTCCGGTCTGTTCGTCTGATACATCGCATGGTAGGCCTAGAGGGTGGTGAACGTCAGTCCCCTAATAGCGGTACAAGTCGTGTCGGAGTGTAGCCCATAACACCCTGAGATAACACTGGAAACCTACCAGTATATCTCGCTTGCCCTGGCCAGGGACTACTCGTGTAATGGCTCTCCTAGACACAGCGCGATGTCAACCCCCAATACCGGGAGAGACGAATCCTGTCTAACCGTCACTGCCTCCAAGCGCTTCTGGACTGCACCCAACTACTACCTATTTACACGACTCCTTTGAGCCGTGGTAGGGTAGTAATCTAAGTACAGTGGGAACACACTCGAGGCGAAGTGACAGTGTCAAGTCAGCGGACTAAGCTGTACTCATGTCACCTGGGAACTGATAACTGACGATAGGTACAATACCAACCAACAGTTCCCGACGAGTCCTGTCCAGTGTACTCGTAACCCAACGAGCACCCGCATACTATCTCCAGTACGACGTACTGATGGCTGTGGGACAGACCATCTCCCCTGCTGGGATGAGAAGCGCATACGCTAGTCTACTCTGGAGTATCGATGCTCTGTCTCGATAGTCCTACGACTAGGGACCTGTATAAGGATGTGCTTATAGATTACCCAGCCCCCACAAGTGTGACTACCATCACAACGCTGGTAATCAAGCAAAGATCCTAAGGGCTCCACTAATATGTATATAAGCGATATGCTAAAAGAAACACATGCACATATTGAAGTAGAGACAAACTAAGTAGCATACTACCATTTTGAGCAAGATTGTCTATACAACTGTGAATATCCCAAGCTTCCATTAAGTAATATACAAGCTAGTATGATACAGTAATGGCCTCTAGGGCATATACACTAATATTTATTAACCAAACCAATATGATTAGTCATAGTTTAGTCTCTACATGAGTTAGTATATGATATTAACTCACCCATGGTTGTCATTCTACACATGATCTTTTCCATGGTTGCTTTTCTTCATGTCCTTCCTCAAGCTCTCTAGCTTTTTGGGAGGTAAAGAAAATGAGTGAGAAAATTATTTCTAAAGTGAGCAAAATTCCTACTTCATCATCCTCTACTAAATTAGCCATTTAGTTTAGGGTGTTTGCTTTACTGATTCTATATTAGTGAAGAGGTAGTTTGAGTGGATGTCTCCTCGACGTAGATCATCTTCGGCCTCGAAGACTTCAAGCAAACTTGTTCCGTTCATCTTGTGGAGCCTTTCTAGAGTCCGGGATTTCACTACATGGAGCGAAGGGACTACTACACGGAGCTATTGAACTGAAGGACCGGTAAAAAAAGTTTGTATTCCTTGTTCACTTAGATGTAAAGATATTTACATTCTAGTTTCTTCTAATTCTCTAGTTAAGATTCTAGGTTAGGGTTCTTTAGCGCGCCAATTTTTTTAAAATGGCATAGACAATGCGTCCCGAAACCCTGCTGTCGTGCTAGGAATTCCTGCAGTGGTATCAGAGTCATGCTAGAGAATTAGACGATATTTGTTGAATTATGAAACCGAAACAACTCCGAAACACTCGAAATAAAAACCAAGTTTCTGTTGAAATTTTAAGACTTTCTAAATTTTTTTTAAGAATTGCAGAATGTTATATAAGATGTAACATGAACACCATAGAAATTTGAGCCCTCCTCGCCGGATTTAGGCTGGCGAAATGTGATAAATATCCGGGGTCGCCGGTTCTATAGTGGAATTTTGGCTTCAAATTTTTGTGGTGTTCCAGTCTCTGGGTTTTGGTGTTTCAGGTGTTGCTTGTTTTTACTGATATTGCATGTAATATTATATTCCTATAAAGGAAATTCGTAGTCGTAATTCTAACATCGTTTCGGGTTATTTAGACGACGTTAAATAGTTTGAACGAAAATCATGCAGGTGTTTTCTATGGACCCTCTAGAAGAACGAAACCTAACTCGATTCTGTGACCGTCGGAACCGCCACCAAATCCTAGGGTTTGTTGTAGTTCCGCGGCGCCATAGGTGAGGCAAGGGTTGACCCTTATACGGTTGGTCCATAGGTGCTGTGGCATGTTCTAGGTATTTTTTAAACTCCGCTCAAGTGTTGAGCTTTTTGGGAAATTTTGGGTTTTTGTTAATTCGATCGAAAAGTTTAACTTCGTCTAGCTATCTGTGATTATGATACAATATTTGAAATCCAAAAAATTTAGTTTTATGAAAACTAATTTGAATTTTATAAATCTAGTAATTTTGTCTCAAGTGATCGGTTGCCACGGGATTTTGAAGTGTATCAAAAGTCCGTCGCAATCACGTAGTGTACGCGGATACTCACCGGGTAACCTTATTACATAGCCATGCCCCATAGCCCCGACCAAGTGACTGTAGGAGAACCCCGTCGCCATAAGCATTCGTTCGGGTGCTCGCGGCCATGGTGTTCCGCCTAAGTGCACTTCGTCGACGGCATCAGGGGTGCGACCGTCTACTAAAGTTTTCGACAGGCATTCGGTCGGGTTGTCGGGAATCTTGTTGAATTAACCGACTGTTTATTGAAAAGTGTTTTCAATATCGAGACTAAAATGCGGGGTTTATAATTGTTATGCATGTGATGTATAAGGAATTCATTTGGTTAGGCATGAAATACAAAGTATGTGATACATTGGGTTTATGATGTCTAAGGTGGTTGAGATTCCAATTGTTGTAGTTTTTCACTTTCTTTTCTACGACCTTAAGTGTAATATGTGGTGTATCGCCGATGTCGTTGCTATATGTCAACGACAATTGGGATACCCATATTTACTTATATTGATGACATGTGATGTTATGTTTTGCTGTGATATGTTATATTGGATCGTCGTGTTTTGAATAGCCGGGTTTTTTTTTATGTGAGATGAGAGTTTTTCATTTTCATTCATGTAAAAACTTGTATGTAATATTCTTTTATTAAGGCACTTCCGGGTTGAGGATGAAGTCACCATTGATATATATTATTTACTTTTCCGCATTAGGATAGACCCAAGGAGGAGAGCACAAGTAACCGGGTTCTAGAGTCCAGTAGGAGACCATCTCGAGGAGTCGAGATCGGGTCTCCTAACTCTAGAATTGGTAGCATTGCTTGTCGCTCTCATAGGGGTCTAGGGATGTGGGTTTGGCTATTCATCACGACCGCAGAATCCGTGTTTTATACTGGCTTAATTTAAAAGACAGAATTCCTAGTATATCCAATATTTCATATGTTATCTTCTGCTGCTAATATTCTGTGATGTGATCACTTGATATGTTGAGACGAATGCTTATATTATATATATGATATATAATAAATATTGCTACTTTCGTTTCTTTTGTGATGCTTAGGAAGCATAATTGATGGGACTTCATTAATGAGATTAATGAAATAAAAGAAACCTAAAAGATGTTGTAAAATCTTGTTTTAAAAACTGGTAGCTCTAGTTCTTGCTTTGCATAGCGGTATTCCATGTAGAATATCTAGCACCTTATTCGATAAGGAAAGAGCCGATATCCCTTCACCGGGAGTGACATCTTTAGCGAAACTGGAAGATGCTACAACCCACTCGGTTTTGTTTTTGATTGCTTTTTTAGTTCATACTTTGCATAGTGGTATTTGTGAAATATCCAGCATCTCATTCGATGAGGAAAGAGCCGATATCACTTCACCGGGAGTGACCTCTTTAGCAGATCTAGTAAAGGCCTCAAAAACACTCCTTTTCAAAATCACTCGATTCTGCAACGGTATTAAGTTCATTGCGCAAAAGGTTTTCTTAAAAACTGTCGTAGCCCTCCGTCATTTCAGATAAGTACTATTTAGTATTCGTGCTACGTTTGTTGACTATGTTAAGGCGCAGTGTGCGGTAGCTGATTAGTGCTTATCTGCTAAAGCATGTGATGAGATTGGATTACGGTAGTCGTACGACTTTGTTGACTATGTTAAGGGTCGTAGGGGTGAGTTTAATTCAATCAGGAAATGAACGGGTTGAACTCGGCTAGCGCTTATGATTTGTTGACTATGTTAAGGTCATAAGTTGCTAGGGGCAAAATATTATTGGGAATTTCAATTGTTGAAATTTGCAATAAGATAGCATACCTTCTATGAGATAGTTGGATCCCGATACCCACTGCGAGTAAGAGTTACTCCTGGAAGAGTTTTGCACATTACAATTAGCCGATCAAGTAGGTGTCTAGAAAGGTGTTAACGGGGTTGCACCCCTGGGAAAACGAGGTTTATTTTAATTAGGTCCATGCGAAAGCACGGGGAACCTCCCTCAAAGTACCGACACTGGTCTGGCCGAAAGATTGGCGAACTTGTACGGTGTAATTAATCCCGGCTAGTCTTCCCTTTTACGGTTTGAAGGAAGATTTGATAAAAACGGTGGGAGCCATCCTGATTAGATAAAACAATAACCAATCTAATCTTGCAAGAGCATACGCTGAGTGTTTTCTTCTCTCTCTCTCATGGTAGCGACCGTAACATGCCTTAATCAAGATAATAATATGGATGTATTGACCGAACCTGCTTATTATACTGAGCTGGGGAACGTTGGTTCCGCTCTATCTTATAATTGTTATAAGTCCGAGCAGAAAATAGGGGAATATCCGGGTTCCTATGCTACCCAAACGAGGAATAAGCATGTTGATGCATATTCTTTGGGTGTGTTCGCTGCCGAGAACTGTTTCTCAGTATCTTCTACGTCCTCGGTATGAGATACCGGATCAGGATGCCATATATGTAATCTGTTACATGGGCTACAGAAAGGTAAAGAACTGAGATTGGGTGATATGTCTCTACGTGTAGAGAATGGTGCAATTGTTGTAGCCAAATCAGTTGACAAATATCACCTTGTATTACTAAGAGGTAAATACATTGATTCTGAACAAATGTTATTACATGCTAAACCTGATATACAACATTACATCAGATTCTTTGTTAAGTTAAAGAACGATATAATTTTGTATTTCTGGATAATGTTGTGAACATTTTCCTGAATCAAGAGTTGATTGGATCAGGCACATTATGAAATAACATATACGTTCTAAATCAAACCACAGTTCAAAGTATATAGAACACATACAAGAGGAGTAGTTCAGAAATGAACGAACTCTTCTTATGGCTTTGTAGACTAGGTCATATCAATGCGACACGACTAGCTAAGTTACATAAGGATGAATATTTGAATCCGTTCGAAATTTCATCTTATAATACTTGTCAGTCTTGTCTCAAAGGTAAAATGACCAAAACTTCGTTTACTGGAAATAGAGAAAGAGTTACTGATCTCTTTGGATAGATACATAATGATGCATACGGTTCTATGTCTACAAATGCCAGGGTTGGTTCTTTGTATTTCATTATATTCATCGACGATCTATCAAGATTCGGACATGAGTTCCTGATGAAACACGAGTCTGAAACTTTTGAGAAATTCAAGGAATATAAGCTTGAAGTTGAGAACCAGACGGGTAGAAGTATAAAAGTCCTACGATGTGATCGAGGAGGCGAATAATTAGGCATGGAGTTCCTGGATTTTCTAAAACAGAGAATGGGATTCTCTCTCTGCTTACTTCTTCGTATACACCACAGCACAACGGTGTATCGAGGAGGAGGTATCGCACCCTATGAGATATGGCGCTCTATGATGAGTACTGCTGAGTTACCTGTTTCCTTTTGGGTGTTATACACTTGAGAAGCTGCATACCTATTGAATGGGGTTCTATCCAAATCAGTGCCTACCACTCCATATGAGATATGGAATGAGAAGAGACCATGTCTTAAATGAGTTAAGATATGGGGTTGTTTATCCTATGTTGAAAAACAAAATCCGAACAAGCTCGAGGTAAGGTCAGTTTTGTACAAGTTTGTTAGGATATCCCAAACATTTGCAAGGGTATATCTTCTACCTAACTGAGGAGCAAAAGGTGTTTTATTTCTCAGCATGCCACCTTTTTCGAAAAGGAATTTCTTGTGAAGAAATTACTGGTAATGAGGCAGAACTGGAAGGAGTTCCAGCTGGACAAACTAACAGCTGATGATTTGGTGAAACCAAAGGATTCAATAGTCTCCAACGAACCTCAGCCTCTCTGCGTATCTGGTAGGGTTCCTCATCCACCTGAGAGATACTACGGTTTTCTCGGTGACAGTGGGAGTGAGAATTGCATCATGGTAGATGATGACCCAACTAGGTTCAGGCAGGCCATCACGAGTGGGGACTCTATGAAAAGGCTGGATGCTATGCGATCAAAGATGGAATCCATGTACACCAACAAAGTATGACTTTGGTTGTTGCACCTGAAGGGGTAAAACCCATTGGGAGCAAATGGATCTTGAGAAGATTCTTGGTGTAGATGCAAAAGTTGAGACTTTCAAAGCTAGACTTGTAGTAAAAGGTTCCCGTCATGCAACCAAGTATGGATTATGATGAAACCTTTTCTCCAGTGGCTATGCATAAGTCCATCGGGATTAAAGCACGCATCGCGGAGTTGGAACATCTGTTTTGATGTGGCAGTCAAAGAGTTTGACTTCATCAAAAAGGTAGATGAACCTTGTATATACAAGAAGGTTGTAGAGAGTAAGGTTGTCTTCCACGTATTGTACATAGACGACATACTCTTGATAGGAAATAGTTTCCTATGCTATAGTCGGTCAAGCTCTTCTTATCACGAGGATTCTCCATGGAAGATCTGGATGATACCTACTATATCTTGTGGATTATGATCTATGGTGATAGATCTAAGTGGATGTTGGGAGTGTCCCAAATCCAGGTACATTAACACCATACTAAAGGGGTTTAGTATGAAAGATTAAAGCGTGGTGGTTCGCCCAATTACTCGGGAATCACTCTCTCCATAAAGATGTCTCCCGAGACCGATTTGGAGAGAGCTCGCATGCAAGGGATACCCTATGCTTCGGCAGTAGGCTCTATCATGTATGCGATGTTATATACCAGACCATATGTAGCTGACTCACTAGGTGTAGTGATCAGGAATCAATCGGATCTTAGAAAAATCACTGGACAGCTGTAGGACATTCTTAAGTACTTGAGAAGCACTAAAGAAATGTTCTTGGGGTTTGGTGATGGTAAACTCCAGTGGGAGTCCTATACCAATTTTAGCTACCAGAGTGATAAGGTCGACTGAAAGTCAGTCTTGGGCTTTGTCTTTACCCTCAGTGGAGGGACGGTATGTTGGAAGAGTTTTAAGCAAGATACCGTGGCAATCTAGACGATAAAGGCTTAATACATCGCTACCAATGATGCTACCAAAGTAAATGTCTGGATATTTCTTGTTCATGAGATGAACATGGTTCCTACCATTGAGCGTCCAATAACTGTTATTGTGACAAAAATAGATTTGTGGCTTTGTCCTAGGAACGTCGGTCCCATCAGCGATCCAGACATATTCTGAGGACAGTATCACCTGATCAGGGAGATGGTTGATCTCCAAGGGATCGAGGGAAGGAGAGTTGATGAGAAGGATAACACGGCGGATCCACTCACAGAGGCCTTTCCCTAAAGAGACTTTTATGGGGCGTTGAGTATGAGATACTACAACAAATGGCCATAGGGGAAGTGGGAGATTGTTAGTTATGTGTATGCCCTGGTGGCCATTATTATACATGTGATGTATATTATAGTTGATGCTTGGAAATCTATACGGAGGACTTTCTTGCTCGACATGATAGTATGCTATCTGGTTTCTCTTTATCTTAACATGTACACTCATTGTCTCTCTATTAAATGTTGATAAATCCTTTAGGATGAGTACTTGACTACCAGGATTATGATGCAGATCATACTAGTGGGGCAGAGGTAGTTGGTAAGTACATCCTTCAAATATTCCTAGTCGTGGGAGTATCAAGACGGGGCATCGATATTCCAGAGTAGACTAGCGTATACGCTTCTTGACCGATATGATGGGCGATGGATGATCCCACATCTATTGGTGTTTAACATCAGAGAAGGTATACGGGTGCTCGGTGGAGACTGGGTACACTGAACGGACTTGCCGAGAACTCCTAGATGGTATTATACCTATCGTCAGATAGCAGTTCTCTGATGACACTGGTACAGGTTGGTCTGTCGACCCGAGATCGTCATAGAGTCTTGTGTGATTCCTACTGTGCTTTGATTTCCATCTTACCACATTCAAGAGATCGTGCAAAACTGTGGTTTTTGGGTACAGTCCCGACTCATATGGAGGCAATGAGCGATAGGAGGGGATTTCGTCTCTCCCGGTATTGGGGGTTGATGTTGCGCTATGCTTGGTTGGCAATAACAGGAAATCCCTGGCCAGGGTTGCTGAGATCTACTGGTAAGTGTTATCAATAGTTTCTCAAACCATTATGGGCCTCACATTGGCATGACTTATCAGGCTAATGGGGTCTGACGTTTACCACCCCCAGGTTGTGATATGCGACATATCAGACGAAGAGACCGGACTGTACGGTATTGTTACTGATTGGATTCGCAGGAGTATGAGCTATAAGTCCATGCCACGCACACTACAGGATCGCGGGGAGACGGAATTTTCAAAAAACTGTTTTCAAAAGCTTTGTGACATAGACTATATGCCAAGATTGTTGCTAAACCTTTACTAACAATAAGAACAAGAGATCTAAGTACATGTACAGAAGTTATACCTCACGTTCATGTCCTTCGGGTCTTCATTCCTCGCTGTCCTCCACCTTGTCGTCGACTCCATGGATCGTATTGGATAGCCGCCGCCTCGTTGGCCTTCTCAAGTCGAAGATGATTCACCCGAGAGAATGTGTATCAAGCTCCTACCTTAACCGAAGCTACAAGGGTATCATGTTCGCTACACAAGATGTCGTAGACGATGTAGAGTATGAAGATGGATTGGGATGTCTCTTTTCATCCTAGGTTACTCAACACATGAGTGTTCTAGGGTTTGAGGGTGATGAAGATAGCTTGAGGAAATTTTGGTGAAGAAGAAGCATGAGAATGAGTGTAACATTTCAGAAAATATAAAATATTATTTTTGGAATTTAATATTAAAATAATATATTTCGCGAAAACTACCCGATTTGCGAAATTTGGGTTTTCGTAAAATGGTATAAATATATACCAATATTTATGAAATAATTGGAGATTAAAATGATTTATTCATTTAAAAATATATTTATTGGGTTTGGTATTTTTATAATTAACTATATGCAGTTTAAATAAAAATTGATTAGTGCACTACTAATCGCGATTAAGCCAAATCCGTGTTTCTACAGTTTTCCATGGCTAGTGCACCATGACATGTTGCTTGTTGTTTCATTTTATTTGTGTTATGTGTTTGGTTTTAATGAGTGGGGGAAAAGAAAAGAAAAAGAAAAAGGGTTAAAAAGACAATTATTGGAGAGAGAAAGTGAGAGATGAGTTTGGAGAGGGTGAGAATAAGAGAGAGAGAGAGGGCAACCACATTATTCACCCCATTATTTTCCTTCATCTCCCTCCACCGCCACCTCCATGAATCATCTCCATTTCTTCACCAAAACCCTACACCCTCTTCATTAATGTTGATCCCCACCTCATCCTCAACACTTTGGACCAATCAAAGTTGGATTTTGAAGACTTTGGGGAGCTAGGGTTTTTCTTGAGTTGCCAAAATGAGGTATATTTCCTTTCATTTAGTTTAGTTATTAGTTTCTTAGCATCCTATAGTAGTTTAGAGTTAAATCGATTTAGATTTGGTTGTTTTGAAATTCCATGAGAAGGTTTAGGGTTTGGGTTGTGTTGTAGTGATGTATAGTGGCTCTTGCAAGACCTTAGTGTTAGAATTCTGGACAAAACCAGAGACTAGACCCCAAGATACGAACATTAGATTTGTCGATATCGGGTTTTTATGGAATTAGTGATGGTATTTAGAGATCTGCTGCTACCCTGAGGCACCAAAAATTATATAGCGATTACAGTGAGTCGTGCAGGAAACCTTGAAGCTACCGTTGAGCCCCGAGCCCCTAATTCCTTGTCCTGGCTGCAAAAAATTCCTTTTTAGCCATAAAGTGTGGCCCTGGAGTGAGAAAATGGGTTCGTGCTTAGTCTGTAGCTCCTATATCTTCTAATTAGACCTCCCCTATATGCAGAATTGGCCAATTTAACCTAGGAAAAAATCTGGAGGTGTTTTTTTGAGTTGCTGTTTTGGTTTTGTGATTTTTAATGACTTGGGTTTTAGTATTTGATATTGTATTTGGTCGTTGGATGTTTCCACGTCAACGACGAGGGATAATTGGTTGATTTTGTATGCATAGGCTATAGACTCTAATCTATAAGCAATGCGTGTGCCGTATTAGTTTTCCGGACTTGATTTTAATAGCATTGCGACTGTGTATTGATTGAAGGTAGCTTCACGTGGATTCCGAGACGACGAAGCACATTGACTATGGCTGAACGAAGAGTTCCGCAGGTGAGTAGATTTATATCTACGGGGGAAGTCGGGTGGATAGCGTATAGCACCCCCGCAAACTTTGATGGAAACCGATATATAGAATATGGTTAAGGAAACCTATATTAGAAAACTAGGGATATGGTTCAAAATAGATAGTTAGAGATGATATGAATGATTGAATATATATATATATATATATATATATATATATATATCGAGATATGAGATGAAAGCTATAGGGATAGGACGCTTTGACATGATATGATAGAAATAATGTCTCGAATTGATATATAAGAATATGAAAAGTGAATGTCAATCACGACATATAGATATATGTAGTGCACGAGAATAGGTATGAGATTTAGAGTAGTATGACATGAGACTTATAAGATAGAATGTATATGTGAGATGACTTGATGTGAGATATTAATGTGATGAAAAGAGTATACGATGTGATATGATGACTTGATTGATATGTCGGTATACGGATGCGAGTCGATATGAGAGGATTGATACCTTTGCCGGTTCCCTGATATGAGATTGTTATGGATGTGACCTGGGATATAGGTACATATATATATAATGTTATGAATCATGAGTGATATGTCGTACGAGACGTTAGGTCCGTACCCTCATTGTCATATAGGTTGATAGGATCCCTAATGGTTTAATACCGCCGTACGATGATTTACCATACGTGATGAGTTTTATGATGATTGATCCGTATACTTGACTAGAGGATGCCGTACGATGGATTATACCATACGTGATGTTGTGAGGCTGGATGCCGAATGATAAATTCACCGACTCGGATATATTGTAGATACGTATACCTGTTAGCATTTCGCGTACGATGTACCTTATGCCATGTTCATGTCATTCTTATTGCATTACATATACCTGGGTTAGTACACCTACACTATTATCGATGATGCGTATGTTACACTTACACAGATTGGCCGGCTCACACACTTCATCATCGATAATTACTATGTCACTTACACAGTAGAATTGCTACATCATGCTATGATATAATTGTTATGTTCACATCACCATACTATGTCGCATGATATACTGATATTGTCACATCACTATTCCATGTTGCATATATCATGCTTTACGATTATATGCATTGAGATGCTGTTTTCATGAGATTTCTGGATTTGAGAACCGTGGTTATTTCAAAAGAAGGTATGTATTATTTTAAAAACCCGGTTTCTCTTGATATGATATTTCGAGACGTCCACCATGTGTTTTCTCAGTTCTGAGATTGGCATGTGAAACCCGATTCGAGGAGCGGTAGGCACCGTCTGCGGGTACATGGTGGACCCGGTAAGGTATCCGGGGCAAGAAGACTCGTATAGTTAGGCGATGAGCCTGGCAGGGGAGAACTACCTACCGGTGATAGTATTTGGACTCGGCGGTTATCCGGAGGATACCGACCGGAGTCATAAGATGGATATGAGGGCCGACCAGAGTAGGCGGCGCCTAAGGGTCGATCTGAGGATGCGGCGCCTGAGATACGAGGATTTACGTGTCGATGTTGGACATGGGTTTCATGATGTTTCGAGTGTCGATGTTGGACACTCAGGTTCCATGATTTTGATGTGTCGTTGCTGGACACACGTTGATTGATATCTTCATACTTACATGTATATGCTTTCATGATATTTACATGCATGATGTTTTTGTATCATTGATGGACACATAGATGTTATCCACATGCATACAGGCATTGATTATTATAGTGTTGCCACATATGCAGACACGGTCACCCTAGATATTATAGTATTACCTTTATGATATAGTTGACCTAGGAATCGTTGCTTATTTCGATTTCTACCTGCTGATGTTTTCTACTAACGAGCTGGCAACTCAGCCTTGTTGTTCCACAGTTCTTGCAGATTGACCACCTGGATTAGTAGCGGAATCGCCGGCACACAGCTTACTTTCGGGTGATTTTCTTTGGTAGGTGGTACATGTTGGATCGTACCACTCTTGTATTTATTATTCCATTGTATCTAGTCAACTCCATCAGTCAGAAACTAGTATTTGTATATGTAGTAAGACTTAGCTATACTTGTAGTTGCGAGACTTAGAGCGATGGACTATATGTTCGCTATTAGGGGATTTGATGTCTTTCTTTATTTGCTTTATCTTTTGTGGCGATCTTCGCCGTTGGGCGTCGTATACTTAAATTTATGACTTGCGTGGTTGTGATTCCGCCGATTGGCGAAGAGCTAGCTCCTGCTTGGGGATGACTTTATTATTATTATGTATATGTGGTTTTTGATCAAAATTTACAAAGGAGGTGCTGCCCAAATTTTTAAAAAGACGAAACATGTTTTTCAACTAATAAAATCCACTTGCATTTTTCATGTTCTATTATCCATGCATTTAATAAAACGTTTGATTTCATTATACCCTTATTTCAAAACATCACCTCTTTTATTTCTTAAAAAGGTTTAGATTTCTGTGCTTCGGCTTACTTGAATTACGTTACGCCTTTAGACGTTGCGTGATTTAAGTGCCGGTCACAAGCTAATATTTCGGGTTGTGACAATGAGTTGTTGTTTTTCTCTCTCTTGTCATGTGTTGCAGACTGAACCATATCAATTAATTCATAAATAAATCACTAATGAATAATTAGGTTCAAGTTACAACAATGAGTCATGGTCTTAATACCCAACAAGTGTCACATGTAGCCATGCTCATTATCATGCAATTTACACCTCATTTCCTCAATACATAAAATGAATAATAATTTATACTAAAATGATAAATACAAATTATGATACGTCATCTTCATTTAACATCTTTGACTAAATTATAAAAACGCCCATCGTTCGTATATACATATCCGTATCCGTATTCCGAAAAATACGAATACAAAAGAGACGAAAAAGCTATCCATCAATACAATACTAGGATCCGGCTTAAACCAAAGCCCACTAGTATTGTCCATCCGTATCATCATCCATATACAAGTACACGTACGTGATCGAACCCTGTTATAAAACCATACGACCTCTACATCTTTTGCCCGATGCAGGGAAACCCTCTGTGTGGGACTCTAAAGACTCAACACTACGCTGGCAGTGGGTTTAACCATAGGCCGCAAGCGGCACTAGCTGTACGTAACGGCCCCCAGGTATATGTCGATGAGAAGGCCGATGAGAATAAATCATCCGAACTCCAGCTGAGCCTATCTGTGACAATCTCCGTACAGTCAGGTCTGTTCGTCTAAGAGTATCACATATCGGTCTTAGGAGGGCGGCAAGCGTCAGACCCCTAATAGTGTAATAAGTCATGTCGGAGTGTAGCCCATTACACCCCGATAAACTACTGGAGTACCTACCAGTAAATCTCGCTTTCCCTGGCCAGGGAATTTGTGTAGGGGCTCTCCAAACACAGCGTGATATCAACCCCCGATACCGGGAGAGATGAATCCTATCCAACCGCTACTGCCTCCAAGTGCTTCGGGACAGGACCCAACTATTACCTGTTTACACAACTCCTTTGAGTATGGTAGGGTAATAATCAAAGTACAGTAGGAACACACTCGAGGCGAAGCAGCAGTGTCATGTCAACGGACTAAGCTGTACTCATGTCACCTGGAAACTGCTACCTGACGATAGGTATAATACTGACCAGCAGTTCCCGACGAGTCCTGTCCCGTGTACACATAATCTAATGAGCACCTACATACTATCTCCAGTACGACGTACTATTAGCTGTGAGACATACCATCTCCCCTGCTGGGATAAGAAGCGTATACACTAGTCTACTCTGGATTATCGATACCCCATCTCGATAATCCTACGACTAGGGACCTGTACAAGGATGTTCTCGTAGATTACCCAGCCCTTACTAGTGTGGCTGCCATCACAACTCTGGTAATCAAGCAAAGAATCTAAGGGCTCTACTAATATGTATAAGCGATATGCTAAAAGAAACACATGCACATATTGAAGTAGAAACAAAACAGGTAGCATCTACCATTTTGAGCAAGATAGTTAATACAACTGTGAATATCCCAAGCTTCCATTAAGTAATATACAAACCAGTATGATACAATAATGGCCTCTAGGGAAAATACACTAATAATCTCCTACTTGCACTAAGGCCATGTATTGGCATATCGCAGACCTATCATCTCGATTAGCCTCTCAAACTGTGTCTGAGGGATGGCCTTCGTGAGTGGATCTGCGGTGTTGTTCTCCGTCTCTACTCTCCGCACCTCGATCTCCTGGCGATCAACGATCTCCTTAATCAGGTGGTAGCGCTTCAAAATATGTATGGACTTCTGATGGGACCTGGGTTCCTTCGCCAAAGCTATAGCGCCGTTGTAGTCGCAATACAGAGGTATTGGATTTACAATAGACGGAACCACCTGAAGTTCTGTTAGGAACTTCTTCACCCAGACAGCTTCCTTTGCGGCGTCACAAGCAGCGATATACTGCGCTTCCATAGTCGAGTCTGCAACGGTGTCCTGCTTGGAGCTCTTCCAACAGGACGCCCCTCCATTGAGGGTAAAGACATAACCTGACATGGACTTGGATTGATCCTTGTCACTCTGGAAGCTGGAGTCAGCAAAGGCCTCGATCTGGAGGTCTTTTCCGCCATACACAAAGAACATCTCCTTAGTCCTTCTAAGGTACTTGAGAATGTTCTTTACTACTATCCAGTGCTTCTCCCCTGGGTTTGATTGATATCGGCTTACCACGCTTAGTGCATAAGCAACATCTGGTTTGGTACACAACATCATATAAATTATAGAGCCTACCGCAGAAGCGTAGGGTATAGATGTTATGCAAGCCCTTTCCAAATCAGTCTTGGGAGACATCTCTTCAGAGAGGGTGATTCCGTGACAAGCCGGTAGATTACCGCGCTTAGAATCTTCCATACTAAATCGTTTTAGTATAGTGTCGATGTACCTGGACTGTGAATGTCCCAACATCCTCTTGGATCTATCATGATAGATCCGGATCCCCAGAATGTAGGAGGCATCACTCAGGTCTTTCATGGAGAACCTTTGTGACAAAAATCCCTTGACTGATTGTAGCTTAGGAATGTCATTTCCTATCAAAAGAATGTCATCCACATACAAGACGAGGAATACCACAGTTCTCTATACAATCTTACTATATATGCATGGTTCATCTGGATTTTTGATAAAGTCGAATTCTTTGACCGCCTCATCAAAATAGATGTTCCAACTCCGCGATTCCTGCTTTAGTCCATAAATGGACTTAAGCAACTTGCACACTTTCGCGCTGCTCCCACTCTGAATGAAACCCTCCGGCTGATCTATATAGATGAACTCTTCCAAATATCCATTTAGAAAAGCCGTCTTTACGTCCATCTGCCAGATCTCATAATCGTGGAAGGTAGCAATGGAAAGAAGGATCCGAATGGATTTGAGTATAGGCACTGGAGAAAAAGTTTCATCATAGTCCAAACCAGGTCTTTGACGAAAACCTTTTGCAACAAGTATAGCCTTATAGGTTTCAACTTGTCTATCTACACCAATCTTCTTTTTGAAGATCCATTTGCAGCCTATGGGTTTTACCCCTTCTGGTGCAATGTCCAAAGTCCATACTTTGTTGGTGTACATGGACTCCATCTCGGCCCGCATTGCATCTAACCATTTTACCGAGTCGCCGCTCTGAATGGCTTTCTGGAAGCTAGTTGGCTCATCATTGTCAATGATTCTATCCTCTCTATCCCCGTCTATGAGAAAACCATAGTATCTCTCGGACGGATGAGACTGCCTACTACTTCTGCGGAGTGGCGCTGGGATGTCCAGTTCTTCTGAAATTTCTGGTTCCACTATGCTTTCCGTAATAGCTTGTTTTTCTGGAATTTCTTCCAGTTCTATTGTGCCCCCACTTATCTGATTTTCTAAAAATTCAGTTTCCAAGAAGCGGGCATGACGAGAAACAAAGAATTTTTGTTCCTCTGCGTAATAGAAAAGATACCCTTGGAGCTCTTTCGGTATCCCACAAACTTGCACAGTACTGAGCGTGCCTCGAGCTTGTCCGCATGCTGCTTTTTAACAAAAGCTGGACATCCCCATGTTTTAAAGTGTTTAAGACAGGGTTCATCTGATAAGGTGTTGTAGGCACTGACTTAGTAGGAACCTGGTTCAAAAGATATACAGCTGATCCTAGTGCATTACCCCAGAAGGATCACGGCAACTCAGCTTTACTCATCATGGAACGAACCATATCCAATAGAGTTCTGTTCTGCCTTTCCGATACACCATTGTTTTGAGGTGTGTATGGAGGAGTAAGAGGAGAGAGAATACCATTCTATTTTAGGTAATCCAAGCACTCGACACTCAAGTATTCACCACCTCGATCAAACCTTAGTGTCTTGATACTTTTGCCTGTTTGTTTTTCCACTTCATTCTTATATTCCTGGAATTTCTCAAAGGCCTTGGATTTATGTTTCATCAAGAAAACATATCCATACCTAGAGAAATCATCCGTAAAAGTAATGAAATAGGAATAACCACTTCGTGCAAGTGTAGACATTGGACCACACACGTCGCTGTGTATGATCCCCAAGAGCTTGCTTGCTCTTACTCCGCGTCCAGTGAACGGAGTCTTTGTCATCTTTCCCATGATACATGATTGACAAGTAGCATAAGACTGATATTCGAACGGATCCAAATATCCTTCTCTATGTAACTTTGTCAACCTTGTTTCATTGATGCGACCCAGTCTACAATGCCATAAGAAAGCCCTATTTACTTCTGGAGACATTCTTTTAAGTGTGTGCTGGACGTTGAAAACCTGAGCTTAATTTAATACGTATATACCGTTATCTTGTGTACCTGACCCAATCAAATTTTAATTTAGGTGGATGTGGACCACATCGCTTACAAATGTAAATCATATTCTTCCTTAGAAAGTAAGGATACAGATATGATATTACAAGCCATACTAGGTACACACAAACAGTTACGTAAGATCAATATCTGCCCACTTGTCAATCCTAGGTGATACTCCCTTATGGATACAGCGTCCACGCTCATTCCGTTAGCAACCCTGAGAGTCATATCACCTATCCTGATAACTCTACGGTTTTTTAAAGCCTGTAAAGAATTACAGACATGAGATCCCAATCCGGTATTTAGTACCCAGGAAGTAGAGTTAATTGACATGCAGTTTTCAATCATAAAAACACCCGAAGTCGAAGCCACAACGTGCTTCGGATCCTGGATTCTGGCTTTCCAAGCCCTGCATCCCTTCTGCCAATGCCCTTTCTCGTGACGATAGGAACAATCCTCTTTTGCTACTGTTAGCCCCGAAACTTTTGCCCTTCCCTTTCTTTCTACCTTACTAATACCGCCTATCAACTTTTCGGAGCTTTTCTTATTCTCACCCTTGGCTATCGCTTCGGATCCAGAAGAAGAAGATCCCCCAATTAGCAGAACGGGTGTTTCCCTGGTTTCCTTCAGGGTGCCCTTTTCTGGAAGTATAACTTTCTTCCCCTGGGCGTAAGTAGAAGGTTGGGACTATAGAATCAAGTCATCACTTTGACTTGTTCTCCAACGTGGTCTTCAGGTCCGTGAGCTGTTTAATACAGCTAATCATTGTAGGGACGTGGTCCCCTGCAGATGACCCGATAGCCAACCTCACTTGAAGCAATTCCTTCGAGATCTCATATCTTACGATACGAGATTGCTCTCCATATAATATTTTGTTATGGAGGAAAATAGAGGCAAAGTCTATCTTCTCTTGTCCCTCTGGTTTTCACCGTCTTCTGAGGCCAACACGAGACACTTGGCATTCGCACAATCTTTTCCCTTTATCTTACGGATATCATCCGCGACGGTGGAAACTGGACCGGGACGGCAGGGGCGTGATTACTAATGAGGTGGTCCAGTTTGTCATTGGAAATGGACATCTGGACAAACCTTTGCCAGTTAATATAGTCTGGTTCAGTCAAATTATTACTATCTGTAACCTCTGTTTCGTCACCTGGTCACTGCAATTAGGAGAGAGAGAAGAAACACTTTAGCATGATGCTCTTGCAAGTTTAGATTGGTTTTTAGTTTATCTAAATAGGATGTCTCCTACTGTTTCTCGAATCCCTTTTTAAACCATTGTTGGAGATAGTGCCCTCAGAGTCAGTTATTGGATCACAGGCACGTGATTGCAATGATTGAGGGAGGACCTATCCCGGTAGGACAGTCTTACTCGAGATGATAGTATGCTATCTGGTTTACCTTTATCATCGTGTACTGCTTTAGGTGACCTGACAGGTCGCTATTGCACGTTGATAGAGCCCCTAGGATTCTTGCTTGACTGCCAGCAGTGTGAGGGCGATCATATACGTGGGAGCTGGTAGTCTATAAGCACATCCTTTAAAGGTCCCTAGTCGTAGGAGTTTCGAGACAGGGCATCGATTCTCCAGAGTAGACTAGTGTATACAGCCGAGACCCCGACGAGGGGCGGTGGCCGGTCTCACAAGCCACTGGTGTCAGTTGGTTCACCTAAGATGTATACAGGTGCTCATTGGGTTATGAGTACACCGGACAGGACTCGCCGGGAACATGCTAGTTGGTCTTATACCTGACATCAGATAGCAGTTCCCAGGTGACATGTGTACAGGTTAGTTCATCGACCTGGGGATCGTCATTTGTCTCGTGTGAGTTCCCACTGTACTTTGATTACTACCCTACCACGGCTCAAAGGAGTCGTGCAAACAGGTTTTAGTTGGGTACAGTCCCGAGCCACATGGAGGCAGTGAGCGGATCTTCAGGGGTTCGTCTCTCCCGGTATTGGGGGTGAGGTCGCGCTGTGTCTAGGAGAGCCATTACACAAAGCCCTCGGCCGAGGCAGGAGATTTACTGGTAGGTATTCCAGTAGTATCTCAGGGTGTTCTGGGCTACACTCCGACACGACTTGTACCGCTTTTGGGGTCTGACTTTTACCAACCCCCTAGGCCCGACATGCGATGCTCATAGACGAACGGACCGGACTGTACGGATATTGTCACTGACAGGCTCAGTAGGGTGTAAGGATGAGTTCGCTCATCGACGTCCCTTTTGGTCAATAGCTGGTAGCCCGTCACGTATCGGCTTATACCTCTGACGTGCTGGTGGTTAAATCCACAGCCATAATATTGACGAGTCTTTAGAGTCCACCACACTTACAGTTACTCAAGCTTTCGGGCGAAACGCTGTAGAGGCCGTATGGAGATATGGCAGGGTCCGATCAGATACGTGCAGTATTGCACGGATCAGGATCAGACGGTTTGTACTAGTGACCGTATGGATATATGGCAGGGTTCGATCAGATACGTGCGGTATTGCACGGATCAGGATCGAACGGATATCACTAGCCGACTTTGGTTTAAGCCGGATCCTAATATAGTACAGTGTAGATTTTGTCTCATTGCATTTGTATCCGGTAGGAATACAGATGCGGGTGTGTATGCGCAGTATCGGGGTTTTTCCTGTAATTTATTACAGGACCAGTTTTCTGGAGTTGCCATTTTGCATTCCGTTCCGGCCGGTTTTCCTTTGTTCTTTCCCGGCCGGACTTTTCCGATGGAAGGGGGTTATTTGCAAGTTTGCAAATAACTTTTGTGGAGGGGGTTTCTTGCACTTGTGGCATTATGATAGATTAAGCATCTTTGCTTTTCATGATGGCTTGCTTTTTGAGATTAGAAGTGATTAGAAATTGATTTGAGAGAATGATCATTTCCTTTTGGATGTGGTCACCCCCTTGCTTTTACTACACTCACCTCCCTTCTTGTTATGGTTTGATATTCCTTTCCTCCACCATTCTCACTTGAGGAGAGAGGCTTCACTTGAGAGAAAAAGAATGAGAGAGTTCAATTTTGTTATGTGAGGAATTCTTCATCTCATCTTCTTCTTGCTAGAAAATTGAAAGCACCAATTTTCTTTACCTCTTCCTCCATCCATCAATGGCAACTTCATAAACTTCAAGAGACAAAGTTTCTACACTACACATTCTACAGCAAACCTTGGGCACGTCGACTAGCCAGCTTCGTGCCCGAGTTGCCTCGGTATTGAGGTGGGAGCCCGTAAAAGATGCAGACGATGTGGTGCCCTTCCGGCAAGGATGCAACGACCGGAGTTTCCGCGGGAGATCGGGACGACGACGAGAAGACCGGAGGACTCGGATCACTCGGTATATCTCTCACCCTTTCTCTTGTTAGCTAGTATCGGTTAATGGTTACGATCCGGGTATATCGTCCGCAGTAGCGCCAGTTTAAAGTTAAGAAAAATTTTGATTCCGCATTTTGGCCTCGGATAGACGGCCGGGGCGCTGCCGTGGCGAAACATGGTATCAGAGCCACGCCATTAACCTTGCCTAGCTTGTTCTAGTGTGTTTTACTTTTCCGATCGAACAAAAATTCCAAAACCGCGTTTTCTTCACATCAGTTTTCTGTCGATTTTTTCCGGGCTCTAAAAATTTTTCAGGTTGCAGAAAAGTGATGTACTGGAAAATTTAAGGCTACTGTAGAAATTCGACAGGGTGATTCCTTAGTGGGAGCGCGGAACCTCGGCCAAACCCCCCTTTGGGCCGCGGTTCCGCCGCGCTATGGTCAGATCACTGTGTCGTTTTTCTTCAGTTACTTTTTGGGCTGATTTTAGGGGTTTTGGAACATTAATTTTGGGCCCAGAATTTCTTGATGTGCTACAGTAGTACTTGGGGGCCCACTTGTTAAAATTTGATCGATCGGATATTTTAAACACATTGGTTCACAGTATTTACATTATATCTGCGACCGTGAATGTCACTTGATCGGTAAATCCTGTCTAACTGCTATAGCCCGGTTGGACGGATTTGCGAACGTGACATTCACGTTGATGTCTTGTGATTTTGCTGTGATGTTGCGGATCGGTCGTGGGGGATAGCCTGGATGCAATGTTAGTACAGTTTTGTTTTATATGTACATTTGATATTGCGGGGCGAGCGTCCGACATGTGGACTGCCGTCACTGCCTGTTTGTATTATTCTTTTGGGGCACAACCTGGTTGCGGTCGATGTACCCGTTGTATGTATATTTTACTTTCTGTACTAGGATTACCCTGCGGAGGGGTGCACGGATGGCCGGGTTCTAGAGGGCAACGGGCCCGCATCTCATGGCATTGAGACGGAGGGGGCTTCACTCTAGGATTGGCGGGCTATTCTCCGCACTCGTAGGGGGTACAGGTTGACCCAGGAGGGGTGCCCAAGTTACCGGATTCCGTGAAGTGCTGGGTGGTCCATTCACGGCGCTGAAGGGGGCTGCCTCGCTTCAGGTTTTGGCGGGTGACTTGCCGCGCCCGTAGGGGTCTAGGATTTCATTGCACAGGCTATCCACACGACCAGGGCAACGTCGGGTTTCAGCAGCGGCTCTGTGAAACCCGGGGCTTCCAGATATCTGTTTTGTTCTGAGATGCTGTATATTTCTGTGATGTTGCATTTTATCACGCCTTGAGCGAATATAATATATTGGTATATATATTAGTAGATGTTGTATATGTTTTGCATCCGCGCTAGTCCAGTCCCAGCTCTGTCGTTAGTTAGCTAACCTAACGGGTAATGACGAGACCCAGTGGCGAATGCGGATGGCATATACGTACATCAGTATATTTTCGTTATTTGTGGTGTGATCAATTGATGGGATTGCGTTGATTCGGATCAATGCAAGTTAAAAACAAACCTATTCTGATGTTGTTGGAACACTTTTCAAAAAGCTGTTATTGCAAGGACGTTCACTTTTGTTTTGCATCGTGGTATTCAGTTGGAATATCCTGCTCCTCAGTCGACGAGGCAAGGGCCGAGATCCCTTCACCGGGAGTGACCCCTTAGACAGAAGTTTGCGTCAGGGCGATAACTTCACTATAGCCGATTGTCTTTTGCTTTGCATCGTGGTATTCATTTGGAATATCCTGCACCTCATTCTACGGGGAAAGAGCCGAGATCCCTTCACCGGGAGTGACCTCTTTAGCAAAGGTTTTCGTCACTATATTTTTTTATAAAAGGCTATGCAGTTCCTTCAACGATATCAAGTTCATTACGTTAAAGGTTTTTCGCCAAAAACCAGCCGTAGCCCTCCGTCATTTCCTACAGGTATTATTTAGTATTCGTGCTGCGTTTGTTGACCTAGTCAAGACGTAGTGTTCGGTAGCTAAGTAGTACTTGTTTGTTGCATAAGTAGGATTGGTTAAGACAGTCGTGCGGCCTTGTTAACCTAGTCAAGGGCACGTACGGGTGGGTTTAGTGCAATCCAGAATAATGACTGGTTGAACTTGACTGGCGGTTTATGGTTTGTTGACCTAGTCAAGGTCATAAACCGCTTGGGGTAAAAATCACATCGGGAGTTTATAAAGAAACTGAAACTTGCCAGGCATGCGCATACCTTCTGGAGTGTGGTGACTTGAGTGGATTCCGTCAAGTTATCATGCGATGATAGTTGGATCCCGATTCCCACTGATGAGTTAGTTTACTCTTCGGGTGACCCCGACTAATTCTTCTTTCAGGTTTGGAGGAGAATTTGAGGTACAGTGGGAGGTTTCCGGATTAGATAAATTGGTAACCATTCTGATCTAGGTTAGAGTGCACGCTGAGTGTTTCTTTTCTCTCTCTCTTTGGCAGCGACCATTGACCCGACCCTAGACTATGACTCAGTGACCAATATTAACCGAACTTTCTTAACACTGGCTTTTGGATTGTCGGAGTTGCAAACCTCATTGCCACTCCTACTTTTACCCTTTTCTCCAGGACACCCCGTATTACTACGAACGTCCACTTCCATTGGACAAAACCATCGTATGGTTATATACGAACTCGAAGGACTTCGAGGATGGTTTCTGGTTCTGGAGAAAACGAATAGGACTATTCAGTTGTCTTTTCTTTTCACCTTCTCTCATTGTGAGTACTCCTTGGTTTAGGAGATAGTACACCTATTACGCAAATTGGATAGTCTTCTTCCAAACCATAGGCAGGTGCCGAACGGTGGGGAATGAAGAAAACCAATTAGAATAACGATGGTGTACAGAAGGTATTAAGTTAAGACAAAGCAAGGGATTAGTAAGAGGGCAAAGTAAATTGCGACTGCTATTCACGACCGAACCAAGTATTTTTCGCCAATCCTAAATCACCTTTGTATTTCTCCAGGACACTCCGTATCACTACGAAGATCCCAAGTTTATTGGATACTCCATCGTATGGTTATATACGAACTCGAAAGGAACTTGTTCCAGTTCGGGGATGGATTCTGGTCCAGGAGAAATAGGAATAAGGTTTATTCGGTTGTCTTTTATCTTCACCTTCTCTCGCATTGCGAGTGCTCCTAGGATTAGGACAGTACGCCCATTATGTTTATTGGATAGTCTTCTTCCAAACCAGAGGCTGGTGCCGAACGGTAGGGAAGGAAGAAAACCATTTGGCCTAAAGGGGTGTGCAGAAGGTAATGACTAAAGACATATAAAGGGATTTGGAGAGATGGCAAAGAATTATACGGTTACAGTTGTGAATCTGGATAATGGAAGAGGCATTGCTAAGAATACCAGGGTACTGTTAAAAGAAAACTGATTTCCCGATTAGACACTTGCTCCAGGGTATGTATTTACCAGGTTGGATTCTCACATCTGTATGGTTTTACAGATGATGAGTGGGAGTAAGTTATTGGGAATTAGGTGACCATCCTCATTATATCGGAATTCGTTGTAATTGGTGATATTTGAGGAAGCCACCTGGGTTGTTTGCCGATCGGCAAATATTTGGTTTTGAATATCCGTTGTTATGCACCAATTTCAAATTGATATATCTGTACGTCTATTTTTATAGAGTGAGATGTACCTTTTTAAAATTGTGTCTATGACATTTACCTATATCAGTGGATGGTTAGGTAAGGAGCATTGAACAGCGGTGTAATTCTTCTTAACCATAAGTACAGTTTTCAACCTACGACACACGGTGAATGAGTTATCAGACTCAAGGGACTTGTACAGAGTATTGTATGTTGTCCAGCGTCCATCAGGACAGAGGGGTTGGTCCTCGTACTATATTCGGTTTACTTATGACTTCTCTAGTTTTTAGACAGCTGTTTCGTGGAAACACAGGGTCCGAATTTTGAGAAGTTATAGGTATTTGAGTAAAGTAGAGAACCAAGTATTGCAAGTATCAGGATTCTTCAAGGTGATCGAAGATGTAGATACTTGTGTATGGTATTCAGTTGATAGTAATGATAAAGAGAAATTGCTTCTCTTTCAGGTCACTCATAATTGGAAGCATTCCTAAGTTGAGTAACGCTGATCAGCCTCCTTCCATTTAGTTGACATGCACTGGAGATAGCTGCATGATTTGAATCTGGTTCAATTAAATCAGTGCCTCTGGTTCTATATTGGATATAGAACAGTTCATATCTTAACGATGTTAAGGTACGGGGAGTTGTCCGGCTTATGATTAAAACCAGACACTGGACAACTCAAGGCACGTTTCTGTAATGGCTGTTTGTGGGTTGACCCAGGCTATGACGAGGGTTGACTTTCTACCATCTGGAAGATCAATAGAGATATTGTTCTTGACTCGCCACATTTTTAAAAGAAATGGATTTTTCAGAAAAACAGTAGTGGGAGTATGGTAGAACTGGAAGTGATTTCAGAACCGCAAACGATAACTGAAGATTTGATAAGGAACCTAAAGATTCAATCTGGTTTGACATTCCATTGGCCACTCCGCAGATACGGTGGGTAACCTCAGGCACCCGAGAGGTACTCCGGTAGCCTCAAGGACGGTGGCAGGGAGGTTCTTGTTTACCCACACTTGCCATTGCTGTTGTTCCAGGCTGCGAGACCCGGTGGGAGGATGAGTATAGCGTCGTTCTAAACTAGCTTTAGAAGTGCACGTCTATATGACTCTGCCAGAGGGTTGTCGTAGTCAGTGGTAGCAGCGGAAGCATTGGTGGACATCAGGCTTATGTCTATTTATAGACTAAAGCAGATAGAGCGGAGATAGATCATCTATTTCTGATGTGACAGTCATAAGTTTGACGTCATCAGAATAGGGGATGGATCTGTTGAGAAGGTAGTAGGGTGTGATATCCAGGATTTGGATGACATACACAGAGTAGGAAAAGAAACTCCTATACTACGATCGGTTATACTTTGGTCGTCACACAGTGGTTTCTCCACAAAGGACTTAGACTTTATATCAGACATACTGGTTACTAAATCTATAGTTTTAGATCTAGATTTGGGTGGTTTCCCAATCAGGGTACTTTGACAACATTCTAAGAGTATTTAGAATGGACGACTCCTGGCACGGTAGTGTACCTGCAGGTGATGGAGTCACCCTCTCTAAAGGTGTCTTACAGACTAAAGGGGAGAGGGATACGCATGATTGACAGATCACTTGCTTAGGCAATTGAGTCAATCATAAGATGTCAAGTACCACACCAGATGTTGTTCTTGCAGTAGATGCAATAAATTGATATTAATCCAATCCTGGAGAAACAGTCAGAAGCAGTTTTAGAACATAAGTTGATGTTCTAGGGATGTGATAACGACAGCCTCTTTTAGGAGACGGTTATCATTCCAGGCTTCCAAGGTGACATGGATGGCAGAGTGGCTGTCAGAGTTATAGTTTCTCCTTCTGACGAGGGGCAATGTTTTGGACAGGTGGTCCAAGGCAATACTGAGGGAGGCATGGCGCTGGGTACTGATTAAGTTCAGTTATCGATACAGTCTAAGAAGTTTGGATTTGGAGTTCATTTATGAGCTAGGTCCCATCAGATATCCAGACATACTCTAAGACTGGTATTGCTCATTTCGGGAGATGGCTTTCTCTGCGAACTTGAGATATAGAGAGACATAGAAAGAAACATCACAGCAGATCCACTCACTGAGGCTATTCCTCGAACGCAATAGTTTCGCAAACGAGCTTTGTGAGACTGACCAGTAGAAGAGTTGGGTGTTCGGTATCACACGGGCTGTGAGTATGCGACATCGCAATAATTAGCCTTGAGTGCAAGTGGGAGATTGTTGGAGATAGTGCCCTCAGAGTCAGTTATTGGATCACAGGCACGTGATTGCAATGATTGAGGGAGGACCTATCCCGGTAGGACAATCTTACTCGAGATGATAGTATACTATCTGGTTTACCTTTATCATCGTGTACTGCTTTAGGTGACCTGACAGGTCGCTATTGCACGTTGATAGAGCCCCTAGGATTCTTGCTTGACTGCCAGCAGTGTGAGGGCGATCATATACGTGGGAGCTGGTAGTCTATAAGCACATCCTTTAAAGGTCCCTAGTCGTAGGAGTTTCGAGACAGGGCATCGATTCTCCAGAGTAGACTAGTGTATACAGCCGAGACCCCGACGAGGGGCGGTGGCCGGTCTCACAAGCCACTGGTGTCAGTTGGTTCACCTAAGATGTATACAGGTGCTCATTGGGTTATGAGTACACCGGACAGGACTCGCCGGGAACATGCTAGTTGGTCTTATACCTGACGTCAGATAGCAGTTCCCAGGTGACATGTGTACAGGTTAGTTCATCGACCTGGGGATCGTCATTTGTCTCGTGTGAGTTCCTACTGTACTTTGATTACTACCCTACCACGGCTCAAAGGAGTCGTGCAAACAGGTTTTAGTTGGGTACAGTCCCGAGCCACATGGAGGCAGTGAGCGGATCTTCAGGGGTTCGTCTCTCCCGGTATTGGGGGTGAGGTCGCGCTGTGTCTAGGAGAGCTATTACACAAAGCCCTCGGCCGAGGCAGGAGATTTACTGGTAGGTATTCCAGTAGTATCTCAGGGTGTTCTGGGCTACACTCCGACACGACTTGTACCGCTTTGGGGGTCTGACTTTTACCAACCCCCTAGGCCCGACATGCGATGCTCATAGACGAACGGACCGGACTGTACGGATATTGTCACTGACAGGCTCAGTAGGGTGTAAGAATGAGTTCGCTCATCGACGTCCCTTTTGGTCAATAGCTGGTGGCCCGTCACGTATCGGCTTATACCTCTGACGTGCTGGTGGTTAAATCCACAGCCATAGTATTGATGAGTCTTTAGAGTCCACCACACTTACAGTTACTCAAGCTTTCGGGCGAAACGCTGTAGAGGCCATATGGAGATATGGCAGGGTCCGATCAGATACTTGCAGTATTGCACGGATCAGGATCAGACGGTTTGTACTAGTGGCCGTATGGATATATGGCAGGGTTCGATCAGATACGTGCGGTATTGCACGGATCAGGATCGAACGGATATCACTAGCCGACTTTGGTTTAAGCCGGATCCTAGTATAGTACAGTATAGATTTTGTCTCATTGCATTTGTGTCAGGTAGGAATACAGATGCGGGTGTGTATGCACAGTATCGGGGTTTTTCCTGTAATTTATTACAGGACCAGTTTTCTGGAGTTGCCAGTTTGCATTCCGTTCCGGCCGGTTTTCCTTTGTTCTTTCCCGGCCGGACTTTTCCGATGGAAGGGGGTTATTTGCAAGTTTGCAAATAACTTTTGTGGAGGGATTTTCTTGCAATTGTGGCATTATGATAGATTAAGCATCTTTGCTTTTCATGATGGCTTGCTTTTTGAGATTAGAAGTGATTAGAAATTGATTTGAGAGAATGATCATTTCCTTTTGGATGTGGTCACCCCCTTGCTTTTACTACACTCACCTCCCTTCTTGTTATGGTTTGATATTCCTTTCCTCCACCATTCTCACTTGAGGAGAGAGGCTTCACTTGAGAGAAAAAGAATGAGAAAGTTCAATTTTGTTATGTGAGGAATTCTTCATCTCATCTTCTTCTTGCTAGAAAATTGAAAGCACCAATTTTCTTTACCTCTTCCTCCATCCATCAATGGCAACTACATAAACTTCAAGAGACAAAGTTTCTACACTACACATTCTACAGCAAACCTTGGGCACGTCGACTAGCCAGCTTCGTGCCCGAGTTGCCTCGGTATTGAGGTGGGAGCCAGTAAAAGATGCAGACGATGTGGTGCCCTTCCGGCAAGGATGCAACGACCGGAGTTTCCGCGGGAGATCGGGACGACGACGAGAAGACCGGAGGACTCGGATCACTCGGTATATCTCTCACCCTTTCTCTTGTTAGCTAGTATCGGTTAATGGTTACGATCCGGGTATATCGTCCGCGGTAGCGCCAGTTTAAAGTTAAGAAAAATTTTGATTCCGCATTTTGGCCTCGGATAGACGGCCGGGGCGCTGCCGTGGCGAAACAACCATAAAGGAAGAATTAGTCAGGATTAATCTCACCCTAGAATACTTACTTAACCGTTCACCCAGACTGGTGTTGGTACTTCGAGGGAGGTTTTCCAACGCTTTCGCGAAATTCCTTAATTACATAACCTCTTTTCGCAGAAGGCGTAGCCCCGCTAAAACCTTTCTAGACCCCTACTTGGTTTATAGCATTGATCGTTTAGTGAAAAAATCTCCTGAGGAGTAGCATATACTCACAGTAGGATCGGGATCCAAATATCATTGTGCGATAAAGCTGAAGGAATCCTACCAATTTTATCACACTCCAAATGGTATGCAGCACTAGCAAGTTTTAATTTCTTTAAAAACTCCCGATGTGGATTTCTGCCCCATGCTCTTATGACCTTGACTAAGGCCAACATATCATAAGTAACATGTCAAGTTCTACCCGTCATTGTCCAGCTTAATTTGAACCCACCCGTACATACCCTTGACTAAGGCCAACAAAGTAGTACGACTGTCCCAAACCAATGCATTTATCTATGCTACATATGAATACCCAGCAGCTACCAATCACTATGCCTTGACTAAGGCCAACAAACATAGCTTGAATACTACTGAATATTCATATGAAATGACGGAGGGCTACGAATGGTTATGGCGAAACCGTGAACGTAGTGAACTTGATATAATCGAAGGAACCTGATAGCTTTTAAAAGGAGTGGTTTAAGCTCCGCATTTAAAAGTCTGATGTTTTAAAATAATCGAGTGGTTTTAAATTTTGTTCCAACGATTCAGTTTTGGTTTGTTTGCTTTGCATTAATGTAATGCAGTCCCATCAATTAACCTACCATTGCAGAAAATAACGAAAACACAACGTACGCTTATGCCATCCGCATTCGCCACGGGGCCCCGCCATCACCCGTTAAGTTACTTAACTAACGACAAAGCGGGGGGGACTAGTGCGGATGCAAAACATAAGAAACGTATATTATATAATACATATATAATAATATCCATTCGTCAGGCGCAATGATAGGCATTCCAAATCACAGATGAACATATTGAATATACTGGGAATTTCGCGTTTAGTTTAAGCCTGTAATGTAAGACGGATTCTACGGTCGTGATGAATAGCCAAACCCCACTCTAGACCCCTACGGGTGTGGCAAACTACCTACCAAATTCCAGAAGTGAAGCAACCTCCCTCAACAAAGTGAGTAGGCCACTTCAAAGAACCCGGTAGTTTATGCACCCCACCTTGGGTTTATCCAAGGAGCAGAAAACAGTAAAAAGAAATAATAAAACGGTGACTACGATCTCAACCCGGATATGCCCCGTAAAATAATATTACATCAAATTACAATTTACATCGAATGAATGATAAAACCACTCATCTCACATCCCCAGCTATTCATCCACGACGATCCAATAAATTCCATATACACAAACCAACAGATATGTGCAACCCCAGACTAACCGACATATAGCAATTAGCTAAAGTTTAAACACACATATAACAATACAGATAAAAACCCGATTAGCCAAGAGCATTAGAATTTCGATCGAATTATATTTTTCGTGTCCACCCCAAGTGCAAACTAGCACTCCAAAAAATCCTGGGTAGAAACAAAATATTCCAGAAAACAATACACATAAAAATAAGATTAACAGAAGAAATCAGAGTTGACTCGGTCTTGAATCGGCCGCGGATCGGTGGCCAAACGCGCCGGTTCACCGCGGTTCCGCGGCGTTCTTGACGATTCATGGTCTCGGATTTATTGAGCATTCTGAAAAAACCCTGCACTTAATTTTAAGAATCCTGTAACAACTCCAATTTTTGTATACCTAAATTTGAATTAAATTTGAAGTATACTTGGAGTATTAATGTTGCTGATAACACTTTAAGTATCTATCTCTCTACAATAATTACAAGGAGCTTGTAGCTCATTGGTAATACCTTGCACTACTGAACCAAGCCACCAGAGTTCAAATCCCATACCCCACATTATTTTTAATATTGATTTTTTTTAAAACCTTTAGAATACCAAGAGTTTACACGTGCATATCTCACAAAAACCCCACTACACCCAAACATGTAACACTTGCAGGAGTTAGATGAACCGTTGGGGGGGGATCCAGGTTACCGGAATCGGTCGGGAATCGGCCAACTCGGCCTTGACTCGGCCGGCTCAGTGATCCGACCGAGTCACGGCCGAGTCACCCCCGATTCGGCCGATTCCGGTGATGGTCACAACATGAAAGTTGTGTCTTTTCATATTCCCTACGCACCTGCAAAGTTTCAGCCTCATACCACTTCCAGAACTCTTTAAAACCCCCAATTACTCCACTTTTAATACATTTTTATTACATTTTATCACATTTTTATTTTTAACTTTTCATCTATCCTAACCCTAGCCTAACCCTATAAATACCAACCCTACACACTACCCTCTCACCCCTAAAATCTTGAGCCACTCTCTCAAAAGTTTTCCAAGAAGTGTGTGCTTTGAAACCGAGTTCACGGCGAAGCCCTGACGGAATTCCGGGGACGTGCTTTGAAGCAACCGGCGACGAAACCACACCTCGGCCTTTCCCCTAGTCCTCTTTACTCTTTAGAAGAGTTTGAAAACCCGTAAGTCGCATCTTCTTTCTTTTCTATTTCTTAAAATACGGAAATATGAAACCCGAAGGAAATCGGAACAAACCGATTTCCGATTCGGTTTTTCTACAAAATTTCACTTGTCACCTAATCCACAATACCCTAACATATTCACGTTGACTATTAATCACCTAGAAACCAATTTAAATAAAGTTTCTCACATGAAATGATAGCTTTCTTGTAAAACCGTATTCTTTTCATAAAAATACCATGAAGTTTATTTTTCTTCGTTTAATCAATTCTCTCACTCCTAAATATGTTTATCTTGATAAATAAACTTGTAGAAATCAATTTGAATGAATTTTCACACATAAAATGATAACGTTTTCAAATACCGTATTCTTGCGCTTTAATACCTTCAAGTTTAATATATCATGTTTAACCTCTAAACTTCATTAAAACTTAAAATAAGTCACGACGTAATGACCTACCTCTACACACACACAAATATAACCCTAATTGATAAACATCAAAATATAGAATACGAAAATACAGGACTTTTCACTAAAATACCATATTCTTTATAAATCTTTTCTAAAAGTTTTAAGTTGTACACAATTCTAAATAAAATCTTTTAAAATAAAAGCACGATATGTCATGGACATCGATCGTTTATCTAAACTGTCTTGTGGTGTCTAGGCAAGTGTGTCTAAGGCTAGTGGTTTTTAATTAGTCCCACGACTGTGGTTCCTTCCCACTTACCTAGCACTTACCTGGCCGCAATTGACGGTGAAGAGGCGATTTGAGGCTTCTAATGACTTATCGTTTAGACCTTAGAAATAGGCTAGTTGGCTTAGGAAACCCTAGAAACTAAAATACGGAAATTACATCCTTTACAGATAAATACCTTATATTTATAAAACCGTTTTTTCTAAATGAATAGTATTTATTAAACCTAAGCAAAGCGCCGCTACAACCCACCTTTGGGGAACCTGTTAGGGAAAGTACGGTTCATCGTGCACCCGCGGGTTAGTAGTGCGAGATTCAGACCTCCGCAAGGAGCATTCGGTCTCGAAAGGTTTAAAATACGGCATTTAAGAAAAATGTGATTTTGGAAAATAAAATATTATTTAAAAATTATTCTTGTATTAATAAATATTTAATTATCATTTAAACACCTAATTTATCATAAGATAAAGTTTCCATCTTTTTCTAAAATTACAAGATTAAAAGTTACATTAAAATACCATGAGTTTCAAATAAATCAATTAATACTTTTATTAGGATATATTCACTAGAATAAAACAAATAAAATACACATTCATTATAACTATAAAGACGAATAATAAATACTTGAGGTGTATTTTGAAAAAAATATACAATAGTACTTTTTACATAAAACCCCCTCAAGTTTTATAAATTACAATAAGGTCCCTAACAAATATTGAACTTCAACTTACCTTCTTTAGTCTGACTCGGGTTAGAGTCTGACTATTTCTGACTTGAATATGATTCAAGTCAATCTATATTCTTTTATATTCCAACTTAAGATGAATACATGAATCCCTGAATCCAGTTAACAATCTCTATAACTTGACTGAACCGAACCATGGATATTCCTTTTACATGATTCCAGTATTCCATTTACATGACTCTACGGTTATAACCGTTCCCAGATATCATGGTTTCGGACAGTCAGTTAATCAATCTTACAATCAATACAATTTTACAACATAACAATACAAACAAGACATCGCGGGGTTTAAGGGGTAGATTGGTACGGAAGATGTTAAAGGTGGCACGAGGTGGTCAGATTAAGATACCTAACCTGAATCCCATTGCTGTTGTACCGTGGCATAACGGTTCCTTGTACTACACGTGCCTTAGTCTCTGGCAAGTGAGACTCCCCTCGTATACACTGGCATCCTCTGTACCAAGCTACAAACAACAGCGTTAACATAATATTACAACAATAGTTTACACTTTAAAAATGTATCCTCTTATTCTGTCTTCTCTACTTCCCTCTTACCTTTGGGACTTACCGTGCGATCTGTTCGCTGACGACATTCTGTTCTCTCTTCTTTGAATGTCGTCAGGTGACCTGGACCCGGCAGAAGTTGAGCCAACCCAAGAAGACTTGGAGCAATTTGCCGAAGACCCAGCAGTATAATTTCATTGTACAGTTTTCTTTTCAGTACTTTCCTTTTTCTGTTATGCCACTGTTTAGGCATCTTTATTTCAGTTGTATTTTCCTTTCCATGTATTGTACAAAGAATGTTAATAAATAAAAGTTCCTGTTATTTTTATACTCTTGTCTCTTGTGTAATATTTTATATTGCTTAGCTACGCTTAGCGTATGTACTTCTGAGTACATACGTAGCGGACCTCGTCGCGTCCACTTCGCCGTACGCTGGGAAGCGGAGCGTGACAAATCCTGAAACAATTTTTCTGGCACTTTTCAAAAACAACAGAAACTTGGGTTTTGTGTGTATCGTATTTCGGTTTTTCCGACGATCGAACTTCTAATACTTGCTAACAAGCTAGTAAAGGTTTAGTTGGCTCTGATACCACTGTAAGTCCATGCCACGCACCCCACGAGATCGTGGGGAGGCGGATTTTTCAAAAAACTATTTTCAAAAGCTTTGTGACATAGACTATACGCCAAGATCGTTGCTAAACCTATACTAACAACAAAAACAAGAGATCTAACGACATGTACAGAAGTTATACCTCACATTCATGTCCTTCGGGTCTTCATCCTCGCTGTCCTCCACCTTGTCGTCGACTCCATGGATCGTATCGGATCGCCGTCTCCTCGTCGGCCTTCTCAAGTCGAAGATGATCCAGCCGAGAGAATGTGCATGTCACGACCCGTAATTTAGCTCGTGCCCGGCACTCAACTAACGCAACGTCTAAAGGCGTAACGTAATTCAAGTGAGCCGAAACCCAGAAATCTAAACCTTTTTAAGAAAATAAAGAGGTGAAATTTTGAATTAATGGTATAATGAAATCAAGTTTTCTTAAATGCATAGAAAAGGAACATGAAACATGCAAGTGGAATTTATTAGTTTGAAAACAGGTTTCGTCTTTTAAAAAAAATTGGGCAGCACCTCTTTTGTATTTTTTTGATCCAAAACCACAAATACATAATGGTATAAAAGGCGTCACCAAGCGGGAGCTAGCTCTTCGCCAATCGGCGGATCCACAACCACACAAAACATAAATATAAGTATAGGGCGCCCAACGGCGAAGATCACCATAAAAGATAATGAAATAAGCAAGACATCAAAACCACAAGTAGAGGAATACCCCTCGCTCTAAGTCTTGCAACCACAAGTCTCACTAAGTCTCATTACTTACACAAATACTAGTTTTATTGATGGAGTTGACTAGATACAATCTGAATAATAAATACAAGAGGGGGCACGATACAAATGTCCCACCTACCAATGCAAAAACACCCGAATGCAACTGTGTGCCAGCGAAGCCGCTACTGATCCATGCGGTCAATCTGCAAGAACTGTGGCAGAATGGGGGTGAGTTACCAACTCGTGAGTAGAAAAACATCAACAAGTAGAAATCGAATAAAAAACGATTTCCTAGGTCAACTATATCATGAAGGTAATAATATGATATCTAGGGTGACCGTATCTACATATGTGCCAACAATATACTCAAGCCTATGTGCCAGTGGATATCATCCAACTATATAATCAAAGCTTGAATGCATGTGGATCTCGTCCACATGTCAACCCAAGACACAACAACGTTATGCATGTAAATATCATAAAAGCATATGCATGAAAGTATGAGAATATAAATCAACGTGTATCCCTCGCGACACATCAAAATCATGGAACCTGAGTGTCCAACATCGACACTCGAAACATCATGAAACCCGTGTCCAGTATCGACACATAAATCCTTATATATCTCAGGCGCCGCATCCTTAGATCGGCCCTCAGGCGCCGCACAATATGGTCGGCCCTCATATCTATCTCACTACTCCGGTCGGTATCCTCCGGATAACCGTCGAGTCAAAATACTATCATCGGTAGGTACTACTCCCTCTGCCAGGCTCATCATCTACACCACGATAATCATCTCTCGCCCCGGGGAACCATACCGGGTCCACCATGTACCCGCAGATGGTGCCTACCACTCCTCGAATCGGGTTACACATGCAAATCTCAGAACCGAGAAAACACATGGTGGACACACTGAAATATCATATCAAGAGAAACCGGATTTTTAAAACAATACATATTTTCTTTTTAAAATGTCCACGGTTTTCAAATCCAGAAATCTCATGAAAACAGCATATCTCAATGCGTATAATCGTAAAGCATGATGTATACGACATATAACAGAAATGTAAGCATATCCGTATATCATGCAACATGGAATAGTAAAATGCACATATTGAGGGAAAACCGCTCTTTTAAATGAATCCAGTTTTAAAATATATCCTGCGGTTCCCAAATTCTCTAAAGTCAAATGCAACATCTTATAAAGGTGCATATGTAACTATAGCAAATAATTATGCAAAGAGTCATATCATGATGCAGTAATCCTACTGTGTAGGACATGGCAATTATCGATGATGAAGTGCGTGAGCCAGCAAATCTGTGTAAGAGTAACATACGCATCATTGATAATGGTGTAGGTGTATTAGCACAGGTATATGTAATGCAATGAGAGTGACATGAGCATAGTATAAAGTAAATCGTATGCAAATGCTGACAGGTATACGTATCTAACATGACCGAGTCGGTAAATCTATCAATCGGCATCCAGCCTCACAACATCACGTACGATATAATCCATCGTACGGCATCCTATGGTCAAGGGTATAGGTCCATCATCAAGTACAACTCATTACGTACGGTATCCGTCGTTCGGCGGCATTAAACAATTTAGGGATCCTATCAACCTATATGACAATGAGGGTACGAACCTAACGTCTCATATGACCTATCATTCAAGATTCACAACTTATATGTATTTACACACCTATGTCTCAGGTCACATCCATAACAATCTCATATCAGGGGACCGGCAAAGGTGTCAATCCTCTTAATCGACTCGCATCCGTATACCAACATATCATCCAGGCATCATCTCACATTGTATTTTCTTTTCATCACATTAAGTAAATTTTATATATACATTCTACCCTATTAATTTAGTTTCATGTTACTCTAAAACTAGTACTTGTTCTAGTGCAACTACACATCTATACATCATGATTCACATTCACTTTTCATGTCCCTAAGTATTCATCTCATATCTCAATATATATGTTCAATCACTCACATCTTTTCTAATTATCTCTTTAACCATATCCTTAGTTCCCTAATCTAGGTTTCTACAACTGTATCCTATATATCGGTTTCCATCAAGTTGCGGGGGTGCTATATGCCATCGACCCGACTTCCCCCGTAGATATAGATCTACTCACCTTGATCCTTGCTTGCCGAAGTCGATGACGCCATGCTCCGTTGTCTCGAAATCCATGCGAAGGTACCTACAATACATACATAGTCGCAATAGCATTAAAATCAAGTATGGAAAACCAATACGGCACACGGAGCGCTAATAGGTTAGAACCTATAGCCTACGCATGCAAAACAACCATATTAACCCTTGTTGTTGACGTACAAAATCCCAACCACCAAATGCAATATCGAACACTAAAACCAAGCATTCAAAATATGGAAAACGTATCAAAAAACCACACCAAAGTGCTCCCAGATTTTGACTCAGGTGAAGTTGGGATGAACAAACAATACTAGGGTAAAGTATATAGGGTATATGACCTACAGAAGCAACCTGAGCAGCAGAATCCACCAAGTGGCCGGCCACATTGGCCAAAATTCTTGCCTGCCCGGCCAGATCACCTCTATTGGTGCTTTTCTGGCCAGGGTGGTCTCATGGTGTCAAAAATAGGTCCCTGGTGTTGTTTGGTTTTCTCATAAATTTCCCGGGTCATCCTAGATTCCCTGTAGTCCCCAATTGTACACGAAACCGACATGGAACTAATCTAAGTTTTTATTCTCTGTTCTAGGTCCAGAATTTGATCTCTAGGTTCTTGCACACCCTCACTACAGCTCACAAGCCCACAAGTCACCAAACCCTCTCTTCAATTTTCCAATTTCACAAACCCACACCTTAAACCCATTCTAAACCAACTAGAATGCTAGGAAAATATAAACTAAACTAAATGGAAGGTATTGTGCCTCATGGATGAAACTCAAGAGAACCCTAGCTTCCCAATGTTATCAAAATCCTACTTTGCTTAGTCCATTGTGTAGAGGATGAAGAGGTGATCATTTTTTGTGAAAGGGGTATAGGGTTTTGGCAAGGTTTTTGAGATGATATTTGGGGTTGAAGGTGGAGGGAAGTGAGCTTGAAGAAGATGAAGAAGGAGATGTAAAATGTTGGGGGAAAGAGAATTGAGGCAGCCCCCTCTCTTTCTCACTTATTCTCACTCACTCTCTCTCTCCAAACATGCTTACCCTCATCATTATGTCCCGCCCCCTCTCTCCCCTCAATCATTCCTCTCATTTCTTTCTTTTCTCACCATAATAAAACCAACCATAACTAAAACAACACAATGAACATGTAACCAAATGAAATATGTCATGGTGCACTAACCATGAAAAACTGTAGAAACACGGATTTGGCTTAATCGCGATTAGCAGTGCACTAATCGGGTTTTTATTTAAACTGCATAAATAAATTTTAAAAATGCCAAATCCTTTAAATATATTTTTAAATGAATAAATCATTTTAATTCCACAATTATTTCACAAATATTGGTATATATTTATACCGTTTTTCGAAAACCCCAATTTCGCAAATCGAGCAGTTTTCGGGAAATATATTATTTTAATATTAAATTCCAAAAATAATATTTTATATTTTCTGAAATGTTACAGTGCATCAAGCTCCAACCTCAACCGAAGCTACTAGGGCATCATGTTCGCTACACAAGATGTCGTAGACGATGTAGAGTATGAAGATGGATTGGGATGTCTCTTTTCATCCTAAGTTACTCAACACATGAGTGTTCTAGGGTTTGAGGGTGATGAAGATAGCTTGAGGAAATTTTGGTAAAGAAGACGCATGAGAATGAGTTGTTGTTTTTCTCTCTCTTGTCAAGTGTTGCAAACTGAACCATATCAATTAATTCATCAACAAATCACCAATGAATAATCAAATTAGGTTCATGTTACAACAAATGAGTCATGGTCTTAAAACCCAACAAGTGTCACATGTAGCCATGCTCATTATCATTCAATTTACACCTCATTTCCTCAATACATAAAATGAATAATCATTTATACTAAAATGATAAATACAAATTATGATATGTCATCTTCATTTAACATCTTTGACCAAATTACAAAAACGCCCTCGTTCGTATATATATACCTGTATCCGTATTATGAAAAATACGAATACAAAAGAGACGAAAAAGCTATCCATCAATACAATACTAGGATCCGGCTTAAACCAAAGCCCACTAGTATTGTCCGTCCGTATCATCATCCATATACAAGTACACGTACGTGACCGAACCCTGTCGTAAAACTATACAACCTCTACATCTTTTGCCCGATGCAGGGAAACCCTCTGTGTGGGACTCTAAAAACTCGACACTACGCTGGCATGGGTTTAACCACAGGCCACAAGCGGTACTAGCTGTATGTAACGGCCCCCAATTATATGTCGATGAGAAGGCCGATGAGAATAACTCATCTGAACTCCAACTGAGCTTATCTGCGACAATTTCCGTACAGTCCGGTCTGTTCGTCTAAGAGTATCGCATATCGGTCCTTGGGGGCGGCAAGCGTCAGACCCCCAATAGTGCAATAAGTCGTGTCGGAGTGTAGCCCATTACACCCCGAGAAACTACTGGAGTACCTACCAGTAAATCTCGCTGGCCCTGGCCAGGGACTTTGTGTAATGGCTCTCCAAACACAGCGGGATATCAACCCCCAATACCGGGAGAGACGAATCATATCTAACCGCTACTGCCTACAAGTGCTTCGGGACAGCACCCAACTATTACCTGTTTGCACAACTCCTTTGAGCATGGTTGGGTAATAATCACAGTACAGTGGAACACACTCGAGGCGAAGCAGCAGTGTCAAGTCAACGGACTAAGTTGTACCCATGTCACCTGAGAACTGCTACCTGACGATAGGTATAATACCAACCAACAGTTCCCTACGAGTCTTGTCCGGTGTACTCATAACCTAATAAGCACCTACATACTATCTCCAGTACGACGTGCTAATGGCTGTGGGACATACCATCTTCCCTGCTGGGATGAGAAGCGTATACACTAGTCTACTCTGGAGTATCGATGCCCCGTCTCGATAATCCTACGACTAAAGACGTGTACAAGGATGTTCTTGTAGATTACCCAGCCCCCACTAGTGTGACTGCCATCACAATGCTGGTAATCAAGCAAAGATCCTAAGGGCTCTACTAATATGTAAAAGCGATATGCTAAAAGAAACACATGCACATATTGAAGTAGAAACAAACCAGGTAGTATACTACCATTTTGAGCAAGACAGTTAATACAACTGTGAATATCCCAAGATTCCATTACGTAATATACAAACCAGTATGATACAATAATGGCATCTAGGGCAAATACACTAACAAGAGCATGCTTGCTTGTTGATCTTCTGATCGCTCAATACCCGGGTGGCCGTTACGTTTAGAAGACCGCTTACGACTTGTGGGTGACTGATATGATCACCACCTACTGCCGGCGTATTGACGACACTTTAGAGTTCTACACAGAGGTTTCCTGGCTCAGGCGAAACGAAGTAGGAGCACATATGTGATATGTGCAGGACCGAGATTAATACGTGTATGTGATACCGTATTCAATTCTCGCGATATGTGATATCGGTCGGTTATATGTGATATAGCCGGGTTATCGGATCAAGTGTTGATTTCGATAAGTTGTTACATTTGATATTAGTCGGTTGCATGTGATATAGCCGGATTATTAATTCAAGTTTTGATTTAATAATTTAATGTATAATTATACATATTTGATATATTAACTTACATTAACTAATATTACCTCACTTAAGAAATCTTTTTCTCACTTGTGCATTTAGTATATATGTGATATATATTAATATACATTTTTTTTTGTCCTGCTAGATGATACATGTGACATGGGTGTATTTGACTCACACCATGATTAACATAATCAAGGGTTTTATTTATTTAAAGTAATTCAAAATTGAGTGGAAATTAGTAATGGTTGAAGCTTAATGGAAGCATGTAGAATCATTGACTAAGTCCACCAATTTTATTTTACTTAAGATATTTATTAACCCAACCATTATGATTAGCCATGGTTTAGTCTCCACATGAGTTAGTATATGATATTAACTCACCCATGGTTCCCATTCTACACTTGATCTTTTCTGTGGTTGCTTATCTTCATCTCCTTCCTCAAGCTCTCTAGCTTTTTGGGAGGTGAAGAAAATGAGTGAGAAAAATATTTCTAAACTGAGCAAAATTCCTACTTCATCATCCTCTACTAGATTAGCCATTTAGTTTAGGGTGTTTGCTTCACTAATTCCATATTAGTGCAGAGGTAGCTTGAGTTGGTGTCTCCTCGACGTAGATCATTTTCGGCCTCGAAAACTTCAAGCAAGCTTATTCTGTTCATCTTATGGAGCCTTTCTAGAGTCTGGAAGTTCACTACTTAGAGCGAAGGGACTACTACACGAAGCTATTGATGTGAAAGACCGGTCTACAAAGGTTGTATTTCTTGTTCACTTAGATATAAAGATGTTTACATTCTAGTTTCGTCTAATTCTCTAGTTAAGATTCTAGGTTAGGGTTCTTTAGCGTGCCAATTTTTTTTAAATGGCATGGACGATGCCTCCCGAAACCTTGCTGTCGTGCTAGAAACCCTGCAGGTAGTTTGTGGGTTATCCTAAGCTTTCGCAAGGGTTTAACTTGTACAATTTGCAAGATCAATAGTTGCATTGTTCTTGACTCGCTACCTTTTTTTATAAAAAAGGAATTCTGCAAAAGAAATTTGTAGGAGTATGGTAGAACTGGAAGTGATTCCAGAACCATAACAATTACAGAAAATTTAGTTGAACCTAAGGATTCAATTGGACTCGACAAACCATAGCCACTCCGCTGAATTTAGTTGGTAACCTCAGCCACCCGAGAAGTACATTGGTTTTCTTGTAGACGGTGACAGGGAGGTTTGCGTCATGGTTATGATAGCCCTACTAGTTATCAGCTGGCCATTGGTAAGTGATGACTTCCGGATGATGGCCAGATGCAAGATATCTAAGTTGGACTCTGATCAGTCGAAAATATTGTATTTTTAACACAATACTTTCCCTACTATTTGCAATCATCTAAAGGTGTTCGGTATGAATATAGCACATATTAGCAATTTGTCTGTAAAATATCAAATAACATGTGGTATACATTATAATCGGCATTTTGAGGAAAATTGTGTGTTTATTATTGTACGCATGATCTTTGTATATCGCAACACTTATCTCGAGATTGTGTGCAGGAAATTCCAGGAAAAAGAGCCGGAATCATAAAAGTGCTGATAAAAATACGCTAAGTCCAAGACTTGTGATCTGGCAGTGAACAAGAAAGATTTATAAGATTCCAGACATCAGGAAATAGCATTAAAGCCACTACAAGAGTTATCTGGAAGTTCCATGCATAGAACACCCAAAACGACCGCGGATCCGTGGCCGAATGGGCAGATCCGCCGCAGATCGGCGGCCATGGTCACACGTCATCGGCAGTATGCTTTCTCAGGCTTCTCCTTTCAATGGCAAACTTCTTCAATACACTTTGGTCTCCAGATATCTCCAGAAGCTTCTTTCCTAACAGCCAAGCTTCTTATACAAGCCTAATACCTCCAAGCTTCTCAAGCAAGCTAGCTAACTAACTAAATCTAGAAGCTTCCTTTATAGCTACCAAGCTTGCAAGAGAAGCTAAACCCAGCTTAGCTTCCAAAGAAAGCTAAACCTAATTAAGCTTCTAGGGGAAGCTAAAGGAGAAGGCTATAAAAGGGGACCCTAGGGCATCATTTGAAGGTTGTTCATCATTTTAGAGAAAAAATCTAGTGAGATCCAAATCAATTCCACACAAATTGTGTGACACAATTTGATCCAAATCAAGATCATCGAGTACCAAATCAAGCAAGGATCCAACAAGCCTTTTTGAAGCAACGCCGATCTTCATCCTAGCATGTGATCCACGACGATCCGCGACTCACGAAGACGATGCGAAGCTAAATTCGACGATCGAGTTCTCTCCTAAATTCTTGTAGTCTTTGAGTGAATTGTAATGAAACGTTAAATAATAAAAGGTGAAGATCTTTATTCTTGCTTTCTTTAGATTCTTGCATTGTGAAGTTTCTTGATCTTTGATTCATTTAATTTCATTATGTTTGAGTGAAAACTCCGCTCGTGGAGGAATCGAGAAAATAGATAGATGATGATGATTAAATTCTTGAACGATTCTTAAGTCTTATGAGTTTTGTAAACTTTAGGAAATTGAATCAACGATGTCCTAGTTTCGAGCGAGATACTTTCTTGAATGTTTTCACTCCAAATTAGAGATCAACAATCGATGATCGAATTTCCTAGAGGCTAGAATTTGAATGCTAATTAACGAAAGGACAAGGGATGATGATGAAGAAACCCTAGTTTCTTCAAGAGATCCCTAAACCTCGTTAATTGTCATCGATCTAGCAACAAATCTTCAATATATAAGAATTTGTAATCATTATTCTTCATCATCGCTATCGATTGGATCGATTCCTACGAGCCTCTTTACAAATCTTGATAACTCATTCGATTTGGATATCATCTTGACAATTCTTGATTCTTGATCTTTATTTTCTTGATAATTCTTGAAACTAAATTTCACAATTCTTGAACAATTTTCTTTTATCCTTTAATTTTCAACTCAACTAAAACAAGATCGATCAAATCACACTTTCCCTGTGGACGATCCGTATTCATTAACGCGCTACACCGACACCGTTAATTGATTGCGGTTTACAAATTTCTTTGGTTGTGATCTTTACACTTTTCTAAACACGACATCGAAATCGATTATCAATAAAATGGAACCGTTGCCTGGGATCGTGTGCTAATTTGTTCGTTTTTGAAATTTGAGTCGAAAGATTTATTAATCCATCAGAATTTTTAGATCAAAATTCGCACAAATGCTAAATGCTTCGTTGTGATTTTTTGCAAGGAGATCTGGAATCGGTGGAGCAAGAGGAAAAATTTTCAGAACATTCCAGAGAGTTCAGTGAGTGAACAGGAGCTTCTGTACAAAATTTTGTGCAAAGATCCCATCATACCACCGCGTTTACGCGGCAATATAGTGCTCCTCGCTGCGGTTCCGCGGCTATACAGCAGCTTCACTGTTCCAAAATTCTCTGGTATATTTCTGTCTTTTTTATCTCTTCCCTCATCTGCTCCATTAACCAATTTCTGCAGGATTCTTTGCAAAAATTCGCAACGCCGCAAAAAGAAAAATTGTTGCGTGTTTGATCTTGGTTGTTTGCATTTTTTATACGGAAATTAAGGGGCAAAGACCAAATTCAGATTAGGTCGGGATTTCATTACCCGTCCTAAGCCCCAAAAATCACAAAATTGCATCCGCATTACCCCCATTAACTAAAAAAATATCTAGACAAGACTTTAAGGACTGTCGCGCTCACTTAGGACAGAACGAGGTCGTGGGTAATCTATTGCTTATCCGCATTTCTTTTGTGGTGTCTAAGGAAAGTGTGTCTAAGTCAAGTGGTTACTTAATTAGGCCCACTACTTACGTAGTGGAGAACCTCCCACTTACCTGGCACTTACCTGGCCAAAGAAGGGGCAAAGAGGCAGTAGAGGATCTATCATGCGACTTGTCTTCAGGAAGTCTAGGAACGGTATAGAGACTTGACCTAGGTGACCACTAGATTTAGGGTTGCTTGTGCATTGTTTGTGTGCATTTTTCAAAAATCCATATTTTTTCAAAACAAACACCAACTTATCTTTTCCTTAATTATCACAACGCTGCCACTTGTGCTAAACCATTTAGTGCATGCTCGTCTGGATACAGGATTCTAGTGCCCGACTTGTCCGCGTTCCTTCTACCGACTCCGAAGTCGGTATTTCTACGTCTACTTTTTCTATACCCCCTACCACATCCACTTCGATGGACGGTTCTCCATCGAAATTCTTTAACACTACTCTGCCACCATCCGCAGGTGCGCAGATTCCACCCCGTATCTCTCTCCAAGAGAGATGTTACCCTATGCGAGGTTCTCTTTCGACCCGTCTCACCATTCCACCAGCCAATGGGGACAACTTTGAAATCAAACCCCAATACATCAATCTTCTACCCAATATCACGGACTCCAGTCTGAAGACGCATATGTCTTTATTACCAAATTTGAAAATGTATGCACAATGATGGGTACTTCACAGCTTTCTGTGGATGCTGTGCGTTTACGTCTTCTCCCATTTACCTTGTGCGATATAGCCGAGAAGTGGCTTTATAACACAGTCGCACATTCAATTTCGAACTGGGGAGAATTCGTAACAGCTTTCGTAAAGAAATTCTACCCTAATCATAAGACAGCTCGAGTCCGTAGCGAAATAAATCAATTTACCCAGCTTCCGAATGAGAACGCTTCAAGGATCTGTTAGTTCAATGTCCACATCACGGAATCCCTAGATGGGATCTGCGCAGAATCATTTATGAGGGCATTAATCCTACCACTAAACAGAACCTTGAATCCATGTGTTAAGGCACCTTCATGACTAAAAATGATGGTGAAGCCTGGAGATTTCTAGAAGATTTCGCTGAAAAATCTTTACAGTGGGAGAGTGTAAACCAGTCATCGTCTAGGGGTGGCATTCACCAAATTGATGTTTCCAGAGGAGTTAGAGCTGAAATGGCAGCAATGCAAAAGAAGCTCGAAGCTATGGAACACAAATTTTTAGCAGCCTCCCTAAATCAGATGTCACTCCCCAAAACTGTCTGTGGATGCTGTTCTGATCCATCTCATCTTACGGAAGAATGTCCTTTAAATTCTCCGTTTCAATATCAAGAGTATACCAATGCTTCTTTCCAACAAAGACCTAGAATGTATTCTTCCACGTATAATCAGGGTTGGAAGAATCACCCTAACTTTTCTTGGAACCAACAACAAAGTCAAAACACGGTTCCAAACCAAAACAATTTCCAAAGGGCTCCTCCACCACAATAGCAACCACTTCAACTAACCCATCACCCCTATAAATCACCAAACTTCAAAATCCTGTCAACACTTCTGCACCGTCTAGTCCTTTGCAGTTGACTGGTACTGATAACTCCTCTGCACTCGGATAAACCTTGAATTTGCTTTTGACAAATTTCATGCAAGTTTCGGCTGAATTGAAGTCTTCCGTCGATGACATAAAGAAAAACTCTGTGTCCCAAAGCGAGTGTACTAAATCGATGGAACCTCAAATAGGACAATTGAAAGCCGAAATGAGTACGAGAGAGAAAGGGAAACTTCCGTCTCCACCCTTACCGAATCCTGGACATTCACAACACTACAATGTGAATGCAATCACAATGTTCAGATCAGGAAGAGTGCTGAACAATCACGTTGGGGAAGAGATTGATGATAATGAAAGATTTATCAATAATACCCCGGCTGAGACCTTCCCTTCCACACACACTTCTACTTCTGATCCTTATTCTTCTACTCCACCTCCTTCTTGCGAGCCTATTCTTCGTGTCCCCCAGGACTCGACACCTCATTATACCTCTTCTACTCCACCAAAGACGATCCCCACTCCTATTCTGGGATCACTTCCACACACATCACCTTTTTCAATTTTGGACCCAGCTCTTATTGCTAAAGCTCCTTATCCTAATCGGTTAAGGGGAAACCAAATGAGTCCACATTTGGAGAAGATTATGGAAATGTTCAAATATGTTAACATCAACATCCCACTCTTAGATGCTATTCAACAAGTCCCCGCTTATGCGAAAATTCTTAAAGACTTGTGCACTAGGAAGAGGAAGACTCAAGTGCCTAAAAAGGTCTTCATGACTAATAATGTTAGCACTGCTTTTACCCCACAGTTGCCAAAGAAACGTAAGGACCCAGGATGTCCGACAATATCAATTTATATTGGTCGTAAAAACATTAACCGTGCTCTACTTGACCTTGGCACAAGTGTTAACCTGCTTCCATATTCTGTTTACGAGCAGCTAGGGATTGGAGAGTTAAAACCAGCTCATTGCACTCTCCAAATGGCAGACCATTCAATCACCAAACCTAGGGGTGAACTGGAGGATGTGTTGATAAAAGTCGGGGAATTCATATTCTCAATACACAACCTGCAGCAAACCCACAGAATCAAATTCCGGTGATTCTGGGTCGACCATTCCTTGCCACTTCCAATGCTGTCATTAACTGTCGAAACGGTTCAATGAACCTATCTTTTGGAAAAATGACAATTGAACTTAACATCTACAAAATTGGAAGTCAGCCGTCTGAACCCTCTGCTCATATACTTGATGTTTGTTCTGCCACGAGATTGCTCCCGAAAGTTGCGAAGTTGATGAACTTTGCTTTGAAGATCTCGATGACACTAGCACATCAATGTTTGATCTTGCACATCTTAGTGAGGACACATTTTCCATGCTTGAGTCGGACACTCTTGACTCATCACCTTCCGAGTCTGTATCTTTTGTAGGCTACGAGCTTCTTTGTGACTCTGAGTATCATTCGATGATCCCACCTTCTATAGTTTCTCCGCCAGCATTAGATTTCAAACTTTTACCTTGTCATCTTAAATATGCATGTTTAGGTGAGAATGAGTCTTTACCACTTATCATATCCGCTTCTCTAGCCTCAGAGCAAGAGAACGCGCTTTTGACGGTATTGAGATCTAATAGGTAGGCGTTTGGTTGGACTATGGCTGACATCAAAGGGATTAGTCCCTTGATTGTTGAACATCATATACATTTGATGGATGAAGTCAAGCCAACCCGAGAACCACAGAGACGGTTAAACCCCGTCATGAAGGATGCGGTGAAGAAAGAGATTGTCAAATGCCTTGACAATGGTATCATTTACCAAATCTCCGATAGCCAATGGGTAAGTCCAATTCATGTCATCCCTAAGAAATCTGGCATCACAGTCATTACAAATGAGGCTAATGAGTTAATCCAGACACGCGCTCAAACCGGATGGCGTGTATGTATAGATTATAGAAAACTCAATGCCGCAACGAGGAAAGACCACTTTCCTCTACCTTTTATTGACCAGATGCTAGAACGCTTAGCTGGACGGGAATATTACTGCTTCATGGACGGATACTCTGGCTATAATCAGGTCCCTATTGCCAAAAAGGATCAAGATAAAACCACATTTACTTGTCCTTTTGGTACTTTTGCTTATAGACGCATGCCCTTTGGGTTATGCAATGCTCCCGCTACATTTCAGCGGCGTATGATGGGGATATTCTCGGATATGGTCGAGAATTTTCTGGAGATTTTCATGGACGATTTCTCGATATTCGGAGATTCTTTTGCTGTCTGCCTATCACATCTTGACGCAGTTCTTACTCGTTGTAAAGAGAAGAACTTAACCTTGAATTGGGAAAAATGCCATTTCATGGTCCAAGAGGGAATTGTGCTTGGAGATATTATTTCACGAAAAAGCATTGAGGTTGACAGAGCTAAAATAGATGTCATTCAAAACATACCTCATCCTAAATGCGTCAAGGATATACGATCTTTTCTTGGCCATGCAAGCTTTTATAGGAGATTCATTATGGATTTTAGCAAAATTGCTAGACCTTTAACTCTTCTCTTGGCCAAGGAAACAACCTTTCACTTTGACTCGGATTGTGAGGCAGCATTCGACTCACTCAAACACTCTCTCACTACAGCCCCCGCTTTATCATCTTCAGATTGGAACCACCCGTTTGAGCTTATGTGTGATGCATCAGATTTTGCAGTTGGTGCAGTCTCAGGACAACACATTGAAAAGATGCCACACGTGATCTATTATGCAAGTAAGACCCTGAACGATGCTCAAATTAACTATACAACTACCGAAAAAGAACTTTTGGCAGTTGTATTCGCATTAGAAAAATTCAGGCCTTACTTGATTGGCTCACCAATTGTTGTGTACACTGACCACTCCGCCTTGAAATATCTTTTGGCGAAGAAGGATGCTAAAGGTAGGCTAATACGTTGGATCCTTCTATTACAAGAATTTGATCTTGTTATTAAAGATAAGAAAGGATGTGAAAACGTTGTAGCCGACCATCTGTCGCGCATCTCTTCTCCACCTGTGACCCTGCCAATCAATGATTCTTTTCCAGACGAACAACTCTTGAATGTATCCGATGAACCTTGGTTCAGGAATATTGTGAATTATCTTGCCACAGAACTTATTCCCCGCGAATGGTCAGAAGAGGACAAACATCGATTTCTATCCCAAGTAAAACACTTTTACTGGGATGAACCCTATTTGTTTAAGTATTGTCCTGACCAGATCATTCGCGGGTGTGTCCCTAATGATGAATTCAAGAGTGTTCTATCTTTTTGTCATGATCAGGCATGTGGGGGTCATTTCGGTTCTTGAAAGATGGTGGAGAAGGTTTCACAATGCGGTTTTTATTGGCCTACTTTGTTCAAAGACTCATTTCATCATTGCAAAACCTGTGCACAGTGTCAACACACGGGTAGGATTTCCCGGAGAAATGAAATGCCACTTCAACCTATCTCGGTGTTTGAAATTTTCGAAGTTTGGGGTATTGACTTTATGGGTCCTTTTCCCAACTCTTTCGGGAATCTGTACATATTGCTTGCAGTTGATTACGTTTCGAAATGGGTTGAGGCTGTTCCTTGTCGCACTAATGAAAAAAAGGTTGTCATTAAGTTCTTAAAAGAAAACATCTTTTCACGATTTGGACACCCACGCGCTATCATTAGTGATAACGGGACGCATTTCTGCAATCGGTCTTTCGAGACTTTGATGCGGAAATATGCAATCAACCACAAACTTTCCACACCCTATCATCCCCAAATGAGCGAGCAGGCAGAGATTTCGAACGGACAGATTAAACAAATTTTGGAGAAGACTGTTGCTAAAAATCGAAAAGATTGGTCAACCAAATTGACGGATGCTCTTTGGGCGTTCCGGACTGCATATAAAACCGATCTAGGTATGTCTCCCTACAGACTATTGTTTGGTAAGGCTTGTCACCTGCCGGTCGAGATTGAGCACAAAGCAATGTGGGCCATTAGAGAAATTAACTTTGAATTAAATCAAGCCTGCAACTTTCAGAAGCCGCAATTAAACGAGCTATGTGAACTCCGCGATGAAGCTTATGATAATGGTGTAATTGTAAAGAACCGGACTAAAGTTTTTTCACGATAAAAATATTTTGAGAAAAACTTTTACATCTGGTCAACAAGTCCTTCTTTATGATTCACGACTCCATCTTCATGCGGGTAAGCTAAAATCTAGGTGGAAAGGACCATTTGTTGTGCGGTCTGTATACCCGCACGGGGAAGTTGAGGTAGAAAATGTTAAAAATGGTACATTTTTTAAAGTGAATGGACATAGATTAAAACCGTACTTTTCCACTAACCCCACGGAGGAGCTCCTGTTTTTACAGGAGCCGATTTATCATGATTAAAATTCCTCCGTCTCACCTCCATGTCTTGTAAAATACTGTATCATCTTTTAGAATGGAGGTGAGTGAAAAGAATAAGTTTGGGGGAGGATTTTCACGATCATATTTATTGCCCCCGTTAATAAATTTCCTCCCAGGCTTACAGGTTTTTTGTGATCCAGCGGTTGGCAACAGTGAGGACACTGTTGAAAATAAGTTTGGGGGAGGTTTGTGCTTATTTACGCATCATTTGCATCATACTTTGGATAAGCACAAAACATTTAAAAACATATAAAAATTTAAAAAGAATTTCAAAAGATAAAAATATTTAATATTAAATTTGATAATAAAAGATTAGATAGTGAAAAATTACATCCAAAAGATTGGAAAATTTTAAGAAAACCAAGAAAATTAGAAGTTTTCTTAAACGAAACTAGTAATAAGTAGTTATGAGCCGTTGTCCCAAGGGTTAGTAAGATAAAGAAAGTCACTAATCTGAGTATAAAAATAAGTCTAAAAAAATAGTTTATATTCTGAAAGCCAAACATTTGAATGTTGATACCCAACTATTCGCACTTACACACGTCTTGAAACTCGGGATAGTAGAGGATACCTTGAAATGCTCTTGTCTGAAAGCCAAAGTATGAAGGAAATAATAAATGGAAAATAAAAGAGAAAATGGTGAAAAGAAAAATGAACACTGGTTTTGTTATCGCCAAGGCAGCAATAAAAAATATAGCGAGGGTACTTCATCACCTAGTGTCTTAGACCAACTGGTTTGAGAGTCACTGCTAAGCCTTAGGTGGTGCAAGACAAGGAAAATACTAAATACACTGCATAAGCGATCACATGAGTAATCGGTTTGTTAGTACCTCAAGAAGTATTAACGGTCGCATGGAAAATGTGTGAGGAAATTCCATTTAAATATCAATTAAAAGGTACTAAGGTGGAAGGACAAGAGTATGATTGCTTGAATTGAATTCTTTGAATGTAGGGATGTTCTTTACACACAAGTAAGGTTATATGATCGATGTTTGGAAGAAAGATAGGAATGAAGAATAAAGACGATGTTTTATTAAGGGATGATGTGATTACTAACATCTTTTCATGATAGGGCTCATGACAACTGAAAAGCTAGTATTAGTTGGAAACTCTAATTTTCAAAGCTTTTCTTTTACAATTCTTCTCTTTATATGTAACTTTCACGGTCATCCTTTTATTATGGGATTTTGTGGGTGCAATCCGCTGAAACCCTCAGGAGATAACACTCCTCCTACCAGGGATACCTAGAGGTTTAAAGGCTTGTTACACGTGCTCAGTGCAATCATGTTGCTTACGAAAGTGTGCTAGTTTGTTTTTTTTTCTTTTTCTTTTTTTTCTCCTTCTCTTTCAAATAAAACAAGTTTGCACAAGATGACCAAAATTATGTTTGGGGGAATTTGATTAGTCGAAAATATTGCATTTTTAACACATTAATTTCCCTACTATTTGCAATCATCTAAAGGTGTTCGGTATGAATATAACACATATTAGCAATTTGTCTGTAAAATAACAAATAACATGTGTTTATAACCGGCCTTTTGAGGGAAATTGTGTGTTTATTATTGCACGCATGATCTTTGTATATCGTAACACTTATTTCGAGATTGTGTGCAGGAAATTCCAGGAAAAAGAGCCGGAATCATAAAAGTGCTGATAAAAATACGCCAAGTCCAATACTTGTGAAGAAGAAAGATTTATAAGATTCCAAACATCAGGAAACAGAACTAAAACCACCATAAGAGTTATCTGGAAGTTCCATGCACAAAACACCCAAAACGACCGCCGATCCGCGGCCGAATGTGCAGATCCGCCGCGGATCCGTGGCCATGGTGACACATCATCGGCAGTATGCTTTCTCAGGCTTCTCCTTTCAATGGCAAACTTCTTCAATACACTTTGGTCTCCAGATATCTCCAGAAGCTTCTTTCCTAACAGCCAAGTTTCTTGTACAAGCCTAATACCTCCAAGCTTCTCAAGCAAGCTAGCTAACTAACTAAATCTAAAAGCTTCTTTCATAACTACCAAGCTTGCAAGGGAAGCTAAACCTAGCTTAGCTTCTAAAGGAAGCTAAACCTAATAAAGTTTCTAGGGGAAGCTAAAGGAGAAGACTATAAAAGGGGACCCTAGGGCATCATTTGAAGGTTGTTCATCATTTTAGAGAAAAAATCTAGTGAGATCCAAATCAATTCCACACAAATTGAGTGACATGATTTGATCCAAATCAAGATCATCGAGTACTAAATCAAGCAAGGATCCAACAAGCCTTTTTGAAGCAACTCCGATCTTCATCCGAGCAAGTGATCCACGACGACCCGCGACTCACGAAGACGATGCGAAGCTAAATTCGACGATCGAGTTCTCTCCTCAATTCTTGTAGTCTTTGAGTGAATTGTAATGAAACGTTGAATAATAAAAGGTGAAGATCTTTATTCTTGCTTTCTTTACATTCTTGCATTATGAAGTTTCTGGATCTTTGATTCATTTAATTTCATGATATTTGAGTGAAAAATCCTCTCGTGGAGGAATCGAGAAAATAGATAGATGATGATGATTAAATTCTTGAACGTTTCTTAAGTCTTATGAGTTTTGTAAACTTTAGGAAATTGAATCAACGATGACCTAGTTTTGAGCGAGATGCTTTCTTGAATGTTTTCGCTCCAAATTAGAGATCAACAATCGATGATTGAATTTCCTAGTGGCTAGAATTTGAATGCTAATTAACGAAAGGACAAGGGATGATGATGAAGAAACCCTAGTTTCTTCAAGATATCCCTAAACCTCGTTAATTGTCATTGATCTAGCAACAAATCTTCAATAGATAAGAATTTATAATCATTATTCTTCATCATCGCTATCGATTGGATCGATTCTTACGAGCCTCTTTACAAATCTTGATAACTCATTCGATTTGGATATCATATTGACAATTCTTGATTCTTGATCTTTATTTTCTTGATAATTCTTGGAACTTGATTTCACAATTCTTGAACAATTTTATTTTATCCTTTAATTTTCAACTCAACTAAAACAAGATCGATCAAATCACACTTTCCCTGTGGACGATCCGTATTCATTAACGCGCTATACCGACACCATTAATTGATTGCGGTTTGCAAATTTCTTTGGTTGTGATCTTTACACTTTTCTAAACACGACATTGAAATCGATTATCAATCAGACTCCATGCACTTCATTAAATTATTGAATTTGTTAGGTGCTTCTGAAGGGGTAAAACCCATTAGGACAAGTAGATCTTTCGAGATCAGTGCAGGTGGAAAGTTAGTAATCTAATATGGCTAGACTTGTAGTAAAGAGTTTTTATCAAATACTCATTGTGGATTGTGATGAAACTTTTTCTTCAATGTCTTTGCTGAAGTCCATACGGATATGACTTGCCACTGCTGCTCTTCATGACTATGAAATCTGGCAAGTGGATGACTATAACATCTTTCTAAATAGGAAGTTAGAAGTGCACGTCTATATGACTCTGCTAAAGGGTTGTCGTAGTCATTGGGAGCAGCTGAAGGTGTGCAAGCTGCTTATGTCTATTTATAGACTAAAGTGGGCATTGTTGAGGTGAATCTTCTGTTTTTATGTGATGGTCAAGGTGTTTGACTTCCTCAAAATAACAGATGAATCTGGTAAGATGGATATAGAGAGTACTGTCCAGATATATGGATGAAATACTCCTGATAGGAAGTGATGTTCCTATACTGCAATCGGTTAAAATATGGTTGTCACAATGGTTTCTCCACATAGTATCTGGATTATATATCGGGGATTCTGGTAACTAGATCTATGTCTTTAGAACTAGATTTGGAAAGTTTCCCAATTTGGGTATTTGGACACCATTCTAAAGGATGTTAGAATGGAGGACTCCTGGCGTGGTGGTATACCCGCAGGTGATGAAGTCTCCCTATCTAAAGAAATGTTTTCCACACTGATTTGGAGAGAGACTCACATGAATGAAATACCAATTTCTTTGCCAATTGGCTCAATCATGCAATGTCAAGTACCATACCAGAAATTGCTTTTACACTTTGTATAGTAAGCATATATTTGTAACATTTCAGAAATATAAAATATTATTTTTGGAATTTAAATAATAAATAATATATTTCACGAAAATTATTCGATTACCAATTTGTGGTTTTCGTAAAATGGTATAATTAAATATCAATATTTGGAAAATAATTGGATATTAATATGAATTATTAATTATAAAGGTATTTATTGGATTTGGAGATTTTATAAATAATTATGCAATTATTTATGTGCAAATTTATATTAAACTTGATTAGTGTACTAATAGTCATGATTATGCCAAATCCAACTTCTTAATAACCATGGTTAGTGCACCATGACATGTTATATTTTGTTGCATGTTATTCCATTTGTATTTGTGGTATTGGTTTTATTTAAATGAGATAGCAAAAAGAAAAGAAAAGATGTGGGTTGAGAGAGGACATGAGAGCATGGGGGAGAGAGAAGAGGGAGGGGGTCTTTAGTCAACCATGGCTCCCATTCCTTATTTCTTCGTTCTTCACTTCATCCTTTTTCTTCAACTCCTTCATCTTCATCTCCTCCTCTTTCCTCCACCTGACTACCCATAGGAATCATCTCCAAAATCTCATCAAAACCCATGGCTCCCTTCACAAAAAATGATCACCACCTCATCCTACACCCTTTGGTGGAATCAAGTTAGAACTTTGAGGACTTTAGAGCATCTAGGGTTTTTCTTAAGTTGCTTCCAAGGGGTAAAACCTTCACCATCCTTCATATTATCAAGTTTCTTAACCTCCTACTTATGTTTAGTGTTCGATTAAGTTAGATTAGCGACTTTGGAAATTCCTAGAATGCTTTTAGTGGATGAATAGACTTGTAGAGATGTAATTAAGCGTTAGTTAGTGAACCCCAAGCCATTAGTGAGGATATTCTGGCTAAACTTGAGACTAGAACCCCAATACACGAACTTAGAATTTTCCCAATATCAGTTTTTGAGGAATTGTGATGACTCTATATGATCTGCTGTAACCCGAGAGCACCATAAAATAAGTTCCCAACACAGTGAGACGTGCATGCCACATAGATTTTTCCCTAGAGACCCGAGGCCCCAACTTCAATTTACGGCCACGGATATCTTCCCCCAGGCCGCAAATTGCGGCCTGGTCTTGATGGATAGGTGTGATTTTTTGTCCCTGGCCCTGTTATGTGATATGTAGACCTACCCTATATGCAAAATGTCCTAATTTGACCTAGGATAGAATCTGGGAGGGATTTTCTATGTTGCTGATTTCGGGTTTCCGATTTCTGAAAACTTGGTTTTTGTATTTGAGTTTGGACACGGTCGTTGGACGCCAACGCAGAGGGTTAATTGGTTGTTCTTGCTTGCGTGGGCTATAGGTTCTAATCTATGAGCACTTCGTGTGCCGTATCGGTTTTCGGACTTGGTTTTAATATCGTTACGATGTGTATTGATTGTAGGTATATTCACGTGGACTTCCGAGACGATGAAGGAGACCAAGAAGTTCATCGACTTCGACTAAGCAAGGATATTGCAGGTGAGTAGATCTATATCTACGGGGAAAGTCGGGTGGATGGTGTATAGTATCCCCGCAACCATTGTAATGGAGAATCGATATATATATATATATATATAATATGTTTTGGAGAAACCTATGCTATGAACTTACGGATATGATCAAAAGATTTAGTATGAGATGATATGATAAATACAAGATGACTCGGATTGATATATTGATATGATGAAACAAGATAACATAAGCGGATATGCTTGATATGAGGATGTGAGGCGATATGAAAACATAGATACATATGCCAAGATATGTTATGAGATATGATGTGAGATTGATATAGATATGATACAAGGTTGATATAGATATGACATGAGATATCTATATATGTATGTATATATATATGAGAATGAAAGATGATATGATGTACGAGACGATAGATCCGTACCATTATTTATGTATAGGGCGATAGATCCTTATTCTGATTTGATGACACCGTACGATGGATTATACCATACATGATAGGGTACCGGATAATTGATCCGCACTCTTGACTCGAGGATGATGTACGAGGATTATATCACATCTGATACTATGAGGCTGGATCACCAATTTATGGATTAGTTTTGATTCGGAGAATCATTGCTGCTAAATAGTTTAGTGGATAATGGGTTATATTGATGTATCCATGGGTAGTTATATATGTTTTTACCGTTCATGTTATGCTGTATAATTCCCCGTGACATACGTACTATGTTCCCAATACTTACCTGTATATTGCTTTGTCTACTAGTACACCTACACTATTACCGATGATGCGCATGTTACACTTACACATATTTGCCGGCTCACACATTCATCATCGGTAATTGCCATGCCACTTACACAGTAGAACTGCTATATCACAGTATTATTCTTAACTGTAAAGTACATTCATTGTTCAGTAATTTTCACATGACATGCTTACATGATGTGCTTATATTACTGTTCTATGTTTGCATCTATTGTACTTTATGGTTACATGCATTGAGATGTTATTTTCATGAGATCTCTGGATTTGAGAACCGCAGTTATATTTTAAAGAAAATTATGCATTGTTTAAAAAACATGGTTTCTCGTCATATGATATTTCGTGTTCACCATGAGTTTTCTCGGTTCTGAGCTTTGTGATACCCGATTTGAGGAGTGAAGAAGAATCGTCTGCGGGTACATGGTGGACCCGGTAAGGTACCATGGGGCAAGAAGATCGTAGAGTGGACGATGAGCCTGGCAGGGGATGTACTACCTACCGGTGATAGTTTAGACCCGGCGGTTATCCGGAGGATACCGATCGGAGTCGTGAGATCAAATGGATATAAGGGCCGATACAATGATGCGGCGCCTGAGATATGAGGATTTACGTGTCGATGCTGGACACGGGTTTCATGATATTTCTAGTGTCGATGTTGGACACTCAGGTTTCATAATGTTGATGTGTCGATGCTGCACATGGGTTGCATGATGTTTCTAGTGTCGATGTTGGACACTCAGGTTTCATGATGTTGATGTGTCGTTGATGGACACACGTTGCTTGATACACATGCATACATGCATACAGTTCAAATGACTATCATTTCATGTTGTTATTGGCACGACTCTATTATTTATATATATGCATACATGATCACCCTAGATACCGCATAGTATTACCTTCATGATACAGTAGGCCCTAGAGATCGTTGTCTATTCGATTTCCACCTGCTGATATTTTTATACTCACGAGTTGGCAACTCACCCCTGTTATGCCACAATTTTCTTGCAGGTTCGACCGCTTGGATCAGTAGCGGTATCGCGGCACACAGCTTCCTTCAGGATGTTTTGGTTTGGTAGGTGGGATACACATTTGGATCGTGACCACTTTTGTACCTATTAATTCCATTGTATCTAGATAAGATCCATCAATCAGAAACTAGACTTTGTATATTAGTAGACCTAGACAGACTTGTATATTTGCGAGACTTAGAGCGAGATGGGTGTATGTTCGCTATTTGAGCTGGATGACTTCTTGCTTTACTTATTCTCTTTCTGTGTTTGATCTTCGCCGTCGGGCGTCTTATATATTCTTATTGCGTGGTTGTGATTCCGCCAATTGGCGAAGTGCAAGCTTTCGCTTGGGGATGCCTTTTTTTGCATGTATGTGTTTTTGGATCAAAATATGCAAGGAAGGTGCTGCCCAAATTTTAAAAGGACGAAAATGTTTTCAAAGATTAGATTAAAAACTATTGCATATTCATATAATGCTATTTATACTTAAAAGAAGGATTAAATTCCTTATTCCGATGTTTCAAAAATGCATCTTCACTATTTTCCTTAAAATGGTTTAGATTTCTGGGCTTCGGCTTACATGAATTACGTTACGTCTTTAGATATTGCGTGATTTAAGTGCCGATCACGTTCCAAATTCCAGATCTTAACAAATTTGGTATCAGAGCGTTAGGTTTAACCGTGGTTTGAGTTTAGGCTTGACCTTATGGAACTTAGACTTGACTAAGGGGGGGTTTTGGGACCCGAGTTTTCATCATATTGGTTGACCTTGGTTGATGGAGTAAGTAGCTTGAATAGAGTGACATACCGTTTGTATGTTCCGCGGCATACTTACGACACGCTGCTCCGCTTAAGTGACCTTAGGATGTACATTTCCAGAGATCCATGCTTTTATTTGTTCCTATGATCATACTCCCATTGATTCCATTTTTTCCGATGATCATATTTCCATTTTAGACCTATCAATTCCATTCGTTCTTTCGATCTATCGTCATCGATATTTGCTTGAGGTTCCTATCACCATGGCTACGAGCGCAGAGAGAGCTGCAACTGAGATGCGGTCAGAACGAGCTCGTCACGGACAAGGACTGACCATGATATTCTTCTGGTGACATAGGAACGTATCGGTGTATTATTTGTGTTGAGATCTCTCGGTTGAGGCGATTGTTCAGATCTGTACTAGATGATCGGGCAATTGATAGCGGCCGCTAAATTGAGAGGACTGTTGATGTATAGCCTACCCCAGAGGTTGCGATGTTGTCTACCGTGCAGACAGGTGACCCAGTTGTTGCTGAGGTTGACGGGATGTTGCCTCCCGAGTGTTAGTTATATGTATGCCCTAGAGGCCATTACTATACATAGGATGTATATTGTAGTGGATGCTGGGACATATATAGGGAGGACTTTCTTGCTCGACATGATAGTATGCTATCTGGTTGCTCTTTACCTTAACGTGTATACTGATTGTCTCTCTGTTACATGTTGGTAAAGCCCTTAGGATGTGTGCTTGACTACCTGGACTATGATGCGGATCATACTAGTGGGGACATGGTAGTCCATAAGTACATCCTTCAAGGTCCCTAGTCGTGGGTATATCGAGACGGGGCATCGATATACCAGAGTAGACTAGCGTATACCTTCTCGACCCATACAGATGGGCGATGGATGATCCCATATCCATTGGTGTTTGACATCAGAGATGATATACGGATGCTCAGTAGAGACTGGGTACACTGGACGGACTCGCCGAGAACTCCCAGATGGTATTATACCTCACGTCAGATGGCAGTTCTCTGGTGACACTGGTACAGAGTAGTCTGTTGACCCGAGATCGTCATAGAGTCTTGTGTGGTTCCCACTGTGCTTTGATTTCCATCTTACCATGTCCAAGAGGGCATGCAAAACGGTGGTTTTTGGGTACAGTCCCGAGTCACATGGAGGCAATGAGCGATAGGAGGGGATTCGTCTCTCCCGGTATAGGGAGTTGATGTTGCGCTGTGTTCGATTGGCTATAACAGGAAATCCCTGGCCAGGGTTGCTGAGATTTACTGGTAAGTGTTACCAGTAGTTTCTCGAATTGTTATAGACCTCATATCGACACGACTTATCGAGCTATTGGGGTCTGACGTTTACCACCCCTAGGCGAGATATGCGACATATCAGACGATCAGACCGGACTGTACGGTAGTGTTACTGGTTGGATTCACAGGAGTGTGAGCGGGCTTGCTCGTCGATCTTCTGATCGCTCAATACAAGGGTGGCCGTTACGTTTAGCAGACCGCTTGCGGCTTGTGGGTGTTTGATATGATCATCACCTGCTGCCGGCGTATTGACGAGTCTTTAGAGTCCTACACAGAGGTTTCCTGGCTCAAGCAAAACGAAATAGGAGCGCATATGAGATATGTGCGGGACCGAGAATAATGCGTGTATGTGATACCGTATTCTATTCTCGCGATGAATGTGTCGAATGGTTGTATGCGATATAACCTAGTTATCGAATCGAGGATTGATTCGATAAGCCGATACATTGGATACTAGTCGGTTATATGTGATATGACCGGATCGTTAAATCAATTGTTGATTTAATGATTTAATGTATAATTATATATTTGATATATTACTTTGCATTAACTAGTATCGGTTCACTTTTAAATGGATTTTCTCACTCGGTTTGTGCACATTATATATGTGATATACTTTTGTGCACATGATTGTATCATGTTTGATGATACATGCATTTTGGTTAAGTGTAAAGAATTAAACCAAGGTTAAGTTGTTGATTAGGGTTTTACTTATTCATTTATCTTATTTATTTATTCATTTTGAATAAATTGAAAGATAAATGAATGGTGGCTTCATTTGTTTTTAGTTGAAGCTTCATGAAGCTTTGACTTGATGACCTTGTTGTTCTCATCCTTAACCCTAACCAATCAACCCAACCTTATTCAATTCTCTACACTTAACTAAGGTTAAGATTATGATAAGTATTCTATTATTTCCTATTTTCTAATAACTTATCATATATTTCTTTCTTCTTCTTCTTCATGAGCAAGGAAGAAAAAGCTTACTTCATCAATGGTGATTGATGAAAACAAGTGAGAAATCCAATTCTAAAGTCTACCCACTTCCTATTTCTTCATCCTCTACCTCTTGCCAAGTAGTAGAGTGTGTTTCCTTCACAAGTTTTCATGGCTTGGTGAAGGTGGAGCTTGATCTAGTGATGCTTCGACGTAGATCATCTTCGGCACGTTGTCGACGACCTAGCCCGGTCTTTTCTCCGATGACACCACCGTGAGAGTCATGGTTTGATTTGGACAGCGGAGAGGACTTCATTGCGGAGCTATGGAGGTAGAGCACCGGATCTACAAAGGTTGTATTTCCGTATTCTCTTAGTAAAGTAGTTTACTAGTTGCTTTTTCACCTAGACATCTAGCAAACGATCCATAGTTTAGGGTTTCTCGGCACGTTAAAATTTGAAATTGGCATGGTTGATACCTTGTAAGACCTCTTGAGAGTGCCTAGGAACCCTACAGTGGTATCAGAGCCTAGCTAGAGCCTTAGGCGAAGTCTAGACGGAATTTGAAGTCCGAACGAACCGAAAACCCAACCCGGAAAATGCTCTCTGTACTTTTTCTAAAAACGTGGATTTTTCCAAATTAAAAATTGCTAAAAAATTCAGCAGGGAAATCTAAGAATTACGGAGCAAAAATTTTCTGATGAACAGTACAACATGCGGCGGAACCGCGGCAGAAGCTTGGCTTCTGCGGCTGTTCCGCGGCCATATGCTGACATCATCAATTACTGTTTGCACAGTAACTCCTATTTTATTATGCTGGATGTTCTGGGAATTTTTAATATTTATTCAAGAGTTGGATTTTCTGCAGTTGTTTTGGGGATTTGGTGTTTCGATCGGAATATCAGATTTTGTCTATGTGACTTTCCGGATAAATTTTAGAATATGTTAAAAAGTTCGACCGGATATAAAAATACCCAATTTTTCCCCTGTCGGGAAATTTCCAAGTGTTGGATTTTTCCGTGGTTTAACGACGTTCTAAGTAGTGCAAGTAACGCGATGGACCCTCTAGAAGACAACAAACCTTAACTCGATTATGTGACCGTCTTGAACTGCCCTTTGAACCTTAGGGTTTGGGGCAGTACGGCGTGCCACATGTGAGGCGTTGGCTTGACCCTTCTATGGCTGGACCGTTGGTACTGAGGCACGAACTGAATGTTGTTAGACTTATTTCATGTGTTGAGCTGTATCGGGAAAACTTGGGTGTTTGACTGTTCGATCGAAAAGTTTAACATTTTCTGTTTATCTGGAATGGGATACAATAATTGGAATTCACAAGAAGTTATGAGATAACTGAATGAATGTTATAAATCTAGCACTTTAGTCTCACTTGATCGGTTGCCACAGAATTTTGATGTGATCAAAAGTCCGTCGCAATCACGTAGCGTACGCGGATACTCGCCGGGTAAACTTGATAAACAGCCTCACCCCATAGCCCCGACCAAGTGACTGTAGGAGAACCCCGTCGCCGAAAGCATCCGCCCGGGTGCTCGCAGCAGCGGTGTTCCGCCTTGGTGCACTTCGTCGACGGCATCGGGGGTGCGGCCGTCTACTAAAGTTTGTGACGAGCATTCGATCAGAATGTCGGGAATCCTGTTGAATTGCCCGACTTGATATTGAAAAGTGTTTTCGATAATGAGACTAAAATGCTGGGTTTATAATTGCTAGGCATGCGATGTCTAAAGAATTCATATGATTAGGCATGTGATGTCTATGCAGATTGTGGATTCCAACTGTTGTAGTTTTACACTTTCTTTTCTGTGACCGTAAGTGTAATATGTGATATCGCCGTTTTCGTTGCTATATGTCAACGACAATTGGGATGGACATATTTACTTACGTTGATGACATGTGATGTTATGTGTTGCTGGATATGTTATATTGGATCGTCGTGTTTGAATAGCCGGGGGTTTTTATGTGAGATGAGTGTTTTTCATTTTCATTCATGTAAAAACTTGTATGTAATATTCTTTTATTGGGGCACTTCCAGGTTGCGGAAGATGTCACCGTTTGTATATTATTTACTTTTCCGCACTAGGATAGACCCAAGGAGGGGAGCACAAGTAACCGGGTTCTGGAGTCCAGTGGGAGACCAACTCGAGGAGTCGAGTCCGGGTCTCCTAACTCTAGAATTGGTAGGGTTGCTTGCCACTCTCGTAGGGGTCTAGGGGTGTGGGTTTGGCTATTCATCACGACCGTGGAATCCATGTTTTATACTGGCTCGTATTGAAAACACGGACGTCCTAGTATATCCAATATTTCATATGATTCTTCTGCTGCGATATCTGTGATGTGATCATGTGATGTTCTGTGATAGATACAGTATATAGTATATATGATATATTATATAGATGTTACTTATGTTTTACACCCGCGCTAGCCCTGCCCTGCTCTGCCGTTAGTTACCTAACCTAACGGTGCACGAGGGGACATCGAGGCGAATGCGGATGGCATAAGTGTACGTCGTATTTATCTGTGATGTTTAGGTACTTAAATGATGGGACTTCATTAATGAGATTAATGAAATAAAAGAAACCTAAGATGTTGTAGAATCGAATTTCAAAATAAAACAGGTAGCTACAGTTCTTGCTTTGCACAGCGGTATATGTGATATATCCTGCACCTTATTCGATAAGGAAAGGACCGAGATCCCTTCACCGGGAGTGACTCCTTTAGCAATAACTGGCAGATGGTACACACTCGGTTTGTCTTTTGATTGCTTTTAAGTGTTTTTGCTTTGCACAGTGATATATATAATATATCCCGCACCTCATTCGACGAGGAAAGGACCGACGATCCCTTCACCGGGAGTGACTCCTTTAGCAAAACTAGAAAAGCCTCAAAAGCACTCCATTTTAAAATCATTTGATTCTACAACGATATCAAGTTCATTACGCAATAGGTTTTCAGAAAAACCTGTCGTAGCCCTCCGTCATTTCAGATAAGTAGTAGTTAGTATTCGTGCTACGTTTGTTGGCCTGCGTCAAGGCGTAGTGTGCGGTAGCTAACTGGTGCTTATCTGCATAAGCATATGATGTGATTGGATTAGGGTAGTCGTGCGACTTTGTTGGCCTGCGTCAAGGGTCGTGCGGGTGGGTTTAATTCAATCAAGAAATGTACGGGTTGAACTTGACTAGCAGACTATGGGTTGTTTGGCATGCGTCAAGGTCATAGCGAGCTAGGGGCAAAATATTATCGGGAATTTCAAGTGTTGAAATTTGCAATGAGATTGCATACCTTCAATGAGATAGTTGGATCCCGATACCTGCTGCGAGTAAGAGTTACTCCTGGGAGAGTTTTATACATTACAATTAGCCGATCAAGTAGGTGTCTAGAAAGGTGTTAACGAGGTTACGCCTCTGGGAAAACGAGCTTTACATTAATTAGGTTCGTGCGAAAGCACGGGGGACCTCCCTCAAAGTACCGACACTGGCCTGGCTGAAAGATTGGCGAACTTGTAGTGTGTAATTAATCCCGGCTAGTCTTTCCTTTTAGGGTTTGAAGGAAGATTTGATAAAAAGCAGTGGGAGCCATCCTGATTAGATAAAATAATAACCAATCTATTCTTGATAGAGCGCACGCTGAGTGTTTTCTTCTCTCTCTCTCTCCAGGTAGCGACCATATCATGCCTTAATCAAGATAATAAAACGGAACATTGACCGAACCCGCTTGTTATACTGAGCTGGGGAACGTTGGTCCCGCTCCAACTTATAATTGTTATATGACATAGCAGGAAATTGGGAATTACCAGAATTCCCGTGCCGCCCAAACGAAGAGAGTGCATGCTGATGCATCATCTTCGGGTGTGTTCATTATACAGAACTGTTTCTCTGTATCCTCTACGTCCTGGGTATGTGATACCAGATCAGGATCCCAGATATGTAATATGTTACATAGGGCTACAGAAAGGTAGAGAACTGAGAACGGGTGATAAGTTTCATGAGGCAGAAAACGGGGCAAGTGTTGCAGCCAAGTCTGTTGGTCACTGTCACCCTGTATTACCAATACATTGATTCTGAATGAATGTTGTTAGATACCGAACCTGATATACAAAATCATATCAGTCTCTTTATTAGTAAAGAAATGATAAAATTTTGTATTGTTGGATAATGTTTTGAACATTTCCTATATCAAAAGTTGATCGGTTCAGGCACGTTATCTAAAAGCATTAATGTTCTAGATCAAACTACAGTTCTTAGTATACGGAACACACAAAAGAGGAAGAGTTCAGAAATGAACGAATTCTTCTTGAGGTATTGTAGACTAGGTCATATCAATGCGACCCGACTAGCTAGAGTTTCATAAAGATGCATATTTAAATTAGTTTGAATTTACATCTTGTGAAACTTGCCAGTCATGTCACAGAGATGCGATGACCATAGCTCCGTTTATTGGAAACAGAGAAAGAGTTAGTGAACTCTTGGGATGATACATGTTGATGTATAAAGGTCCCCTGTCTACACATGCCAAGACCGGTTCTTTATACTTCATTACATTCTCTGATAATCTCTCAAGATTCAGACATATGTTCCTGTTGAAACACAAGTCCGAACCTTTTGAGATATTCACAGAATATGATTGAAATGTAGAGAACCAAAATACGGGTATAAGTATTATGTCCTTTGATGTGATCGAGGAGGAGAATACTTGAGCACGAAAATCCTGGATTATTCCAAAAGAGAATGAGATTCTCTCTCAGCATTACTCCTCCGTATACACCATAGCACGATGGTATATCAGGGCGGAGCAATAGCACCCTATATGATAAGGTGTGCTCCATGATGAGTAATACTGAGTTACCTTTTTCCTTTTGGGAGTTATGCACTTACGAAGTTGCATACCTATTGAATAGGGTTCCAATCAAATCAGTTGCCTACCACTTCATATGTGATATGGAAAAGGAAGAGCCCATTTCTTAAGTTAGTTAAGATTTGGGGTTGTCCGGCCTATGTCTGAAAGCAAAATCCGGACAAGCTCAAGGCAAGGTCTGTAATGTAGAACTGGAAAGGTTCCAACTATACGAACTACAGCAAATGATTTGATAGAACCAAGGGATTCAGTAGATACCAACGAACCTCAGCCTCTCCGCCGATCTAGTAGGGTTCCTCACCCACCTGAGAGATACTTCGGTTTCTCTATGACAGTGGGAGCGAGGATTACATCATGAGATGATGACCCAACTAGTTTCGAGCTGACCATCAGGAGTGAGACTCTGTAAGAATGGCTGGATGTTTATCGATCTGAGATGGAATCCTTATACACCAACAAAGTATGGACTTTGGTTGCTATATCTGAAGGGTTAAATCCCCATCAGGAGCAAGTATATCTTGAGAAGATTACTTGGTGTACATGGAAAAGTTGAGACTTTCAAAGCTAGACTTGTTAATGGTTTTCGTCATCAACCAGGCGTGGATAATGATGAAACCTTTTCAAGTAGCTATGCTTAAGTCCATCCAGATCCTACTTGTCACGGCTACATACCATAACTACGATATCTGGTGGTTGGGTGTCATGACTGCTTTTCTAAATGATGTTTTAGAAGAGTGCGTCTATAAGTACACAGCCAGAGGGCTTCATAGACAGTGGGAGCAGCGGAAACGTGTGCAAGATGCTTTATAGGATAGAGCAGGCATCGCGGAGTTGGAACATCTGTTTTGATGGATTAGTCAAAGAAGTTGACATCATCAAAATGGTAGATGAACCTTGTATAAACAAAAAGGGTAGTAGGGAGTATGGTGACGATCCTCGTAGAGTACGTGGATGACATACTCTTGATAGGGAAAGAGTTTCCTATGCTACGCTCGGTCAATCTCCGTTTATCACAATGATTCTCCATATAGGATCATAATGATACCTACTAACTCCTGGATTTTGGATCTATGAGATAGATTTAATTGGATGTTAGGATTCTCACTAGTTGTAGTAAGGTGGTATCAAGCGATCCTGGGGAGAATCACTGGAAGGGTTCCAGGGTGATAAAGACGACTGAATGTCAGTCACAGGCATTGTCTTTACTCTCAGTGGAGGGACGGTATATTGGAAGAGTTCCAAGCTAGATACCGTGGCATACTAGAAGATAAAGGCTGGATACATCGCTACTTAAGATGCTACCAAAGAGGCTGTTTGGGTGTATATTGGTTCATGAGATGAACTATGTTCCTCCCATTGTGTGACAATGGAGTTTTGGCTTATGCCAAGGAACGCCGGTCCCATCAGTGATCCAGACATATTCTAAGGCAGTATCACTTGATCATGGAGATGGTTGATCTCCAGGGAGATCGAGGTTAGGAGAGTAGACTCAGAGGACAACACAGCGGATCCACTCACAAAGGCCTGTTCTCAGAGAGAGACTTTTATGGGATGGTTGAGTATGAGATACTACAACCACTGCTATCAGATGGCCCTAGTGCAAGTGGGAGATTGTTAGTTATATGTATGCCCTAGAGGCCATTACTATACATAGGATGTATATTGTAGTGGATGCTGGGACATATATAGGGAGGACTTTCTTGCTCGACATGATAGTATGCTATCTGGTTGCTCTTTACCTTAACGTGTATACTGATTGTCTCTCTGTTACATGTTGGTAAAGCCCTTAGGATGTGTGCTTGACTACCTGGACTATGATGCGGATCATACTAGTGGGGACATGGTAGTCCATAAGTACATCCTTCAAGGTCCCTAGTCGTGGGTATATCGAGACGGGGCATCGATATACCAGAGTAGACTAGCGTATACCTTCTCGACCCATACAGATGGGCGATGGATGATCTCATATCCATTGGTGTTTGACATCAGAGATGATATACGGGTGCTCAGTAGAGACTGGGTACACTGGACGGACTCGCCGAGAACTCCCAGATGGTATTATACCTCACGTCAGATGGCAGTTCTCTGGTGACACTGGTACAGAGCAGTCTGTTGACCCGAGATCGTCATAGAGTCTTGTGTGGTTCCCACTGTGCTTTGATTTCCATCTTACCACGTCCAAGAGGGCGTGCAAAATGGTGGTTTTTGGGTACAGTCCCGAGTCACATGGAGGCAATGAGCGATAGGAGGGGATTCGTCTCTCCCGGTATAGGGAGTTGATGTTGCGCTGTGTTCGATTGGCTATAACAGGAAATCCCTGGCCAGGGTTGCTGAGATTTACTGGTAAGTGTTACCAGTAGTTTCTCGAATTGTTATAGACCTCATATCGACACGACTTATCGAGCTATTGGGGTCTGACGTTTACCACCCCTAGGCGAGATATGCGACATATCAGACGATCAGACCGGACTGTACGGTAGTGTTACTGGTTGGATTCACAGGAGTGTGAGCGGGCTTGCTCGTCGATCTTCTGATCGCTCAATACCCGGGTGGCCGTTACGTTTAGCAGACCGCTTGCGGCTTGTGGGTGTTTGATATGATCATCACCTGCTGCCGGCGTATTGACGAGTCTTTAGAGTCCTACACAGAGGTTTCCTGGCTCAAGCAAAACGAAATAGGAGCGCATATGAGATATGTGCGGGACCGAGAATAATGCGTGTATGTGATACCGTATTCTATTCTCGCGATGAATGTGTCGAATGGTTGTATGCGATATAACCTAGTTATCGAATAGAGGATTGATTCGATAAGCCGATACATTGGATACTAGTCGGTTATATGTGATATGACCGGATCGTTAAATCAAGTGTTGATTTAATGATTTAATGTATAATTATATATTTGATATATTACTTTGCATTAACTAGTATCGGTTCACTTTTAAATGGATTTTCTCACTCGGTTTGTGCACATTGTATATGTGATATACTTTTGTACACATGATTGTATCATGTTTGATGATACATGCATTTTGGTTAAGTGTAAAGAATTAAACCAAGGTTAAGTTGTTGATTAGGGTTTTACTTATTCATTTATCTTATTTATTTATTCATTTTGAATAAATTGAAAGATAAATGAATGGTGGCTTCATTTGTTTTTAGTTGAAGCTTCATGAAGCTTTGACTTGATGACCTTTTTGTTCTCATCCTTAACCCTAACCAATCAACCCAACCTTAGTCAATTCTCTACACTTAACTAAGGTTAAGATTATGATAAGTATTCTATTATTTCCTATTTTCTAATAACTTATCATATATTTCTTTCTTCTTCTTCTTCATGAGCAAGGAAGAAAAAGCTTACTTCATCAATGGTGATTGATGAAAACAAGTGAGAAATCCAATTCTAAAGTCTACCCACTTCCTATTTCTTCATCCTCTACCTCTTGCCAAGTAGTAGAGTGTGTTTCCTTCACAAGTTTTCATGGCTTGGTGAAGGTGGAGCTTGATCTAGTGATGCTTCGACGTAGATCATCTTCGGCACGTTGTCGACGACCTAGCCCGGTCTTTTCTCCGATGACACCACCGTGAGAGTCATGGTTTGATTTGGACAGCGGAGAGGACTTCATTGCGGAGCTATGGAGGTGGAGCACCGGATCTACAAAGGTTGTATTTCCGTATTCTCTTAGTAAAGTAGTTTACTAGTTGCTTTTTCGCCTAGACATCTAGCAAACGATCCGTAGTTTAGGGTTTCTCGGCACGTTAAAATTTGAAATTGGCATGGTTGATGCCTTGTGAGACCTCTTGAGAGTGCCTAGGAACCCTACACTGAGTTTATAAGCTGAAACCACAGGAGCTTACAGGCAGGGATGTGACAGAAGATCGCTAGTTAACTGAGATGATTCGTCTACTTGGATGCCCGACATAGGCTCAGTTGAGTTGAAGAATTCCAGTTTGGAGGATCTTACTCAGATCTAGAGTAAATCGATCAAGAAGGGAAATTGTTCATTGGATGCTCCGATGTAAGATCAGTAAGTTGACCAGCTTCAGATAGAAGGACCTCACCCAGACGTGTTGTGAGTCGATCCAGAACAGAAGAATGAAGCGTATTCCTCCGATAATTTGGACGAGTTCCCGAGGATGTAATCGGCTAGATATCTTCCACAGAGTGGTGAAGATACCTGGTTAGTAATTTCGAGTCCGTGTAGGAGACTCAAGATTAACTATAGTCGAGAACGAATTGCCGTACGTAGTCACCAAGATGTGACATCGAAGTGGATGATAATGAAGACGGGTGGAACAATAGGTTCGTGCAAATATTAACGAGCTGTTGTTACCCCCCTTTGATACCAGATGATTAATATGTATGCATAAGCATTGGATACAGCCAAATTCCATGGAAAAGCCGTGCTGAGGACGCAGCTGTCCGGAAATGAGAAAAATGATTAAGTAAAGAGTGTCAACCTCCGTACAGTTCAGCATAGGTGAGATCGGAAGAGACCATAAGCAGATTCTTTTCAGGACACCGCAGCGATAAACATTTTCACCCAGGATCAATTATATCGCGCGTATCCATAGGGCTAGATGCTGCCATCAGTAACGTGCTACCTTGCGAGTAGTCATGTTGATTGGACAAACATTGATCAGAGAGGTGTCAGAGTAGAACTTTTCCGTTATTACACCTAACCGGGACGACGAGCAGAAAGATTATGGGATTGGTAATCCACAGAGAAAATAAGGACCCAGAGAGAGAGAGGACGCCAAACCGTGAGCAGGAAGCAAGTGGATGTTCTTGCTCTACCAGCTTTGGTCGCACCGGCATTTTTTGACATTGAAGGAGGTGTACCTCAATGTCAGTTATTGCGATTTGCGTTTAGTGATCCGAGTATCACACTTTATTCGCTTGGACTTGAGTTTTGATGATTCGGATTCATGATATTTGTTTTTGTGCACAGTTGTTGCACTTGATTTATGTTTTATACATCTATTCCGTTGGTTTATGATTTGTGCATAACTATTACACTTGATATCGATTTTGTGCCTCGGCTACACATATTTATGATTCCGTGGATTTCGATACTGTCGATTTGATTTCGTGCATGTTGTATGCACTCGACTTGACTTATGCACTCGGTATAGCTTACATGTGCTTGCAGTGCATTGATACAAATTTTGTGCATGCAGTTGCACACATTTATGATTTTATACACCATGGTATGCTCGGTGTTCTTTTTATGCACTTTTGGTACATTGACGAGTTTTTGGGCACCTAGCGCACCTGATATTTGTTTTCGTGCATTTGTTTCACTAGATTTATGTTTTCGTGCACCGTGTGCACTTGACGTTCGTTATTGTGCACTCTACTGCACTAGATGTTTTTGTGCGGACCTGACGCACTTGATTTAGATTTTCGCGCATACTGGATGCATTGGTTGAGATTTTGTGCACACCGGATGCACTTGATTGAGATTTTTGTTCGCGTATGTTAGTTGCACTTGGTTGAGACTTTGTGCACACCAGATGCACTTGATTGACATTTTTATTCATGCATGTTAGTTGCACTAGTTTGAGATTTTGTCCACACCGGATGCACTTGATTGAGATTTTTATTCGTGCATATTAATTGCACTTGGTTGAGATTTTCGTGTACACTAGATGCACTTGATGTTGTTGTCGTGCACACCCGTTGCACTTGACAGATACTTTTGTGCACACCCATTGCACTTAGTTTTTACTTCTGTGCACATTCGAGGCACTTGTATTGGACTTGGATTTCCGTGTGCACCAGACACACGAGTTATTGGATACATCTTTTGAGGCTGATTTTACTAATGAGCATCATATTTTCATGATAGGTACTACATTATATAGTAGCTGAGCAGGACTGATCTGAGGACAGTACCTGAATACTTTTGCATGCATAAAAGTTTACCAATAGCTTTTCAAAAAGGAGCTATAGTCTCGCTTTTTCCTACGTGCCCAGGAGTGACACAAACTTTTACGAAGGAAAACCTTTTGCGATATTTCAAAAAGGCGGGACGTATATTTTGAGCAAAACATATATAGACATATATCTATTTTTTTTTACAAAATGAGCGTCCGCCACTTGTACCATGAGTTACGCATCGCACGGCAATTCGGAAAAGATTTTTCATGTGTTTTATTCAACATTTAAGATGGTTTTACAAGGAAGTGTACTATATACATATTATGATTTTGACTATAGTATATTGGATTTCAGCAGTGGATTTCGAGATTTGCATCTCCATTATAACTCCAGTGATTGCGTGACGCTTGACGGAGTTAGATTTTGAGTTTCACACTCGTTTTCATGCGCACTCAATGCGCTGTGTTATATTTGAGTATTCCGTGATTTCGGAGCCCCGTTGATTTGGACTGATTATTGAAATGTTTTAGTATTTAGGGGTTTAAATTTAAATTCGGGGACCGAATTTATTTAAGGGGGAATATTGTAACATTTCATAAATATAAATTATTATTTTTGGAATTTAAATAATAAAATAATATATTTCACGAAAACTATTCGATTGCGAATTTGGGGTTTTCGTAAGATGGTATAATTAAATACCAATATTTGGAAAATAATTGGATATTAATAGGAATTATTAATTATAAAAGAATTTATTGGATTTGGAGATTTTATAAATAATTATGCAATTATTTATGTGCAAGTTTATATTAAACTTGATTAGTGCACTACTAATCATGATTAGGCCAAATCCAACTTCTTGATAACCATGGTTAGTGCACCATGACATATTATATTTTGTTGCATGTTGTTTCATTTGTATTTGTGGTATTGGTTTTATTTAAATGAGAGAGGAAAAAGAAAAGAAAAGATGTTGGTTGAGAGGGGATAAGAGGGCATAGGAAAGAGAGAAGAGGGAAAAAGAGAGAGAGGGTTATTTAGTCAACCATGGCTCCCATTCCTTATTTCTTCGTTCTTCACTTCATCCTTTTTCTTCAACTCCTTCATCTTCATCTCCTCCTCTTTCCTCCACCTCACTACCCATGGGAATCATCTTCAAAACCTCATCAAAACCCATGGCTCCCTTCACAAAAAATGACCACCACCTCATCCTACACCCTTTGGTGGGATCAAGTTAGAACTTTGAGTACTTAGAGCATCTAGGGTTTTTCTTGAGTTGCTTCCAAGTGGTAAAACCTTCACCATCCTTCATATTATCAAGTTTCTTAACCTCCTAGTTATGTTTAGTGTTCGATTAAGTTAGATTAGCGACTTTGGAAATTCCTAGAATGTTTTTAGTGGATGAATAAACTTATTGAGATGTAATTGAGGGTTAGTTAGTGAACCCCAAGCCATTAGTGATGATATTCTGGCTAAACTTGAGACTAGAACCCCAATACACGAACTTAGAATTTTCCCAACATCAGTTTTTGAGGAATCGTGATGACTCTAAATGATCTGCTCTCACCTGAGAGCACCATAAAATAAGTTTCCAACACAGTGAGACGTGCATGCAACATAGATTTTTCACCAGAGACCCAAGGCCCCAACTCTAATTTATAGCCGCAGATATATTCCCCCAGGCCATAAATTGCTTCCTGGTCTTGATAGATAGGTGTGATTTTTGGTCCCTGGCCCTGTTATGTGATATGTAGACCTGCCCTATATGCAAAATGTCCTAATTTGACCAAGGGTAGAATCTGTTAGTGATTTTCAATGTTGCTGATTTCGGATTTCCGATTTCTAAAAACTTGGTTTTGGTATTTGAGTTTGAACTCGGTCGTTGGACGTTTGGACGTCAACGCAGAGGGTTAATTGGTTGTTCTTGCATGCGTGGGCTATGGGTTCTAACCTATGAGCACTTCGTGTGCCGCATCAATTTTTGGACTTAGTTTTAATATCGTTACGATGTGTATTGATTGTAGGTACCTTCACGTAGACTTCTGAGACGATGAAGAAGATCAAGAAGTTCATCGACTTCGACTAAGCAAGGATGTTGCAGGTGAGTAGATCTATACCTACGGGGGAAGTCGGGTTGATGGCGTATAGCACCCCCACAACCATTGTACTGGAGAATCGATATATATATAATATGTTTTGGAGAAACCTATGCTATGAACTTACGGATATGATCAAAAGATTTAGTATGAGATGATATGATAAATATAAGATGACTCAGATTGATATATTGATATGATAAAAAAATATAACATAAGCGGATATGCTTGATATGAGGATGTGAGGCGATAAGAACACATAGACACATATGCCAAGATATGTTATGAGATTGATGAGATATGATGTGAGATTGATATAGATATGATACGAGGTTGATATAGATATGACATGAGATATAAATATATGTATGTATATATATATATATATGAGAATGAAAGATGATATGACGTACAAGACCATAGATCCGTATCCTTGTTTATGTACAGGGCGATAGATCCTTATTCTGATTTGATTACACCGTACGATGGATTATACCGTACATGATAGGATACTGGATGATTGATCCGCACTCTAGACTCGAGGATGATGTACGAGGATTATATCACATTTGATACTATGAGACTGGATCGCCAACTTATGGATTAGTCTTGATTCGGAGAATCATTGCTGCTAAATAGCTTAGTGGATAATGGGTTATATTGATGTATCCAGGGGTAGTTATATATGTTATTACCGTTCATGTTATGCCGTATAATTCCCCATGACATAGGTACTATGTTCCCAGCACTTACCTGTATATGGTTGTCTATTAGTACACCTGCACTATTACTGATGATGCGCATGTTACACTTACACAGATTTGCCGGCTCACACATTCATCATCGGTAATTGCCATGCACTTACACAGTAGAAATGCTATATCACGGTATTATTCTTAACTGTAAAGTGCATTCATTGTTCAGTAATTATCACATGACATGCTTACATGATATACTTGATATGCTAACATTACTGTTCTATATTTGCATATATTGTACTTTATGGTTACATGCATTGAGATGCTGTTTTCATGAGATCTCTGGATTTGATAACCACAGCTATATTTCAGAGGAAATTATGCATTGTTTTTAAAAACACGGTTTCTCATGATATGATATTTCTTGTCCACCATGAGTTTTCTCGGTTCTGAGCTATATGATACCCGATTCGAGGTGTGAGGAGGAACCATCTGCGGGTACATAGTGGACCCGATAAGGTACCCGGTGTAAGAAGATCGTAGAGTAGAAGATGAGCCTGGCAGGGGATGTACTACCTATTAGCTTTAGTGCCCTCAAGTCAATTATTGGATAGCAGGCACATGAGTGCAATGATTGAGGGAGGACCTATACCGGTAGAACAGTCTTACTTGAGATGATAGTATGCTATCTGGTTTGTCTTTATCATCTTGAACATGCTTCAAGTGACATTGCAGATCATTATTACATGTTGGTAGAGCCTATAAGATTCTTTCTTGACTACTAGCAGTATGATGGCGATCATATACGTAAGAGTTGGGTGGTCTATAAGCACATCCTTAAAGTGTCCCTAGTCGTGGGAGTTTCGAGACTGGGCATCGATACTCCGAGAGTAGACTAGGGTATACGGATCGAGACCCCGACGAGGGGCGATGGCCAGTCTCACAAACCATTGTGTCAGTTGGTTCACCTAAGATAGTATACAGGCGCTCATTGGGTTGTGAATATACCGGATGGACTCACCGGGAACATGCTAGTTGGTATTATACCTATTGTCAGATAGCAGTTCCTTGGTGACATGTGTATAGGTTAGTCTGTCTACCTGAGATCGTTATTTGTCTCGTGTGAGTTCCCACTGTGCATTGATTACAACCCTACCATGGCTCAAAGGAGTCATACAAACAGATTTTAGTTGGGTATAGTCCCAAGCCACATGGAGGGAGTGAGCAGATCGTCAGGGGATTCGTCTCTCCCGGTATTAGTGGTTGATGTCGCGGTGTGCACGGATGGACATCACCAGAAATCTTTGGCCAAGATAGTCGAAAATTACTGATTCGGATCAGTAGTTTCTCTAGTAGTGATGGGCTTCATACCGACACTAAATATCGCATTATTATGGGTCTGACTTTATCCACCCCTAGACCCGATATGCGATAATTATAGATGAACAGACCGGACTGTACGGATATTTTCACTGTCAGGCTCAGTAGGGTTTCAGGATGAGTTCGCTCGTTGGCCTTCCTTTCGCTCAATACCTGAGTAGCCGTTACGTGCTTGTGGTTAAACCCACTGCCAGCATATTGACGAGTATTTAGAGTCCCACACAGAGGGTTTCCCTAGTTCGGGCGAAACGTTGTAGAGGCCGTATGGTTTTATTGAAGGGTTCGATCATATACGTGCACTTATGCACGGATCATGATCGGACGGATAATACTAGTGGGCTTTGGTTTAAGCCGGATCCTAGTATTATATTGTTGGATTACTTTCGTCTCGTTGTATTCGTATTCAGTCAGAATACGGATGCAGGTATATATATACGGATGAAGGGTATTCTTGTAATTCATTACAAGTTTACTTTAGGGTTTGCCATTTTTTGTGTTGGATTAAACATATGGTTTAATGTTTAATTATGTGGAATTGGTGAGTGCAAGTCTTGGTTTGTGGCATTGATGGTGCATGTGCTCACTTGTGACTCATGGTATTGGGTCTTGTGTGCATTCATAGTTCTTGAGTTGTGAGATATTTGTTTTTCGGAGCAGATATTTTATTTTGTGCTGTAGATTTTCTTTTGTTTCCTTATCACAAATACCACACAACACAAGAAAAACAACAGAACAATTTTTTCTTTCTCAAGCCAAAACTTGAGCTCACTTCTTCACCTCATGGCAACTCTTTCACTTCCACCCTAACATGACTCATGTGTTGAGCAACCTAGGGTGTTTTGAGACAAAGTATTCACACACATTCTATAATTCATCTTGTGCATCTAGGCTAGCAAACTGGATGCTCGAGTTGCTTCGGTTTTTTAAGCGGGAGCCTATATTACTAATCCTCGACGTGGATCGTCTTTGACGAGAGAGACTGGAGAGCGAACTTGTTCGGGGCAGCCGCGAGGAGCTTGGACAGAGGTTGAAGACCGAAGGACATGGATCGATCGGTATAACCTCTCAAAACTCTTTCTATAGAACTGGTATAGGGTTAATGGTATGATCCGTCGATTAGGGTTCCGTTTGCGCCGGGTTTTGAAATTTTTTGTTCCGCATTTTGGCCACGGATTGATGGCCGGGGCGCTGGCGTAGCCTTACATGGTATCATAGCTAACCCATTAACCGCATACTAGTTGGTTTAGACAATTTTAAAGTATCGAAACCTAAACAACTCCGAAATACCACTCGATGTATTCCATTCTCTGTCGATTTTTAAACAGTCTTCTAAAATCATTCTAGCAACTGCAGAAGACTACTTGTATGACCACTAGCCTTCACCCCAAGTATGAACCAATTTCACCTTATATGAACCGAGCACATTGCTCATAAAACCGAGCTGGACGGCCACTTAGGTGAGTCTGGGTTTGAAATTTGCAGTGTAGTCTAGTCTCTGGAATATTGGTTTAGTGGTATTGCTAGTTTAGCCCAGTTTTGATATGGTTTTATCAAGTTGTTTGGGGCTATTCGGGGTTATTTCGAACTCGATATTTTCTAACATTGTTTAAAGTTTACAGTACTTACATTACTATCTGCGACGGTGAATATCATTCGAGCGGTACAACTTGTCTGATTGCTATAGTTCTTTTAGACGGGTTTGCGAACGTGACATTCGCGTTGATGTTCTGTGTTGTGCTTTGCTTGTTGCGGATTCATCATGGTGGATAGCTTGGGTGCAATGTTAGTACAATTTAGTTTTATTTGTACATTTGATATCGCGGGGTAAGCGTTCGACTTGTAGACTGCCGTCACTGCCTGTTTGTATATTATTCTTTTGGGGCACGACTGGGTTGAGGTCGATGTCACCGTTGTACGTATTTTCTTTTCTGTACTAGGATTACCCTGCGATGGAGTGCATGGATAGTCGGGTTCTAGAAGGTAATGGGTCCGCATCTCATGGTATTGAGAAGGAGGAGGCCTCGCTCTAGAATTGGTGGGCTATTCGCCGCACTCGTAGGGGGTACAGGTTAACCCAAGGAGGGGTGCTCAAGTTACCGGATTCCATGAAGTGCAGGGTGGCCCATTCACTTTGATGAAGCGGGCTGCCTAGCTTCTGGTTTTGGCGGATAACTTGCCGCCCTCGTAGGGGTTTAGGTTTTCATTGCACAGACTATCCATACGACCCGGGGAACGTCAGGTTTCTCTTGCGGCTCAAAAGAAACCCGGGGCTCCCAGATTATCTGTATTGTTCTGTGATGCTTATCGCTTGTCTGTGATGTTGCATCTATCACGCCTGGAGCGATTATTATATATTGTTATATATATACGAGTAGATGTTGTATATGTTTTACACCCACGCTAGTCCAGTCCCCGCTCTGTCTTTAGTTAAGTAACCTAACGGGTGATGACGGGAGCCAGTGGCGAATGCGGATGGAATATACGTACATCATATTTTCGTTCTTTTCTGGTGTTATTAATTGACGGGACAGTTTTGATTCAGATCAATGCAAGGAAAACAGACCTATTCGATGTTGTTGGAACAAATTTTCAAAAGCTGTTATTACAAGGACGTTTTCTTTTATTTTGCACAGAGGTATTAGGTTATGAATATCCAGCACATCATTCGACGAGGCAAGGGCCGAGATCCCTTCATTGGGAGTGACCCCTTGGGCAGAAGTTTGCGTCAGAGTAATAACTTTACTATAGACGATTACTTTTTACTTTGCATTGTTAGTGTATATGCCCTGGAGGCCATTACTGTATCATACTAGTCTGTATATTACTTAATGGAAGCTTGGGATATTCACAGCTGTATAGACAATCTTGCTCAAAATGGTAGTATGCTATTTGGTTTGTTTCTACTTTAATGTGTCCATGTATTTCTTTTAGCATATCGCCTATACACATTAGTGGAGCCTTTAGGATCTTTGCTTGATTACCAGCGTTGTGATGGCAGTCACACTAGTGGGGACTAGGTAATCTACAAGCATATCCTTATACAGGTCCCTAGTCATTGGATTATTGAGATGGGGCATCGATACTCGGAGTAGACTAGCATATGCGCTTCTCATCCCAGCAGAGGAGATAGTCTGTCCCACAGCCATTAGTACGTCGTACTTGAGATAGTATGCGGGTGCTCGTTAGGTTACGAGTACACTGGACAGGACTCATCGAGAACTGTTGGTTGGTACTATGCCTATCGTCAGTTATAAGTTCCCAGGTGACATAAGTACATCTTAGTCTGTTGACTTGACACTGTCACTTCACCTCGAGTGTGTTCCCACTGTTCTTTGATTACTACCCTACCATGGCTCAAAGGAGTCGTACAAGCAGGTAGTAGTTGGGTGCAGTCCCGAAGCAATTGGAGGCAGTGACGGTTAGACAGGATCCGTCTCTCCCGGTATTGGGGGTTGATATCGCGCTGTGTCTAGGAGAGCCATTACACAAAGTCCCTGTCCAGGGCAAGCGAGATATACTGGTAGAGTTTCCAGTGTTATCTCAGGGTGTTCTGGGCTACACTCCGACACGACTTGTACCGCTATTAAGGGACTGACGTTTACCGCCTCCTAGGTCCGCCATGCGATATTCTCAGACGAATAGACCGGACTGTACAGAGATTGTCACATTCAGGCTCAGTAGGAGTTCGGATGGGTTTACCTCATCATCCTTCTTATCGACATCTACCTGGGGACCGTTACATACAGCTAGTGCCACTTACGGTCTGTGGTTAGACCCACTGCCAGCGTAGTGTCGAGTCTTTAGAGTCCCACACAGAGAGTTTCCCTGCACTGGGCGAAAGGTGTAAAGGCCGTATGGTTTTACGGCAGGGCTACGATCACTTATGTGCACTTGTGCGCGTATGCTGTTCGGGCAAACAATGCTAGTGGGCTTTGGTTTAAGCCGGATCCTAGTATTGTATGGATGGATTAGTTTTGTCTTCTGTCCATTCGCATTCTACGGAATGCGGATGCGGGTGTGTATGCACGGTTGTGAGGAGCGAAGAAGGAGGAGGTGCCTCATTAGGGTTTTGACCGTTGATTCGGTCAAAACCATTATGAGGTGAGGAAAATATTACTAATCTTTTTAATGATAATTATGTTATGGCTAATTTCTTTGACCTTTTGACCATGCTTGACCATTTTGACCATTGTTGACTTGGATCTTTCATGAGAGCACTAGACTCTTCTTTTGCTTTTTGCTTTATCAAGACATGATAGTAGTCAAATCTATCTTAGCCATCATAATTATGATAAAAGATTGGTTTTTTATTTTTCCATGGTTCATTATTCTTTTGGGGATTCTTTCTCTTCATTTATGAGCTCCCATGGTTCCTCCTCCTTCTTCCTCTTCTTGATTTTTCTATAGCTCTCATGTGTTGAGAAAAATAGAGACAAAATAGACAAACAAATCCACCACCACCTTCTACATCATCTAGGACATCAAGAGTAGCATACTTGTTGCCCTAGCAATCTCGGCTTAAGGTGGAGCTCGGATTACAAACTCTCGGGTGGATCGTCTTCGACTTAAGGAGGCTGCGGAGGTGACCAAGATCCGTATCGATCCTCGGAGCTAGCATGGACGAGGAGGAAAGCGGAGAGAAGACCCGAAGGACTTGGTTCGTGAGGTATAATGTCTTGAGCATAGTAGATAGAACCTCTTGTAGTTTTTTAGCAATGGTTTGGCAAAGATCCTCAAGTTTTAGTCCATGGTACCTTGTGTTAAAAAAATTGGTTTTTACCTATTCCGCCTCCCCGTAAGCACCGCGGTGGGTAACGTGAACTTACAATGGTATCAGAGCCTCGCTAAACCATTATTAACTTGTTAGCAAAGTGTTAGAAATTCGATCGCCGGAAAAAAATCGCAAAACACGTCGAAAAAGGCACTTTTCTGTCGTTTTTAAAAACTGGTCCAAAAATTTTTCAGGGGACCTTAAAAATACGTGCAGGGTTTTTTGAGGAAACTGTCGAAATTTGGGCGCCTAAGTCACTCAGAAGACCGGGGATCTGCGGCCGATCCAAGCGATCCACCACGGATCCGCGGCCGAGTTGACTCGGCCGCGCACCAAATTTCTTCTGGGGTTCTCTGTGATGGTTTTGTGATTTTTGAGATAGTTTGTTTCTGCCCAGATTTTGCTGAGTACTGTGTTGTGCTTGGGGTAGTTTCAAATCAAGTTATCGATTGAAATTCTAAGTACTTTTGCTAATCGGATATTCTGTGATGTGATATATGTATTGAATGTCTACTAATCGCTATACGTCGATTAGTAGGGGTTATACATATCTGTGATCTGTGATGTTGGTTTGTGTATATGAACTTGTTGGATTGTCGCGGATGAATAGCCAGGGTTTGTGAGATGAGAGTTTCTTTATCTTTCATTTGATGTAATATGTAAATTGATGTAATATTATTTTTATGGCCGCACATCCGGGATGAGATTGTAGCCGCCATTGTATATTATTTCCTTTACTGTTTTTGTTCCTAGGATAGACCCAAGGTGGGGTGCACAAACTACCAGGTATTTTGAAGTGCCAAGTGGCCTACTCACGTCGTTGAGGGAGGTTGCTTCACTTCGGGTACTTGGCGGGTAGTTTGTCGCACCCGTAGGGGTTTACGGTGGGGTTTGGCTATTCATCGCGACCGTGTAATCCGTCTTTCGTTGTAGGCTCGAACGAAACCCGGATTCCTAGCATATCCAATGTGTTCATCTGTGATCTGGAATGGCTATCATTGCATCTGACGAATATATATATCTATATATGATATCTAGTAGGCGTTGCTTATGTTTTGCATCCGCACTAGTCCAGCCCCCGCTCTGCGTTAGTTAAGTAACCTAACGGGTGATGACGGGGCCCCGTGGCGAATGCGAATGGCATAAGCGTACGTCATATTTTCGTTGTTTTCTGCAATGGTAGGATTAATTGATGGGACGCATTAAATCAATGCAAGAAAAAAAAACCAAATTTAAAATCGTTGGAACAATTTCAAAACCACTCGGTTTCTTTTCAAAACAGAAAACTTTTAAAAATGCGGAGCTTAAACCACTCCTTTTAAAAGCTATCAGGTTCCTTCGATTATATCAAGTTCACTATGTTCACGGTTTCGCCAAAACCATTCGTAGCCCTCCGTCATTTCAGTTAAATATTCAGTAGTATTCAAGCTATGTATTTTGACCTTCGCCAAGGCATAGTGATTGGTAGCTGCTGAATATTTATCTGCACTATAGATAGATGCGTTGGTTTAGGACAGTCGTACTACTATTTTGGCCTTCGTCAAGGGTATGTACGGGTGGGTTCAAATTAACCTGGATAATGACGGGTAGAACTTGACATGTGACTTATGATATGTTGGCCTTCGTCGAGGTCATGAGAGCATGAGGCAAAAAAAAAAAATACACATCGGGAGTTTCTAAAGAAACTGAAACTTGCTAGTGTTGCATACCATTTGGAGTTTAATAATGTTGGTAGGATTCCTTCACTATTATCTCACAATGATATTTGGATCCCGATCCTACTGTGAGTATCCGCTACTCCTCGGGAAACTTTTAACTTAACGATCAATGCTATAAACCAAGTAGGTGTCTAGAAAGGTGTTAGCGGGGCTACGCCCACAGGGAAAAGAGCTTATTTAATTAAGGAACTTCACGAAAGCGTCGTAAAACCTCCCTCGAAATACCGACACTGGCCTGGCTGAACGGTTAAGCAAGTATTGTACGGTGAGATTGATCCCGACTAATGTACGGATAGACTAAAGAGCGCTAAAGCAGACGAGCAGCCCGCAAGAAAGCTTCTTTTATGGTTTAAGGAAGGATTCGAGAAACAGTGGGAGCCATCCTGTTTAGATAAACAAAAACCAATCTAAACTTGCAAGAGCATCATGCTGAGTGTTTTCTTCTCTCTCTCTTAATTGCAGCGACCCAGTGACCAGACATAAGTTACATCTAGATAATAAAATGACTGAATCTGACTGTTATGACTGGCAAAGGTCTGTCGAGATGTCCATTACCCATGACAAGCTGGGACACCTCCTAACTAATCAAACCCCTGTCGTCTCAGGACCAGTTTCCCCTGTCACGGATATTGATATCCGTAAGACATTGGAACAAGACTGTGCGAATGCCAAGTGCCTCGTGTTGGCCTCAGTTGATGGTGCATATCAGAGGCAGCACGAGAAGATGGACTTAGTTTCTATCTTCCTCCATAACAAAGATTTATATGGAGAGCAATCTCGTATCGCAAGATATGAGACCTCGAACGAATTGGTTCAAGCGGGTTGGCTTTCGGGTCAACTGTAGGGGACAACGTCCTTACAGAGACTAGCTATTTTGATGAGCTCATGGACCTGAAGACCACGTTGATGAACGGGTCAAATACTGACTTGATTCTACAGTCTCTTCCTTCTACTTATACCCTGAAGGAAACCAGGAAAGTAGAAGGAAAGGGAAGGGCAAAAGTTTTGGGACTGGATGTATTAAAGGAGGGACATTCCTATTGTTATGGGAATGAACATTGGCAGAAGGATTGCAGGGCTAGAAAAGCGAGTAGCCAGGATTAGAAGCATGTTGTGGTTTCGGCTTCGGGTGTGTTTGTAGTAGAAAACCGTATGTCAATTAACCCTACTTCCTGGGTATTGGATACCGGATCAGGATCTCACATCTGTAATTCATTACAGGCTCCGAGAAACCGTAGAGTTATCAGGATAGGTGATATGATTCTCAGGGTTTCCAACGGAATGAGCATGGATGCTGAATCCGTAGGGGAATATCATCCTGGATTGACAACTGGGCAGATATTGATTCTGCGTAACTGTTTTTATGTACCTAGTGCGACTTGTAATATCATATCTGTATCCTTACTTTCTAAGGAAGGATATGATTTTACTTTTGTAAGCGATGTGGTCCACATCCACCTAAATCAAGTTCTGATTGGGTCAGGTACATTAGAAAACGGAATATACGTACTGAATCAAGCTCAGGTTTTCAATGTCTAGAACACACTTAAAAGAAAGTCTCCGGAATTAAATCAGGCTTTCTTATGGCATTGTAGACTGGGTCACATCAATGAGACACGGTTAACAAAGTTACATAAAGAGGGATACTTGAATCCGTTCGAGTATCAGTCTTATGATACTTATGAATCTTGTCTCATGGGAAAGATGATAAAGACTTCGTTCACTAGACATGGAGTAAGAGAGAGAGAGCTCTTGGGACTCATACACAGTGACGTGTGTGGTCCAATGTCTACACATGCGCGAAGTGGTTATTCATACTTCATTACTTTTACGGATGATTTCTCTAGGTATGGACATGTCTTCCTGATGAAGCATAAATCCGAGGCCTTTGAGAAATTTTGAGAATACAAGAATGAAGTTGAAAAAAAACAGGCAAGAGTATAAAGACACTGAGATCTGATCGAGGTGGTGAATACTTGAGTGCCGAGTTTCTGGACTACATAAAAGAGAATGGAATTCTCTCTCAGCTTACTCCTCCATACACACCACAATACAACGGTGTATCTGAAAGGCGGAATCGAACCCTATTGGATATGGTTCGTTCCATGATGAGTAAGGCTGAGTTACCGCGATCCTTCTGGAGTTATGCACTAGAATCAGCTACATATCTTTCGAACAATGTTCCCTCCAAGACTGTGCCTACCACACCATATTAGATGTGGTGTGGGAAGAAACTTCATCTTCAATATCTGAAGATATGGGGATGTCCAGCTTTTGTTAAAAAGCAGCATGCGGACAAACTCGAGGCACGCTCAGTACTGTGTAAGTTTGTGGGATACCCAAAGAACTCCACGGGGTATCTTTTCTATTACGCAGAGGAATAAAAGTTTTTTGTTTCTCGTCATGCCCACTTTCTGGAACATCAGTTTTTAGAAAAAGGAACAAGTGGGAGCGCAGTAGAACTGGAAGAAATTCCAGAACCACAAACTATTACTGAAGGCTTGGTAGAACCAGAAGCTTCAGGAGAACCGGACATCCCAGCGCCACTCCGCATGAGTAGTAGGCAGTCTCATCCGCCCCAGAGATACTACGGTTTTCTCATAGACGGGGATCGAGAGGATTGTGTCATTGAAAATGATGAGCCTACAAGCTTCCAGCAAGCCATTCAGAGTGGTGACTCAGTAAAATGGCTGGATACAATGCGGACCGAGATGGAGTCCATGTACACCAATAAAGTTTGGACTTTGGACATTGCTCCAGAAGGGGTAAAACCCGTATGCTGCAAATGAATCTTCAGAAAGAAGATTGGTGTAGATGGGCATGTTGAAACCTATAAAGCTAGACTTGTTGCAAATTGTTTTCGTCAAAGACCTGGTTTGGACTATGGAGAGACATTTTCTCCAGTGGCTATGCTCAAATCCATTCGGATCCTTCTTGCCATTGCTGCCTTCTATGATTATGAGATCTGCCAGATGGACGTAAAGACGGCTTTCCTAAATGGAAATTTGGAAGAGTGCGTCTATATGGATCAGCCGGAGGGATTCATTCAGAGTGGGAGCAGCGGTAAAGTGTGCAAGTTGCTTAAGTCCATCTATGGATTGAAGCAGGCCTCGCGGAGTTGGAACATCTGCTTTGATGATACTGTCAAAGAATTCGACTTTATCAAAAATCAGGATGTATCGTATGCATGTATGGCTTGCATACTTGCTGATTTTTTTGCAAGTTGATTTTGTTGCAAGTTGCCCCATCATCTCGGCTATATCGTATGCATGTATGGCTTGCTGTCTTTTGGCTGCAAGCTTGGGATTAGACATCGATTTCGGCATCAGCACCGCTACAACTGGAATATTGCCAGGAGCGAATCATCATTTGCCTCTGTCGATATCAAACAAAGGTGGCTTAGCGAACAGGGTTAGGATCCTGTCGACCAAGGCTTTTGACTTCATGAACCGTAAGGGTCTCACAAAGGTATTTCTCCCCGCGAGTCGTGAGGATCTCGTATGTGTGTTTTCTCCTTAGGAATCGTGGGGACCCCTAAGTGTATGTTCTCTCATAAGTCGTAAGGATCTTACAAGAGAGTCTTCTCCTTATAAGCCGAGAGGACTTACAAGGGTTGTTCACCATATGGACATATTCCTAGTCATGGGTGGGACTTGGTTAGGGAAATATTTATTCGCGTCCGTGAATTATATTCAAGGGTCAGTGTTGCACCGCTTGTAGGGCAGTAGTGGAGGTTGTGGGGGCTGCTTAAGAACAGGTTCAGGTCTTTGTAACTTAAGACTTTTGAATCTTATGAGCCGTGAGGGTCCCATAAGAGGGTTCTCCCTACGGGTCGAGAGGATCCCGTAGGTGTAATTTCTCCTTAAGAATCGTGAGGATTCCCAAGTGAGTTGCTCCCTTGTGAGTCATAAGGATCTCACGCATGTGGTTTCTCCTTACAAAGTCGAGAGGACTTTGCATGTGTCTTTTAACGAGGTTGCACCTTTTCGGGTTTTCACAAACACCCACCGGTAGTCCTGCTGTTTTTACTCACGGAGCCCTTTCGGGTTTTCATCCGTGCCCATTTTGCTTATGGACATACCGTTTTCTTTTTTTTTCTCTTTTTTTTATTCTAACGAGGTGCGCCCTTTCAGGTTTTCATAAAACTCGCCGGTAGCCCTGCTGTTTTTACTTACGGAGCCCTTTCGGGTTTTCATCCGTGCCCATTTTGCTTATGGACATACCGTTTTCTTTTTTTTTTATTCTTTTTTTTTGTATCAGCTTTTGGGATACTACAATCCACCATAGTTTATCGACATCTCGGTCAACAGCAAGTTTTAGGACATAGTGGTCCGTTGGTAGTTTAAGGACGTTTCGGTCCGTCGTTAGTTTAGGGACGTTTCCGTCCGCTGTTAGTTTAAAGACATTTCGGTCCGAGAAAAGAGAGCCGGCTACTACTTATAGAGTTTGGGCTTAAGAAGATAGTGAGTGGACATAGTCATTGTCATCTATCATTGACCTAGGTCATGACTCGTCAAGCGTAGTACTTCTTCAGGAAGCGACCGTTTATTGGCCTGAAGGGCCTTTCGCCATGCATGTCCATAAGTAGATAGGCTCCACCTTGGTAGACCTTGTCTATGATGTACGGGTCTTCATAATTCGGCTCAAATTTCCCTCGTTTAGCACGATTGGGGATCATAGGTCTTTTGACCACCAGCACGAGTTCGCCTCGGTGGAATATCCTTGGCTTGGTCAATCTTTCATATGAGCGCGTCATCTTTGCTTTATAAGCCTCTAAATTTTGTTGCGCTATGAGCCGGTTTTCATCAAGGGCATCGAGCTCCTCAAGCCGAAGGTAAGCATTCTCTTCGTCCGTTAGCTCATAATGGACTGCCACTCGTAGAAAGGGTAACTCTATCTCGAGGGGGAGTACCGCTTCTCTACCAAATACCAACGCGTATGGCGTTGTGTTCGTGGCCATCTTGAATGTAGTTCGATACGCCCAGAGAGCTTCTTGCAGTCTCTCATGCCAGTCCTTCTTATTTCGGGACACCGTCTTCTTCACGATCTTTGTCAGGGTCTTATTAAAAGCCTCAGCTAGACCGTTGGCTCGGGGATTATAGACTGATGAATACCTCCAGTCTATGTTATGTTGTTGTGTGAAGAGGCTGATTTTGTGGCTTCTGTAGGCTGGCCCGTTATCGGAGATGATCCGTCGTGGAGTTCCAAACCGATAAATAACGTGCATCTTGAAGAAAAGGAGGATACTCTCCGTATTCACTTCCCTCAGCGGTACTACTTCTGCCCATTTGGAGAAGTAATCAGTTGTTGCCAAAATGAATCGATGTCCTCTGGACGATGCTGGTTCGATGGGGCCGATTATGTCAGTTCCCCACATTTCGAATGACCAGCTAGCCACTGTTGGATGTTGTGGATTCGGATGCTGATGGATCAAGTCCCCATGGATCTGAAATGAGTGGCATTGCTTCGCATATTCGAGGCAATCCTGGATCATCGTGAGCCAGTAGTAGCCCATCCGTTTAATATTCAACTTCATCTTAGGGCCAGCTTGGTGAGAACCACAGAGCCCGTCGTGAACTTCCTGAACAACTCTCTTTGCCTCTTCAGGTCCCAGGCATCTCAACCACAGTGAATCAAACGACCTCTTGTACAGAGTATCATTGACGAAGGTAAAAGATAGGGCTTGCTTCATGAGCTGATGTCTTGAGGATGCATCTTCAGTTGTTCGACGGGATTTGAAGTAGTCTATAAAGATTTCTTTCTAATCCTCAGCCTTTTCCTGGTCCTTTATTTGCATAGCTATTTTCTTAGTCGCTCCTTTTTCTTCGGACGACTCCGGAGATATTTCCGCCGGCGCAAGAACCCGACGGCTTTGCACAAAGATCCTCAAGTCATCGAGGTTCTCGTCGGCTAGTTCCTTAGCGAGCTTGGCTAATGCATCCGCTTTGCTATTTTCCGCACGCGGTATGCTTTCGAGGGTGTAGGAAGGAATTTGGGTCAGCAGTTGTTGCACTCTCTCAACGTACTTCACCAACTCTGGTTTGCATGTTTGGTAGTCACCATTTACTTGACTGACGGCTAGTTGGGAGTCTCCGTATATAAGCAGGTTTTCGATTCCCATGTCGATGGCGATCTCGAGGCCTGCTATCAAAGCTTCATACTCGGCTTCATTGTTTTTCCTCGGCTCCGTTAAGGAGAAAGCAAAGCACATTATCCCTCCTTGTGGGGTCACGAAGATAAGGCCTACCCCTGATTTGATTATGGGCGTGTTCTTTTTGAAATTCTTCATGGAAGACGCTCCATCAAAATAAAGTTCCCATCGGGTATCACCACCGTCAATCGCATCAAACGCATGTTCGTCTGGCAGTTCGTAATTCAAGGGAGAATCAGCCGGTATCCGATGCTCAGCGAGGAAGTCGGCGATGGCTTGGCCTTTCACTGCCTTAAGAGGCTGATAAGTTATTGAGAACACCATCAAGAGCAAGGCCCATTTAGAGAGCCGTCCCGTCAATATGGCCTTAGACATCAAATATTTGAGGGGATCCACCTTCGATATGAGACGGATTTCATGCGCCAACGTATAGTGCCTGAGCTTCGTTATCGCGAAGATCAATGCCAGGCAGTGTTTTTCCATAGGAGAGTAATTGCTTTCTGCCCCCAGTAGAACTCGACTCAAATAGTAGAGGGCTCTCTCCTTCCCTTGGTCATTCTCTTGTGCCCATAATGCGCCTAAGGAACTTTCGAGGGCTGCTGTATAAAGAATGAGAGGCTTTCCCTTGACCGGAGCGGCTAGCACCGGCGGATTCTGCAGGTATTGCTTGATTTCGTCCAGTGCGCTCTGGCATTTGTGATCCCAGATGAACGGGGTCCCTTTCTTCATCAAGTGACTGTACGGATGGCACTTACCAGAAAGATTGGCTATAAATCGCCAGATATACGCGAGCATTCCTTGGAGAGACCGCAATTGCTTGAGAGTCCTTGGCGGGGGAATCTCCATAATTGCCTTGATCTTTAACGGATCTATCTCGATGCCTCGGTGTCGGACGATGAATCCCAGGAATTTACCCGAGGACACCCCGAACGCGCATTTGAGTGGGTTCATCTTCAAGTTATATTGCCGAAGGCGTTGAAATACGATCTTCAGATGTTCGAGATGTTCCTCGTATGATTTGCTTTTAACCACGAGGTCGTCAATATAACATTCGACGATTTCATGTATGAGGTCATCGAAGATCTTCGTCATGGCCCTCTGATAGGTGGCACCAGCGTTCTTTAGACCAAAGGGCATCACCTTGTAGCAGAATATGCCTAAAGGGGTCCGGAAAGCAGTATGTTTCTGGTTCTCGGGATGCATTTTTATCTGATTGTATCCTGACGATCTGTCCATGAAGGAGAAAACTTCGTGAGTGGACGTGTTGTCTATCATCAGCTCGGTGACCGGTACTGGGAAGGCGTCCTTCGGGCAAGTTTTATTGAGATCCCGAAAGTCTACACATATGCGCACCGTCCCATTTTTCTTCATCACCGGGACGATGTTGGCGATCTAGTAAGGGTACTGAACCTCTTGGATGAAGCCGGAGTCGATTAGCTTCTTGACCTCGGCATTGATGCTCATCTCAAGCTCGAGCTGCATTCTCCTTGGTGCTTGTTTGATTGGGTTGACGTCCGCGGATATTGCCAATTTGTGGACAGCAATCTCTGGATCTAATCCCGGCATTTCGGAATAGTTCCATGCGAAGCAATCTCTATGCTGGATAAGCACGTCTTTTAGCGCAGCCACCCTTTCCTCAGAAAACAACTCACTGACGAATGTCAGTCGCGGTTCACTTGTCATTCCCAAATCAATTTTTTTGAGGTTATCTGCAGTGGTATGTATTCCATCTTCCAGCTCTTTTGGTGCCGATGGAAACTCTGAGATCACCTCGTCATCATTGTTTTCGAAGCACCAAGGGAGGTCATCCCTATCCTCAGGCTCTTCTTTTGATAGTGTTATCATATGACAAGTATGAGCTCGCTTCCAAGACCGATGTTGTCTGGTTCTACTCTCGCAGATTTGGGTTCATGTTTCTGTGGCGGTGTTACCCTCCAACTGCTGGATAGAGCGAATTTGCCAAGCTGATATTAATCTTCGACCCAGTTTTTGAAGGTGAAGCAGTCTTCGAGGGGGTGTCCTATTGCTCGGTGATAAGAGCAATAGTCTGGATGAGAGACCTCGTTAGTTTGCTCGGGGTGTTTGGACTCCGAAAGTGTAAGCATTTGATGTTTTATGGCAAGATCAAGTATCTTCCGTGTCTTGCCTTGAGGAAAAGAATATGCTCGACTCATCTTCTTCATAAGGGACAAATCCGGACCGCTCGATTCATGATTGCGTGACTTCTTGGTCCCGCTTTGTCGCTGTCGAACGCCATTTCCGCTCATTGACTTGTTTCTTCCTCTGCGTCGGGCCATTTGCACAACATGTTGACAGGGAGGAGCATTTTCATCTTTCGCAGCCTGTTGAAGAAGGCGTTGTGTCCTGGCTTTCTCGTAGATGGCCGTTTCGCGATTGTGGTCGTCTCGAACCTTTTGACCTGCTTCCATTATAAGCTTGTCCATTTGTTCTTCGAACGACGGACTGGGCATTTTCACGTCGGGGGCTCTTTCTGGTTCAGGGTTAGCATTCTCCCATTGAGCATCCCCTTCTTCATCAAAGTCATGTACGACGTAGTAGTCGCGGAGTAGCTCTCGTTTCTTGGACCGAACATATCCAAGCCCGATCGCTTCCATTCTCCCGTTGGGCAACTTGCGCTGAGTTCCGGGAACGTTCCAGATCCTGTCATAGAACTTAGCTTTTCGAGCGGTTAATTTGAAGGGTATCCCTTGGCGTTTCAATAGCCTTTTCAAGCCTTCTGTGTAATATCTAGGTAGACGGATGGGCTGGGGCCTGTCAAGTGTAGAATCTGCGCCATGCCAAACTTCTTTCTCTACTCTTGTTTCCGTGGATCGGTAGAATAGGATTGCCTGTCACCTTTTCGCCTGGGAGGGACGTAGAATGTTCGTAGCTCTTGCACGCTATAAGCTTCAAGTGCGTCGAGATCTTTGTAGTGCTCCCGCGGAATCATGGTAATTTGTAAACTATGATCATCACCAGCGAATGTTTGTATTAGTGGCCGAGCGAAGAATATAGCATGGACCTCATCTTCTGAGTCGCTGCCAAAGATCAATATAGGAGCGGACAATCCCGGCTTGTTGTACTGGGGTGGACCTAAATAAACTATCTTTTCCTCTTCCTCAGTATCACTCCCGAAGACCGGAATGGTGGTGATAGCTTTGTTCTTCGGTTTGCGACATCTCTCCGTGTCCTCAAAATCTGGCAAGAAATATTTTGCATCTTCGTACTTGCAGACTTCGTTCACGGAGAATGGGTTCAGCTCTCTTCTTACGGTATACTCGAGACCATCCTTAAAGTATTTCATACACTGATGTTGTGTAGAAGGGATGATGTTGTACTCGTGTAACCAAGGCCGACCGAGCAAAGCATTATATCATGTCTTGGCATCAAAGACATGGAATTTAATGTCTGTGATAAGCAGTCCGAAGCGCAGCGTCAGTATCATAGACCCGAGAGTCCGCGATGACTGGGAGTCAAGACCAGAGATGGTGATTTTATCACGAGCGAGATGCTGGACGCTCATGCAGATTTCCTTCAACACTCGCACGTTGAGGAGATTAACGGAAGACCCATTGTCGACCAGGTTTTTACCTATCTTTATATCGTGGTAGTATCCTGAGTCATAGAGGGGACGGTTGTGCTCGCACGTCCCAAGGAGGAGGTCATCGTCGCCAAAGGTGATATCAGCTGTATGTACTTCATCCAGCTCATCCTTCCTCTTTTCATCAGCGAGGAAAGCTTGGAATTGCTCTTGCTCTTGTAGCGCCTTGATCAATGAATCTCTTGCTTCTTTGGATAGTAAAAGGGCGTCGAGAACGCTGAACTGCGATGGTAACTTCCTCAAGTGTGCCAGAACGTTGTAGTCTACCGTACTTTTCTTTGGCAGGTCCTTGGCAGTCAGCTCTTTCATGACTTAGTCATCCATGGCGATATCCTCAGAGACCTTTTCTTTTCCCTTATCTTTTCTACTCGTGGGTCAGAGATTCTTTTCTGGAAGCGTGCGATTGCGCAGCTGACAGTTTTCACAGGCCTTCGGTTCTTCCTCCTTCCCCAAGGTGGATTCTTTAAAGAGAGGGCCAAGAGCCATCTCTTCGTCAGAGTCGCTTCCGAAAGTGAGAACCTGCGATCCCCCGGCATTCACCATGCGACAGTTGCCGGTGGTTCTTTTATGCTCCTCGGTCATACTTTTCTGCTCCCGACGAGCTTTGCGTTTCATCCGCTTAAAATGTTGCCGGTGAGCAACACATCCCTGCCACCATCTTTTAAAAGCATCACACTCTTCGGTAGGGTGCGAAATCTTTCGATGATATAAGAAGTAGCTTAGATGTGTTTCTGCTTCACCGGGAGTGTTTCTTTCAGAGGGTGGTAGCTTCATTCCCATTGATATGGTTTTAGCAAACCTTTTCCTCATCTTGAACTTGTTTTTATCCGCGATGGATGTTCCTTGATTCGACGGGAGTGCCTCGACTCTTTCGTCCAGTCGCCGGCGTTTGGCTCTTTCAAATATGGCCATCTCACGCTCCCGATTGGCTTTAATTTTCAGATGAATCTCATTCAGGAAGGCGTCGATCATTTCGTCTGACGGCCATAGAAGTTCCGGCTCTGGACCTGCCCCCGGTCTCTCTGTGCAGGGAGCTTCTTTATTGTCTAGCGATGAATGAGAGATCACATGGCAACTTGCTATATAATCCTCAGATCCATCCGACGAGTCTTCTCCATCATCCTCGTCATCAAGGACGTGGCTGAGGAACTCTTGGAGCGTGATTGGCGTCCGCGCCTTCTGGTTATACTCTTCCAGCGCGTCAATCTGTTTCTGTAGGTCCGTGCGCTTGTCGCCCAGCTTCACGGGCTTCTTGGATTTTTTCTTCTTTTTAGAAGATTTTGACGGCTGAGGGTGAGCGCTTTGGCTATCACCACCAATCTTTGGAGTTGGGCGCGGCTTCAGCATCCCTTCGATGATCTGGGGTTCCAGCGGGTTCTTCCACCTGATTGATGAGCATGTCTGGAGGTCATTCAGCATCCTTTTGGTTTTAGCAGAAAGAGCCACCTCCCATGGAGCTTCCTCAACAAAAGAGCATGTTGCCCCCGGTGTGTCCATCTTCTTAGGAGTGTGCGGTTGTGGTGGGTTTACTTTTCACTTCTCAGACAGCGCAAACTTGCCTTGTAGGTACCGATCCTCGATCCATCCCTTAAAGATGAAGCAATCCTCGATCGGGTGGCTTACCGTTTGGTGGTAAGGGCAATAATTAGGATTATTCACTTCGTTGGGTTGCGATGGTCGCCTTGTATTCGGCAAATAGATAAGCCTGTTGCGCATAGCCGGCTCGAACAGCCTCTTCGTTTTGTCTCGTGGGAATGAGTAAGGACGCTTCTTTTTCTTATTGTAATAGTGTCGTCTCTCCTCCAGTTGATTCGCTAGCTTTGGGGCACTGGACTGTTGTTGGGTGTTTGCAATGAAGATTGCCTTCCCTTTACCCTTTTTGTTCCGCGGTTCCGGTTTCGGAGGTGACGGTCTGTAACCCATCTGATCCATCTGGGCTAGCTTGTCAATTAAAGTTTGGAATGTGGTCGGTTTGAAGAACATCATGAACTGTGAAATAGTTGCATGAGGGTCTAGAGTGCCCACGAACATGCCCACCGCTGGTGCTTCTTCGATGCGCTGTTCACAATTCGACCACAGATTTCGCCATCGGATTGCGTATTGAACAAAAGTTTCGCCCGGCTTCACCCTTGCATTGATCAGTGCCGTTATTGGGGTGCGTTCACTTGCGCTCGCAAATCCCTGGGTGAACAATAACTCCATTTCTGCGAAAGTTTTGACGGAGTCGTTTGGAAGTTCGGAGTATCATTCAAACGCCGTCTTCGATAAGCTGCCGACGAATTGGCGGAGCAAAAGCTTGTCATCGCCACCAGTATTGCCACACAGAGCTCTAAACTGGGCGACGTGCTGGTGGGGATTGCCCGTCCCCTTGTACACATAGAATTTGGGGATTGTGTATCCCGGTGGGTAGTTTATCTGATCATACCAGCCTGGATATGGTCGCCCAGTTTTGAGGACTTGGACGGTTGCTTCATTTGCCTGGTAAACTCGTATTTGTTGAGCAATATAATCATCCAGGGCGGCCTTAGAAATGGTTTGCTCCTTGGCTGCTGAAAGAGCCGGAGGAGGGTTCGACGTCTCCCCTCTGTCATCTTCAAGGATAATCGGAGGATTTTCAGCTGGAGGGTCCTGCTGGATCATCATACCCACCATGTCTTGGAACAGAAGAGCCATTTGCTTTATATTGGCCGCTTGTTCTGCGGCCTTCTTGTCCTTCTTTTCGAGCATTCTCCGAAGGAATTCAGCATCAGTCTCGTGTTCGTGACGTTGTTCCGATGACGCCTCCGGGCTTTCTTTTGGCCCGGTGAGTGCGGCCATGGAAGTCAGCATCTCCTGAAGCTTCTGCTGTTGCTGTTCCTGAGCTCTTGTGATGGATCGGGTGAGTGGTCGGTGGCCCGTAGAAGCGCGTCTATCCTCCTTCCCGGATGCCATGTAGACGGTATGCACCACCATGCCCCCAGACTTAGGGCGTTTGGGTTCAGTGCCTTTGACATTTGTCATAGGCACGGGGATCTTCTCCAGCCTTCTCTTCTCATAAGCGGTCGAAGTTGGGGGGCCGTCACGGTGGGCACCCAGATAGCTTTTCGTGGCTTGGCAGGATGGCTTTCTTCTGGTTGAACCTTCGCTCTTTTTTGTCGGTGAGGGTAATCTTGATCAACCACTGAGTTCCAGACCTGCCGCCAGACTTTGTAGATCTTGGAGGATAGCCGCCAGACTTCAGTACGGCGGTAGGAGAATTCCTACGCACCTTATTCAGCAGCTCAAAACTGTTCCCAGTTGGAACAGTAGCATTGATTTCCGCCGTTGGGGTGGTGGAGTTAGCCCAGAGGGGGAGTTGCCTACGGTCTTCCTTACCCGGCGCCAGTGGTGACGTCGAGCGTGTCGAGCTGATGGAGTTGGTTCGGCAACGTAAATGTCTTTGTCTTGCCCCCTGTTCAGGTGAAGGGCTGTTGCTGGTGTCAGCCTGTTGAAAACTGATGTCCTTTGAGTAGCGGGAGCGGGAGTGGGAATTGGGATAGTCAGTCTTGTAAAGACCGACCCCTTGGCAGGAGAAGCCGCCTTGACGACTTCAGGAGCAGGGTTGGTTACTCTCTTCGGAATAACCTTTTCTTAAGGTGCAGGCTTCATCATGGACCCACCTGAACTTTGTCCTAATCTGGAGAAGACCGAGGTGCCAGTGCTGGACGACCCGTTGAGAGGGGCCGCAGTAGCTGTAAGCCGATCAAAGACCGACTTCTTGGGAGCTTCTGGTACGGGCATGAGGGTGCTGAAACTCATCGGCGGAAGCATGGTTCCGAAAAACAATCCCCTGGTGGCTTGAGTAACCTGTTCCACGGGCATCGTGAACAGGGAAGCCGCTTGGGGCCCATGGGTTATGCCCCCAGTTGAGGCAGGACGCGAGTTGCAGCTGCAGTTGGAGAACTTTACGCAAGTAGATGCCATTGCTATTTTGCTTTCTGCGCCAAGCAAGAAACCAAATCTTAGTAACTTGAAACCCAAAGGCAACCATTAGCAAAACGCGATTGGTTCGCGAACACGACACATGAAGTGTGGAGTGGAAAGAGGAAAAGGTCCCACCGGGCGTGCCAGAATCTGTTCACCGCCGGAAGCCGGGAAGACTGGACGTTTTTCCTGAATCTGGGGGCAGATGCTAATTGGTGTTATCCGTCCACCTCTCCGAAGATGCAAAGCTGATTTATGGCACCATGTATCGAAGGTTTAAATGGATGCGGCCAATGTAGCAGACTTCGTCAGATTCCCCCTCGTTTGAGGGGTTTTTGATTGTGGGGACGCTCTTCCCTGCAGGCGCAAGCACCTACAGCTAATTACGCTACCGTATCGCGGTAACAACTTTCTCCTTCTCCATATGGTCACTTCATGTCGTGGGTGTTTGTTTTGTGTTTGGTTGCCCGTGGATTGTATACGGAGACTAAGTTATGTTGTCGCCCGTAGGGCGTGGACTAGTCCAAATCCGTATCTTTCTTAGATTTGGGTTTGGGAGGTTGTGTTTAAGGATACGTTAGCCTTATATGGGGCTAAGATCAACTTAAACATTTGTTAAGGACACGTTAGTCTAATTCTAGACTAAGATAAACTTAACGGGATCGTTTGGATCCGACAAGAGAGCAATTGGGCTCTATTTTTTAGTTTAAGTGACATTGCGGTCGATAATTAGTTTAAGGACATTAAGGTCCATTGTTAGTTTTAAGACATCGCGGTCGAGGTTAAGGACGTCATAGTCCGTGGATTTAAGGACTCCACAGTCCGATGTTAGTTTTAAGACATCACGGTCGAGGTTAAGGACATCATAGTCTGTGGATGTAAGAACTCCACAGTCCGATATTAGTTTTAAGACATCACGGTCGAGATTAAGGACATCATAGTCCGTGGATTTAAGGACTCCACAGTCCGATATTATTTTTAAAACATCACGGTTGAGGTTAAGGACATCATAGTCCATGAGTTTAAGGACCTCACGGTCTGTAAAATGTGTGGTCGTCGGGACCCGTCACCTCTTTGAAGACGTTGAGGAATTACAACGACAAATATCAAAGGAGTGACGAGATGTACCCTTGAACCGAGGTGGTTTGGTCGAAAGAGCAGATGTACTCATTTCAATATAAGTGGAGGACTTATGGCCAGAATTGGGCTAAAGTCCCATTAAAAATGTTTTGACATTTTATTTTTGTTCTGGCTATTAAGCCTTTATTTGGGCTCGGCCCTTTTTAATAATGCTAAGCATTGGGCTCTGTCATTTTGTCTGGAATTAAATGCATAGAATTTATTAGGAACAAAGTGGTGTTCTGACAATGCGCCACGTGGCGCGTCTGGCGCTTTGCGCCAATTAAAGAGCGCATTGCGCTAGTGCACGCGAATGTGATATGTGTCGCGCTCAGCGCTAAGCGCCGATTCATTAGCGCACTTGCACTTTCCATCTATGAGCGCTTTGCGCTAGTCTGTTGGCGCCAGCGAGCGACACGTGGCACGCTTAGCGCTGAGCGCCAGTCTATGAGCGCAGCACTCTGTTTCAGGAGAGCAAAGCGCCGATTGTGTCTCTGGTTGACACGTGGCAGGTTCCGGCGCTTTGAACGGGTCCAATGATCGCAAGGGCACAGTTCATGACTGCAAGGCACTTTTCAATAGCGCAAAGCGCATCTGATCGATTTTAAGATCACAGAACATCTTTTATGTTCTTCTAAGGAGGCTTTGCCTCAAGATCCATGAACAACAGTTCTTGTTTTTTATAAAAGGCTCTGCCTTTATAGATCAAAGATCTGTGGACGAAGTAAAAATACTTCTTATATTTTTTTATAATTAGATCTTTTGATCTTTTTTCTTATCATCAAAGAACTTGGTTTTTTTTCAGATCTGTGATCTTTTTAGAAGAGGGTTCTTCTTTTATGAGATGATTTCATCTCTGTTATTCAAGAACATAGTTCTTTTTTTATCTTGAATATTAAAGTGAAATCTTCTTTTCTTAAGAGATTGCTCTTTTTTTGCAGAGCGTTTTTCACTCCCTTATTCTATATTCTCTCCATCCCTTTATTTTATTTTAGAAAGAAGGATCATTGGTCGTTGGGACCCACCACCTCTCCGACGACACTGAGAGATTACAGTGCCATATATTGAAGGTGTGGAGGGATGTACCCTTTGAACCATGTCTCACTCATTAGGGGGAAAGAACAGGCTAGAGCTTAAGTTTCTCGCTGCTGAAAAAGGGTTCTTTGCGTTCGCGCACGTGCGTCGCACGTGTTGGGTGCACGTGCGTCGCACGTGTTGGGCGCTCATATTTGCACGTAGCGCACATGGAGCTTGCGCATATGCGCATTATGGGGGGAGCAAGCTCCTATGGAGAATGAGTCTTCTTTTAATATTATTGAATATTCTCATGTAGTGCGCACGTGCGTTGCACGTGGTGCGTCCGTGGTGGGCACACGTGCGTTGCACATAGCGTACATGCGCATTATGGGGAGAAGCGGGCTTCTATATATTGATAACTAAGCTCCTATAGAGAACTAAGATCCTTTTAATATTATTAAATGTTCTCATATGGTACGCATATGCGTTGCACGTGGTGCGCGCGTGGCGGGCACAAGTGCGTTGCACATAGCGCACAGCCGCATTATGGGGAGAAGCAGGCTTCTATATATGGAGAATTAAGCTCCTATGGAGAACTAAGCTCCTTTTAATATTATTAAATGCTCTCAAGTGGTGCGCACGTGCGTTGCACGTGGTGCGCGCATGGCGGGCACACGTGCGTTGCACGTAGCGCATATGGCGCTTGCGCATATGCGCGTTATGGGGAGGAGCATGCTCCTATCTTGGAAAACTAAGTTCCTATGGAGAACTAAGCTCCTTTGAGGATTGAACTCTATCTTTTCTAAGAGGTATCCCCTTTTATTTATATGGGAGTGGTAGAGAAGCCATCTCTCCTTTTCCCGATGTGGGACTAAAAAATGCATTCCCCAAGTAGTAGAGCATTACTTTAGATTACACGTGCATATCACATTTGCTCATAACTTTTGATCTTAGATGAATTATGTGGCCCATAATATATCAAATCGAAGTATTTTTCAAGACACTTTCGACACCATCAAAATTTAGCTGTTTATCATTCCGTAGTTTGTCAAAATACAGCTCAGAAAATACTGGTTCGCATCTTCTTCCTTACATCACATGTGCATAGACATTTGCTCATAACTCTTGATCCCGGATGAATAATGAGGCCCATAATATATTAAATAGAAGGTTTTTTTGTGATTCTTTCAATACCATCAGAATTTAGCTGTTTCTCATTCTGGAGTTTGTCAAAATACAGCTCGGAAAATACTGGTTCGCATCTTCTTCCTTAGATCACACATGTGCATAGACATTTGCTCATAACTTTTGATCCCGGATGAATTATGAGGCACATAATATATCAAATCGAAGGTTTTTTCGATATGCTTTCAAAAATATAAAAATTTAGCTGTTTCTCATTCGGGAGTTTGTCAAAATATAGCCCGGAAAATACAGGTTCATATTTTCTTAAGCGTATTACTGCCATTTGATGCCTTGGGCTCTTTTGTGCAGAAATTTTTGGCGGGAATAGAGTATCGATGCCCTGTCTCAAAACTCCCATGACTAGGGACACTTTTGCAACGTTTTGAAAATAAATAAATAAATCGTTTAGGAGAATTTTCCGATAACGGGTAAAATAACTCGTATTTTCTGTAAAACGTAACTGTAATTATTTTTCAACATAGACTTGAATACGTCTATTTTAACTATGTAATGGTTAGTATTGATATTTAATTAGTCATTTATAAATTATTTGTTTACTTAAATATTTTTCCTTAATTAATATTTCAAATATTATTATAAGCTTTTACTTATACATTTAATTAGTGGTAATTACAAATTGGAATGGGTTAAATATATAAATGTGAACCATGTCAACTTAAATACAAGTTTACAATATATTTTCTATTTCTCCACTTGTCTCCATGGTTCTAGACTATTCAAGGGTTAAGTAGAAATAATTTAATTAAGATATTAATTAAATGAAGTGAAAATGGGGCTTTTCTAGACTTGACCAAAGACACACACACATACAAACCTACACCCCTTGTGCTGGCCGAGCCTAGTGGTGCAGCCCCCCGCTCTTTTCACCAATTTTCCATCTCAATTCCCATTTCAAAAATTAATAGAAAAGGAAATTGATATAATTAAAGCGATAAGTTAAAAGATGTAATTATTGAAGAGATTTCTACACACATCTACACACTTTACTCTCTCTCTCTCTCTCTCTCTTCCCCTTAGCTGCTGGCCGAGCCCCTTAAGCAACCCTCTCCCATTTTTCCCCATCTCATTTCCTCTCAGGAATCTCCAAAAAATCCATCAAAAATCAATGCAAAAACCTCACTAATTCTCCATTTAACCCTTACCCATTATTCGTGTTCAAATCTAACATGGATCTTGAAGCTAGAGAATCATTTTGGAGGCTAAGTTAGCATGCTAGATTTCAAAACTTGTGAGGTATAATCGCAACCTAATGTTAATTTGTTGTTTAATTTCTTTAAAACAAACTTAATTAGGTATTATTATGGTTTTAACATCAAGTTTGAAAATTAAAAGAGCGGGTTTTGAATTCAAGTTTGGGTTTTGATTATTTGATTATGGTCGTGATGTGTAGTTTATCATCCTAAGAATTTCAAAACCTAACCTAGTTGCTAAATTGCTAATTGTTGCTTTTAAATTGTCTTAATTAAATAATATTGCAAAATAAATTTTTATGATAAACATAAATAGGTGAGGTTAAAATCTAGTTAATAATTGTGTGACCTAATTAGGATATTAGATGAGCATTGTGACCACTTGGGTTGTTAAAACATCAAGATTTTAACTAAAATGTTAAATTGATGCTTACTAGTTTTTTAGGATAAATCGATTTTAATTAAGTTTGAGGTTGAATTGATCTATAACCTATCTCCTATAATATCTAGTGTGTTGTGAGCGCGCGATTGGTATGAATGGGTACTAGGATTGGTGGTTGTTACGTATAGCAACCCTAGTTGCGGTTTGTGGCGTTGTCGCGAGCGCGTTTTGTGCACCAAATGCGTGCGCGTCTAGTGAATGCGCATTGGTTGATTTGCATCGTTGTGTCTACGACTACTCATATATTTATCCTTTTAATTGCTTGTGTACGATTCTAGGATCGGGTGCAGAGGCGTCGAATGTGGTGCAGAAAAGACATGGCTGAGATCGGATCAGATTAGCCGAGGCGTCCCAGTGAGTAGATGTATACATCTATGGGGGGATCGTCTGGATGGTGCGAGGAGCCCGATAGTTTAGTATTACTTGAAGTACTTGCATTATATGTGTAGTATCCTAATTAGCCATCTCATTACATCGCATCATTATATATATATATACATATATATATATATATATATATATATATATATATATTTATGACATCATCTCATAGGACACTTGCACCATTACTATTGGTTCATGCTGCACGTACACTATTTATGTGAACACACACGCCTTTGGTAATTGCTATGTCACGAACACTATAGAACTTGATTAGGATCGGTAATTGTGCATTTGCATCATATATGATCCGTAGGCTTATACTAGTATATTCATTTCATTAAGATGGATACGTAGGATTGTTATTCATATATACATACCGGATTGCATCATGATTCATGAATAGTTTCTGGCCGTATTTCGCATGGTATATACTACCGTATCATAGATTTTCATCATCACTAGCATGTTTATATATTATGATTCTTCTCGAGGATTTCAGTATCTATGAGATTTCTGGATTTTGGGGAAAACCGCAAGAATTTTAAAAACCTGTTATCATTTTAAAAATGCAAGTTGCGGTTTTCTCGTGATGTGATGTGGGCGGAGTCCACCATGAGTTTTCTCGATTCTTGAGCAGTATCATATACCCGATTCGAGGAGGGGGATGCACCGTCTGCAGGTACATGGTGGACCCGGTATGGTACCCCGGGGCGAGATAGTTTTAGTGGGGATGACGATGAGCCCGGCAGGGGAGCACTACCTACCGGTTATATGAGACGCGGCAGATATCCGGAGGATACCGACCGTAGTCGTGTGATTTGATGATATGGACCGATCCGGACTGAAGGAGCCCGAGATATTGAGATATTGAGATTTGAGATACCAAGATATTGAGATGTTGAGATATTGAGATATTGAGGCATTGAGATATACATATTTAGTGTCGATGCTTGACACGGATTTCAGTTGATTTCATTGATGATACTTCAGTTATTTCACAAAAGTTTTACTAAGATAAGAATACAGATTTTCTCGTACCAAACATATTCAGGTTTCATGTGATTATGCATTCATGTTGCACACATACTAGTGCATTGCATCATATTCGTATATGTAGGCTGTGACGCATTGCGTGCATGCTTACGATTGCTTTATTAGATGTTGCTTACTACTCACGAGTTGGCAACTCACCCCCGTTGTACCACAATATCTTGCAGGTCCGACCCGTTAGCATAGTAGCGGCGGGCGTAGTTCTTCCTCTGCTTCGTTTGCTTGGACTTGCGGCTTGCTCATAGGTGGGTTGCGAGGATATCTTGTTTTCACTTTGTATATTACTTTGTATCTAGTACACTCCATCTACCCTTGTATATTGGACTAGACGGTGAGATTCATGAGACTTGTATTTGTGGTTTGGTGTCGATGCTCACTTGAGCCGACGTGATGCTTCTATGCTTTTATGCTTATTTCGCATTATTATGATATATTCATTGCATGTGGTTGTGATTCCGCCTTTGGCGAAGAGTTAACTCCCGCTTGGGGATGCCTTTATTCATTTATATGCATTTTCTTGTTTTGTACGCGTTTCGTGTCCAGTATTTACAAAGGAGACTCTGCCAAAATTTTCAGGAAATTTTGATGTTTTTAATATGTTTAATGCGACTTAATTTGTTAAAAATCGCTTTCTTTAAACAAGTTTTCCTTCACTCTATTTCTGTAAATGGTTTAGATTTCTGGGCTTTGGCTTACTTAGATTACGTACGCCTTTAGACGTTTCGTAATTTTAGTGTCAGTCACGTTCTGTACCTTCGGGTCATGACAAACTTGGTATCAGAGCGTAGGGTTTTACCTTTCTAAGTGTAGGATGACCTTTGACAGATGGAGTATGTGACTTAAGCAGAGTGACGTAGCGTATGTATGTTCCGCGGTATATTACGATACGGTACTACGCCTAAGTGACCTTAGGATATATATATTTTGCTTGTATTTCCCTCATTGATTTCAGAAATCCTTTGATTCGATCGCAATGTACCTATCAATCATGTTTCTTGTCCCAGCCACTATGCCGCCGGAGACTACGAAGGCCGGAGGGCTGTCGCCGGGGATGAGATTAGAGTAGGGTCGTTTAAGACGATGACCGATCAGGGCGGTACGCCTACTCTCAGGGACAGAGTGGTCCTCCTTTCTAGGATGGCTAGGCTGGAGTCGAGTATTCAGGACATGCGAAAGATGGTCGAATCGTTAGTTGAGGCTAGTCGAGCTCCGAGAGCCGATGATGTCCTTCCTATTTCTGGGACTGTGTTTGTACCTGCTGCTCAGGCAGCTGTTTCTGTTGTTACCGGGATTATTTCGGTTCCCTTATAGGAGTTTTTTAGGCTGAAGCCTCTAGTTTTTGTTAGTTATATGTATGCCCTAGAGGCCATTACTATACATGAGATGTATATTGTAGTGGATACCTGGAAATATATAGGGAGGAATTTCTTGCTCGATATGATAGTATGCTATCTAGTTACTCTTTATCTTAACATGTACACTGATTGTCTCTCTGTTACATGTCGGTAAAGCCCTTAGGATGTGTATTTGACTACCAGGACTATGATGCAGATCATACTAGTGGGGCCATGGTAGTCCATAAGTGCATCCTTTAAGGTCCCTAGTCATGGGTGTATCGAGACGGGGCATCGATATACCAGAGTAGACTAGCGTATATCATCTCGACCCATATAGATGGGCGATGGATGATCCCATATCCATTGGTGTTTGACATCAGAGTTGATATACGGGTGCTCATTAGAGACTGGGTACACTGGACGGACTCGCCGAGAACTCCCAGATGGTATTATACCTCACGTCAGATGGCAGTTGTCTGGTGACACTGGTACAGGTTAGTCTGTAGACCCGAGATCGTCATAGAGTCTTGTGTGATTCCTATTGTGCTTTGATTTCCACCATACCACGTCCAAGAGGGCGTGCAAAACGGTGGTTTTTTGGTACAGTCCCGAGTCACATGAAGGCAATGAGCGATAGGAGGGGTTTCGTCTCTCCCGGTATTGGGGGTTGATGTTGCGCTGTGCTTGATTATCCATAACAGGGAAGTCCCTGGCCAGGGCTGGTTTAGAAATTTACTGGTAAGTGTTACCAGTAGTTTCTCGACCCGTTATGAGCCTCATATCAGCACGACTTATCGAGTTACTGGGGTCTGACGTTTACCACCCATAGACGAGATATGCGACATATCAGATGAGGAGACCGGATTGTACGGTAGTGTCACTGTCAGGCTTTTGCAGGAGTTAATGCGGGCTTGCTTGCTGATCTTCTGACCGCTCAATACCTGGGTAGCCGTTACGTCCAGCTAGTACCGACGACGGCTTATGGGTGCTTGATGTGATCATCACCTACTGCCAGCGTATTGACGTGTCATTAGAGTCCTACATAGAGGTTTTGCTGGCTCAGGCAAAACAAAATAGGAGCGCATATGTGATATGTGCGGGGCCGAGAATAATGCGTGTATGTGATACCGTATTCTATTCTCGCGACTTTTGTATCGAACAGTTATATGTGATATAGCCGGGTTATCGAATCAAGTGTTGATTCGATAAGTTGGTACATTTTGTGTTAGTCGGTTATATGTGATATAGCCAGATTATTAAATCAAGAGTTGATTTAATAATTTAGTGTATAATTGTATATTTGATATACTAATTTACATTAATTAGCATTAGCTCACTTAAGCATTCTTTTCTCACTTGTATGTACATGTAATATATATGTGATATATATTGATGTTCATTGTTTTTGTATGTGTCATGGTTGTTGATACACACTACATGGGTGTATAAGACATACACCATTTTAATTATAATGGTGGGGTTTTAATATTCAAAGTAAATACAAAATTAGTGGATAATTGTTCAAGTGCATGAAGCTTTGAGAAGCTTTTGAGTACATTGACCAAGTCCACTAGTTTTGTTTTACTTAGGATATTTATTAACCTAATCACTATAATTAACCATGGTTATGTCTCTACATGAGTTAGTATATGATACTCACTCACCCATGGTTACTTATCTCACTTTGGATCAATTTCATTCTCATCTTTTTCTTCATCTTCTTCGTCCAAAAGAAAATCTTACTAGGGTTTGATCCAAGTGAGGAATTATTGTGAGAAAAGAAATTCTAAAATGAGCCCACTTCCTATTCACCAACCTCTACTAGATTAGCACTTTAGTATAGGGTGTTTGCATCACTTTGGTGAAGTGGTAGCTTGAGTTTGTATTCCCTCGACGTAGATCATCTTTGCCTCGAAGACTTCAAGAAGGACCGTTGCCCTCTTCTCATGGAGCCGTCCAAGAGTCCGGGAGTTCGATGATCGCAGCGAAAAGACTACTACAGGAGCTTATGAAGTGAAGGACCGATCTACAGAGGTTGTATTTCCTTTTCACTTAGATGTAAAATGGTTTACATATGTTTTCGTATTATTTTCTAGTTAACGATTCTAGTTTAGAGTTCCTTGAAACGGCAATTTTTTGAAAATGGCATGGACGATGCCTCCCGAAACCTTGCTGCCGTCGATAGGAACCCTACAGTTGTATCAGAGCATAGCTAGAAAATTATACGGATAATGTTAGATTACAAATACGAAATGAACTCCGAAACTTGAAATCCTAAATCCATGTTTCTGTCGATTTTAAAACAAGCTCCAAAAATTTTGCAAACATGTACAGAATCATCTATAAGCTAAACAATGAACATGGGAAAAAGTTGGGACCAAGTGCTCGGATTTGGACTGAGCACATGGGCTTGAAAACCGGGGAGGCCGACCCCACCTACTTGAAATGGTCCCAAATTTTTTCCTTGCTCTTTGCTCTAGGTGTTGGTATTTCAGGTGTTGTTTATTTTTGCTACTTTTTCATGTGATGATTAACTCAATAGCAAAGGCAACTCGGAGTGTTTCGTAGTCGTAATTTTAACTGTTTTCGGGTAATTCACGTATTGTCTAGGCGAAGTTAAAAAGTTCGATCGAATGTCAAAAACACAATTTTCCAAGTTTAACGTATTCGGATAAATATGCAAGTGATTCTTTGGACCCTCTAGAAGAACGTAAACCTTAACTCGATTATGTGGCCGTCAAAACCGCCACTTGAACCCTAGGGTTTGTTGTAGTTTAGCGTTGTCACATGTGAGGAATTGGTTTGACCCTTCTATGGCTGGTTCATAGGTACTGTGGTATCTTCTGGGTATTACTAAAACTGTGCTCAAGTGTTGAGCTGTCGAGAAATTGTGGGACTTTGATGAATCGATCGAAGAGTTTATCGTCGTCCGGATATTATGTGATGGGATACAATATTTGGAATCCACAAATGTAGTTATGAGGTAACTAATTTGAATTTTGTAAATCTAGCAATTTAGTCTCATTGATCGTTTGCCACGGGATTTTGATGTGATCAAAAGTCCTTCGCAATCATGAAGAGTACGCGGATACTCGCCGGATAAACTTAATAGATAGCCACGCCCCATAGCCCCGACTAAGTGACTGTAGGAGAACCCCGTCGCCAAAAGCATCCGTTCGGGTGCTCGCGGCAGTGGTGTTCCTCCTTAGTGCACTTCGTCGACGGTATCGGGGGTGCGTCCGTCTACTAAAGTTTCAGACGAGCATTCGATCAGGTTGTCGGGAATCTTGTTGAATTGCCCGACTTGTTATTGAAAAGCGTTTTCGATATTGAGACTAATAGACGGGGTTTGTAATTGTTAGGCATGTGATGTCTAAGGAATTCATTTTGTTAGGCATGTGATATCTAAGGTGGTTGCGGATTCCAACTGTTGTAGTTTTTCGCTTTCTTTTCTGCGACCATAAGTGTAATATGTAGTGTATCGCCGGTTTCGTTGCTATATGTCAATGAAAATTAGGATACGCATATTTACTTGCGTTGATGACATGTGATATTATGTGTTGCTGTGATATGTTATATTGGATCGTCGTGTTTTGAATAGCCGGGGGTTTTATGTGAGATGAGAGTTTTTTATTTTCATTCATGTAAAATTCAATATATGTAATATTCTTTTATTGGGGCACTTCCGGGTTGAGGATGATGTCACCATTGTATATTATTTACTTTTCCGCATTAGGATAGACCCAAGACGGAGAGCACAAGTAACCGGGTTCTAGGGTCCAGTGGGAGACCATCTCGAGAAGTCGAGACCGGGTCTCCTAACTCTAGAATTGGTTGGGTTGCTTGCCGCTCTCGTAGGGGTCTAGGGATGTGGGTTTGGCTATTCATCGCGACCATGGAATCCGTGTTTTATAGAGGCTCAAAGTAAAACACGGATCTCCTAGTATATCCAATATTTCATATGTTTCTTCTGCTGCGATATCTGTGATGTGATCATTTGATATGTTCAGATGGATACTGTATATAGTATATATGATATATAATATAAATGTTGCTTATGTTTTACACCCATGCTAGCCCTGCCCCGCTCTTCCGTTAGTTACCTAACCTAACGGTGCACGAGGGGACATCGAGGCGAATGCGGATGGCATAAGGGTACGTTGTATTTATCTGTGATGCTTAGGTAACTTAAATGATGGGACTTCATTAATGAGATTAATGAAAAGAAAAGAAACCTAAAGATGTTGTGGAATCGAATTTTCAAAAATAGGTAGCTACAATTCTTTCTTTGCATAGCGGTGTTCCTTGTAGAACATCCTGCACCTTATTCGATAAGGAAAGAGCCGAGATCCCTTCACCAGGAGTGACCCCTTTAACAATAACTGGCAGATGCTACAACCCTCGGTTTGTCTTTTGATTGCTTTTGGAGTTTTTGATTTGCATAGCAGTACTGTGAATATCCTGCACCTCATTCGACGAGGAAAGAGCCGAGATCCCTTCATCGGGAGTGACCTCTTTAGCAAAACAAGTAAAAGACTCAAAAACACTCTTTTTCAAAATCACTCTATCCTACAACGATATCAAATTCATTACGCAATAGGTTTTCTGAAAAACCTGTCGTAGCCCTCCGTCATTTCAGATAAGTCCTACTTAGTATTTGTACTACGTTTGTTGGCCTGCGTCAAGGCGTAGTGTGCGGTAGCTGACTAGTATTTATCTGCTTATGCATATGATGCAGATTGGATTAGGGTAGTCGTGCAACTTTGTTGGCCTGCGTCAAGGGTCATGCGGGTATGTTTAATTCAGTCACGAAATGACGGGTTGAACTTGACTAGCGGACTATGGTTTGTTGGCCTGTGTCAAGGTCATGGGACACTAGGGGTTAAATATTATCGGGAATTTCAAGTGTTGAAATTTGCAATGAGATTGCATACCTTCTATGAGATAGTTGGATCCCGATACTCACTGCGAGTAAGAGTTACTCCTGGGAGAGTTTTGCATATTATAATTAGCCGATCAAGTAGGTGTCTAGAAAGGTGTCAACGGGGTTGCGCCCCTGGAAAAATGAGGTTTATTTTAATTAGGTCCGTGCGAAAGCACGAGGAACCTCCCTCAAAGTACCGGCACTGGCCTGGCTGAAAGATTGGCGAAATTGTAGAGTGTAATTAATCCCGGCAAGTTTTTCGTTTTAGGGTTTGGAGGAAGATTTGATAAAAACAGTGGGAGCCATCCTGATTAGATAAAATAATAACCAATCTGATCTTGCAAGAGTGCACGCAGAGTGTTTTCTTCTCTCTCTCTCCAGGTAGTGACCATGTCACGCCTTAATCAAGATAATAATATTGATGTATTGACTGAACCCGCTTGTTATACTGTGCTGGGGAACGTTGGTCCCGCTCCAACTTATAATTGTTATAAGACCGAGCAGAAAATAGGGGATTACTAGGATTTCCGTGCCGCCCAAACGAAAAAAGTGCATGATGATGCATCTTCTTTGGGTGTGTTCATTACCAAGAACTGTTTCTCAGTATCCTCGACGTCTTAGGTATGAGATACCGGATTAGGATCTCGCATATGTAATCTGTTACATGGGCTACAGATAGGTAGAGAACTGAGAATGGGTGATAAAATTTCAAGAGATGGAAACGGTGCAATTGTTGCAGCCAAGATGTTGGCAGTTATCACCCTGTATTACCTAAATATATTGATTCTGAACGAATGTTATTAGATACCGAACCTGATATACAACATCATATCAGTCTCTTTATTTAGTAAAGAAGGATATAATTTTGTATTGTTGGATAATGTTTTGAACATTTCTTATATCAAGAGTTGATCGATTCAGATACGTTATCTAAAAACATATACGTTCTAAATCAAACCACAGTTCTTAATGTACAGAACACACACAAGAGGAAGTGTTCAGAAATGAACGAATCCTTCTTGAGGCATTGTAGACTAGGTCATGCGACCAGACTAGCTAAGTTACATAAAGATGCATATTTAAATCAGTTTGAATTTACATCTTGTGAAACTTGCCAGTCATGTCATAAAGATAAGATGACCATAGCTCCGTTTATTGGAAAGAAAGAAAGAGTTAGTGAACTCTTGGGATTGATACATGATGATGTATGTAGGACACCTGTCTACACATGCTAGGACCGGTTCTTTGTACTTCATTACATTCACTGATGACCTCTCAAGATTCGGACATATGTTCCTGATGAAACACAAGTCTGAACCTTTTGAGATATTCAAAGAATGTAAGTTAGAAGTAGAGAACCAAAATGGGTATAAGTATTATGTCCTTTGATGATATGAGGGAGGAGAATACTTGAGCACGGAGTTCCTGGACTATTCTAAAAGAGAATGAGATTCTCTCATCATTACTCCTCCGTATACACCTCAGCACGTCGGTGCATCGGGGCGGAGCAATTGCACCCAATGTGATATTGTGTGCTCTATGATGAGTACTACTGAGTTGCCTATTTCCTTTTGGGGTCATGCACTTGTGATGCTGCATACCTATTGAATAGGGTTCCAATCAAATCAGTGCCTACCACTCCATATGAGATATGGTATGGGAAGAGCCCGTGTATTAAGTAAGTTAAGGTTTAGGGTTGTCCGGACTATGTTTAAAAGCAAAATCCGGACAAGCTCGAGGCAAGGTCAATCCTGTGGAAGTTTGTTGGATATCCCAAGCATTTGCAAGGTAATATCTTCTACCACACCGAGGATCAAAAGGTGTTTTATTTCTCGGCATGACCACCTTTTTGGAAAAGGAATTTATTTTGGAAGGAAATTAGTGGTCATGAGGTAGAACTGGAAGGATTTCAAGCTATACAAACTACAGCTGATGATTTGGTAGAACCGGAGGATTCAGTAGCTCCTAACGAAGCTCAGTCTCTCCGCCGATCTGGTAGGGTTTCTCACCCACCTGAGAGATACTTTGGTTTCTCTATGACCGTAGGAGCGAGGATTGCATCATGAGATGATGACCCAACTAGTTTCGAGAAGGCCATCGAGAGTGGGGACTCTGTAAGAATGGCTAGATGCTAAGCGATCTGAGATGGAATCTATGTACATCAACGAAGTATGGACTTTGGTTTCTATATCTAAAGGGTTAAATCCCCATTAGGATCAAGTATATCTTGAGAAGATTACTTGGTGTACATGGAAAAGTTGAGACTTTCAAAACTAAGACTTGTTGTAAAAGGTTCTCGTCATCAACCAAGTTTGGATTATGATGAAACCTTTTCTAGTGCCTATGCTTAAGTCCATCCAGACCCTACTTGCTACTGCTACATACCATGACTATGATATCTGGTGGTTGGGTGTCATGACTGCTTTTCTAAATATTGATTTAGAAGAGAGCGTCTATAAGTACACAGCCAGTGGGCTTCGTAGACAGTGGGAGCAGCGGAAACGTGTGCAAGTTGCTTTACAGGTTAAAGCAGGCATCACGGAGTTGGAACATCTGTTTTGATGTGGTAGTCAAAACGTTTGACATCATCAAAATGGTAGATGAACCCTGTATATACAAAAAGGTAGTAGGGAGTGTGGTAATGATCCTCGTATTGTATGTGGGTGACATACTCTTGATAGGAAAGGAGTTTCCTATGCTACGCTCGATCAATCTCCTCTTATCACATAGATTCTTCATATAGGATCAAGGTGATACCTCCTAAATCTAGGGTTTTGGATCTATGAGATAGATCTAAGAGGATGTTAGGATTCTTACTAGGTGTAGTGAGATGGTATCAATAGATCCTGGGGAGAACCGCCGGATACCTTCCAGAGTGATAAGGTTGACTGAATGTCAGTGACAGGCAATGTCTTTACCCTCATAGGAGGGACGGTATGTTGGAAGTGTTCCAAGCTAGATACCGTGGCAGACTAGATGATAAAGACTGGATACATCGCTACTTAAGATGCTACTAAAGAGGCAGTCTGGGTGTATATTAGTTCATGAGATGAACTTCGTTCCTACCATTGTGTGACAATGGAGTTGTTGCTTATGCCGAGGAACGCCCGTCCCATCAGTGATCCAGACATATTCTCAGGCAATATCACCTGATCATGGAGATGGATGATCTCCAGGGGATCGAGGTTAGGAGAGTAAACTCAGAGGACAACACGGCGGATCCACTCACGAAGGCCTTTTCCCAGAGAGAGACTTTTATGGGATGGTTGAGTATGTGATACTACAACCACTGCTATCAGATGGCCCAAGTGCAAGTGGGAGATTATTAGTTATAAGTATGCCATAGAGGCCATTACTATACATGAGATGTATATTGTAGTGGATACTTGGAAATATATAGGAAGGACTTTATTGCTCGACAATATAGTATGCTATCTGGTTACTCTTTATCTTAACATGTACACTGATTGTCTCTCTGTTACATGTTGGTAAAGCCCTTAGGATGTGTACTTGACTACCAGGACTATGATGCAGATCATACTAGTGGGGCCATAGTAGTCCATAAGTACATCCTTTAAGGTCCCTAGTCGTGGGTGTATCGAGACGGGGCATCGATATACCAGAGTAGACTAGCGTATAGCTTCTCGACCCATATAGATGGGCGATGGATGATCCCATATCCATTGGTGTTTGACATCAGAGATGATATACGGGTGCTCAGTGGAGACTGGGTATACTGGACGGACTCGCCGAGAACTCCCAGATGGTATTATACCTCACGTCAAATGGCAGTTCTCTGGTGACACTGGTACAGGTTAGTCTGTAGACCCGAGATCGTCATAGAGTCTTGTGTGATTCCCACTGTGCTTTAATTTCCACCTTACCACGTCCAAGAGGGCATGCAAAACGGTGGTTTTTGGGTACAGTCCCGAGTCACATGGAGGCAATGAGCGATAGGAGGGGTTTCGTCTCTCCCGCTATTGGGGGTTGATATTGCGCTGTGCTCGATTGTCCATAACAGGGAAGTCCCTGGCCAGGGTGTTAGTGTATATGTCCTAGAGGCCATTACTGTAACATACTAGTTTGTATTTTACTTAATAGAAGCTTGGGATATTCACCTTGTATATACAATCTTGCTCAAAATAGTAGTATGCTACTTGGTTTGTTTCTACTTCAATGTGTACATGTGTTTATTTTAGTATATCACCTATGCACATTAGTGGAGCCCTTAGGATCTTTGCTTGATTACCAGCGTTGTGATGGAAGTCACACTAGTGGGGCTGGGTAATCTATAAGCACATCCTTATGCAGGTCCCTAGTCGCAGGACCATCGAGACAGGGCATCGATACTCCGGAGTAGACTAGCGCATGCGCTTCTCATCCCAGAGTGGGAGATGGTCTGTCCCACAGCCATCAGTATGTCGTACTGGAGATAGTATGCGGGTGCTCGTTGGGTTACGAGTACACTGGACAGGACTCGTCGGGAACTGACCGGTTGGTATTATACCTATCGTCAGTTATCAGTTCCCAGGTGACATGAGTACAGCTTAGTCCGCTGACTTGACACTGTCACTTCGCCTCGAGTATGTTCCCACTGTACTTTGATTACTACCCTACCACGGCTCAAAGGAGTCGTGCAAACAGGTAGTAGTTGGGTGCAGTCCCGAAGCACTTGGAGGCAGTGACGGTTAGACAGGATTCGTCTCTCCTGGTATTGGGGGTTGACATCGCGCTGTGTCTAGGAGAGCCATTACACGAGTAGTCCCTGGCCAGGGCAAGCGAGATATACTGGTAGGCTTCCAGTGTTATCTCAGGGTGTATTGGGCTTCACTCCGACACGACTTGTACCGCTATTAGGGGACTGACGTTTACCGCCCCCCTAGGCCCGCCATGCGATGTATCAGACGAACAGACCGGACTGTATGGAGATTGTCACATTCAGGCTCAGTAGGAGTTCAGATGGGTTCACCTCGTCAGTCTTCTTGTCGGCATCTACCTGGGGACCGTTACGCACAGCTAGTGCCGCTTGCGGTCTGTGGTTAAACCCAATGCCAGCGTAGTGTCGAGTTTTTAGAGTCCCACACAGAAAGCTATTCGCCTTTAGGCAAAAGAGTAGAGGTCGCATGGTTTTGCGACAGGTCGCATGGTTTTACGACAGGGTCCGGTCACATCCGTGCACTTATGCACGTACAGTGTCCTGACAGTTAACACTAGCGGGCTTTGGTTTAAACCTGATCCTAGTGTACGTTTTGGGATTGGTTTTATCAAGTATGTATTCATGTTCCTCGGAACGCGAATGCGGGTGTGTATGCACAGTTGACGGAGAGACAGAGGCAGAGGATTCTCATTAGTGTTGTTGACCGTTGACTGTTGACTATTGACTTTTTGCTCAACCCTAATGAGAATATGATATGTAATTAACAATAATATTAATTAAGTATTGTGGTGACATGGTTGTTGAGGGGTTGACTTTGTTGATCGGTTGACTAGGTTGGACTTGTTGATCGGTTGACTGGCTATCATTTCATGGCAAAGACTTTTTACTTGCTTGTTCTCTTGTGCAATATGAGTGCATGAAATGATATAGCCATTTTGACTTAAACCATTTACACAATACTTGATTACTATTTTTGTGATGATGGTTTTGGATTATGAGAGCCAAGAGAGAAAAAAGTCTTTCTCATTCTATCATTTTCATTCTCTCTCTTGTTCTTGAGCTCTCATCTTCTTCCTTTTGCTCTCCCTCTCTTTAGTCTATGGTTCACTTGTCTCATGTATTGAGAACCAAGAACCATAGAGAAAATCCCAACACACTCTCCTCTACTCACTCTAGTTCACAAGGTTTGACAAACCGAGTGAACTAGTTTCTTCAAAGTACGAAGAAGAAGCCAAAGGTAGAAGCTTTCAGGTAGATCGATCTTCGGCGCAAGGAGACGACGGGGTGAAGCCGATCCGGACAACCATCGAGGCTTGAAGACAAAGGAGTTCAAGAAAGAAAGGTATAACCCCCTAACCGAGTAGTTAACAACTCCTAGTTAGGTTGTTAGTTAGATGTTTAACAAAGATCCGGTTTTGAGTCTATGTTACCGCCTCTAGAAAAAAAAATTTCACCAAATTCCGCATGCCCGAAAGTACTGGGAGAGGTAGCATGGACTTACTGTGTTATCAGAGCCTAGTTAAACTCTATCTAACATGTTAGCATAGTAGCTAGAAATTCGATCGGAGAAAAAGTCCCAAAATAAACCCGAAATTCAAAGTTGCTGTCGATTTTTAAAGTTCTGTAAAATTGATAAATTACATCTTAAAAATCGGCTCAGGGTTTTTATTAAACACCCACGAAATTTGGTCCCACGAACCGGTCAAAGCGCCGCGGAAACGCGGCGGGAGCACGCTCCCGCCGCGGTTCCGCGGCCGAGTTGACTCGGCCGAGGTCTAAATTTTATGCAGTGTTTTTATGGGGTTGTTTTGGGATTTTTGGAATATGTATTTTCTGCCCAGATTTTCCAGAACGAAAATTTTGTGTTTGGGGCCTGAAAATTCGTATTTTTGATCGAACTTCTAAAAGACTTAAGCTGACGGGTTTTTCTGTGATGTGATATTTGTAGTGAACGTCTGCTAATCGCTATATGTCGACTAGTGGGGGTTATACAAATCTGTGATCTGTAATGTTATTGGAATGTGTATATGAATTCATTGGATTGTCGCGGGTGAATAGCCGGGGGGTTGTGAGACGAGAGTTTTCTTTTCTTTCAATTCAAGTAAATTTGTAAATTGATATAATTATTATTTGTATGGCCGCACAACCGGGTCGGGGTTGTAGCCGTCATTGTATAATTTCTTTTTACTGTTTTTGCTCCTAGGATAGACCCATGGAGGGGGTGCACAAACTACCGGGTATGCCGAAGTGCCGAGTGGCCTACTCACGGAGATGAGGGAGGTTGCTTCGCTTCGGGTACTTGGCGGGTAGTTTGCCGCACCCGTAGGGGTCTTGGGTGGGGTATTGGCTATTCACCGCGACCGTGTAATCTACTTTTCGTTACAGGCTTGTACGAATTGCGGATTCCTAGTATATCCAATGTGTTCATCTGTGATCTGAAATGGCTATCATTGCAATATATCTATATATGATATTATTTAGGCGTTGCTTATGTTTTACAGTCGCGCTAGCCCAGCCCCCGCTCTGTCGTTAGTTAAGTAACCTAACGGGTAATGATGGGGCCCCGTGGCGAATGCGAATGGCATAAGCGTACGTCATATTTTGGTTGTTTTCTGTAATGATAGGATTAAATGATGGGACGCATTAAAAGAACTAATGCAAGAATATCACGCATTAAAAGAACTAATGCAAGAAAAATAAACCAAGTAAAAGTCGTTGGAACACTTTCGAAAAACCACTCGTTTCTTTTCAAAACTAACTTTTAAATGTGGAGCTTGAGCCACTCCTTTTAAAAGCTATCTCGTTCCATCGATTATATCAAGTTCACTATGTTCACGGTTTCGCCAAAACCATTCGTAGCCCTCTGTCGTTTCACATGAATAGTCAATAGTATTCAAGCTATGTATGTTGGCCAAAGTCAAGGCATGGTGATTGGTAGCTATTGGGTATTCATATGTAGCATAGTTAGATACGTTGGTTTGGGACAGTCGTACTGCCATTTTGGCCAAAGTCAAGGGTAGGTACGGGTGGATCCAAATTAACCTGGAGAATGACGGCTAGAACTTGACATGTGACTTATGATATTTTGGCCAAAGTCAAGGTCATAAGAGCATGGGGAAAAAATCCACATCGGGAGTTTCAAAAGAACTGAAACTTGCTAGTTTTGCATACCATTTGGAGTGTGATGATTTTGGTAGGATTCCTTCAGTTTCGTCACACGATGATATTTGGATCCCGATCCTACTGTGAGTATATGCTACTCCTCGGAAAATTTCTCACTTAACGATCAATGCTATAAACCAAGTAGGTGTCTAGAAAGGTGTTAGCGGGGCTGCGCCCACAGGGAAAAAAGGTTATTTAATTAAGGAACTTCACGAAAGCGTTGGAAAACCTCCCTCGAAGTACCGACACTGGCCTGGCTGAACGGTTAAGCAAGTATTGTACGGTGAGATTGATCCTGACTAATTCTTCCTTTTTGGTTTGAGGAGGGATTCGAGAAACAGTGGGAGTCATCCTGTTTAGACAAACTAAAAACCATTCTAAACTTGCAAGAGCATCATGCTGAGTGTTTCTTCTCTCTCCTAATTGCAGCGACCAATCGACATGAATGGACTTAAGTTACTTCTAGATAAAAACATACTGACAGGGCCAAACTACAAAGATTGGCTCAGGAATGTCAAGATGGCAATCACTTACGACAAGCTGGGGTATCTTCTTACCACCAAAGCTCCCCCTGTCCCAGGTCCCAAAACCAGCGTCGCGGATAAGGAAATCCGTAAGACCTGGGAAATCGATTGCGCGAAGGCCAAGTGCCTCGTGCTTGCCTTTATGGACAACGAACATCAGAGGAGGCACGAGAATATGGACCTCGAATCCATATTTCTCCATACAAAAGAACTGTATGGAGAGCTGTCTCGTATCGCAAGATACGAAGTGTCGAAGAAGTTATTTTCGGCAAGGTTGGCCGTCGGATCATCGGTAGCGGAACACGTGCTTAAGATGATTGGCTACATAGAAGAGCTCGCGGACCTTGGGACCACGTTGGAGAATGAGCTCTATACGGACTTGATTCTCCAGTCCCTTCCTTCCACTTACGCCCAGTTTATCCTGAACTTCAACTTACAAGAAAAAGAAGTTGAACTTTCAGAACTCCTCAACCTGCTGAGGAGCGCAGAGGGCACCCTACAAAAAGGTAGGGAAACATCCACTTTGTTTGTAGGAGGATCTTCCTCTTCTAGGTCCAAGGTGAAAGCCAAGGGAAAGAAGAAGAAAGCCCCCGCCAAACCAAGGGGCGGTGTTAGTAAAGTGGATACGAAGGGAAAGGCAAAAGCAACAAAGAAAGTGGGAAAGCTTGTGGATAAGGAAGAATGCTTCTATTTTCATAAGAAGGGACACTGGAAGAATGATTGCAGGGCTTGGAAAGCCAGAACACAGGAACTGAAGCAGGTTGCGGCTTCAGCTTCAGGTGTGTATGTTATTGATAACTGTCTTTCAATAAACTCTACTTCCTGGGTATTGGATACCGGATCAGGATCTCATATCTGTAATTCTTTGCAGGCATTGAGAAACCGTAGGTTTTTGAAGGCAGGTGACATGACCCTCAAAGTTGCAAACGGAGCTAGCATGGATGCTAAGGCCGTGGGGGACTATCACCTGGGAATGTCAGATGGACATGTTTTGGTTTTGCGTAATTGCTTTTTTGTACCCAACGCAACTTGTAATATCATTTCTGTATCTTTGGTTTCTAAAGAAGGTTATGAATTTGCGTTTGTAAGCAATGTTGTAAACATTCACCTTAATCAAGTTATGATTGGGTCAGGTACATTGAGCAATGGTATATACGTATTAAACCAACCACAGATTTTCAATGTCCAGAATACACACAAAAGAAAGTCTCCAGAAATCAATCAGACTTTCTTGTGGCATTGTAGACTAGGTCACATCAATGAGAGAAGGTTGACGAAGTTACATACGGAAGGATATTTGAATCCGTTCGAATATCAATCGTATGCCACTTGTCAATCCTGTCTCAAAGGAAAGATGACAAAGACTCCGTTCACTAGACACGGAGTAAGGGCGAGCGAGCTCTTGGGACTCGTACACAGCGACGTGTGCGGTCCAATGTCTACTCATGCGTGAAGCGGTTATTCTTACTTCATTACTTTCACGGATGACCTTTCAAGGTACGGTTATGTCTTCTTAATGAAACATAAGTCCGAAACCTTTGGAAAATTCCAGGAATATAAGAATGAAGTAGAAAAACAAACCGGCAAAAGTATCAAGATTCTAAGATCGGATCGAGGTGGAGAATACTTGAGTGCCGAGTTCCTGGACTATTTAAAAGAGAACGGAATTCTCTCTCAGCTTACTCCTCCATACACTCCGCAACATAACGGTGTATCGGAGAGACGGAACCGGACCCTATTAGATATGGTGCGGTCCATGATGAGTAACGCTGAGTTGCCGCGATCATTCTGGGGGTACGCGCTAGAATAAGCTGCATACCTTTTGAACCGAGTTCCCACTGAGACTGTGTCTACCACACCATATGAGATGTGGTGTGGGAAGAAACCCTATCTTAAGCACATTAAGACATGGGGATGTCCAGCTTTTGTTAAAAAGCAGTATGCGGACAAGCTCGAGGCACGCTCAGTACAGTGCAAGTTCGTGGGATATCCAAAGAACTCCAAACGATATTTCTTCTACTGCGAAGAGAAACAAAAGGTTTTTGTTTCTCGTCATGCCTACTTCTTGGAAAATGAGTTTTTGGAAACCCAGATAAGTGAGAGCACAGTAGAACTGGAAGAAATTCCAGAACCACGAGCTATTACTGAAAGCTTAGTGGAACCAGAGGATTCAAAAGAACAAGACATTCCTACGCCACTCCGCAGGAGTAGTAGGCAGTCTCATCCGCCCGAGAGATACTACGGTTTTCTCATAGACGGGGATAGAGAGGATTGCATCATAGATTATGATGAGCCTACTAGCTTCCAGCAGGCCGTTCAGAGCGTTGACTCGGTAAAATGGTTGGATGCAATGCGGACCGAAATGGAGTCCATGTACACCAACAAAGTACGGACGTTGGACATTGCTCCAGACGGGGTAAAACCCGTAGGATGCAAGTGGATCTTCCAAAGGAAGATTGGTGTAGATGGACAGGTTGAGACCTATAAAGCTAGACTTGTTGCAAAGGGTTTCCGTCAAAGACCTGGCTTGGACTATGAAGAAACCTTTTCTCCAGTGGCTATGCTGAAATCTATTCGGATCCTTCTTGCCATTCCTGCCTTCCACGATTATGAGATCTGGCAAATGGACATAAAGACCGCTTTTCTAAATGGAAATTTAGAGGAGTGTGTCTATATGGACCAACCAGAGGGTTTCATTCAGAGTGGGAGCAGCGGAAAGGTGTGCAAGTTGCTTAAGTCCATCTATGGACTAAAGCAGGCATCGCGGAGTTGGAACATCTGTTTTGATGAGACAGTCAAGGAATTTGGCTTTATCAAAAATCCAGATGAACCATGCATCTATAGTAGATTTGTAGTGAGAACTGTAGTATTCCTCGTTTTATACGTGGATGACATTCTCTTAATAGGAAATGACATTCCTATGCTACAATCTATCAAGGGGTTCTTGTCACACAGGTTCTCCATGATGGGTGATGCCTCATACATCCTAGGGATCCGGATCCATCGTGATAGATCCAAGAGGATATTAGGACTTTCACAGTCCAGGTACATCGACACCATACTGAAAGATGCAGTATGGAAGATTCCAAGCGCGGTAACCTACCGGCTTGTCACGGGATCACCCTCTCTAAAGAGATGTCTCCCAAGACTGATTTGGAGAGGGATCGCATATCTATTACACCCTATACTTCTGCGGTAGGCTCTATAATGTATGCAATGTTGTGTACCAGACCGGATGTAGCTTATGCACTGAGTGTGGTAAGCCGGTATCAGTCAAACCCTGGGGAGAAACACTGGATAGCGGTAAAGAACATTCTCAAGTACCTGAGAAGGACTAAGGAGATGTTCTTGGTGTATGGCGGAAAAGACCTCCAGATCGATGCCTTTGCTGACTCCAGCTTCCAGAGTGACAAGGATGATTCCAAGTCCATGTCGAGTTTTGTCTTTACCCTCAATGGAGGGGCGGTGTGTTGGAAGAGTTCCAAACAGGAAACCGTGGCAGACTCGACGATGAAAGCGGAATACATCGCTGCATCTGATGCCGCAAAAGAAGCTGTCTGGATAAGGAAGTTCTTGAAAGAACTTCAGGTGGTTCCGTCCATTGTTGATCCAATACCTCTGTATTGCGACAACAACGGGGCTATAGCTTTAGCGAAGGAACCCAGGTCCCATCAGAGATCCAGACACATCTTGAGGCAGTATCACCTGATCAGGGAGATCGTGGATTGTCAGGAGATCGAGGTTCTGAGGGTTGCTTCAGAAGATAACACTGCAGATCCATTCACCAAGGCCTTGCCCCAGACTCAGTTCGAGCAGCTGATCGAGATGATAGGTCTTCGATACGCCAGTACATGGCCTTAGTGCAAGTGGGAGATTGTTAGTGTATATGTCCTAGAGGCCATTACTGTATCATACTAGTTTATATATTACTTAATGGAAGCTTGGGATATTCACCTTGTATATACAATCTTGCTCAAAATAGTAGTATGCTACTTGGTTTGTTTCTACTTCAATGTGTACATGTGTTTATTTTAGTATATCACCTATGCACATTAGTGGAGCCCTTAGGATCTTTGCTTGATTACCAGCGTTGTGATGGCAGTCACACTAGTGGGGCTGGGTAATCTATAAGCACATCCTTATGTAGGTCCCTAGTCGCAGGACTATCGAGACAGGGCATCGATACTCTGGAGTAGACTAGCGCATGCGCTTCTCATCCCAGAGTGGGAGATGGTCTGTCCCACAGCTATCAGTACGTCGTACTGGAGATAGTATGCGGGTGCTCGTTGGGTTACGAGTACACTGGACAGGACTCATCGGGAACTGACCGGTTGGTATTATACCTATCTTCAGTAATCAGTTCCCAGGTGACATGAGTACAGCTTAGTCCGCTGACTTGACACTGTCACTTCGCCTCGAGTGTGTTCCCACTGTACTTTGATTACTACCCTACCACGGATCAAAGGAGTCATGCAAACAGGTAGTAGTTGGGTGCAGTCCCGAAGCACTTGGAGGCAGTGACGGTTAGACAGGATTTGTCTCTCCCAGTATTGGGGGTTGACATCGCGCTGTGTCTAGGAGAGCCATTACATGAGTAGTCCCTGGCCAGGGCAAGCGAGATATACTGGTAGGCTTCCAGTGTTATCTCAGGGTGTATTGGGCTTCACTCCGACACGACTTGTACCGCTATTAGGGGACTGACGTTTACCACCCCCTAGGCCCGCCATGCGATGTATCAGACGAACAGACCGGACTGTATGAAGATTGTCACATTCAGGCTCAGTAGGAGTTCAGATGGGTTCACCTCGTCAGTCTTCTTGTCGGCATCTACCTGGGGACCGTTACGCACAGCTAGTGCCGCTTGCGGTCTGTGGTTAAACCCACTGCCAGCGTAGTGTCGAGTCTTTAGAGTCCCACACAGAAAGCTATGCGCCTTTAGGCAAAAGAGTAGAGGTCGCATGGTTTTGCGACAGGTCGTATGGTTTTGCGACAGGGTCCGGTCACATCCGTGCACTTGTGCACGTACAGTGTCCGGACAGTTAACACTAGCGGGCTTTGGTTTAAGCCAGATCCTAGTGTACGTTTTGGGATTGGTTTTATCCAGTATGTATTCGTGTTCCTCGGAACGCGAATGCGGGTGTGTATGCACAGTTGACGGAGAGACAGAGGCAGAGGATTCTCATTAGGGTTGTTGACCGTTGACTGTTGACTATTGACTTTTTGCTCAACCCTAATGAGAATATGATATGTAATTAACAATAATATTAATTAAGTATTGTGGTGACATGGTTGTTGAGGGGTTGACTTTGTTGACTTGTTGACTTTGTTGACCGGTTGACTAGGTTGGACTAGTTGACCATCATGATGACAATGGCTATCATTTCATGGCAAAGACTTTTTACTTGCTTGTTCTCTTGTGCAATATGAGTGCATGAAATGATATAGCCATTTTGACTTAAACCATTTACACAATACTTGATTACTATTTTTGTGATGATGGTTTTGGATTATGAGAGCCAAGAGAGAAAAAAGTCTTTCTCATTCTATCATTTTCATTCTCTCTCTTGTTCTTGAGCTCTCATCTTCTTCCTCTTGCTCTCCCTCTCTTTAGTCTATGATTCACTTGTCTCATATGTTGAGAACCAAGAGCCATAGAGAAAATCCCAACACACTCTCCTCTACTCACTCTAGTTCACAAGGTTTGGCAAATCGAGTGAACTAGTTTCTTCAAAGTACGAAGAAGAAGCCAAAGGTAGAAGCTTTCAGGTGGATCGATCTTCGGCGCAAGGAGACGACGGGGTGAAGCCGATCCGGACAACCATCGAGGCTTGAAGACGAAGGAGTTCAAGAAAGAAAGGTATAACCCCCTAACCGAGTAGTTAACAACTCCTAGTTAGGTTGTTAGTTAGATGTTTAACAAAGATCCGGTTTTGAGTCCATGTTACCGCCTCTAGAAAATTGTTTTTCACCAAATTCCGCATGCCCGAAAGTACCGGGAGAGGTAGCATGGACTTACACATGGCTGGTTTAGAGATTTACTGGTAAGTGTTACCAGTAGTTTCTCAACCCGTTATGAGCCTCATATCAGCATGAATTATCGAGTTGCTGGGGCCTGGCGTTTACCACCCCTAGACGAGATATGCGACATATCAGACGAGTAGACTGGACTGTACGGTAGTGTCACTGTCAGGCTTTTGCAAGAGTTGGAGCGGGCTTACTTGCTGATCTTCTGATTGCTCAATACCCGGGTAGCCGTTACGTCGAGCAAGTAACGCTGACGGCTTTTGGGTGCTTGATGTGATCATCACCTACTGTCGGCATATTGACGAGTCTCTAGAGTCCTATATAGAGGTTTTACTGGCTCAGGCAAAACGAAATAGGAGCGCCTATGTGATATGTGCGGGACCGAGAATAATACGTGTATGTGATACCGTATTCTATTCTCGCGACTTTTGTATCGAATGGTTATATGTGATATAGCCGGGTTATCGAATCAAGTGTTGATTCGAAAAGTTGGTATATTTTATGTTAGTCGGTTATATATGATATAGCCGGATTATTAAATCAAGTGTGGATTTAATAATTTAGTGTATAATTGTATATTTGATATACTAATTTACATTAACTAGCATTAGCTCACTTAAGCATTCTTTTCTCACTTGTATGTACATGTAATATATATGTGATATATATTGATGTGCATTGTTTTTGTGTGTGTCATGGTTGTTGATACACACTACATGGGTGTATAAGACATACACCATTTTAATTATAATGGTGGGGTTTTAATATTCAAAGTAAATACAAAATTAGTGGATAATTGTTCAAGTGCATGAAGCTTTGAGAAGCATGTGAGTGCATTGACCAAGTCCACTAGTTTTGTTTTACTTAGGATATTGAATAACCTAAACACTATAATTAGCCATAGTTATGTCTCTACATGAGTTAGTATATGATACCCATTCACCCATGGTTACTTATCTCACTTTGGATCAATTTCATTCTCATCTTTTTCTTCATCTTCTTCTTCCAAAAGAACAGCTTGCTAGGGTTTATTCCATATGAGGAATTATTGTGAGAAAAGAAATTCTAAAGTGAGCCCACTTCCTATTTCACCATCCTCTACTAGATTAGCACTTTAGTATAGGGTGTTTGCATCACTTTGGTGAAGTGGTAGCTTGAGTTTGTATTCCCTCGACGTAGATCATCTTCACCTCGAAGACTTCAAGAAAGACCGTTGCCCTCTTCTCATGGAGCCGTCCAAGAGTCCGGGAGTTCGATGATCGCAGCGAAGGGACTACTACAGGAGCTTATGAAGTGAAGGACCGATCTACAGAGGTTGTATTTCCTTTTCACTTAGATGTAAAATGGTATACATATGTTTTCGTATTATTTTCTAGTTAACGATTCTAGTTTAGAGTTCCTTGAAACGGAAATTTTTTGAAAATGGCATGGAAGATGCCTCCCGAAACCTTGCTGTCGTCGATAGGAACCCTACAGTTTTCACTGGCACAGATGCAGCGAAGGATCTATAGACAATCCTCGATAGGATTGCTAGGATCTATTGTTCATAGGGATGTTCTGACGAGATATGGATTGAGCTTGCGAGTTTTTATCTAGAGGGTCTTGCTCAGACGTAGTGCAAGTCAATCGAGAGAGGCCGAGCTGCAGATCTACCTCCTATGACTTAGGATAAATTTACAGCAGTATTTTTGCTCGTTTCCCTCCTTAGAGCGTTCGAGATGCCCGAGCTCGTAGTTTTGAGTCTTTGCGCAAGACTCCAGGGATGACAGTTTCCAAGTACGACATTTAGTTTACTCAGCGGTCCGATATGCTCCTTACCTGGTGGACACTAAAGAGAAACGGATAAGAGGTTCGTGTGGAGATTGGACACGTAGTTATTTCTTACTATCGACGCCCAGCCATTTTGCACTTACGTCGCTGCTATGGACGCGGCCTTACCGTTGGAGGAGCGCATTTCTAAGACTTCGGTCGTTTCTGGACTAAGAGGATTTGTACCGGAATGTCAGCTCAAGGCGGTTAGATAGACGGCGTTGTGACAGTTATTCGTTCGGTGATTTCTTCCGATAAGTATTTCCTTCTGGTGTCGTTTGAAATGGTATCCATATACTTTGTATCTATGTTTAGCCGATTGTAGTCCTTGCTAAATCATCCGCTTGTTGTGATTTCTTCCGTAAGCAAATTTCTTGTCGCTCGAAATGTTTTCATTCGTGTTTGTTTGTTCGTATCGGAGATAGGGACTCTTATGTTAATTTGATTCTTCTTAATATGTTTGACTTCGAAGTTCTTTTGGGCATGGATTGGTTAGCAACGTGTTGTGCGTCCGTGGACTGCCGTAAGGAGGCAGTCAGATTTGGTTTTCTGGGGGAGACAGTTCTTGTTTTTCGGGGAGGCCGTAGCGTCGCCTTTCCCAGTCGATTTCTTCTCTTGCCGCTACTCCGTTCATGAGGAATGGATGTCAGGGATTAGTAGCGTATGTTTGTGATGTTAGAGCCGCAGAGGTCCTGTTGGACCAGGTCCCATTTGTGAGGGAGTTTCCAGATGTCTTTCCTTACAAGTTGCTTGGTTTGTCGCCAGAGCCCGATGTTGAGTTCTGCTTTGACTTGATTCCCGGCACGTAGCCTTTTCTATACCGCCATATCGAATGGACCCGACGGAGCTCAGAGAACTGAAGGACCAGTTGCAACGATTGTTGGATAAAGGGCTTGTTCGTCCGAGTGGATTACTTTGGGGAGCTCCTGTTTCGTTCGTCAAGAAGAAAGATGGCAGTTGTGTTTGTGCATCGATTTGGTCAGTTGAATCGGGTTACTATGCGGAACAGATATCCCTTACCTCGTATCGACGATTTATTTGATTAGCTCCAGGGTGTGGGACATTTATCGGAGATTGACTTGCGATCAGGTGACCATTAGTTGCGGGTTCGAGAGGATGATATTCCGAAGACTGCTTTTTGTTGGATATAGTGCCCTCAGAGTCAATTATTGGATCGCAGGCACGTGATTGCAATGATTGAGGGTGGACCTATACCGGTAGGACAGTCTTACTCGAGAGGTTTGTATAATATCTGGTTTGTCTTTATCATCATGTATATGCTTTAAGTGACATTGTAGTTCACTATTACACGTTGATAGAGAATAGTATGCAACCATGGTTTATCTTTATCATCGAGTACTGTTTTAGGTGACCTTACAGGTCACTATTGCACGTTGATAGAGCCCTTAGGATTCTTGCTTGACTACTAGCAGTATGATGGCGATCATATACGTGAGAGTTGGGTGGTCTACAAGCACATCCTTAAAGTGGTCCATAATCGTGGGAGTTTTGAGACTGGCATCGATACTCCATTAGTAGACTAGTGTATACAGTCGAGACCCCGATGAGGGGCGGTGGACGGTCTCACAAGCCATTGGTGTCAGTTGGTTCACCTAAGATGTATACAGGTGCTCATTGGGTTATGAGTACACCGGACAGGACTCGCCGGGAACATGCTAATTGGTATTATACCTGACGTCAGATAGCAGTTCCCTGGTGACATGTGTACAGGTTAGTTCATCGAACTGAGATCGTCATGTTTCTCATGTGAGTTCCTACTGTGCTTTGATTACTACCCTACCACGGCTCAAAGGAGTCGTGCAAACAGGTTTTAGTTGGGTACAGTCCCGAGCCACATGGAGGCAGTAAGCGGATCGGCAGGGGTTTCATCTCTCTCGGTATTGGGGGTGAGATCGCGCTGTGCCTAGGAAAGCCATTACACGAAGTCCTTGGCCAAGGCAGGAGATTTACTGGTAGGTATTCCAGTAGTATCTCAGGGTGTTCTGGGCTACACTCCGACACGACTTGTACCGCATTTGGGGGTCTGACTTTTACCAACCCCCTAGGCCCGACATGCGATGCTCATAGACGAACGGACCGGACTGTACGGATATTGTCGCTGACAGGCTCAGTAGGGTGTCAGGATGAGTTCGCTCATCGACCTCCCTTTTGGTCAATACCTGGTAGCCCGTTACGTACGGCTAATACCTCTGAAGTGCTAGTGGTTAAATCCACAGCCAAAATATTGGCGAGTCTTTAGAGTCCCCCACAGACAGTTTCTCAAGTTTCGGGCGAAACGATGTAGAGGCCGTATGATATATGGCAGGGTCCGATCATATACGTGCAGTAGTGCACGGATCATGATCGGGCGGATCATACTAGCGGGCTTTGGTTTAAGCCGGATCCTAGTATTAGATTTGTTGGATTACTTTAGTTTCATCACATTCGCATTCGATCGGAATGCGGATGCAGTTATGTATATATAGGTGAGGGGTATCCTTGTGATCCGTCACGAGTGTACTTTAGATGTTGCAGGTTCCTTTTTTGTTGGACCAAACATTTGGATTAATGTTTGGATGGTGGAAATTATGAGCTAGAATTCATCATGAGATGCATTAAATGTAACATGGACATATATAGTGACTCATGGTCTCTTTTTTGTGTAAAATGTCACATTAGTGTTTGATTTGTGTGTTGAATTGATAAGAGGAGAGAGGGGGGCAGCCATGATATGGTTGTTAACTCTCATTTTATCATTCCATCACAAAAGAAAAGAAGGAGAAGAAAACATCTTCTTCTTCATTCTTCTCTAGCTCATAATCTCCATCAATGGCAACACCTTCAACCTCCATCCATCTCATGGATGCAAGAGACAAAGTGATCACAAACATCCTCTACATCACCTTGGACACGTCGGCTAGCGAACTTCGTGCCCGAATTGCTTCGGATGATGCGGGGGCCCGTAAAAAGACTCGATGATGTGGTGCCCTTTCCGATGAGGAGACCGGAGCTCGGAGATGTCGCGAGGAGCTTAGGATGGTGGCCAAAGACCGAAGGACACGGATCAATCGGTATAGCTTTCCAACCCTTTCTCTAGTTGCTAGTTATAGGTTAATGGTTCGATCCGGGATTAAAATCTGCGATAGCACCGGTTTCTAGTTTAGAAAAAGTTTTCGTTTCCGCATTTTGGCCTCCGACAGACGGCCAGGGCGCCACCGTAGACTTACATGGTATCAGAGCCACGCCATTAACCTTTACTAGCTTGCTCTAACGTGTTTAGAACTTCGATCGAACGAAATTTTCCAAAACTGCATTTCCAATCATGAAGTTTCTATCGAATTTTTATTATCGTCAAAAAATTATTTTGAGTATTGCAGAAAATCAAGCAGGCTTTTCTAAGAAAACTGCAGAAATTTTGTAGGCTGATTTCACTATAGCGCGGAGGAACTACGGCCGTACCCACATTTTGGCTGCGGTTCCGCCTCCGTACTGTAGCATCAGTCCACCAAAATTTCCACAGTGGTCTCTGACATGGAAATGGGGTTTCTGGTATTTTTTGTTTGGGCCCAGATTTGTTTGAGTACTGGGAATTGTGCTTGGGGCCCACTTCGGGGAAATTTTGTCGATCGAAAATTTTAAACATGTTAGTTTACAGTACTTACATTATATCTGCGACCGTGAATGTCATTTGATCGGTAAATCTTGTCTAATTTCTATAGCCCTTTTAGACGGATTTGCGAACGTGACATTGACGTTGATGTTCTGTGTTGTGCTGTGATGTTGCGGATTTGTCGTGGTGGATAGCCTGGATGCAATGGTAGTACAGTTTGGTTGTATATGTACATTTGATATTTCGGGGCGAGCGTCCGACATGTGGACTTCCGTTACTGCCTGTTTGTATTATTCTTTTGGGGCACGGCCGGGCTGAGGTCGATGTACCCGTTGAATATTTTTACTTTCTGTACTAGGATTACCCCGCGGTGGGGTGCACGGATAGCCGGGTTCTAGGGGGAAACGAGCCCGCATCTCATGGCTTTGAGATGGAGGGGCTTTATTCTAGAATTGGCGGGCTATTCGCCGCACTCGTAGGGGGTACAGGTTGACCAAAGGAGGGGTGCTCAAGTTACCGGATTCCGTGAAGTGCTGGGTAGTCCATTCACTTTGTTGAAGGGGGCTGCCTCGCTTCAGGTTTTGGCGGGTAACTTGCAGCGCCCGTAAGGGTCTAGGATTTCATTGCAGAGGCAATCCACACGACCAGGGGAACGTCGGGTTTCAGTAGCGGCTCTATGAAACCCGGGGATCCCAAATTATCTGTATTGTTCTGTGATGCTTATTACATTTCTGTGATGTTGCATTTTATCACGCGTTGAGTGAATATTATATATTGATATATATACTAATAGATGTTGTATATGTTTTACACCCGCGATAGTCCAGTCCCCGCTCTGTCGTTAGTTAAGTAACCTAACGGGTGATGACGGGACCCAGTGGCGAATGCGGATGGCATATACGTACATCGTATTTTCGTTCTTTATTGGTGTGATCAATTGATGGGACTGCATTGATTCAGATCAATGCAAGCTAGACAAACCTATTCTGATTTGTTGGAACATTTTTCAAAAAACTGTTATTGCAAGGGCGTTCTCTTTTGTTTTGCACAGTGGTATTCGGTTATGAATATCCAGCAGCTCAGTTGACGAGGCAAGGGCCGAGATCCCTTCACCGAGAGTGACCCCTTGGACAGAAGTTTGCATCAGGGTAATAACTTCACTATAGTAGATTACTTTTTGCTTTGCATCATGGTATTCAGTTGGAATATCCTGCACCTCATCCTACGGGGAAAGAGCCGAGATCCCTTCACTGGGAGTGACCTCTTTAGCAACGGTTTTCGCCACTATATTTTTATAAAAAGCTATCGGTTCCTTCAACGATGTCAAGTTCATTACGTTAAAGGTTTTTCACCAAAAATCATTTGTATCCCTCCGTCATTTCAGAGCGGTAGCACTTAGTATTCATGCTATGTTTGTTGGCCAAAGTCAAGGCATAGTGTATGGAAGCTATTTGTTACTTTTCTGTTGCATAGATAGATGCGTTGGTTTGGGACAGTCGTACTGCTTTATTGGCCAAAGTCAAGGGTAGGTACGGGTGGGTTCAAATTAACCTGGAAAATGACGGGTAGAACTTGACATGTGACTTATGATTTGTTGGCCAAAGTCATGGTCATAAGAGCATGGAGTAAAAATCACATCGGGAGTTTCTAAAGAAACTGAATCTTGCCAGTCATGCGCATACCTTCTGGAGTGTGATAACGTGAGTGGATTCCATCATGTTATCATGTGATGATAGTTGGATCCCGATTCCCACTGATGAGTTGGTTTACTCCTAAGGTGATCCCGACTAATTCTTCTTTCAGGTTTGGAGGAGAATTTGAGGTTACAGTGGGAGGTTTCCTGATTAGATAAAGTGATAACCATTCTGATCTAGGTTAGAGTGCATACAGAGTGTTTCTTTTCATTCTCTCTTGGCAACGACAATGGCCCGACCCTAGACTATGACTCAGTGACCGAGTTGACCGAACCTTCTTATAACACTGGCTTTTGGATTGTCAGAGTTGCATACCTCATTGCCACACCTACTTTTACCCTTTTCTCCAGAACACCCCGTATTACTACGAACATCCACTTCCATTGGATAAAACCATCGTATGGATATATACGAACTCGAAGGAACTCATTCGAGGATGGTTTTGTTGGAGATAGTGCCCTCAGAGTCAATTATTAGATCACAGGCACGTGATTGCAATGACTGAGGGAGGACCTATCCCGGTACGACAGTCTTACTCGAGATGATAGTATGCTATCAGGTTTACCTTTATCATCGTGTACTGCTTTAGGTGACCTGACAGGTCGCTATTACACGTTGATAGAGCCCCTAGGATTCTTGCTTGACTGCCAGCAGTATGAGGGCGATCATATAAGTGAGAGCTGGAGTCTATAAGCACATCCTTAAAAGGTCCCTAGTCGTGGGAGTTTTCGAGACAGGGCATCGATACTCCAGAGTAGACTAGTGTATACAGTCGAGACCCCGACGAGGGGCGGTGGCCGGTCTCACAAGCCACTGGTGTCAGTTGGATCACCTAAGATGTATACAGGTGCTCATTGGGTTATGAGTACACCGGACAGGACTCGCCGGGAACATGCTAGTTGGTCCTATACCTGACGTCAGATAGCAGTTCCCTGGTGACATGTGTACAGGTTAGTTCATCGACCTGGGGATCGTCATTTGTCTCGTGTGAGTTACCACTGTACTTTGATTACTACCCTACCCCGGCTCAAAGGAGTCGTGCAAACAGGTTTTAGTTGGGTACAGTCCCGAGCCGCATGGAGGCAGTGAGCGGATCTTCAGGGGTTCGTCTCTCCCGGTATTGGGGGTGAGGTCGCGCTGTGTCTAGGAGAGCCATTACACGAAGTCCTTGGCCAAGGAAGGAGATTTACTGGTAGGTATTCCAGTAGTATCTCAGGGTGTTCTGGGCTACACTCCGACACGACTTGTACCGCTTTTGGGGGTCTGACTTTTACCCACCCCCTAGGCCCGACATGCGATGCTCGTAGACGAACGGACCGGACTGTACGGATATTGTCACTGACAGGCTCAGTAGGGTGTCAGGATGAGCTCGCTCATCGACGTCCCTTTTGGTCAATAGCTGGTGTCCCGTTACGTATTGGCTTATACCTCTGACGTGCTAGTGGTTAAATCCACAGCCATAGTATTGACGAGTCTTTAGAGTCCACCACACTTTCAGTTATTCATGCTTTCGGGCAAAACGCTGTAGAGGCCGTATGGAGATATGGCAGGGTTCGATCAGATACGTGCGGTATTATACGGATGGTGATCGAACGGTTTTTACTAGCCGGCTTTGGCTTAAGCCGGATCCTGGTATTTGATAGTGTAGTTTTGTCTCATTGCATTTGTATCCGGTCGGAATACAGATGCGGGTGTGTATGCACAGTATGGGGGTTTTCCTGTAATTTATTACGGGACCAGTTTTCTGGAGTTGCCAGTTTGCATTCCGTTCCGGCCGGTTTTCTCTTTTTCCTTCCCGGTCGGACTTTTCGTTGGAGGGTGTTAATTGCAAGTTTGCAATTAACTTTTTGTGGAGGGGGTTTCTTGCAAAAGTTTGATTATGAAATCTTCTTTGCTATTCTTGCATTAATTAGGATTTGATAGGATATGGTTTGTGTAATGAGTGGAGTGATGGGCCAGCCACTGTTGAAGGATGAGGGGTGTGTTTTAATTTTGTGTGTGAATAATTCCTTGTTGACTTTATTAGTGGACCCCCCCCCCTTTTGTGTGCTGTGAAAGTTTTTTTCCTTTGAGGATTAATTTATTCACACATCAATTAAGATGAGAGCTTGCTTCTTTTTTCTTTGGATTCACAGTGAGCATTAGTTTTTTGGCCGAGCTCTTTTGCTTGATGGAATGCTCATTTTCCAGCAAGCATCTATTGTAAATCCTTGTGCACATTTTTCTCCATCATGGCAACTCCTCATAAATCCCAAAGAGACAACTATACTATTCATTCTACAGCAAATCTTGGGCGCGTCGGTTAGCCAACTTCGCGCCCGAGTTGCCTCGGTATAGAGGTGGGAGCCCGTAAAAGAATCCGGCTACGTGGTGCCCTTCCGGCGACGAGGTGGAGACCGGACATTCCGCGGGAGATCGGGACGATGACGAGAAGACCGGAGGACTCGGATCACTCGGTACATCTCTTCCCTTTCTTGTTAGTAGCTTAGACTTGTTAATGGTTACGATCCGGGTGTTTTGTGCGCGGTGGTGCCGGTTTGCTAAGTCCGCAAAATTAAAGTTTATCACCGCTTCCGCATTCCGGCGTCGGATTGACGGCCGGGGCGCCGCCGTGCACTTACAGTGGTATCAGAGACTCGCCATTAACTTCGTCTAGCTTCGTTTGATGTGTTTTGCATTTCCGATCGACCAAAATTCCAAAATCTACATTTTCCTTTACATCAGTTTTCTGTTGAAATTTTTTGGGCTCTAAAAATTTTTCGGGTGGTCTCAGAATGATGTGCAGGGAGTTCTAAGACATCTGGGAAAATTCGAGTCATTGACCTTTCAACAGGAGCGCGGAACCGCGGCCAATACCCACTTGGGGCCGCGGTTCCGCCGCAGTTTGTATGGATCAATGGGCCGGGTTTTTCTAGTGGACTTCTGGGCTTATTTTGGGGGTTTTGGAATATTAAAATTGGGCCCAGATTTTCTGTGAGTGCTACAGTATTGCTTGGGGGCCCACTTGTTAATTTTTGATCGATCGGATATTTTAAACACATTTTTTCACAGTATTTACATTATATCTGCGACCGTGAATGTCACTCGATCGGTAAATCCGGTCTAACTGCTATAGCCCGGTTAGACGGATTTGCGAACGTGATTTTCACGTTGATGTTCTGTGTTTTGCTGTGATGTTGCGGATCGGTCGTGCGGATAGCCTGGATGTAATGCTAGTACTGTTTCTGTTGTATTATGTACATTTGATATTGCGGGGCGAGCGTCCGACATGTGGACTGCCGTCACTGCCTGATTGTATTATTCTTTTGGGGCACGACCTGGTTGCGGTCGATGTACCCGTTGTATGTATATTTTACTTTCTGTACTAGGGTTACCCCGCGGAGGGGTGCACGGATAGCCGGGTTCTAGAGGGCAACAGGCCCGCATCTCAGGGCATTGAGACGGAGGGGCTTCAGTCTGGAATTGGCGGGCTATTCGCCGCACTCGTAGGGGGTACAGGTTGCCCAGGAGGGGTGCCCAAGTTGCCGGATTCCGTGAAGTGCTGGGTGGTCCATTCACGGTGCTGAAGGGGGCTGCCTCGCTTCAGGTTTTGGCGGGTAACTTGCCGCGCCCGTAGGGGTCTAGGATTTCATTGCACAGGCTATCCACACGACCAGGGGAACGTCGGGTTTCAGTAGTGGCTCTGTGAAACCCGGGGATCCCAGATATCTGTTTTGTTCTGTGATGCTGTACATTTCTGTGATGTTGCATTTTATTCACGCCTTGAGCGAAATACTATATATTGGTATATATATTAGTAGATGTTGTATATGTTTTTCATCCGCGCTAGTCCAGTCCCCGCTCTGCCGTTAGTTAGCTAACCTAACGGGTGATGACGGGACCTAGTGGCGAATGCGGATGGCATATACGTACGTCAGTATATTTTCGTTCTTTGTGGTGTGATTAAATGATGGGACTGCATTGATTCGGATCAATGCAAGTTAAAACAAACCTAATCTGATGTTGTTGGAACATTTTTTCAAAAAGCTGTTATTGCAAGGACGTTCACTTTTGTTTTGCATCGTGGTATTCATTTGGAATATCCTGCTCCTCAGTCGACGAGGCAAGGGCCGAGATCCCTTCACCGGGAGTGACCCCTTGGACAGAAGTTTGCGTCAGGGCATTAACTTCACTATAGCCGATTACTTTTGCTTTGCATCGTGGTATTCATTTGGAATATCCTGCACCCCATTCTACGGGGAAACAGCCGAGATCCCTTCACCGGGAGTGACCTCTTTAGTGAAGGTTTTCGTCACTATATTTTCTAAAAAGCTATCCGTTCCTTCAACGATATCAAGTTCACTACGTTAAAGGTTTTCGCCAGAAACCATTCGTAGCCCTCCGTCGTTTCATATGGGTAGTCAATAGTATTCAAGCTGTGTTTGTTGGCCATAGTCAAGGCACAGTGTTTGGTAGCTGTTGGTTATTCATATGCAGCATAGATAGATGCGTTGGTTTGGGACAGTCGTATAGCCTTGTTGGCCCTAGTCAAGGGCTTGTACGGGTGGGTTCAAATCAACCTGGACAATGACGGGTAGAACTTGACATGTGACTTATGATTTGTTGGCCTTAGTCAAGGTCATAAGAGCATGGGGCAGAAATCACATCGGGAGTTTCAAAAGAACTGAAACTTGCCAGATATGCGCATACCTTCTGGAGTGTGATACCGTGAGCGGATTCCGTCACGTTATCATGCGATGAGAGTTGGATCCCGATTCCCACTGATGAGTTGGTTTACTCCTCGGGTGACCCCGACTAATTCTTCTTTCAGGTTTGGAGGAGAATTTGAGGTACAGTGGGAGGTTTCCAGATTAGATAAAGGGATAACCATTCTGATCTAGGTTAGAGTGCACGCTGAGTATTTCTTTTCTCTCTCTCTTTGGCAGCGACCATTGACCCGACCCTAGACTTTAACTCAGTGACCAAGTTGACCGAACCTTCTTAAACACTGGCTTTTGGATTGTCAGAGTTGCAGACCTCATTGCCACTCCTACTTTTACCCTTTTCTCCAGGACACCCCGTATCACTACGAACGTCCACTTCGATTGGACAAAACCATCGTATGGTTAGATACGAACTCGAAGGAATTCGAGGATGGTTTCCGGTTCTGGAGAAAACGGATAGGATTATTCAGTTGTCTTTTCTTTTCACCCTCTCTCAAGTTGCGAGTACTCCTTGGTTTAGGAGTAGTACACCTATTACGCAAATTGGACAGTCTTCTTCCAAACCATAGGCAGGTGCCGACCGGTAGGGAATGAAGAAAACCAATTAGCCTAAATGGTGTACAGAAGGTATTAAGTTCAGACAAAGAAAGGGATTAGTAAGAGGGCAAGGTAAATTGCGACTGATATTCACGACCAAACCAAGTATTTCATTACCACTCCCACATCACCTTTGTGTTTCTCCAGGACACTCCGTATCACTACGAAGATCCACAGTTATTTGGATATTCCATCGTATGGTTATATACGAACTCGAAAGGAACTTGTTCCAGTTCGGGGATGGATTCTGGTTCAGGAGAGATAAGAATAAGGTTTATTCGGTTGTCTTTTATCTTCACCTTCTCTCGCATTGCGAGTGTTCCTAGGATTGGGACAGTATACCCATTATGCTTATTGGATAGTCTTCTTCCAAACCATAGGCAGGTGCCGAACGGTAGGGAAGGAAGAAAACCATTTGGGCTAAAGGGGTGTACAGAAGGTTACGACTAAAGACATATAAAGGGATTTGGAGAGGTGGCAAAGAAACACACGGTTACAGTTGTGAATCTGGATAATGGAAGAGGCATTACTAGGAATACCGGGATACCCCATCGAAACATTTTAATGTTTCAGTTTCACTGTGTACTGTTAAAAGAAAACTGATTTCCCGATTAGACGCTTGCTCCAGGGTATGTATTTACCAGGTATGATTCTCACATCTGTATGGTTTACAGATGATAAGTGGGAGTAAGCTATTGGGAATTGGGTGATCATCCTCATTATATCAGGATTCGTTGTAATCGGTGATGTTTTAGGAGATCACCTGGGCTGTTTGCCAGTCGGCAAATATTTGTTTTTGAATATCCGCTGTTGTGCACCAATTTCAAGTTGATATATCTGTACGTCTATTTTAATAGAGTGAGATATACCTTTTGATATTATGTCGATGACATTTACCTATATCAGTAGATGGTTAGGTACGGAGCATTAAACAGCGGTGTAATTCTTCTTAACCATAAGTACAGTTTTCAACCTGCGACACACAGTGAAAGAGTTGTAAGACTCAGCGGACTTATACAGAGTATTGTATGTTGTCCAGTGTCCATTGGGACAGAGGGGTTGGTCCTCATACTATATTCTGTTTACTTTTAACTTCTCTAGTTCTTAGACATGTGTTTCGTAGAAACACAGGGTCTAAGTTTTTGAGGAGTTATAGGTATTTGAATAGAGTAGAGAACCAGGTGTAGCAAGTATCGGGATTCTTCAAAGTGATCGAAGATGTAGATACTTGTGTATGGTATTCAGTTGATAGTAATGATAAAGAGAAATTGCTTCTCTTTCAGGTTACTCATAATTGGAAGCATTCCTAAGTTGAGTAACGCTGATCGACCTCTCTCCATTTTGTTGACATGCACTGGAGACAGCTGCATGATTTGAATCTGGTTCAATTAAATCAGTGCCTCTGGTTCTATATTTGATATAGAACAGTTCATATCTTAACGTTGTTAAGGTACGGGGAGTTGTCCGGCTTATGATTAAAACCAGACTCTGGACAGCTCAAGGCGCGTTTCTGTAATGGCTGTTTGTGGGTTGACCCAGGCTATGACGAGGGTTGACTTTCTACCATCTGGAAGATCAATAGTGATATTGTTCTTAACTCGCCACATTTTAAAAGAAATGGTTATTTTTCAAAAACAGTAGTGGGAGTATGGTAGAACTGGAAGTGATTCCAGAACCGCAAACGATTACTGAAGATTTGATAAGGAACCTAAAGATTCAATCTGTTTTGACATTCCATTAGCCACTCCGCAGATAAGGTGGGTAACTTCAGGCACCCGAGAGGTACTCCGGTAGCCTCAAGGACAGTGACAGGGAAGTTCTTGTTTACCCACACTTGCCATTGTTGTTGTTCCAGGCTGCGAGACCCGGCAGGAGGATGAGTATAGCGTCGTTCTAAACTAGCTTTAGAAGTGCACGTCTATATGACTCTGCCAGAGGGTTGTCGTAGTCAGTGGGAGCAGTGGAAGCATTGGTGGACATCAGGCTTATGTCTATTTATAGACTAAAGCAGATATAGCGGAGATAGATCATCTATTTCTGATGTGACAGTCATGGGTTTGACGTCATCAGAATAGGGGACGGATCTGTTGAGAAGGTAGTAGGGTGTGATATCCGGGTTTTGGATGACATACACAGAGTAGGAAAGGAAACTCCTATACTACGATCGGTTATACTTTGGTCGTCACACAGTGTTTTCTCCACAAAGGATTTGGACATTATATCAGACATACTGGTTACTAGATCTATGGTTTTTAGATCTAGATTTGGGTGGTTTCCCAATCAGGGTACTTTGACAGCATTCTAAGAGTATTTAGAATGGACGACTCCTGACACGGTAGTGTACCTGCAGGTGATGGAGTCACCCTCTCTAAAGGTGTCTTATAGACTAAACAAGAGAGGGATGCGCATGATTGACAGATCACTTGCTTAGGCAATTGAGTCAATCATGAGATGTCAAGTACCACACCAGATGTTGTTCTTGCACGAGATGCAATAAGTTGACATTGATCCAATCCTGGAGAAGCAGTCGGAAGCAGTTTTAGAACATATGTGGATGTTCTAGGGATATGATAATGACAGCCTCATTTGGGAGACAGTTATCATTCCAGGCTTCCAAGGTGACATGGACGACAAGGAGGTTGTCAGAGCTATAGTTTTCCTTCTGATGAGGGGCAGTATTTTGGACAGGTGGTCCAAGGCAATACTGAGGGTGGCATGACGCAGGATACTGATTAATTTCAGTTGACGATACAGTCTAAGAAGTTTGGATTTGGAGTTCATTTTTGAGCTCAGTCCCATCAGATATCCAGACACTCTAAGACAGGTATTGCTCATTTCGGGAGATGGCTTTCTCCGCGAACTTGAGATATAGAGAGACATAGAAAGAAACTTCAGAGCGGATCCACTCACTGAGGCTATTCCTCGAACGCAATAGTCTCGCAAACGAGCTTTGTGAGACTGACTAGTAGAGGAGTTGGGTGTTCGGTATCACACGGGCTGTGAGTATGCGACATCGCAATAATTAGCCTTGAGTGCAAGTGGGAGATTGTTGGAGATAGTGCCCTCAGAGTCAATTATTGGATCACAGGCACGTGATTGCAATGATTGAGGGAGGACCTATCCCGGTACGACAGTCTTACTCGAGATGATAGTATGCTATCAGGTTTACCTTTATCATCGTGTACTGCTTTAGGTGACCTGACAGGTCGCTATTACACGTTGATAGAGCCCCTAGGATTCTTGCTTGACTGCCAGCAGTATGAGGGCGATCATATAAGTGAGAGCTGGAGTCTATAAGCACATCCTTAAAAGGTCCCTAGTCGTGGGAGTTTTCGAGACAGGGCATCGATACTCCAGAGTAGACTAGTGTATACAGTCGAGACCCCGACGAGGGGCGGTGGCCGGTCTCACAAGCCACTGGTGTCAGTTGGATCACCTAAGATATATACAGGCGCTCATTGGGTTATGAGTACACCGGACAGGACTCGCCGGGAACATGCTAGTTGGTCCTATACCTGACGTCAGATAGCAGTTCCCTGGTGACATGTGTACAGGTTAGTTCATCGACCTGGGGATCGTCATTTTTCTCGTGTGAGTTCCCACTGTACTTTGATTACTACCCTACCACGGCTCAAAGGAGTCGTGCAAACAGGTTTTAGTTGAGTACAGTCCCGAGCCGCATGGAGGCAGTGAGCGGATCTTCAGGGGTTCGTCTCTCCCGGTATTGGGGGTGAGGTCGCGCTGTGTCTAGGAGAGCCATTACACGAAGTCCTTGGCCAAGGCAGGAGATTTACTGGTAGGTATTCCAGTAGTATCTCAGGATGTTCTGGGCTACACTCCGACACGACTTGTACCGCTTTTGGGGGTCTGATTTTTACCCACCCCCTAGGCCCGACATGCGATGCTCGTAGACGAACGGACCGGACTGTACGGATATTGTCACTGACAGGCTCAGTAGGGTGTCAGGATGAGCTCGCTCATCGACGTCCCTTTTGGTCAATAGCTGGTGTCCCGTTACGTATTGGCTTATACCTCTGACGTGCTAGTGGTTAAATCCACAGCCATAGTATTGACGAGTCTTTAGAGTCCACCACACTTTCAGTTACTCATGCTTTCGGGCAAAACGCTGTAGAGGCCGTATGGAGATATGGCAGGGTTCGATCAGATACGTGCGGTATTGCACGGATGGTGATCGAACGGTTTTTACTAGCCGGCTTTGGCTTAAGCCGGATCCTGGTATTTGATAATGTAGTTTTGTCTCATTGCATTTGTATCCGGTCGGAATACAGATGCGGGTGTGTATGCACAGTATGGGGGTTTTCCTGTAATTTATTACGGGACCAGTTTTCTGGAGTTGCCAGTTTGCATTCCGTTCCGGCCGGTTTTCTCTTTTTCCTTCCCGGTCGGACTTTTCGTTGGAGGGTGTTAATTGCAAGTTTGCAATTAACATTTTGTGGAGGGGGTTTCTTGCAAAAGTTTGATTATGAAATCTTCTTTGCTATTCTTGCATTAATTAGGATTTGATAGGATATGGTTTGTGTAATGAGTGGAGTGATGGGCCGGCCACTGTTGAAGGATGAGGGGTGTGTTTTAATTTTGTGTGTGAATAATTCCTTGTTGACTTTATTAGTGGACCCCCCCCTTTTGTGTGCTGTGAAAGTTTTTTTCCTTTGAGGATTAATTTATTCACACATCAATTAAGATGAGAGCTTGCTTCTTTTTTCTTTGGATTCACAGTGAGCACTAGTTTTTTGGCCGAGCTCTTTTGCTTGATGGAATGCTCATTTTCCAGCAAGCATCTATTGTAAATCCTTGTGCACATTTTTCTCCATCATGGCAACTTCTCATAAACCCCAAAGAGACAACTATACTATACATTCTACAGCAAATCTTGGGCGCGTCGGTTAGCCAACTTCGCGCCCGAGTTGCCTCGGTATAGAGGTGGGAGCCCGTAAAAGAATCCGGCTACGTGGTGCCCTTCCGGCGACGAGGTGGAGACCGGACGTTCCGCGGGAGATCGGGACGATGACGAGAAGACCGGAGGACTCGGATCACTCGGTACATCTCTTCCCTTTCTTGTTAGTAGCTTAGACTTGTTAATTGTTACGATCCGGGTGTTTTGTGCGCGGTGGTGCCGGTTTGCTAAGTCCGCAAAATTAAAGTTTATCACCGCTTCCGCATTCCGGCGTCGGATTGACGGCCGGGGTGCCGCCGTGCACTTACAGGTTTCCGGTTCTGGAGAAAACGAATAGGACTATTCAGTTGTCTTTTCATTTTACCTTCTCTCAGGTTGCGAGTGTTCCTTGGATTAGGACGGTACACCTACTACGCTAATTGGATAGTCTTCTTCCAAACCATAGGCAGGTGCCGAACGGTAGGGAATGAAGAAATCCGATTAGCCTAAGTGTGGTGTACAGAAGATATTAAGTAAAGACAAATAAAGGGATTATAAAGAGGGCAAAGTAAATTGCGATTGCTATTCATGACCAAACCAAGTATTTCATCGCCACTCCTACTTCACCTTTGTATTTCTCCAGAAAACTTCGTATCACTACGAAGATCCACAGTTATTTGGATACTCCATCGTATGGTTATATACGAACTCGAAAGGAACTTGTTCCAGTTCGGGGATGGATTCTGGTTCAGGAGAAATAAAAATAAGGTTTATTCAGTTGTCTTTTATCTTTACCTTCTCTCGCGTTGCGAGTGCTCCTAGGATTAGGACAGTACACCTATTACGCTTATTGGATAGTCTTCTTCCAAACCATAGGATGGTGCCGAACGGTAGGGAAGGAAGAAAACCATTTAGCCTAACGATGGTGTGCAGAAGGTAGCGACTAAAGACAAATAAAGGGATTTGGAGAGATGGCAATGAAATGTACGGTTACAATCATGAATCTGGATAATGGAAGAGGCATTAGTAGGAATACCCGGATACCCCTACGAAACATTTTCATGTTTCAGTTTCACTATGTATTGTTAATAGAAAACTGATTTTCCAATTAGACACTTACTCCAGGGTATGTATTTACCAGGTATGATTCTCACATCTGTATGGTTTTACAGATGATGAGTGGGAGTAAGTTATTGGGAATTAGGTGATCATCCTCATTATATCGGGATTCATTATAATTGGTGATATTTGAGGAAATCGCCTGGGTTGTTTGCCGGACGGCAAATATTTGGTTTTGAATATCCGTTGTTATGCACCAATTTCAAATTGATATATCTGTACGTTTATTTTCATAAAGTAAGAAATAACTTTTTGAAATTATGTCGGTGACATTTACCTATATCAATTGATGGTTAGGTAACGAGCATTAAACAGCGGTGTAATTCTTCATAACCATAGTACAGTTTTCAACCTACGACGCACAGGGTTTGAGTTATTCAACTCAGGGGACTTATACAGAGTATTGTATGTTGTCCAGTGTCTATGAAGACAGAGGGGTTGGTACTCGTACTATATTCTGTTTACTTGTGACTTCTCTAGTTCTTAGACATGTGTTTCGTAGAAATGCAAGGTCTAAGTTTTGAGAAGTTATAGGTATAAGAATAAAGTAGAGAACCAGGTGTTGCAAGTATCAGGATTCTTCAAGGTGATCGAAGATGTAGATACTTGTATATGGTATTCAGTTGATAGTAATGGTTTTTAGAAACTTGTTTCTCTTTCAGGTTACTCATATCTAGGTGCATTCCTAAGTTGAGAACGCTGATCGGCCTCCTTCCATTTAGTTAACATGCACTGGAGACAGTTGCATGATTTGAATCTGGTTCCAATTAAATCAATGGCTCTGTTTCTATATTGGATATAGAACGGTTCATATCTTAACGATGTTAAGGTACGGGAAGTTGTCCGGCTTATGCTTAAAACCAGACTATGGATAACTCAAGGCACGTTTCTGTAATGGCAGTTTGTGGGTTGACCCAGGCTATGACGAGGGTTGACTTTCTACCATCTAGAAGATCAATAGTGTTATTGTTCTTGACTCGCCACAGTTTTAATAAAAATGGATTTTTTGAGAAAACGGTAGTAGGAGTATGGTAGAACTGGAAATGATTTCAGAACCGCAAACGATTACTGAAAATTTAATAGGACCTAAAGATTCAATTTGGATTGACATTCCATTGGCCACTTCGCAGATGATGGTCCGTAACCTCAGGTACCCGAGAGGTACTCCGGTAGCCTCAAGGACGGTGACAGGGAGGTTCTTGTTTACCCAGACTTGATACTACTGTTGTTCCAGACTATGAGACCCAGTGGGAGGATGAATATAGCGTCGTTCTGAACTAGCTTTAGAAGTGCACGTGTATATGACTCTGCCAGAGGGTTGTCGTAATCAGTGGTGCAGCGGAAGCGTAGTGGACAACTAGCTTATGTCTATTTATGGACTAAACCAGATATAGCGGAGATAGATCATCTATTTCTGATGTGACGGTCATAGGTTTGACTTCATCAGAATCGGGGATGGATCTCTTAAGAAGGTAGTAAGGTGTGATGTCCTGGTATTTGGATGACATACACATAATAGGAAGCGATTCCTATACTACGATCGGTTATACTTTGGTTGTCACACGGTGGTTTCTCCACATAGGGCTTGGATATTATATCTGACATTCTGGTTACTAGGTCTATGGTTTTAGATCTAAATTTGGGTAGTTTCCCAATCTATGTACTTAGACATCATTCTACAGCTGTTTTAGAATGGACGACTCCTGGCACGGTAGTATACCTGCAGGTAATGGAGTCACCTCTCTAAAGGAGTCTTACAGACTAAAGGGGAGAGGGATGTGCATGATTGGCAGATCACTTGCTTAGGCAATTGAGTTGATCATGAGATGTCAAGTACCACATCAGATGTTGTTTTTGCATTAGATGCAATATGTTGATATTGATCTAATCCTGGAGAAATGATCGGAAGCAGTTTTAGGACATAAGTGGATGTTCTAGGGAAATGATAACGACAGCCTCTTTCGGGAGACGGTTATCATTCCAAGCTTCCAAGGTGACCTGAATGACAGAGTGACTGTCAGAGTTATAGTTTTCCCTCTGACGAGGGGCAGTATTTTGGACAGGTGGTCCAAGCGGATACTGAGGGAAGCATGGCTCAGGATACTGATTAAGTTCAGTTGACGATACTGTCTAAGAAGTTTGGATTTGGAGTTCATTTATGAGCTAGGTCCCATCAGATATCCAGATATATTCTAAGACAGGTATTGCTTATTTTGGGAGATGGCTTGCTCCGCGAACTTGAGATAAACAGAGACATAGAAAGAAACATCAGGACGGATCCACTCACTGAGGCTATTCCTCGAACGCAATAGTTTCGCAAACGGGCTTTGTGAGACTGATTAGTAGAGGAGTTAGGCGTTCGGTATCACACAGGCTGTGAGTATGCGACATTGCAATAATTAGCCTTGAGTGCAAGTGGGATATTGTTGGATATAGTGCCCTCAGAGTCAATTATTAGATCGCAGGCACGTGATTGCAATGATTGAGGAGGACCTATACTGGTAGGACAGTCTTACTCGAGAGATTTGAATACTATCTGGTTTGTCTTTATCATCATGTACATACTTTAGGTGACATTGTAGTTCACTATTACACGTTGATAGAGAATAGTATGCTACCATGGTTTATCTTTATCATCGTGTACTGCTTTAGGTGACCTTACAGGTCACTATTGTACGTTGATAGAGCCCTTAGGATTCTTGCATGACTACCAGCAGTATGATGGCGATCATATACGTGAGAGTTGGGTAGTCTATAAGCACATCCTTAAAATGGTCCCTAGTCGTAGGAGTTTCGAGACTGGGCATCGATACTCCATTAGTAGACGAGTGTATACAGTCGAGACCCCGACGAGGGGCGGTGGCCGGTCTCACAAGCCATTGGTGTCAGTTGGTTCACCTAAGATGTATACAGGTGCTCATTGGGTTATGAGTACACCGGACAGGACTCGCCGGGAACATGCTAGTTGGTATTATACCTGACGTCGGATAGCAGTTCCCTGGTGACATGTGTACAGGTTAGTTCATCGACCTGATATCGTCATGTGTCTCATATGAGTTCCCACTGTGCTTTGATTACTACCCTACCACGGCTCAAAGGAGTCTTGTAAACAGGTTTTAGTTAGGTACAGTTCCGAGCCATATGGAGGCAGTGAGCGGATCGGCAGGGGTTTCGTCTCTCCCAGTATTGGGGATGAGATCGTGCTGTGTCTAGGAGAGCCATTACACGAAGTCCTTGGCCAAGGCAGGAGATTTACTGGTAGGTATTCCAATAGTATCTCAGGGTGTTCTGGGCTACACTCCGACTCGAATTGTACCGCTTTTAGAGGTCTGACTTTTACCAACCCCCTAGGCCCGACATGAGATGCTCATAGACGAACGGATCGGACTGTACGGATTTTGTCACTGATAGGCTCAGTAGGGTGTCAGGATGAGTTCGCTCATCGACCTCCCTTTTGGTCAATACCTGGTAGCCCGTCACGTACAGCTAATAGCTCTGACGTGCTAGTGGTTAAATTCACAGCCAAAGTATTGACGAGTCTTTAGAGTCACCCACAAACAGTTTCTCTTGTTTCGGGCGAAACGATGTAGAGGCCGTATGACATATGGCAGGGTCCGATCATATACGTGCAGTAGTTCATGGATCATGATCGGGCGGATCATACTAGTGGGCTTGGGTTTAAGCCGGATCCTAGTATTAGATTTGTTGGATTACTTTAGTCTTATCGCATTCGCATTCGGTCGGAATGCGGATACAGGTATGTATATACAGGTGAGGGGTATCCTTGTGATCCGTCACGAGTTTATTTTAGATGTTGCAGGGTCTTTTTTTGTTGGACCAAACATTTCGATTAATGTTTGGATGGTGGAAATTATGAGCTAGAATTCATCAAGAGATGCATTAAATGTGACATGGACATATATAGTGATTCATGGTCTCTTTTTTTGTGTAAGATGTCACATTAGTGTTTGATTTGTGTGTTGAATTGATAAGAGGAGAGAGAGAGGGGCAGCAATGATATGGTTGTTAACTCTCATTTTATCATTCCATCACAAAAGAAAAGAAGGAGAAAAAAACTTCTTCTTCTTCTTTCTTCTCTAGCTCATAATCTCCATCAATGGCAACACCTTCAACTTCCATCCATCTCATGGATGCAAGAGACAAAGTGATCACAAGCATCCTCTATATCACCTTGGACACGTCGGCTAGCGAACTTTGTGCCCGAGTTGCTTCGAATGAAGCGGGAGCCCATAAAAAGACTCGATGATGTGGTGCCCTTTCCGACGAGGAGACCGGATCTCGGAGATGCCGCGAGGAGCTTAGGATGGTGGCCAAAGACCGAAGGACACGGATCAATCGGTATAGCTTTCCAACCCTTTCTCTAGTTTCTAGTTATAGGTTAATGGTTCGATCCGGGATTAAAGTCTGCGATAGCGCCGGTTTCTAGTTTAGAAAAAGTTTTCGTTTCCGTATTTTGGCCTCGGACAGACGGCCAGGGCGCTACCGTAGACTTACACTTTTCACACGTTACGGGCGTTATGAGTTTTGGTGATACCGTTCAAGCTCACCAAAGCCCAGCAGCGTTTATGGACTTGATGAACCGCATAGTCAGGCCATTTCTTGATCAATTATTATCATCTTCGTTGATGACATTTTAATACACTTTTGGAGCCGAGTGGAGCCTAAGCAGTAATTGAGGATTTCGTTGCAGACTTTGAGGGAGCACCAGCTATTCGCTAATTTATCCATGCGTGTTTTCTGGTTGGATAGTGTGGACTGTTGGGACCCGTAGTTAAGAGAGATAGTATATGTATAGAACCGAATGAGATCGAGACCGTTCAGCATTGGCCAAGACCTGTATCAGTGACGGAGGTTCGCAGCATTTTGGGTTGGACGGATACTACTAATATTTCATACAGGATTTTCGCATATAGCTGCAACGTTGACCGGGTTAATCCGGAAGGGAGTTCCTTTTTTTTTGAACTGAGGCATGCGAGCAGAGCTTTCAGCAGTTAAAGATTCGTTTGACTACGACGCTAGTATTGTCTTTGCCTTCAGGATCAGGCGGTGTTGTTGGTTATGGCGATGCTTCTCGGCAACTGAAGAAGCACGAGCAGAACTATTCCATGCATGATTTAAAGATGGCTGTAGTGATTTTTATACTTAAGATTTGGAAACGAGTCATGCCAAATATTTACGGATCACAAGAAGCTTAAAGTACATCTTTCAGCAGCGAGATTTGAAACTGAGGCAGCACCGATGGGTGGAGCTAGTGAAGACTACGACTGCGAGATTCTTTATCATCCGGGCAAGGCAGATGTTGTGGCAGATGCTATGAGTTGGAGGCCAGGAGGTAGTTTTTCTTGTTTAAACACAGTTCAGAGACAGTCGACGGCAGATTGGCAGATTCTTTATGACAGCCGAGTACAATTCGAGTTATTCGACCGGAGGACAACTTGTCCGTGTCAGTGCACATCCACAATTACTTGGTCGTATCCGTAAGGCATAGTCCGATGGCGTTAGTTTGTCAGAGATCATAGAGCAGCTTCGACAAGACAGAGATTCAGAGTTCGTGACTAATGATCATGAAGTACTACGATTTGGGACTCGACTATGTGTGCCAAATTTCGAAGGACTGAGACGCAATATTTTTAGAGAAGGTGCATAAGTCGACATATAGTGTTTATCCGGTTTCCACCAAGATGTATCATAACGTAAGAAATGTCTACAGATGTGAAGGGATGAGGAGAGATATCACAGACTTTGTTTTGGTTGTTGACTTGTCAGCAAGTCAAGGCCGTGCTTCAGAGGCCAGCAGGAGAATTACAACCTTTGCCTATTCCGGAGTAGAAATTGGAACATATTTCTATGGATTTTATCGTGGGTCTACCTAAGACCAGTTGAGAGTATCACTCTATTTGAGTAATCGTGGACCGATTAACGAAAGCAGCCCATTTTCTGCCAGTCAAGACCACTTTCGAACTCGATCAGTATATTCGGATATGTGTTGATAAGATGGTGTGAAGACATGGAGTTCCAACTTGTATTTTGTCCGACAGAGGCACCCAGTTCACAGCCGACTATTGTAGAAACGTTAAGAGACTTTGGACACCAGATTGAGTTTCAGTGCAGTTTTCTATCCGCAGACCGACGGTCAATCAGAGCGGACCATTTAGATTCTTGAGGACATGCTCCGATCTTGTGTTCTAGTCTTCGGTGGCAGTTGGGATCGCCTCTTGCCCTTGATAGAGTTTTCCTATAATAACAGCTTCCAGGAGGAGATTCAGATGGCACCCTTCGAGGCGTTATAGGAGGAGATGTCGATCGCCCGTATGGTGGACAGAGCTCAGTGAGAGCAGTATGTTGGGGCCACAGATTGTGCAGGAGGTGACCGAAAGAGATTCAGTTGATTCAAGATAAGGTAAGAGCGGCCTAGAGCAGGCTGAAGTTTAATGCTGATAGACGTCGTTGCAGACTTGTGTTCACCGTTGGCAATCATGTTTCTTAAAGGTTTCTCTGATGAAGGACGTGTTGAGATTCAGGAGAAATGGAAGGCTTAGTCACAAATATGTGGGTTCCTTAGAGATTCTCGAGCGTATCGGCACGATTGCTTATCATTTGGCTCTTCCACCTGGCTTTCCAGATTTTCACCCCGTGTTTCATGTATCGATGCTCCTCAAGTACCTTCTTGATCCCTCTCACGCGATGCAGCATCAGACGATCCAGGTGGAGCACAATCTTTCTTTCGCAAGAGCGGCCGATAGTCATTCCAGATCGGCAGGTAAAGAAACCGAGGTCCGAGGACATACCGTCCGTAATTTGTTCTTTGGCGTGGTTCGAGTGGCGAAGAGGACACGTGGGAAACCGAGGACGAGATGAGAGAGAGCTATTCCCGTGTGCGTAGTTAGATTTTAAATTCGGGGACCGAATTTCTTTAAGAGGGGAAGATTGTAACGTTTTAAAAGTAAATAGATAAATAAATCGTTTAGGAGAATTTTCCGATAACGGGTAAAACAACTCGTATTTTCCGTAAAACGTAACTATAATTATTTTTCAACATAGACTTAAATACGCCTATTTTAACTATGTAATTGCTAGTATTGGTATTTAATTAGTCATTTATAAATTATTGGTTTACTTAAATATTTTTCCTTAATTAATTATTTCAAATATTATTATAATATTTTACATATACATTTAATTAGTGGTAATTACTAAATGGAATGGGTTAAATATACAAATGTGAACCATGTCAACTTAAATACAAGTTTACAATATGTTTTCTTTTTCTCCACTTGTCTCCATGGTTCTAGACTATTCTAGGGTTAAGTAGAAATAATTTAATTAAGATATTAATTAAACGAAGTGAAAATAGGGATTTTCTAAACTTGACCAAAGACACACACACATACACACCCACACCCTTTGTGCTGGTCGAGCCTAGTGGTGTAGCCCCCCCTCTCTTTTCACCAATTTTCCATCTCAATTCCCATTTCAAAAATTAATAGAAAAGGAAATTGATATAATTAAAGAGATAAGTTAAAAGATGTAATTATTGAAGAGATTTCTACACACATCTACACACTTTAGTCTCTCTCTCTTCCCCTTAGCTGCTGGCCGAGCCCCTTGAGCAGCCCTCTCCTATTTTTCCCCATCTCATTTCCTCTCAAAAATCTCCAAAAAATCAATAAAAAATCAATGCAAAAACCTCACTAATTCTCCATTTAACCCTTACCCATTATTCTTGTTCAAATCTAACATGGATGTTGGAGCTAGAGAACCATTTTGGAGGCTAAGTTAGCATGCTAGATTTCAAAACTTGTGAGGTATAATCTCAACCTTATGTTAATTTGTTCTTTAATTTCTTTAAAACAAACATAATTAAGTATTATTATGGTTTTAACTTTAAGTTTGAAAATTAAAAGAGAGAGTTTTGAATTCAAGTTATGGTTTTGATTATTTGATTATGGTTGTGATGTGTAGTTTATCATCCTAAGAATTTCAAAACCTAACCTAGTTGCTAAATTGCTAATTTTTGCTTTTAAATTATCTTAATTAAATAATGCCGCAAACTAAATTTTTATGATTAACATAAATAGGTGATGTTAAAATCTAGTTAATAATTGTGTGACCTAATTAGGATATTAGGTGAGCATTGTGGCCACTAGGTTTGTTAAAACATCAAGATTTTAACTAAAATGTTAAATTGATGCTTACTAGATTTTTAGGATAAATCAAATTTAATTTAGTTTGAGGTTGAATTGAGCTATAACCTATCTCCTATAATATCTAGTGTGTTGTGAGCGCGTGATTGGTACGAATGGGTACTAGGATTGGTGGTTGTCACGTATAGCAACCCTAGTTGTGGTTTATGGCGTTGTTGCGAGCGCGTTTTGTGCACAAAGTGCGTGCGCGTCTAATGAATGCGCGTTGGTTGATTTGCATCGTTGTGTCCATGACTATTCATATATTTATCCTCTTAATTGCTTGTGTGCGATTCTAGGATCGGGTGCAGAGGCGTCGGATGTGGCGCAGAAAAGACATAGCTGAGATCGGATCAGATTTGCCGAGGCGTCCTGGTGAGTAGATGTATACATCTATGGGGGGATCGTCTTGATGGCGCGAGGTGCCCGATGGTTTAGTATTACTTGAAGTACTTGCATTATACGCGTAGTATCCTAGTTAGCCATCTCATTGCATCGCATTGTTATATATATATATATATATATATAATATATTTATGACATCATCTTATAGGACATTTGCACCATTACCATTGGTTCCTGCCGCACGTGCACTATTTATGTGAACACACACGCCTTTGGTAATTGCTATGTCACGAACACTATAGAACTTGATTTGGATCGGTAATTATGCATTTGTATCATATATAATCCGTAGGCTTATACCAGTATATTCATTTCATTAAGATGGATACGTAGGATTGTTATTCATATGTACATACCGCATTGCATTATAATTCATGCATAGTTTTTGGCTGTATTTCGCATGGTATATACTACCGTATCATAGATTTCCATCATCACCAGCAAGTTTATATATTATGATTCTTCTCGAGAATTTCAGTATTTATGAGATTCTGGATTTTGGGGAAAACCGCAAGAATTTTAAAAAGCTGTTATCATTTTAAAAATGCAAGTTATGGTTTTCTCGTGATGTGATGTGTATGGAATCCACCATGAGTTTTCTCGGTTCTTGAGTAGTATCATATACCCAATTCGAGGAGGGGGATGCACCGTCTGCGGGTACATGGTGGACACGGTATGGTACCCCGGGACGAGATAGTTTTCGTGGGGATGCCGATGAGCCCGGCAGGAGAGCACTACCTACCGGTTATTTGTAACGCGGCGGATATCCGAAGGATACCGACCGTAGTCGTGTGATTTGATGATATAGGCCGATCCAGACAGACGGAGCCCGAGATATTGACATATTGAGATTTGAGATACAGAGATATTGAGATATTGTGACATTGAGATGTCGAGACATTGAGATATTGAGGCATTGAGATATACATATTTAGTGTCGATGCTTGACATGGATTTCAGTTGATTTCATTGATGATACTTCATTTAACTCACAAAAGTTTTACTAAGATAAGAATACAGATTTTCTCGTACCAAACATATTCATGTTTCATGTGATTATGCATTCATGTTGCACACATACTAGTTCATTGCATCATATATATGTAGGCTGTGACGCAATGCGTGCATACTTACGATAGCCTTATTAGCTGTTACTTACTACTCATGAGTTGGCAACTCACCCCCGTTGTGCCACAGTTTCTTGCAGGTCCGACGCGTTAGTATAGTAGCGGTGGGTGTACTTCTTCCTTTGCTTCGTTTGCTTGGACTTGCGGCTTGCTCAGAGGTGGGTTGCGAGGATATCTTGTTTTCACTTTGTATATTAATTTGTATCTAGTACACTCCATCTACCCTTGTATATTGGACTAGACGGTGAGATTCATGAGACTTGTATTTGTGGTTTGGTGTCGATGTTCACTTGAACCGACGTGGTGCTTTTATTATTTTATGCTTATTTCGCATTATTATGATATATTCATTGCATGTGGTTGTGATTCCGCCTTCGGCGAAGAGCTAGCTCCCGCTTTGGGATGCCTTTATTCATTTATATGTATTTTCTTATTTTGTACCCGTTTCGGGGCCAGTATTTACAAAGGAGACTCTGCCAAAATTTTCAGGAAATTTTGATGTTTTTAATATGTTTAATGCGACTTTATTTTTTAAAATTCGCTTTCTTTAAACATGTTTTCCTTCACTCTATTTCTATAAATGGTTTAGATTTCTGGGCTTTGGCATACTTAGATTACGTACGCCTTTAGACGTTTCGTAATTTAAGTGCCAGTCATGTTCCATACCTTTGGGTCATGACAACTTTAAGGATGTGCTTATAGACCACCCAATTCTCACGTATATGATTGCCATCATACTGCTGGTAGTCAAGAAAGAATCCTATTGTCTTTATCAACATGTAATAGTGATCTGTAATGTCTCCTGAAGCATGTACACGATGATAAAGACAAACCAGATAGTATACTATCATCTCTAGTAAGACTGTTCTACCGGTATAGGTCCTCCCTCAATCACTGCAATCACGTGCCTGCGATCCAATAATTGACTTGAAGGTACTATAGCCAACAATCTCCCACTTGCACTTAAGGCTAATTATTGCGGTGTCGCATACTCACAGCTCGTGTGATACCAAACACCCAACTTCTCTACTAATTAGTTTCACAAAGCTCGTTTGTAAGACTATTGCGTTCCAGAATAGCCTCAGTGAGTGGATCCGCTCCAATGTTTCTTTCTATGTCTCTCTTTATCTCAAGTTCGCGGAGAAAGCCATCTCCCGAAATGAGCAATACCTGTCTTAGAATATGCCTGGATATCTAATGGGACCCAGTTCACAAATGAACTCCAAATCCAGCAAAACTTCTTAGACTATATCGTTAACGGAATTTAATCGGTATCCTGCGCCATGCCTCCCTCAGTATCCGCTTGGACCACCTGTCCAAACTATTGCCCCTCGTCAAGAGGGAAAACTATAACTATGACAGTCACTCTGTCATCCAGGTTACCTTGGAAGCCTGGAATGATAACCGTCTCCCGAAGGAGGCTGCCGTTCCCATATCCCTAGAACATCTACTTATGTTCAAAAACTGCTTCCGAACGTTTCTCCAGGATTGGATTAATATATAAACTTATTGCAGCTAGTGCAAAAACAACATCTGGTGTGGTACTTGACATCTCAGGATTGACTCAATTGCCTAAGCAAGTGATATACCAATCATGCACATCCCTCCCCCTTTTAGTCTGTAAGACACCTTTAGAGAGGATGACTCCATCACCTGCAGGTACACCACCATGCCAGGAGTCGTCCATTCTAAAACACCTTTAGAATAGTGTTAAAGTACCCAAATTGGGAAACTACCCAAATCTTGATCTAAAACCATTGATTTAGTAACCAGAATGCCTGATATAATATCCATATCCTATGTGGAGAAACCATTGTGTGACAACCACAGTATAACAAATCGAAGTATAGATAATTCACTTCCTACAAAGTGTATGTCATCCAAATACGAGGACAGCACACTCTACTACCTTCTTAACAGATCCATCTCCTATTCTGATGAAGTCAAAGCCCATGACTGTCACATCAAAAATAGATGATCTATCTCTACTATACTTGCTTTAGTCTATAAATAGACACAAGCTACTTGTCCACTATGCTTCCGATGCTCCAACTGACTACAACAATCTTCTGGCAGAGTCATATACACATGCATTTCTAAAGCTAGTTTAGAACGACGCTATATTCATCCTCCTGTCGGGTCTCATAGTCTAGAACATCAGTAATGGTAAGTCTGGGTAAACAAGAACCTCCCAGTCACCGTGTTTGAGGATACCGAAGTACCTCTCGGGCGCCTGATGTTACCCACCATATATGCGGAGTGGCTAATGGAATGTCAAACCCAATTGAATCTTTAGCTTCTATTAAATTTTCAGTAATCGTTTATGGTTCTGGAATCACTTCCAGTTCTACCATACCCCCACAACTGTTTTATGAAAAAATCCATTTTGCTAAAACTGTGGTGAGTCAAGAAAAATATCACTATTTATCTTCCAGATAGTAGAAAGTTAACCCTCGTCATAGCCCGGGATAACACACAAACTGCCATTACAGAAACGTGCCTTGAGTTATCCAGAGTCTGGTTTTAAGGATAAGCCGGACAACTCCATATACCTTAACATCGTTACGATATGAACCATTCTATATACAATATAGAAATAGAGGCACTGATTTAATTGGAACCAGATTCAAATCATGCAGCTGTCTCCAGTGCATGTCATATATGGAAGGAGGCTGATCAACATTAATCAACTAGGAGTGAATCCAAATGTGAGTAACCTGAAAGAGAAACAAATTCTCAAAACCATTACTATCAACTGAATACCAAACACAAATATCTACATCTTCGATTATCTTGAAGAATCCTGATACTTGCAACACATGGTACTCTACTTTATTCTTGTACCTATAATTACTCAAAATTTGGACCTTGTATTTCTACGAAACACTTGTCTAAAACAGGAGAAGTCACAAGTAAACAGAATATAGTACGAGCACCAACCCCTTTGTCCTAATGTATACTGGACAACATACAATACTTTGTATAAGTCCCCTGAGTTGAATAACTCAAACCCTGTGTGTCGTAGGTTGAAAACTGTATTATGATAAAGAAGAATTACACCGTTGTTTAATGCTCCTTACCCGATCATCAACTGATATAGGTAAATGTCATGGACATAATTTCAAAATGTTATATCTCACTTTATAAAATAAACGTACAGATATATCAGTTTGAAATTGGTGCATAAAAACGGATATTCAAAACCAAATATCTGCTATCAGGAAAAACTCCAGGTGATTTCCTCAAATACCACTAACTACAACGAATTCCGATATAATGAGGATATTATCACCTAATTCCCAATAACTTACACCCACTCATCATCTGTAAAATCATACAGTTGTAAGAATCAAACCTGGTAAATACATACCCTGAAGTAAGGATCTAATTATGAAATCAGTTTTCAATTAACAACGCACAGTGAAACTGAAACATGAAAATGTTTCGAAGGGGTATCCAGGTATTCCTAGTAATTCCTATTCCATTGTCTATATTCCTAACTGTAACCGTATATTTCTTTGCCATCTCTCCAAATCCCTTTAATTGTCTTTACTCATTACCTTCTGTACACCACCCTTATGCTAAATGGTTTTCTTTTTTCCCTACCATTCGGCACCAGCCTATGGTTTGGAAGAAGACTATCCAACAAGCGTAATAGGTGTACTCTCCTAATCTAAGGATCACCCGCAACCTGAGAGAATGTAAAGATAAAAGACAACTGAATAATCCTTATTCTATTCTCCTGAACCAGAATCCATTCTCGAACTGGAACAAGTTCCTTCGAGTTCGTATATAACTATACGATGGATTATCCAATAAATGCGGATCTTCGTAGTGATACAGGGTGTTCTGGAGAAATTCAAAGGTGAAGTAGGAGTGGCGATTATATACGCGGTTTGGTCGTGGAAGATAGCAGTCGCAATTTACTTTGTCTTCTTTCTAATCCCTTTATTTGTCTTTACTTACTACCTTCTGTACACCACACTTAGGCTAATTGGTTTTTTTCCGTTCCCTACCTTTCGGCACCTGCCTATGGTTTGGAAGAAGACAATCCAATAAGCATAATAGTTGTACCCTCTCCTAATCCTAGGAGCCCTCACAACCTGAGAGAAGGAAAAAGGAAAAGACAACTGAATAGTCCTATTCAATTTCTCCACAACTGGAAACCAACCTCGAATCTGAAACAAGTTTCTTCGAGTTCGTATGTAACTATACGATGGTCATATCTAATAAATGTGGATCTTCATAGTGATACAGAATGTTCCGGAGAAAAGCAAAGGGTAAAAGTAGGAGTGGCAATGAAGTATGCAACTCTGAAAATCCAAGAGTCAATTTGTTTTAAGAAGGTTCGGTTAACTTGGTTTATGAGTTCTAGTCTAGGATCGGGCCATGGTCGCTAGCAAAGAGAGAGAGAAATGAAACACTCAGCGTGCACTCTAACCTAGATCAGAATGGTCAATCACTTTATCTAATCAGGATGTCTCCCACTGTATCCTCAAATTCTCTTCCAAACCTGAAAGAAGAATTAGTCGGAATCATCTAAAATCACCCGAGGAGTAAACCAACTCATCAGTGGGAATCGAGATCCAACTATCATCACATGATAACTTGATGGAATCTACTCAAGTTATCACACTCCAGAAGGTATGCGCATATCTGGCAAGTTTCCTGTATATTTGAAACTCCCGATGTGATTTCTACCCCATGCTCTTATGACCTTGACGAAGGCCAACATATCATAAGTCACATGTCAAGTTCTATCCGTAATTGTCCAGGTTAATTTGAAACCATCCGTACATACCTTGACGGAGGCCAAAATAGTAGTACGACTGTCCCAAACCAACGCATCTATCTATGCAACAGAAAAGTAACAAATAGCTACTATACGCTATGCCATGACGAAGGCCAACAAACATAGCATGAATACTAAGTGCTACCCGTCTGAAATGACGGAAGGCTACGAATGGTTTTTAGCGAAAATCCTTTAACGTAATAAACTTGATATCATTCAAGGAATCAGATAGATTTTTACAAATATATAGTAGCGAAAACTTTTGCTAAAGAGGTCATTCTCGGTGAAGGGATCTCGGCTCTTTCTTCGTCGAATGAGGTGCACGGTATTCCCACTGAATACCACGATGCAAAGCAAAAAGTAATCAACTATAGTGAAGTTATTATCCTGACGCAAACTTTTGCCCAAGAGTACACTCCCAGTGAAGGGATCTCGGCTCTTGCCTCGTAGAATGAGGTGCTGGATATTCATAACCGAATACCGCTGTGCAAAACAAAAGAAAACGCTCTTGTAATAACAGCTTTTGAAAATTGTTCCAACAACATCGAATAGGTCTGTTTTCCTTGCATTGATCTGAATCAACGGAGTCCCATCAATTAATCACACCGGAAAAGAACGAAAATATGATGTACGTATATGCCATCCGCATTCGCCACTGGGCCTCATCATCACCTGTTAGGTTACTTAACTAACCACAGAGCGGGGACTGGACTAGCGCGGGTGCAAAACATATACAACATCTACTAGTATATATATAACAATATATAATAATCGCTCTAGGCGTGATAAATGCAACATCACAAATAAGCAATAAGCATCACAGAACAATACTGATAATCTGGGAGCCCCGGGTTTCCTTTGAGACGCAACTGAAACCCGACGTTCCCTTGGTCGTGTGGATAGCCTGTGCAATGAAAACCTAGACCCTTACGAGTGCGGCAAGTTACCCGCCAAAACCAGAAGCGAGGCAGCCCCATTCATCAAAGTGAATGGGCCACCCAGCACTTCACGGAATCCGGTAACTTGAGCAGCACTCCTTGGGTCAAACTGTACCCCCTACGAATACGGCGAATAGCCCGCCAATTCTAGAGTGAGGACCCCTCCTTCTCAACGCAGTGAGATGCGTACCCGTTGCCCTCCAGAACCCGGCTATCCGTGCACTCCATCGCGGGGTAATCCTAGTGCAGAAAAGAAAATATGTACAACGGCGACATCGACCTCAACCCGGTCGTGCTCTAAATAAATAATATACAAATAGGCAGTGACGACAGTCCACATGTCAGATGCTCACCCCACAATATCAAATGTACAAATAAAACTAAACTATACTATCATTGCAACCAAACTATCCACCACAAGAATTCCACAACAACACAGCACAACACAGAATATCAACGTGAATGTTACGTTCGCAAACCCGTCTAAAAGAACTATAGAAAATAAACAAGTTGTACCGCTCTAATGACATTCACGGTCGCAGATAGTAAGGCAAGTACTGTAAACTTTAAACATTGTTAGAAATATCGACTTCGAAATAACTCCGAATAGCCCTAAACAACTAGATAAAATCATATCCAAACTGGGCTAAACAAATAATGCCACTAAACCAATATTCCAGAGACTAGACCACACCCAAAATACGAAGTCCAGAAGCCTTGAATGGACCGGCTGGGCCGGAATTTTCAACAGTCTCGCCGGGTCACTTCAGGTGGAATGGGCTCATATTTGTTGAGTGTTCTAGTTGTCACCTGAGTAATCTTCTGCAGTTGCTTAAATAATTTTAGAAGACACAGAATTTTTTTTACAGAGAATGGAATACTACGGGTATTGTTTCCGAGTTGTTTTGATTTCGATACTTTAACATCGTCTAAACAAACTAGTATATGGTTAATGGGTTGGCTCTGATACCATGTTCGGTTACGGCAGCGCCCCGGCCATCAATCCGTGGCCAAACGCGGAACAAAAACTTTAAAAACCGGCGCTAACGGAACCCTAATCGACAGATCATACCATTAACCCTATACTAGTTAACTGTAAGGAGTTTAGAGAGGTTATACCGATCGATCCGTGTCCTTCGATTTTCAACCTCTGTCCCAAGCTCCTCGCGACTTCCTCGATCAAGTTCGATCTCCAATCTCCCCCATCGAAAACGATCTACGTCGAAGATTAGTAATACGATCTCCCGCCTAAAAAATGAATCAACTCGGGTATCTAGTTTGCAAAACTAGATAGCCAAGATGAAGTAGAGAGTGTGTGTGATCACTTTATCTCAATACACCCTAGGTTTCTCAACACATGAGACATGTAAGGGTAGAGGTAAAGAAATTGCCAATGGAGAAAGTGTGAGGCAATGAAAAAGGGTAGTGAAAAAAAGTTACTGCAATTTTCTAGAATTGTTTTGGCTTAAGTTGTGTATGAGTTATTTGTGTTGTGTTAGCAACTAAAGAAAAAAAAACCCACTAGAAAGTATCTGCCTTCACACCGAAAAATATCTCACACACAAATATCTCAACTAAAACAAAACACCCCCATGTCACCATGAATCATCTTATGACACACCATGAGTCACACCCATGACACACAACAATGTGTCACACTTTCCACAATATTAAACATTTAAAATTAAATGTTTAATCCATAAATAGAAATGTCAACCTCTAAAGTAAACTTGTAATAGAATTACAAGAATACCCCTCATCCGTATATACATACGCGCATCCGTATTCCGACTGAATACAAATACAACGAGACGAAAATAATCCAACAATATAATACTAGGATCCGGCTTAAACCAAAGCCCACTAGTATTATCCGTCCGATCATCATCCGTGCATAAGTACACGTATGTGATCGAACCCTGCAATAAAACCATACGGCCTCTACAACGTTTTGCCTGAAGCAGTGAAACCCTCTGTATGGGACTCTAAAGACTCATCAACACGCTGGCAGTGGGTTTAACCACAAGCACGTCAGTGGCGCTAGCTGTACGTAACGGCTACCCAGGTATTGAGGGAAAGGGAGACCAACGAGAAAACTTAGCCTGAAACCCTACTGAGCCTGACAGTGACAATATCCATACAGTCCAGTCCATTCGTCTATGAGTATCGCATATCGAGTCTAGGGGGTGGATAAAGTCAGACCCCTAATAACGCGACATATAGTGTCAGTATGAAACCCATCACCACCTAAGAAACTAACGATCCTAGATCGGTAATTCTCGTCTACCCGGGCCGAGGATTTCTGGTGATGGACACCTGTGTACAACGCGACATCAACTTTCAATACCGGGAGAGACAAATCCCCTGACGATCCGTTCACTGCCTCCATGTGGCTCAGGACTGTACCCAACAAAAACCTATTTGCACGACTCCTTTGAGCTATGGTAGGGTAGTAATCAAAGCAAAGTGGGAACTCACACGAGACAAATGACGATCTCAGGTCGACAGACTTACCTGTACACATGTCACCTGGGAACTGCTATCTGACAATATGTATAATACCAACTAGTCCGTCCGATGTAGTCATAACCCAATGAGCACCTGTATACATCTTAGGTGAACCAACTAACACCAATGGCTTGTGAGACCGGCCACCGCTCCTCGTCGGGGTATCGATCAGTATACACTAGTATACTCTTGGAGTATGGATGCCCAGTCTCGAAACTCTCATGACTAGGGACACTTTAAGGATGTGCTTATAAACCACCCAACTCTCACGTATATGATCGCCATCATACTGCTGGTAGTCAAGCAAGAATCCTATGGGCTTTATCAACATGTAATAATGATCTGTAATGTCACCTGAAGCAAGTACACGATGATAAAAACAAACCAGATAGCATACTATCATCTCGAATAAGACTGTTCTACCGGTATAGGTCATCCCTCAATCATTGCAATCACGTGCCTGCGATCCAATAATTGACTTAAGGGCACTATAGCCAACATCATCTAGCATGACACAAAAATAAATACATTAATATATATCACATATATATTTGTATGTATTTAGAGAAAAAAATTTCTTAAATGAGCTAATATTAGTTAATGTATATTGATATATCAAATATATAATTATACATTAAATTATTAAATCAACACTTGATTTAATAACCCAGCTGTATCGCATACAACCGACTAATATCATATAATAAATTATTGAATCAACACTTGATTCAATAATCCGGTTATATCACATATAACCTATATCGCTAGATTAGAATACGGTATCACATACACGTATTAATATCGGTCCCGCACTTATCACATATGTGCCCTACTTCATTTCGCATGAGCTAGGAAACCTCTGTGTAGGACTCTAAAGACACGTCAATACGCCAGCAGTAAGTGATGATCATATCAGTCACCCACAAGCCGTCGGCGGTGCTAGATGGACGTAACGGCTACTCGGGTATTGAGCAATCAGATGATCAACAAGCAAGCTTGTTCATACTCCCGTGAATCCAATAAGTAACACTACCGTACCGTCCGGTCTCTTTGTCTGATATGTCGCATATCTAGTCTGGGGCTAGTAAACGTCAGACCCTAATAACTTGATAAGTCATGCTTATGTGAGGCTCATAACGGGTCGAGAAACTACTGATAACACTTACCAGTAAATCTCAGTATCAGCCCTAGCCAGGGACTTCCTGTTATGGCCAATCGAGAACAGCGCAACATCAACCCCCAATACCGGGAGAGACGAAACCCCTCATATCGCTCATTGCTTCCATGTGACTCGAGACTGTACCCAAAAACCACCATTTTGCACGCTCTCCTGAGCGTGGTAAGGTGGAAATCAAAGCACAGTGGGAATCACAAAAGACTCTATGACGATCTCGGGTCTACAGACAAACCTATACCAATGTCACCAGAGAACTGCTATCTGACACTAGGTATAATACCATCTAGGAGTTCTCGGCGAGTCTTGTTCAGTGTACCCAGTCTCCACTGAGCACATGTATACTATCTTGGATGTCAAACACCAATGGATGTGGGATCATCCATCGCCCATCAAATGGGTCAAGAAACGTATACGCTAGTGTACTCTGGAATATCGATGCCCCGTCTTGATACACCCACGGCTAGTAGCAATTAAAGTATGAACTTGTGGACTACCCTGGCCACACTAGTATGATCTGCATCATAATCCTGGTAGTCATGTACACATCCTAAGGGCTTTATCAACATGTAAGAAAGAGACAGTATAAAGATACAAGTATACATGTTAAGATAAAGAGCAACCAGATACCACACTATCTTGTCGAGCAAGAAAGTCCTCCCTATATATGTCGAAGCATCCACTATAATATACAATCATGTAAAACAATGACCTCTATGGCATACATACAACTAACAATCTCTCACTTGCACTAAGGCCAGTTGTTGTAGTATCTCATACCCAACATCCCTTAATGTCTCTTTAGCGAAACGCCTTCGTGAGTGGATCTGCCGTGTAATTCTTCGTGTCAACACTCCTGACCTCGATCTCCTAGAGATCAACCATCTCCCAAATCAAGTGATACTGCCTAAGAATATGTATGGATCACTAATGGGACCAGGGTTCTTAGGCCAAAGCCATAACTCCATTGTCACCACAATAGTAGGAACCTCACCATGTTCATCTCATGAACATCTTTATCCAGAAGGCCTCTTTGGTAGCATCGTTGATAGTGATGTATTCAGCCTTCATCGTCGAGTCTGCCTCGGTATCTATCTTGGAACTCTTCTAACATACCGTCCCTCCACTTAGGGTAAAGACAAAACCCGTGACTATCTTACAGTCGCCTTATCACTCTGGAAGCTCAAATCGATAAAGGACTCCAACTGGAGTTCATCGTTACCAAACACCAAGAATATTTCTTTATTCCTTCTCAAGTACTTATGAATGTTCCTGACAGCTATCCAGTGTTTCTCCCCAGGATCTGATTGACACCTACTCACTACACCTAATGAGTATGATACATCCTATTAAATCTATCTCTATAGATCTTAATCACTGGATGTAGGAGGCATCACCCAGATCCATCATGGATAAACTTAGCGATAAGAAGAGCTTGACCGAGTGTAGCATAAGAACATCATTTTCTATCAAGAGTATGTCATCCACGTACAATACGAGGAAGACAACCTTACTCTCTACAACCTTCTTGTATATACAAGGTTCATCTACCTTTTTGATGAAGTCAAACTCTTTGACTGCTACATAAAAATAGATTTTCCAACTCCGCGATGCCATCTTTAACCCGTAGATTAATATAAGCAGCATGCACATCTTTCCGCTGCTCCTACTGTCTCTGAAGTTCTCTGACAGTGTCATGGAATGCTCTCTCCTAAATCACCATTTAGAAAAGCGGTCTTGACATCCGTCTGCCAGATTTCTGTAAGTCCATGTCGCGCACCCCGCGAATTCGCGGGGAGGCGGAATTTCAAAAAAACTTATTTTACAATGATCGCGACACGGACTTGAACTCCAGGACCGGTGCTAAACCCTAACTTGCAAACTAGATGTGAGGTAAACCATAAGTGCAGAAGTTAATACCACATGTTCATGTCCTTCGGGTCATCATTCCTCGCTGTCCTCCACCACTTCATAGCCTCCTCGGATCGTCCGGATCGGGCTTCCTCGACGGACCTCTCTTGCCGAAGATGATCCACCTGAGAGTATGTGCATCGAGCTCCTACCTCAACGGAGGCATCTAGGGCATCAAGATCGCTACTCATGATGTCGTAGACAATGTAGAGTGTGTAGATGGATTGGAATGTCTTTTCTTGCCCTAAATTACTCAAGACATGAGTTACTAGGTTTTTGAGGAAGATGATGGTAATGGAGAAAAAGCTAGTGAGAAAAAGATTGCATAAATGAATGAGAGTTCCTTCTTAGTCTCAACTAAGCTCTAACCTTTCTAATATGAATAATTCATATTAGAAAATGAATTAGAGTTCAAGTTCCAACTTGGTGAGCCATGGGCTAAAAACCCCACAAGTGTCATCCAAAAGCATGCTCATTTTTATGCAATTTACACCTCAATATCTCCATGTCATAGTATATTTCCATTCAAACTAAAATGAAAAATACTAATATGACATGTCACCTTCTAGAAGAATCTTTGACCAATTTACAAAATTGCCCCTCGTCCGTATATACATACCTACATCCGTATTCCGAAAAATACGAATACAAAAGACGAAAATAATCCATGAATACAATACTAGGATCCGGCTTAAACAAAAGCCCACTAGTATTGTCCGTCCGAATCATCATCTGTGCACAAGTACACGTACGAAATCGAACCCTGTCGTAAAACCATACGACCTCTACATCTTTTGTTCGATGTAGGGAAACCCTCTGTGTAGGACTCTAATCACTCAACACTACACTGGCAGGGGATTTAACCATAGGCCGAAAGCGGCACTATCTGTACGTAACGACCCTCAGGTATGTGTCGATGAGAAGGCCGATGAGAAAACTCATCCGAACTCCTACTGAGCCTATCTGTGACAATCTCCGTACAGTCCGGTCTGTTCGTCTAAGAGTATTGCATATCGAGCCTAGGGGCGGTAATCGTCAGACCCCTAATTACGCAATAAGTCGTGTCGGAGAGTAGCCCAAAATACCCTGAAAAACTACTGGAGTACCTACCTGTAAATCCCACTTGCCTTGGCCAAGAACTTTGTGTAATGGCTTTCCGAACACAGCGCGATATCAACCCCCAATATCGGGAGAGACGAATCCTATCTAACCGCCACTGCCTCCAAGTGCTTCGGGACTGCACACAACTACTACCTGTTTGCATGACCCCTTTGAGCCGTGGTGGGGTAATAATTTAAGTACAGTGGGAACACACTCGAGGTGAAGCAGTAGTGTCAAGTCGAAGGACTAAGATGTACTCATGTCACCTGGGAACTGCTACCCGACGATGGGTATAATACCCACCAACAGTTCCCGACGAGTCATGTCCGGTATACTCATAACCTAATGATCATCTGCATACTATCTCCAGTACATCATACTAATAGCTGTAGGACAGACCATCTCCCCTGCTGGGATAAGAAGCGTATACACTAGTCTACTCTGGAGTATCGATGCCCCATCTCAATAATTTTATGACTAGGGACCTGTATAAGATGTGCTTGTAGACTACCCAGCCCCCACTAGTATGACTGCCATCACAACGCTGGTAATCAAGCAAAAGATTCTAACGGCTCTACCAATGTGTATAAGCGATATGCTAAGAAACATATACATATATTGAGGTAGAAACAAACCAGGTAGCATACAACCATTTTGAGCAATACTGTTACTATATCTGTGTATATCCCAAGCTCCCATTAAGTAATATACAAGCCAGTATGTTACAATAATGGCTTCTAGGTCATATACTACTAACAATCTCCCACTTGCACTAAGACCATATATTGGCGTATCGTGGATAAGTAATCTCGAATAGCCGCTCGAACAATGTCTGAGGGATGGCCCTAGTGAGTGGATCTGTAGTATTGTTCTCCGAATTTACGCTTCTCACCTCGATCTCCTGGGGATCAACGATCTCCCTGATCAGGTGGTATCGCTTCAAGATATGTCTGAATCTCTGATGGGGCCTGGGTTCCTTCCCTAAATCTATAGCACCGTTGTTATCGTCATACTAAAGTATTCGACCGACAATGAAAGGAGCCACCTGAAGTTCAGTTAAGAACTTCCTTATCCAAACTACTTCTTTTACGGTGTCATTTGCAGCGATATACTCCTTTTCCATTGTCGAGTCTGCAACGATGTTCTGCTTGGAGCTCTTCCAACAGACCGCCCCTCCACTGAGGGTGAAGACTTAACCTGATATGGACTTGGAGTCGTCCTTGTCACTCTGGAAGTTGGGGTCAGCAAAGGCCTTGATCTAGAGGTCTTTTTCTGCCATACACCAAGAACATATCCTCAGTCCTACTTAGGTACTTGAGAATGGTCACTAATGCTATCCAGTGTTTCTCCCCTAGGTTTGACCGATACCGGCTTACCAGCCTGGGTGCATAAGCAACATCTGATCTGGTACACAACATCGCATACATTATAGAGCCTACCACAGAAGCGTAGGGTATAATCGATATGCGATCCCTTACAAATCAGTCTTGAGAGACATCACTTTGGAGAGGGTGATTCTGTTACAAGCCGGTACTCTACCGCACTTAGAATCGCCGATACTAAATATTTTAGTATGGTGTTAATGTACCTTGACTGTGAAAGTCCCACTATCCTCTTTGATCTATCACGATAGATCTGGATCCCCAGAATGTAGTTGGCATCACCCAGGTATTTCATGAAGAACCTTAGTGACCAGAATCCTTTGACTGATTGTAGTATAGGAGTGTCATTTCCTATCAAGAGAAAGTCATCCACGTACAAGATGAGGAATCCCACAGTTCTCCCTACAATCTTACTATAGGTGTATGGTTCATCTGGATCTTTGATAAAGTCGAATTCTTTGACCGTCTCATCAAAACAGATGTTCCATCTTCACGATGCCTGCTTTAGTCTACAGATGGACTTAAGCAACTTGCACACTATCCTGCTGCTCCCACTTTGATTGAAACCCTTTGGCTGATTCATATAGACACACTCTTCCAAATATCCATTTAGGAAATTGGTCTATACGACCATCTGCCAAAATTTACAATCATGGAAGGTAGCAATGGTAAGTAGGATCCAAATGGATTTGAGCATAGGCACTGGAGAAAAAAGTTTCATCATAGTCCAAACCGGGTCATTGATGAAAACCTTTTACAATAAGTCTAGCCGTATAGGTTTCATCCTATCCATCTACACCAATCTTCTTTCTGAAAATCCATTTGCAGCCTACGGGTTTTATCCCTTCTGGAGCAATGTTCAAAATGCATACTTTGTTGGTGTAAGATGGACTCCATTTCGGTCCGCACTGCATCCAGTCATTATACCGAGTCACCGCTCTAAATGGCTAACTGGAAGCTAGTTGGCTCATCATATATGATGCAATCCTCTCGAACCCCGTCTCTGACAAAACCGTAGTATCTCTCGGGAGGTCGAGACTGCCTACTAGTCCTGCGGAGTGGCATGGGGATGTCCGGTTCTTCTGAAAACTCTGGTTCTACCATGCTTTCAGTAATAGTTTGTGGTTCTAGAATTTCTTCCAGTTCTATTGCGCTCCCACTATCCTTTTTCTAGAAAAATGATTTTCTAAAAAAAATGGGCATGACGAGAAACAAAATTTTTTGTTCCTTTGCGTAATAGAAAATATACCACCTGGAGTTCTTTGGGTATCCTACAAACTTAACACAGTACCGAGTGTGCCTCGAACTTGTCCGCATACTGCTTTTTGACAAAAGCTGGACATCCCTAGATCTTCAGATACCGAAGATAAGGTTTCTTCCCATTCCACATCTGATATGGTGTGGTAGGCACAGTCTTGGTAGAAACCTTATTCAAAAAGATATGCATCTTAATCTAGTTCATAACCTTAGAAGGATCGCGGTAACTCAGCCTTACTTATTATGGAATGAACTATATCCAATAGGGTTCTGTTCCATCTTTCCGAAACACCATTGTGTTGAGGTGTGAGAGAATCCCATTCTATTTTAGGTAATCCAGGAACTCGGCAATTTAGTTTTCATCACATCGATCAGATCTCAGTGTCTTGATACTTTTTCCTGTTTCCTTTTCCACATCATTCTTTTATTCTCGGAATTTCTCATAGGCCTTGGATTAATGCTTCATCAAGAAGATATATCCATACGTAGAGAAAACATCTGTAAAAAGTAATGAAATAGGAATAACCAATTCGTGCATATATATACATTGGACCATACACGCCGCTGTGTATGAGTCCCAAGAGCTCGCTCGCTCTTACTCCGCGCTTAGTAAACGGAGTCTTTGTCATCTTTCTTATGAGACATGATTGACTAGTTGCATAAGACTGATATTCGAACGGATTCAAAATATCCCTCTCTATGTAACTACATCAACCTTGTTTCATTGATGTGACCCTGTCTACAATACTATAAGAAAGTCATATATGATACTGGAGACATTCTTTTAAGTGTGTTCTGGACGTTGAAAACCTGAGCTTGATCTAATATGAATATACCGTCCTCTAATGTACCTGACCCAATCAAAGCTTGATTTAGGTGGATGTGGACCACATCGCTTACATATGTAAAATCATATCCTTCTTTATAAAGTAAAGATACAGATGTGACATTACAACCTTGACTAGGTACATAGAAATAGTTACGTAAAATCAATAACTGCTCACTTGTCAATCCTAGGTGATATACCCTATGGATACAGCTTCCACGCTCATTCCGCTAGCAACTCTGAGAGTCATATCACCTGCCCTGATAACTCTACGGTTTCTCAAAGCCTATAAAGAATTACAGATAAGAGATCCTGATCCAGTATCTTGTTCCCAGGAAGTAGAGTTAATTGACATACAGTTTTCAACCACAAACACACCCGAAGTCGAAGCCACTACATGCTTCGGATCCTGGATTCTGGCTTTCCAAGCCCTGCATTCCTTCTGCCAATGCCTTTCCCGTGACAATAGGAGCATCCCTCCTTCCCTACTATTACCCCGAAACTTTTGCCCTTCCCTTTCCCTCTACCTCACTGACACCGCCTATCGGCTTTGTAGAGGTCTTCTTCTTCTCATCCTTGGCTTTTGCCTTGGATCCAGAAGAGGAATATTCCCCAATAAGCAGAGCAGGTGTCTCCCTAGTTTCCTTTAGGGTGCCCTCAACTGGAAGTATAACTTCCTCCCTTGGGCAGATGTAGAAGGTAAGGACAATATAACTAAGTAAGCATATGACTCATTCTCCAACGTGGTCTCCAGGTCCGTGAGCTGTTTAATACAGCTGATCATTATAGTGACGTGGTCCCCTACAAATGACCCGATAGCCAACTTCGTTTGAAGCAATTCCTTCGATGTCTCATATCTTGTGATACGAGATTGCTCTCCATATAAATCGTGTTATGGAGGAAGATGGAAAACAAAGTCCATATTCTCGTGCTGCCTCTGGTATACACCATCTACTAAGGCCAACACGGGGCACTTGGCATTCGCTCAATCTTTTTCCCTTGTCTTACGGACATCATCCGCGACGTTGGAATCTGAACCTGGGATAGCAGGGGCTTTAGTAGTAAGAAGGTGGTCCAGCTTGTCATAGGTAATGGACATCTGGACAAACATTTGCCAGTCAGTATAGTAAAAAATTAGTCATGTTATTATCTAACTGTAACCTAATCTGGTCACCTGGTTGCTGCAATTAGAAGAGAGAGAAGAAAACACTCAGCATGATGCTCTTGCAAGTTTAGATTGGTTTTTAGTTTATCTAAACAGGATGGCTCCCACTATTTCTCGAATCCTTCCTTAAACCATAAAAGAAGAATTAGTCAGAATTAATCTCACCCTACAATACTTGCTTAACCGTTCAGCCAGGCCGGTGTTGGTATTTCGAGGGAGGTTTTCCAACGCTTTTACGAAGTTCCTTAACTATATAACCTCTTTTCCCTGGAGGTGTAGCCCTGGTAACACCGTTCTAGACACCTACTTGGTTTATAGTATTGATTATGTTAGTGAAAAACTCTCCCGAGGAGTAGCGAATACTCACTGTAGGATCGGGATCCAAATATCATTATGTGATAAAGCTGAAGGAATCCTACCAAAATTATCACACTCTAAATGGTATGCAGCACTAGCAAGTTTCAATTTCTCTAGAAACTCTTGATGTGGATTTTTGCCCCATGCTCTTATGACCTTGATGAAGGCCAACATATCATAAGTCACATGTCAAGTTCTACCCATCATTTTCTAGGTTAATTTGAACCTACCCGTACATACCCTTGATGAAGGCCAAGATAGTAGTACGAATGTCCCAAACCAATGCATCTATTTATGCTACAGGTGAATATCCAGCAGCTACTAATCACTATGCCTTGACGAAGGCCAACATACATAGCTTAAATACGACTGAATATTCAACTTAAATGACGGAGGGCTACGGCTGGTTTTTGGCGGAACCGGGAACGTAGTGAACTTGATTTAATCGAAGAAACCTGATAGCTTTTAAAAGGAGTGGTTTAAGCTCCGCATTTAAAAATCTGCTGTTTTGAAAAAACCGAGTGGTTTTAAAATTTGTTCCAATGATTCAACTTTGGTTTGTTTTCTTTGCATTAATAATGCAGTCCCATCATTTACACCTATCATTATAGAGAGAAACAAAGTAACACGTCCGCTTATGCCATCCGTATTCGCCACGGGGCCCCGCCATCACCCGTTAGGTTACTTAACTAACGACAGAGCGGAGGATGGACTAGCGCGGATGCAAAACATAAGCAACGTCTAATATATAGCATATATATAATCATTTGTCTCACACAATAATAGGAATATCACAGATGAACATATTGGATATACTAGGAATATCGTGTTTCGTTTAAGCCTGTAACGAAAGACGGATTCCACGGTCGTGATGAATAGCCAAACCCCACCCCAGACCCCTACGGGTACGGCAAACTACCCGCCAAATTCCCGAAGTGAAGCAATCAACCTCAGCAAAGTGAGTAGGCCACTCGGCACTTCAAAGAACCCGGTAGTTTATGTACCCCACATTGGGTCTATCCTAGGAGCAGAAAACAGTAAAAAGAAATAATACAAAGGTGGGTACAACCTCAACCCGGATGTGCCCCAAAAAATAATATTACATCAAATTACAATTTACATCGAATGAAAGATAAAACAAACGCTCATCTCACATCTCCAGCTATTCATCAACGACGTGCAGGGGTAACCTAGCACGACAGCAAGGTTTCGGGAGGCATAGTCCATGCCAAATTCAAAAATTTGCCGTTCTAGCTAACCCTAACTAAGAATCGTTAACTAGAAATCGACGGAAATGTAAATGCAAACACTTTGCAAGTTTAGTGAGCAAGGAATAAAACCTTTGTAGACCGGTCCTTCACTTCAATAGCACCGTGTAGTGGTCCCTTTGCTGCGATCATGAACTACGGACTCTAGAGAGGCTCCCATGAAGAAACGAACATGCTTGCTTCGAAGTCTTCGAGGCCGAAGATGATCTACGTCGAGGAGAGACTAACCCAAGCTATCTCTTCACTAATTACGGAATTAGTGAAGAAAACACCCTATACTAAATGGCAAATAGTAGAGGATGATGAAGTAGGATGTGGTCTCACTTTGTATTTGATTTTCTCATATTTTTCCCATACCTCCATTTAAGCTAGAAAGCTTTAAGGAAGAAGAAGAAGAATGAACTCATATGAAAATTATTCAAGTGAGAATGAATAATTATCCATATGAATAATTGCAACCATTGGTGAGTTAAGCCCTCATGCCTAAGTCATGTAGAGAATAAACCAGGGGCTAAGGTTAAGGGTAGGGTAAAAAAATATCTTAAGCAATGACAAAAGAGTTGAATAAGTCAATGTATTCATAAGCTTCTACAAGCTTATCCACGACTAATTCAAATGTTTTGTGAATTACTTAATGATAAATAAAACCCAAACATAAACCCTAGCAAGGTATATGTCTCATACACCCATCTTGTATGTATCATCAAGCATGACACAATACATGTACACAAATATACATATCACATATATACAATATTCACATTAAGTGAGAAAAGAAATCATAAGTGAGCTAATACTAGTTAATGTAATGTAATATATCAAATATATAATTATACATTAGATTATCAAATCAACTCTTGATTTAATAATCCGGCTATATTACATATAACCGACTAATATCATATGTAACAACTTATCGAATCAACACTTGATCCGATAACCCGGCTATATTGCATATAACTGACCAATGTCATAAATCGCGAGAATAGAATACGGTATCTCATATCGTATTAATCTCGGTCCCGTACATATCACATATGTGCTCCTACTCCGCTTCGCTTGAGCCAGGAAACCCCTGTGTAGGACTCTAAAGACTCGTCAATACGCCGGCAGTAGGTGATGATCATATCAAACACCCACAAGCTGCAAGCGGACTGCTAAATGTAACTGTTAGTGTATATGCCCTAGGGGCCATTATTGTATCACACTTGTATGTATATTACTTAATGGAAGCTTGGGATATTCACAGTTGTATATACAGTCTTGCTAAAAATGGTAGTATGCTACTTGGTTTGTATCTACTTTAATATATGCATATGTTTCTTGTAACGTATCACTTATACATATTAGTAGAGCCCATAGTATCTTTGCTTGATTACCAGCGTTGTGATGGCAGTCACACTAGTGGAGGCTGGGTAGTCTGTAAGCAACATCCTATACAGGTCCCTGGTCGTTGGATTATCGAGATAGGGCATCGATATTCCGGAGTAGACTAAGTGTGTACACTTCTCATCCCAGTTGGGGAGATGGTCTGTCCCACAGCCATCAGTACGTCGTACTGGAGATAGTATACAGGTGCTCGTTAGGTTACGGGTACACCGGACAGGACTCGCAGGGGAACTGATTAGTTGGTATTATACCCGTCGTCAGTTAACAGTTCCCAGATGACATGAGTACAGCATAGTCCGCAGACTTGACACTGCTACTTCGCCTCGAGTGTGTCCCACTGTTCTTAGATTGCTATCCTACCACGGCTCAAAGGAGTCGTGCAAACAGGTAGCAGTTGGGTGCAGTCCCGAGCACTTGGAGGCAGTAGTGGTTAGATAGGATTCTTCTCTCCCGGTATTGGGAGATGATATCGCGCTGTGTCAGAGAGCCATTACGCAAAGTCCCTGGCCAGGGTAAGAGAGATATACTGGTAGGTTCCAGTAGCTTCTCAGGGTGTAATGGGCTTCGCTTAGACACGACTTATACAGCTATTAGGGGACTAACGCTTGCCGCCCCATAGGCTTGATATGCGATAGTCTTAGACGAACAGACCGGACTGTACGGAGATTATCACATCAGGCTCAGTGGGAGTTCGGATGAGTTTCCTCATCGGCCTTCTTATCGATATCTACCTGTGGACCGTTATGTACAGCTAGTGCCGCTTGCGGTCTGTGGTTAAACCCACTGCCAGCGCAGTGTCGAGTCTTTAGAGTCCCACACAGAGAGTTTCCCTGCTCCTGGCAAAACGATATAGAGGTCGTATGGTTTTTACGACAAGGGTTCGGACGCATACGTGTGTTTGCGCACGTACGACTTTTCGGACAGTTTTTACTAGCCGGCTTTGGTTTAAGCCAGATTCTAGTATCGGGTTATTGGATTTATACAGTCTAAAGTTTTTCCGTGTTTTCACGGATTGTAGGGGCATTCTCGTAATTTGTCGGGAAGCTTCTAGAAGGAAGATGACATGGAGGGTAAGGTGGCATTAGCATTTAATGAATTTGTGACTCACTTAGATGAATCATTCAAGTGAGTTAATGAAGCATTTATTACTTAATGACTCACTTGAAGATTCATTGTATCTATTTAATGAAGCATGGAGATAATGCATTTAATTTATACATTTGATAAATCTTTATGCTTCATTATATATTAGAAGTGAGAAGGATTTTCATTCACTCTCATGCTTATCTTCTCTCTCCTCAAGCTCTCTCCCTTGAAACCCTAATCCTCCCCTCTCATGTGTTGAGATCAAGGATTGGCTAAACTAATACATCCATAACCTCACTCTATATCTCCTAGGTAGCTTAGATTAGCACTTTAAGCAACCTAGTTATCTCAAGTTAGAGATTAAGCTTGGCGTAGGAGCTTTCGGGTGGATCGTCTTTGATTCGAGGAGGCCGTTGAGGTGCCGATGTTCCAAGGAGCCAACGAGGTATGGAGGACAGCGATGAAGACCCGAAGGACATGTAACATGAGGTATAACTTCGAATCCGAGTAGTTAATCCTCTAGTAGATAGTTAGCAATGGTTTAGATACGATTCATGCGCTCAAGTCCGTGTTACGAAGCTTTGACAATCGTTTTTCATATATTCCGCCTCCCCGCAAGTTCGTGGGGTGCGTGACATGAACTTACAGTGATATCAGAGCCAACTAAACCATTACTAGCTTGTTAGCAACTAATTAGAAGTTCGATCGACGGAAAACACGAAAACAAAACCCTAACCCCTTAACAGTTTCTGTTAATTTTAAACATGTCACAAAATTTTTTTGACATACCTTAAAATTCACAGCAGGGTATTTTAAGAATACTGGGAAAATACGAGCCAGCAACTCGGCAAAACGGCCGCGGATCCGCGGCAATAGAGTGCTTGTGCCGCGGATCCGCCGCCGAGTCAACTCCGAGTTGACTCGGATTTGCTCTGTAATTCTTATTTTTTGGTGTTTTGGTTCTCTGTTTGTTCTGTTTATACCCAGGTTACTTCAGTGCTGCTTTGCTTTTGGGGTAGACACGGAATATGGTAATCGATCGATGTTCTAAGATATTTGCTAATTGGGTTTTTATCTGTAATGTTTAATGTGTTCGTAAACCTCCCTAACTGCTAGTATGTCGATTGGCAGGGGGTTACACATTTCTGAAATGTTTACTGTTTGTGTATATGAACTGTGTTGGACTGTTGTGATGATTAGCCGGGGTTTGAGATGTGTTTAATATTCATTCATTCAATGTAAATGTAATTTGATGTAATATTCTTTTGCGGGGACATCCAGGTTGCGGTTGTAGCCACCGTTGTATTATTTCTTTTTACTGTTTTTGCTCCTAGGATAGACCCAAGGTGGGGTACACAAACTACCGGGTACAACAAAGTGTTTAGTGGCCTACTCACGTTGTTGAGGGAGACCGCTTCACTTCGGGTACTTGACGGGTAGTTTGCCGTACCCGTAGGGGTCTAGGGTGGGGTAATGGCTATTCATCACAACTGTGTAATCCGTCTTTTATTGCAGGCTCAAAGCAAATGCGGATTGCTAGTAAATCCAATAAAGTTCATCAGTGATCTGGAATGCTTATTATTGCGTCTGACGAATGTACAATATCTATATATGATAGCTATTAGACGTCACTTATGTTTTACACCCGAGCTAGCCCAGCCCCCGCTTTGTTGTTAGTTAAGTAACCTAACGGGTGATGACGGGACCCAGTGGCGAATGCGGATGGCATAAGAAGACGTGGTATTTTCGTTATTTTCTGCAATGATAAGATTAATGATGGGATGCATTATAATAATGCAAAGAAAATAAACCAAAGTTAAATCGTTAGAACAAATTTAAAAGAAACTACTCGGTTATTTTAAAAGAGCAGAATTTTTTAATTGCGGAGCTTTAACCACTCCTTTTAAAAAAGCTATCAGGTTCCTTCGATTATATCAAGTTCACTACGTTCACGGTTTTGCCAAAACCATTCATAGCCCTCCGTCATTTCTTATGGATGGTCAGTAGTATTCAAGCTATGTTTGTTGGCTTTCGTCAAGGCATAGTGTTTGGTAGCTGCTGGGGTATTCATTTGTTGCATAGATAGATGTGTTGGTTTGGATCAATCGTATTACCTTGTTGGCTTTCGTCAAGGGTATGTACGGGTGGGTTCAAATTAACAAAGACAATGATGGGCAGAACTTGACATGTGACTTATGATTTGTTGGCTTTCGTCAAGGTCATAAGAGCATGGGGAAAAAATCCACATCGGGAATTTCTAAAGAAACTGAAATTTGCAGAGAGATGCATACCATTTTAGAGTTTGATGATTGTTGGTAAGATTCCTTCAACATTATCATACGATGATATTTTGGATCCCGATCCTACTGTGAGTACAAGCTACTTATCAGGAGATTCGTCACTTAACGATCAATGCTATAAACCAAGTAGGTGCCTAGAAAGGTGTCAGCGGGGCTACGCCCCCAGAGAAAAGAGGTTATTTAATTAAGGAACTTCGCGAAAGCGTTGGAAAATCTCCCTCGAAGTATCGACACTGGCCTGGCTGAACGGTTAAGCAAGTATTGTACGGTGAGAATTGTCCTGACTAATTTTTCTTTTATGGTTTGAGGAAGGATTCGAGAAACAGTGGGAGCCATCCTGTTTAGATAAACTTAAAACCAATCTAAACTTGCAAGAGCATCATGCTAATAGTATTTTCTTCTCTCTCTTAAATTGCAGCGACCTTATGACCACACATAGGTTACATCTAGATAATAATTTGACTGAATCTTACTTATATGAGTGGCAAAAGTCTGTCCAGATGTCCATTGCCTATGACAAGCTGGACCACCCTATTACTACTCAAGATCCCACCGTCCCAGGTCCAGTTTCCACTGTCGCGGATATGGATATCCGTCAGACAAGGGAAAAAGATAAAGCGAAAGCTAAGTGCCTCGTGTTAGCTTCAGTTGATGGTGTATACCAGAAGCAGCACGAGAAGATGGACTTAGTTTCCATCTTTCTTCATAATAAAGATTTATATGGAGAGCAATCTCATATCACTAGATATGAAACCTCGAACGAATTAATTCAAGCGAGGTTGGCTGACGGGTCATCTGTAGGGGAAAATGTCCTTACAATGACTAGCTGTATTGATGAGCTCCAGGACCTGGAGAACGCGTTGGGAAACGAGTCAAATACTGACTTGATTCTACAGTCTCTGCCTCCTACCCTGAAGGAAACCAGGGAAGAAGAAAGAAAGAGAAAGGCAAAAGTTTCGGGACTGGATATAGTAAAAGAGGGACGTTCCTATTGTTACAAGAATGAACATTGGCAGAATGATTGCAGGGCTTTAGAAGCCAGTAACCAGGATACGAAGCATGTTGTGGCTTCAGCCTCCAGTGTGTTTGTTATTGAGAACTGTATGTCAGTTAACCCTGCTTCCTGGGTATTAGATACCGGGTCAGGAACTCACATCTGTAATTCATTACGGGCTCTGAGAAACCGTAGGGTTATCGGGATAGGTGATATGACCCTCACGGTTGCTAACGGAATGAGCATGAACGCTGAATCCGTAAGGTAATATCATCTTGGACTGACAACTGGGCAGATATTGATTCTGCGTAACTGTTTTTATATACCAGGTACGACTTGTAATATCATATCTGTACCCTTACTTTTTAAGGAAGGATATGATTTTACTTTTGCAAAAGATGTGGTTCACATCCACCTAAATCAAGTTATGATTGGGTCAGGTACATTAGAAAACGGAATATACGTATTAAATCAAGCTCAGATTTTCAGTGTCTAGAACACACTTAAAAGAAAGTCTTCAGAAACAAATCAGGCTTTCTTACGGCATTGTAGACTAGGTCACATCAATAAGAGAAGGTTAACTAAGTTACATAGAGAAGGATATTTGAATCCGTTCGAATATCAAACATATGCAACTTGTCAATCCTGTCTCAAAGGAAAGATGACAAAGACTCCGTTCATTGGACACGGAGTAAGAGCAAGCGAGCTCTTAGGACTTATACACAGTGACGTGTGCGGTCCAATGTCTACACATGAACGAGGTGGTTATTCCTACTTCATTACTTTTACGGATGATTTCTCTAGGTATGGATATGTCTTCTTAATGAAGTATAAATCCGAGGCTTTTGAGAAATTCCAAGAATACAGGAATGAAGTGGAAAAATAAACAGGCAAGAGTATAAAGACACTGAGATCTGATCGAGGTGGTGAATACTTAAGTGCCGAGTTCCTGGGTTACTTAAAAGAGAATGGAATTCTCTCTCAGCTTACTCCTCCATACACACCACAACACAATGGTGTATCAGAAAGGAGAAATCGAACCCTATTGGATATGGTTCGTTCCATGATGAGTAACGCTGAGTTATCGCGATCATTCTGGGGATATGCACTAGAATCAACTGCATATCTTTTGAACAAGGTTCCAACCAAAACTGTGCCTACCACACCATATCAGATGTGGAGTGGGAAGAAACCCTGTCTTCAATACCTGAAGGCATGGGGATATCCAGCTTTTGTAAAAAGGCAGCATGCGGACAAGCTCGAGGCACGCTCAGTACAGTGCAAGTTTGTGGGATATCCAAAGAACTCCATGGGATATTGTTTCTATTACGCAGAGGAACAAAAGGTTTTTGTTTCTTGTTATGCCCACTTCTTAGAAGCTGAATTTTTAGAAAATCAGAAGAGTGGGAGCGCAGTAGAACTGGAAGAAATTCCAGAACCACAAGCTATTACTGAAAGCTTGGAAGAACCAGAAGGTTCAGAAGAACAGGACATCCCGACACCACTCCGCAGAAGTAGTAGGCAATCTCATCTGCCCGAGAGATAGTGTGGTTTTCTCATAGACGGGGATAGAGAGGATTGCACTATTGACTATGATGAGCCTACTAGCTTCCAGCAAACCAATCAGAGCGGTGACTCAGTAAAATGGCTGGATGCAATGCGGACCGAAATGGAGTCCATGTACACTAACAAAGTATGGACTTTGGACATTGCTCCATATGGGGTAAAACCCGTAGGATGCAAATGGATCTTCAAAAAGAAGATTGGTGTAGATAGACAGGTTGAAACCTATAAAGCTAGACTTGTTGCAAAGGGTTTCCGTCAAAGACCTGGTTTGGACTATGACGAAAAACCCTTAGGTCAGTTGAATGCTTATTCCGTTCAGGAAACTCTTCAACCAGGTCAGATCACTTGATATTACTACCCTTTTTCTCCAGTGGCTATGCTCAAATCCATTCGGGTCCTTCTTGCTATTGCTGCCTTCCACGATTATGAGATCTGGCAAATGGACGTAAAGACGGCCTTTCTAAATGGAAATTTGGAAGAGAGCGTCTATATGGATCAGCCAGAGAGATTCATTCAGAGTGGGAGCAGCGGTAAAGTATGCAAACTGCTTAAGTCCATTTATGGACTAAAGCAGGCATCGCGGAGTTGGAACATCTGTTTTGATGATACTGTCAAAGAATTTGACTTTATCAAAAATCCAGATGAACCATGCATATATAGTAAGATTGTAGGGAGAGCTATAATATTCCTCGTCTTGTACGTGGATGACATTCTCCTAATAAGAAATGATATTCCTATGTTACAGTCAGTTAAAGGATTCCTATCACAGAAATTCTCCATGAAAGACCTGGGTGATGCCACCTACATTCTGGGGATCCGGATCTATCGTGATAGATCAAAAAGGATGTTGGGACTTTCACAGTCCAGGTACATAAACACCATAGTGAAGAGATTCAGTATGGATGATTCTAAGCGCGGTAACCTACCGGCTTGTCATGGAATCACCCTCTCCAAAGAGATGTCTCCCGAGACTGATTTGGAAAGGGATTGCATGTCGATTATATCCTACGCTTTTGCGGTAGGCTCTATAATGTATGCAATGTTATGTACCAGACCAGATGTAGCATACGCATTGAGCATAGTAAGCCGTTATCAAGCAAACCCAGGGGAGAAGCACTGGACAGCAGTAAAGAACATTCTCAAGTATCTGAGGAGGACTAAGGAGATGTTCTTGGTGTATGGCGGAAAAGACCTCCAGATGGAGGCCTTTGCCGACTCCGGCTTCCAGAGTGACAAGGATGACTCCAAATCCATGTCGGGTTATGTCTTTACCCTCAATGGAGGGGCGGTCTGTTGGAAGAGTTCCAAACAGGAGACCGTTGCTGACTCAACAATGGAAGCGGAGTACATAGCTGCTTGCGATGCCGCAAAAGAAGCTGTCTGGATGAAGAAGTTCCTCACAGAACTTCAGGTGGTTCCTTCCAGTGTTGGTCCAATACCTCTGTATTGCGACAACAACAGAGCTATAGCTTTAGCGAAGGAACCCAGGTCCCATCAAAAGTCCAGACACATCTTAAGGCGGTATCACCTGATCAGGGAGATCGTAGATCGCCAGGAGATTGAGGTGAAGAGAGTAGAGATGGAGAATAACATTGCTGATCCATTCACAAAGGCCCTTCCTCAGACGCAGTTCGAGAGGCTATTCGAGATGATAGGTCTGCGATATGCCAGCTCATGGCCCTAGTGCAAGTGGGAGATTGTTAGTGTATATGCCCTAGGGGCCATTATTGTATCATACTTGTATGTATATTACTTAATGGAAGCTTGGGATATTCACAGTTGTATATACAGTCTTGCTAAAAATGGTAGTATGCTACTTGGTTTGTATCTACTTTAATATGTGTATATGTTTCTTGTAACGTATCACTTATACATATTAGTAGAGCCCATAGGATTTTTTCTTGATTACCAGCGTTGTGATGGCAGTCACACTAGTGGGGGCTGGGTAGTCTGTAAGCAACATCCTATACAGGTCCCTGGTCGTTGGATTATCGAGATAAAGCATCGATATTCCAGAGTAGACTAAGTGTGTACGCTTCTCATCCCAGTTGGGGAGATGGTCTGTCCCACAGCCATCAGTACATCGTACTGGAGATAGTATACAGGTGCTCGTTAGGTTACGGGTACACCGGACAGGACTCGCAAGCGAACTGATTGGTTGGTATTATACCCGTCGTCAGTTAACAGTTCCCAGATGACATGAGTACAGCATAGTCCGCAGACTTGACACTGCTACTTCGTCTCGAGTGTGTCCCACTGTTCTTAGATTGCTACCCTACCACGGCTCAAAGGAGTCGTGCGAACAGGTAGCAGTTGGGTGCAGTCCCGAGCACTTGGAGGCAGTAGTGGTTAGATAGGATTCGTCTCTCTCGGTATTGGGAGATGATATTGCGCTGTGTCAGAGAGCCATTACGCAAAGTCCCTGGCCAGGGCAAGCGAGATATACTGGTAGGTTCCAGTAGCTTCAGGGTGTAATGGGCTTCGCTCCGACACGACTTATACAGCTATTAAGGGACTGACGCTTGCTGCCCACTAGGCTTGATATGCGATAGTCTTAGACGAACAGACCGGACTGTACGGAGATTGTCACATCAGGCTCAGTGGGAGTTCGGATGAGTTTCCTCATCGGCCTTCTTATCAACATCTACCTGGGGACCGTTACGTACAGCTAGTGCCGCTTGCGGTCTGTGGTTAAACCCACTGCCAGCGTAGTGTCGAGTCTTTAGAGTCCCACACAGAGAGTTTCCCTGCTCCAGGCGAAACGATATAGAGGTCGTATGGTTTTTATGACAAGCGTTCGGACGCATACGTGTGTTCGCGCACGTACGACTTTTCGGACAGTTTTTACTAGCCGGCTTTGGTTTAAGCCAGATTCTAGTATCGGGTTATTGGATTTATACAGTCTAAAGTTTTTCCGTGTTTTCACTGATTGTAGGGGCGTTCTCGTAATTTGTCGGGAAGCTTCTAAAAGGAAGTTGACATGAAGGGTAAGGTGGCATTAGCATTTAATGAATTTGTGACTCACTTAGATGAATCATTCAAGTGAGTTAATGAAGCATTTATTGCTTAATGACTCACTTGAAGATTCATTGTATCTATTTAATGAAGCATGGTGATAATGCATTTGATTTATTCATTTGATAAATCTTTATGCTTCATTATATATTAGAAGTGAGAAGGATTTTCATTCACTCTCATGCTTATCTTCTCTCTCCTCAAGCTCTCTGTCTTGAAACCCTAATCCTCCCCTCTCATGTGTTGAGATCAAAGGTTAGCTAGACTAATACATCCATAACCTTACTCTATATCCCCTACGTAGCTTAGATTAACACTTTAAGCAACCTAGTTATCTCAAGTTAGAGATTAAGCTTGGCGTTGGAGCTTTCGGGTGGATCGTCTTTGATTCGAGGAGGCCGTTGAGGTGCCGATGTTCCAAGGAGCCTACGAGGGGTGGAGGACAGTGATGAAGACCCGAAGGACATATAACGTGAGGTATAACTTCAAATCCGAGTAGTTAAATCTCTAGTAGATAGTTAGCAATGGTTTAGATACAATTCATGCGCTCAAGTCCGTGTTACGAAGCTTTGACAATCGTTTTTCATATATTCCGCCTCCCCGCAAGTTCGTGGGGTGCATGACATGGACTTACAGTAACGGCCACCCGGGTATTAAGCGATCAGAAGATCAACAAGCAAGCCTGCTCATACTACTGTGAATCCAATCAGTAACACTATCATACAGTCCGGTCTCTTCGTCTTATATGTCTCATATCTTGTTTAGGGGTGGTAAACGTCAGACCCCAGTAACTTGATAAGTCGTGTTGATATGAGGCTTATAACGGGTCGAGAAACTACTGATAACACTTACCAGTATATCTCTGAAGCAGCCCTGGCCAGGGACTTCCTGTTATAGCCAATCGAGCACAGCGCAACATCAACTCCTAATACCGGGAGAGACGAAACCCCTCCTATCGCTCATTGCCTCCATGTGTTTCGGGACTGTACCCAAAAGTCACCATTTTGCACGTTCTATTGAACGTGGTAAGGTGGAAAACAAAGCACAGTGGGAATCACACAAGACTCTATGACGATCTCGGGTCTACAGACTAAGCTGTACCAGTGTCACCAGAGAACTGCTATCTGACGATAGGTATAATACCATCTAGGAGTTCTCGGCGAGTCCGTTCAGTGTACCCAGTCCCCACTGAGCACCTGTATACTGTCTCTGATGTCAACACCAATGGATATGGGATCATCCATCGCCTATCTACATGGGTCGAGAAGCTGTACGCTAGTCTAGTCTGGTATATCGATGCCCTGTCTCGATACACCTACGACTAGGAACATTTGATCGATGTACTTAGCGACTACTCTGTCCCCACTAGTATGATCTGCATCATAGTCCCGGTAGTCAAGTACTCATCCTAAGGGCTTTACTAATATGTAACATAGAGACAATCAGAGTATATGTTAAGATAAAGAGCAACCAGATAGCGTACTATCATGTCGAGCAAGAAAGTCCTCCATATATACGTCCAAGCATCCACTACAATATATATCGTATGTACAGTAATGGCCTCTAGGGCATACATATAACTAACAATCTCCCACTTGCACTAAGGCCATCTGTTGTAGTATCCAATACCCAACAATTAGTAGTTGTTGAAGTATCTCATACTAAACCATCCCCTAAAAGTCTTTCCTGGGAATATGCCTTCGTGAGTGGATCCGCCGTGTTGTCCTCTGTAGTCTACTCTCCTGTCCTCGATCTCCCTGGAGATCATCCATCTCCATGATCAGGTGATACTGCCTAAGAATATGTGTGGATCTCTGATGGGACGGGGGTTCCTAGGCCTAAGCCACAACTCCATTGTCACACAATGGTAAGAACGAAGTTCATCTCTTGAACTTATATATATATCCAAACTGCCTCTTTAGTAGCATCCTTGATAGCAATGTATCCATCCTTTATCGTCTAGTATCCCACGGTATCTTCCTTGGAACTCTTCCAACATACCGTCCCTCCACTAAGGGTAAAGACAATACCTGTGACTGACATTCAGTCGTCCTTACCACCCTGGAAACTATCCAGTGATTCTCCCCAGGATCGATTGATACTATCTCACTACACCTAGTGAGAATCCTAACATCCATTTAGATCTATCTCATAGATCCAAAACCCAGGATTTAGGAGGTATCACCTTGATCCTATACAGAGAATCCATGTGATAAGAGGAGATTGACCGAGCGTAGCATAGGAAACTCATTTCCTATCAAGAGTATGTCATCCACGTACAATACGATGATCATCACCATACTCCCTACTACCTTTTTGTATATACAAGGTTCATCTACAATTTTGATGAAGTCAAACACTTTGACTACCATATCAAAACAGATGTTCCAACTCCGCGATGCCTGTTTTAACTCATAAAGAAACTTCCACACGTTTCCATTGCTCCCACTGTCTGTGAAGCCCTCTGGCTGTGTACTTATAGATGCTCTCTTCTAAATCATCATTTAGAAAATCAGTCATGACACCCAACCACCAGATAGCGTAGTCATGGTATGTAGTAATGGCAAGTAGGATCCGAATGGACTTAAGTATAGGCACTAGAAAAGGTTTCATCATTATCCACACCTGGTCGATGATGAGAACCTTTTGCAACTAGTCTTAACTTTGAAAGTCTCAACTTTTCCATGTACACCAAGTAATCTTCTCAAGATATACTTGCTCCTGATGGGGATTTAACCCTTCAAATAAAGCAACCAAAGTCCATACTTTGTTGGTGTATATGGATTCCATCTCAGATCGCATAGTATCCAGCCATTCTCACAGAGTCCCCACTCTTGATGGCCTGCTCGAAACTAGTTCGGTCACATCTCATGATGCAACCCTCGCTCCCACTATCATAGAGAAAACCGAAGTATCTCTTTGGTGGGTGAGGAACCTTACCAGATCGGTGGAGAGGCTGAGGTTCATCGGGAAGCTATTGAATCCTCCGGTTCTACCAAATCATCAGCTGCAGTTTATATAGTTGGAACTTCTTCCAGTTCTACCTCATGAACACTAATTTCTTCACAAGAAATCCTTTTCTATAAAAGGCAGCATGCCGAGAAAAAAAACACTTTTTGTTCCTCGGTGCGGTAGAAGATATTCCCTTGCGAATGCTTGGGATATCCAACAAACTTCTACAGAACTGATCTTGCCTCGAGCTTGTCCAGTTTTTGCTTTTAGACATAGGCCGGACAACCCTAAATCTTAACTTCCTTAAGAGATGGGCTCTTCCCATACCATATCATATATGGAGTGGTAGGCACTTGATTTGGTTGGAACCCTATTCAATAGGTATGCAGGTTCTCAAGTGCATAACCCCCAAAAGGAAATAGGAAACTCAGTAGTACTCATCATAGAGCGCATCTTATCATATATGGTGCGTCTGCTCCACCCCGATATACTAACATGCTGTGGTGTATACGGAGCAGTAATCTTGAGAGAGAATCTTATTCTCCTTTAGAATAGTCCAGGAATTCCGTGCTCAAGTATTCTCCTCCCTGATCACATCATAGGATATAATACTTATACCCGGTTTTTGGTTCTCTACTTCTAACTTATATTCTTTGAATTTCTCAAAAAGTTCAGACTTGTGTTTCAACAGGAACACATGTGCGAATCTTGAGAGATCATCAGTGAATGTAATGAAGTACAAAGAACCGGTCCTGACATGTGTAGACAAGGGACTTATATACATCATCATGTATCAATCCCAAGAGTTTACTAACTCTTTCTCTGTTTCCAGTAAACGGAGCTATGGTCATTTTATCTTTGTGACATGACTGACAAGTTTCACAAGATATAAATTCAAACTGATTTAAATATGCATCATAATGGAACTTAGCTAGTCAGGTCGCATTGATATGACTTAGTCTGCAATACCTCAAGAAGGATTCGTTCATTTCTGAACTCTTCCTCTTGTATGTGTTCTGTACGTTAAGAGCTATGGTTTGATTTAGAACGTATATGCTTTTAGATAACGTGCCTGATCCGATCAACTCTTGATATAGGAAATGTTCAAAACATTATCCAACAATATAAAATTATATCCTTCTTTACTAAATAAAGAGACTGATATAATGTTGTATATCAGGTTCAGTATCTAACAACATTCGTTCAGAATCAATGTATTCTGTAATACAGGGTGATAACTGCTAACAGACTTGGCTGCAACAATTGCACCATTTCTAACTTTTAAAACTTATCAGCCATTCCCAGTTCTCTACCTATCTGTAGCCCATGTAGCATATTACATATGTAGGATCCTGATCCGGTATCTCATAACCAGGACGCAAAGGAAACTGAGAAACAGTTCTCTCTAATGAACACACACGAATGCATCACCATGCACTTTCTTCGTTTGGGCAGCACGGGAATCCTGGTATTCCCCTATTTCCTGCTCGGTCTTATAACAATTATAAGTTGGAGCGGGACCAACGTTCCTTAGCTCAGTATAACAAGCGGGTTCGGTCAATACATCCGTATTATTATCTTGATTAAGTCGTGACATGGTCGCTACCTGGAGAGAGACAGGGGGAAGAAAACACTCAGCGTATGCTCTTGCAAGATTAGATTGGTTATTAATTTATCTAATCAGGATGGCTCCCACTATTTTAGTCAAATCTTCCTTCAAACCCTAAAAGGAAAGAATAGCCGGGATTAATTACATCCTACAAGTTCGCCAATCTTTCAGCCAGGCCAGTGCCAGTACTTTGAGGGAGGTTCCCTGTGCTTTCGCACAGACCTAACTAAAATAAACCTTGTTTTCCCAGGGGCGTACCACATTGACACCTTTCTAGACACCTACTTGATCGGCTAATTGTAATGTGTAAAACTCTCCAAGGAGTAACTTTTACTCGCAGTGGGTATCGGGATCCACCTATCTCATAGAAGGTATGCAATCTCATTGCAAATTTCAACACTTGAAATTCCCGATAATATTTTACCCCTAGTGACTTATGACCTTAACTATGGTCAACAAATCATAAGCACCAGTCAAGTTCTACCCGTTCATTTCGTGATTAATTAGACCCACCCATATGACCCTTAACTATGGTCAACAAAGTTACATGATTGTCCTAATTAATTGCATCATATGTTATGTAGGAAGACATCACTTAGCTACCGCACACTGCACCTTAACTAAGGTCAACAAACGCAGCACGAATACTAAGTACTCCACTTCCTAAAATGACGGAGGGCTACGACAGATTTTTAAGAAAACCCTTTGCGTAATGAACTTGATATCGTTGTAGAATCAAATGATTTAAATAGAGTGTTTTTTAGGCCTTTACTAGTTTTGCTAGAGAGGTCACTCTCGGTGAAGGGATCTCGGCTCTTTCCTTATCGAATAAGGTGTAGGATATTGTACAAATACCACTATGCAAAGCAAAAACTATAGAAGCAATCAAAAGACAAACGGGGTGTTGTAGCATCTACCAATTGTTGCTAAAGTGGTCACTCCCGGTGAAGGGATCTCGGCTCTTTCCTTATCGAATAAGGTGCTGGATATTCTACAAGGAATACCGCTATGCAAAGCAACAACTAGAGCTACCTATTTTTGAAAATTCGATTCCACAATAGGTTTATTTTCTTTCATTAATCTCATTAATGAAGTCCCATCATTTTTAAGTTACCTAAAATTCACAGATAAATACAACATACGCTTATGCCATCCGCATTCGCCTCGATTTCCCCTTGTGCACCGTTAGGTTAGGTAACTAACGGCAGAGCGGGGCAGTGCTAGCGCGGGTGTAAAACATAAGCAACTTCTATATAATATATCACATATACTATATCCAGTATCTATCTCATCAATATATCAAATGATCAGATCACAGATATCGCAGCAGAAAACAACATATGAAATATTGGATATACTAGGATTTCCGGGTTTTATTTTAAGCCTGTATAAAACACGGATTCCACGGTCATGATGAATAGCCAATCCCACACCGTAGACCCCTACGAGAGTGGCAAGCAACCCTAACAATTCTAGAGTTACCAATCCCACACCGTAGACCCCTACGAAAGTGGCAAGCAACCCTAACAATTCTAGAGTTAGGAGGCCCGGTCTCGACTCCTCGAGATGGTCTCCCACTGGACCCTATAACCCGGTTACTTATGCTCCCCGCCTTGGGTCTATCCTAATGTAGAAAAGTAAATAATATACAATGGTGACATCATCCTCAACCCGGAAGTGCCCCAATAAAAGAATATTACATACAATGAATTTTACATGAATGAAAATAAAAAACTCGATCTCACATAAAACCCTGGCTATTCAAACACGACGATCCAATATAACATATCACAGCAACACATAACATCACATGTCATCAACGTAAGTAAATATGCGTATCCCAATTGTCGTTGACATATAGCACCGAAACCGGTGATACACCACATATTACACTTACGGTCGCAAAAAAGAAAGTTAAAAACTACAATAGTTGGAGTCCGCAACCACCTTAGACATCATAAACCCAATAAATCACATATATTGGATTTCATGCCTAACTAATTGAATTCCTTAGACATCGCATGCCTAACAATTATAAACCCCGCATTTTAGTCTCGATATTCAAAACCCCTTTTAATATCTAGTCGGGCAATTCAACAAGATTCCCGCTATCCTGATCGAATGCTCGTCGGAAACTTTAGTGATAGCCGCACCCCCCGATGCCGTCGATGAAGTGCACTAATGCGTAACACCACTGCCGCGAGCACCCGAACGGATGCTTTTGGAAACGAGGTTCTCCTACAGTCACTTGGTCGGGGCTATGGGGCGTGTCTATCTAATAATGTTACCCGACGAGTATCCGCGTACGCTACGTGATTGCGACGGACTTTTGATCACATCAAAATCCCGTGGCAACCGATCAAATCAGACTAAATTGCTATATTTATAACATTCAAGTTAGTTATCTCATAACTACTTTTGTGGATTCCAAATATTGTATCCCATCACATAATATCCGGACGAACGTTAAACTTTTCGATCGATTCATCAAAGTCCCACAATTTCCCGACAGCTCAACACTTGAGCACAGTTTTAGTAATACCCGGAATATGCCACAGTACCTATACACCAGCTGTAGAAGGGCAAACCCAAGCCTCATTGATGTTGTCACGGAACTATGACAAACCCTAGGGTATGATCGCGGTTCTGCGATCCAAAAAAGTCGAGTTAAGGTTTCATTCTTCTAGAGGGCTCATAGGATTACTTGCATGTTTTTCCGAATACGTCAAACTTAGAAAATTTGGTATTTAATATTCGATCAAACTTTTTAAGTTCGTTTAGACAACATGCGAATAATCCGAAACAATGTTAAAACTATGAATACAAAACACTTCGAATTGTTTATAGTGTAAGATTACATCACATGCAAAATTAGCAAAAACAAACAACACCTGAAACATCAAATCTAAGTCACTGGAACACACACAAAATTTCAATGGGGGCTCGGATTTAGCCGAGATGTAAGGTATGGTGTCCGGCCAAAAAATCATAGATTTTCCTGAAATTTTCATGGTGTTCTTGATATATCTCAAACATCATTCTGTACTTGTTTAAAAAAAAATTTGACAACATTTTAACTTCGACAGAAACTTGATTTTTGCGTTTCAAGTTTCGGGGTATTTCGGTTTCGTAATCCTAACAAAATCCTTCTAAATTTTTAGCATGGCTCTGATCCCACTGCAGGGGTTACCTAGCACGGTAGCAAGGTTTCGGGAGGCATCATCCATGCCAAATTCAAAAATTTATCGTTGTAGCTAACCCTAACTAAGAATCGTTAACTAGGAATCGACGGAAATGTAAATGCAAACACTTTGCAAGTCTAGTGAGCAAGGAATACAACCGTTATATACCAATCCTTCACTTCAATAGCTCCATGTAGTAGTCCCTTCGCTGCGATCATGAACTCCGGACTCTAGAGAGGCTCCCATTAAGAAACGAACATGCTTGCTTCGAAGTCTTTGATGCCGAAGATGATCTACGTCGAGGAGACACTAACCCAAGCTATCTCTTCACTAATTACAGAATTAGTGAAGAAAACACCCTATACTAAATTGCAAATAGTAGAGAATGATGAAGTAGGAAGTGGGCTCACTTTTTATTTGATTTTCTCACATTTTTTCCCATACCTCCATTGAAGCTAGAAAGCTTTGAGGAAGAAGAAGAAGAATGAACTCATATGAAAATTATTCAAGTGAGAATGAATAATTATCCAAATGAATAATTGCAACCATTGGTGAGTTAAGCCCTCATGCCTAACTCATGTAGAGAATAAACCAAGGGCTAAGGTTAAGGGTAGGGTTAACAAATATCTTAAACAATGACAAAAGAGTTGAATAAGTCAATGTATCCATAAGCTTCTACAAGCTTATCCGTGACTAATTCAAATTTTTTGTGAATTACTTAATGATAAATAAAACCCAAACATAAACCCTAGCATGGTATATGTCTCATACACCCATCTTGCATGTATCATCAAGCATGACACAATACATGTACACAAATATATATATCACATATATACAATGTGCATATCAAGTGAGAAAAGAAATCATAAGTGGGCTAATACTAGTTAATGTAATGTAATATATCAAATATATAATTATACTTTAGATTATCAAATCAACTCTTGATTTAATAATACGGCTATGTTACATATAACCGACTAATATCATAAGTAACAACTTATCGTATCAACACTTGATCCGATAACCCGGCTATATTGCATATAACCGACCAATATCACAAATCTCGAGAATAGAATACGGTATCTCATATCGTATTAATCTCGGTCCCGCACATATCACATATGTTCTCCTACTCAATTTTGCTTGAGCCAGGAAACCCCTGTGTAGGACTCTAAAGACTCGTCAATACGCCGGTAGTAGGTGATGATCATATCAAACACCCACAAGCCGCAAGCAGTCTGCTAAACGTAACGGCCACCCGGGTATTGAGCGATCAGAAGATCAACAAGCAAGCTGCTTATATTCCTGCGAATCCAATCAGTAACACTACCGTACAGTCCGGTCTCTTCGTCTGATATGTCGCATATCTCGTCTAGGGGCGGTAAAAGTCAAACCCCGGTAACTCGATAAGTCTTGTCGATATGGGACTTATAATGGGTCGAGAAACTACTAATAACACTTACCAGTGTATCTCTGAAGCAGCCCTGGCCAGGGACTTCCTGTTATAGCCAATCGAGCACAGCGCAATATCAACTCCCTACATCGGGAGAGACGAAACCCCTCCTATCGCTCATTGCCTCCATGTGATTCGGGACTTTAGGTTTCCCTAGCACCTACTTAAGAGTATGGAAGCATTACATATGCAACTTTAAAAAATATAGAGGTGCTAAGCAAACAAAGCAAGGATCTTTAACTAGAATACTAGGGTAACAACTAAAGTATCACATACAAAAACCATATTCTCAATATAACCTTTGTAGTCCTCTTTGTAGTGACTCCTAGGATCGTTAAGAGTTGAAGAAAGGTTGCGAGTAAGCTCTTTTGTCCATGATGATCTCCACTTAGTCCAAGCTTCTAGCTCCACTTGTTGCAAGAAGAATATGAAGCTAAACACTCTAAACTAATTGGCTAGATTAGAGTAGAATGATGAGGTGGTGTGTTTTCTTTTATCAAAACCCTTTCGTTTTTATTCCCTCACTCTATGGTGAACTCAAGAGAGCTTGGAGAAAGAAGAAGATGGCAACACTTGAGCTCAAGAGATAATAACAAAAGATAATGAAAAAAGAGAAAAGAAAATGATATATATTTTCTTTCTCTCAACAAACCATGGTAACTAATAATATCTAGATATTTAGTAAGTGAGTTAGAACCCAAAAGGAAAGCTAAACCAAGGTTAAAAGTTAGGTCAAGTGAGGTTCACTTTGGAAGTGTGTAGAAAAAATCAACCATGGATTAACTTTTCTTTTCGTTTTGTTTTAAAACAAATACAAATATATATATATATATATATATATATATATATATATATATATATAATAGTTCCATATGAGTCTTATATTGCCATCTATCATGTATCATCAACCATGACACTATGCATGTATGTGTTCATGCACATCAACATGTGCATATATACATGCATACTTCTTCTTTAAGAAAAAGGGTTTGAATAAAGAATAAAACTAAAAGTCAAATGTTAAATCAACAATTGATTTAACAATCCAGTCATATCACATACGACGCGACCAATAGAAAAAAGCCCGATTAACATACGATATCACATAGTCGTATTCAATCGGGTCCCCGCACATATCTCATATGCACAACACATCTTTTCGCCTGGGCTAGGAAACTTTTGTGTGGGACTCTGAGACTTGTCAATACGCCGGCAGTGGGTGATGATCATATCAAACACCCACAAGCCGCAAACGGTCAGCTAAACGTAACGGCCACCCGGGTAATGAGCGATCAGAAGAAAACTAGCAAAGCTGTCAAAACTCCCGTCGAGCCATCTGGCAACACTTACCGTACAGTCCGGTCTCCTCGTCAGATATATTGCATATCAAGTCTAGGGATGGTATCGTCGACCCCAAAAACTCAATAAGTCATGCCGGCGTATAGCTAATAACAGATCGAGAAGCTACTGATAACGCTTATCAGTAAATCTCAGTAGCCCGGGCCAGGGACTTCCTGTTATAGCCAATCAAGCATAGCACAACATCAACCCCCAATACTGGGAGAGACGAAATCCCTCCTATCACTCATTGCCTCCATGTGCCTCGGGACTGTACCCAAAGTCCATCTGTTTGCACGACTCAGTAGAGCCGTGGTAGGGTGGAGATCAAAGCACAGTGGGAGGACACACAAGAATCTATGACGATCCTGGGTCTACAGACTAACCTGTACCAGTGTCACCTGAGGACTACTATCCGACGATAGATATAACACCACATAGGAGTTCTCGGCGAGTCCGTTCAGTGTACCCAGTCTGCACTGAGCACCCGTATATATTCTTTGGTGTCAGCACACCAGATGGATATGGGATCATCCATCGCCCATTACATGGGACAAGAATGGTATACGCTAGTCTACTCTGGAATATCGATGCCCTGTTTCGATACACCCACGACTAGGAACAATTCAAGGATATGCTTATAAACTACACGTTTCCCACTAGTATGATCTGCATCAGAGTCATGGTAGTCAAGCAAATATCCTCAGGGCTTTATCAACATGTGCAAATGAATAAAAGCATGATCAAGTCAACATGTCAGATAAAGTAAACCAGATAGCATACTATCATGTCGAGCAAGAAAGTAATCTATATATATATACATGTCCAAGCATCCACTATACATATAATGGCCTCTAGGGCATACATATATCTAACAATCTCCTACTTGCACTAAGGCCAATAATTGGCGTATCTCATACCCAACATCTCAAAAAGTCGCTCATGATGCGGTTGTGGAAGGGCCTTGGTGAGTGGATCCGCTGTGTTATTCTTTGTATCAACTCTCCGAATCTTGATCTCTTGGCGATCTACAATCTACCGGATCAAATTATATCGCCTGAGGATGTGTCTGGATTTTTTATGGGACCTTGGTTCTTTGGCTAACGCCATAGCCCTATTATTATCACAATACAATGGTATTGGATCAACAATGGTTAGAACTACTCCTAGTTCCGTGATGAACTTCTTCATCCAGACGGCTTCCTTGGCAGCATCATTTGCAGCAATATACTCAGCTCCCATCGTGGAGTCTGCAACGGTATCCTGTTTGGAACTCTTCCAACTAACCGCCTCTCCATTGAGGGTATATACAAACCCTGAGATAGATTTGTTGTCATCCTTATCACTTTGGAAGTTGGAATCGGTAATGGCCTCCATTTGGAGATCACCATTACCATACACCAAGAACAATTCTTTAGTCCTTCGCAAGTACTTAAGAATGTTCTTCACTGCTATCCAATGTTTCTTCCCTGGGTTGTATTGATACATGCTTACTACAGCTAGTGCATAAGCTGCATCAGGACGTGTACATAACATCGCATACATTATAGATCCCACGGCTGAAGCGTAGGGTATAATACTCATGCGATCTCTTTCTTCATCAGTCTTCGAACAGAAATCTTTGGATAGAGTGATTCCATGGCAAGCGTGTAAGGCACCACGCTTGGAATCTTCCATACTAAACCTTTTTAGATTGGTGTTAATGTACTTTGATTGGGACAATCCCAATAACCTCTTGGATCTATCTCTACAGATCCTTATGCCCAAAATGCACGAGGCATCACCCAGGTCCTTCATGGAGAACCTTTGTGATAAGAATAGTTTGAGCGATTATAGCATAGGAATATCATTTCCTATCAAGAGAATATCATCCACATACAATACGAAGAATGTGACATTATTCCCTACAATTTTCTTATAAATGCATGGTTCATCTATATTTTTGATAAAATCAAACTCTTTGATTGTATCATCAAAACAGATGTTCCAGCTCCATGAGGCCTGCTTTAATCCATAAATGGATTTAAGTAATCTACATGCTTTCCCGCTGCTCCCACTGTCAATGAAGCCCTCTGGCTGATCCATATAAACGCATTCTTCTAAATCACCATTTAGAAATGCAGTTTAAATGTTCATCTGCCAGATTTCATAATCATAGTGAGCAGCAATAGCAAGTAGGATCCGAATGGATTTAAGCATTGCTACTGGAGAGAAAGTTTCATCATAGTCCAATCCTGGTCTTTGACGAAAACCTTTCTCTACAAGCCTTGCTTTAAAGGTCTCTACCTGTCCATCTACACCAATTTTTCTCTTAAAGATCCATTTGCACCCAACAGGTTTTATCCTAGGAGGCGCAACGTCCAAAGTCCATATTTTGTTGGTGTACATAGACTCCATTTCGGATCTCATTGCTTCCAGCCACTTCACTGAGCCACCACTCGTGATAGCTTGCTGAAAACTAGTAGGGTCATCATCTTCCATGATGCAATCTTCTCTAACCATCTATGAGAAACCCATAGTATCTCTGGTGAGTGAGAAGTTCTACTAGATCTCCGGAGCGGCTGAGGTTCTTGAAGTTCTACCGCAACATCAGTTTCAACCAATTTGTCCTGAGTAATTTGTGTCTCTAGAACCTCTTCTAGTTCTACCGCATTGCCTTCAGTACTGTCTGTAAAGATTTCATTTTCCAAAAATGTAGCATGTTGAGAAACAAACACCTTTTGTTCTTCCTTGTGGTAGAATAGATATCCATAGGAATGTTTTGGATATCCCATAAATTTACACATGACCAATCGTGTCTCAAGTTTATCCGGATTTTGCTTTTTAACAAAAGCCGGACAACCCCATATCCTAACTCTTTTAAGAGATGGTCTCTTTCCACTCCATATCTTATATGGAGTAGTAGACATGGTCTTGGTTGGAACCCTGTTTAACAGATACATTGTTGTCTCTAATGCATGCCCCCAAAAGGAAAGCGGTAACTCAGGATCACACATCATGGATCGTACCATATCTAATAGGGTACGATTCCTCCGTTCTGACGCACCGTTGTGCTGTGGTGTGCAAGGAGGAGTGAGCTGAGAGAGAATCCCACTCTCTTTTAAGAAGTTTGAAAACTCTGTACTTAAGTACTCTCCACCTCGATCTGATCGAAGTTTCTTGATGCTAAAGCTTGTTTGTTTTTCTACTTCAAATTTGTACTCCTTGAATTTCTCAAAAGCTTCGGATTTGTGCTTTATTAAAAACACGTGTCCGAATCCTGAGAAATCATCAGTAAAAGTGATGAAGTATGAAAAACCGCCTCTAGCATGTATAGACATCAGTCTGCATACATCACTATGTATGAGGCTTAAGAGTTCCACAGCTCTTTCTCCGTGTCCAGTAAACAGAGTTTTGGTCATTTTACCTTTGATACAGGACTGGCAAGTCGCATAAGATTTATATTCAAAAGAATTTAAATATCCATCTTTATGTAGCTTGTTAAGTCTTGTTTCATTAATATGACCAAGTCTACAATGCCAAAGAAAAGCTTCATTTATATCTGAAAATTTTCTTTTATTAGTATGTTGTATATTGAAAACTGTGTGTTGGTTCAGGACGTAAATACCGTTATTCAGTGTACCACACCCAATCAAATCTTGATTCAAGTTAATGTTCATAACATTATTCTACAACACAAAAAGATATCCATCATTGTCCAACAAAGAAACGGATATTATATTACATAGCATACTAAGTTCAAAATAACAAGGGTTCAAAACCAAAACACAATCCGAAGGCAACCCCAGATGATACTCTCCTACGGATACATCATGTACATTGAAACCATTTCCAACCCGCAGAGTATGGTCTCCAGTCTTCAAAACTTTACTGTTTCTCAACCCCTGCACACAATTGCAGATGTGAGAACCAGAACCGGTATCTAATACCAAAGATGCAGAGTTAATTGAAAAACAGTTCTCAGTTACAAACACACCTGAAGCGGAAGTATCACCATGCTTCTTCTTCTTGAGATCAGCAAGATACATAGCACAGTTGCGTTTCCAATGTCCCGACTTGTTGCAGTAAAAACATTCTCCTTTGCCACTTCCCTCGGCCCCAGATTTATCTTTCCCCTTCGCCTTTTTAACTCCACCTTTCTGTTTGATGGGTTTCTTCTTCTTCTTCTTTCCCTTGGCCTTAGCTTTTAGGACGGAAGAGGAAGATGGCCCAGCAAGCAAAGCGGGATTTTTCACTTTTTTCAGCGTGCTCTCTGCACTTCTCAACATATTGAGAAGTTCAGGCAATGATTTCTCTAAATCGTTCATATTGAAATTCACTATGAACGGAGTAAGGGCGGGGGAGAGAGACTGCAGAACAACATCTGTATATTGCTCATTATTCATAGTCCATCCCAGTTCCTCGAGTTCTTCTATAAGACCAATCATCTTCAAAACATGTTCTCCTACTGACGCGCCAGGGGCCATTCGTATATGAAACAACTTTCGAGATGCCTCGTAGCGCAAAGTACGAGATTGCTCTTCATACAACTCTTTTGTATGAAGAAAGATAGATTGCACATCCATCTTCTCATGCTGTTTCTGATAGATATTGTCCATAGAAGCAAGCACGAGGCACTTGGTCGTGTTGCAATTAATATCCTATGTTTATCGGATCTCCTTATCTGAAACGGATGATTCAGGTCCTGGGACGGGTGGGGCTTTGGTAGTGAGGACATATGATATTTTATCATATGTGAGTGCAATGTTCAAGTTCCTCAGCCATTCTGTATAATTCGGCCCTGTCTGTTTGTTTTCTCTAAAAGAAGCTTAAGTCCCGTCATCAGTATCTACCATTAGGCGAGAGAAAAGAATACACTCAGCAAAATGCTCTTGCAAAGAATTAGATTGGTTATTATCTTATCTACTCGATGTCTCCCACAGCTTTTATCAAATTTTGTTTCAAAACCTGAAAAGAAAACTAGCCAGGATTAATTACATTCTACAGTTTCGCTAACCGGTCAGCCAGGCCAGTGTCGGTACTTTGAGGGAGGTTCCCCGTGCTTTCGCACGGACCTAATTAAAATAAACCTCATTTTCTCAGAGGTCAAACCCCGTTGACACCTTTCTAGACACCTATTGGATTAGCTAATTGTAAAGTGCAAAACTCTCCTAGGAGTAACTCTTACTCATAGTGGGATCGGGATTCAACTATCATATAGATGATGTGCAATCTTATTGCAAATTTCAACTCTTGAAACTCCTGATATGGTTTTTACCCCTAGTTACTTATGACCTTGGCTATGGTCAGCATATCATAAGTACTAGTCAAGTTCTACCCGTCATTTCGAGATTAACTAGACCCACCCATATGACCCTTGACTATGATCAACATAATCACATGAATGTTCTAACTGATCGCATCATATGCTTTATAGGAAGACATCACTTAGTTACCATACACTACGCCTTGACTAAGATCAAAATACGTAGCACGAATACTAAGTACTCTGCTTCCTAAAATGACGGAGGGTTGCAGATGGTTTTTATGAAAACCTTTAACACTTTGAACTTGATCTCGTTGTAGAATCAAAACAGTTTAGAAAAGGAGTGGCTTAAGCTCCGCATCTTTTGAAACTTGCATTTTTCATAAAAAGGCCGAGTGGGTTTCAAATCCGATTCTACAACATCTTTAAGGTTTCTTTTACTTTAAATTAATCTTATTAATGTAGTCCCATCATTTAAGTTCCTAAGCCATCACAGAAAAGAAACGAAAATAAAACGTATACTTATACCATCCGCATTCGCCACAGTGTCCCGTTATGCACCGTTAGGTTGCTTAACTAACGGCATAGCGGGGCGGGACTAACGCGGGTGTAAAATATAAGCAACGTTTATTATATATCATATATATAATAATAATTCATTCGTCTCAGATACTAAGTAATCTCATTACATAATATCAACCAGCAGAAGCACATATGAAAATAAAAGGATGTCTAGGAGGTCTGTATTTTGTATTCTTTCAAATCGATTGATAGATGGCCTGATCTGTTCGGATTCCACCATCGCGATGAATAGCCAAGCCCACACCCCTAGACCCCTACGAGAGCGGCAAGTGATCCTGCCAATTCTAGAGTTTAGGAGACCCGGTCTCGACTCCTCGAGATGGCCTCCCACTGAACCCTAGAACCCGATCACTTGTGCTCCCCTCCTTGGGTCTATCCTAATGCGGAAAAGTAAATAATATACAATAATGCTGACATCATCCTCAACCCAGAAGTGCCCCAAATAAAAGAATATTACAAACATTTGATCATTACATGAATGAAAATAAACACTCTCATCTCACATAAAACCCCGGCTATTCGATCGCGACAATCCTGCAAATCATATATCAGCAACATATAATATCTCATATCATCAACGTAAGCAAGTATGTGTATCCCGATTGTCATTGATATATAGAAATGAAACCGGCGATACACCACATACTACACTTACAGTCGCAGAAAAGAAAGTGAAAAACAACAATTGCAATTATCACAATCTCAAATATCAAGACGGTGTTTAACGTTTCGATCGAATCAACATACACCTACAATTTACCCCAAGAGCTCAACACTTGAGCAAAGTTACAAATACCCAAAAACGCGCCACAATGTCTATGGTCCAGCCGCAGAAGGGGTTAAGCAATGCCTCATCTATGACATCACGGAACTACGGCAAACCCTAAAGTTCGATCGCGGTTCCGTGGGCATAAAATCGAGTTGAGGTTATTATGTTCTTCTAGAGGGCCCATAGGAATACTTGCGCGACTATTGAATACAAAGTTAACTTAGGAAAAACACAACACTTGGAAATTTCATCGGGTTCAAGATGTGGAGTTTTGAAGTTCGTTCGAACTGCTAAACATTGTCAAGGTTACCAATACAGTGCTAGAATTTATGACTACGAAGCACTAAGAAATAGCCCCAGGTCAAAATAATCATCACATGAAAATTGGGCTAAGCAAACAATACTAGAAACCCCAAAATGAAGACAATAGAGCACTGGAGAAATACGGGGGAGATTGGAGCCTAGGGGGCCGGCCTGCTTGGTTTTAGGGGCCTCGTGCTCGGCCAAAATCCGAGAACTCCCCTCCATATTTCCCCTGTGTTCTTATATTGTCCCAAATAGTCTTCTGCAGTTATTTAAAAAAAAATTAGACTTTTTAAAAAAATTTACAGAGAGCTAGATTAGGGTTTCATAATATTGTATTTTCGGAGTCGATTTCGTTTTCGTAATAGTTCTAATACTGTGTCCAAAATTCTATCTTGGCTCTGATACCATTGTTGGGTTTTCCTAGCACCTACTTAAGAGTATGGAAGCATTACACATGCTTCTTTAAAAAATATAGAGGTGCCAAGCAAACAAATCAAGGATCTTTAACTAGAATACTAGGGTAACAACTAAAGTATCACATACAAAAACCATATTATCACTAAGTGAAAAGAATACAACCTTTGTAGTCATCTTTTTAGTAACTCCTAGGATCATTAAGAGTTGAGGAAAGGTTGCGAGTAAGCTCCTTTGTCCACGATGATTCACCCGAAGTCCACTTAGTCCAAGCTTCTTGCTCTACTTGATGCAAGAAGAATATGAAGCTAAACACTCTAAACTAATTGGGTAGATAGAGTAGAATGATGAGGTGGTGTGTTTTCTTTTATCAAAACCCTTTCGTTTTTATTCCCTCACTCTATGGAAAACTCAAGAGAGCTTGAAGGAAGAAGAAGATGGCAACACTTGAACTCAAGAGATAATAACAAAAGATAATGAAGAAAGAGAAAAGAAAATGATATATATTTTCTTTCTCTCAACAAACCATGGTAACTAATAATATCTATATATTTAGTAAGTGAGTTAAAACCCAAAAGGAAAGCTAAACCAAGGTTAAAAGTTAGGTCAAATGAGTTTCACTTTGGATGTGTGTAGAAAAAATCAACCATGGATTAACTTTTCTTTTTGTTTTGTTTTAAAACAAATACAAATATATATATATATAGATAATAGTTCCATGTGAGTCTTATATTGCCATCTATTATGTATCATCAATCATGACACTATGCATGTATGTGTTCATGCACATCAACATATGCATACATGCACATCAACATGTGCATACATACATGCATACTTCTTATTTAAGAAAAAGGGTTTGAATAAAGAATAAAACTAAAAGTAAAATGTTAAATTAACAATTGATTTAACAATCCGGTCATATCACATACGACGCGACCAATAAAAAAATGCCCGATTAACATACGGTATCACATAGTCGTATTCAATCGGGTCCCCGTGCATATCTCAAATGCACACCACATCTTTTCGCCTGGGCGAGGAAACTTCTGTGTGGGACTCTAAGGCTCGTCAATACGCTGGCAGTGGGTGATGATCATATCAAACATCCACAAGCCGCAAGCGGTCAGCTAAACGTAACGGCCACCCGGGTATTGAGCGATCAGAAGAAAACCAGCAAAGCTGTCAAAACTCTCGTCGAGCCATCTGGCAACACTTACTGTACAGTCTGGTCTCCTCGTCAGATATGTTGCATATCGAGTCTAGGGATGGTATCGTCGACCCGAATAACTTAATAAGTCATGCCGGCGTATAGCTAATAACAGATTGAGAAACTACTGATAAGGCTTATCAGTAAATCTTAGTAGCCCTGGCCAGGGACTTCCTGTTATAGCCAATCAAGCATAGCACAACATCAACCCCCAGTATCGAAAGAGACGAAACCCCTCCTATCGCTCATTGCCTCCATGTGCCTCGGGACTGTACCCAAAGTCCACCTTTGCATGACTCAGTAGACCCGTGGTAGGGTGGAGATCAAAGCACAGTGGGAGGACACACAAGACTCTATGACGATCTTAGGTCTACAGACTAACCTGTACCAGTGTCACTTGAGAACTGCTATCCGACGATAGATATAATACCACATAGAAGTTCTCGGCGAGTCCGTTCAGTGTACCCAGTCTGCACTGAGCTCCCGTATATATCCTTTGGTGTCAGCACACCAGATGGATATGGGATCATCCATCGCCCATCACATGGGACAAGAATGGTATACGCTAGTTTACTTTGGAATATCGATGCCCTGTCTCGATACACCCACGACTAGGAACAATTCAAGGATATGCTTATAAACTATATGTGTCCCACTAGTATGATCCGCATCATAGTCGCAGTAGTCAACCAAATATCCTCAGGGCTTTATCAACATGTGCAAATGAATAAAAGCATGATCAAGTCAACATAGCAGATAAAGTGAACTAGATAGCATATTATCATGTCGAGCAAGAAAGTAATCTATATATATATATGTCCAAGCATCCACTATACATATAATGGCCTCTAGGACATACATATATCCAACAGGGACTGTACCCAAAATCCACCGTTTTGAACGTTCTCTTGAACGTGGTAAGGTGGAAATCAAAGCATAGTGGGAATCACACAAGACTCTATGATGATCTCGGGTCTACAGACTAACCTGTACCAGTGTCACCAGAGAACTGCTATCTGACGATAGGTATAATACCATCTAGGAGTTCTCGGCGAGTCCGTTCAGTGTACCCAGTCTCTACTGAGTACCCGTATACTGTCTCTGATGTCAAACACCAATGGATATGGGATCATCCATCGCCCATCTACATGGATCGAGAAGCTATAGGCTAGTCTACTCTGGTATATCGATGCCCTGTCTCGATACACCTACGACTAGGAACATTTGAAGGATGTACTTAGCGACTACTCTGTCCCCACTAGTATGATCTGCATCATAGTCCTGGTAGTAAAGTACTCATCCTAAGGGCTTTATCAACATGTAACATAGAGACAATCAGAGTACATGTTAAAATAAAGAGCAACCAGATAGCATACTATCATGTCGAGCAAGAAAGTCCTCCATATATATGTCCAAGCATCCACTACAATATACATTATATGTACAGTAATGGCCTCTAGGGCATACATATAACTAACATGACGATCCAATAAAGTCCATATGCACAAACCAACAGATATGTGCAAGTTCAAACTATCCGACATATAGCAATTAGATGAAGTTTAAAAGCACATAAACAATACAGATAAAACCCAGTTAACCAAGTACATTAGAATTTCGATCGAAATATATTTTCCGTATCTACCCCAAATGCAAACCAGCACCCCAAAAATTCTGGGCAGAAACCAAATATTCCAGATAACTATACACCCAAAATAAGACAAACAGAAGAAGAACGGGCCAACTCGGCCGCGGAACGGCGGCAAATCGCACCGATTCGCCGCGGTTCCACGGCGGTTGTGACGAGTTGGTGACTTGTTTTTCTTCTGTGTTCTTAGAATTCCCTGCACAGAATTATCAAGCCCCTGAAATAATTTTTAGAACAGTTTAAAAATTGACAGAAACTGTGAGGGTGCCAAGTGTATAGTTTTCGGTTTTTCCGACGATCAAAGTTCTAATAACTTGCTAACGAGCTAGTAAGGGTTTAGTAGGCTCTGATACCACTGTAAGTCCATGTCGCTCACCACGCGGATTCGCGGGGAGGCGGAATTTCAAAAAAAAATGTATTTTACAATGATCGCGACACAGAGTTGAACTCCAGGATCGGTGCTAAACCGTAACTAGCAAACTAGATGTGAGGTAAACCATAAGTGAAGAAGTTAATACCTCACGTTCATGTCCTTAGGGTCTTCATTCCTAGCTGTCCTCCACCTCGTCATAGCCTCCTCGGATCATCCAGATCGGGCTTCCTCGTCAGACCTCTCTTGTCGAAGATGATCCACCAGAAAGTATGTGCGTCGAGCTCCCACCTCAAAGGAAGCAACTAGGGCATCAAGATCGCTACTCATGATGTCCTAGACAATGTAGAGTGTGTAGATGGACTTGAATGTCTTTTCTTACCCTAGATTCTCAACACATGAGTTACTAGGTTTATGAGGAAGAAGATGGTAATGTAGAAAAAGCTAGTGAGAAAAAGATTGCATAAATGAATGAGAGTTCCTTCACAGTCTCAACTGAACTCTAACCTTTCGAATATGAATAATTCATATTAGAAAATGAATGAGAGTTCAAGTTCCAACTTGGTGAGTCATGGGCTAAAAGCCCCACAAGTGACATCCAAAGGCATGCTCATTTTTATGCAATTTACACCTCAATATCTCCATGTTATAATATATTTCCATTTAAACTAAAATGAAAAATACTAATATGACATGTCACCTTCTAAAAGCATCTTTGACCAATTTACAAAATTGCCCCTCGTCCGTATATACATACCTGTATCCGTATTCCGAAAAATATGAATACAAAAGACAAAAACAATCCATGAATACAATACTAAGATCCGGATTAAACCAAAGCCCACTAGTATTGTCCATCCGAATAATCATCCGTGCACAAGTACACGTACGCGATCGAACCCTGTCGTAAAACCATACGACCTCTACATCTTTTGTTAGATACAGGGAAACCCTCTAAGTGGGACTCTAAAGACTCGACACTACACTGGCAGTGGGTTTAACCACAGGCTGCAAGCGGCACTAGCTGTACGTAACGGCCCCCGGGTATGTGTCGATGAGAAAGCATATGAGAAAACTCATCCAAACTCCTACCGAGCTTATCTGTGACAATCTCCGTACAGTCCGGTCTGTTTGTCTATGAGTATCGCATATCGGGCCTAAGAGGATGGTAATCGTCAGACCCGTAATAGCACAATAAGTCGTGTCGGAGAGTAGCCCAAAACTCCATGAGAAACTACTGGAATATCTACCAGTAAATCTCACTTGCCTTGGCCAACGACTTTGTGTAATGGCTTTCCGAAGACAGCGCGATATCAACCCCCAATACCGGGATAGACGAATCCTATCTAACCGCCACTGCCTCCAAGTGCTTCGGAACTGCACCCAACTACTACCTGTTTGCACGACCCCTTTGAGCCGTGGTAGGGTAGTAATCTAAGTACAGTGGGAACACACTCGAGCCGAAGCAGCAGTGTTAAGTCGACGGACTAAGCTGTACTCATGTCACCTGGGAACTGCTACCTGACGATAGGTATAACACCCAACAACAGTTCCTGACGAGTCCTGTCCGATGTACTCATAACAGAATGAGCACCTGCATACTATCTCCAGTACGACATACTAATGGATGTTGGACAGACCATCTCCCCTACTCGGATGAGAAGCGTATACACTAGTCTACTCTGGAGTATCGATGCCCCGTTTCAATAATCCTACGACTAGGGACCTATATAGGATGTGCTTGTAGACTACCCAGCCCACACTAGTGTGACTGCCATCACAATGCTGGTAATCAAGCAAAAGATCCTATGGGCTCTACCAATATGTATAAGCGATATGCTAAGAAACATATACACATATAGAGGTAGAAACAAACCAGGTATCTTACTACCATTTTGAGCAAGACTGTTACTATATCCGTGTATATCCCAAGCTCCCATTAAGTAATATATAAGCCAGTATGATACAATAATGGCCTGTAGGGCATATACTACTAACAATTTCGTAGTCATGGTATGCAGCAATGGCAAGTAGGATCCTGATGGACTTAAGTATAGCCACTGGAGAAAAGGTTTCATCAAAATCCACACCTGGTCATTGACGAAAACCTTTTGCTACAAATCTAGCTTTGAAAGTCTCAAATTTTCCATCTACAACAAGAATCTTCTCATGATCCACTTGCTCTCAATGGGTTTTACCCCTTCAGGAGCAACTTACAAAGTCCATACTTTGTTGGTGTATATGGATTCCATCTCATATCGCATTACATCCAGCCATTCCACAGAGTCACCACTCGTGATGGCCTGCTCGAAACTAATTGTGTCATCATCTACCATGATGCAATCCTCGCTCCCACTGTCATTGAGAAAACCGTTGTATCTCTCAGGCGGATGAGGAACCCTACTAGATCTGCGGAGTGGCTGAGGTTCGTTGGAGACTATTGAATCCTCTGGTTCCACCAAATCATCAGCTGTAGTTTGTGTAGCTGGAACCTTTTCTAGTTCTACCACATGACCACTAATTTGTTTTTCAAGAAATTCCTTTTCTAAAATGGTGGCATGCCGAGAAATAAAACACCTTTTGTTCCTCGGTGTGGTAGAAGATATACCCTCACGAATGTTTAGGATATCCAACAAACTAGCACAGAACTGACCTTGCCTCGAGCTTATCCGGATTTTGCTTTTCAACATAGGCCGGACAACCCCATATCTTAACTTGTTTAAGAGATTGTCTCTTCCCATTCCATATCTCATATAGAGAGGTAGGCACTGATTT